>JALMGJ010000010.1:27801152-29023652 GCA_023362775.1 Charina bottae
TAGGGAGATAACTCGTGAAGAAGGTGGGGGCTCCCTCCAGGGGGATAAATGCATGTGCAGTACTGAATTGCTTTGCCTTCCTCCCAAGAGGCTAAAGAAGGCACCACCCTAGTTTCTTGGGCCTTTTCTCTGACCATCACTAGTTCATTTTAGTTTAGCTGGATTCTGTCTAGCAGAGTAGAACAATAAAACACTAGAGCCTTTTAAGTCTCAGCGTGTTCCTTCACTCGAAGTCAGGACACCATGCAACCAAAGAATGTCAGGTTGAGAAGATTGCAACCCAGGAACTAAAACTTTAGAAATTTGTACTTTGCCAAATATGATTCTGCGTTGTTTTTTTTAAATGCCTTTGAGACAAGACTCCAGGCAAAATACATGGCAACATTTTTGGAAATGGTTTGTCCTTGCCTTCTTCTTAGGGCTGAGAAAGAATGACTGGCTCAAAGTCACCCAGCTGGTTTCTGGGCCTAAGGCAGGACTAGAATTTACAGCCTTCTATTGTCTAATCCAGTGTTTCTCAACCTTGGCTACTTTGTGTGGACTTCAACTCCCAGAATTCCCCAGCTAGCCATGCTGGCTGGGGAATTCTGAGAGTTGAAGTCCACACATCTTAACGTTGCTAAGGTTGAGAAACGCTGGTCTAATCTAGGGTCTTTAACTCCTACACCAAACTGCCTCTGAAGTCTGCACATTCACATTCAACAGTGAAAATAATATACCAGAGTGTAATATATTGGGGAAACTTGCTGGCAATCAAAGGTGTTTCTTAGGAAGAATTGAGTGTAAAGCTGTATCTTAGGAGAAATGAACACAAAAATGAAAACTTAAAAAAAAAACACCTGAAATTTAAGCAGATATAGGAAAAGCAGCTTAAACCTGGAGCAGTGAGAAAAGAAGAACCATCAAAATCACTGAACATGTCCATCCAAACAGGTTGTTTGTGGATTCTGCAGCCAATGAACTTCTTGATTTTTTTTTCTAGAGATGATGTGTACAAAAGTAACTCTGCAGCGCTCTGGAAAGGATTCCTCATCCGTTCATTTTTGGTTCTGGAGGAGTTGATTTTGGAGGAGTAAGACTGTCGCAGCAATGAAAAAAAAAGCTATTGTGAGATATATTGGGGCGGAATTGGAATGTTGCTAATCCTCTTGGGGGAAAGGCCAACAAGTGCTTAGAAAACCCTCATCTTGATTGGAAATTTTGTATTAAATTAGAGAGCAATTATTGTTGCTTTTCCATAGCCTGTCCTTTTTAGATTGTGTATTTTTCAACTGCAAGGAGGTCAAATCAGTCAATCCTAAAGGAAATCAACCCTGACTGCTCATTGGAAGGACAGATGCTGAAGCTGAAGCTCAAATACTTTGGCCACCTAATGCGAAGAGAGGACTCGCTGGAAAAGACCCTGATGCTGGGAAAGACTGAAGGCAAAAGGAGAAGGGGACGGCAGAGGATGAGATGGTGAGATAGCATCACCGATGCAATGAACATGAATTTGAGTAAACTCCGGGAGACAGTGGAGGACAGGAAGGCCTGGTGTGCTATGGTCCACGAGGTCACGAAGAGTCGGACACAACTAAACCGGCCCCTAACGGAGATGAGCACCAGCCCCTAGAGTCGGACACGACTGCACAAATGTGCGGGGGGTACCTTTACCTTTTTTACTAACTTTGCTCAGACTGAAGAAGCTCCTTGGATAAGGAGTGAAACGTTTCCACTGAGAAAATAGAAATCCAGTTGACATGATTCAAGCTACAGACAATTCCACCTGGATGACTGAGAACCTTCATAGACATATGTGATGTGGAATGGTTTGCCTTGGATTTGAACTGAAAGCATTCTGTCATTTTTGAGGTTGTACCCCAGTACTGCCTTTCCCACTCTTTTATTGACTATGAGAGCTGCTCCATTTCTTCTAAGGGATTCTTGCCCACAGTAGTATATATATAATGGTCTCCTGAATTAAAAAACAAATTTTTCAAGCAAGAGGGAGGAACAATCCTTTGGTGGCTGAAAATCAAAACACACTTAATATTTTCTCTCCCCCCCCCCCCCCACAACACACCCAGTAGCGGAGGATTGCAGAAAAGTCAAAAGCATCACCCAAAGAGGCAGAATTCAAGGGACTTCGTAGGATATGGTCCAAAAATCAATATGGCAGCCACAGTGGTATGATCAAAGTTCTGCCTGTTTTTTTTTGTGGGTCACATGTACACAACATCCTTATTTCCAGATCTAATATCAGCTTAAATCCCTGTGTTGATATGGTGGGAACAAGGTAAGCTAAAACATTTGCTGCCTGAGATAAGAAATGCCAGACTCCTGTTTTTTTCCAAATCAAGAAGCCTGGAAAATTGGTTTATGTAGATACACAAGGGCAGAAAAAGCTACTCTAAGGTATCTCAAATAACATTGACCTTTTCAGGTAGTCCTCACTTAATGACCACAATTGAGACCAGAATTGGTTGCTAAGTGAAGCGGTCATTAAGTGAATCCGACCCGATTTTATGACCTTTTTGCGGTGGTCATTAAGCGAATCACTGCGGTCATTAATGCTCCATGTTTGGCAACAACATGGAGCCAATTGGGAGACTGTGTCCCAGAATCCACAAACAACAATTGTTTCCGTTTCACAAGCTAGAGATCTCTGAATGTACCCAGAAGTTATTACCCAGAGGAGACAGCTGGCCTTTTGCAAGACATCCTCAGTCAAGGCCAATTTCCTGCTGAAATGGTTTCAGTTAGCAAAGAGAGTGTGGCATCATTTTTTTAGAGGCAAGCATGATTTGAAAATATCATTTAATATCCGTCAGGGCTGCAGGATCGGTTGGGAAAGGGACTGGGGAGTTTTGAAGAGGAATCTCAAGGGTTTCCTTCAGCCTGAGAACACTTAGTTAGGTTAGCCCAGGCAGTTAATCCCACTAAGGTCAGCTTTAACCTAAGAAATCTGAAGTCGTTTTATACATCTCAGACCGCAGACGAGAAATAGCAGAGAAGCCCAAATGCATTCCATTTCATGGTATTGAGTCACCATCTGTTTATCCATCCAAACTAGATGTCATGAAATAAGATAGGCATTTTGAACACGCTGAGGCAAATAAATAATGTCGTTGAGAAAGAAAGAGAGGAAGGGAGGATTTATTTATTTTTATTTATTTTATTAACTAGGGTTACGTACCACTCCAGTCGTCTGAGCAGCTTACAGACCTACAGCCAATAATAAAGTTAAAGCAATATATAACAATATCGTCTTATGGATTGGTGAAAGATTCCAAAGGACAATGCTAAACGCTGCTGCTGGGCCAAATATTTCTTCGGCATTTAAAACCGTCCTGATCGACTTGGATGGGAACATGTGGCATTCCTTCTTTTTTCCAACTCAACTGAATGTTGGAAAGAAATTATGAGAAGTGACTCGGGACCGTCTGTCAGCAGGAGAGCTCTCCAGACACAGAATAGAATGGGACCACATTTGGAAGAAGCCAGCAAAAGAAAGATTGAATTCAAAAATGGAGTTCCGTGGGGCTGGAGAGGGGCTTAGAACGCAGGGTCACCAGCATTCTGAGCCCCTGGCCAATCTTATAAGGGAGGCAATTGGCCAGGGGCTCAGAATGTTGGTGACCGCTCCCTTCTAAGCCCGCCTTCCTCTTGGACATGTGACCCAGACCATCCTGTGCTCTCCACTGCATATTGACATAGACATAGACATAGACATAGACACAGACATAGACACAGACACAGACACAGACACAGACACAGACACAGACACACACAGGTATGCACACACACTGTTGGAGGGTGAGAAAAAGGGTGTGGGAACTTTCCAGACACCCACACAGACACACACACACACAGGTATTCACACACACTGTTGGGAGGATGAGAAAAAGGTAAGGGAACTTTCCAGACACACACACTCGCACGCGCGCACACACACACACACACACACAGATGCACACACACAGTTGGAGGGTGGGAAATAAGAGACAAGAACTTTACAGACACACACACACACACAGACAGACACACAGACACACAGGCAGACGGTTTAAGAATGAGAAAAAGGGACACGCATGCACACACACTGTTGGAGGGTGGGAAATAGGGACAGGAACTTTACACACACACACACAGAGAGAGAGAGAGAGAGAGAGATAGAGAGAGAGTTGGAGAAGAGGAATGGGGGAAGTGGTTTGCCGCTGTCTTCTTGCTAGGGCAGAGAGATTAGGACCAGATAAGGTGGGTTTAGAATTTAGAGCCTCCTGTTTCTAGCCTAGTGCCATGAATCACTACATCAAACCTGTTCAAGTGCCTTCCTGTATCTAACCTACTTCGGCTGCAACTCACATCTGGATGGCCAAAGTCCACTAAACAGGGTCTGGTAAATGGAAACGGTTGGTGTAATTCCATTTTGATGTAATTGACATTTCATTTAAACTAAATTAAATACACAGGGCTGGGACAAATGTCTTAGTTCCAGCTCCGCCAAATCTTTGGGAGCAGAGCGCCCTCCCCGATCGATGGGATTTTGTTGTTGGCCTTTCCAACAGCAAGCTCCTCTTTTAACCGAAGCAGAAGTCACTCCTGTCCGAACCCGAGCTAGCTCTGTTGAAGGTAACCTTTGGAAATTATTATGACCTATAGTATTTCTTTGAGGTATGCCTTGTCTTTTCAGTCTAAGATTGGGAAACTCTTTGACTTAATTTCCTGGCTTAGCTCTGTTTTTTTTTTAAAGTCTGCATTGTCTGTAATGGACTATGCTATGCCTACAAGAGGGGAGTGGTGGCTCAGTGGGTAAGATGCCAGGCTTGTCGATCGGAAGGTCGCAAGTTCGGAGATTTGAGACCCGAGCGCCGCGTGACGGAGTGAGCTCCCGGACTCGCCCCAGCTCTTGCCAACCTAGCAATTCGAAAGCATGCAAATGCAAGTAGATGAATAGGGACCACTTCGGTGGGATGGTAACAGCGTTCCATGTGCGTCATGCCGGCCACATGACCGCGGAAGCATCTTCGGACAGCGCTGGCTCTTTAGCTAACAAACGGAGATGAGCACCGGCCCCTAGAGTCGGACACGACTGCACAAATGTGCGGGGGGAACCTTTACCTTTTTATGCCTACAAGGTGATAAATATTTATGGTATCATTGGCCAGGCTTGGAGGACCCTAGGATCAACTGCTTCAGGGTTCCCAGAGGAGAAAGAGAAAGAGAAGGAAGGGGAGGAGGAAAAAGATCAAAAGAGAACATTCACTCAGACAAGGAAGGTTTAAATAGTGGGCATTTCTTCCTTCTCTGTATTAATGCTTGAGATGAGACATACCAGACCAGCCATGGGCGGAGTAGCCAGCCCACCACACAAACAGAGCTGGGAAGTCATGACTCAGCCTTGTAATACACACTTTTGTCCTAAGTAATCATCATCAGCAACTGAGGACGCATGTTAAAAATTCAAATATGGGCCAGAGCAAAGCAAATCTCCCCCCTTTTTCTGCCCCTCTTCTTTCTTTCTGTCCTCACTCCTGGGCTGCTAAGTCCTGTCCTTTGGCCCCCACCCACAAAACACACGGTTCCCGTTTCCCTCCCACCCACCCACCCACCCCCGGCTGGCCAAAAATGAAAGAGATGGGTGAGTTGCAAAACCTTGCAATAGGTCTGAGGACAGGTTGTTAGCAAACTTGGAAAGGGCAAGGATGAGAATGCAGACCTGTGGAAGACACCTTGCGGGCGCGAAGCGTCTGCTCGCAAAGGCCCAGATGAGGTCATCTTCTCGGCAACAGGCAGCTGTCTTCCTGTGAGCAGTTGGGGATCCTTCCCCAGCAGAAGGCTTTGCAAGCTGTTTATCCGTGAGTCAGCTCCTTCTGTAAATACTGCTCTTACTTTGATCCTGGCTCCGCGTCCTCAAGATCCCTTTCGCTGTTTTGCTAGGAACTGTGGCGGGTTGGGGGACATGGACACCTTGATCATTTTCCATCCCATCTCACCGCTTGAGCATCTGCAGTGAGAAAGTTTGCAGGCCAATGGAGAAAGGGAAGAGGACGATGGGTACGGAAGGAAGGAAGGAAGGAAGGAAGGAAGGAAGGAAGGAAGGAAGGAAGGAAGGAAGGAAGGAATCTAGCTATATACAGTATCATGTACAATGCAGTATATTGGAAGGAAGGAAGGAAGGAAGGGAGGGAGGGAGGGAGGGAGGGAGGGAAGGAAGGAAAGGAAGGAAGGAAGGAAGGAAAGGAAGGAAGGAAGGAAGGAAAGGAGGGAAGGAAGGAAGGAAGGAAGGAAGGAAGGAAGGAAGGAAGGAAGGAAGGAAGGAAGGAAGGAAGGAATCAGGGCAAACAAGAAACAGCTAGTACTTGGTGAAATGAGAGAGCTGAAGCAGGTCTAGGCAATGCAAATTTGGTGTTTGTTTCCCCCAAAGGGACGAGACAAAACTTCCTTTTGTAAGGATTTTTCCGATCCAAGCCTGAGTGGGTTATCTAAATGCCATCATTTCGTGGGAGGTGCAAACTTCAAGTTCAGGAAAAGATGCCTGTCATTCAATCCTTCCCTTTTGGGATACTTTTTCAACCCTGAATTAAGGGCCAAAGCACTCTCAAGTTGAGCTGGACTCCCAGTGGCGTATCCCTCGAGTTTAAAGCAGTGGGATCTTTGCTTTGATTTCCTAGTCTAGCCCGTAGACCTAGAAGTGTCTGGAGGTCTCTCGTCCAAGTACTAACCAGGGCCGATTTTCTTTGGCTTCCAACACAAGCCAAGCTCCTCTAGGTGCTGCCAAGTGCAAAAGCCAATTCTTTACTGAAAAGAAAACGATGATCAACAACCCCTTTTCAATTATCCCCTGAAAGGATATGGAAAGTTTTATCAGAAGTTTATGAAGAGGGGATTGATATAAACATTGTGTCTATATCAGCCTTTCTCAACCTTTTGACCCTGGAGGAACCCTTGAAATATTTCCCAGGCCTCGGGGAACCCCTGCATATTCAGGCTCAAATACAGGCCAGAAGTTACAAAATTATTATATTCGTTTCATGGGCAGGCCTGTAGATATACACTATCTGTTCTTAAACTGAAAATAAAGAATGAAATTTACCTCTTTAATCTGAAGTTGCCCGAATTTGAAATATATTTTTTAAATAAATCGTGATCTCCCAGGGAACCCCTCGGGACCTCTCGTGGAACCCGAGGGTGCCACGGAACCCTGGTTGAGAAACCCTGGTCTATATTATCCACCAGTCTTTTGTGCTTTACAGCATCTTGGTGTACTTCCCATTTATTATCTGTAATACGTTTGAAATACTTAACCCTAACCCCCTGCCAAGTTTCACGCTAGTTCTGTTTCTCTTTTGAGGAACTGAAATGGTGAAATAAATGTGGTGGGTGACAGTCATCTTAAGACAGAGTGGTGCAATTTTTTCCAGCCTGAGAGCTGCGTTTGACCTTTCCACGGTCTGTCAGAGGCCACACTTCAAAAAGGAAGTGGGCAGGGCCAGGACAAAAACTGAATTTGACTTCCTATCATTGACATTTACACTGAATTCACATTAAGTCTAACCTGACAGCATCTTGACCAGATGAATCACTTTGCGGAAGGGCAGCATTCTGCCTTGATTCTTTCTCAAGATAGGTAGATTGGCTGATCGAAGCAAAGCAGCTTCGATCAGCCAATCTGCCTCGATCAGCCAATCTGCCCCAGTCAGCTGATTGGCCTTCTGGTCAGTAGCTTCAGTGCATCTGCGGAAACTGCTGTTGCAGAGTGAAGTATCCATCCTGCCCCACTGATTAGAAGTGGGACACCTGTTCATTTTGTGCAAGTGCTTTGAAGGTGTGAGTTGCTCAAAACCCCACTGAAGTCCCTTTCGAAGATCTGCCCATCCTGTTTTCTTTTGGCTGTCCTCCTGAAATATATGCTGCGTTTAGCATATCTGCAACTTGCAATAAATCAATTATAGTCCGTGCTAGAAGACTGTAGATGAAGCGGTATTCTTTTTTTTAAATATAATTTTATTAGTTTTCAACAAAGATAAAAACGACAGAAAAACGACAAACTACAAAAAAATGAGAAAAAACTAAAAAAGTGTGAAACATACACACAAAAAAGAGTTTGAGATTACATATTACAGAAGTCAAACAGCCCCACTGCCACCTTCAAATGAGTGAAATGAAATGAAATGGGGAAAAAAATGAAGCGGTATTCTTAATGTCCCTTTGGGGAACAGAATCCACTACCAGTGTATAATACGGCCTGATACATAGATTTTTCTCATTAACCTCCTCCTCCTCCCCCTCCTCCTCCTCCTCCTCCTTCTTCCTCCCTCCTCCTCCTCCTCCTCCTCCTCCTCCTCCTCCTCCTTTTCCTCCCCCTCCCCTCCCCTCCCCCTCCTTTTTTTGAAAGCAAATGCACTTTCTTTCAAGGTAGATAATACAATGATTATACTGCTCATAAATACTATAATAGAAAAACCATCGTTTAGGCAGTATATGTCTCTGGGAGTGTGTGCCTGGCAAAATGAGCTGTATTTAACAGATTGTTTTGCATTCCATTTGCACTCACCATGGATGTGCCTATTTGCACAGCAGTGCCTTATGCATTTAGGTTAATATGCAGAGCATTGCATCAGCTAAGACAACCACAATCACCACCACGGTAGTCGCCCATATGCAAATGGCTCCAGAATGAATCTGGTTCCTCCTAAAGGATAAATCCTACAGATCAAGATTTGTTCCCACAGATACAGCTGCAGATTTTGGAGATGTGCGGCTGCCCTGCCTAACAGACTGCAAATGAGATGCTGAAATCTGGTTCCTTTGAAGCCAGTGACAGTTTTGCGATGGGTGCCAATGCTGCTGTCAGGATTTAAATCCTCCCTAGGAGAGAGGGAAGCCTTCTCCATCTGGCAGCTCTCTGCTAGTGAAAGTTTGTGTTATGAGAAACAGAAAAGCCTTCTGTAACATCTAACTCAACTGACCAAGGGCTTCTGACTCAGCCCTCTCTGTGGTCTGAAGATATGAAGGACGCCATCAGCTCAGGTCTTGGGGGCAGAAACATGGAAGTATAGAGTTGGAAGAGGTCACAGAGGGCCTTGGGTCTAACTCTGTTCTTGTAGGGAGCCATGAAGATGACCTTAGAGCAGGCATCCGGAAGCTGTTAGGGTAGGCTGACCATATTTCCTTGAGACAAAAACGGGACATTGGGATGGCAAAATGGGACGGGGTCTTATGTAATATTCCATATTCATGAAAAAGACAGGGGTCCCTGCCCCCAGTCCACACGATTGGCTCCCGCCTGCAAACCCCACCCCCCAGTCTGCCCGCCCCCCAGTCTGCGCGATTGGCTCCCGCCTGCAAACCACGCACCCCGGTCCGCGCGATTGGCTCCCACCTGCAAACCCCGCCCCCCGGTCTGCGCAATTGGCTCCCGCCTGCAAACCCCACCCCCCAGTCCCTCCTTTGTCACGCGCTGATAGGCAGCTCTGGCTCGGCAGCTCCAGCTCAGATCCTCCTTCCATGCCATTCCCGCCGGGTTTAAAAAACGGGACAAAATTGAGATTTTTATCAAAACGACGGGATGGTTGAAAAATGCTAAAAAAACGGGACTGTCCCATTCAAAACGGGACAGCCTATGTTAGGGCCACAACAGATGCTGAAGCATGTGTGAAGCCCAGGGGGGTGGGAGAGTATTAGAAAGAGGCTCAGACTCACCCCCGATTCCCTGGGATATAAGAGGGAGGGAAGGGAAAGCAGGCCGACCTGCAAGATTCGGTGAGTACAGCCTATCTCAATAAAGTACAGTTCTAATCCTTGTATGGAATTAGGTTCCTGATCTAGTCTGTCTTGTAGGCTGACAGTTCTGTGCCAAATTCCACATGAAACCATCCCCAGAAAACATCTCTCCAGTCTCTACTTGAATATATCCAGTCAAAGTTCCCACTCCACCTCCTACTGGTTCTACGGTTGAGCTGCTTTGACTCCTGAAAAGTTCTTCCTAACATTCAGGTGGGATCTGCTTCCCTGTAACTAATTTTGTGTCCTGCCTTTTTGGACAATGATAGTAAAAAATCATGGCCTTCTTCTTATCCACCAGGGATGGATAAGAAGACTGGAAACGGTCCTCTACAAGGAGAGATTGATGGCCCACAATACGTTTAGCCCCTCAAGAAAATGCAACTTTTCACATGTATTATTGGATTCATATCCCATCTTCATTTTATACAATTAAGGTGGCATCCATAATGCTTCCACCTTCTATTTTCCCCACAACAGTAACCCTGTGAGGTGAGATAGACTGAGAGAGAGGGACTGGCCCAAGGTCACCCAGCAGCTTCATACCCAAGGGAGGACTAGAATTCCCAGTCTCCTGGTTTCTACTCCAGCACCTTAACTCCTACACCAAACCGGCTCTCAAATTAATTGTTTTTGTTCTGGTTTCAATCCTACAGGTGCTGAGCCACTGAGAGCCCATCAGAATTGAGCAATGTAGAAACCGAAGTAAATAAACAAATCATAGCCTAGTGTGGCGATAGTATTGATTGATTATGTGCCATCAAGTCGGCGTTGACTCCTAGCAACCACATAGATAGATTTGCTGCATGATGATCTGTTCTTAACTTGGTCCTTCAGGTCTTCTAATGGTGCCCTCATCACCACCGTAACAGAGTCCACCCACCTTCTGGTAACAGTATAGTATTATTAAAACAAATATACTGGTTTAATATGTTATACAAAGTATAACATACTATTAAATGAGCAGCCTCAAGCTCCAGACTTGGGACACAGGGATCCTGTATTATTAGAGAAATCAGGAACTGAGAGGAGGACAGCTGGGATTTCTCCCTGAATTCCTATCCCGAGCCAAAATCAGGTCATGGGCTTTTAATGAAAACACTTGATGTTGGATAGAGTTTATATCTTCTACTAACTCAGAAAATCTGTGGTAAATTCAGGAAAGAAGTACTTTTGTCTAATGCTGATGAAATAGCTCTAGGAATTTCAAGGAGGCATTCATAATTTACTTCTCTGTCATTTTTATTGCCTTAAAAAAAAAAGCTAGAATTCTTGATTCTTGTGCCACCATGCAAATTAAGAAGCTGTCTCAGCAGACCCAATAAAGAAAGAGAAAGAGAGAAGACACCCTAAACAACAATAGACTCGTTTAGACAAAGAACAATAACCAATCAAATTTAGAGAACTAGAATGAAACCTCACTTCATTTTTCATACAGAGACCAAAAAAAGAAAACCCCATGAGCCACTGTGAGAAAATAAGTTCCTGCTCTCAGGAAAAAACATACCACAATAAAGCTGGCAAAGGGATGGAGAGGAGATGACAAAGAGCTGGGAAGTGTCCTATTCTCAGCTTTTGCAGAAATCCCACTAAGATGAGACCCAGCTTTCAGAACCAGCTCCAAAATGATTGGCACCATGAGATGGCATTGTTGGCCATCTGCTAAGGCTCATCTTCCTGAACGCCATAAGCAGGATTTGGAGGCCTTTAATACTATGGATCGTTTTCCTTGCTGACATCGGCATTGGGTTGGCACTTCAATGGAGTTCTTGGAACAACTGAGATACCACCACCAAGCCAGGCTCCCCACTGATTCCTGGGGCCCATTAATATTCCTTAAAGCCCACATGAAATCCTTGGCTTGAAGATGCTTCCACCGAATTGGGGGTATGAGAATTGCTAAATGGGAGCAGCAATAATTTAATTCACCGTCCCAACAGAGAAGAATCACCTTTCCTTTTTCCATAAAACCATATCTTTGTTGGGTTCCAGGAAACAGTAGCCATAATAGTTAGTTGACCGTTTTTGAGCAGGAAAGAATGGTAATTCAGAATTTATACCTGGCCAAATCTCAACTCCTTGACTCTCTTTCACAATACTGCCCTCTCAAAAGAGATTTGGATTTCTTCTTATCTTCAGTCCTCATAGTGGCCTTTGGATGACCATGCTTGTTTACATTCTCTGCATGCCTGCTTTTCTGTTCAGGGAAGTCGGCCAAGGCTGGAATCTTCTAACTCCTAGCTGAGCCTGGCCATTAGGTGTGGATTAACTGAAGTGCCAAAGTTACTTGTAGCCCTCCAGAATTCCTCCAGAACATGGAGTTGGCAACTAATCTCTGCTGTCTTAATACTTCCAAGCTAGGCTCAAACTCTTGGCTTGACTAAGCCGAAGACTAGCAAAATGAGCTGCTTGGCTAGACTGGAATCGACTGCAGATAAGAACGAAGCCACAATCAATCACTGTCCATGAAAAGTGAAAATCTATCAAGGATTTTTATACCCTGAAGAATATAAAAGAGGAAGCTTGAGGCTTCCTGTTCCTGCCCTTCTGAATTAATGGATACTTGGGCTTGAAACCAAGCAATTATTGGATATTTATGTGTCATCTCTGGCCTGGGCATTGTTGGTTCCCACCTCATTCCTCTCAACCATTACAATTTTTAAGGTGACGGAAGGACCCAGAGAGAGATATCAAAAACCTGTGGAATACTCATACTGTTTGTGATTAAAACGAATTTCAATCAAATTCATTTCAATCTATGTTAGCTTTTATAATGCCCCACCTACCTTTGGGAGTGTAATCCTCACTAGCCAGAGCCATGTACAAAAATAATTGGGTACACCTAGGATGCATCGATTTAAAAGAGTCCATTGGCACAACGATGGAGGAACACTGAAGTTCCCACAATGGAGGATTGTAAAGATGGCAGAATTGGCAGAAATGGCAAAAACGACCTTTGGTCAGGGATAAAATAACAAGTACTTTTATAAAAGCCTGGAAACCCTTTATGGACTTTTTGCTGAATCTGGGAAAAAAGTGAAGTGATGATTTATGGTTTCGATGATTGAAAAAGGACTCAATAAGGGGCTGAAGAGTTTTTTGTAAGACTAAGAGGGAGGAAAGATAATGAGTTTGTTTATAACTTTTGAAAAGAAGGTCAGAAGCCTTTCCTTCCTTCCTTCCTTCCTTCCTTCCTTCCTTCCTTCCTTCCTTCCTTCCTTCCTTCCTTCCTTCCTCCCTCCCTCCCTCCCTCCCTCCCTCCCTCCCTCCCTCCCTCCCTCTCTCTTTCTTTCTTTCTTTCTTTCTTTCTTTCTTTCTTTCTTTCTTTCTTTCTTTCTTTCTTCTTTTTCTGCTTTCCTTTTTGAACTTCCGTTTCTTCTTTCTCTTAGTTTCTTTCTCTTTTTTCATCTTTTTCCTTTACATTGGCTTCTTACTTAGGTAAAAATTCTTAATAAAAGCATATATTTAAAAAAGGGTTAAAAGAGTCCATTGGAGTTGGGGGGGTAATCAATTCAAATAGACGATAAATAAATAATAATGATTGTTCAAAAAATCTAATTTAAATCTAATTTATGGAATCCCTTCCCCTTTCCCTCTAGCGCTTTTCGGATGCAGCTGGATTCCTCTTTCAAGCACGCCTTAAGTTATTCCTCTCTTCTCCCACCTGCCCCAATCATGGTTCACCCACCCCCTATTTGCACAGTGAATATTGTCTCACTTTCAGAACTGAGTCACCTTTACCAAGGGGTGAGAAAGATCTCTTTCATTCATTCATCCTGAGCTTCTTTCAATTATATTTTGTCCTAATGCCTGTGCATTAGTTCCACTTATCCTTGGCTAATAGTTCAGCTCATTGTCAAATACCCATTAACATAAAATCAACATAGCAATTTTGATCGAGTCCTTATATCATTAACCCATTTAAAGGGGAACTGTGGCTCCCATTTCAAATATACTTAATTATTGACTTAATAACAGTAGAAGAGTCTTTGGTCTTTGATTCTTTACAAAACAAAGAAAGGAAAAATTAACCATTCGCATACCACCACAAGCTTTCTTCTCAATGTCATGCCAAATTATTCTGAATTAATTGCCAGTCTTGTTCTTTGGGCAATCCTAGCCTATCAGGGATCATGTAGGATTCAGTTTGTTGTCCTAGCCAATCAGACACAGCGAAGGGGTCAATGGGAGCAAAGATCTGGAACTAAGTAAGAGAATGGGAAAGGGGGTTGTTTTCTTCTAAAACAGCAAGGCTGATATTTTGGGGGTGGGGAGCAAATCCAGTGCAAAAAAAAAGAGGTTTCTTTTCCTTGAAGTATTAGTTCGGTGGTTTCAATAATACAGAGGCATATTCTCTGCCTTTCTGCAAAGACAATTAATTAAATCTTCGAACTGCAGACTCTGGCTAGATATATTGGCCCAGCTCCTTCAACAATGGAGACATCTGTCCCCCGTCACAATGCTTTAATTCCACCCACCTATCCTGTGCCAAACTGGGCCTCCGTTTCTGTTCAGTTCTCATCTGATCATAATGAAACAGAGACATCCACTAGGTGCGTGTGTGTGTGTGTGTCAAAAAAATAAAGAGAGTCGCCGTGGCTGTGCAATTGAAGCCCCACCCCTTGTTCCACCTATGTATGCAACATGTGTAAACAGTTGAAGAGGGAGGAGGAATTCGGGTTTGGAGATCAAATGAATGAAATCCAAGCTACTTCCTACTTCGGTTTCCAAGCAATCCCTGTTATTCCAAACATTTAAAGTAGACTAGTCAAAAGCGCCCCTGAACTCCCCACCCCAGGTAGTGATGTAGACAAAGGATGTGTCCACCAGCTTAGGGCAGTTGATTGACACCCCCTCTCTCTCACACACACTGTCTGTCTTGTTTCTTATTTCAGGAGTTCTACAGTAAGAATAAGAGTAGGTTTAAAGCGATGGCTAAGGGCTTGAAAATTATTTTTAATACATGAATTTCATTTAGCTTCATTTGATTCTCGCTCCCATGAGAATCCCAGTCTTGTCAATTGACCCACTTTGGGGAGCAGGTTGTAGGACGTTGGGAATGATGTCAATGTTAGCTTGTGGACAACCAGAGAGAGGCTGTGTTGATTACATTTACGTGTGTATACAGGTAGTCCTCGACTTATGACCACAATTGGAACTGGAATTTCCATTGTTAAGCAATGCAGTTGTTAAGTGAGTCATGACCAATTTTACGACCTTTTTTGCTGTGGTCTTTAAGTGAATCACCAGGGTTGTTTAGAGAATCACACGGTCATTAAGAGAATGTGGCTTCCCCCATTGACTTTGCTTCCCGGCAGCCCCCTGGGGAGGTCGCAAATGGCGATCATGTGACCGCAGGATGCTGCAACTGTTGTAAATACATGCCAGTTGCCAGGAAATTTTGATCATGTGACCGTGGGGACACTTGACAGTCGTAAGTGTGAGGACCAGCCATAAGTCACTTTTTTCAGCACTGTTGTAATTTCAAACGGTCATTAAATGAATCATTAACAAATTGAGGACTACCTGTAGTCCTCAACTACATTGAACATGGGCATATATAAAATGGTACTGGTTGGCAAATCACAATAGCACACTCAAAGCCATTGAAAACTGCACCATTCACTAAGAGGGGTTAAGTCTAATGCTTGACCTCCATCAGTTTTAGATTTTCCTACCCTCCATATTTTTATATCCCCAGTTCATTCGATAGTTGGTAGTATATTTTTATGGGGACAAAAGACCCAGGGAGGTTAGGAACACAGGAAGTCGCCAGCCTTATTTTCTTGCAATGAGATGAATAATTTCATTCGCTGATAGTAGTTGATCTTCAAGTCAAATATTCACCAAGGTTTTCAGGAACATTCTTTTTTTAAAAAAAAACAAGGGAAAAAAAATCACATGCCCAGTTACAGTGGAAAGAAGGGGAAGGTTGAAAAGACACTATGGGGCATTATTTTCCAATTCCACCAATGCAGGCTTGCTCAAGAGACCTTTTCTGACGATCAAAACGGAGACATCGATTTTGTTTCCTCATCAGGCATTTGCCCCAGCTGCTAGCTGAGTGATTTCACCACAGTCCCTGGTGGCTTTTCCTCTTGGCTTTTCCCTTACAGCTTCCTTTTTTGAAGACAAAAGGCGGTTGAGGAGGTGTGGGCAAAGCTTCCAAGAAGGGTTTTGTAGAAGTGAAGCATCTCTTCAAGACTGGGCTATGAAGCAATGTAGACGCCTGTGTTTCTGACTGCAAAGTGGCCAATGCTGCTCCCCTTTCTGACATCTGATGTCTACTCAGCCGGTTTCATGAGCTCCTGGAAATGTTGGAAGAGGTTGCCTGCCCTTGTGATGTATCTCCTCCAGCTATTTGTCAGCCCTCCCAGGTAAACCAGACAGGAAACACGACCAGATGAGCTACCTCTACTTTATTCTTAGGCTACATTAACAGAATCTTGCAAGTCTGAAAGTGCAAATCTCATTTACAGCCCAAGACACTAGGGAGGGTCTCTTGTGAACCTCTTTCTCTGCCCATTATGCAGCTGTGGGCTATGCTGTCTCTTATCTGACCGTTCCCTAGGCAGCGTCTATTTGCTCCATCACTCAAGGTCTTTCTCACATACCATTACACCAGAGCTTTCCAAACTGTGTGCCAGGACACGTTAGTGTGTCAGCTGCAGTGTCTGGGTGTGTCGTGGCTGCTGCTGCCTCCGAGCCCTGCCAGGATTCCGCGCAGGTCCTAGTGCCTGCTTTGTGCCTTGCTGCCTCCAAAACTGCTGTGATTCTGTGCAGGTCCCAGTGCCTGCCTTGTGCCTGGCTGCCTCCAAACCTGCCCTGCCAGGATTCCACGCAGGTCCTAGTGCCTGCCTTGTGCCTTGCTGCCTCCAAAACTGCTGTGATTCCGCACAGGTCCTAGTGCCTGCCTTGTGCCTGGCTGCCTCCAAACCTGCCCTGCCAAGATTCCACGCAGGTCCTAGTGCCTGCTTTGTGCCTGGCTGCCTGCAAACCTGCCCTGCCAGGATTCCACGCAGGTCCTAGTGCCTGCCTTGTGCCCTGCTGTAAGAGTGTGTCGCGAAATGATGCATGTCTAAAAAGTGTGTCACCAACATGAAGAGTTTGGAAAGCTCTGCATTACACTATTGGAACCATCAACCAAGGTTTCAAGTCGACAAGGACAGTCAAACTGTGTCACCTCTGTAAGGAGAACTTCATCCCACCATGTGAACTACTTCATGGCGATGAATCCAAGTCGTTTCATGCAGACCTAATATTGGTGTGCATCTGCTGTTCCTTCCCTATGAAAGATTATCCTATTATGAATCATATCAAAACCCCATAAAACAAAGCACTCTTTTTAAAAAAAGCAATGAATAACATTCAAATTTCCTACTCTAATGGAAGAAGGAAAGATAATTTCTTCAAAGCTCGCTGGGGCTGTCTTGTTAATGCTAGGAAATGGCCTGTGTGAGTGAGTAGCCGTCAGTGAGTCTGACCTTGAAACACGGTTACACTGGTTAGGATTAAATTACTACAATGTCTGCTGTTTAGTTTATCTTTGCCACTCGTGGAGATAAGATTAGACGATTGTGAAACTTAATTTCTAAAGAGCTTCGTGCTACCAACCTGCTCAGATTTGGGATTCTGCCGGCAGGGCCTTCTAAGAGGGAGGGAGATGGTGATAGATGCATTATTTATATTTTCCCAAAGGCACAGGGGTGGGGGGTGATGTGTTATGGATGAGTCTTTTAATTTCCTCTGGGGTGACATCAAGCTAATGTATGCTTTGCCCTGAAAACTGCAAATACCCAGCTGAATTTGTAGGCACGATCTGCTGGGGATCCATCCCTGCCCCCTTCCCATAGAGAGGAATATAGGGCTGCAGAAGAGCATGCAGGCAAAATTGGTCGGGTCAGCTGCTCCCAACTTCTGCATTGATTTTGGATGGTTTCTGAATGAATGAAGAAGAAGAAAAAGAAATCCTTGAATTTGCATAGTTGCCATGGAGAACAAGACAGCTGCCTGCAGGCTCACATGCTAAACCCCATATAAATCACACTGTTGAAGAAGTATGTTGCATCAAGGTATCAGGTAGCCAGAGAAATATGCATGCCATACCCAGTTCAGCTGTGAGAAAATGTTTTCTATTGGGGCTTTCTTACTGCACCGCCTAGCAACGTACTGATGCTTTTTAGCAGATGGTCCTAGGAGTGACGGGTATAAATGTAATCCAAAACACCAATGCACAATAAATCAGAATTAGCCATTAAGGAATACACAGAACAGGCTTTCTTCTTTTTTAAAGCAGGAGCCAAAGTCAAACTTTTTTTTTAAAAAAAAAAGGCAGCAGAGGATTGAATTTTATTGAGTAATTTTCCTAAGGGTTCCCGCAAAAGGGCTTGTGAGCATGCAAAAAAGTCACCTGCTCTAGTTTACAATAACCACATTGAGAAGCTCCTGGTCAGAACTATCAGAAAGACAAAAATTAAAAATTAAAAATAATAAAATAAAATACAGCTCTCCTTTTCAAGAGCCAGGTGAGGGTATCTAGCCAACCTTGATTGATCTTCAAAGCTAAGCGGGGTCAGTCTTGGTGAGTACTTGCATGGGTCACTGCCTGAGAAATCCAGGGTCATTGGCCAAATGGGAAGTTGAAAACATCCTGGGAGAAGGCAGCGGAAAACCATTGGCAAAACCATTTTGTGTCGCTGCTAAGAAAATTGTATGGATCCAATCACAGTCAACTCAACTCAGGAATATGTTTGATTCAATTCAGATCATCAGTTTAATCTGAGCTGTTCATTCAAATCAAATTGGAGATTCAATCAAATCACCTTAAAAATGTATCTCCAAATAAAATCTTTCCACCCTCCTAGTTTACCCAGCTCATTAAACCATGTTTAATAAGAGAATAAGCCACAATTGGGCTGCTTCCTTCATTGCACTAAAGCACCTTCTCAGCCCTTTATTTTTCATGGGATAATGACACCTATTGTGTATCTTTGATGGTAAGAAATGCCATATATAAAGAAATGTCATATATAAAGAAATGCCATATATATAGGCTTGTGCTATAAAGGGAACGTGGTATCCTCAGAAAAAGTCTTTTGGCCATGATATTGTGCCTTATTTCTACTGTATATAGGTTTGTTTAAAATGGCACTTTTATTTTTATTTAATCAGAATTAAAGGCATACCTCAACTTTTCAATTATATTACTCCATTTACACACAATATTTCTACCCCTGAGCAATTACTGTTTTCTTTCCCTGCCCCCTGGTTGAACTTGGCCTTGTTTTTGGAAACTAAATTTTCTTCTTTTCCCCCCACCTCCCAAAGCAAACTGCTTTCAGTGATTTCTACATTACACCACTGGAACTCACCAGATCCTCCAACAGCTGGTGCTTGAGAATTTCAAGCGGTTTCCTACACTACTTTGGTGGCAAAACCTGATGTGAGTTGATCCTCTGTTGACATTTCCCAGCACTGCTTCAACCCTTCAGTTTCGTCAGCCCAGCCAGAGCTTTTCAAAGTACACAACTTGGAGTCCCCAATTGTGATTTGATGTTGAGCTCCATGGGCAACAGAAGCCAACTTTTTCATCCCATCCCTTCCTTTCTAGTACCACCACCACCACCACCACCACCACCACCACCACCTCCTCCTCCTCCTCCTCCTCCTCCTCCTCCTCCTCCTCCAGGTCAGCTGAAGAAAAATCTACCCATCTTCAAATTAGTTGGTAAGCTCAAGAAAATCAAAAGAGACCCATTTCTGCCTAGTTTAGAGACTTTTCAGCCCATTATCAAGGGCCAAGTAAGCCCTACAGCTGTTTTCATTTAGGCTAATCTTTGTGCAGCCTAGGGCTGCAAAACCAGATGTCAAGCATCTGGAAAGCTACATTACTGTCAGAGGGTGAATTCTCAGGAATTCAGAGTTGAGTTGGAAATCAAAATCAGGAGATCAGACCAAAGAGTTCAAGCTGAGACGTATGCCAAAGATAGAAAAAGAGAGGGGAAAAAAAATCAACAGCAGAGAATAAATGTTAATTTAAGCATGCAAAGACATTAAAAAAAACCCCTTCCTCTGACATTCCAATCATATTTTGATGCTATGTAGACATTAAGGAGAAATTTATTGGGTTCACATCTTAATGTAAGCTCATGCAAGTTTGCACATTTGCACTACAACCCCGGATTCTTACTTTGCAAAATCAAATTCCATACCTTCACAAGAGCAAGGTCCTGCAGTACATTTTATTAGGCAAACCTGAATACAAAAAAACCGGTGCCTGAGGGGAAGGGTGCACAAAAACAGGGATTTTTGTGATTAAAATAAATAAATAAATAAAGCTCAGATGTGGCAAAGGGACCAGCCAGAAGACTGAATCAATCAGAAACTTGAGAGAAGCTGAAACCGATGGTTTACCCCTAGCTATGGGCCTCTCCCAACTTTTCATCATGAAACACCATCAAGTGCCTTCAAATTCACCTTGTAAGCTCATCACACTGATGGGCGAATATCTACCTGCCAGAGGTTTCTCTGCCGAAGAGCCAAGGTCCCTGTTCTGTATTAATCCTGACAGTCTACAATCCCTGCTTGGAATTGGATATGGCTGGGTTAGAGGTAGAAAACCATCTCCATAGCAACACAAACATCTCTTCCAACCCACCCACTCTGGGTCCTCCTCAGAATTTCAGCCACAGCTATTCCTGCTTCACTAGCAATGGCGTTTCCTTCTCGGCTTCTTTAAGGCTAATTACAGACCACTTGACACTGTGTAGAATAAACAAAGGTGGTGTTCTCTACAGCTCCCCCACAAACCATTTCAGCGGGACTCGTGTACCCGGTATGATGTTGACCTCGCCAAGAATAAGAACCCTAATTAGCATCACCGAAGGTGCACGCCCCAGTATAATCGTGGCTGCAAACTCGAAGCAATTAATCATTTAGTTCAGATAGGTCACCGAGTTCATGTTCCAATTTCTTTTCAACCTCACATGTATTCCAACTGGAGAGGGGTGCCATGAAGCAAAACAAGACTCGGTGATTGGGGAGTGCACATCTCTCACCCGCCCCCCAACTCAAAATAAAAATACAGACAAATGGTTAATCAGAGAGAAATTGAGGCTGGAGACGTGGCTATTTGGATGTTTCTATTCCAGGCACTTCACTCATCCTGAACTTTATTGCACTTAGGTTTGGGTTGGCTCTGTGGAATCAGACCCAACCCCACCTGTAATGTATCCCTTTCATCTGGAAAAGTGGGGCATGGAGGGACATTCAAAAGAGCTATACAAACCCTTGGAAGTGAAGATTCAGTTGAATCTTCAGATTTCATTGAATCACACCTTCAAACCGAATTACAGCCTTGATCCAATGTTTCCAATGGAATTGAGAGCCTTGGCATAAGTCGGGAAATCCAGGGGACATATATGCACGCACAGATATGCTCAAATAATCCGTGCTTCAAAGCAGATAGCTTTGATTTGATGATTGGAATCAAGCTGAGTTGACTCTTTCGATATTCAAATCAAATTAAATCACAAAACTGAATTGAATGTTGGCTGATCTGCATATCTCTGCACCTTGTCCAGAATCAGATGTCCTACCATCATCCTTGGCAGTGTGTTTTGTTCCCTGCTTCTTAAGTGCAGTAGCACCTTTTCTGACAGCCATCATTGCAACCTGATGCTAAGTGTTCTTCATCTCACTCTGAACTGGAGAACGTTCATCTTGTAACCTGTTCTGTGCTGTAGGAACACATACTGTATGATGCATTTTAAGTTTTTTTTTTTACATTATTAAACATATTAGAGAAATATAAACAGGGAAGGGAAAATAACAAAAAGAGATAAAATGTAGGATACAAATGAATAAATGAGGGATTTACAAATATAATAGAGTTTATAATTTCTAGTATATCATTGATTGTGAATAACTGTATATATTGTTTAAAAGTCTGAAAACTATTTTTAAGCAGTCTAAGCAAACTGTAAATATCAGGAACTATGGTCAGCACAGTATAAATCACAAAATAAGATCATGAGCTACAATAAATTCCATGCATACTATTAAAAGTCTATTCTAATTCAGAAATCCCATAAAATGAAAATACAGACTTTATTATTTATTTATTTATTTTCTATCCCGTCTTTATTATTTTTATAAATAACTCAAGGCAGCGAACATACCTAATGCTCCTTCCTCCTCCTATTTTCCCCACAACAACCCTGCAAGGTGAGTTGGGCTGAGAGGGAGGGACTGGCCCAAGGTCACCCAGCCGGCTTTCCTGCCTAAGGCGGGACTAGAACTCTCAGTCTCCTGGTTTCTATTGGCTCCTTCCTAGGGCTGAGAGTGTATGATTGGCCCAAGGTCACCCAGCTGGCTTTCATGCCTGAGGCGGGACTAGAACTCTCAGTCTCCTGGTTTCTATTGGCTCCTTCCTAGGGCTGAGAGTGTGTGATTGGCCCAAGGTCACCCAGCCGGCTTTCATGCCTGAGGCGGGACTAGAACTCTCAGTCTCCTGGTTTGCCATTGGCTGCTTCCTAGGGCTGAGAGAGGGGGACTGGCCCAAGGTCACCCAACCGGCTTTCATGCCTAAGGCGGGACTAGAACTCTCAGTCTCCTGGTTTCTAGCCTGTTGCCTTAACCACTAGACCAAACTGGCTCTCTTTAGGCAGAGATAAACCCAAATTTTGGATGGAGTACAAATCCATGTATTGAGAGGTGATGCATTCTGGGGAAGTTTATTCTCATGAAACACATTTCATTTGTTTCCCTTCCAAATCACAACAACCAACTGCCAACCCTTTTATAAGGATTGTTGAGATGTGTTCCCATTTCATTTCAGAAGAACTGTGAACTTTGTGCTTCTTTATTTTGAAGATGTCCTTGGATAGCCTCCCATAAATTAGAACACATGGCTAAGGTACCCTAAAGACAAATGGGTGGAAAGACCTTTGCCAGCCAAATGTCTGTGCATTCAATTCCCGCTGAAGGCACAAGAGTAGGACTAAAAATAGAAGGAATGACAACTCTACAAACTATCAAGTGAACTGTCTTGAAATGGGTATTCAGATTCATCTTAAAACATTTGTTGAAGCTACAGATGTGATGGACCTGTTTGGCCATATCAAACTACAGAAAAATCTGGAAGGGAATTGCACATTTCCTTAGAACCCTCTGTCCTCCTTGAGAATAGCAAACTGGAGCTGGCCTCAAAAGTCCTGTTTTGGTGAATTTGGGGATCCTGTAGCTTTTATTTATTTATTTAATTTTTATCCCGCCTTCATTAGTTTTATAAATAACTCAAGGCAGCCAACATACGTAATACTCCTTCCTCCTCCTATTTTCCCCACAACAACAACCCTGTGAGGTGAGTTGGGCTGAGTGTGTGTGACTGGCCCAAGGTCACCCAGCCGGCTTTCATGCCTAAGGCGGGACTAGAACTCTCAGTCTCCTGGTTTGCCATTGGCTCCTTCCTAGGGCTGAGACACAGGGACTGGCCCAAGGTCACCTAGCCGGCTTTCATGCCCAAGGCAGGACTAGAACTCTCAGTCTCCTGGTTTGCCATTGGCTCCTTCCTAGGGCTGAGAGTGAGTGACTGGCCCAAGGTCACCCAGCCGGCTTTCCTGCCTAAGGCGGGACTAGAACTCTCAGTCTCCTGGTTTGCCATTGGCTCCTTCCTAGGGCTGAGAGTGAGTGACTGGCCCAAGGTCACCCAGCCGGCTTTCCTGCCTAAGGCGGGACTAGAACTCTCAGTCTCCTGGTTTCTAGCCCGTACTCTTTGGAATATTTTAGTTATTTTAGACTAGGGTTAGGACTATCACAAAGTTGGGCAAAGTTTAGCAGTCAATGGTTGCACTTAATGGTTTTCAGAGGGGGTCTCAGTACAGTATCTGACATATAGTTGGGCAGAAATTTCCATTTCCCTCTGGATTTGGAAAAGGAGAATAACTGAGGCACTTAAAAAAATTTTTTTTTTTTTTGCTTACAGTAGAGCTGTTGTGTATTTCTGAGATCAAAATAGCAGGAAACTGTACTTTCAGTGTTCACCCTGATAATGATAATCAGAGGGGGCTATAAAAAGGAAGCTGAGAAGTACATGGATGTACTCTAATGCTCCACTCCTAGTTCTGGTTCATCACACAAGAGTCCCTTTTATGAAGCATTTTATATCAGAGGTAGCTGTAACCATGTTAGATCTTTCTTCTTTTTCATTTTGAAGTTTTTTTAAAAAAACGAAGGAGGTTGTAAGGCTGCTGCTTCTGCTATGATGAGGATGAGGATGAGGATGAGGATAATGCAATTTGCTTAGCTCATAAACCTTCTATGTCCACCTCCTTTTATCCCTTGTTTTAGCCTTCTCATGGCTCTGCTCTGCTCTGCAGAACACTCAGTTTTTTATGGCACATAGATCCAGTTCCACTTTTACAGGTGAGAAAATGTCGGCTCTTTATCTGCCAGGTACTAATTCTGATCCACAACTAGCTTGATGTAAATGAGTCACATCACAATCCTTTCTCGGCCCTGAGAAATCAATCTCAGGGTGGTTCAGCACCATGGAGAGATCCAAAAGGGCAACTCCGTTCAATACGCCTGTGGCCAGACTGAAGCTTTTTGTAGCTAACCCTTCCCTTCCCTTCCCTTCCCTTCCTTTCCCTGCATATAGCTAGATTCCTTCCACCCTCCCTTCTACCTCATGGTGTTGTTTATGGCAGATGGACTGTCTCATCATTCCAGCTAAGTTCAAGGGTTTACTTGGTGAAAGTCAAGGAAACTACAACTCTAGAGAAGTTGTTGAATTACAATGTCAGACACTCTCAATGAGCGTGGACCAAGACAGGTGATACTGGGAGTTGCAAATTAGCACTTTGGACAGTGTGCTTTAACCTGCTGTAGAGTTGATGGTTCAGCAGTCTTCAATAACTTGGGCTCCAGAGTCTCTGATGTCTCATGAAGCGGTCTCCAATTCTGCTGTGATACATGTCTTGGAAACTTCTCCATGGGCAACCTTAGTTCTTCAGAGGCTGTATTTTTGGCCAGCTCATTGTTGGTCTCTGGGGTTACTCCATTTGCCAGTTTTTGTCTGGCAATGCACTTGCAACATTGATAACAAACAAAAAGACCCCCAGGCTTGCCAAACAGCTCCCTCTACACCAATGCTTACATAGCTAAAACAGCAGTGTTTTTGCTACAGAGATGGAAAATGAGGCAGTTCCTCTTTCTGAAGGTACTAGTACTTTTTCATTAATCCTTGGGAAATGTAGGTTCCCCATGAGTTATTGCATTGTCAGTTTAATTGCCCCTGGGGTGGGGAAACAGCTTATGGCCAAGCCAAGATGGTATGGGATAGCTGGAGGGTATTCACCCCAAAATTTTAGCAAGACAGACTGAACTCCCGAGATTATGAAAGATCAAGTCAGATTCTTTTTCTGACATAACTATTGGAAGAAGGGGAAAACTGAAACATTCAGGTACTTGTTACTTCAGCTGTGCTTAAATGTTCCTGTTAATAACTCACTCTGATGACAGTAGCCAGGCAAGATCTGTCGGCATAAAAAGAAAAAAGAAAAATGCAGAAGAGCCGGGTGCAATTTGTAAGAAAGATTTGTGACCATCACTGCATTTGCAAATAGGACTCACAAGTATTTTCCGTTTGCATTTTCAAGTACCAACCCTGACATTGGGAGATATCAAATTCATACAGACAAAAACAGAAGGCATCATGCATTACTCAAATCTAATTTCACCCCTGGTTAGGTAGAAGTTGGTAGCTTTTGTTCCTGTGTGTAACAGCGAGGAATTCCGTACAAGGACCCTTCCTTTTGATACTGATCAAGAGGTTGCCACTTATCGTATTTCACATGCAACCTGTTTTTTGTTTTTGTTTTTTAAAAAGCTTCTTAAGAATGTGGGCGACTTTCGTTTGGACTGCATGATTAAATAATCTGGCCTAATTGTAATCTGCAAATGGGAACGGTTATCCTCCAGGTTGCGCACGATTCTAAATTTTGCAGCACTGCTCAAAACACGCACACCAAAATGGCTGTATAAGGAATAATTACATGGAGGAAAAGCTCCCTATGAACTGCATGCAGTAGGAACAGTTGTGTGTGACAAGAAATGCAAATTGTTTGCGGGGGGGGGGTAGGGGTAGGTACCAACTGCAGTGAAAATTCTGCAAAACCTGTTGTGCTGGCCTTTCATAGTCATATCCCTGTTCATTTTCTTCCCAAGATCACTGGGTAAAAGTAATTATTCTTGAGGAGAAGTCCTTCCAACATTCCCCCCCCCCCATGGCAGGATTTGTGCCCAGGCTTATTTTCTTGTTTTTTTAGCCTGGGTGGACTTTGTCACAATTCCAGCTGAGGAGGTGGACAGGCTTTTGAAAGCACAGAGGTGCTGGCAGCAGTGATGAAAAATGATAAGAGGACCAGAATTCAGAGTTGACATAAAGATTTATGTCAAATCAACAGTGTGTCCTTCAGAATTGGTGGAAGCTTTCCAAACTCTGTTGGCATCTGCTCTTCCTTTCTGTGTTTGTTCGTCGTCTTTCGCCCTAATTTTGAGCAAGAAGAAGACCCCACCACTACTACCACCATCACATTTGTTAGTCTCTTTTTCCCCCAAAACGAGATAATCTTACATGATCTCAGAAACAAGATGGAAGGTGTTACAGCAGAGCTTTCCAAACTTTTCATGTTCGTGACACACTTTTTAGACATGCATCATTTCGTGACACACTCTTACAGCAGGGCATCATTTCACGACACACTCTTACAGCAGGGCACAAGGCAGGCACTAGGAACTGCATGGAATCACAGCAGGTTTGGAGGCAGCAGGGAACAAGGCAGGCACTAGGACCTGCGTGGAATCCTGGCAGGGCTTGGAGGCAGCAGCAGCCGCAACAAACCCAGACACTGCAGCCGACACACTAACGCAGAGCTTTCCAAACTGTGTGTCGGGACACGTTAGTGTGTCGGCTACAGTGTCTGGATGTGTTGCGGCTGCTGCTGCCTCCAAGCCCTGCCAGGATTCCACGCAGGTCCTAGTGCCTGCCTTGTGCCTTGCTGCCTCCAAACCTGCCCTGCCAGGATTCCACACAGGTCCTAGTGCCTGCCTTGTGCCTTGCTGCCTCCAAACCTGCTGTGATTCTGTGCAGGCCCTAGTGCCTGCTTTGTGCCCTGCTGTAAGAGTGTGTTGCAAAATGATGCCCTGCTGTAAAAGTGTGTCGCGAAATGATGCATGTCTAAAAAGCGTGTCACCAACATGAAAAGTTTGGAAAGCTCTGCACTAACGTGTCCCGACACACAGTTTGGAAAGCTCTGTGTTACAGGTTGGTGGACTTCCGAGCATCAGTCTTGGAAAAGGCAACGAATCAAAATCTGAAAAAAGGAAGAAATGTTATGATTTATTTTGAGTCAATACAGATCTAGTGAAAGGCTGGGTAGGTCCTTAAAATGGGTTGTAAATTGAGAATTCCTTCCATTCCTATCTCAACCCCTCATCTCTTCAGTACTAGCCGTCCCTGATACAGACTTGACCAGCAATGCATTTTGAGCTCAAGCAGGATATTTGTATGTGGATGCCCCAAATTCCATCCAACTTGGAGGGTCTCAGGTTTGCAAACCATTGCCCTAGTTTGACCTGCCATGCAGTGCCTTTTTCCTCTTCTCTGTTATGGAGAGATTTTTGCTGTAAAGCAGAAGGAGGGATGGGATGAGGATAAATACAAGAAAGAAGACCATTCTCCACCCCCAGCCCTTTTATCTCATTGAAATAATACTCTACATGATAGAAGCAGTGGGGGAAAAAGGATATAAAGTGCTGAAGAATTTCTGATGATAGGATAACTCTAGGATCTTTGTTCAGAATATAAATGAACGCATTAAAGACTGAATGCAACAAGCGCTGCTTCAAGATGAGAAGCCAAGAATCAGAAAGGCAGCTCCGTCAAATGACATTCATCATGTAAGCTACTCAGGAAACATTGGACTATATATACACTGGGGGAAAATGTCAATTTGCTCTTAAAATAGTCATAAAATTGGTAGGTTGCTGTCCAAGTGTACACAGCACAATGTGGAGTGATGGCAGTACTGTTGCATGATTCAGTGGAGAGGAAAGAGCTTCAGGGCGCCTTCCTTTCCTAGAACCCAGAAAAATGCTGGCCTGTATGAATGGAGGTTGACATTCAAAGTCTAGCAGGTGTTGAAGAAGGTACACAGGCAGGCAGGCAGGCAGGAAGAGAGAGAGAGAGAATCAACCATCAAGGTCTACAACTGAGTACACGGTGGAGGGCCCAAGAAGGAAAGGAAGTACTGGACAACACCAACAGCCACTATGTTAGACTATACAGGGAAGCCATTGAAATACATAAACACCAACACAGTTTCAATAAAAAAGAAGAAAGCTTAAAGATCAGCAAAACCTGGCTGCCAGTCCTGAAAAACACAACTTGCAAAAGGTCAACGAATTCTACTCAACCACAGAAATATACAAACAACTCACACAATAGATGTGCTAATCCCACACACGACAGCACCACACCCCCTCATCACCACAAAAAACCCTCTCCTAATCTCTTGTATTTGACCCACAGAAGACACACACCCTCTCAGCAGCTATAAACACCAGCAGGAACACACACCTTCCACTTGGGCACAGAGAGAGTCTTCTAGCTGTGCTCCTGTCCTCTGAAGATGCCAGCCACAGCTACTGGCGAAATGTTAGGAACCAAAACTGCCAGAACACGGCTACACAGCCCGGAGAACCCATAACAACCATAAGAAAAGGAAGCTTTGAAATAGGATTGTCAATTTCTCATCCAGCCCTGGTAGCAATGCCATACTCACCAGCTTGATGTGCAGAAATGAGACAGGGATGATTTGTATGGCTGTGTTTTGAAAGCTCTCCTGGATGATCCCCTACACCCCCTTGGGTTCCAAAAAGTAAAAAGCAATAGTTACAGTGGGGGGAGGGGCCACAAGAACTAGAGCTAAGCCTAAATGGCCTTTCAAAGTTTGTAGGCAGAGAAATTGGATGGATGATTTCACAGGAATTGGATGGATGATTTCCCTTGTCATTGAGCAAATGCAAGAGCACTCTATTCCACCCAGGAGAATTTTACTGACAGTCCTCTTGGAAAGACATTTCAAAAGCCCATTCTCTTTCATCAACTTGGATGAAGACTGGGAGCGTTAACCTGTACGTTGCAATATCACAACTGAATATTCTTCCATGGCTCCTGACAGGTACTTCTGGCTTTGGAATCCCCAGAACTAGATTTCTCTGCTGTGGTATCTCAGCTTTAGAGCTGAGACGAGCAGCCGAAAAAGTGACAGGATGTGAGGTGTAAGACAACAAGTGGTGAATTATGGAGGAGAGGTGAAGAGCATCTAAGTTGGTTCCTCCCCGAGAAGTGACCTGCATTTTGAACCAGCACAGCTTGCTGATGCACTCCAGGCTGCAACATCAAACAAGAAGGCAGCACAATTTGGTGTCCATGCGCCTCACTTTTAGGAATCCTGCTGAGTCTTCCTGTCCCAACCTGGTGACAGATTTGTGGTAGCTGAGTGTCCCTGGGCTCACACTGTACATGGCATCACATACAATGAAATTAATCTGAGCTCGTTTCAGTTCAGATGCAAATGAGATTAAAATTCGTTCTATGCTCCAACTTCATATGGCTTCCTATTGACAAAACCTGGAGACATGTCCTGACTAAGAGTGAAGAACCACGCTGAGACGAAGTGTTGAAGCTCTAGTGTTTATTGTTCTACTCTGCTAGACAGAATCCAGCTAAACTGAAATGAATTTGCAAACGCTAAGGGGAAAGGCCCATAAAACTAAGGCGGTGCTTTCTTGACTCTCTTAGGAGGGAACCAAAGAGCACTGCGCATGCGTTTGTCTTCCTGGAGAGGGCCCCCTCCTCCTCCACCAGCTATCTCCCTGACAAGACATCCTCTCTGGGAGTCAAACTGATTGCGATCGAGGGCTGAACAGAAAGGTTTAAGCTCAACTTAAGCTGAGTTGAGCTCAAACTTTTCTGTTCAGCCCTCGAGCGCAATCAGTTTGACTCCCGTAAAGGATGTCTCTGGGTTTTGTCATGTTATAATAGGAAGCCAATCAGCCTGGAAGTTCAAAACTCATTATCTTGGCTACTACTGAAATGACTCTGGAATGGAGGACTGTCCTCTGTAAAGCTGGACATGAGGCCACCCCATAAATGGCATTTCAAGGGCTTCCTGTTGATTCTGTTGAGCAGGACCTCTAATTGCTTAAACTGCAAAGACACCACTAAAGTGGGTGCACCTCTCAGAAGAGCTATCACCTCCACAGTGAGATGCACCAAACCACTACAGTGAGATTAAAATGCCAGCCACAGTGGTTCTATCTAGTTTTTTTCAAATGTACTCTATCTGACTTGGTTACCAGCCTTCTCACTATCCATGTCATTCCATCCTCTGGATGGAATCTATAGGATCAATGCCCTTCAAGCCTGACATCCAGGACCAGACTCAACAACTGCAAGAACTTTAGAAGGCTCAAAATTATTTACATGGATAATCTCATTGACCTTGGAAACAACGGAATATTAACCATCCCTTGAGCAAGGATGACCAGCTTCCTTTCATGTTTCCAGATGCAGTCCATCGTTAATATATCTTTTCTACTTACGGAGAAGCCTGGAGTGATCTAGTTGCCTGAGGACAGATGTTCACATCATAGCAAACCTACAGAATGATTGGCATTAATTGTGAGAGCACTTGGCAGTTTTCCACAAAAAGGCTAAACAGGGAATTATTTGCGAGCTGTCCAGAAATATCCCTTTAAGGTCTGGATGGGAAAAGATAGTTACTATAATCCAAGCAAGTCTGTGCTGATGTTCTTACCCCATGCAGATGCTCCTTGCAAGCATGTTGTTTATCAAGTGGCTGTTGAACGGAGAGGAAAAAAATTGAGGCAATCTGTAGCTGAAGTATTGCAACCCAGACTTCTAGATTAATGATGACCATTGGTGAGAAACCTCTCCCCATGAATGGTGAATACTGATCCAGATGTTGAAAGACTGCACTTAGTGAATACACCCACAGAGGCAGTATTGTATTGGAAGGCTCCATTGAAAAGTATTCCATTAATTGAATGGGCCCTGGACATGTCTATCTCCCTAGACAGTGACTTTAATTAAGGCTGGCCTGAAATTTTCTTCTGCATTTCCATCTTTCCTTCCTTCCTTCCTTCCTTCCTTCCTTCCTTCCTTCCTTCCTTCCTTCCTTCCTTCCTTCCTTCCTTCCTTCTTTCTTTCTTCTTTCTTTCTTTCTTTCTTTCTTTCTTTCTTTCTTTCTTTCTTTCTTTCTTTCTTTCTTTCTTTCTTTCTTTCTTTCTTTCTTTCTTTCGCCACCTGACTCCAAATGATCCATTTGATTTGATGTGTGAGAGAGTGGGGAGAATGCTTTGAGTGAAATTCCCAATTTGGTAGGGAGACAAGATTAATTCTCTTGGTTATGTGATGTATGAATATCCTTCATTTCATTACACAGTCATCTCTCCGAGGAACTGCAGCCTTAAATGAATTAAATATATAGTAAACATGATTGCACCCCATGTGTTTAATACTTTTTCTGTTCCAGCAAAATGACAATTGAACATTTAGAAGGGACTCTCATTGATGCATTCTCTGTTTCTATGATGCATTTTCAGGTTGGTTCAATCTATTCGTTGAGATGTTTTAATTAACAATCCTGAGGGACAGCTTTCCAGAAGAAACCGACATTTACAACAAGATCATATTTGATGCTAAAGAAGGAATTATTCCAAGATGATGATGAGGCACCAAGAGAGCAAGACAATGACAGGGAGAAGATAGGAGGAGGAAATTATGCTACAGGGAGCTTTATGTTTGATATAAAACTGCAAGACAAGACAGTGATTAGAACCAGAAAAATAGGCTTTATTTAATATGGGATTGATAGCAGGCTATGAAGTGGGTGGCCAATCTATAGCAAGGATGCCAGAAGCCGCGCAGGCAAGGGAATTCTGGGAAATTCTCCAACTGGCCTCATTTTCAATGGATACTTGCTGTTTTCTGCCATTACTCTCTGGTAAATGATGGTTCCAAGCCAGGAATGAGCAACATGTATGTCAGCCCCACTAGGTAAACCATAACAGGAAATCAACTCCACAGGAACGCTAAAACTACTTTTATTGAGATTGGCTAGAATAAAAGAATCTTGCAAGTCTGTTATACCTCCTCCGCCTTCTTATACACCAGTAAATTAGGGAGGTGTCTGCCTGAGCCTCTTCCTAATGTTATAAGGTGCTCTAGACTTAAAAAAATGAGACACAATAGGATGTTGAGAAAGCAAGACCATCTGGCCACTACCTTAACAGTCTGTCAGCCTTGCCAGGTGGACCAGACAGGAAACACCACCAGATACGCTAATTCTACTTTATTGTAAGGCTACATTAACAGAATCTTGCAAGTCTGAGAGCACAATTCTCCTGCAGTCTCCTTTACAGCCCAAGAAACTAGGGAGGGTCCCTTCTGAGCCTCTTGCCCCGTCCACTATCCAGCTGCGGACTATGCCGTCTCTTATCTGACTGTTCCCTAGATAGCATCTCTTCGCCCCGTCTCCCAAGGTCTTTCCCACATACCATTACAGTAACTGAATCCATCCGTCATGCTGGTGGTCATCCTCTTTTTGTCTTTTGTTCCACCTTTCCCAGCATTAGAGCCTTTTCCAGAGAGCTAGGTCTTCACATAATGTGTCCAAAATAGGATAATTTGAGCCTGGTCATTTGTGCCTTGAGTGAGAACTCTTGATCTGTCCAATGATCCATCAGTTTGTTTTCTTGGCTGTCCACGGTATTCTCAGGAGTCTTCTCCAACACCAAAGTTCAAAGTTCTTTCCCACATACCTTTACAAGAATCTTGCAAGTCTGAAAGTACAATTCTCCCCCACCGCCTCCTTTACAGCCCGAGAATCTAGGGAGGGTCTCTTCTGAGCCTCTTGCCCCGTCCACTATCCAGCTGCGGGCTCTGCCGTCTCTTATCTGACTGTTCCCTAGATAACATCTCTTCGCCCCGACTCCCAAGGTCTTTCCCACATACCATTGCACATTCCAACCAACTTCACCACAGAATATTGACTGTTTTTCTTGATCCGCTCAAAGATTTTTTACCTGCCTCTGACTTTATTTCATTTGGTGGTGAAGATTTGTGGAATCCAACTTTGTTCAGCACCAGCTGACCCCATAAAGCATCCAGAAGATGTGCCTAGGAGGTTGCAAGACAGCAGTTCCCACAGCTTTCACATACATTGTGTATTGACCCTCGAGAATCCACAGCCAACAGTTCATGGGTAGTTGTGTCCTAGAAAGATATTAGAACATTTTGCCCATTAAACTTTAATACATGCTGACATTTAATTGAGATGTCTTGTGATGGAGCTGGGAGCTGAGGGAGTAGAAATTGCATTCCAGGCAGATCAGCGTTCTCACAGCTTGCACAGCTTGGAGAGTGTGTGTGGGCGTTGAGGTAGAGAGTTAGACTAGCACCGCCCTAGATTCCCAAGGGTATTTTTCCCCTTAGCTCAATTTAGGAACCTTTAGTCTGGCAAGATTCTGTGTATGGTATGTTGGTGTCAGGGAGATAACGGGCGGCGAAGGAGGGGGCTCCCTCCAGGAAGGGAAGCGCATGCGTAGTACTGAATCGCTATGTTTCCCTCCCAAGAGATTGAAGAAAGCCCCGCCCTAGGTTTGTGGACTTATTCTTTGGGCATTACCACTTCATGTTTAGTCTAGATGGATTCTGTTAGGGTAGTAGGATAATAAATCACTAGAGCTTGATTCCAGCCTCAGAGTGTTATTTCTACGCCCGAAGTCAGGACAGTTGGAGTGTTTTCTTGCACACGTAGAGTAGCAGAAGCTTTAGCAGTAGAGACCAATAAAGACGCCAGTCATTGTAGTTAATTAGTTGCAGTTGTATTAGCTTCTCATTCAAGCAGATAATATTTACAGTTATCTTCCAGATCCCCGGAAGTATTACAAATACAAACAGAAGTAGAAGCAAACAGAAGGAAGCAGGAAGCAGGAAGCAGGAAGCAGGAAGCAGGAAGCAGGAAGCAGGGCGGCAGGTTCTTTTCTACTCTTCAGCCTGGATCACGTGCTGCCTGACCTTTTAAAGTTTGCAGGTGATTACCTAATAAGGTTATATTGCTGTGACTTACTCCTCAAAAGAATAATACACCAACATGGTAGAAATAATAAAGAACTAGAGTGGAAACTCCGACTCCGCATTGTTTCTTCACCAATTACCCTGACATGTCTACAGCTTTTCTTTTCTTTGTTGCTCTATGGACATATATGTGGTTTTCTTCCTTTCCTCGTCTCTCGGTTTCCTTTCCTCACTTTTAAACGAAGAATTAATGGGTGAGGACTACGCACTTCCTACCAAAGAGAAGGTTGTGGACGAATTTGCTATAAATATTTACATAAGCACATCTCTAGGGTTACATTACACAGTTTTATATCTCAGCTAACATGTGGGCCATTCTCCTAAAACTGCCTGGAAAACTACACGATTTTTCACACATCAGATGAAAGTATGAAAGAAAGAAAAAAGACCTACTTCCCTGCTCCTGTTTAGCTTGGGCTTATTTCACTAGGATGCTTTTGTCAAACCACAATAAAATGAGCTGGTGAGCTGATGCTAGCCTCAAATAGCTCACCCATAAGGACTTCAACCCACCACCCATGAAATGCATACAGAGTCATCCGCGGGGGAGAAATGACAAAGCATGTGTCATAATATTGTCACACAAATTCCACCTCTGACTGCAAAGTCATGGCTACAGTACAAAAGGGTAGAACTGCCCTGTGAATCATGATGCATGGTTCTTCCTTTTGGTATCATCCTGGTTACTTGCAGATGCCTCTGAACGGATGTTGATCTCCTGTCTTTATTTATGAAACTCTGCAACTTCCTTGGCTTCCCCACTCATATTAAACACCATGGGTGGTGTCTGTAGGTTGAGTCATGGCAACTGGATTTCTTTCTTTTGGTTGAAACGTTTCGCTGCTTGTCCAAGTAGCTTCTTCAGTCTGGGCAAACGTTGGTGAGGGGACCCCATCTAAGTCTTCCAGGGTGGCTGTATTGACCTTACACCTGATTGGCTTGTTAATTGGGCAATTGAGGTGTAGATAGTCTTTAGGATGTCTTACTCCTAAAACCTTTATTCATCCCCAAGTGGATCTTCAACCAAAAGAAAGAAATCCAGTTGCCATGACTCAACCTACAGACAATTCCACCTGGATGACTGAGAATCTTCATTGACACCAAGGGTGGTGATCAAGAGGGAACTCTTCCAATGGCTGTTTTTCAGGGTGAAAAAACCAGGGAGTATTTGGAGGGATGAAAAAATGTTCCAGATGCATAACAAAAGAACAACAACAGCACAAGCAGCAATAGAACACCCTTCACCCTGGTTTTTAGTTAGTTCCAAAAGACCATGGAGAGAAGCATGAAATAATTTCTCAAGCACCCATCAAGCAAGCCACGCAGAAGACTGTTTTGCAGGAGAAGAAGACATCTGAGAAACTTCAAGACAGATTTTGGCTCAGCCTTAGCAAGGATCTTAGGGCTTCAGCTTTTGCAAGATATCAGAATTTTTTTTAAAGTGGTCTTTCCAGTGGCCAAACACAGATGCCTTCAAGTAACTGTGCCACCAGGGTGGTATTGCAGAAGGAGAAAGGCTATATAGCTCAGAGGTGGAATAACGGTCCCAGAGATAAAAGTGAAGATTGCATCCTCCACCACCAATTAAAAAGATCAGCCAACAAGTGACTTTGGGTGGAAGGTTGGAATAGGAAAGAACTATCTCAACCCCCATTATAGAAAGAGTGATCAAGGCAAGGCAAGAAATAAAAATTTCCTAAGTCAAAGCAAAAGTGATTTAAATATCCTTAATCGACCTCTCTCATGACCTCCAATATCTCAGGCTCTTATATTATGGGACATAGAAAGCTGGCTTCTACCAAGCTGAGTTCACACAAAATAACACACTAGATCTTTCATTGGGTCAGTTAAAGATCTAGTGGTTGAATGCACAGAACATGAGAAGCTTGGTTAGTTTTAACTTTGATTAAATTTTTGAGATTTAGTGTGTGATGCAAATCCACACCATGTGGTTTATTTATGGTCAAGATAAAAAAAAGGGGTCAATTCAGTAATCACATTAGATATGTTGTAGAAAAGCAACATTTCTGAGTAAAGGCGTTGGGTTATAGCTATAACTATTTGCATTTGCAGTCCCAAGGATGAAGTAATGGGGAACAAGGGCCCACAGAGCTCCAGTTTCAAAGCCTAGGATGCTCCTGAAATCGGCAGGTTCAGAAGATGATTATGCTCCAGAAGTTAAGTAGAGACTTCAATTGATCACGCCAAAGTTTCCAGTTTTATATCTGCTTGTTTGCTCAGGGAACTTTTTTTTTTTTTTTTTGGAATTGTCCTCCATGCCTCACTACAACTCTTCAAGTAACTAATTTGACGTGACGTGTCCTAATGTAGTATGATCAGACATAATTTGATCTTATTAACTCCCATCGTAATATATTAGGGAAACATCAGATTCCATTTGAGAAATATGCATGCGCCATACATAAGAGGCACCTTGAAATTCTGTGCATTAATGGAATTCATCAGTTGCACACCAAGTTTAGACCATCTCCATACAGTAAGGCAGAAGCAGAGGCGAAAAGGAGGAAGGAGGTATTGATGTCCCTGGTGTCATTAGGTGAAACTGGAAGCAGTTTGAGAGGGGTATAATTAGAGGAATTCTACAGGAACTTGAAACACCTTGATAAGATTAGCAAAAGACAAAAAACTCTCAAAGGGCTTTTGGTAATCTCTAAGTCATTACCCCGTGGATCGTGATGTGAAACTCAAGGAGAGTTTGGATGGTTTAAAACGTTGATGACCTTAGTGAAATTTCCCAGAGGCCAGAAAGGTAGTGCATCCATGGAGTATAAAACTTCTATATCCACTTTATATATTTTGATAGGCAACCCTGGAAATCATCCTTCTGACATAGAAAGGACATTAGAACAGATATTTATATTTAGCCAAAGGAACACCTTAGTGTCATATATATCCTATGTCGTTCTTCTACGATCCAAGGGTCATAAAAACTCAAAAAGGGGGTACTTCCAACAACCAGCACATTCCTCAACTTGCAAACATTTGTTATTTGGTTCCTTTGAACAGTGTGAGCCTGGAATAAAAGTACATAGGTGCCCTTGTACACTGGGGAAAAAATGATGCAGTGAGACACATATTCCAAACATGGATCCAGAGTTTTGGAGACTCTGCATAGAGTTTTGGGGGTCCCTTCCTCTCATAGAAACTGAGGTCCTTCTCTCCACTGCTAACTACATGGCTCTCATTTTAACCAGGAGGAAATTCTCCCATTGGTGCAGACAAATTAGAAGTCATCCCACCCCACTCTGCCTTGATACAGTTAAAGAATTTTTGCATGTTAGATGCAAAGGCAAGTGTAATGTGGCTTCTACTTCAGCCCTCCTTCAACTTGTTGACCACCAGTTGTGTCAGGACCACAATTCTCAAGGTTCTGAGAGTTGTGATTTCCACACATCTGGAGTCATCAGGCTGGGAAATGTCATTTGATCCTGATGATGGGCGTATTGAGATCAGTAGCAACTAACACAGGCTGTTTCTGCACCTTCCAACTCTCATTCAAGTGTTAATGTGATGGAAAATGCTAGGGCAAGAAGTGTTACAATGAGTCAAGATTAACATGGAATGTGATTGCTTAACAGTACCCAAAAACCAAACAGATGCACAGCAGAAACAATGCTATATTATATGCAGAAAAATTATTTTAGAGCAGAGGATAAGAAATGGGTAGCACTAGGTTTCAAATGATTATGTCCCATCAGTTTTGTGTCAACTCTTGTGATCACATGGATCAGTGTTTCTCAACCTTGGCAATTTTAAGATGTGTGGACTTCAACTCCCAGAATTCTCCAGCCAGCATGTTTCTGGGAGTTCTGGGAGTTGAAATCTACACATCTTAAAGTTGCCAAGGTTGAGAAACACTGACCTGGATAGACCTTCAGGATGCTTTGTCCCCAACCTGGCCCTTTAGGTCTCTGAATGAGGCACCCATCCCTGCTGTAATCGAATCCATCCACCTTGCTGCTGGTTGTCCTCTTCCTTTCTTTCCTTCCACCTTTCCCAGCATTATGTACTTCTCAAGGGAGCTAGGTCTTTGCATACTATGTCCAATATATAATAATCTGAGCCTGGTCTGATTGATGTGTTGTATGATCCATTTGTTTGTGTTCCTGGCTATCTATGGTATTCTCAGGATCCTTCTCCAACACCAATGTTCAGAAGCATTGACACTCTTCCTATCTTGCTTTTTCAAAATCCAGCTTTCACTTCCATAGAGTGTCACAGGGAAAACCATTATCTGCACAGTTCTGATCTTTATAGGCATAGACACATCACTGCATCAAGTTTCAAGCAAACCTTCTATTTATTTACATTTGAGCTTGTGAGTTCCTTCTAATCTATTACTCTACTGAATACTTACTGGGTGTAGAAAAGGGACAGGGCTCCAATTGTGTGGCTGTGGCCACCATCTTGATTTTTTTGAACCCTCCCCCCTCTACAGATGCCTCTGCTGCTTAATAAACAGCTGATTCAGGCTCTTCCCACCCCATCCCCATTTTGCTAAGGTCATACAATAACTTTTTAAAAAGCAGTTTAGATTAGTATAGGAAGAATTTCAGTTTGTTGTCTTTTCTGCACTAACCAGGTTTTTCCCAGATTGATCATTATGTGTATGTCACATTCCCAGTACAGTTCTTTTCCAGCTATATGATTAAACACAAAGCAATAACTACTGCCATAAATATTAAAAAATCAAACATCAAAGGAAGGATTAAAAAAAGGTAGCTGGTTAGAAAACTTCTTCCTGGCATCTAATTTTCTGTGTCAAGCTTTAAAACTTTCTCTTGCGTTAAGACTGAGTAGCGTTTCATAATCCAGCATTTCAGTTCATGAACATTTTATATTGTGTTGAAGGAGTCATGAAACATACTCTTTTAAACTCCTTCATGTCACACGCACACTTCTAAAAGGTTTGGTTTGGTCTGAGTGAGCCAACTGAACCTTCTCAAGATACCATCCTTTGGGATTTAGTGAGGAATTATTTGACACACATTTGTAAAGCTAACATGAGGTGATCCCCAAAACATGTTAAGTATTTGCAGGATAGGAAGAGTATTGACTCCTCTGAACTTTGGTGTTGGAGAAGACTCCTGAGAATACCGTGGAATGCCAAGAAAACAAACTGATGGATCATCGGACAGATCAAGAGTTCTCACTCAAGGCACAAATGACCAGGCTCAAATTATCCTATTTTGGACACATTATGTGAAGACCTAGCTCTCTGGAAAAGGCTCTAATGCTGGGAAAGGTGGAACGAAAGACAAAAAGAGGATGACCACCAGCATGACGGATGGATTCAGTTACTGTAATTGTATGTGAGAATGACCTTGGGAGACTGGGCGAAGAGATGCTGCCTAGGGAACAGTCAGATAAGAGAGAGCATAGCCCGCAGCTGGATAGTGGGAAGTAGGAGAATTGTACTTTCAGACTTGCAAGATTCTGTTACTGTAGCCTTACCTTAAAGTATAATTAGCTCATCTCATCATGTTTCCTGTCCAGTCTACCTGGGAAGGTTGACAGTTACAATGGCGATGAGTACACTGTTGGGAGACTTGAAAGAACAGGTTAGGGATAGATCGTAATGGAGAAAATCTATGTGGTCGCTGGGAGTCAAAAACTACTTGATGGCACATAATCAATCAATTTGCTGTGGGGGTGGGGAATTGCAACATTGCACAATAACAAACAAAACTATCTATTTGGTGGAATGTGCAGCAAAATGCACACACTATTAATCTAATCCTTTGTGTGTGTTTTTTAAAAAAACCCTCCAAGGTCAATAAACCAAACAATATATTTGCAGAAGTGAGAACATAAGAGAAACCAGAACTGGTCAACTGGCACAAATGAGAAAGTGGGATAAACGGAAATGGATAGATATCTTCATTACTATGAGAGAAAGCCATCCTTGCTTATTTTCTCACCACCTGCTTGGATCTTCAGGCACATACCTTTGCCAGGTAAGGCCCCTAGATGATTACAGATGGCACAACTCAAAAAATTCCTTACCATCCCAGAACTTCATCTGTGATCACCTTGATCATTATTCATCATCCTTTGATGATAGGGTAAGGTCTTTTTTCATTCTTCTCTCCGGTCACTATTCCACCTCCCCTTTCTTTCCAGTTTTCTCAAGCAACATAATTGGGCAGGCAAGGGAAGAGTATGAACTCTTCTTCCTTTTGATGAAATCAAAAGACTTCCACCTGTATTCTTGACAATTTGAGAGGTCAAAGCACAGCTGTGCTCCACCCACCTTCTTTGAAGACACAGATGTTCCATGCTTCAGCCAAGTGGTTTACTTGTCATACAAGGCATACTGTAGGATTTGCTTTCTTTTCTTAAAGGCACTGATCTTCAAAAAAAAAAAAACATTGGAGTTTGGACCCTTAGAACTGGTAACTCATTCTCATCAGGGCCTCTTAGGTGCCTCCTATGCCAGAGCTTTCCAAACTTTTCATGTTGGTGACACACTTTTTAGACATGCATCATTTCGCAACACACTCTTACAGCAGGGCACAAGGCAGGCACTAGGGCCTGCGCGGAATCCTGGCAGGGCAGGTTTGGAGGCAGCCAGGCACAAGGCAGGCACTAGGACCTGTGTGGAAGCCAGGAGGCAGCAGCAGCCGCGACACACACAGACACTGCAGCCGACACACTAACGTGTCCCGACACACAATTTGGAAAGCTCTGTCCTATGCACTTAGTGGCGAAATGCCTTTAAAACTGAACCCATGCTTTCATTTCATTTCCATTTTTAAAAGGATATTAGGGATTTTTTTAAAAATTGCTTCAAACGTTGACCCTTACTGTACATCCAGAATTATTGTTTTAAAGGGTTGTGTGATTTTTCTTTAGGTCTCTTTTGGGCTAATACAAAGGAGGAGGAGGTTATTATAATTAATTATTTATAATAACCTCCTCCTCCTTTGTATTAGCCCAAAAGAGACCTAAAGAAAAATCACACAACCCTTTAAAACAATAATTCTGGATGTACAGTAAGGGTCAACGTTTGAAGCAATTTTTAAAAAAATCCCTAATTTATATAAATATTTTTAATAATTAATTAATTATTAATTATTAATTATTAATTATTAATTATTAATTAATAATTATAAATAATCCTGTCAACCCAACAGTTCGAAAGCTTTGCGAGTAGATAAATGGGTACCACCTTAAGTGGGAGAATTTGCTGGCGTCCTGTCGGGGGTCGCCCACCAAACGGAAGATCTTGGAATGCGGTGGTACGACGGATCCCGGAAGAACAGCTCCATCTACAGGATGTCGGCAGCCAGCTCTGACGCAAGGCATTGTGGAACTTGTAGTCATGGATGAGTTGGTTCCCTTACCCCTTCCCTTAACGCGCGGTTAATTGAAATGTATAACAGGAAAAATGTATAACATGAATTGTATATGTATGTAAGCCGCCTAGAGTCCTCCATTAGGGAGGGGATAGGCGGGGTATAAATATCAAAATAAATAAATAAATAAATAAATAAATAAATAAATAAATAAATAAATTAGCATTATAATTTGCGCAAATTATAACTTAGAAATCACGAAGAATTGGTGGAATCACAATATTGAGAAAGTGGTCAAGAAAAAGAGACTGAGATCTTGTGGGACTTCAATACAAAGAGATAAACATTTAGCCCATAATAAGCCAGACATGACTGCAGTTACAAAGAAACAGGTGTGGATAAATGACATTGCAGTAGCTGGAAAGAGAAGGGTCAGTGAGAAAGAACTAGAAAAAATAGGGAAATATTAAAGACCTTCAAATAGAACAAAGCAAAATGTGGAGGAAAAAAAGTCGTAGTGGTGCCAATAGCGGTTGGAGTGCTTGGGGCTGTCCGAAAATATCTGGGAAAGCTCTTGGACACAATAGGAATGGGCAGAAACTCAACTCATCCATTACAAAATGTTGCATTACTTGGAACAGTGCCTATATTACAAAGACATCCTTAACTATCCAAGATTCTTGGAAAGGATCCAATAGTCCAGGGGTGGGGAACCTTTTTTCTGCCAAGGGCCATTTGGATATTTATAACTGGGGACCAGGGGGGGTGGGGGGGTTTCTGGGATTTCCGCAGACCGGGGTCCAGAGTTTGCGGGTGGGAGCCAACCACAAGCACTGGGGGGTGGGGTTTGCGGGCGGGAGCCAATCGCGTGGGAGGGAAGGGGTTTGCAGGCGGGAGCCCCGTGGGCCTTAGGCGGGAGCCCTGCGGGTCTTATACGGCCCGCGGGCCTGATGTTGCCCACACCTGCAATAGTCAAAAGAACCAAACCTAGTTGGAACTATCTGTTAGACCAGTGTTCCTCATCCTTGGGAATTTTAAGAGGTGTGCACTTCAACTCCCAGAATTCCCCAGCCAGCATGCTGCCTTGGGAATTCTGGGAGTTGAAGTCCACACCTCTTAAAGTTCCCAAGGTTGAGAAACACTGTGGTAGACTGTGTAAGTAGTAGTAATAGCGGTAGTAGTAGTAATCTCTTTTATTTATTTTATTTTTTTCACGTGGTCTCCCCCCTTTTTGCACCATGACCCCAACTGTTATCATGCTGTAGCCCATACACCCTCTTCCCTAGGAATTTCATCTGTAGGACACCAAGTGACTCAGCAGAGGGGATCGATTTAGGTGGTGAGGTGGGGCAATCTCTCCATTGCTTCAACCCAACGAAACAATGAAGCACAGAGCAAGACCCATCCAGAAGATGGTAGGTGCTTGGAGGTCTGATATAATTTGGGATGTTTTAAGGTAACCATATCTCAGTTGATTAACACTTGTAAGTATATGATGTATGTCCTGAGGAGAACATATATTTCTGGCTCCCTTAGCACGATTACTGAATTAGGCTACAATCCTCTACCTGTTAATGTGGAAGTAAGCTCCATTTAGTTCAGTGATCTTCTGAATGGATGAGTAAAAGAGTCTATTGCTATTTTCTTCCAAATATGAATCAGGACTCTCACATTTACATTTTTGGAAGTCTGATGCTATGCTTGGTATCTGTCCCATTAAGAAAAGAATCTCCCTGGTGTCAGTGCAATGTTTTCCTCTTTTGATTAAAGCTTTTCAGGCAGTAAAATATGGATGAATTTTTTTGATTTGTAGAAGCCTTTAGGGAATAAAAGGAAGCTGCTTATTTCATATATTTCTTCTGGTTTCCCATACTCAGCTGCAAAAATCACATGTCTTATCAGAGCTACGAGATGCCCCTGTCATCTTTTAAGTGAACCTTGAAGATTTGGCTCTTTTCCCAGACCCTGGGATAAGGAGTTGTTTTTGGATTAAATATATATAGATATACAGTATATAATATTATCAGACCTGGTTCCTTTTTGATTTCCACCATTTTTATCTGGTCTTGCAATCTTATTGGGGTGTGAGTATTGGCTGTTTTTGCTGTAAGACTCTCAGCATCATTGAGTTGGTCTGCCCTATAAATTTAATTAAATTAACCTCAGTCCCCCCCCTCCACACACAAATTCCATAGCAAAGGATTTTGAGTTAAATTAAGCTCTAACATTTCTGATATCAAGGGCTTACTCCTTAATGTTTTTCATAGATGTTTGTGGAGACACGTGCCCCTAACAAGTCAGAAACCAGAAACCAGGCAAAAATACAAACCCTATAGAAGGGACAATCCGTTCTTCCAGCCATTTTTTAAAATATAGCAAATTGAATATGAAAGTTTAATCAAATTGTCAGATTAAATTGACTCAGCTAGACCAGTCTATTCAAATCAGATCAACAATTTGGCATTGAATTAATGATCCAAACTGAATGAGAGCCAATTTGCACACCTATGAACACTTATGTGTCATGAGACAAATCAGATATTTGGATATGGACTTTCCCTTCTTTTCCCCACTCAACCCCGCAGAAGGATTATACTGTATATCAGAGCTTTCCAAACTTTTCATGTTGGTGACACACTTTTTAGACATGCATCATTTCGCGACACACTCTTACAGCAGGGTATCATTTCGCGACACACTCTTACAGCAGGGCACAAAGCAGGCACTAAGACATGCGTGGAATCACAGCAGGTTTGGAGGCAGCAAGGCACAAGGCAGGCACTAGGACCTGCGTGGAATCCTGGCAGGGTTTGGAGGCAGCAGCCGCGACACACCCAGACACTGCAGCCAACACACTAACGTGTCCCGACACACACTTTGGAAAGCTATGCTGTATATGTTCCACCTTGTGCAGGGCAATCTCCTAATATATGTTTGCTATATTCTTATCAATCCCATCATTTCCCATAAGTGTTCCTGTGCCCTCCACTGCACTGCAGGTTGTAAGTCTTATGAATATGGCTACATTATGTGCATACTATATTTGATTGGGAACTGTCATCTTCAGAAACGCTGACCTGCAAAACTGTATATGCATGGCAAATATATTCAGATTCCTATTTCCCAAAGTGTTTCAATAATATACTTAGCTCCAAGTACGTTTTTGCTTTTTAAAAAATGTATGTAAGTATAAGCAGATAGCATACGTTATAAATCATGCTGAGGGATAGGGGCAAAGTTAACATCTTAGAATGCCTTTTCCCCCCCAGTATGTCTGCAACAGACATAGGGCAGATATAATACGGTTATCAAAGAAGGTGAAGCTAAAATTTGCAATTTTGAGCTGCACCAGTTTGAATCAGGTTAAACTGAAAGAAGTGTTTTAATCCACTGGAGCTTTAGCACAACTCTTGGATTTGTTCTTTTGCTTGAAAATCATAGAAAATCTTACCATCTTTGTTTAGAGCAGTGTTGCTCAATCTCAGCAACTTTAAGAGGTGTGGAGTTCAACTCCCAGAATTCCCCAGCCAGCTGGGGAATTCTGGGAGTTGAAGTCCTGTCCACACCTCTTAAAATCCCGAAGGTTGAGAAACACTGGTCTTTCAGATAGTTCTAACCAGGTTTGCTTCTTTTGACTACTGGATCCTTTCCAAGAATCTTGGATAGTTAAGGATGTCTTTGTAATATAGGCGCTGTTCCAAGTAATGCAACATTTTGTAATGGATGAGTTGAGTTTCTGCCCATTCCTATTGCGTCCAAGAGCTTTCCCAGATATTTTCGGACAGCCCCAACCGCTATTGGCACCACTACGACACTGGCACCCATGGCTGTCTGGGGAATTCTGGGAGTTGAAGTCCACGCCTCTTAAAGTTGCTGAGATTGAGAAACACTGGTTTAGAGTTTATGCTGAGGCTTTGCTCAAGAAGGGACTCGTGGTAACCCATGGACCACAGTTTGCCCAGGTCTGGATCACAGAAACATAGATGTGGGTGTGTATTTAAATACAAAGAAGTGATTAAAATATATATCTCAGTCTGTGTCCAATTGTGAATAATCATGCAGAACTGAATAGAATAGACTTAGTAAAGTAAAGGTAAAGGTTTCCCTCCCCCCCCCCCACATTGGTGCAGTCGTGTCCGACTCTAGGGGCCGGTGCTCATCTCCGTTTGTTAGCCGAAGAGCCAGCTCTGTCCGAAGACGCTTCCGCGGTCATGTGGCCGCATGACGTGCGCGGAACGCTGTTACCTACCCACCGAAGTGGTGCCTATTCATCTACTTGCATTGGCATGCTTTTGAATTGCTCGGTTGGCAAGAGCTGGGGCTAGTGCGGGAGCTCCCTCCGTCCCGCGGGGCTGGGGATTTGAACCTCCGAACTTGCGATCTTCTGATCAACAAGCCTGGCATCTTACCCACTGAGCTACCACGCCCCTTATAGACTTAAAAAGGTAAAGGTTCCCCCCGCACATTTGTGCAGTCGTGTCCGACTCTAGGGGCCAGTGCTCATCTCCGTTTCTTAGCCGAAGAGCCAGCATTGTCCGAAGACGCTTCCACGGTCATGTGGCTGGCATGACACGCGTGGAACGCTGTTATAGACTTAGAGGTTCGTAAATACCTGGGCAGTTGACATATGTAAACTGGAAACAAACAACATTGGCTTTTTAAATTCTTTTCTATTCTTTTAATTGTTTCTCTTTCTTTTAAAAAAAACTGCTGTCAGATGTTAGAAAGAGACTGGACATAACATTCTGCCTGCCTTTTTTGCTGTAGGTAAGGAGATGGTGGTGTGGATGATGGAACGTGACGTTCTTTGAATTTTGCAAACCACTCTGCATTTGCTATCAGTGAGCAATGGGCAAATTCAGAAGGTAACCCAAAATTAATGAAAGGAAACAGCAAAGACGTCGCGCAAGGCAGGGCAAATGGGTCTGGGGTCCTGCAGTGGTTGAGGAAGGGGCTGTTCATTACAATGGATTGTTCAAACTTAATTTGATGGAGCCAATTGTGATTGTTTGCCATCCTGAATGTTTTCCGTGCAGGTGTTGATGGGAGCTAGGAAGATGAAGTGCAGAGGCCCCAGGTGAGCATGTATCTGTGTGTGGGCATATACGCACAGTATCTCTGTGGCACCTTTGGGGTTAATTAAAATTTGCCTGCTGGAGTCTCTAAAGATCCAAAGATTGGTTCCAAGCCTGTGCATAGCAGGAGCTGCAGGTGTGAGACAAATGGTGGCCTTCGAAACTCAGCTTCTGGTGGCAACACAAGGTACCAAACACATTTCTTGGGGAAGGAGAAATGAAATAGAAACCAGGAGGAAAGAAGGGGAAAGGTATGCAGATCCGCTGGGGAAAATTAAATCTTCCTGCAGCTTGTGTAGCAAGGAGGCTATTTAATACTGCTACCCAAAATGTAAGAGGCATTTGAAAGCCTTCCTATTACAGTCATTCTGGTTTAGAGGGTGAGAATGTAGATTACTGGCAATGCAAAGCAAAGACGCTGGAGGGAAAAGGGGGAGAGGGAAAGAGAAATAAATACTCCCTGTAGTTGGATGATCTTGGGCTTTAAGGCACCACGGAGACTAATTATTTTTTAATACCTGTTGTGATGCTCTCTCCAGAGGCCGTCTTGGTTGAGGTTCCTCCTTTCTAGGAAGGTCTTTTGCAAAGAGACTCATCTCCCACGAGTTTAGTCTTCCTAGAAACTCAGCCCTAGTAGCGGACAACAGACTGGGTGAGGTTTTGCATCACTGATTCAGTTCAGATGTTTGAATCGATGCAACTGAATCTTCACTTAAAAAGGTAAAGGTTCCCCCTGCACATTTGTGCAGTCGTGTCCGACTCTAGGGGCCGGTGCTCATCTCCGTTTCTTAGCCGAAGAGCCAGCGTTGTCCGAAGACGCTTCCGCGGTCATGCGGCCGGCATGACGTGCACGGAACGCTGTTACCTACCCACCAAAGTGGTACCTATTCATCTACTTGCATTTGCATGCTTTTGAATTGCTAGGTTGGCAAGAGCTGGGGCGAGTGCGGGAGCTCACTCCGTCACGCGGGGCTTGGGATTCGAACCTCCGAACTTGCAATCTTCCGATCGACAAGCCTGGCGTCTTACCTGCTGAGCCACCATGCCCCCTGAATCTTCACTTAGCCATGCTTTAATCATTTCATTTAGCCCTGAGCTCATTCAGTTCAGATTTCTGAATCAGATCATCAAATCCGTCCCATTTGATCGGCCCATTTGATTGAGGACAAACATGAAACAAGCCTTTTTTTTTTTGCACATCAAGTTGTTTTGGAGCATCGGGCTCAATTGCACAATTTGGTTAGAATTGGCAACCTGATTCCAAAATTGTATTCTATCCGGAGTTTCAAGCAAACTGCATTTGAAGCCTAGTATCCTGGTTTGGAACAGTTTCCTGTCCCAAGCAAACTTGTTGTATGAGATGAAAGGAGATCTAATTGCTCCTTCACAACTTTGCCACCATACTGCATTACACAGTCCCATTTGCACACCCGTTCCTGCTGACCGTAGCATTGCCTTCAGTCTTGGGCTGGCTGATGGAATACTTCTCCAAGCATTCAGACTGCTGATTAAATTCGTTCCTACTCTAATGAAAGTGCTGATGGAGACAAATAAAAGTGTTGAGGTGAAGCTGGCTAGTGGGTTCCTGATTGACTAACCATCCTTTTTCTTAAATTTAAATAATAAATAATAAATAAACTTCCCATTCACAGTGTGGTTGGACAGGTGTCTTGGACTTCAAATCCCATCATTCCTTGCAAGGTTGGGATGTGGAAAGCATCCAGATAGAAAAAGCTGGAGGAGAAATTGCTTTACTGGGTTGAAAATGCAGTGGGCAGCCATAGAAAGTTAACAAGTTTTTCAACAAAAGACGAGGGACTTGTGGGCTGGGTAACCAGGAATTTGCACAGGCTAAAAAGCATTGATGCTTTAACATTTTGCAGAACCTTCCAGGGATGCTTCTAAACATAATTCATTTTGAAAATACTACTTCTATTTATAACATCAAGAGGCACTCTATCGCTCAAGGTCTTTCAGCTTGATGTCCCTTAACTCAAACAGATGCAGCATAATTAAGTTTCCCCACTTCCTGAGGTCACAGACTTGCATTGTCTCCTAGACCTGCCTTTAGAGTAGCTGTCATACAGATCCAAGGATCTGACTTGAGAAAAAACGCTTGATTAATAATGCACGGCCAAAGTCTTTCTTCAAACATCCACCCCGACGGGCACAGCTTAAGACACTTTTTTGTTCTCCCTGCCTGACATAATGACATTTCAAGAAAAGCTCTGTGTGCAGGTAAGTGTTTACCTTGCTATATTTCTGTCGCAACTTCAAACCACATGCCTTGTGCAACAGGCAACTTATGTCCCTGCCTGTTTAATTGGCAGCTTCATGCAGCATAACACCTTGGAAAGGAGAAGATTCTCAGGTCCATTGATGTCCAGGCAAAGAGATCTTTCCTTCCTTCCTTCCTTCCTCCCTCCCTCCCTCCCTCCCTCCCTCCCTCCCTCCCACGTACCACGTGACGTTTTGTTATGGCTAGTGCCCACACAAGCAATGAGAACTTTGCATGAGAACAATTCCCCCTGAAGCCTTCGTGGGAAGCCCTGGGAGAACAGGGAGGGGGAGATCACGTGCTTGCTTAGATGCAGCACTGCCACACAATGCTATGTGCTATGGCCTACACAAAGGCCTGGTGTGTGTCACACCTAACTTCCAGCCAATCAGAAAGCTGGAAGAACTGAATATCTAACCATGCAAAATGGTGTTCTATGCTTCTTGACTTTTTGTGTCTTTAGCCACGTAGTTCTTCACGTGTATTCTACTTCTGCAGACTGGGCAGTGCGTAGTTATGCCTGGCTTTGGGTATAGGCCGTGGCATGAGCTCTGGCCCTGGGATCAATACACGGATCTCTGCTTATAAGTTTGTTTTTGTTTTTCCTTATTGCAATAATGTAACATTTGCATTTATTGCCTTAACTATATATGCATTTATTGCCTTATGCTACAAGTAAACACTTTTAGCCCTAAACGCTGCACTCTTGTCTGTTTATTCTCAAGCCTTGATTTTTCCCTTTGAACCAGCGTACATCCTATCATCCTCCGGGTCAAAAAGTTGAGAAGGGCTGTTTTAAGGGAACGTGGAATAACGCTCAGTTCAGAAGAACACCCGAAGCTTCAAAGAGGCTGAACAAAATCTGGGAATATGCTGCCTTGGCATAGGGGCTGTCGCTCCCTGTTAGCCATTGCCCTCAGTAGGTGGTTGAGATTCTTGAAGATGATCAAAGAAAGGTGACAACACCAGAGAAGTATTATAAAAAACTTGATTAATATCAAAAAGGGACGGAGTCCTTTTTGCTGGGATACCGATCACCCCTCTTTGATTAGTTCTAACATATGGATAGTCTCACTTCCATAAACAGGTGTCCTTCAAAAACGTGTCTGTAAGAGTTGCTTTCTGCACTAATAAAAGTGCACAAGACAATTGTGTAAACAGCCAGCTATAGACTTTTCTGCATCAATGAAAAGATCATACGGAAGGTCATCCTTTCCTGACGGTCTTCCCAGAAGTTCACTGAGCAGATGGTGTCACCAGCTCCACCCCAACCTCAATGTTCTCCAGGTTTAGCTTCTTGGCCTTCACAGTTCACAAAAGGTCTGAATGATGTGGGTGGTTTTATTTTATTTATTTATTAATCAAACTTCTATCACTGCCCATCGCCCTCCACCGGAGGGACTCTGGGCGGTTTACAACAAGATAATAAAAACAAGTAGTATAATATATATATACAATATAAAAATACTAAATTATAAAACAAGATTAAAATCCAAGAGGCAAGAATAGTAAAAAGATCTACGGTTTGCCCGTAGGCCGCTCTGTAGCTCCTATGACTTAATCCAGCACTTCTTGAAGGAGGAGAAACTTTTAAATCTGGGAAACAAAAGTGAAATAAAATACAGTTTGAGCAAACCAAATGGTAATGTAGGGATACACCGCTGTTAGCTTTCCGTGGGCAAAGTTCTGCATCAATCCAGAAAATTGACATTTTTAAAAATGCATAATTTCTCCCAATATTGATCTGGGAGCAGCTATTTTAATTTCTTGCAGGGTGTCTGGGCAACTATATTCCAGTGATCCAGGGGCATTAACTTTACAGAAAGAGAGAGATCAAGAAAAAGAGATGTGCTCATGTAGATCACAGTATTATTTTTCATAGAGAAAATATCATTCAGCCTGGTTCTTAAATAATTAGACTTTGGCTACCTAAAATAATATCCCTCAGTCTTCAATTACATCAAGAGAAAGAGGCAGGGATGCTGTATTGAAGAGCTGGCATGCAGAAGGCCACCAATGACCCAGAAATATAACTTACTTGACCAACTCAGAAATACTGGACTCATCCAGAATTTGTACCCAGATCATCTTAGGTCCCATCGAATATTGCATCACTTGTAGGTTTCAAGCACTTGGCTTTTGGTGAATTTGTTCCCATCGGCATGCAAAAGAATTACATCTTGTTCAGGGTTTTTGTAGACAAGAGTGAAGGGGGGAGGGGTTGAATTTATTTGTTACACAGATTGAAATGTCACGGCAATGCAATAATTTAGTCACGTTTCAGCAATGCGTAATTATTCATAGCTTTGGAAAATGTCACAAGTAATTCCACTTCACATAATAACTTGCACTTACCAAATAAATACTAAGGAGGAAAAAAAATCTCAAGGCCCAATTCCCTTGGAGTAATATGACAGCATCCGGAGCAAATGGAAAACAACTATTGAGATGTTAAATTTAGTGTAAGTCAAGAGAGATTAATAATTATTAGAGTAAGATTTTTTTAAAAAGATAGAAAGGAAAAAAACATGGAAATAAATGCAATTGTCTAGATTTCCAGCATGCTACCTGGGAATTTGGCTCTGATACTTTTATTAAATTAATTGGAAAGGGTTCGTATTGCGGTTCAGCTTTTCCAAGTACAGAAAAGCAGACTTACATGGAAAAAGCAGAAACCACTTTTGCGTAGAAATGGAGAATGGTTAACTCTGAAAGAGATCAGAAGGATATCAGATGTATCCTCCTGCCATGGGGCAGGGCCCTAGACAATACAGAACAGTCAACAGTCCGTATGGCAAGAGTGCAGCATTCTTGCATTTACCCGAACATCTGAAGAGATGTGTTTGGATGTGGGTGAGGAAGGGGATAGATTTGTTGGCCCATGATCCCTTTCCAACAAACTATTCCAGTCTGTCGGAATATAGTCATGCGGAGGAAAGATGCCCTTGCTTTAGAAACTGGAGGAAGGTTGTCCCACCAAGTGAAAATTCAGATGGATGAGTCCTGCTACGCCAAACCTTACTCTGCTTGCCATTTTTGTTGGATCCTATCCTATCCTATCCTATCCTATCCTATCCTATCCTATCCTATCCTATCCTATCCTATCCAGAAGAGTGGAGGGCAATTCCAAGTAGCTCCAGAAAGAGTGAAGCAGCTGCTCCTTGGGAGGAAAGCTATGGCAAACCTAGACAGCATATTAAGAAGCAGAGACATCACCTTGCTGACAAAGGTCCGTATAAACAAAGCTATGGTTTTCCCTCTAGTAATGTATGGCTGTGAGAGTTGGACCATAAGGAAGGCTGAGCACCGAAGAATTGATGCTTTTGAGGTGTGGTGCTGGAGAAGACTCTTAAGAGTCCCTTGGACTGCAAGGAGGTCAAATCGGTCAATCCTAAAGGAAATCAACCCTGACTGCTCATTGGAAGGACAGATGCTGAAGCTGAAGCTCAAATACTTTGGCCACCTAATGCGAAGAGAGGACTCACTGGAAAAGACCCTGATGCTGGGAAAGACTGAGGGCAAAAGGAGAAGGGGACGGCAGAGGATGAGATGGTGAGATAGCATCACCGATGTAATGAACTTGAATTTGAGTAAACTCCGGGAGACAGTGGAGGACAGGAAGGCCTGGCGTGCTATGGTCCATGAGGTCACGAAGAGTCGGACACGACTAAATGACTGAACAACAACAACAAAATGCAGAACCATCCAGGTGCTCACAACAGACAACCAATTGGAGCCAGAAAGAAAAATAGAGAAGAAACCCAGTTGTTTCTAGAGAGGAGGTCCATCCGTTACTTCTAGGTGCCCTGCTAAGTCTGCCTTCCAGGGGTTGAGGGTGGTGAATTAAATGCCACTAGTATCACAGGCAATTTGCTGGAAAAAGCAACTACGATGAAAAAACAGAAAGAAAGGAAGAAAGAAACAACTCTCAGCTTGCTAAATGATCTAATTGCTCCCGGCAAACTCTTGGAGTTTTGCTGAAGTAAGGCAAGATCTCCGACGATTCATCATGAAGGGGTATAATGGAACCCTTGGGGGCCAGTGGACCAGACCTCCATCGGAACAAATGAGAAACAACCCTAGAATGCTTTTTAGGAGGTTTAGAAGAAAAACAAGGTGAGGCGACACTGTCAGGTGCTCCTCAGTGCCTTCCCGTTTTATGCTTTGTGTCATATTTAAAGGTTCTTTAGATGAGAAAGGTCAGATTGTTATACATTATGCATTGTGTGTTTCTTACTTTTAAAAGAGCAGAAGCCTTCATTTTGTTGCTAAAATTACAAGAGAGCGGTTCCTTTGTCATTTCCAAGATTCCCTCTGGCCTTCCTTCTTTTCCTCTGGAATTCTTCTTTCATTGGGAGGGTTTTTAATTTTTTTTTTAAAAAAAAAATCCCTGCATTTGGAAAAAAAAATTCCCTTCCAGCAATCTTCAACAGGGTTGCTTGGAAGAAGAAGGTGGTCTCCTCCAGTGACCCAAGGCAGACTGATTATTTCCTGTTGGCCATTAAGGTCAGAGAACAGCAATCTGGTCCCTGCCATTCAATTAATGAGGGCCTTAATTGAACAGCGGGCATTCCATGATTTTGATTCCTACCTGTAATGTATGTAAGAAAGACCTTGAAAGATGGGCGAAGAGATGCTGCCTAGGGAACAGATAAGAGAGTGTGTGTGCCTTTGAGTTAGTGTTGACTCCTGGTGACTATCTGGACTAGTCCCTGTGGTTTTCTTGCCAAGATTTTTGGAAAGTGACTTGCCCTTGCCTTCTTCTTCCTAGGGCTGAGAGAGAGTGACTGGCCCAAGGTCACCCAGCCGGCTTTCATGCCTAAGGCGGGACTAGAACTCTCAGTCTCCTGGTTTGCCATTGGCTCCTTCCTAGGGCTGAGAGAGAGTGATTGGCCCAAGGTCACCCAGCCGGCTTTCATGCCTAAGGCGGGACTAGAACTCTCAGTCTCCTGGTTTGCCATTGGCTCCTTCCTAGGGCTGAGAGAGAGTGACTGGCCCAAGGTCACCCAGGCGGCTTTCCTGCCTAAGGCGGGACTAGAACTCTCAGTCTCCAGGTTTGCCATTGGCTCCTTCCTAGGGCTGAGAGAGAGTGACTGGCCCAAGGTCACCCAGCCGGCTTTCATGCCTAAGGCGGGACTAGAACTCTCAGTCTCCTGGTTTGCCATTGACTCCTTCCTAGGGCTGAGAGAGAGTGATTGGCCCAAGGTCACCCAGCCGGCTTTCATGCCTAAGGCGGGACTAGAACTCTCAGTCTCCTGGTTTGCCATTGGCTCCTTCCTAGGGCTGAGAGAGAGTGACTGGCCCAAGGTCACCCAGGCGGCTTTCCTGCCTAAGGCGGGACTAGAACTCTCAGTCTCCAGGTTTGCCATTGGCTCCTTCCTAGGGCTGAGAGAGAGTGACTGGCCCAAGGTCACCCAGCCGGCTTTCATGCCTAAGGCGGGACTAGAACTCACGGTCTTCTGGTTCCTAGCCTGGTGCCTTAACCCCCACACCAAACTGCCTCTCTTTAAGCTCCTTAAAAACCCATCTGAACTTTAATGAGGCATTCTTGGATTAAACACCCTATGGTGAATGTGTTTGAAGCACAACTTAACCTTTCCCCACCAAGGGATTTCTTTTCTTCATGGTCTCAGAAGAGCTTTTAGACGAAAAGAAAAGAAAAGAAAAGAAAAGAAAAGAAAAGAAAAGAAAAGAAAAGAAAAGAAAAGAAAAGAAAAAAGAAAACAGGGTGGCTGCAAAGCTGTGTTAAGAGAAAATCCTATTATTAAAATATTGCATTAGAGAATTCCCAGTCTTCCCAACTTTTTTTTTATTCTCAGTCCTAATCTCATTAAATAAATTGCAAAATGATGAGCTGATAATGACACTGCTCTTGTGAGATATTTTTGTTTTCCATCCATTAGTTAAGGTTATGACTTTTTTCCGCTGGAAATCTACAGTGCTAAAGAACCAATAACAAATCTTCTTTGCTCACCAGGCAATGGGGCATCAGCCTGGTAATTGGATACATCAATAAGCTTTCACATCTCACATAACGTTGGCATGCTGGACAGGGCGATATTAGACATAATCATATTTTGATCAGGAGACAATAAAAGTGGGAGGAACAAATATCAGTTTTATTTACGGGGCTGGGAAAAAGCCATCTAGGCTGCAATGGGGAAAAATGTGCACGCCTCGCTTTCTGTTTGCCGTAATCTGGCTCTGAATTCTGATTTCGATAACAAAGGGAGGTGTAATCCTTACACATGAGCAGCTGGCCAGTTTCAAAGCAGGATAAAAAAAAGGTAAAGGTTCCCCCCGCACATTTGTGCAGTCGTGTCCGACTCTAGGGGCCGGTGCTCATCTCTGTTTGTTAGCTGAAGAGCCAGCGTTGTCCAAAGACGCTTCCACGGTCATGTGGCCGGCATGACGCGTGTTTAATGCTGTTACCTTCCCACTGAACTGGTACCTATTCATCTACTTGCATTTGCATGCTTTCGAATTGCTAGGTTGGCAAGAGCTGGGGCTAGTGCGGGAGCTCACTCTGTCACGCGGGACTAGGGATTCGAACCTCCAAACTTCCGATCTTCTGATCAACAAGCCCGGTGTCTTACCCGCTGAGCCACCGCGCCCCTTTCAAAGCAGGATATAGTGTAGCAAATACTGCTTGGAGCCATAAATATACGATCAACATAGTGATACAATAGCATATACTCTTGTTTTAGAAGGCTAAGCTGCAACTACCCAATAGGGAGCAGGTGATAGTCTAGGACAGGGGTCGGCAAACTTTTTATGCCGGGAGCCATTTTGACATGCTCGTGCACATTTTGAAATGCTCGAGAGCCAGGGGGCGGGGTTTGCGGGCGGGGGCCAATCACGTGGAAGGGGGCGGGGTTTGCAGGTGGGGGCCAATCGCGTGGAAGGGGCGGGGTTTGCGGGCGGGAGCCAATCGCGCGGAAGGGAGTGGGGTTTGGGGGCGGGATCCACTCGCGTGGAAGGGTAAGATACAGGGCTGCGCTGCACTTGGCCGGCCGCCCCGGCCCTCGCTCACCTTCCATGGCCGGTCCTTGCGGGCCGCCAGCGACACTCCCGTCCCGCTGCACCCCAGCTTTCCAAGGCGCGCTGGCTGGCCAAGGCGGAGGCGCTGCTGGCGGCACGCGTCTCTGAGCCGGTCCGGGCGCGCTGGTGCTGGGCTGTGAAGCTGGACGAGCCGCCGGACCTGGAGCGCTTCCGCGCGCAGCTGAGCGAGGCCCCGCGCCGGTCTTTTTGGAGCGCTTCCGCGCGCAGCTGAGCGAGGCCCCGCGCCGGTCTTTTTTTCACGCCTCTGGGAAGCAGGGCCAATCGGGCTTCGCCTTGTTCAGCCCGCCTCTCTGCTCCCCTTTGGCGCGCGCTGATTGGTGGAGGCGTCCTTCCTTCTGAGCCTCCACCAATCAGCGTCTGTTTCTTCCCCAGGGTTCGCGCTGCTTCCGGAGACCGGCTTTCCGGATGTCGGGCGGCAGACAGAGAGAGAGAGCCAGAGCCGAGGGGCCAAAGAGCCAGATCTGGCTCAAGAGCCGCCATTTCTGACCCTTGGTCTAGGACAAATGTTTTAACATCCATTTATCTCTCATAAGATGTGCAAGGCTGTGAGATTAGCTAACTGGTGAGTATGTTACAGCCACTTTTGCAGAATGGTTTGGTGCTAACAAGAAATTATCACAATCTGTCTTATGATGTGACAACATCTCTTCAGATATGCAGCCAACATATGACTTTTTTTTAAAAAAAGAAAAAGTCTTGTGGAGTCCTTGGTGCTCTCTGAGCTTGGCTGTTTTGTTATGAAACATCTGCAAGCCAACCACCAAGCTCAGAGAGCACCAAGGACTCCACAGTTCAACCCTGAGCTACAGAGATTCTCTTCTATTAGAAAAAGTCTTCTCCTTCCCTCTCTCCTTCCCCCTCTCCCTCCTCCTCCTCCTCTTCCTCCTCTGTCAGTTCCTTCATTAGAAATCAACAGACTGTTTCTTCCTTGAAACTCCAGCTCAAAAGCAGTCATAGTGATGAATGCTTGTTCGCTTTGTTTTGGAAAATGACACATGGTAAGCTTAGATAGAACCCCTTCCTTAGCTCACACAGTTAATAACAGAAATACCATTTGCCCCTTGTGTCATCTAAAATCAGGCCAACACCTTTCTACTGAGGGTTTGAAGACCTATCTAGGCCTTACAAGTTTTAGACTACGACTCTACACATGGAAATGTGCTATATCCAAAGCTTGGGTTTTGGATTCTGTATTTTAATTTGATGTACATGATCTACATCAAATTAACAGCACTCCCTTAATGTATTCTTTGTTATCTATAGTTTTTCCTTTCTCCTCTTTTTGAAGTTAACTGTGTTAACCAAATATTTCTAAAGTTCAATAGAGGTATGACTTAACTAGAAGTTGGGTATGAAATGTCTTATAGTACTTCAAGTTTTTAATGGTGTATTAGAACATAGTAACCATATGATATTTTAGATCTGTTGGCTATCTGCCCTTACTTTCTTGTTTCAGTTGAGTTTTTCCCCTCTTTTTATATTCTTATTACTTGTACCATCTATTTTTTATATTCTTTTAAACATCAGCTTCCTCATTTGGCAGCTGTAGAAGGGACCTTTGTGTGGGACTCAGGCGAATCTTGCTGTTCGCTGGCTTCAGAACTTTCTCACCATCTCAGGACTTCACCAAACTCGGATGCATACAAAACATTCTATTAAGCAGAGCAGAACAAGCATCTAGCAAGCAGATCAAAGGAAACTCCCAAGGATGCGCGACTTCATAGAATCTAAATCAAAATAATGTATTCCTCCATTTGGAACTCATCAAGAACTCGAGACAACTGCACTATTGAAAAGTAATGAATCAAGCATTTTTCTTTCCTCCCCACCCTCAGCTCTCCTTCTCAAGTAGAGGACTGAGTAACTAATAAGAAAACCACTTGAGGATCCTATTAGCAAGGCTGCATTATTATTATTCAGTATGCCCCGTAATGACCAGATGCATTAGCAGAAGATGTTCTTGTGATAGTGAGTGTCTTGAGTACGTTTTCACCAGGAGGAGAGAACTAAGATCTGCTCCTTCCACCACCCCACCACCCCTGCTCATCCATGCAATAGCCAAGTGTAAATTAATTAACCCAACCACTTTAGCAAAACTTGAGTTGCATCTGCAGCTCACATCCTTTCTTGTCTTATGAGGCATGACCTGAAATCTGTAGCAAGACTGCAACTGTTCTGCCTAGTATCAGCCAGCCAGCCAGCCAACCAACCCACCCAAACTTCTTTTCTTCTTTGTTGCAATCGGTACTCTTTCATTCTGCAGGACAAGAAACAGCCAGATGGATGAAGATGAAGAATGAAGAGAACTCCTATCAAGCAGAGCTCTTTTCCATGAGACCTAGGAAGTCTTAGGTCCACCCCAATATGTGGAATATTTTCTAACCAGGTCTCTCGGTACTTCCACAGGGGAAACATGGAAGGAGACCTTCAAAGTGAAGCAAAACAACACAACAATGCCCCTTTCAAAGGGAATTTCACTCAAAGATTTCCAGAGAGAAACATCCCTCCCAAATGTTGCACAACAACGAAGAGTAGGCTTTGCCCAGCTTCGCCCTGAAACAACACAACCAAAGCAACAACTTTAGCATTTTAGCAAACAACATTAACAGACTTCTCCATTCTGAGCCTTCGGAATGGGCTGAGATGACAAATTTCTAGAATTCCCAGCCCTTGACAATGTTGACTGAGAATTCTAGCAGTTCTTTTTTTAAAACAGAATTCCTTTTCAATGCTCACATTAGATGCTAATTGGTAACAGATCTCGGGTAGGACAAGGCATGTGCTGGGGGAAAGCACATGCAGAAAATCAACGAAGATAAATTTATGGATGTGCTGAAAGTGGGGACAGGACTGAGTTTGGTATTTGTAGAAGGGGGTGGAGTTGTGGCCGCCACTTTCAGTTTTATTTAAGTTCCTTGAATAAAAGGGGTATTTCATCTGCATGCATTACCTATCCTGAATATGTAAGGCGAGGAGCGCAGGGGAAGCGCTATAGAAGTCAGTGATATTTTCCAGTGTGCAACAGTGTGTCTGTGTGGGTACGGGCTCATTAATCAGAGATTGTGCCACTGTTTGAATGTCCTTTGATCGCAAGCAGTTTTCATCTAGTGCATCTGTGATGCCAATGGGTTGGCAGTAACATATTCTGCTAAGGGTAGGGGGGAGAAAAATCCCCCCTTTCTACCATATGGTTGCACAGTGGTTTTGTTGGCAACCAGATACAGGAGGTCTGAGGACAACATGGATGGCTGCAGCAAATGTAACTCTCAGGAGGGGCCAGAACAATGTACACAGTTTTCCTTGAACTGATGGCTGGACCCAGGATCCTAATATATTAATCCAACAAGCTGTTTTCCATCTGTTGAACTGATCTTTATCGGGTGGGATGAGAGACATAGGGAAGGCCACATATATTTTACTTCAGTACAGAACGTCCCTTAGACGTTCTTTTGACAACTCCTCGTTGTAGATTGATTTGGGTGCAAACAACCTGAGGATAATACATTAATATCGCGGGGATGTTTATTCTTGCTTGCATCTTTCCTGGCTTAATCAACTGGGTGAGGCCACTTCACCAGATATCCCGTAGCAACCTAGATTGCATCAGAACACTGTTTTATTTATGGAGATAAGGTTCAGTAAGTGGTTGTCTTAGCAATAATGAGTTGCTCCCTGCTAGGTTGTGGGATCTCTTGATCAAGGCGGCGTCATTGGGGGACTAAGATGGGGGTTTAGCAACCAGGTGGGTTTTATTTATTTTATTTTATTTTATTAAATTTATATTACCGCCCATCTCCCCCAACGGGGACCCTGGGCGGTGCACAGCAAAATAGAGATTAAAAATATATAAAATTACATCAATACAAAAGATAAATTCCAAGGAAGAATATTAAATAAGTCACTGGGCGGCTTCAAGGGGCCAGCCATCCCCAAGAGGAAGTGTTGACGTTTCCCTCCCAGGCAAGACGGCAGAACCAGGTCTTTAAGCCTTTCCGGAAAGCTGGGGTTTCACAGGCTCAGAGCAAAATGAAGAGGGGCAAGAACTTGGAGAAAGGGCCTCTAAGGGATGAGTTTCTCTAAAAAGTCAAGGAATTGGCCGCAATCTTGTTGGAGACTGTAATCACATACTGCATTAACCCATGATTTGTTTAACCATGGTGGTTCACTAAATAAACCTTGGTTGCTGGGGTCGTGTCACATGCTAAGCCAAGTACTATATAAACTGCATGATGGCTTATTGTGATGTGAAAACCCAACCTAGAATCAATTCCAGAGAGAGAGGAGAAGACCTTCTCTCAAACTGATAAACATTTGCTGAACTTACAGTTCCTACAGAGCCAGCATAGAACAGAAGAAATGAGTGAATACGAGGGTGCAAAAGAGATTGCACAAATTTGTTTACCCTCCAAACTATATTTTTTCCACATAAAAGTTTTTATCAAGAGGAAGCACCAGACACAGACACAAAACCCTTCATCCCTTTTAAGGGAGCAATTTTTCTATCAATTGTTACATATGATGCAGACTGAATCCAGAACTCTACATAATCCAATCTCCTTACCCACCCACCGCCAGAATTTTACATCTATTTTAACCCCATGACTTCCCTAAAATCACGACTATGCCACTTGCTGTCAATTGCATGGCCAACTACAGTGCTTTTAAAAGAAAATATCCAGCCTGAAAAGCCAATTCTTTAAGATATTTTCAGTTAGACTTCCCACCCCACCCTGTTCTCTTTGAATGTGGAAAGAAAGGAAACAGACAGGCATTAGGATCTATGTTTTAATGATTGTTAACCAGGTGTTTTTGTAGCCAAAGCTGAAGACATATATTCTAAAGAATAGAGGGTGTATCTGCCAGGGAAGACTGGCTTTTAAAAGGGTTGTAATTGCCATCCTTGATCTCTTTAGAATTTATTCTATAAAGATGTTGAAATACAGCTTGCGTTTAAAAAAAAAAGGGGGCATTCCCAGTGGCCAAACATAAAAGCAGTTCTTGAAAAACCAGTCCACCCCCGCTCCACGTAAAAATTGAAATCTGTAGAGGGTATGGTCAGTGAAATTGAGAGGTCGCTGGGGATGAAGAGTTAGGACCAAAACCTTTTTGCTCTTTTTTTCTTTGTACTTTAAGATAGTTTAAGATCTAAAGTAGGTGGGTTTATCTTGTAACTATTTCTGCATCCTTTTAAAAAAATCAGCTGCTGGAAATCCGCAATTTTCCTGCAAAGTTTGGATAGTATAAACTGGAAGTCTCATAAGGTATGTGGTCTACAATTCACACACACACCCATCTGTCTAAAAGAAGCAGAAAGAGAAATGATTGGGACCTCTTCCTTTTTGCAAAAGTCACCCAATGTCAAAACTATTCCTCTTGCTGCTCTGGCCCACATATGGTCTTTCTAGTGTGAAATTCTACTGTGAAATGTCCATGGACATCCCTTTCATAGCAGTGAGTTTCCATGTCCTCGTTCACACATGGATGCACGGAGGCAATCGGATGAGCTGTCACTTCCAACTTAGCAAGAAGAAAAGATGCTTCATTAATGTGGGCTGACCCAGGACTTGCCCTGATATGTTTCAGCTCTTGCAAGATGTGTAGTAGCCATAGCTTAGGTCATAGCTTTCCAAACTGTGTGTTGTGACACATTAGTGTGTCGTGACAAAACCTGGAAGTGCTGATGGTGCGTCGCCGCCGCCCCTGTGGCTTCTGGGTTTTAGTGCGACACACGAGGCCGCTGACGCCGCCGCCGTACATGCTGCCGCCACCGCGCCGCCTCCACCGTTGGTATGTCGCCAACGGCGGGACTTTGGAAAGCACTGCCTTAGTTTCTTATATTTTTGGTGCCATCTCCAAAACCAAATAGAGGCAATCATCTCCTTCTCCTTCTCCTTCTCCTTCTCCTTCTCCTTCTCCTTCTCCTTCTCCTTCTCCTTCTCCTTCTCCTTCTCCTTCTCCTTCTCCTTCTCCTTCTCCTTCTCCTTCTCCTTCTCCTCCTTCTCCTTCTCCTTCTCCTTCTCCTTCTCCTTCTCCTCCTCCTCCTCCTCCTCCTTCTCCGTCTCCTCCTTATCCTCCTTATCCTCCTCCTGATACCCAGTCTAAAAACTGTGGCATTCCCTGGATGAATAGAGATAAATAATAAAAGATGTCAAAACAAGGAACCAATACAGTATAGATGTTTTTGCATTGCATGCAGAGAAGCCATTTTGATGTTACCTTGTGTTTAGTTAATATTTATATATATAAAAAAATATTTGCCAATCTGGTGCTTTCCAGAAGTTTTGGATGTAAAAGTCCTAGAATATTCGGCATCAGAGCCCTTGGACAAGTCAAGATTCATTGAATATAGTATGTAGAATAACCCCATCTCTGATGGAAGCAGAACTAAACAAGGTAATTGTATGTTTTCATTTCAGGGCCGTGTATTTAGATTTAGTTTGAGTAGCATAAAGAAATGGAGAATTAGGCCAATGTCAATGCAGAAAAGGTGAATCAGATGTGAAGCAAATAAATGTGGCCATGCACTGAACTTCTTATTGCTAAAGCAAAACTGCTTATTCATTTATTTGAAACATTTCCTTCAACCCCCCAAAGTGGGTCCAGACCTGCATCTAAAGACAATATTAAGATGGCTTCTGGCCTCAGGTTTACGTTCTCAAATACATGACACAAAAGGAAAAGAAATGGAGGAGGGAAGAAGGAAAGAGAGAGGGAGAAAGGGAAGGAGAAGGAGATCAGGCACCAGATTTTTAGTTGCAAAGATTTTATAAAAAACAAGCTGGAAGAAAGCAATTCAGAAAGGAACTGAAAGCTGGTTGAGTCCAAGAAGAGTTGAAGGAAGGAGTAGGACTAGGTGGCATGTGATGATGGTCTACTTGTGGATGGGTTCTACTTGAGTCAAAAGATGGGAATAAACTGAATAAATCAAGAACCTGGTGGTAGGGGAAAGCTGAGTCAGGGGAATGCAGCAAAGAAGAGGAGAACGTAGAACATAGGTCTGTAGAACATAGGAAGCGATCTTTAGAACATCAGTCAATCTAGCTTAAAATTTCCCAGAGCACTTTAGCTTCTTCATTATCTATTATCTATTCCTTCGTCTATTTTGTGGTGCCACCAGTTCTTGCTGGCAGGCAAGGGGTATTTCTTGCAGATATTCCAATGCACCATTGTTGCTCCTTCGTCATGCCGTTGTTTGTGATCAGTCTGTGCAACCTTCTTGCAGCAGCTAACTAGGTGATCCACTGTTTCTTCAGCTTCTTTGCAGGGACGGTGTTTGCTGTCTGTTGCTGTCTTCTCAATTCTGGCTTTATATGCACTTGTTCTTAAGGCTTCGTCTTGTGCAGCCAGAATCAGCCCCTCTGTCTCTTTCTTCCCTAACGCTAACCCTAGGGGCGGGGTGGCTCAGCGGGTAAGACGCCAGACTTGTAGATCACAAGTTCGGAGGTTCGAATCCCTAGCCCTGCGTTGCGTGACGGAGTGAGCTCCCGCACTCGCCCCAGCTCTTGCCAACCTAGCAATTCGAAAGCATGCAAATGCAAGTAGATGAATAGATACCGCTTTGGTGGGATGGTAACAGCGTTCTGCATGCGTCATGCCGGCCACATGACCGCGGAAGCGTCTTCGGACAGCGCTGGCTCTTTGGCTAACAGACGGAGATGAGCACCGGCCCCTAGAGTCGGACACGACTGCACAAATGTGCGGGGGGAACCTTTACCTTTACCTCTTTCTTCAGCTTTCCTGCTCTTAGCCATTGCCAGGTCTTTTTGTTATTTATTTTTATTTATTTATTTTTCAATTTCTATTACCGCACCATCTCCCCCGAAGGGGGCTCTGGGCGGTTTACAAAATACAACAATTAAAATTTATAAATATAAATAAATATAAAATCATACAAATCTACAATCATCAAGATTACTAATAAGTTAAATATAAAATCCAGGAGGCGATAAGATGGTATCTTTAAAGGGCTCTATGGCACCAGCCATCCCTAGGAGGAACTGTTCCCATTCCCATCCCAAGTTATCTGGTTTGCTTGCTAGTTTTTTTATGTACTGGCCATGTAATACTTTGCCTTGCCATGTCCCTTTTCTATTCTATATTGATGATGATGATGATGATGATGATGATGATGATGATTTCTTCAGGGCTAAGCTTTATGGTAGCTGCACACTTAAGCCACTAAAAAACAAACACACCCCAACCAACAGGTCAGGAAATAACCAGCTGAGAAAAGAAGATTACCCCAAGGCAAAAGGTTGCAAACACTATTTTTTAATGCCTTTCTTTCAGAACATTAACATAAGAGAGCCTTGCGTTGGGAAAGTAACATGTGATGGTGCCTTTTTTTAAAAAAGAAACAAGTACAACTCTCTTTGATTTTTATAGCCACTGTAAGTAACATTTATGAATTGTTCTCGGCCTCCTTTAACTTCTCCAGATCTATGCAATGCACTGGATGGCCATCCACGATAATATTTTCTGGTGGCGCGATCAATATTTCTCGGCAGCTGAGCCGTCTTGGTATGAAAAGCCTTTTAGTGTTGTAGGGCAGTCAATAGCTACGCCTGACCTTTCGAAGCTCTCCCACTCCTTTATTCTGTATACTGGGGGAAAGGAGGGGGTGCGTCACCTCTGCTAGGATTTTATATTTTATTTTATTTTATTTTATTTTATTTTATTTTATTTTATTTTATTTTATTTTATTTTATTTTATTTTATTTTATTTTATTTTATTATTTTATTATTTTATTTTATTTTATTTTATAGCTTAAAAGCATGATCCAGACACAAGCTCCCCACCAAAAAGCTTGGGTGCGCTGCTGCTGCCCCTCCAAATTTAGCTACCCAATAGTAAATTTGAAGAAAGACATGGAGAGTCATTGCATTAACCATTTTGAATTAATTCAGCCTCATATAAATCAATGTTTACCAACTTCCAAGTGTGTGGACTCCAACTCCCAGAATTCTCATCAATGGCTGTGCTGGTGGTGGAATTCTGGAATTTGAAGTTCATGCACCAGGAAATTGCCAAGATTGGGAAGCGCTGATTTACATGAAAATAAAAGTGTATATCGTTTTTGTCTGGCACCTGTGTACTTCTTTGCCCTGCTTTTAAATCCTAGTTAGCATTTCTAATTTTTATTTATACAGACAGTGGGGCCCATGGAAGGGTATCAAAGCAGGCAAGATAGTGCCTGCAGCATTGCCATGGAAGTCCCACATGCCACGTCAACACATGTAGAACAGGGGCAGAGCTTGGATCGCCATGCTGTGGCCACCACGTTGCCTGGTTTGACCTCCTCTGCAGATGCCGTCCTATAAGGATACATTATCGCTATGCGATACGCGAACGCCAACCAGAAATCCATGAAGTCAAAAAGTTGCCCACTAATTGAAGAGGAAAAAGAGGAAACTTACCCAGAACATAGGAAAGCTTTGACATTTTTCTCCCTAGCACTTCAGCGTTTGCACTGTCAAGTGTTGCCTTTCTTATTAGGCTAAAGATGAACATCGGACCCCGGTATGAATTTCAACTAACTCTTGCAGGATCATCATTCAACGCCATGCACTGATTCCTCTATCAACCATTTCATTATTTCAACATGACAGGCTTCCCATCCCCCTTCCTTCCCACCTAATGAAACAGATCTTCCCCAGCTGCTAGGAATGGTGTGACCTTTTTTCACTGAAATTTCTGGCTTGGGAGATGCTTGATGGGAGATAACACAGAAGCAACTCAAAAGGTTGAAATCCTTTTCTAAAACTTCATTTGACCTAATAAAGATACAGATCTAGACTTTTTTTTTTTTTTTTTTGCTTGGGGCTAACAGGGTTACTCTTGCTTTTTATGGGACATGGAAAAGACATTTTTTTACCGTTCAAAAGCAGGATGCAATACAAGAGAAAGACGACTTTACATCACCTTGGCTCAGTCCTTTGAGGTAGGCCAACTCAAGAAACAGGCAGCACAAGGATTCCAGGAATGTGGCTTTACTGTAGTAGGGTATGACCACAGAATCTTGAATGCCTACCAGATTTTCTGGTAGGAAATTCTGCGAGTTGAATTCCACCCATCTTAAGGTTCCCCAGCATGCTGGCTGGGGAATTCTGGGAGTTGAAGTCCCACCCATCTTAAGGTTCCCCAGCATGCTGGCTGGGGAATTCTGGGAGTTGAAGTCCACCCATCTTAAGGTTCCCCAGCATGCTGGCTGGGGAATTCTGGGAGTTGAAGTCCACTCATCTTAAAGTTGCTGAGGTTGTGAAACACTGCTCTACACCTTTCACTGGGACTCTCATGTTGTGTAAGATTATTTGATTGATTAATCGAATGAAAGGCAAAATCTCCTCTGGGTTGAGCCTAACTCCAGGTTTACTATATGAAACCTCCATGTGTTTTCTTTGCAATATGAAAGTGGTGGGCTGTTGCCTTCTTCTCAAATACTAACCAGCTTCAACCCTGCTTTAGAATTACTTTGTCATTGACTTCAGCTGGCTTGCTTTTCAATTTCCCATCTGGCCTACGGACAGCCAAGGGATTTCCTAACAGTTTCCCATCCAAATAGGAAGCAGATCCAACCTTGCTCCCCACCCCACCCCACCCCACCCCAGCTTCAAATAGAGCCAGACAACTTTGCATGCATTTATCGTCTGATTAGGAAGTTCTGGTATATGGAGTCCTTGGTGAAATAGACATAAAAAAGGTAAAGGTACCCCCCGCACATTTGTGCAGTCGTGTCCGACTCTAGGGGCCGGTGCTCATCTCCGTTTGTTAGCCGAAGAGCCAGCGTTGTCCGAAGACGCTTCCACGGTCATGTGGCCGCATGACGCCGCGGAACGCTGTTACCTTCCCACCAAAGTGGTACCTATTCATCTACTTGCATTTGCATGCTTTCGAATTGCTAGGTTGGCAAGAGCTGGAGCTAGTGCGGGAGCTCACTCCGCACGCAGGGCTAGGGATTCGAACCTCCGAACTTGCGATCTTCCGATTGACAAGCCTGGCGTCTTACCCGCTGAGCCATAGACATATTCGTGTAAAATTTCTGATGGACCGTGCTCTTCCTCATTCCCAAGGAAATCTTGCTGAAACCGCCACCTGTAAGATGGGGTGGCAGAGTTATAGATAGCAGAATTGTATCTTCAGCAGCTGATAATGAAATAAAAGCCACACTGGCCAAGTAAATGTACAACTTGTTATCCTCTCCTCCTGGGAGGTTTTTGGAAAGTCGCCTTCCATGTGGCAGCTGTTCCTTCCTTGCAGAAAGAGAGAGAAAGAATGTGCTACAAATTGAAATAATAACTCCAGTAAGCTGCCAAATGTGCTGGAATGACATATTTCCCTTTCAGAGATATCACCAAAATTGAATAATTACATTTTCCAATTTGCAGTCCGGCTCTTCTGCAAAATGGTGGCCTGTCTCCAGTTACGGATTGGCCACCCGCAAATAACAAAATACAATAAGACAATGCTTTATTTTTCCCCCCTTCCTCTATGCCAATTTGCTTGAGCGTGGAGGAGAACGGGGTCTGTGAGAAAGCCAGAAGACCCCAAGGAAAGACAGAAGGAACCATGGCCTGCCAAGACATTAATGCAGATCAGCAAGTCACGATGATGCCAAAATGATGGCATGCATACGATGCCATAATCACCCAACTGGGTATGTAAGCAGCAGCATTTGCATCATTGCATCACCTCACATACGTTGTTGGTCCTCCCCTATGTATAGCAGTTCTCATCCTTCTCAACTTGTAGGGCAGATGTCAGATGGTCCTTTGGGAGCATTGGGAGAGCCACAAGTTTCATGCCCCTATGTGCATTAAGGTTGAAGTCACATATTCTGGGTTCTTCCAACTCCACTGTGGCATCTTCTAATTTTTTTTTACTTTTCCGGTAGAAGAGGTTTAGATGATAGATGGTACAGTGAGAGGGTGCCCGACAGAACAAATGGTGAAGAATGAGCTATGCCCATCATTAGATTTTGTCCACTCAAAATCAGATCCAGGGGCCTATAACATTTAACTTTGGGGGATAAAAGCAGGAAGTCCTGAACAAACAGTGTGAAATGACACTTGCTTCTCCCTAGTGGCTTCAGATCCTTGGAGGCCAGACACCAATGGCTGTTTTGAGAAAAGGAAGTGTGGATAATCTTCGAAGGCAACATTGTGTTTCACCAAAGGGGCATTTCCACTCTAGCATTAATAATGCTTCTACAATTTGTGGAATCCCTAATGTATGTTCTCAAAAAGTGCACATGAAAGAAAGTGTGCACCAAAAACCATTAAAAAAAAGATGCATCCAAAAATGTATAAATATTTCCTTCCATGTATCTGCCTACTTAGATACAATTAGTGAAAGATGAATAGGGAAGAAACTGTTTTTTAAAAGTTGAATCCAAAAATGTGTAACTACTTCCTTCCCCATCCGCTTTCCTACCTATTTGAAATTGCCATTAATGGCTACATTGCTAAGATGAGTTTGTACCATGAACCTACTTATTCAACCATTTATAAAGGTAAATAAATAAAGGTGATAAAGGTAAAGGTAAAGGTTCCCCCCACGCATTTGTGCAGTCGTGTCCGACTCCAGGGGCCGGTGCTCATCTCCGTTTGTTAGCCGAAGAGCCAGCGTTGTCCGAAGACGCTTCCACGGTCATGTGGCCGACATGACGTAACGCTGTTACCATCCCACCGAAGTGGTACCTATTCATCTACTTGCATTTGCATGCTTTCGAATTGCTAGGTTGGCAAGAGCTGGAGCGAGTGCGGGAGCTCACTCCGTCACACGGGGCTAGGGATTCGAACCTCCGAACTTGCAATCGACAAGCCTGGCGTCTTACCTGCTGAGCCACCACGCCCCTTACTGATACCTGACTTCTTAAGTTCATTCTGCATATATCTGCCTATTCAGCCATTCACAGGGTTTTTTCCCCCTTTCCTTGGCACATACTCACCAAGGGGCACTTTTCTAAATTGTTTTTGTGCCTATCCAAATATCTATGGTCCAATCTCATTCCATTCCTTTCTTTCCCTCTGTTCTTGGGAATGAAAGAGTGATTCCAGCATTCCAGCTCCTTGCATGCCTGCACAGTTTTAAAAGTTCCTTTTCCATCCTTTTAATTTCGTGTCTGGGGGAATCTGTGCACATGCCCACGTGCTATTCGGGTTTTGGCGAGGCAGGGGAAAGCTGCAACTCAGCTTTTGTTTTGTTTTTTCATTGTCATCGAACAGACTAACTTTCATTCACAGCCTGAGAAATCTTCAGCTTTTGAAGAGGGGCGCGGTGGCTCAACGGGTTAAACCGCTGAGCTGTAGACTGCCGATCAGAAGGCCGGCAGTTCGAATCCCCGCGTAACGAAGTGCGCTCTCGTTACTCGCCCCAGCTCCTGTCAACCCAACAGTTCGAAAGCTTAGCAAGTAGATAAATGGGTACCACCTTAAGTGGGAGAATATGCTGGCGTCCTGTCGGGGGTCGCCCACCAAATGGAGAAGACCTCGTGAATGGCGGCGGAGACAACGGATCCCGAACAGCAACATCCAGGACGTCAGCAGCCGGCTCCGAAGCAAGGTATTCTGGGACATGTAGTCCAGTACCCACAGAAGAGTCGGTTCCCTTACCCCTTCCCTTAGCGCGCGGTTAAACTGTACTATGTATGAAATGTATAAATATATGAATATGATGTATGTAAGCCGCCTAGAGTCCTCCATTAGGGAGGGGATAGGCGGGGTATAAATACAATAAATAAATAAATAAATAAATAAATAAATAAAGAAAGAAAGAAAGAAAGAAAGAAAGAAAGAAAGAAAGAAAGAAAGGTCAAAACCTGCAGGCCCAAAAGCGAAGACGCAAGGCAAAGAAAATAAGGCCTATGGCCCCCATGCAGCAAAGTGTGAAATGAAGGCCTTAAACATGACTAAATGAATGCTACGACCATGTCCTTAGCATTAAGGTGGTCTTCTGTTGATCTGTTTCTCAAGAATGCCAGGGATGTAAGCCACGTTTGTTATTATGGGCAGGTCTTCTACTTTTTTTCTTCCAACCAACCCTGCCAAGGTATTTCATTCTTAACTGGAAACCCTTCGCATGCCTCCAATCTCAGTTCTTGGTCTGGAGCTGAAACAGTGAGACACTCAGGTTTACTGATGTCAGGGTGCATGGACGGGCACACAAATTATCAGCAGAATCAAGCCGACAATTGGCTTCGTGACTTGATCTGGTTCCCAGGAAGAGATCATTGTGCCTTTTCTCCCTCCCCCTCCCTTTCCCCTCCCCCTTCTTCTTACACACATGCTCTAGGGCTCCTAATGAGGCATTAATGAGATGTTAATTGCTTATGCAAATTTCAAAGGGTAGACAATGAAGGTTGTTGTACCAGGAGTTTAAGGGCCATATCATTGCTCTGAACGTTTGCAGAATTCCCATTACCATTAATTGGAATTACTTGCATTCCGTAAGTGGTGTGCAGCCGAGAGCACATTATCTCCAAACATTTAGGAAAATGCCCAACAGAAAGGTTAATGGCTGTATTGCCTGCCATTCATCCTCTTCTTAATACACACCTATATATCCCAGCAGCTTACCTGTCCCTGCTGGAAGACGATGGGAAGGAATAGAGCTGGGGAAACCAAATTTGAATCACTGATTCATTTCAGAAACTCAAATGCTTCAAATGGTTCAAATCCATTCAGAATGTTTATCTGATTCAGTTTGGATGTATGAATCTAAGTCTCTGAACTGATTCAGGAAGGCCTTTTTAGTGCACGCAAAGAAGCGTCAGAATCAATCGGTAGGTTTTCAATACCACACTTCAGTTTTTCAAATGGATTCAAAAAGTATGATCAAAATGCCATCAACTCTCTGAACTGAATGTTTGAAGTCTGATTCTTTGCTGTGTTGGATCCCAGGCACCTCAAGAGCCTCTGATCATTCCCTCTTGGGTGTCAACAATCTTTCAGTTCCTTTAGGAATATCACAATTGGACACTATGCAATGGTAAACATTTCCCCTGTAGTATGAACTTTTGCACGGAGTTGCTCCACCAGTTAAGAACTTGCAGAAACTTGTGAAACTCCCAGATGAAATTGAGAGGCATGGGAAACTCCAAATCCCATGGATTCTGGTGAGAAGTTAGGACCTTAATGTCAGAAGAGATAAGAATTATAGACCTTGATTTGGAAACTGTTGCAATTCCCAGAAAGGGAAGAGAAGGGAAGGGAAATTTGGCAGGTAGGTTCACAGGTAGCTTAGCTTGGAATGCAAGTCCAAGCCATGTCCATTGCAAGTTTCTGAATTTTCCTGGCCTGATATGTCTATGAAGGTTCTCATTTCCTGGCCTGAGTTCATGACTATCATTCATGAGATATTCCAGAGAGAGAGAAAGAGCACAGATGTAAGAATTGACCTAAAATGACATGATTTTGAGAACTAAACTAAAGCTGATACACATGTTAGGAAAACATTGCTATTACATTAAAAAAAAAAGTCTTTGCCAAATTGAACGTACTCCAAAAGTGTGGATTTCAACTCCCATAAATCACAGCAATGACCATATTGGGTGAAAAAAAATTGGGAATTAAAGCCCACATACGTGGAAGGCGTCCAAATAGGGGGACCCTGCTTGAAAGGGCACAGATGATAAATAAAAGGCAGGAAAATCTATGAAGAGGTCTTTTGAACTGATCTCCGGTAGTTCCAATGAAAATTTCTCTTTCTGGAAACGGACCAGGAAGGCATTATCTTTCTAACAGTGAAACACATGCTTCCAATTTAAATCCAGGAACACGCACACAAAAATAGCCTGTGCCCCAAAAGTGATGAAATTTTTTGGCAAGCATTATTTTATTTCTCTCCCCCCCCCCCCCAAAACCAATTCAACCCCCTTGGAAGACTTTCATCTTAGAAACAGCAGTAACAATGGTCACCTACCTGAAAGCTCTAAGTCAAGTTAATAGACCAAGGCTGGGCAGATCCAAGATGAAATCCATTCTCACCCATGGAAAGCCGCTGGATGATTTTGTGGTCAGTCATCATCTCTTGGCCCAACCTGATTTGCAGGGCAGTTATGGGGATATCACTACAGGAAGGAGGGATGCTATTTCTCCCTTGTGCTTCTGGAAGAAGGAAGGATGTAAATTGCTGGAGTGAAGACCACACTGGGTGGCCTGTCCATTCTCTATTTTCCCTTTCTCTTCTCATCTCATTTGGGGAAGTTGCTCTGGCATATTTCTTTTCCATTTCTTTCTCTTTCCTCAGAAGAATTAGGATTACAAATAGGACAGGACACAACCTCCACTGATTTTTTTTTTAATTTAGAAAAGATACACAAGGTGTAGAATTTGCATTGTCCCATGCTGCAGACTTGCTGATCTATGATCAGTAACCCATCCTAGTGGTGTCACTGGATCTAACCCAGTGTTTCTCAACCTTGGAAACTTTAAGGTATGTGGACTTCCATATTGGAATGCTGGCTGGGGAATTCTGGGAGTTGAAGTCCACGTATCTTAAAGTTGCCAAGGTTGAGAAACACTGCTCTAACCCTTCAAAGCAAAGCAGTAAAGCTATTTTAGCATTTTTTCACCTCTGCCTGCTAATAGGCAAGAGACTAACAAAGCCCAGTGTTTCTTTCTACTGGAATTATTACAAATAAAGCCAAATCTGAGAGATCTATTATTTACCTTCTACCAGCATCCACCCCCCAAGGTACAGTAGTGTAAGAAAAAGAGGTCTCATTGCACAGTTAAGGGCCATTGTAAAAATAGTAGGAAATAAATCAGTTCTTGCTTCTTCACCGCCCTTCTTCCATTAGCATTTTTGTGAAATTGCAAGCTTCCAGAAGCAAGCTAGGGCATGCTGCTGACTTCAGGCACACTCACCGCCAACCACTAGCAATAATATGCTTCTGAAAGTCTGAACATGTAAGCCGGCTGTAACCACAGTAGTGCAATCAGTGGAATATTTTATATATATATATATATATATATATATATATATATATATATATATATATATATATTATAGTTGCAGTTCAAACATTTTTAGCTGATCCACTGAATCACAGAGGCAGTTGGTCTGAACAGGATAGGGAAAAACTGTGCATTTTGTTTGGAAGGAGGAGGAGAATTGACCCAAACTGTCATCTTCCTCCATAAATGGCTGTGTGGGAGCCATTTTTTAAACAATTGTTGTGGTCCGCTTTGATTTCTTTTGTAGATATTTTAGCTCTGTAATTGTAATGTTATGTGAGAAAGACCTTGGGAAACGGGGCGAAGAGATGCTGCCTAGGGAATGGTCAGATAAGAGAGGGCAGAGCCCACAGGTGGATAGTGGACGGGGCAAGGGTCTCAGAAGGGACCCTCCCTAGTTTCCTGGGCTGTAAAGGAGATGGGGATGGGGGAGAGAATTGTACATTCAGACTTGCAAGGTTGATGTCAGCCTTCCCAGGTAGACCAGACAGGAAACACAACCAGATGAGCTAATTTCTTCTTTATTGCAAGGCCACATTAACAGAATCTTGCAAGTCTGAAAGTACAAATCTCCCCCTGTCCCCTTTCCAGCCCGAGAAACTAGGGAAGGTCTCTTCTGAGCCTCCTGCCCCGGCCACTATCCAGCTGTGGGCTATGCTGTCTCTTATCTGACCATTCCCTAGTCTGCGTCTCTTCTCCCTATTTCCCAAGGTCTTTCTCACATACCATTACAATAATTGAGTTTGGTGCATGTGTGAACACCTTTCATCAGATCGATCTTGACAATCCGAACCAAATCTTCCAATCAACTTGCAAATTTGAATAAGTCCTTGAGCAATTGGCCCAGCCCTATTAAATATTTGGGGAGCAATCATATCAGTCATATTTAATTGAATGTAACTTTTATTACATGCCTATTGTTGTAGGGCATCCCCCACCACATGTGATCGAATGTGTCTCTGATGTGATGGACTTCAGTAACGCTGCTGGTTCTCAGGAAGGAGGGAGCACATTCCAAGGAGGGGAGTGAGATAAGAGAAAATGCAGGCTGGAGCTGGAACGTGGGAAGACTACGAGGTTCAGAGCAGCCCCGCCCTGGAGCCTCCCAGGTTATTTCCCCTGAGGTTAGGTAGAGTAGCTTGAGTCTGGCAAGACTCTGTCTATACGGTGTGAGCAAATAAAGAATTGAGTTTGGCTGGATTGATTCTCTGTCGTTCTTGGGCTGGGCCTGACACCACATCAGTGAAAGTCTAACAGAGATCCTTGATCCCAAACAAACCCCTGGTTTAAAATAGCTCCTCATCATACATGGATAGTTAACAATACAAGTGCAGCGATCACTCTCACTAGTAGAATTACAGATTATGATGACAATGACAATGATCATTGGCGATCACTCGTAGCCGAGTAAGATTGTCTTCCAAAGGTAAAATTTTAACGGTGGATCCGTAAGTGGCTATAAAGGCCAATTCTGGATCCGCACAACCTCCCACAGTGAGGGCATAGGTTTCCAGGTGGGAGACGGTCACGATGAGGGTTTGCCTGACGTGCCTTCCTTTTAGCTCTTTTCTCCCTTTCGCCCTGTACTTGTGCTTCTTCAAAGTCCATAGCGCCATTAATAAAGGCTGACCTCCAATTGAAACGCTCATGAGTTAGGGCTTCCCAGTTCTCAATGCTGATATTACATTTTTTAAAATTAGCTTTGAGAGTATCTTTGAATCTCTTTTGCTGTCCACCAATATTCCGTTTTCCATTCTTAAGTTGGGAGTAAAGTAGCTGCTTTGGAAGACGGTGGTCAGGCATTCGAACAACAATGACGATGACGACGACGACGACGATGATTTGCCCTCCTCTTCCTCTCTCTTACATGGGATCCACCTTTACCTTGAGAGCACTCAGTGTTCATAAGAAGCTTCACAATTCTTCCCGCAGTCGTCCGAGCAGAGCTAAGTAGAGTGTTAATGCGCTCTCTGACCTTTGCATGCCCAATTCTTGCCTTCCCTAATTTCGGCATCATTAGCAACCCGTAAGTTTTGAAAGTCTTTCAGGGCCCCCCAAAAGGGGCGACAATGATCTGTTATGCTTGCTTATGTGAGCCATAAAATGAAATGGCAAAGGAGGCTTTCCACATGCTATCAATCCTCTTGTTAAGGAAGGCCCCAGATTATAGGAAGAGGGAGATAAATCCTGCCACCCCGAGAAACTCTCTCTTAAATATTGACTTGACTAAGCACAATTGATTAAAACTCCTCTCTCTTGTCTTCGTCATCCTATAGGCCTTGCAAAGTTTCAATAGCAATTAGAGTCGTTTCCGTTGCTTCAAGATGCATCAGCCGCATTGATCCAAATATCTATTAATTATTGTAAAAAGTAAGCTTCGGGGCATAATCCCCTTTACACTGTTGCAGATGTTTACCTTTACAGATGACACCTGAGCTCCCATTGATTTGGCTGGATTCGAGAGCACATCCCAGTATCCCAAGGGTTAAAATATTCTATAAATGCCTAAACCTCTTCAGCGGTTCATGCATTATTGATATGGGGGATACCACGGCATCATCCATATCAATGGCAACCAAGTGATACGGAAAGAACATTTGGAGAATAGAGATTTGCTTTTTTGCTATGATGAATAGAATGGAGTTTTCCCGTTTTGCTCATGATGATGAATAAGCTTGTTGGTATACTAATTTTATGGCCATCTTATATGCCAAGATTAAAAGATTATGCTTCCCATGTCTGGCCTCCAACTCAACTAGACTCTGCTCCTGAAATATATGAATATGGAAAACTCTTAGAACAGCAAGAGGACGCCAATAAAACAAACACATTATATTAAATGCATTGAACTGGATCCAGACTTAGCCATGATTAACATGTCTCGGGAGTTGCAATCAAAGGTGGGCGCAAATGGACTTTTGAAATAGTACAGATGAATGGGCCGAGAAATTGGATGGATGATTTCTCCGAATTCCCCCAGGGAAGGAGAAATTCTCCAATAGATTCACAAGGGCAGGCTTCCAATGTCAGTGATGGATCAGAGAACAACCCCGTGCCATGAAGCGGTTTCATCCAGGAGAAAATGATTTCACCCAGCACAACACCCTTCACCCAGGTAGATGATCCATCTATCCTTCACATCGTTATCTTGCCTGGATTTAGCTTCTACTGGTTGATATTTATCCAGCTCATTATAAAACCATTTTCATAAGCAGATGCTTTTCAGGACGTTTCTCCTCCTTTACCACTTTGCATACAAAAGGGGAGGGAGAGAAATTAAAGGGCCAATATAATTGACGATCAAAGCAATATATCCCAACTCAGCAGAGGTGGACTTCTGTATGTTCTATTAATGGTCAGAATATTTTGTCATCCTTTGTTGAGGCCATATATCCCAACTCAATGCAGAAGAAGCATTCCAATGTGTCCTATTAATGGTCAGATTATTCTCTCCTTTCTCATCCTTCTCTCCTTCCCTGAACCTTGAAAAAAATCAGAATCAATTGTGAATAATATCACCAAGCCTTAGAAGAATATGGGGCCCTCATGGTTAGGAGAACAATTTTCATCATCATACATTTCATCACCTGGGAATGCTTTGTGAGAAACAAAGCATGCATGCATGCATGCATGCGTGTGTGTGTGTGTGTGTGTATGTGTGTGTGTATGTGTGTGTGTGTGTATACACACACACACACATACATACAAACACACTGTATATATGTGTGTGTGTGTTTTAAGAACAATAATTAGAACTAATGCAAACTAAATTAGAGCAGAAAAAAAAAGAAACAGAAAAATAACAGAAAAAGCTAAACGTGCAATAAGAAAAGAAAATAGAAAAAAAGGAGGAAGATACAAAGAAAGAAATGGCTTCTTCTTCACAGCAGTTCTAAGTACAATTATATTTCAACTTCTCTCTCTAAAGCAGAGCTTTCCAAACTGTGTGTCGCGACACAAAAGTGTGTCTCCACACACAGCGTGGTGTGTCGTCACACCACCCGGAAGCAGTGGCACACGTGTGCACGGCGGCAGCAGCAGCGGCGCGGGATCAGTGCTTCCGTGTTTTAGCGGAGGCTGCCGCCGCTTCCACCGCCACCATACATGCGCGCACCGCCGCACGGCCCCCTGCGCCGCACGCCCCCCCGCACCACCGCCATGCATGCACGCCGCTGCACGCCCCCGCGCCGCCGCCGTGCGCGCGCACGCCGTTGCCACACTGCCGCCGCCACCACCACTGGTGTGTCACCAGCGGCGGCACTTTGGAAAGCCCTGCTCTAAAGCTACATCATGACTCTCTTCTTTCTATAATCAATCCTGTCTAATCATCGAAACCATAAATCACGTTCATTTTTTTCATTTTTACACAAAAAGTCCATCAGGGGTTTCCAGTCACCAATAAATGTAGATATTGTCCTTTCTCTAATCAAAGAAGTCAGTCTGTCCATCTCCACAAGTTCTGTCAATCTCACAAACCATTCCTCCATGGTAGATAGTGCCAAAACTTTCCATCCTTGTGCATATAGTAATCTCGCCACAGTAATCATATATTGACATAATCTTCCATGACTTTTTATGATGTAACAAAAAGAGAAACAAGGAGGAAGATTATTAGAGCCAATCTTGGCAACAGCTTTCAGTGATAAAGGTTAACCAATTTAGGATGGCAGTTCTCTGACTGAGCTCTCGAAAAAGTCTTTCATTGCTTTAGGACTAAATGCTTCACTTGGATTCAGGAAAGGAAAAAAAAAGATTGATTTTGTTTGCCTTTTGATTAAGAGAACAGGATTTGGACAGGAGAATCCAATTAGAAGATTGCAAGGCAGTGGTGGAAAGAGAGGAAGACAGGATGGGGAGGGGAGCAGCAAAAAACTAAAGAGAAGAAAAGTGAATAAATCGACTGCAAATATATCGCAAGATGAGATGTCTCCACCAGCTTCCATTAATTTTAACCAGTTCTTCTACTTTATTTTAGATTGACTTAAGGGGGAACAATAAAGCATTTATTTACCTCATGCCTTAGATAATTGGGGACTAAACATCCATTTACATGACAATTGAATTGTTTCATCTGTTCTGAGCCTGTGTGCAAAGTGGCTCAGCATATAATCATTATTTAATTTGGTCTGAAGCAGAGGGGAAGAAGATCTGGAGATGTTTGAAGAGGCTTCCTTTCAGCAGGGATAACCAGTCCGCAGAAAGGCTAAAAAGAACAATGCAAGGCAAGACCTCTGGGGGCAAATTATTCTAGCACGTGGGGGCCAACATGTACTGTAATGGTCTGTGGGAAAGACCTTGGGAGACAGGAGGGAGAACCACAGACGGGACAACCGGCATGTAAAAGGTATCTCAGCTCACAGAAGGAGAGGAGGAGTGGGAAGCGTTTCAGAAGGGACCCTCCCTAATTTTATGGAGAGTAAAAGGAAAGGAGGGGAGAAAGACTTTCAGTCTTGCAAGATTCTGTTAATGTAACCAAACAATAAAGATAGAGCTAGTACTCCTGGTTGTGCTTCTCGTCTGCACTACGTTACAGGGCTAACACAATATGAAGAACGATTACCTTCAAACACCTGCTCCTTCATATTCATGCACCAAACCTTCTTGCAGGTGCATCATGGATCAGGCAGATTCCAGATTCTACCTGGAGTTGTTGTTGTTTAGTTGTTTAGTCGTGTCTGACTCTTCGTGACCCCATGGACCATGGCAGGCCAGGCCTTCCTGTCCTCCACTGTCTCCCGGAGTTTACTCAAATTCATGTTCATTGCATCGGTGATGCTATCTCACCATCTCATCCTCTGCCGTCCCCTTCTCCTTTTGCCTTCAGACTTTCCCAGCATCAGGGTCTTTTCCAGTGAGTCCTCTTTTCGCATTAGGTGGCCAAAGTATTTGAGCTTCAGCTTCAGTATCTGTCCTTCCAATGAGCAGTCAGGGTTGATTTCCTTTAGGATTGACCGATTTGACCTCCTTGCAGTCCAAGGGGCTCTTAAGAGTCTTCTCCAGCACCACAGTTCGAAAGCATCAATTCTTCGGCGCTCAGCCTTCCTTATGGTCCAACTCTCACAGCCATACATTACTACTGGGAAAACCATAGCTTGTCTACCTGGAGTAGACAGTCCCTAAGGTACCATGGAACCAAGCCACTGAGGGTTTTCAAGATCAAACCACATTTGGAAGGTCACAGGTTTCTCACTCTTGGTATACAACACCTTCCCATTCATGGGAAGCTTCTGACCAAGCAAACATTGTAAGAAACCAGTCTTCCTTGCCAAATTAATATCTTACGTGCATTTCATACCTCCCCAAATTAACCTTGGAACACAAGACACAAGACAGCTTTCCTTTCCATTCAAGCCACATTCCATCCTTGTACAACTGGAACAGATATAAGGGATGGAAAAAGGTAATTATAATGATCAGCAGGCTAGAACAGGTCTTGTACAGTATAAGGAAAGCTGGAAATGAAGGTGAGTAAACCAAGATACACAGGTAGAGGATGCATGCTAAAAGTTCCCCCTCCCACCCACTCTATGGGGCATGGTAAGAGAACTTGGAAGGGAGTGTTCTTTGCCAAGGCCTCCTCTTGAGGAAGAGCTTAATCCCCAAATTCAGAGAAGAACCTTCCTGTTTGATCTTTTGGAAATTGCTAAAGACCCTGATGCTGGGAAAGACTGAAGGCAAAAGGGACGGCAGAGGATGAGATGGTTAGGTAGCATCACTGATGTAATGAACATGAATTTGAGTCAACTCCGGGAGACAGTGGAGGACAGGAAGGCTTGGCGTGCTATGGTCCATGAGGTCACGAAGAGTCGGACACGACTAAATGACTGAACAACAACAACAAAAAAAGACCTGGTTGATTCACAGTCTTTGGGCCTGAGAAGCCAAGGAGAACATTTAGTATGTTATCAAAGGATAAGTAATGGGTGCTTGAAAATAAGATGCTTGTATTTGTTGGATATCCTGGAGAAGAAGCTGATGCTAGGGAAAGTGGAAGGCAAAAGGAAGAGGGGCCGACCAAGGGCAAGATGGATGGATGGTATTCTGGAGGAGACGGACTCGACCGTGGGGGAGCTGGGGATGGTGACGGCCGACAGGAAGCTCTGGCGTGGGCTGGTCCATGAAGTCACGAAGAGTCGGAAGCGACTGAACGAATAAACAACAAAATTTGTTGGATATTTTATTTTTATTTATTTATCTATTTAATTTATATAACTGCCCATCTCCCCCAATGGGGAACTCTGGGCGGTTTACAATAAAATAATTAAAATAGAATATAAAATATAAAACATCAGTTATACAATATATGTAATAAATAATTATAATTATTTTACTTTGATATGTATTCTCATTGGTTATTTGTTAGATACAGTGACATTGATGCTATGTATCATGGACCTGTAAGATGCTTAGATTAGCGTGATTAAAGCAGCACAGAAGTACCATTGCAAATAACTACATAAAATAAACAAAAAAGAGAGCTAACCATGAAAAATGTGGACACAGAGATTTTTTCTCTCTCCCTCTTTAATAGTATTAACGATTTGGAGTCATCTATTAGAATTCTATGTGGCATAGTTGGGGCAGATAAAATAAAGTCCTTTTTAGACATTACAGACTTGACCTGCAGCAGCCCTTTAATTTAGACTGAAAGTGATTCTTTCCCAAGCATAAATCTTTCAAATATTTCTGTTGGAAGATTTATTGAGAAGAAAGGGAATTCAGCAACTGAACTATTCCCCATCTGGAGCCAATATATCCCATGTACATCAGGGTGAAGACTTTTTGAATTTCTTCCGAACAAACTTCCTATGAATTGCCAAGGAGCTGGGTCTTTTCACTTGTAACGGAGAAGATTGTTCTTGGTTGTTTATATCACCATCTCCTGAGTCTCAATCAATTTGGGAAGCAATGGTTACAACTACTTTCTGAATCAAAGGCATTAAATCTTAGATACTAGGTCTTGGGGAGTAACAGTAGAAATGAGAGACCACCTACCTCTCCATATTGGTGAGGTTTCACACCATAGCCTCCAGTTGGCCATGGTGTGACTCAGGTGTCTGGGTTAGATTGGATCTTGGCCTGATCCATTCCCTGGGCAATTATGTTATGTTCATAACATAAAACAGTCTAAACATAATATTAATAGAACAGGAGAGACCTTTTTATTATTTTTTATTATTTAAATTTATATCACCGCCCATCTCCCCCAACGGGGAACTCGTTTTTGTTTTTGTTTTTTGACGAAAGGTTGCAAAGGGTCAACATATACCATCTTCGACCCAAGGAACAGGGGTAGAGCGACCTCATAAATGAGTAAGGTAGGGCTGTTCCTGGCACGTTTCCCTTCCCCCTGGATATGATCTGATTAGTCATGCCAAGCTGCAGCCCCATTTAATGTGACCATGGCCAAAGCTCTCCAGCCAATAAAACTGGACAGCTGCACCACTTTTTTTGAAAAAAAGGAGAGAGACAGAATAAAAACAGCAGTCTTCCCAGCTTGCATACAAACAGCAGGCACTGCTGGGAGATAATCTAAGAGCAGAAAAAGTCAGGAAGCCCAGCAATCACGATCAGGCTCATTTTTCTATATTAGTATGTGTGTGCGCCTCAGCAACAGCTGTTCCATTGTTTTAATTGGGATAATTACAGTGGTCCACAAATAGAACATTAACCTTTAGTCAGCCTGTTCATGGTGCTGCTGGAGTATAGAGGGAGCGGAGCTGCAGAATGGTAACCAAGATGCCACACACAAGTAATAGAGCACAGAAACCTTGCCATATGTCCCACTCCACGTTTTCAGAACTTGCTAATCCTCCCTAGGCTGAGGCAACATGTTATTCCTGCAAACCCCAATGCTGAAGTTGTCCTATTTCAACTTTTTTTTTTTTTTTTTTTTAAAAAGGGGTATTTAAAACTTTTTGCTGAAAATGGATAAAAATGAACTGGTGCTTTTGGGATGTATTGCTTAAAAAGGTCTGTTTATGGGAAGAAGGGAACAATGGCATATAATTTGGGCATGTGGAGATGGCGATTATTATGTTTGTAACTGTTGTGAAGAAGATCAGAAGTCACTTCTTTCGATATCTTTCTTCTCTTTTTCTTTCTCACTTGTTATCTTTCACTTTTCTTTTCTTTTCTTTTCTTTTCTTTTCTTTTCTTTTCTTTTCTTTTCTTTTCTTTTCTTTTCTTTTCTTTTCTTTTCTTTTCCTGTAGTTTTTTTAAGCTTATGTAAAATCTTTTTCCAGGTTGGTTTCTGTAGTTTTTTAAACTTATGTAAAATCTTTTTTACATAGTCACGAAGAGTCACGAAGTCACGAAGTCATGAAGAGTCGGAAGCGACTGAACAAATAAACAACAACGAAATCTTTTTCCAGGTTGCTGTCGTGGTTAAGGCATCAGGCTAGAAACCAGGAGATGATGCCTTAGGCACAAAGCCAGCTGGGTGACCTTGGGCCAGTCACTTTCTCTCAGCCTTAGGAAGGAGGCAATGGCAAGCCACCTCCGAAAAACCTTGCCAAGAAAACTGCAGGGACTTGCCCAGGCAGTTGCCAGGAGTCAACACTGACTCAAAGAAACACACACACACACAAAAATCTTATAATAAAAATTACTTTAAAAAAAGGTATTTGGAGGAGGTAGAATATATGTATTGACTTTTGCTGCAAACAGCTCATTAAATCAGTTATGGGTCCACTGGCCCCCCACCCCCACCCCAAAGATAACTGGGCTTGAAGCAGTGTTTCCAATGCAGACATTGCTGCTGCTTATAGACCAGTGTTGGCTAGATGAAGTCACAGCATCTCAGCTGCTCAGTGAGAATTTGCAATGGGTCATCACAACTGTTCTGCAACTTTTATCAGTGTTTGTAGTATGAATTAAAAAATCACTGCCATTTCAATCAATTGCTCTCTTTCTCTCTTTCCTTCAAGGAGGGCATCCAGGGTTTGGGTGGGCCCTTCATGGGTTTCCTGAGTGGGGTGGGGGTCAAAAAAGTCAAGTTGGTGGTCACAGAACATGTAATCAAAGCTCTGCCCTTTTTGAACATGCCTGTGACTGGGCTTCAATTGCGTGATTCTGACTCCCATCTTGACCTGTTTTGACCCCACTGTCAATGTCCCTTAGGTTAAGCTATTGCTCAGGAGACACCCTTTGGCTAGTTTTGTTTTATCTAACCAATTTTAGCTCTTTTTAAAAACTTAGTCTCTACTCATAGTTGATCAGGAATAGTTTTATCTCAAGCAAGACAAGCCCCAAAGCTACCAGATAGAGATAGAGATAGAGATAGAGATAGAGATAGAGATAGAGATAGAGATAGAGATAGAGATAGAGATAGAGATAGAGACGATAGATGATAGATAGATAGATAGATAGATAGATAGATAGATAGATAGAGAGATAGAGAGATAGAGATAGAGATAGAGATAGAGATAGAGATAGAGATAGAGATAGAGATAGAGATAGAGATAGAGATAGAGAGACGATAGATGGATGGATGGATGGATGGATGGATGGATGGATGGATGGATGGATGGATGGATGGATGATAGAGATAGAGATAGAGAGAGAGAGAGAGAGAGAGACGATAGATAGATATAGATAGATAGATAGATAGATAGATAGATAGATAGATAGATAGATAGATGGATGGATGGATGGATGGGTGGGTGGGTGGGTGGGTGGGTGGGTGGATGATAGAAAGAGAGAGAGAGAGATGATAGAGACAGAGAGACAGAGACAGAGAGACAGAGAGACAGATATAATTTCATGCCTTCTACAAATGTTCTTCATACTAGCCTCATTTTACCATTACTGTATAAATACCCAGGGCGCCCAGGACGATTTTACACCTCCCTGCTGCTGTCAGATACCAATCCTGCTACAACATGCAATGTTGCCAGGTTCTGTGCAGCAGCACTTAAAATTCACCAGATGATGACCGGTGCCACAAACTAGCATTTATTTTAATTTACTAGAGTACTGTATTTACAGATATACTAGCCTTTATGCTCCCCCCCATCTAATGCTCCTCCCCCTCCCCCTAGATGTTCTTTCCTTTCCTTTTTCCTTTCTCCTTTTCCTCTAGACGTTTGCGTTTTAGCTTTTTATATTAGATTTTAATGTATTTTTTATTTCTGTGTTTTAGCTTCTTATATTAGATTTTAATGCACCTTCCATGCTTCTATGCTTTTATAGCACATAGAAGGTGCTTTCTGTTACTAGTGAGTAACAGAAAGCAGACATAGGACTCTCCAAAGATGTAGAAAACCTGCCAAAGATATAAAAGCACCTTCTATGCTTTTAACTGATTGTACCCCACCCTCCTTATGCTGGTCTTTGGCCGTAATAAAGATTGGTTTGTTTGTAATGTTCTTGTTGTGTATATCAGGAGACCAACTCGTGAGTAGACATACAGTATATAGATGTATTAATAGATGCCAACCAGAACCTTCTAAATGGCATATTTTCAGCACTGCATCGAATGTCCTGTATCCTCATTTCACTGTTCAGAATTCCAGAAGAAAGAGATATTCATGTTGCCACTGTGTACAGCTCAATAAAAAATCCGTTTAATCACCGATTGGCTTATTCCATTTCATTCAAGATTTAGGGAGACACGTGGAAAGTAATGAATTTCTCTTTAAACGAAAGATCGTGCTTCGGTGATTTGACTTGCATTTATTGAGTTTGCTGCATGGTATTTTACTCAGGGATATGAAAGGGAATAAAGAAAGAAATATTTGACGCCAGATATAAGCTCTGACAGATGTGGTGAATTTTCAGGAACTTGGTACCTTGGGGAAACGCTCATGGATCGGTAGAAGTCTTTATGGTATTTGGGACCTCGGGGGCTTGATTCTATGGTCACGCTCCTAATTATTATTTGGTCTTGAATTTAGCACAGGGTTGGGTAACTTCAGGGGTGTCTGCGGGGGTGTGTGTGTCCATAAATCAAGAGACTGTTGGTGTAAGAGGAGGATAAGCCTCAATCTGCTGCTACCAGACCCATTTACTCCCTTGGTTTAATGTTTTATCTTGAGAATCTACGTTGAGTTCTTGGTATGGACTGTTGGGACTCCAAAGAGTCTGTTTTGTTGACTACTCCTTGAATGCTCAAGGGTCTGGGAAGAATAAACTTTGGCAGGTTTTCTACATCTTTGGAGAGTCCCATGTCTGCTTTCTGTTACTCGCTAGTCAATTCCCCACCTCTATGTCTATAAGGGTCTCTTCCACAGAGAGCTACAGCCAAGCAATCCACCCCTTTTTTCCTGTGTGGTGGGGCTCCAACCACAGGGCTGTGGCTGACATCTTGACTTTTTTGACCCCCTAACCCTGCCGACACCCCTGGACAAGATAAAACATGACTTTTCTTACCTCCCTATGAACCCGTTTGGATAACTTGCAACGCCAAGGAGTGTTCTGCCCCAAATGTCTTGTCTACATCCCTTTCTATCTATCTTCCCATGCCTACCACCAATTCAAGCCAATGGCTCTTACCACTCACTTCACTGCCACTGAATTCCTAAAATCCGCTGGGGCTTAGCCAAGCCTGAGTAGAACTTCATCAACAAGAGTTCCCAGATTTTCCTGCAGCGACCAGATGTCCTGGGAATCCTGCGTGAGAAGATGAGATTGCCCGTCAATGATGAGCTTTTAGAACAGCTGAAATTCACACCCCTTTTTACCTTGTGTCATTCTCTACCATCTGTCCCATGTTGCTATCACTTCACCATCTTGTTATTCTCAGCAAGGAGGGTTTTTTTTTAAAGGAAAAGGATCTCATTTGCATCCCGTGAGTCTATTCCTTATCCTTGCTATAAAGCAAAGAATTCATTTGGGATTATCAGGAAACACTGGGGTAGTAAATGGGATTCAAAGACAGATATTTCATCTCATGGCAACAGATCATGGGGCCTCCTCTGAGAACAGTGCTGAAAATTAGTCCCATGGCTTTCTGCCATTAGAAAAAAGAAAAAAATCCCAAAACTTAGAAGCACAATCCCAACATCTCAGGCATCACTTACATGATTATGGCCCTGCCTACTGTGGCACTTGACCTTCAAAAAACATTGAGTGCATCTCCAGATATTCTTGGTTTGCAGAACTTCAGTGTCTTGTTCTGGCCTCCTTCATGGCTTGCATCAGGATAACATAGTTGCATAGACGTTTGGCAGGGAAAGACTTTACAAAGCAATCCTGTATTAGTCTCCTTAAAAGAGCTGACTAGCTGCCTCCAAGTTACCCTATCTAAAGATCTCACAAGGCACCAAGTCAGAACGCAGTTTGCTTGGCTTTAGATTTGAGCAAGGAATCCCCCAGCCATTGTGGCTTATTGTTTTCTTAGATATGTGGTTGTATGTTGATGACTCCCAGCAGTTTTGTTTCTAACTCCTCATTTCCTCCAGGACTCAGGGATCCATTAAATTTAGAAGACTACAGCAACCACGTTGTAAGGTAGGCCATGCTGAGAGAGAGGGACGAGCCCAAAGTCATCCAGGGAGTTTCTGGGACTGAGGGTTGACTTCAGCCTGGATCTCTCGGGTCCTAGGCCAGCATCCTAGCAGCTAACTGTCTTATGCTATAAATCATGTTCCCAAACAAATTATGACTTAGTCAGGGAGTGAACCCAGCTATCCTCTCATAAGCACATATAAAAATGTGGTCTCATTTCTAATCCATCTTTCGTGGTGTGCAGTGGAGATGTGTTTTTAAATGTGTTTATCTCCTTGTACGTATGCTTATCCTCTGTAAGTTCTTTGTTGTTTTCCAGAAGCACCCTTTTTTTTCTCTATTCCACATCCCATAAAACTATTTCCCTCACACCAAAGTATCTCCAGCCTCATTAGCGTAAGTCACTCCAATGATCTTGGCCTATTTCAAAGAACCTTTTAGATCTGGTGGAAAGAAGTTTTAACTCATCTCTGCATGCTTTAGATCTTTGTCAAGTGGCCCCAGTCAAAGCCTTTTTAGCAGAAAAAGAAATAATAACACAGAGCATTATTAAGCTTTAGATTTCCAGTAATACTCACCTCTGTCTGTCTTTGGGTGTGTGTGTGAGAGAGAACAAGGCATACAAGATGACAGTATGTGACAAACTGTATCCAAATATCCTTGATGCAGCAATCTTTGTGTTAGAAAGATTGTTCCTTCCCATTGTGACTGGAATCTCAAACAAGATATAACAGCATGGTGATCAAAGGAAGGTCACATTCTATCAACTTGGCCATTTTGAAAAATATACCTTTTAGAACCCTTGATATCTATGTATATACTGTATCTATATGTTTCTGCAGACTGAGTAGCTTATGTCGATATCATAAGATGAAAAACAAAACCCATTAACAACAATTATAATTCAATTACCCAGATTCTGCTGTCATTTGGTGGTAGGATGATCTTCACTCATTCCCAACTGCCTTGATGGCTTTTTGGAAGGACCTTGCCTTCATGGTTATATTTTTCATATAACGAAGAAGGGGTGGTCTGGATACCTGGAAGTAGATGTTCTGAAGAAGGGGAGCATCGCCAAGAAGAATAGCACCAGGCTCTCTGAAGACAGCTTTCTATTGGTGGTGGGACCTTCAGAAAGCCTTCTCTCCCAGATCTTATCAGGCAGGCAGATTCATGTTGGAACTGCCCCCCTGACTCCACCTTCAATCTGTGTGTCCTTCCATGTTTTTCTGTATGGCATGCTCCCTACATCAGAGGTGGAGAATGAACCTGTAGATGTAACCTTCAGTATCCAGCACCATGGGCCATAGTGATGGAGATTCTGGGAACTGTAGCTCAGCCGCGTGATGAGTTCCACAGATTCCCCATCTTTTTCCTAAACCCAGCAAAGCCAATGGATGTTCAGAAATTAAGTCATGGGGAGGAATCAGGACCATGTCTGATGACCCTGCTCATGTCTATCTTACTTGAACAGGCGACTACTTGAATATGCAAACATTTGGGGTTTTCCATCCAGATTTATCTGCCCTGCTTCCAGCAAAGGTGGGCAACTACTTTCTTGTTGAGGGTCAAATTCCCTGGGGAGAAATCTAGTGGGAGTTGCTCATCTGTGGGTGGAACTTGAAGAAGAAGGGAGGAACAAAACTTGCTTTCTTGCTTTCTCACACCTTCTTTCCCCCCACATTCTTTCCAGTGCAGCAGGCTGATATCTTGCAGAGTTTTTAACTGCAACTTCACTGAAGGCTTCTGAAGTTGGATCAAGCCAAGTGAACTCCAGCTCCTCCTCCTTCTGCAGATCCTGGAGCCCCCTCTTTGATCACAGCTACTGATGATTTGTGGCAGCATTTCTTGCCCTTTTGTAGTGGGACACATTCAAAGCTATAGGGAAATCCGTACATCGTTTAAAAAAGGAAGATCTTCCAATTCCCCCCCCCCCCCAATGATCCAGGAACACCCCAGAAACCATTGGCTCTACCCACATACTACGCATCTATTTATTATCCATCCTGCTTGCTCAAAAAATTCTCCTGAATTTGCCCACTTCAGAAGGATCCTAAGGAAAATAAGGGGAGGGGGGGAAGGGAAGGTACTTTGTGCAAAGAAGCATATTGCATCATAGAATATATGAATTGTTATTCCACCCCCTACATGGTAAGGCTGGAACATCTGTGTCCTTTACAATCTGCAGATGATACCTGTGTAAAAATGACAAATGGTTTTGTTCATGACGTGGCCTGCTGAAAGATGTTGATGACTTAGGATATGCCCTCTTTCGTTCCTTCATCACTCAGCTAGGGGAGAAGGCTCTCGTTTGGAGAACTGTAGCTCGTCTTGCAGTGGTTCACAATGTAAGTTGGGGATCAGCTTGGTAATGCTTTGCTCTTTATTAATGATCTACTGGAAGAGCAGCCTTGGGACTCCTCCATCAGCACGTAACAGGGCAGTTATTTCCTGTGGACATCCTACGTTTGCTAATAGGGCTTTCATAAATTAGGAGGTTCAGCAGAAACAGCGCCGGCAGTGGGAGCTGATGGCCATTTGCATTAGCCCACTATTCCTCTTATTACATGCAAGTAGGCTGTCTGTGGTAGTTATTAGAGGTCAACCATCTTGACAAGTGATCACAGCAAGACAGCGGAGGAGGAAGGTCCAAAGGGAAATGGCTTCACGGATTCCTGAAATGAGGAGCAGGGGGAATGCGGAACGCCACACAGTTGAAGCAAGCAAAACATTTCCCACCTGGAATCACTTCTGCTTCTGCGGTTATAAATACTTTAGCCTGGAAGAATTAAATTGCCTGCTCTCTTCCTGTGCTCGCTGGAACCAGGAGAATTTTGCCATCTATTTCAAAAGATTCTGCTCCAGGAACCCTTCTGGCAACCTTCAAGAACTAGGGAGGGTTGGGCTACAAGGAGTGATTAAAATCTCTTTTTGAAGAATGGAACTTGAATTCTCAGCTTCCTTGAATACTCTTCTCACTGATGGGATAGGTTTAGAGATGCTTGTAGGCCTGGAACATTTGACACAAGGCAAAAGGGACACTTTGCTAGGTTTTAATTCAAACTTTTGCACCTGTTTTCCAGGTTGGTTGTATAGTTCGTCTTGACCCAGCATTGCAAGTAGCCAAGCATAGAAGATAAAACAAAACCCTCCATTGTTCCGAGCAGTTATTTAATCATCAATGAACCCCCAATGGGTTTGGAAGCATGGAATGGTTCCCATTCCAGAAATCTACTTGATGCTTGAGTCTCTGGAGTACAAGTCTCTGAATTGGGCCACTTGCACGACAGCAGGATGGGTGGGTCAAAACCTGCCATCTGTGGGCACAACATCACAATCAAAGCCACAACCTTTTGTATGTATGGGAATGCTTTGATCTTGATGCCATTTCTGCCAGTTGGCAGATGCTGACCACTCCACCCTCCATGGATGCTGCTGACCCAGGGTGAACATTCCTGCACACAGTTCCCTCATTATGAAACTCTGCTTTTTGAGTTGCATCCAAGATCTTCAGAACATCTCCCCCACTTATTAAACAAAGCTCCTAATTGGATATTTTTAATCTTAAATTATTTCTGGCTTTGCTAAAATAAAACTGGCTCTATTCACATTGCCCAGCAAAGTGTATTACTCTGGGTTTATTTGCTTACCCAGTGATCTGGCACCAGGGTAGCATTTCCATAGGTATCCCAGGACAAGCTGCAATGATGTCATGATTACATGACTTCACTTGCCCCCTTCTGCAGACACTCATGGGTACCCCAACTACCTTTATGCTGACAATTTACCTTTTTGTGTATTTAGGAAAAGATCTGTGGTAGCTAGATCAAGGTTAGATCCACCAAGGATTGAATGGGGTAGATGGGGTTCTATTTTCACCAACCTGCAAAAAAAGAGAGAGAGGCCTAACTTCAAATTAATCTTCTCTTCCAAGTTTTTTTTCAATTCAATTTATTACAGTCATAGACCAGTACAAATAAAAATACGCCATATGTATCCAATAAAAGTTCTCAGCTATAATAAAAGAAGTAAAATCCATATCTAAAATTAGTTTAGCAAGATACTTATCATTTGTATGTAAAATCAAGAAGACAGCCTATATTGCCATATGTTGAGCTCCATATATTGTGGCATCCTATGGTTATTAATTATTAACTATTAAAATTAAGTGTTAATATCAAAGTTTCAAATGCATAGTTATAAAAGAAAGTAAAATATTTAAAGTAAATTTTTCACTAAGTTACGTGGCTCTTTAGTGCTGCTGCGCAGAATCTTGCTACCTGCGCTGTGACTGTAATCCACTCATCTTTGAGCAAAATCTGAAGATATTCGGTTTCAGAACGGCCCGGATACCTAATAATCATCGGGGAAATCAATTTTGTTCAAATATCTCTGTAGAATGAACATTGTAGAAGGACATGTCCAGTAGTTTCTATCTCTCCAGAATTACAAGGACAGAGCCTTTTATCCAATGGAATTTTTTTATATTTGCCATCCAAGACGACTGAGGGGAGAACATGGCATCTTCCATGTTTGGAAGACGTAGGTTAGGTGACTAACCCATCAAACAGTCTTGGGACAAGTAGACTTTGATTGTAACACCCAGATGACTGTGAAACATGCCAGGTCTTTTAGTGACTTGCTTAACTCTGGCTTGATAGTTGACAGTTCACTCAAGGGAGGAATGTATCAGCTGTTCTTAACCTTTTGACCCTGGAGGAACCCTTGAAATACTTTTCAGGCCTCGGGGAACCCCTGCACATTCAGGCTCAAAGATAGGCCAGAAGTTACAAAATTATTCTATTTGTTTCATGGGTAGGCCTGTAGATATGCATTCACAGTGTTCTTAAACTAAAAATCAAGAATGAAACTTTAAAGTGAAGTTGCCTGAATTTGAAATTTTTTTAAAACTAACTTGTGATCTCCCAGGGAACCCCTCATGACATCTCGCGGAACCCAAGGGTGCCACGGAACCCTGGCGGAGAAACCCTGCTATAGAGGGACGGGGCCTATTTGATGATGTCATTTGACCACATGAGGCCCCCAGGAAACAGTCTTCCTACAACTGTTGTAACCAAACAATATCTTTATCATCCAATATATAGGATGTTATTTCTACTATCATTGGGGAAAGGAACACTTGAGGGACACTTTACTCATGTGGGATCTTTTTTTCCAGAATTCCAAAACTGCAGAAGAAATTCAGAAGAGTATCAAGGGGAAGGCAGGAAAATCAGTTCAACCTCTGTAACAAAACACTGTCTATGATGGAGGGGATGTGACCAGAAAAGCAAAATATCAGCCAATTTATTTCTCCACATGAAAAGGGATTTTTCCCCCCCTCACTCCCTCTCTTTCTCTCTCCAGCAGTAATAATGACAGATAGTACAGTGAAAAGTGGCACACACCATTACGGTGCTTGACAGGAGAAATTCCAACACTGAATGCCACATACACACTGGAGTTACATTTTCTTGGGAATTCTCCTTCCTCCCTTTCTGATTTTTGCCATCTCACTTTGCATGTTTCCCCACACACAACCTGAACCAGACCCTTCCTGTTATGCAGAAACGGGAAAAGTCAATCAAAGGTGTGAAAGAAAAGCAAGCTTTTATTGGAAAATGGAACGTTCCTCTTTTTTTAAAAAAAATGTCCATGTCAGAAATCAGCAGCAACCACAAGTATTTGGTCCTCTCCAATCAACATGGCCATAAATCAAGAGTTGTGTTGATCACAGACTTGTAGGGTTGGAAAGGACCTTGGATGTCTTCTACCCCAACCCCCGGCCCAGGGCAGGAATCCTCAGACCATCCTGGACAAGTGGCTGTCTAATAGAACCAGTATGGTCTAGTGGTTAAGGTGCTGGGCTAGAAACCAGGAGACTGAGAGTTCGAGTCCCGCCTCAGGCGTGAAAGCCGGCTGGGTGACCTTGGGCCAGTCCCTGTCTCTCAGCCCTAGGAAGGAGCCAATGGCAAACCAGCAGACTGAGAGTTCTAGTCCTGCCTTAGGCATGAAAGCCGGCTGAGTGACCTTGGGCCAGTCACTCTCTTAGCCCTAGGAAGGAGCCAATGGCAAACCAGGAGACTGAGAGTTCTAGTCCCGCCTTAGGCAGGAAAGCCAGCTGGGTGACCTTGGGCCAGTCACTCTCTCAGCCCAACTCACCTCACGGGGTTGTTGTTGTGGGGAAAATAGGAGGAGGAAGGAGCATTATGTATGTTCGCCACCTTGAGTTATTTATAAAAATAATAAAGGCAGGATAGAAAATAAATAAAGTAAAATAAATAAAAATAAATTGTAGTGTAAGACTATGGAGCCAGGCCCAGCAATGTGCATAAACCCAAAGAAAGAAAGGGAGGATGTAGTCTACCGTTTTCCGAGTTTTAAAAAACTCTAAATAATTGATCATTTGCAAGGATTTGTCCATGACATTTTCTTTGGTTTCTATGTAGAATGTAAAGTGCCAACCTTCCAATGGTAGCCAAGCTTTTATCATCAAACTCTTTCGATTCATTAGTAAAAAACACAGTTCATGTTCTACCCTGACAAATGTGCAATCCTCAGAGGTCCGTCTTAATCTGGTATTTATAATTCAAGCAGTAATGAAAAAGGAAATGAAAATCCTTATAATTTATCAAAAGAATTAAAAAACCAGTTGAAAAATGGGGGAGAAAATAAGGGACCAGTCCACTGGGAATTGTGAAAATTATTTTACAAGTGTCCCCCTTCAAAAGATGATTAGTCGTTAGTCATTTTTTTCCCATTCCACCTTGGTATTCCTAATTCAAAAATTGCTATAAAAAGGCAAAAAAAAAAAAAAGAAGAAGAAGAAAAAACTATTATAGACAGATGTGGCATTTACCTCAACAGACCTTTTTTATTTTTTAATGGATTTTTGTTTTCTGCCAATATATTTTTTTTCTTCCTCTCAACAGGAAAAACTTGAGTCCCATCAACTTCAATTTGAAAATTAGCGTTATCAAGAGAAACAGAAGAACTAATAATAGCCTGGTACAAATAATCTCTCCACATTTTATTACCTTTAAGAGTATTCCGGGAAGAATGTTTTCATATTCTGAATTAAGCCGGAATTTCAATTTTTGTGTAAATGCATACTCAAAGGATGACTCGGAGGTATGAGGGAAGAGGTAAGGATAAGGCAGCCAGGGGATTCTAATGCTTGTAAAATGTTCCTCATTCCAGTGGTTCATCATCACGTAGAAAAGAAGCTCTCTGCTTATCCTGGGTTGTGGACTGACATTCTCAAGTTAGCCCTCAACCAGGGTCCGGCGCACAGTGCACATTACGGCTTCTCTTCTCAGGCTCCTCACCAAGGAACTGCAGATGAAAAAGAACACGGTAACAATGTTCTCATAAAATGCTATTAGAAAATTTTCATGTCAATTTTGATCATGTTAAGCTGTTAGTGAAAAGGTAGAATAGAGCCAGTTTGGTGTAGTGGTTAAGGCACCAGGCTGGAAACCAGCAGACTGAGAGTCCTAGTCCCGCCTTAGGCATGAAAGCCGGCTGGGTGACTTTGGGCCAGTCCCTGTCTCTCAGCCCTAGGACGGAGCCAATGGCAAACCAGGAGACTGAGAGTTCTAGTCCCGCCTTAGGCATGAAGCCAGCTAGGTGACCTTGGGCCAGTCCCTGTCTCTCAGCCCTAGGAAGAAGACAAGGACAAGCCACTTCCAAAAATCTTGCCAAGAAAACTGCAGGGACTAGTCCAGCCAGTTGCCAGGAGTCAACACTGACTCCGGGGAGGAAGAGGAGGAGGAGGAGGAGGAGGAGGAGGAGGAAGAGGAGGAGGAGGAGGAGGAGGAGGAGGAGGAGGAGGAGGAGGAGGAGGAGGAAATTTAAAGGGAGGCTACCAGAGTTCAACCAGCTCTGAGGCTTCTTCAGTGCTTTGCTTAGTTCTTAACCCTGTAAATCTGTGTAAATCTAAAACTGGTACCTCACATAAATAGCAAGCTGGAAAACTAGAACAAAGGGGAACCTTCTGAACAGAGGCCGGGAGGGAGAATATTATGCTCAATCAAACAGTATGTCTCTGTGGTGCAAAACAGGTTATTCCTGAAAGGAGTGCCTTCGTTGATGTCTAAGCGAGCAATCCCAGGGTGAGCGGGAAGAGAAAGTCCTCGGGGCTCTGTGATCTGTGCCTCCAGCTCCATCTTCGCCAGCATCCCCAGCTGTTGAGGCTAAGGAGGTTAACTTAATCCCTAAATTGGAATGACCGCAGCCATTTATCATGCCTGATTTGGAAGGTACAAGGTCAAGTTAATATTCCCACCATCGGCTTTCAGTGACAACCGAGAATCAGGGAGATGTTGGCCAGAGAATCCCAGTCCTTCCTTCCCAAATCAGGAGCTCGGCATTCATTTTCATTTAGCAGGAGAGCTTCCAGAACACCCAATCAGTTAACTTGACAGCCCCACAAGAGTCTTTTCTTAAGATTAGTATTTGTATTGTATTAGGCTCAGGCTTTAATACAGTCCGGGCGAAGCACGTTATTATTGTATTGTCGAAGGCTTTCACGGCCGGAGTTCGATGGTTGTTGTGGGTGTTCACGGCCACACAGCCCGGAAGACCCACAACAACCACGTTATTATTCTTAGAATATGATTTCTTTCATACGGAACACAGGGTTTAATATAACTCCAGGAGAAATCCTGCCTTTTTCCATTTCAGAAAATTACAATTCATATTCAATTACAATTCAATTCAATTACAATTCAATTCAAAATTCATACATTCATGGGTGTGTGTGTGTGTCTACACAATGTTTAGTTTATTCCATATGTAAAGAGCTTCTGTAGGCTTCTGAGATGCTCCTTAATGAAATTTGGAACTCACAGAACTACAATTGTGTTAGCATCTTTGGTCTTCAAAAGAGCGTGACATTTACATAGGTAATTCTCCAATGGGGAAATATTTTTGAAAAATCACCTAAGAAATACTTGGGAGTATTTTCTTTTCCCAGGGAGCGAAAGAAAAAGAAGCTACGACACAACCTTGTGATAGCATTCCAAAAGCGAAGCCATGTACAGGATAAGTCAAGTGAAGGTCATTGCTCCATTCCCCTAATCTACAAGCTTCCAAAATGGAAGACAAAGGATGGACAAGGCAAGCGAAGGACCCCATTCCCTCATTCTACAAATTCAAAGCTGGCAAGGAAGGGAAGGGCAAGTTGGGTGAAAGACACCTTAAATTTCTTCACTCAACAGGCCCAAGAATGCGGGAGGATGGATAGCTGCATCTCCCAATGTTGGCTTCATATTGACTACAGGTAGTCCTCACTTAACAACCGTTCATTTAACGACAGTTTGGAGATACGACGTGGCTAATAAAAGTTACTTACGACCTGTCCTCGAAGTTATGACCATCGCCCCACCCCTGCGGTCACGTGATCATGATTTGGGCACTTGGCAACTGGCTCACATTTACCACCATTTGCAGCATCCCGTGGTCATGTGATCACAATTTGCGACCTTCCCAGCCAGCTTCCGACCAAAAAAATCAATTAGAAACAATTGATTTGCTTTACGACCATGTGACTCGCTTTACAGCCACAGTGACTCGCTTTATGACTGCCACAAAAATGGTTGTAAAATAAGGTCCGGTCATGTGGTGCCTTGCTTAATGACCGCATCGCTTAGCGACCAAAATTCATGTCCCTATTGTGGTCATTAAGTGAGGACTACCTGTATATTCAATATAAATTTTAAAGAGGACTAAAATTAATCTAGGTTTTCTCCTGGTCTTACCCACTATACTTTGAATACTGTGCCAGGAACCATATACCAAAGGACGAGTGTAGCCTTCAGCCGGGACAATGTTGTGCACTTCTGCTTTGGGCCAATGGCTCACTTCCTTGAAGTCCTTTCCAAGTTGGACCTTGGAGTCTTTACTGCAGAAGCTTTAAACTAAAAAGCTCACATTGTTGTCTTCCTGGAAAGACATTCAAATGGAGAACAGCTGGATTAGCTTCCCTTCACCCTGAAGTCACTCCTGCTACAAGGTTTACTCAGCATAAGGTCACGCTGCATCCGTTGTCAGTCTGATCCCTGTGTTAATCCTCTTGGTTGCTTTTACCTGTTTGTGGTTTTTCCTCTCTCTATTCCTCCTCCTCCTCCTCCTCCTCCTCCTCCCTTTGGCCACTAAACCTTGTGCTTAAGCAGAATACATAATTCATCTCAAAGGAGAGCTTCCATTTTGGAAAGAATACCGTCTTCCAAAGATTACAATGTTGAGGTGGTAATCCATTGTATTTTACGTTATATTTAACTGCCATTTCTTTAGTGGAGCAAAGCTATCATCAAGGCCTCCCTGGACACTCATCTGGAGACACTTCACTGCTCATTATCTGCAACTGCAAATTACCACCGGAGACAAGGCATTATCTTGTATATTATTATGGAGCAGGAGCTGATGGAAAGGAGGAATGAAGTCAACAAAGGGGGTTTGGGGAAAAATGTGATGGAAAGTGTGATTTTAAGGGTTGTAGACTAGACCGTTGCTAGCATGGGTTCTGCTTTGCTGTGAGGCATGAAACAATGATGTGATTAACTAATTTTATTTGTGAAGTGAAACCCTATACGGTACATTAGGAATCAGCAATGTACATATTAGTATGTCAGGGTTTGATCCATCATTTTTGAGTGTTTCTTTTTCTTCTGGAAAAAGAGACCATGTTCATTTATTATTCTCTACTTCATTATTCTCCTCTTTATTCTCCTCTTTATTATTCTCCACTTTCTCTAACAAAAGGAGCTTTTGTATGCAACTTCCCCAGTATATGCCTTTTTGTTGTTAATCTCCCTCATAGGCATTTTTTTTCACCTGCTGTCCCCAATGGTCTTTTTATGCAAATTTCCTACATGCAGGTTTTTAGAATGAAAGCTCTCCCAATATAAACTGTTTTTTAAAAAATCTATCTACTCCCCCAATTTTTTTTTCCATGTAATGTTCCCCTGGTTGTGTTTTTTATATGTTTAAGTTTTTTTAATTGTAAGATGCCCAGAGTCGTTCAGAAGTTGAGCATCCTCAAAAATTGATTAAACAAAGAAACAAATAACTTACGCTTCTTTGGGTGAATTTTTAAATACAAAATGATGGATGGTAGCAGAATCTGTCTATTGCTGTCCATCCGTGCTGCAACAATGTATGTTGTATATTCTCTGCACTCTCCTTAATATCAATATAATTTTTCATTTCCTAGCTGGTGTGAGTTACTATACGTCAACCCCCTCACAGATCATAAAAAAAAGGTAAAGGTTCCCCCCGCACATTTGTGCAGTCGTGTCCCACTTTAGGGGCCGGTGCCCATCTCCGTTTCTTAGCCGAAGAGCCAGCGTTGTCCGAAGACGCTTCCACGGTCATGTGGCCGGCATGACGCGTGCGGAACGCTGTTACCTTCCCACCGAAGTGGTACCTATTCATCTACTTGCATTTGCATGCTTTCGAATTGCTAGGTTGGCAAGAGCTGGGGCTGGTGCGCGAGCTCACTCCGTCACGCGGGGCTGGGATTCGAGCCTCCGAACTTGCGATCTTCGATCAACAAGCCTGGCGTCTTACCCACTGAGCCACCACACCCATACACAGATCATATGGGCCAGGTTTTTGCAGTGCTGGGGCCCATTTTGGGGACGTGCTTCCACAGGAGCCGCACAACCTGGGATATGTTGAAGGGGAGGAGTTGGGAATGAAGCTTTGGACCAAGTTGTTGAGGGATTCACTCCACATTTCACCTCTTGCTTTTCCTCTTGTTTGTTTCCCCCATGGGATAATCACTCTGGTTGCAATATTCAGTGATAAAAGAATTCGTGGGCCCATGAAACTGGGGAATGAATGCAGAGGGTTGCTCAGCCGTGAGTTGGGGAGAGGTGGCATCGTTTGCTGTGCCCCTCCAGGCAGCAAGATAACCTAAGCTGGGCTGTGTTAGGATCTGTTAGTTGAGATGGAGGCCTCTTTAAGCAATAACTTTGGTAGTTTCAAGACGGGTGAGCTGGGATTCTATCTGTGGCTTCCCCTTAATTGGTTTGACATTCTTTAAAGTGGAGAGTTAAGAACAAAAACCATATTGCTATGCATTTACTGGCCTTTGAAATGGTTGCGACAACCTTGGGGGAAGAAGGATCATTTATATTCTCAAAATTGTCCTGCAAAGGCTTGGGTTCAGCTTGCCCTTGAATGGGAGTTCATCTTCTTAAAGGCACCGCTTAATCCACCATTCCCAGCTTATTTTCGCCGATTTCTCGTTTATTGTCAAAGGACCCAGCCTTGCTAGTAGAAATACGCAAAATGGAATCTGGTCTTCAAGACAAACAACTTGGTGTTTTAATCTAGACCAGTGTTTCACAACCTGGGCAACTTTAAGATGTCTGGACTTCAACTCCCAGAATTCCCCAGCCAGCCATCCTCATTTGCAAGATGTGGTTCACTACCATGAATCTTGACTCCCTAGCCAACAACCATCAGAGGAGAAGAGTGAACTCAATTCCATGATCTTTTTCAGAGGGATTAATTTGGATCTTTTCTGGGAATCAGTGAAGGTTTTCTATCAGGGGCCAAATAATCCCATAGCATCCAGGCGGAGTCATGTACGGATGAGAAAAACGGTTGGTGTCAGAACTACACAGTTCCTTCTTTTCCCAATCACACATTCATTGCAGCTCCGTTTCCCCATTAATTTGCCCACCCCAAAAAGCCAGCACAAATGATTTGTATGCATTTTTGTCTCAATATCTCCCTACAATCACATTTCATCCCACAGCCATCCTTTGCCATTCGTCTTTTTGGCAAGCAATTTTGGCAGGCAATACACGCGCTGTTGCATACTTTCCCTTAATATGTGTACAGGCTGTGAGTGTGGTGAGTTGCAAACCATAACTAGTTGAAAATCCAAAGAGGGTAAATTCATCCTTGGCTTTAATGAGGTCTTCAAAGACACCCAAGATTTCTTTCAGGCTTATTATTCTGTGAATATAGACTGGCCAGGATGTAAAAGATATAAGGTGCCTTGAGTAAGGCTTAACTCAATTTATTTCATACACAATAAAACAATTTACCTGCTTTTATCTAGGTAAAGTAAATTTCAAAGCAGCAAGAGTCAGGTGCAGAAAAGATTCAGCGAAATGCATCCAGAGAAGCAACATAGAAACATATTAATTCATTCTTTAATCCTTTGAATCTTGGCTCCAGACATGTCTGTTTTAAAGAATAATGGAATATTTTAACGGTTTAGTAAACATTGAGGCTTTATCACTGATTAGCAGAGGAGGAATAATTTTAATGAGGTTCCCCAGGAAAGTAAAAGTGCTCGTCAAGCTAATAAGAAAGGGACTTTCATTGCTCTGGATTATCTGGGGAAGCAAAAAACATATTTTCAGTTTCACTGGATCTTGGACTGATTTGATTTGGAGCCCCGGTAAAATCTAATTCCACCAAGTCATCAAAATCCATCCAGGACAATGTCGGCTGCCACTTCCTTTTTCAGAACAGCTGGGCAGCGAACACCATGACGCGAGTTAGCCTGGTCACGAGGTCAACCCAACCTTGCTGTTCTCAGACCATCTTTCATTGGTAAGTGGGTTATAGAGCTGAAAATAGGAAAAGCTGGACAGAATGATTGGCTTTCTGCTTCATAGCTTCCCCCTGTGCTCCCTGAGGCTGTGATGTTGAACGCTCTTGACCTGACAGTCTATAAGGTGAACAGAATTATGACAAAGCTGGGTTTGGATATACGGAGAAGCTGCAGCCTTTAGTAGAAATGCAGAACGTCTTTGGGGGCTAAAAACCAACAGCTCTTTGGGCCAGGGAACAGCTCCACCAGCGTAGACTGGGCTGGGCCAGGATAAAAACTAAATTTGATTTTAATAGGTGAAGTCTCCTGTGAGTTGAGTTCAACTCCTGGTGACCACGTGGATACCCCTGTGTGGTTTTCACGGCAACATTGCCAAAGCTGATTGCCACTGCCTTCTTTCAGGATATTTTTTTTTTCAACTTCCTACACCCTCTGGATATCCTGGTGTCTCCTGGTGCGCTGAATGTTCTACCTAGCTGGGCAGTGGTTCCACAGAATATCTAGATGGTTCTTCTTGGCAAAAATATGGAAATAGTTTGCTATTGCCTTTTTCCCCAGACAGTTTAGCCAACAGCCCTGGGACTTCTGGCAGTGTCTCATCCAGGTCCAACCCTACATAGCTTTTGCAGACATCAGCCAAGGCCTGTCAGATGTTGCAACCTGCTGCTTAAATGTAAGTAACCTTAAATTTAGTCAATATAACTAATGTGATTGCTTCCAGGTTAAAAGTTGCAATGCAGTTGCCACTTCTGAGGGGGTATGGATTAATGCCCAGGGCTCTTGCAGATTTTTATCTTTTTAAGCATTCCTAAAGACATTTAGAAGGGGCGTGGTGGCTCAGCGGGAAAGATGCCAGGCTTGCGATCGCAAGTTCGGAGGTTCGAATCCCTAGCCCCGCGTGACGGAGTGAGCTCCCGCACTCGCCCCAGCTCTTGCCAACCTAGCAATTCGAAAGCATGCAAATGCAAGTAGATGAATAGGTACCACTTCGGTGGGTAGGTAACAGCATTAAACACGCGTCATGTCGGCCACATGACCGTGGAAGCGTCTTCAGACAGCGCTGGCTCTTCGGCTAACAAACGAAGATGAGCACCGGCCCCTAGAGTCGGACACGACTGCACAAATGTGCGGGGGGAACCTTTACCTTTTTAAAGACATTTAAAGAAAAGTCAGTTAAACAAGAGGGTGGGGAGGGGCATCTTTTCCATCCATTAAGGGTGCTTTTAAACCATCCTAAAGAATTAGCATTCGAATTTCAAAAGAATTTTGCTTTCAAACTGTGGTGCTGGAGAAGACTCTTAAGAGTCCCTTGGACTGCAAGGAGGTCAAATCAGTCAATCCTAAAGGAAATCAACCCTGACTGCTCATTGGAAGGACAGATGCTGAAGCTCAAATACTATGGCCACCTAATGTGAAGAGAGGACTCCCTGGAAAAGACCCTGATGCTGGGAAAGACTGAAGGCAAAAAGGAGAAGGGGATGGCAGAGGATGAGATGGCTAGATAGCATCACCGATGTAATGAACATGAATTTCAGTAAACTCCGGGAGACAGTGGAGGACAGGAAGGCCTGGCGTGCTATGGTCCATGGGGTCACGAAGAGTCGGACACGACTAAACGACTGAACAAGAAGAACAAAGAATTAGCAAACTGAACACTGAAGCTCCTTTCCTTGGGATGGGTGGTGGTAGTGATAACCTTGCTTATAGGAAATTGATTGCTACAAGCAGCTATAAAGGGAACAGATACGACAAAAGGTTTTGTGGATGTAGATGGATGGACCTTTTTTTAAAAAGCCATCGAAAGCTTGGGATTCTCATCTTTTTGCAGCTGTTGATTTTTCTAGAGTGGACTTAAGAAATTTGAAATGCCAGGAAGCCAAAGGGAGGGGCAGGAATGAAAGTGATCTATTGATCTATTTGATTTATATGGCTGCCCATCTCACCATAGCAACTCCAGGTGGCTAACACCAGATTAAAAACTCCAAAGACAAAATAGATCACAGGAGACAAAAACGACAATCGCAGCTGAGGACAAAACCCAGTCAACCACCAGCTAATGCAGAGCTTTCCAAACTGTGTGTCGGGACACGTTAGTGTGTCGGCTGCAGTGTCTGAGTGTGTCGCGGCTGCTGCTGCCTCCGAGCCCTGCCAGGATTCCACACAGGTCCTAGTGTCTGCCTTGTGCCTTGCTGCCTCCAAACCTGCCCTGCCAGGATTCTGCGCAGGTCCTAGTGCCTGCCTTGTGCTTTGCTGCCTCCAAACCTGCTGTGATTCCGCGCAGGTCCTAGTGGCTGCCTTGTGCCTTGCTGCCTCCAAACCTGCTCTGCCAGGATTCTGCACAGGTCCTAGTGCCTGCCTTGTGCCCTGCTGTAAGAGTGTGTCGTGAAATGATGCCCTGCTGTAAGAGTGTGCTGCGAAATGATGCATGTCTAAAAAGTGTGTCACCAACATGAAAAGTTTGGAAAGCTCTGAGCTAATGACATCTCATGGACCCACTTAATAACTCCTCATTTGATAAAATATCCAGGAAATTCTGGTCCCTTTTATGTCCAACTGTTGCTAACTGATCAGAATGACTTAGTCTCCCTGAATTTAGCTAAATTTTGCTATACAGTCTGCAAAATAAGGCAGACTTGGACTGCCCATTGACGACTCTACCCATTGCAAATATATTATTAAGCTTCGCTCATTTCATTTAATGTATTTTGTATTTTAATGTATTGCATTTATAATTCTGGTCTGTGACTGTAATAAAGAATTGATTGATTGATTGATTGATTGATTGATTGACATCTCATGGGCTCCAACCAAGCTCCCAACTCTCATGCCCAGCAGGGAAGCAGCCAGGTCTTTAAATCTTCCTCCAAAGCCAGCAGGGTCAAGGCCATCCTGATCTTGAGAGCTATGGTATTCCAAAGGACTGGTGCTGCAACAGGAAAGGCCCACTTTCTGGGTCCCACCAGATGAGGCTCTTTTATTGAGGGGACCCGCAGACTGTAGCGTGATCTCTGAGAGAGGAGACTGTGGTGGCTATTTTTCAAGCAAGGAGAAATACTGATGCGCTCAATTTGCATGCAACTGCTGCTGGACTTTGGAGCTTCCTAGCCCAGGGAGCCGAATGCAAAGGGGATTTTAGCTTGTAGGACCAACCTGACATTATCACCTTTTTTTCTTTCAGCTGACGTGTGCTAATTATAATTCAGTGGGACTCTCCAAATGCTTTTGTTTGGTTTCCTCCTGTTAATTATATATAACCCTATATGCTTTGGCATATAGAACTCAGGCTTTGGCATCTGTCTGGACCTAAAATTGCAGGAAACTCTCGTACTTTTATTTTATTTTATTTTATTATTATTTTAATCATGATGGAAAGCCACTGAACACTTCTGCAGAACAGGAAAATCAAAGAATTCCTAGCTAGGCACTGAGGTCTCAAAAGAATTGTGTGTCATCAAGCCAAGAAAAGAAGAAGAAGAAAATCCCTCAATGTGTGTTCTTGGTTGCTTCAGTTAGCTGAAGATTTTCTGAAGTCCATCTGAGGAAATTCGCATGAATGGTTCTTTTCAAGAGCCACAAAAGGACAGAACGGGGAAAGAAAGATTCTTTTAAGCTCTCATACATGATTAAAAGCTGGAGATGCAGCTTTTAAAAAAATAATAATGGTGTCTCACACCCACACAAACGTTTCTGTTTATAAACGTAGAGGCCAGTCTGGTGAGATTCAACAGATTATAAGGGCACTGAGAATCCTGCAGGAGATGTCACTTTCATCCATTAATGATCTATATCTTTGCTTCCAAAGTTCAAGTCAAGTGTTTGGGGTGGGGTTGAGAAAGATGTGGAAGACTTTTGCATGCGAAGGGAACCATGAGGGCTTGTTAAAATGGCGGCATCAATGCTCGGCTTGGCAAACTGAGGGGCAGACCCAGTCCAGGTGCACTCTGGGATTGGTTGCAATAGCAATGGAGACCAGTTGCTGCTAGGTAAGGCTATCCTAGGTAGGTAGGTAGGTAGGTAGGTAGGTAGGTAGGTAGGTACGGGGCGTGGTGGCTCAGTGGGTAAGACGCCAGGCTTGTCGATCGGAAGGTCGCAAGTTCGGAGGTTCGAATCCCTAGCCCCACGTGACGGAGTGAGCTCCTGCACTCGCCCCAGCTCTTGCCAACCTAGCAATTCGAAAGCATGCAAATGCAAGTAGGTGAATAGGTACCACTTCGGTGGATGGGTAACAGCGTTCCACGCGTGTCATGCCGGCCCCATGACTGTGGAAGCGTCTTCGGACAGCGCTGGTTCTTTGGCTAAGAAACGGAGATGGGCACTGGCCCCTAGAGTCGGACACGACGGCACAAATGTGCGGGGGGAACCTTTACTTTTTTAAGGCTATCCCATCACTACTATCAAGCATCGGACACTTTTGAGCCAGGCCTGCCACCCTCCGTGTAAATCGAAGGCCATTTGTTGAGATTGTACTCCTTTCTTTACAGAAGAAAGCTAAATGGATGCATGGTTACCAGGAGCTGGGAATCATCCATTGGCGTGCATCTTGTGCAGAATTGGAGGAATACGGATGCACATTTTAAGCGTCCAGAGGCAGAACCAAAGTGATTGGAGTGGAATCTCCTGCAGTGATTTGAATTGCTTCATGGCGAAGGAGCCCTGAAAGAAACGGCAACTGGCAATTCTATTTTCTTTCTAATGTTTCTCTTCCAAGCCGCGTCTCTGAATATTGACCCGTTGAGTTGGAATGGGCCATTCGGGTCATTGAGTCCAGCCTTCTGATCAGTGCAGGAATCCAAATTCAAGCATCCCAGATAGATGGATGTTTAGCCTCTGCTTCTACACATCCAATGAAGAGGGGATCACCACCTCTCTAGGTGATTAATTGAAGTGAGGAATGGTGTGTCTGTTCCATGACGCGACAGTGGAATTAAGAACCTACTCCACTGTTTTCTTGATATCTCTTGGAAGATATGCATGAGTTCTACTGAATTACAAATGAAGCATTTGAACTCTAGTTCCTATTTCTTATACTCTTTGTATTCTAGGATCCTGTTTCTTCCTTCCGGAATGCGTCCATGGCTGAAGGAGAAGTAGGAAGGAGAAGAAGCAGAAGAATTTCTCTTTCCCCCTCTACTGCAACCAGTATCAGCCGGTAGAGACAAGCAAAGAAGCCAGATGTTCTACACTGCACATCTCCTCATCTAAATTCTGCATGGCCAATGTGTGATCTATAGTCCAGAATTATGGTGGGCAGTAGGATGCCTACCTCTAGTGTTGAAAATTACTGATATGGGGACACACAATTCAACCCTGGGGATGACACTGAATTACAACTTTTAGGTTCCTCTGCAAATATGATCAATGGATAAGGAAGGTGAAGAGCCATACGTTGTCCACCCATGAGCAGAGGAACAAATGGTCCAATGCTCCAATATGAACCTAGTACAGCTTCATATCTTTTTTTTTATTAAACTTCTCTTCCCTTAACTTGTTTCAAGTTAGTTGATGGTATGCCAATAGTTGACTTTCAATATCAGAGGGACCTTGGTTTCTGTATAGAGGAATATATTGTGCTTCCATATAACAGTAGCCTTCTCTCTCTCTCTCTCTCTCTCTCTCACACACACACACACACACACACACACACACACACACACACACCACACACCACATACACATACACATACACATACACATACACATACACATACACATACACATACACATACACATACACATACACACCATTCAAATTGATGCTGGGCAAACCCACTCTATCAGAAGTTACAATTAGCTCCACAAGTTGCACATCTACTGTTACAAACTTCATTCTGAGAATTCAAAACCTAAGCCAAGTGGATCATAAGGAACATTATCCAAAACTGTTTCCCAAAGAGCGTGTATTGCCTTCTCACATGGCCTGATGTATCTTCTAATTGATTGTTAGCAGCTGTGCTTTGGATATAAGGAAGAAAACAAACAAACAAACAAAGCTGGGGCATCAACAGAAGAAAATCCAAAATTTCCAGCCAGAAGTCCTTAGAGAGTTAAAATGAAACCATTCTGATCTCTGTGACAAATGGGACTTCTTCATTTCTTTCACAAAAGAAAGGTTCGTGTGGTGGATTTCAGTAATGCTGCTGGTTCTCAGGAAGGAGGGAGCACATTCCAAGAAGGAGGACAAGATAAGAGGAAACACAGTCCAGGAAGCAATTGTGGGAAAACTAAGAGGTTCAGAATAGCCCCGCCCTAGAGCCTTCCCAGGTTATTTCCCCTTAGGTGAGGTAGAGTAGCTTGAGTCTGGCGAGATTCTGTCTGTATGGTGTGAGCAAATAAAGAACTGAAGTTTGGATGGATTGATTCTTCGTCGTTCTTGGGCGGGGCCTGACAGTTTGCTTGCAAGGAAGTCCAGTGCCTATGCAGAAATGCTGGCCTTTGGTTGCATAATCACACAAACCACACAGACACCAAAAATTATACTTAATTCATCTGAGATTGCACGGCCAACCAGCCGTGGCTATTTTAACCTTGTTCAACCTGGCACGAGCACTGCAGTTCTGAACACAATTACGGGGGAATAATCTCTGCAAAGATGTAAGCGCTGGCGATAATTGATGAGTCCATCCCATGAGCTTTGTCTGTCGCAAAAGGAAGGATAGCAATTTTGGGCAGGTGGTAAATGTTTTTCCAAAGAGTGCATCCTGCGTTCAGGAATGAAAGCAGTCCAGAGTGGAAATGATAAACAAGCCTTTTTTTTTTTAAGGGGAAAAAAAACGCGTTGAATTGTGATGAAGCTATTCTTTTTAATTAAAAATAATTCAGACCTGCTAGAGATGAAAGGAATGAAAGTTTCAATATAACTCAGCACTATATGATTATGTGAAATCCAGTCATGATGGTCCTTTAAAGGCAGCTGATGAAAAGCTCTTGATATTGAAGCCAAACGTAGCATACCACTTAAAACAATTTCAAGAGCCTGTGCATCAGAGGGCCTGCAGCAACACTGTTAATGCCCCGATGATGCATCCACAAGGACCTTTTTTTTGCCTTCCCACCAGAGCCTGACCAGCAAGGAAAAAAGTTGGGTTATGAGCACCTCATAGTATCACTTATCCACTGAGCCAGCCCCCTGATGACTGACAACTTTAATTTCAGCGTGAAATTGGCTGAGTAACTACTGGGACATCCATCCTTTTTGACAGAAATGGTCCAAACTACTTCAGGAGATATTTACCACCACAAATGTCTCAAGTCAGCAACCTGGCTGGCAAGCCGCTCAGGGAAGGGGACAGGAGGAAACGATGGACCTTTACCAATCACAGCATATTTATTTCACATGAAGTACAGAAGGGGCCATACTCCTGAGCCTATAAGGTCATAAGAACATAAGAAGAGTTCTGTTGGATCAGTCTGAGGGCTCATCTACATCAGCGTTCTGGGTTACACAATGACCATCCAGGAAGCTCATAGATATGGACAAAAGAGTGTGCTCCTCCATGGTTACTTCCCAGGAGCGGAACATAGAATTTTATTGTGGGGAGGGATGTACAACAGTGAACAAAAATAAGGCATGCAATGGAGTGTCCTAGAAAAGGACATTGTTGGCTGTCTAAAATCTACTTGGTTTTCCTGGTCCTCCTTAATCCTTGGACCTATTGGGTTTGGAGACTGATGGTAATTAAGTCTTCCTTACTCCCCAGTTACATGTGTCAATTGTCCCTACTTAGAAAAAGTAATGAAGTAAAATCTCCTCTGAGTTGCATTTGACTCCTGGTGACTTCATTTATGTCCATGTAGTTTTGTTGGCAGCAAAATGCTATTGTCTTCTTCTGCTATTGTCTTTCATTTTCTCAGTAGTCTAACCTCCAGCCCTGGAATCTCCCACCCAAGTACTTATTAACCAAATCCTACTTAGCTTTTGAAGCCATAGAAGACTGGCTTGGGTGGGTCACCAGTAGAAACCATTTTTTTTTTAAGTCTCTACAAAGTATTATTCCCCATTGTTTGTTTCCTTCTTTCAAGCATTTCCTTGTTTTGTTGGAAGCATTTAAAAATATACTTCACCTAATAATAATACAGTAATAATAGATTGCTTGAGTTGCCCTATTTCAGTTTATCAAATTCTCAACTTTCAAATTCTCAACTTTCAAGGGTTCAACCATTAGTTTTCTCAAGAAAGTTGAAGTATCTCATTTCTCACCTGTCTTTCACTCCCATGCAAGTCACCTAAAGATAGCACATCATTTGTTGCTTGAAATGTTATTCCATACATTTAATAAGAAGAGTATTTTCCATCTTTTTTTTTTTAAAAAAAGAAGAATATGGTGGTTTTTAAGTAGGCTGACCATACATCCCATTTTGAACGGGACAGTCCCGTATTTTTAGCATTTTTCAACCGTCCCGTCATTTTGATAAAAATCTCAGTTTTGTCCCGTTTTTTAAACCCAGCGGGAATGGCGCGGAAGGAGGATTCGAGCTGGAGCTGCTGATTGGAGGCAGCCCAGAAGAGGAAGCCCTCCCGCCTATCAGTGCGCGGCAAAGGAGGGTCCGGGGGGCAGGGTTTGCAGGCGGGAGCCAATTGCGCAGACCAGGGGGCGGGGTTTGCAGGCAGGAGCCAATCGCACGGACCAGGAGCAGGGTTTGCAGGCGGGAGCCAGTTGCGCGGACCGGGGGAGGGTACCCCTGTCTTTTTCATGAACACAGAATATTACATAAGACCCTGTCCCGTTTTGCCATCCCAATGTCCCGTTTTTGTCTCAAGGAAATATGGTCAGCCTATTTTTAAATCAGAGGGAGATTGGCTACTGTAAAGTAAACAAATATAGATGTAGTTAGAAGCAGGCTGACTAAAGCTTATAGCAGATGTAGGATCATGCAGAAATGGAAAGGTCTCTATGCAAAATCATTTATATTCAAATTGGAGCATTATTAGGTGCACCAGATCTGGGGTGCAGATATCTAGGTGACTTCTAGGCAGCAGCAAGAGTTTTCTATATTATCTCTCTTGTCATCTAATGCTCATCTGATTTTTGCAACCCAGAACTGGTATGCCCAGCATTATAATTGGCCTCTACGTGTTGACAACTGCAAAGTTTTACAGATCATGCTTTGATCATTAGCACATGACTGGAAAGAATGTGATAGTTGCCCCCCAATGTCTAATACAGGGGTGGGCAACACGTGCTCCAGAGGTCAGCAGTGTCCCCATGCCCAGGTTTTGGTTCCCCTAAAGCCCTCTGTAGTTGCAGTACAAAAATGACAGCTTTTGGCAGCCCAGGGACTTTCTCTTTACAACATAAAGCTAATTCAGATGTTTTGAGCTTCTAGGAGACGGGACACGTTTATTTTGTGTTTTTTAAAACATCTACTTCCCAGAAGGTCCAAAATTGTCAACTGTGCCTGCTCTGTTGATGTTACAAACCACGCACAGATGTAGATGCAGAAACACACACACACCAGTTGTGAAGGATGAATTTTCTCCTAAAGGAAAGTGTGCCCACTAGGCGCAAACAGATTGATTATGCCTGAGAGGACCTGACTGTAATCTGGGTCAAATACGAATCAAAGTGGGAAATGTGCACAACAATCAATGCTGCAAATCCCCTGCAACATTAGGCTGCAGTTTTAAAATATTTAAGGAACTAAAAATGGTTCACCCAACCTTGTACCTTCAGCACCATTCCTATGCTCCTACATCTTCTTCATATGACGGCTTTGCCCCTCTTCCACAGACCCAGCTCCTAGCTGGGGTCAAACCAAATTCACATCATCTCCTCTTCTTCAGCAGTCACTGAAAGCACAAAAACCATATTTTGCTCTCCTGGAATTCCAGAAACAACAATCAAATATTTATAGGGCTATATGCCACATGCTCTATTTTAAATTTCAACCCTAAATAATTTAGTAGCTTTATGGGGTGGTGCGTGGAGGGGGGGGGGATTAAATCAGAGGAAACCTCAAGGAGGCTGCTTGAATTTGTGAAATTAAATTTGCTAGAGGCTGCTGATAATGCTCTCATTTTTTCCAGCCTAACTTAAGAAGGCTGTATGAATGTCTTCGGATGATGATGATGATGATGATGATGATGATGATGATGATGATGATCGGCCTCTCTCCTCTGTCTGTCTTTTGCATGCTAGTTCACTTTCTTTAGTTCTGGCTGCACCAGCGGAGTCCGGCTTCCATTGGCTTACCTGCTCTGATGGCATTGCCGTGACATCACAGAGAACCTTACAATATTTCAATCACATGGATGATTTCTTTCAAACCTAGGAATGCCGAAAGCAGCTGCCTCATAGCAAGATTGTCTTCTGGTCCACCTCCTTCTGTCCACACTAACTGGCAGAAGCTGTCCAGTTTTATTTGATCCAGCTTTCTTTCCCAGCATGACTGGAGCTGCAGGGTGGGACAGGCTTAGAGGAAGCAAGAAGGATTCAGGGGAGCAGAAACTAAGTCCTCTGAAGAAATATCGAAGGAGTCAGACAGATTTAGCCTCGAGAAGAGAAGGTTGAGGGGGAGATGACAGCGCTCTTTAAATCCCTAAAAGAATGTCACACTGAAGAAGGTCAAGATCGTTCTTTATAAATCCAGAGTGCAGGAGATGGAACGATGAGTGGTGTAGAACCATTATCCAGAGTGGTGGTGGCTTCACTTTACTAGATGTTTTCAAGCAGGGGATGGCAACCATCTGCCTGGGGTGCTTGAATTTGGATTCCTGGCGTGGTGGCTCAGCGGGTAAGACGCCAGGCTTGTCGATCGGAAGGTCGCAAGTTCGGCGGTTCAAATCCCTAGCCCCGCGTGACGGAGTGAGCTCCCGCACTCGCCCCAGCTCTTGCCAACCTAGCGATTCGAAAGCATGCAAATGCAAGTAGATGAAGAGGTACCACTTCGGTGGGATGGTGACAGCGTTCCGCACGCGTCATGCCGGCCACATGACCGCGGAAGCGTCTTCGGACAGCGCTGGCTCTTCGGCTAACAAACGGAGATGAGCACCGGCCCCTAGAATCGGACACGACTGCACAAATGTGCGGGGGGAACCTTTACCTTTTTACTGAGGAGAAGGTTGGGCTCAATTGCCTTAAGGGCCCTTTCCAACCCAAGGATTTTATGATTCCCTGACTTTATACAAACAGATATTTAACCACTGAATCCCCATCCTTCCCATAACAAGCAGACAAAGAGGCAGCTATTATTGATGATGATTTAAGACAAAGGTGAGGAGGCCATGGCCTTAAGATGTTGTTGAGGAAATCTCACCAGCTTGACCAATGGTAAATAATCCAGAAATGGCATGGAATTATGAGTAAAGATATCCATGGTTGCTATGGTAAGGTGCTAAGCAGTGTGTGTGAATCCCTTTCATTGAAAAAAAATCTTCCTCCAGTAGTCTTCAGCCTCCCTGGATTCCAAACATCCATGAAATTTAAAGGGAAAGTCTTAGAATTTAGTTTCCTCTTTTGCACATTTCAGTAGAGATGCTACTTTAAAAGACAGTCCTTCTCCTAAAATAATGTTGGAGAATTTCTCCTTCATCTGGAGAAAATTGGACAAATCATCCAATATTCTTCCTACAAATTTGGTGGAGAATCTGGAAAAGTCATTCTGAGCCAACTTTACTATTCATCAAGATAGCTTGCCTTGTATTTTAAGCCATCTTGAGAAGTGAAGTGAGTTGGACATCTGGCTTCAAAGAAGTGGAAGAGACCCTGGTGTTAAAGCCCAATTATTTCCTTCTTCCAGTCTTCTGCTCCCCTGATTTTGGGCCACAATACACTTAATCTTGGGGCAGGTTCCCTTCAAAAATAAGCAAGTGGGCTAAATCCCCAGAAAGAGCAAAGACTTTTGAGAGAATTTCCTGTTGTTAGTCTAATCTCCTGAACAATCTCCTGTTTCAATTTCCTTGAAAGTTCAAAAGGAGGGAGCAGGAGAAAAGGAGAGATTGCATTTTAATGAAGCACTTTGTGGTGGTGACATCCAGATTTCATTATGCAGTAGATGAGCTGCAAGGAAGCAGCTGGGCAATGAAGGGAGGACAAGTGGGTTGCCAGCAGTAATTGGAATTGGAATTGTTACACCAAATTTGGGGAGAAAAGAAGCTTGTGCAATGAACTAAGAATTCTATGTTTCGTTACAGAGGTAAATCATGTATTTCTTTCTCTGTGCATTAAAAAAATGTATGCATATCCCCATTATCAGGTCAACTAATTTTACCACCACAACCTTCTGTAAGACTTCCTAGGGAATAATCAGCAGAATCCCTATTCAGATGACCTTTAAAGGTTGGATGGAGAAGAGTTGAGTGTTTATGGCAGATTAATTTGGATAGCAATAGTTGAATCTCTGTTTCTTCTTCTGCCAACCCATGCATCATGACAACTTTGTGGTCACTGTCTAGTTTAATACAACACTATCTTTGCCCTTCAATGGCATCCCTAGCAAACTATGATGATATCAAGATGATGATATGCAGGTGATGAGGTCATCACTCAAATAACACCAGTAGGGACGGGCAGCACAGCATCTGAGGCCAGCAGCATTTGCATGATGACATCATCATGTCTGTGTCATCATAAGCGACCCTTTACCTCCCTTCCTGTGGACACCTATGGGCCACTGTTTCAGCTGTATCTCCATACTCAACAGAAGGTCTGTCTGACAGGATGAAATGATAGCAGGAAAGGGGAGTCTGCAGTTCTTGCATGACAAGTGCCCCAGGAGGACTCCATCCAGTTGACCTCCACCTTTCTTTCTCCCCATTGGATGATAATTAAGCTTCCATTGGTGCTACGTTTAAGTGTCTTCAAAGGGGCGTGGTGGCTCAGCGGGTAAGACGCCAGGCTTGTCGATCGGAAGATCGCAAGTTCAGAGGTTCGAATCCCTAGCCCTGTGTGCGGAGTGAGCTCCCGCACTAGCTCCAGCTCTTGCCAACCTAGCAATTTGAAATCATGCAAATGCAAGTAGATTAATAGGTACCACTTCGGTGGGAAGGTAACAGCGTTCTGCGCACGTCATGCGGCCACATGACCGTGGAAGCGTCTTCGGACAACGCTGGCTCTTCGGCTAACAAACGGAGATGAGCACCGGCCCCTAGAGTCGGACACGGCTGCACAACTGTTGGGAAGAGCTGGGGCTAGTATCTGTAAACCAAGGTTAAGCAAATGAACAAGTCCATTACTTCATTGCAGACCTGCCATCATCATCTTCTAACGTTCTCCTAAAACCTGTGACCCAAACCCTAAACTCTAGAGGATAAAATATGCTCAGAGAATGCATCTTCATTTCCCCCCCAAAGTATCTGAAAAGCAATGTCATCTTCTAAAATAATGTAACAAAATTTTAACTTAGTACAAAAATGAAAGAAAACAGTGACCTCATTTCTGGGGTAATGATTTTATATAACACATGGGGTGGAAAGAGAGAGAGAGAGGAAGGGAAAGAGAAAAAAACCCCAAAGCAAATTAAATTATACATCTAAGAAGCATAAACAGAAGTCTGCTTCCAGCAAACACAATTCATTCCTTCAAAGAGACAAACATTATTGAAAGCTTTTATCTCTTCAGGATTCCAAGTATTGGATAAATCTCTCTTCCTGAATGCTTAAATCAGAGCTTTCCAAACTGTGTGTCGGGACACGTTAGTGTGTCGGCTGCAGTGTCTGGGTGTGTCGCGGCTGCTGCTGCCTCCGAGCCCTGCCAGGATTCCACGCAGGTCCTAGTGCCTGCTTTGTGCCTTGCTGCCTCCAAACCTGCTGTGATTCTGCACAGGTCCTAGTGCCTGCCTTGTGCCTGGCTGCCTCCAAACCTGCTGTGATTCCATGCAGATCCTAGTGCCTGCCTTCTGCCTTGCTGCCTCCAAACCTGCCCTGCCAGGATTCCACGCAGGTCCTAGTGCCTGCCTTGTGCCTTGCTGCCTCCAAACCTGCTGTGATTCCGCGCAGGTCCTAGTGCCTGCCTTGTGCCTGGCTGCCTCCAAGCCTGCTGTGATTCTGTGCAGGCCCCAGTGCCTGCCTTGTGCCCTGCTGTAAGAGTGTGTCGCGAAACGATGCCCTGCTGTAAGAGTGTGTCGCGAAATGATGCGTGTCTAAAAAGTGTGTCATCAACATGAAAAGTTTGGAAAGCTCTGGCTTAAACATTCCATGGTTAAGACTGTGAAGCAACTTGATGCAAACATTTCAGTCCCTAATTGAATTTATTTGCAGTATATTTTGCACTGAATCAGCAGTGCATGGGCCCCTTAAGAACAGCTTCCAGAATCTTAGATCTCTTTTCCTTTAGGTGGAAGAAGATCTGCAGTCTTTCAGAATAATCTACGCATCTAAATGTTCTGCCTTGCTACCTAGTCCTGATCAATGGATATTTTGGTTCTGTGTAAGGAACTGAGCATTTCCAAATGCCTAGAGCATTTCCATTTTTATTGTTTAAAGTTCAAGGGGTGGTGTCTTGGCAAGCAGCAAATCTATTTTCAATTATTGAAGATGTTCAGCTTGCTGATGTTTCATTTTGCACCATGAAAATTTTAAGGAACTTGTAAAGCTTAGCTGGTGAATCAATCCTGGTCTGTCTGAGAAAAAAGAAAGTGGGGTTTGGCATGACTGCCTCCATCTTTGATCTTTTAGCGTAAAATTAGGAATAAATCCTTCCAAGGAAAGAACAATAAAGAACAATAAAGAACAATAAAGGCGGGATAATAATAAAATAAAATAATAAAATAAAATAAAATAAAATAAAATAAAATAAAATAAAATAAAATAAAATAAAATAAAATAAAATAAAATAAATAAAATAAAATAAAATAAAATTGCATGATCTACAGTACAACCATCAGGACTGGTCTCAAGTCCAACTGGACCTGACTTGCAACTCGAGTCTATTGCAACTATTTTTGCCAATTTAACAAAATCATACAAGTGCTTTCCCTCTTTGGTTTCTTGCTAACACAACCCAGTAGTAATTTATTCAATAATTAACAAATCACTGCCCTTACTCTGCCTAATGTTAGAGCTGAACCTGTTGACGACCCATTTACATTCATAGAGCAAAGGCTTAAGATTTTTGTTTTTTGGAACATTGGAACACCCTGTACCAATACTACATGGCAAGCATTTTCCAAAACAGAAAAGTGCCAAGAACATAATCTTGGCGACCCACATATTTCACCAATATCAGTCATCATTTGGTGTCCTTCAAAATATTTCTGATCTTCCAACTGAGGAGCAAAGCCCACTTCATTTTTCCCAGTGACATTGGATGTAACTGAAACTAGGAAAGGAGAAGTTCTGTCCAGAGGCAAGATCAATCATAATCCAGAAATCCTGTTGGGTGTTTGTAAATTCTTTGACAAAAGAGGAGCAGTCACTGAACTGAGAAATCCACTATGAACTAAAATGTGGCAGCTGTTAATTCTCTTCCCACTTTGATGCTTCTTACTATTATGCTCGAAAATGCTCAACCCAGATGGCTTAAGAGCTGAGTGTTGAGCAACGTTGATGCCATTGTTCATGCCATGCCAACCTGCTGTATCTTAAAATAGAAAGGGATCTCATTCCAAGAGTTGGTGTGTATCAAGAAAATTATTCTGCTGTCTCAATCTGGTGTGCAAAATCTTGCATTTCAAAACTAGATTACACAAGACGCTCAGCTGGTTTCAGGCATTACTCAGAAATAGGAGGGCATGCTTAGATGTGGCTCAGGAACTGACTGGTACAGCACGTTGAAGCATGTGCTCCTGTTCCACAACTATAGGTCAAAATGTTCTTAGACAATAAAGTGTTCCTGTTTTTCCCCCCTTTTCTGATTTTTGACAATGAAGATATTGAAGTAGAAGATAGCTTCTGCCTTTAGGATCATGGATCAAAAGTAAAGGAACCAGCAGTCAAGAAATACAGTGCGGACTGGAACTTATTAGGATAGCAATGAGGGCCTTGGAAAAGATATTTAGTAAGTAAGTAAATAAGTTTGGAAAGAGCTGGGGCTAGCAATTGGAAAGCATGCAAATGCAAGTAGATGAATAGGTACCACTTCGGTGGGAAGGTAACAGCGTTCTGCGCGCATCATGCGGCCACATGACCATGGAAGCGTCTTTGGACAACGCTGACTCTTCGGCTAAGAAACGGAGATGAGCACCGGCCCCTAGAGTTGGACACGACTGCACAAATGTGCGGGGGGAACCTTTACCTTTAAATAAGTTTATTGTTGTAACCACAGGTCATAACATAAGAATGCAATTAAATACAATAAAAGAACAATAAAAGAATAGAATAGTGAAATTATAAAATAAACTAATAAAAGAAGCATTAGATATTCAGATGCCATGATGTGTCTATAGATTGAAATCATGCAGGCAACGTTTTTCCCTGTGATATTCTGTGGAGGCAAATGTTGAACTTTGAGGAAGCAGCATAGAAAGATTATTGATGCTTTGGTGTTGGAGAAGACTCCTGAGAATACCAGAACAGAAAAGGCATGCTTCCTCAGTCCTGTATGATGATGGCATTTAAAAGAGGAGACCTAAAGTATAGCCACTCTGCCAAAACATACTGGGAGGGCAGAAATCCCTGGAGATAGGCAGTCCCTCAGGTATCTAGGCCCTATGCCATGTTTATAGGTAACATCCAGCACCTGGAATCGCACCTGGAAGCTGACTGGCAACCAGTGCAGCTCGCATAGCAGCTGTGACGTATGAACATACCAAGAAGCACCCATTACTGCTCATGATGCTGCATTTTGTACCAGCTGTAGCTTCTAGATGGTCTTCAAGGGCAGCCCCATGTAGAATGCATTGGAATAATCCAATCATGAGGTGTCCAGGGCATAGGTAACTGTCTTGAGGGCCTCCCAGTCAAGAAAAGGGTGCAATTGGCACACAAGATGGACCTATGTAAAGGCCCTCCTGGCCACAACTGCCACCTGCTCTTTCAGCGAAGACCTAACTCTCTTGAGGAGTCTACGATGCTGGGAAGGGTGGAAGGAAACACAAGAAGAGGGTGATCAGCAGCAAGATGGATGGACTCAATTCCAGCAGTGCTGAATGTATCGTTGGAAGACCTGAAGGGCCAGGCTGGGGATTGATCCGCTATATGGTTGCTAAGAGTTGACACTGATTTATTGGCACATCATCAATTTCTGATTTTGGGAGGTGAGCTTAATTTACACACTATTGATGGCTTCAGAATCTGACTAACCACATCATTTGGGCCAACTCCTTGAAGCCTTGTGATCCTCATCACAAAAATGGGCTTGGGAAGCCTAATTTAGTCTATGAGTTATTCATGCCTGCAGTAGCTAGGGAAAGTGGAAGGCCAAAGGAAGAGGGGCTGACCAAGGGCAAGATGGATGGATGATATTCTGGAGGTGACAGACTCAACTGTGGGGGAGCTGGGGATGGTGACGGCCAACAGGAAGCTCTGGCATGGGCTGGTCCATGAAGTCACGAAGAGTCGGAAGCGACTGAACGAATAAACAACAAAGAGAGAGAGAGTTCGATGCTTTATGATGAAATACGTTTGTCCCTCCATTTCCCTTCTTTCTGTTGCACTTCTCATGCTGATTTTACTTAGTGCCTTCAGTTGACATAAATACTGTATCTCCCATGAATTTGGGGACTTGATGACTAAAATCAATTTAAACAAAAATATTTCTCTACATGAAAAATTTATGGCAGTGAATGAACTGTTTCAGAACAAGAAGCATTGAAGTGCAGAATATCAATTGGTTTTCTGCTTCCCCCCCCCCCTTCATCCCATAGATTATGTAGATGTCAAATAGTAAATTCTGAAGGTGCAGTTTGAACCTCACAACATAAATGTAAAAGAACTCTGTTTTGGTTCCTGTAAACCAGAGCTGTGTTTCAGCTGTCATATTGATTTTGATTGGGGACAGATGAAAATTGCTGTGCAATGAAAGATATTGGAAATGACCCCTCTGGCCTGTTGTTTAGCAGGAAATGGCTTGGAGGTAGCTTCCCATCCAAAGCTGCTCCTTAAGATTCCCCATACATCCCTAATGTAGTTGATCTTTTCCCCAGCTGATTTGGATGCCGCATTGGTTGTGAGTCTGCTGCTTCAGATGGTTGCCTGGCACCTGCTGAGCTAGATTAAGGTGCCACTGAAACGTGACAAATTGTTGTGACAGCGTCTGTAGGTCTCTGATGATCTTGGGGGGTAGGGGGTAAACTCCAACCCTGATTATATTCTCATAAAAGAACAAAGCAATCAAGTGAGCTATAAACGGTGGGAGAACATTGACAACATGGTTCATATGGGCCAATGGCTTCTCTTGAGATAATGACAGGTGGCAGGACGTGATAAAGTACCTCCCCCTGCTTGAAACGTGGGGAAATGGTGAGGATTTTTTTCATTCTAACTCTTCAGGTGATGCTCACGTTCAGCCAAAAGTGGATCTTATTAGGCAGTCTTTCGAAAGTGCCTTTTGGGGGTTTTGCACATAACCTGCAAAGCTTTTCTGTATGGTAGGGTGAATGAACATTCTCTTGGAGGTCATGTTCCATGGGGCTCAGAAGCTCGTTTTCAAAGTGAATTCATGCTCTTTCTTGGCATCATTACAGAGTTTGTTTGCCATGACCTCCCACCAGGATGTTGTTTCAACTTTCCTGTTTAGCCAACAGCCCTGGGATTCTCATGTCATCCCCCATTCAAATATTAATTCAGTTCAGTCCAGCTAAGATCAGCCAAAGTCATATAGAGGCATTGTAATTTTTTCTCTCTGTGTTTTTTGTCCATTGAAAAGTCCCCTTCGGGGGAGATGGAGTGGTAATCGAAATTGAAAAATAAAATAAAATAAAATAAAATAAAATAAAATAAAATAAAATAAAATAAAATAAAATAATAAATAAAATAAAATAAAATAAAATAAAATAAAATAAAATAAAATAAAATAAAATAAAATAAAATAAAATAAAATAAAATAAAATAAAATAAAATAAAATAAAATAATAAAATAAAATAAAATAATAAAATAAAATAAAATAAAATAAAATAAAATAAAATAAAATAAAATAAAATAAAATAAAATAGAATGGGAGTTTTGGGTTGCCAATCCAATCAACTTTATTAGGTTCTCAAAATTTCATAAGAAGGAAGGCCAAAATCCCAGAGATCTTTATTTTGAAAGAAATGTGGAAAAAAAGCCAAGAAGACCAATTCAACTATCTCTGCTTAAGAATGTCCATTGACTTGTAACTGGAACGGAATTCCAATTCCCTCTCTTGGTGGCTGGATTCATACAACCTAAGCTAAATCGCGGTTGGCAGACTCGTGGTTCAGCCAAAAAGTCAGGGAAACTCAGTAATGGGTTAACCATCAGTTAAGTCCCTAACCTCTCTCTATCCGTTTATACTGAAAGATTCAATGAAAATAACTCCATAATAGAAAGGAAAAAAGTCTGGCAAAGTTATGTTTCATTTCTACTTCAAAGAACAAGGAAACCACTTAGCAGTGACTCCCATTTCTCCTGGCAGGCCTCTCAATCAAAAAACACAGTAGCAATATTTCTAAAGAAAACTTATCGGCTCCTACTGATGGATCCATTGGTGTTCACAAGCATCTCTGACCTTCATCCAATGCACAATGGACTTCATCAGTCATACCGATCAATGTTGTCTGAAGACTGTCTCTACCAGCGCAGTGTCATTTGTCCTTGCTATTCTGTCTATTCCTCACTTAATTCTCCAAAGCATTATTTCCTTTTGCATTGAATCAGTGCACAACAGAGCAAGTTTCCAGGAACCATGGTGATCTGATTCTTCCAGCAAGTGGCAGAGAATTTGTAAGTCAATCAACAGCACCTTTGGTCAAATATTTTTGACTGTTTTTTCCCCAAACAGGGGTGGTCCAAAAACTGTAACTCTTGATAGCTGAGTTCTATGGCTCTTTGGTTATGTGCTATGCAAAGTTGGGTGGTATGGAATGAAAAGACAGAGACAAACAGACAAACAGACAGTCAAGAGATGAGATGATGAGATGATATGATATGATATGATGATATGAGATGAGATGAGATGAGATGAGATGATGAGATGCCTTCTGCAGATGGTTGGAGCTACAAGAGCAATTATTTTTATGCATTTCCTTCTAAATTGTGGATCAATACAGAAATGGATGGGGCAAATGTAGAAGACATGCAAAAGTGACAAATGCAAAGTTCTTCATACAGAAAAAAGAAATCAAATACATAAGATGGAAAATTATGGGCCTAAGGTTGTGAGAATTATCTTGGAATTCTTATAACTGATCATAAGCTGAATATGAGATGATAGTGTGATATGACTACCAAGCATTTTTAATGTAATTTTAGGTTGCAGTTATAGAATATATAACTAACCTTGCCTTAGTCCTCACTTAATGACCATTCATTTAGTGACAGTTCAGACTTACGACTGCTGAAAAAACAACTTACAACCGGTGCTCACACTTACGACCGTTGCAGCGTCCCTGCGGTCACGTGATCGCCATTTTTGACCTTCCCAGTTGGCTTCTGACAAGCAAAATCAATGGGGAACCACACGATTCACTTAACAACCACATGGCTCGCTTAACGGCCATGGTGATTCACTTAATGACGGCTGCAAAAAAGGTCATAAAATGGGTCAGATTCACATAATGACCGCTTTGCTTAGCAACCAAAATTCCCATCTCAATTGTGGTTGTTAAGCGAGGACTACCTGTAATCCACACTTTCTACTAGCTAGGCCCTCTATAGCAAAGAATAAGATACCAGAAAGATGGAATAAGTTTGTTTCTTTTCATCAAAGGATATGGCACAAGGTCACCCAGCTAAAACATTAACTGGGGCTTTGGGATTCTCCCAGCAGCATCCCCAAATGTGATCTTTAATTTTCTCCTTCTCCTTGGTGTCATTTACTTTAACATAGCTGCAGCTGCTAACAATCTGTGTTTTATGCCTTTTTTCTCAAGCAGCAGAAGTGGGACTGAAAATCAAGCACTGCTTTGAGCCTTTGAGCAAATGCAGCCTCTTTGCTTGGTCAGGAGATCTATTATTCTCTGGTACACATACACACCACTGCACAGAGAGACAAGCATAAAAACATGTTTTAAACAGCAGTCTTTTCATCTATCTATCTATCTATCTATCTATCTATCTATCTATCTATCTATCTATCTATCTATCTATCACCTGTCTCTCTCTCTCTCTCTCTCTCTCTCTCTCTCATCTATCTATCTATCTATCTATCTATCTATCTATCTATCTATCCAGCTATCTATCGGTAGTCCTCACTTAATGAGCATTCGTTTAGTGACGGTTCGGACTTACAACAGTGCTGAAAAACCGACCTACAACCTGTCCTCACACTTATGACCATCGTAGCATCCCCGTGATCATGATTTGGGTGCTTGGCAACCGGTTTGCATTTATGACCATCACAGTATCCCGTGGTCACGTGATGCTGGCCAGCTTCTGGCAAGCAAAATCAATGAGGAACCGCACAATTCGGTTAACGACTACATGGTTCGCTTAACACCCGGGGTGATTCACTTAATGACTGCCACAAAAAAGATCATAAAATCGGGTCGGATTCGCTTAATTCACTTTGCTTAGCAACCGAAATACCGGTCCCAATTGTGGTTAAGCGAGGACTACCTCTATCTATCATCTAGGGAGGGAGGGAAGGAGGGAGCTTCATATTTGATCCCCAAAAGATGCTTTGGAGTGTGTGGAAGCAACAATGAAGCATCTATCTGCAACTCTATAAAGCAGCAGCTTCATTTTTGAGGATCACATGGCAACTGCAGAGGGCAGGTGGGCAATCCTGGGGGGAAAAGATGCAGCTGCTTTAAAGAGTTGCAGACAAGTGCCAAGTCCATGCATGACCGTGCGAACCTAGCACCAGTCTGCAATTCTTTAAAGCAGCTGCATGTTTTCCCAAGAGAGAAAGAGAGAGAGAAAGTGAGAGATTCCCATGTTGTAGTTTGTACCTGAAGTCTCTCCTTTGGGCAATAAATGTTTTGCTTCACATTTGGGTCCAAATGTTTCTGATCCCCAAGCAGTATTATCATCCATATATTCTAATGTAATATATCGCCACAGATGCCCACATCTTCTAGGAATGGGCAGCAGCCAAGATCCTTCTTTTTCTACCTCCTCCATGAGACAGAGCTACATGCGTAACTGCCCAATATAATTTTCTTCCCCTTACCACCCCCCTCCTCCTCCTCTGAAGAGCCCTCCATCTGAGTTATAGTATAAATACAGTTTGTAAATGAAAACTCGGTTTGGATCAATAGGAGTCTCCAAGCTACAGGGAAGAACTTAATAACAGGAAGCTATTCTCAGAATTGTTATGGGGGGGCCAGGCCCTGTTTTGCCTTGTATCAATGAAATGTCTCTTTCATGATACACGTTGAACCACTGTGCCAAGAATGACGCCATTCCCAAACGGTTTTCTATGGCAGGTTGCCATGTCCACACTGAGAAACATTGGCGAGGATTTCCTATGTCCTCTGATCAGCTGTTAGCTCAGTTTTGATCCCAGAGCACTCCAAACCCGTGAAACAAGAATATTGTGCCCAGAGAATAAAAGCCACCCTAAGACCGGTTGTTACTTTTTTTGGAAATAACTTTATTAAGCGTTACAGTGGTGCAGAGAAAAACTAATCCAAACTATAAAAAACTATAAAAAAGAAAGGAATGGAAAGAAAAAAGAAAAAGCGCAAAAAAGAAAAGAGAAAAAGAAAAAAGAAGAATAGAAAAGAAAAGAAAAGAAAGAATGGAAAAGAAAGAAAAAAGAAATATAAAGAAGTAACTTCCCCCTTCCGTCTCAACAAATGTAAAACAAGTAATTTTAACAACTTATCACTTTCTCTGAAAATACAACAAACAATCTCTTCATCCTATATCAGGTCTCTTATCTATAGACCAGCCTTTCTCAACCTTCTGACCCTGGAGGAACGCTTGAAATATTTCTCAGGCCTCAGGGAACCCCTGCACATTCAGACTCAAATATGGGCCAGAAGTTACAAAATCATTATATTCGTTTCATGGGTAGGCCTGTCGATATGCATTCATAGTGTTTGCCTTGCATATTCTCAGGGCCACAGACATCACATCCTAATGTTGTTTCTCCAGGGTCCTCTACCATCACAAAGCAGGCTTCCATCGTTCAGGGCCTTTATACTTCCTTCTCATTCTCATTTCTGCACTTGCGTGGCCCAGCAGCTGAAGACGCAGTATTTTATTTTGTTTTCTTCCGTTTCTATGACCTATTTCTCCATTGCTCTGCAACCCTCCCCATACCAAGCTCTCCACTGTTCTGCATTCGAAGCATCTTTTTCATGCAGGTTTAACATACATTTAATAAACAATGTTTTTATTTTTAAAAAATAAAATAAAATACAGCTTCTCCTGAATTAAACACTCCCCCCCTTTGTTCGTTCCATGCGGATTTGCATTTGTTTGATCTGTATAGGGGGAGGGGGGCTGGTGCAGGTCTCTCTGCTTTCTCCAACCCTCTGCTGGAGGGAGGGAGTTAATATGCTTCCATCCCGTCCTATTGATCAGAAATACTCTGTCCCATTTTTGTCCGTTCCTGGTCTTTAAGTTTCCCCTCTTGATGAAAAGGGTTGGGGTGGCAGTGCTCCAGAGAAAGGCGGGTTCAAAGGTGGGCTTTGCTGTTGTGGTGTTCAGGGACATCTCATCTCAAAAAACAATACCTCCCCCCCCCCCCCCCAGTTTTTCTGCCAACATTTGCTCTGCACACAGTTTCTTGCAATTATGTGCAAAATGCCTTGCTTTGTCTTTTTGATGCAATGTTTTTTGTTCAGTGGTCAAATGGGGCTCCCAAGACGTGTTTTTGAGTTTTATGCTTTCAAAGCTCCCCCACCACCAGAAAAAAACCCCGCAACCCTTTGTTTCATCTGCTACGAAAGGGACAACCCATAGAGACACAGAGCAAGCCTTGGTCTATTGTCAGAAGGAACCTTGGTAAATCAATTGCTAATTCTAACTTTACACCATCTTTCAGCCTGTGTAACCCCAAGAAGACGGTGTCGGCTGTGATCTTTTCCAGCCCTTTAATAGACATGTGGGACTGGTGCAGAGAAAAAGGCCTAAATTCCTATGGGAACTAATTAATGGCTGCCACGTTGGAAAACATTTCAATGCTGTTTATAGGTTTACAAAGATTGCTCACTCCAGAAAGACACAGCCTGTCTTCTTATCTCCTGAAAAGGCTTATTATGGCCGTTTGAAAGCTGAAGGCTGGATGAGAAGCAAAGGATAAAGGGGGGGGGGGGTTGTCAGCTAGAAATACGGTAACCTAAACTGCGCCGACAGATCCTGCAACATTGCCAAATGTAAGTTGGGTGGAATGTAAGACAGAGAGGAAAGGTGCAAGGAAAACATGGGGATTTTGGATTTACAAGCAATTAGTCCCACATTTGCTTGTCTCATCCAATGATTTCTTACAAGCAGCTTCGTTCTCAAGGTGGCAACTGATCTCCAGCACCAGCCCAGCTTATCATTGCAGCACATGGCAAGCCATGGATGGCAAACTAGGATCATGCCGTTTCTTCGCATAAGCATCCTTTCGGGGCAGAGAAATTCTCCTGGAATTTTTTCCTTGCCTGTTCTGACTCACTTTGAGGAAGGAGAATTTGCTTTCCAAAGGCTTTCAGAGGAGGAAGTCTCGTTGTCAACGCATGGTGTCCTTGCACAAGTGACAAGGTGGCCACCGCAGTCCAACTGGGAGAACTGGAGCGTTTTACGGTTTTGATGGTTTTACGGCTTGGAAAGGTTCTAATGCTTTTGGTTGTGATGTGTTCTGATTATTTATGGTACTGTTCTCTGTTAACTTTGTTCGCCGGCCAGAGTCACATAGGTGAGATGGGCGGCCATATAAATTTACCAAATAAATAATATTCTTCTTGAAAAGGATTTTGAATGCCAATTCTCTTTTGCAGAAGAGATAAAGGAGGCAAATTATACTACCCGTGCCATGACACCACTGATGCAAATGACATAATTCATGTCATTTTCATAATGATAATAATAATTATTATTATTATTATTATTATTATTATTATTATTATTATTTATATGCTGCCTGACTCCCAGTGACTCTGGGCGGTTTACAGTTGTTAAAAACATTTAAAAACAAAGAACGAGACACAAAGACAAACATAGCAGAAGACAAAAGAACAACAATAGCAAAGAAAACAAACCCAGAAAGAATGGGGGCGAGGCAAACGTCTCAGAAGGGACCCTCCCTAGTTTCTTGGACTGTAGAGGAAAGAGGGTGGAGAGACGTACTTTCAGACTTGCAAGATTCTGTTAATATAGCCTTACAATAAAGGTAACGTTAGTACTCCTGGGTGTGCTTCTTGTCTGGACTACCTCAAAGGGCTAACATCAATCTTGCAAGTCTGAAAGTACATCTCTCCCCACCTCGCCTTTACAGTCCAAGAAACTAGGGAGGGTCCCTTCTGAGACGTTTGCCATGCCCCCATTCCTTCTGTGGGCTCAGCTGCCTCTTATCTGACCGTTGCCTAGTCTGCGGCTCTTCCTCCTGTCTCCCAAGGTCGTTCCCACATGCCATTACAGATACTGTGGGAGACAGGTGACAATAATATTGGAACACGCCTGATATCATCAGGGCTTCTGCTGGACACTTACGTCAAGCAGCGTGCATTAAGGACCTGTCTGTCATTGTGCAATCAGACCCCCTGGCTTCCCATATTTCCATTAACCCCCAAAGAGGCTCTTTCAGAAGTGTCTATGAAGGTTCTCAGTCATCCAGGTGGAATTGTCTGTAGCTTGAATCATGTCAACTGGATTTCTATTTTCTTAGTGGAAACGTTTCACTCCTTATCCAAGGAGCTTCTTCAGTCTGAGTAAAGTTAGTAAGGGAATCCTTAAATATGTTTCTAGGCTGGCTGTGTGACCTTGCACCTGGGGCTAGGTCATGGTTATTTTGAGATGTTTGTTATGCCTCAGGCATAACCTTTCCCCTGTCTTCCTTCCTGCTTTGTCTTCTGTGCCTAGGAAGATTAAGACCATTTCACAAGCTCAACAGCAGCAGGGTAATCTTGGCGATCCTCCTTTGGATGATAAAGGGACTTAGAAACAAACATCTCAAAATAACCATGACCTAGCCCCAGGTGCAAGGTCACACAGCCAGCCTAGAAACATATTTAAGGATTCCCTTACTAACTTTACTCAGACTGAAGAAGCTCCTTGGATAAGGAGTGAAACGTTTCCACTAAGAAAATAGAAATCCAGTTGACATCTTTCAGAAGTGGTACTACTGTCACTATGAAATGCTCATCCCAGATCAGTGTGCTGCGCAAACATACTGCATATGATACTTCTGAATTCTCAATGAACCTTCTCAGCATGACTGAAATTACAGTATCTTTCTATTCAAGAAAGACTATTTCTTTATCTTTGATAAATGGGTTTTACAGAATATGGCACTTGGCAGCTTCAAGGCAATGAATGGGTGAGTTATGGCTCCAGCCGGGGGAACAGATTAGCTAAAAAAAAAAATGTCCTAGATAAGATTAACTAAAAAAAAAGGCCCAAGATAATTTTTGTCATCCTTAGGTCACTAAGAAATCAATAAGATGAATTAACTGCAATTAATCCATATGTTACTGATTCTGGTAAGTCCAACTACGTTTCAAACAACAATTTTGGAACAATGTATTTCAGAATATAAACCCTGCACCTGTGGCATTTTTTCTTTGTTATTAATTAACAATAATGAAGAGAATAATTAATTAATCGATTGATTGATTGATAATCAAATGAATCGCTTTTGAGCTCAACATTTTGGGGAGGGGGGGGGGGGAGGACAAACTTTCCAGAAATCAGTTTTCCCAATACAAAATAATTTTCTCTAATGTGTATGTCATAATATGTTTATTATTTTATTTTATTTTATTTTATTTTATTTTATTTTATTTTATTTTATTTTATTTTATTTTATTTTATTTTATTTTATTTTATTTTATAGATATTGAGATGCAATTTGGCAATCACCAAACTGTGGTCATTACCATGGTTTACTCAACCATGGCCTGCTGCATAAACAACAACCAGGCTCACAAAATAAACTAAGTTGTAAACAAGGAAATATCATTTTAGCTTAACATGATGTGCAAACTCAGATCTTCCCTCTATTGCTTACATCTGTACCTATGTGATGACTGTTTGATAAGTGCATTCTAGTCAACAAACAGGTTCCAATTACTGTAGTTTGCTTTGAAGTACCAAGCAAACAAATAGTTCTGTCCCTCTGCCCTTCAATTGCTGCTACTTAGAAATTTCTACCACATAACTCACTGTTAACATCTCTTGAACTATTCAGGAGGGAAGTATCTTCTGTTAGCATTCATATCTGAGCAGAAAATTGGTAGCAATGTCAATTGATCAGAATGGAAAAGAACCATTTCATATTTACTCAAATTAAAAGGAAATAAAGAAACAAAGAAGAGATACACTGGAGCAGCCTTTCTCCACCTTTTGACCCTGAAGGAACCCTTGAAATATCTTTTAGGCCTTGGGGAACCCCTGCACATTCAGGCTCAAAGATAGGCCAGAAGTTACAAAATGATTATATTTGTTTCATGGGCAGGCCTGTAGACATGCATTCACGGTGTTCTTCAACTAAAAATAAAGAATGAAACTTACCTCTTTCATGTGAAGTTGCCTGAATTTGAAATAATTTTTTAAACAAATCGTGATCTCCCAGGGAACCCCTAGTGACCTCCCGTGGAACCCGAGGGTGCCACGGAGCCCTGGTCGAGAAACCCTGGTATATACTATCCACCATTTACTTGTGTAGACACCCTACTTCGGCCAATTCTAGTCCACGCACCAATGGACAATAATATAATTAAAATTATTATATTTGTTTCATGGGCATGCCTGTAGATATGCATTAACCATGTTCTTCAACTAAAAATAAAGGACGAAACTGACCTCTTTCATGTGAAGTTGCCCGAATTTGAAATAATTTTTAAAATAAATCGTGATTTCTCGCGGAACCTGAGGGTGCCATGGAACCCTGGTTGAGAAACCCTGCACTGGAGTAATGGTATCGTTAAGATGTTGGAGGACCAGCAGATCTGGATTAAGTAAAGGTAAAGGTTCCCCCCACACATTTGTGCAGTCGTGTCCGACTCTAGGGGCCGGTGCTCATCTCCGTTTGTTAGCCGAAGAGGCAGCGTTGTCCGAAGACGCTTCCACGGTCATGTGGCCGCATGACGCACGTGGAACGCTGTTACCAACTTCACCGAAGTGGTACCTATTCATCTACTTGCATTTGCATGCTTTCGAATTGCTAGGTTGGCAAGAGCTGGGGCGAGTGCGGGAGCTCACTCCGTCACGCAGGGCTAGGGATTCGAACCTCCGAACTTGCGATCTTCCGATCGACAAGCCTGGCGTCTTACCCGCTGAGCCACCACGCCCCTCGATCTGGATTGGAAGCATGCAAATGGTGCTACATGGCAGCCAAGTGAGACAAAATCTGAGTGGTTTGCTGACCTCTACTGGTCATCCAGAACATTGCAGGTGCCAACTGGGAGCCCTGAAGCGTTGATAAATGCCATGCACTTGTTCTATAGAATTAAGATGTTTGAATGGGGAGAAATTCTCTCTCTTTTTCTCTCTTTGAAAACGATGGACATCTGCAAGCCATAAGTGTATTCTCCTGGGTAACATTATTCTTCTGAAGATATCAGCCTGTCTTACTGCAGATTGTGCATAATCCTTCTCATTTGATGGCAGCTCCATTTCAGTGATGCAGAAAATTAATTAGTGCATTTTATTTTCACACTTCGTGGAGCTACACATCATGGCAAAGCCGAGAGAAAGAAAGGAAAAGCCAACTTCACAAATGAACAGACTCCAAATTTGCTTCTCCCCGAATAGCTTTTAAAGCCGGAATAATGGCAGTAGCTGGTAGCTGGGAAAACAATTGGAGTAAGGGGTTAGCGGTAGTTTCGAAGCTATTAAGCTAGCACCGTCTCAGAGGAGACTGAAAGTTTACAAGCCCAGCCCCAACTCCCATTACTCTTTCTTTTTCTGGTCTTCTGCTGATTCTCCTTCTTTCCATCAGGGTGTCTGGATGCCTCCTGATCCTATTTGCGTGGTTAGGTCAGGTCCGAAAGTCAGTGGAACCTGATTTGGAAACCAGACCCATTTGATTTGATTCAGATTCCCAAACCAAAGACAAACCCCACCTACTGTGAATACGTAGAGGCACCCCCCCTTGTTCAAAAGCATCCAGTCCAGAGATCTCATCAAACTGGCTTCCAATCAAATCTCCCAACCAAAGTGTTGCAGAATTCTACTTTTCATTCCTCTTGAGAAGTATCAGGTACAGACCACTCATGATTGGGTGGTCTGGCCATCCTATGGCAACTCTGAAATTCCCAGTAGATCTATCATGGGTTGTCCTCTAGAGAGGGTTGGGATAAGTGAGAAGAGCAGAGTTTGAAATGGAACTACTGAGTTGGGGAGATCCAGGCGAGATACCCTTGGAACAGAATACCTAGGCTTGCTGGGGGCCAGATTTTGATACATGATTACATACAGGTAGTCCTCGCTTAACAACTATTTGTTTAGTGACAGTTTGGACTTATGATGGTGTTGAAAAAACTGACTTACGACAGGTCCTCACACTTACGACTGTCACAGCATCCTCCCAGTCACGTGATCACAATTTGGGTGCTTGGCAACTGGTTCGCATGTATGACTGTCGTAGCATCCCATGGTCATGTGATCACCATTTTCAACCTTCCCGGCGGGCTTCTGGCAAGCAAAATCAATGGGGAACCACATGATTCACTTAACGCCTACAGTGATTCACTTAACGGCTGCTGCAAAAAAGGTCGTAAAATCAGGTTGGATTTGCTTAATGACCAATTCGCTTAGCAACTGAAATTCCAGTCCCAATTGCGGTTGTTAAGCGAGTACTACCTGTACATGCTATATTTGAACACTCGGAGGGAAACAGCCTCTAGCCTTTAATGGAACTTAGGTGCTTCCAAAGAGAAAGTACAAGGTTACAGCCTTAAAGACTGAAGTTGTGTTTTGTGCAGTATATTCTCTCCCTCCCTCCCTCCCTCCCTCCCTCCCTCCCTCCCTCCCTCCCTCTCTCTCTCTCTCTCTCTCTCTCTAATATTACAGTCTCCCTGTCGCACAGAGAGAAAAGATGACTAAAAGGTATGAGGTTTCGATTTTTTTTTCTAAATTACCAAAAGTTTAAGCCTTTATTGGTTTTGCAAATCACAGGTCAGTGTGACTTTCAAGAGAGAGGTCTAATTGGTTTTAAGAGTTAATTGGTGATATTAGCAGCTAAGTGTGACATGCTGTTTTCCAGGAAGCTGTTGTTTGAATTACATTGATCGGAGGGGCTAGATATGCAGAAATGGCATTATTTTGGAGTACAAAGGATTTATATACCCATGTTATCTGTACAGCACTTTAAAGTCCCCAGAAGAGCTATGCTGGGATTAGCTCCAATTTTGCTGGGTGTCCCACGTGGATTATTACAGGCCTGACTTTTGCAGTTCTGTGTTCTGCAGAACAGAAGCACTGGGTTCTGCCATTCGTTTTCGAGCCAGAGGATGAAAGCAAGAAATCAGGAGGAGTTTGATAGCACCTTTCACACCTAATGCATGTTATTAAAAGGCATAAGCTTTAATAAAATGTGTCAGTCGGAAACGTTGCTGTCAGACACCTTCTGATTTTTTGCTACCATAGACTAACACAGCTCTCCTTCCACGATGTCTCTGATGAAAGCAAGGGCGTATCCTTTGATGAAGAAAGCCTTGAATACGTGCTCCCTCAAGAGTCTTCGTCGGAATCTTCTGCTCAAGCTTGAAGATCCAAAATTGAAGGTTATGACCTCACCCAAGACTCCTAGGTTATATGTTTAAGAACAGGAAGGAAGGAAGGAAGGAAGGAAGGAAGGAAGGAAGGAAGGAAGGAAGGAAGGAAGGAAGGAAGGATGGATTACAGGTTCTACTTGTAGGTGACTCAAAAGCTTTCGGTTGGCTGGTGAGCATCATACCCAAGAGAGGTCTTCTTAACTTTGAAAGAAATATGATTTGACATATTTCAGTGCAATCTTATTTGGGAAGAGGGAACACCTTGGGATTTGTACCTATTGTGTTGAATGACAAAGAAAGTCATTAATAATATCAAGATCCCATACTGTGCAGCGTGCAGATAAGAAAAGTATTTGGATCAGGTCTGATTTTGGGGTGGGTGGGGGAAACATAAATGATAATGTAAGAACAAAATATAGTGTGAACTCCAAAATGAGATGAAGGGCACCACACCCAACTTGTTAAGGGTCTCCCAAGGGCTCTATCCCCTGTAATTAAAGAAGATCATTAATCTATCAAGGAGACCATGATAGGCCAGAAAAAAGAATAATTACAGGGAGTTGGTTATGTGTCTTCCTGCCAGAGAAAACATCCAGCCCATAGTGATAATTGCCCTGGGACTAAACCTTCTCTGTTGCCCAGATGATTACAAGCCACCAATGGTCTAAGCAAGAACATCAGCAAAGAAAGATCAGCTAAGCTGTAGTTCCACAGACACTCCAAGGTATAGCATTCAGCTCCTTCCGAACTTGAAAAAACTGGTCTCCTCTTCTCCAATTTCCCTCCATTTCCCTTCCCTCTTTCGTTGAAAGACCATAATTCGCTGAAGAATGGGATAGAAATACCGTAAATAAACTAACATTTATCTGGATTACCATCTTTGGCTATTTTCTCTTTAGACCAGCCTTTCTCAACCTTTTGACCCTGGAGGAACCCTTCAAATATTTTTCAGGCCTTGGGGAACCCCTGCACACTCAGGCTCAAAGATAGGCCAGATGTTACAAAATGATTCTATTCATTTCATGGGTAGGCCTGTAGATATGCACTAGCCGAGTTCTTCAACTAAAAATAAGAATGAAACGTACCTCTTTCATGTGGAGTTGCCTGAATTTGAAATATTTTTTTAAATAAATCGTGATCTCCCAGGGAACCCTTAGTGACCTCTCGCGGAACCCTGGGGTGCCACGGAACCCTGTTTGAGAAACCCTGCCTTAGACCATCTTTAGCCATTTTATCTGAATTGGATTCATCCAGCTGTGCACAGGGTAAATAAAACAAGGGGCTTGCTCAGTGTAGTCATTCTTCCTGGAAACTGGCAACCACAGAACAACCAGTTCTGGGAGTGTGTCGCATCGCTTGCCGTCCATTGTTAATCCGTGTGTTTACTCCTTTACCACGCATTCACTTAAAAGAACCAAGAGTTTAGCGTGTTCCTTTTCCCTGAATGATTTTACTGGGCCTCTCATGAGAAGTGAACAAAGTCATTTATGGTAGCTATGAAAACCAGAGGGCTGGTTTAATTTGACAATCTGCTCTTTCAGCACGTGGTTGGTTCCACTCAAGAAATGGAATTGAGCACAAAGGGAGCAACTGACTCCGGGTGGGTTGGGAGGAAGAGTGCGCAGAATGAAAAGCCAGAAAGGAAAATAGATGACACCTTTCATGCATCGGAAAAGATGAAAAGCGTCTTTTTTTCCACATCAAAGATGCCCAAGAAGGATGGAGGCCGGCAGGAGGAGGAATAACAAGATAAATGCCGGTAAGAGCCTGTCCTCTTCTTAGAGATGGATTTGAAACAGAATTTTAAAATAAGTTGTAACGCTTTGTTTTGAACAGCTGGAGATCCCTCATGGTTTGCAAAAGACGTGTGCCAGCTTGAAAAGCAATGAAGACATCTCTCGTAGAGAAGATGGAAGGTCCTTTTTAAATACCGCTACTACTAGTAGTCTAGAACCAGTTTGGTGTCATGGTTAAGGCATCAGGCTAGAAACCAGGAGACTGAGAGTTCTAGTCCCGCCTTAGACATGAAAGCCAGCTGGGTGACCTTGGGCCAGTCCCTCTCTCTCAGCCCTAAGAAGGATGTAATGGCAAACCAGGAGACTGAGAGTTCTAGTCCCGCCTTAGGCATGAAAGCCAGCTGGGTGACCTTGGGCCAGTCCCTCTCTCTCAGCCCTAAGAAGGAGGCAATGGCAAACCACTTCTGAAAAACCTTGCCAAGAAAACTGCAGGGACTTGTCCAGGCAGTATCCCAGAATCGAACATGATGGAACAGATTTTTTTTTAAAAAAAAACTACTAGTAGTAGTGATGGAAATACTGCTACTAAAATAAATACTACGAGTAGTTGCAAAGGCCAATAGTCAGGACCAGCCTTACTGTCAGTCAAAATGAGGCTGTTGTCTTGGTGAAAGGATTGCAAATAATTAATGATTTGGCTGTCAAATGTTCATCACTGAAGTAGGAAGAAGCATTGTTGAGATTTTCTGCCTGATCTGCTCCAGGATCAAGCCGCCAAAACTTAAAAGCAGAGTCACTTCCCAACTCAAACATTCCCCTATGATTTTAGGGAAGAGGGAATAAGGCAGAAAAACAGCCCGTGCGATAGGGAAACAATGATATACAGTGGGAGATCAGAACAAGCTGTTCAAGCTTAAGGACAGAATTAATTTTATATTGATACTAATGGATATTACATGGATCTTTTCTTTTCTTTTCTTGTATTAATTAATCTTTCTTGCTCTCTTTGGCCACATTTAGCTCATTCTGATCACCATAATATATGCAAGTTTTTCTTTTCTTCACTCTATTAATCCCCCCCACCCCACCCCACCCCGCCTTGTTGGTGTTAGCTTTCTGTTTTTCACTATTATTACAATTAATTCAATTATTTTAAAAATAACAGAGAGCCATGTTTTTCTCTCTAAGCTAGTCTGCTGTCTTTAAGTGCAGCAAAGAATGAAGTCCCATCATCAGTTGCCCACCACGCTCAGATTTTGCCCCTGAGATATGAGGAAGCATGATCTTTTTCTTCATGTCGTATGGCATAAAACATGGGCCGTCATGCTGAAGTCTGCCTTCTATCCAGCAAGATCCATGAAAAATGGAGAAGCAGAAAAGTTTCATGTTCGACTTCCTCAAATTTATTGCCCAATTCTTCTTTTGGTGTATTATCTTTTCATAACAATCCTGGGGTCCCCTTTGCTAAGGCAGATCTCCCAATTTTCAGTATTAATTTCTCCTCCTCCTCCTCCTCCTCCTCCTCCTCCTCCTCCTCCTCCTCCTCCTCCTCCTCCTCCAAAACAAGCATTTTCCCTATTGGAAATGAGTGTTACTTAACTGTGGCATGTACCATCTGTTTCATCCTAATATATAAATTGTTAATATTATCTCTAATCTTGTGGTGGTATATAATTAATAGTTTTAGAAAAATTCTGTCAGGATTTATGATCTACCCTTCCATTCTCAACTTGCCTGATAGAGTTATAAATATCATTTCATGCTTAATGGAATTATGTAAATAGGGCAATTAAAAGTTACAGTATAAAGACAACTCCATTCTATTTGATCCTCTACCTTTCTGTCTCCTCTGCATCCCCCCTCCTTCCTTATGCAGGCACATAAAACAGTCTATATGGGGCCATGGTGGGGTTGGGTGTCTTGTGGCTCGGTGTCTTATGGAAAATCATGTCTAAGCCATCACATTAAGTCATAATATGGTTTATTGGTTGCACATAGCATCACACGGGAACACAGCAATTATGTTTTGATAATCCAGCACATTGCATGAATCCATCCATGAAGAAATGTAATGTGAACCCCTTCCATGCACCCACCTGGAAATGTAATTAATAAATAGACAAATAGATGTTTTTCCTGATACTGGGTGTCTTAATGGATCTCAGACTGAACATGAGACACGAGTCTGTAGCTTGAATCATGTCAACTGGATTTCTATTTTCTCAGTGGAAACGTTTCGCTCCTTATCCAATCCTTATCCTTATCCTTATCCTTATCCTTGGATAAGGAGCGAAACGTTTCCACTGAGAAAATAGAAATCCAGTTGACATGATTCAAGCTACAGACAATTCCACCTGGATGACTTAGAACCTTCATAGACATGAGACACGAGTCTACTGCAGCTACTAAAATAATAATAATAATAATAAAAAGGATGGTCATGTAGAAGTTCAGCATTTTTCCAGAAGACAGGACAAGAAACAATGGCTTAAGCTACTAGAAAATAAGTTTCAGTTGGACTTCAGTAAGAACTTCTGAACAATAAGAGTTGTTTCACAATAGATCAGATGCCTTAAGAGGTAGTAGACATGTCTTTTGCTGGAGGTGTCTAACCAAAACCAGGGTGGTTTTGGATCTGTTGGGGGTGGCTGCCCTGGGCAGTGGATTGGAGTAGATTGATCTCCAACCCAACACTTCCATTATATGATTCTATATTTTTCCTGGAGAAGCTCTGAAAAACACCCCTGTCAGAAAACCTGAAGAGGCTTCAGTCTAGACCAAGGGTGAGGAAGCCTTCCAGATGTTGCTGATCCACATCTGCTACCAGCCCTAGTCAGTATGGCCAACATCTAGAGGGCCTCAGCTTCCTCCCCCTTCCCCATCGCTGATGGAGACCATCCCAAAGCCTGACTTGACATTTGACTGATAGAAAGCCATCAAGAAGACATCTGCACATTCCTGTCTAGCTAGACCTGAGATTTTACTAAGAGTTTTATGCATTTCAAGCCAGGTTTTGTGGGAGCAACAAGCCCCATTCACAGAAAGGTTGCCGTGACCCCAAAGGGAAAAAATCTTGTTCCATTCAAGCTTAATTAATGACTACTCCCGCAGCTCCAGCAATTATTCATATTTTCTAGATAGGTCGGATATCAGATATAGCATGAGTGCAGTGCCGAAATACCATGGGCAATTATTTAATGATGAAATAAATGCTGATTAGGTACCCTTAAAGCTATTACTTTTCTTGATGGAATATTTTTGCAGCCACTGAAGAAGGAAGGGTAATTTGCTTCTCATCAGTCCTGCTACTTTTGCTGTTTTGGAAAATAATATGCAACTAATAAGGGCTTTGAGAAAGTGGAGAGAGGTGGCTACTGTAAAGAAAGCTTTTTTCAGCCTATGGATCTCTCCAGAAGCCTTTCTTTGAGGATCAGTCTTTCTCTTCTTATGAAAAATCATATTGGGTTTTCTGATCAACATTTGGAAATATTGCAGAACTATACACAGAAAATTATTGGATGAGTTTGGTGGCTCCTTAACTTAATTTTATTGTCCATATTAAGTTGCCTGAGAAGATTTTGTTTATCCCACTGGAAAAAAATATGGTGTTGGGGATGATATCTGCCTTGGTTGCAATGATTAAAAAGTTGTTAGAACTTTGGCCAACATAGTAATGGTTCTAGGTTTGCTGAAACTCATGGGGTCACAGTATTACACAAGTTAAACACTGTAAAAAGTTGGTTGCAAGGGATCCTAGTTTGTAACCTTCAGCAAGAAAGCCACACTTTGATGTTCGTTGTCAATATTCTTTCCTTCTACTGTATACTTTGCAAGGCAGAAATCCCAGCTCAGGAATAGAATACTGGATTGGGAGAAGACTAGCATTTAGAAGAATCCTTGGTTGAAGACTGAAGGAGTTAAGTTCAATCCATTCTTCAGCTAGAAGGATCGGCTAACAGATGCTGATAGGAAAGACATATATGGGAAAGAGACTCTGGAAATGGAGAGGAGAAGGGAGGGAGGGAGGAATCTAGCTATATTGTGGAAGGAAGGAAGGAAGGAAGGAAGGAAGGAAGGAAGGAAGGAAGGAAGGAAGGAAGGAAGGAAGGAGAGCAGTTATCAATCTAGCTCTTTCGGAATTGCCTCTCAGGGGATGTGACAATAATGGGAGAGGGTCAGGGGGTGCATGAAGCCAGTGAGAGATGGGATTAGATCCAAATAAGGTAAGGTGAGAACTGGGTAAGACTTTAGCCTTTCCTCACTTGTGGATAACCATAATTCAAACTCATTAAAACAGTCTTTTCTCCTTTGCTGTCCTTATCACAGACAGCCTTGAAGAAGGTAGAATCTGTTGGGCTTCATCACATCTCCCAGGACCTTGAAAGGAAGTCATAGGATTGGCAGGGACTTGAAAGAAAGTAATGGAACAGGAGAGGGGAGGAGAGGGGGAACTAGCTAGTTCAGTCCAGGAATTAGTTACTACATCGACACTGACGTGAGATCATTCATCCTGTCTGAAGAGGGTGCCCTGCCAGGATCCCTGGTGAGATGTATGGGGTGACCTCTGGAGCTGAGTTATTCAGATGAGAGCTGTATCCCTTCCTTGCCTCTTCTCAGTGCCTACGAGCACCCTGGCCCAGCTTCAGAGAGTCGGTTGCTCAGATGGCAACATGCCTTCACCAGCTGCAGGTGAGAATAGTGGCAACTGAAAGTGGGGTGGTGCTTGCAATAGGCCAGGAGTGTCCTCAGGGTGTGTCAAAAATGTCAAGGTCACTGGCTGTGTTTTTACTTTGTTCTTAATTTGTTTTAATTGTTAGCTGCCCAAAGTCATTTATATGAGATGGGCAGCCATATAAATGTATTAGATGATGAGAGAGAGAGAGAGAGAGAGAGAGAGAGAGAGAGAGAGAGAGAGAGAGATGGAGATGGATGGATGGATGGATGGATGGATGGATGGATGGATGGATGGATGGATGGATGGATGATAGAGACATACGATAGATAGATAGATAGATAGATAGATAGATAGATAGATAGATAGATAGATAGATGGATGGATGGATGGATGGATGGATGGATGGATGGATGGATGGATGGATGGATGGATGGATGATAGAGACATACGATAGATAGATAGATAGATAGATAGATAGATAGATAGATAGATAGATAGCTGGATGATAGATAGATAGATAGATAGATAGATAGATAGATAGATAGATATAGATAGATGATAGAGATGATAGATATAGATAGATAGATAGATAGATAGATAGATAGATAGATAGAGATAGATAGACAGAGATAATAGAGATAGATAGAGATAGAGATAGAGATAGAGATAGATGAGAGATAGAGATAGAGATAGAGATAGAGATAGAGATAGAGATAGAGATAGAGATAGAGATAGAGATAGAGATAGAGATAGAGATAGAGATAGAGATAGAGATAGAGATAGAGATAGAAATGGCAGCCATGAAAGTGCAATTGAAGCTCTTCCTGTTTTTTAGGTGCATCACACATACAAACACCACATCAAACCTGAACAGCTCTGCCAGATCAGCAGGAGAAGTAGGTAATATTTCTGTCTGTTGGACCATTTTTCGTCTCCCTGCGCCCAGATCTGAGATTTCCAAACTCCAGAATCAGCAACACCTCTGGAAATGAGGCAGGAAAGGGGTGGCCCATTAATTTTTCCAATTCCATGCCAGTCTACATCTTACCCCATTGAATCAAGTTCATTGGGGCCCATTGTTTGAGGCTTGAACAACCTTTAATAGCTCAGGTTGCTTTCTTACCTTCAGCCCAAATGCTCCTTTTCCTGATTAGAATATCAAACTTTCCAGACGAACGAAATGCTTTTTCTACTGTATCGTGTGTCTCTTTTAAAGCTAACAATATGTTCTTGCAGAGCCCGGAAAAGTTATTCCTTTTTTTTTTCTTTCCAGTGATGAATTCGTGAGGAGTATGCTGTTTTGGTAATTTATGGAGGGAAAGGAATGAAAGCTTTAATAGTCAGAGATGGGTTATAAGTTTAAAAAGTGACATATGGTTGGGAGTGTTCATAAGAAAATGGCAAAGAAGAGAGAATGAAAGAGAGAGAGAGAGAGCGAATGTTCAGTCAACCTCTAAAGGAAGTTAAAGATCAAGCTGAATTGTTCAACTGAGCTGTATCGATTAGACTCAGATTGTCGATTTTATTTATAAGCAAAGCATCCAATTTGGTTTGATGTCGTGATCAAATTGCAAAAGAAAAGAGAAAGAAATGAGCTTGCTTGATGGTTTAATGCAAACATGGCAGATTCTCCTTTCCTGAGCCTGTCAGTGAACTGGAACAAAGATCTATGCCCAAATCTATGCTTTTCCAAAGGCACTTTGCAACTTGAAGAAGTGAATTCAATAATACGTAGGTAAATAGAGGAGAAATGGATGCAATCCCATGAGTTAATTTGGGAAAGACGGTTTGCAGAAAGTAAAAGAGTTTTGCAGTGAATACTAAAAACAAAAAAAGCATCCATTTGGTTAAGGGATGTATTGCTGGTTGGAGAAATGTACATAAAAATGTCATTTGGCAGGGTCCAGGAGACGTGCCTTCTCTGCGATAGCACCCGCCTTGTGGAATATCTTGCCCCCAGAGGTGAGACAGGCACCTTCGCTCCTGGCCTTCAGAAAGTCTTTAAAGATCTGGTTCTGCCACCTTGCTTGGGACAAAGGAGGTAATAGTTCCTCCTGGGGGGTGGTTAGCCCCGTAATACCCTCCTTTTTTAAGACCTTCCCATCCTCTGGATTCTTATCTATTTATTATTATATTGTATTTTTAAGTGTGTAGGTTTTTAATATTAATATTAAGGTTGTAAACTGCCCAGAGTGTACTGTCGTGGAGATGGGCGGTGATAAATTCGAATAATAAATAATAAATAAATAAAAATGCACGTGAAGTCGGAAAAGCAAAAAGTGAGTGAAGCTGAGATGGAGTGATTGCAGCAAGGACAGGGGACTGAAGCATTTCCAGCACTTAAACTGTTCCTTGATGCAGCTTTAAAACCTACTGGTGGGATTGCCCAGATCTTATACTGGTATTCCTCACCACCAACAAGCTATGATTACTAGCCTTGCTGGAGAAAAAAAGAGGCATGGCCTTTGTTATGTTCCATTGGGGTTAATATTAGATTCATGGTCTTTTTTCTGCTGGAGGGATAACATGCGTGGAAAATAAGTCACCCCTTCCTCTGAGCCACTGAATTTTTGAAGTTTAAAACCCAACTGGAGAATGTTCAAGTAGATTCCTTGGACCTTATCTGTTCTGGTTTTACTTGGGAAGAAATCTCTCTGCATTCAGTGGGTTGCGTCAGACTAAATGTGTACACAGTAACTCCACTGCTGGTTATGAATTTCCAATCACCTCCAACCTGGATCGTTCAGATCACTTCCTTCTCATACTGTCATTTGTCTGATGTGAGACTGTCCTGAAGATCACCTGGAAACTGGTTTGGGCAAAATGCAATGGTCCATGTGCTAATGGGAACCACACAACATTGCCATAAGACACCAGCATTGTGGGCGCAATTGTGCAGCATTGGTTGCCAGTCTGTTTCTGGATGCCTTCAAGATGCAGATCCTATGAGATTACTAGCTCCAACTAGAACTTGTCCATCCAAGTGGATGCTCCACGTCCTCACTCCTCAGGATTATGGCGGGAGGGGATTCAAAGGGGAACCTTTTCTGCCACATCTCCCCTCCTATGGAAGACCCTCCCACCAGAAATATGACCTGCACCCTCAGTCCTGACATTTAGACAGTTCTTGAAGACCTGGATTTTTCAAAGAGCATTTGAGGACCATGCTTCGATATACCTGGAATGAATGAGGGCACTTCTCTTATGAATCACTGTTATTTCATTTATTTATTTAGTCATTAGATTGCTGGGAGACTTGTGGGCTTCCTTGTTGGTTGGCCACTATGAGAACAACTGCTGGACTAGGCAGGCCAATGGTCTGACCTAGCAGGGCATGGCTTATGCTCTTTATGTTCTAGATTTATACTTGTCATTATTCACACTGTCTTGGTTGTTGACCATAGCTATACAGGTATTCCTCGCTTAACTACTACAATTGGGACTCGAATTTAGGTTGCTAAGCGATGCAGTCATTAAGCGAATCCAGACCTGATTTTACGACCATTTTTGCACTGCCGTTAAGCGAATCACCACGGTCGTTAAGTGAATCATGTGGTTCCCTATTGATTTTGCTTATTGGAAGCTGGCTGGGAAGGTAAAAAAAGGTGATCACGTGACCACGGGATGCTGCAACTGTCATAAATGCACGACAGTTGCCAAGCGCCTGAATTGTGATCATGTGACCGTGGGGATGCTGGAACAGTCGTAAGCGTGAGGAACGGTCATAAGTCGTTTTTTTCAGCACAGTTGTAACTCTGGACGGTTGCTATACAGTATGAACTGTTGTTAAGCGAGGACTACCTGTATGGCAGTCAACCATACAATAAAAGCAGAATAGAACATCCATAACATGTTGGAAACTGCAAAACAAAATTAAATCATGGCACAATAACAGAAGCATTCATCAACCAATGAGGTCATTTCATTCACCATAGGCTCCCTGAAACAATTATGTTTTTAAAGGCTTACAGGAAAGCCAGTAACAAACGGATCCTATCTGATTTCCACCAAGTGTTCCAAATTGTTACAACACAATCAGATTGCAAATTGTTGTGTTAGGTTTTCTATCTTTGGCGCAGTTTGAGGTTTGCATTGTTGTGTGCGAGCCACTTAGCGTCGAACAATGGAAGCAGCATAAAAGCATTGGTGATAAAGAAATAAATAAATTTCCAAAGTAACTTGTCAGCCTGTGTGGATGGCTCTGGGGAATTACTTTGATCTTCTTTTTCTTCCAGATACATTTCCTTGGAAGGGTGCAAAGTAACTTGTTTCTACACCCTTGAGTAATGGAAACCGATAGGTTATTTGCTGGATATTGAGTACAACAGACAGAGTAATAGGCTGTACGAGCAAAGATTTCAAAGACAGAAGCTTTGAACAAAAAGTTGGGAAGCTGCTTTTGCCCACAAGCTGTCGAAGAGATAAGAGAAAACATGATAGTCAAAAAAGGACTTCAGCAAACAGAAAGAAAGGAGAAAGGAGAAAGGAGAAAGGAGAAAGGAGAAAGGAGAAAGGAGAAAGGAGAAAGGAGAAAGGGATCACTGGGAATTTGGTCTCAAAAAGGTAAAGCATGTTGCCCATTTATTTTATTTATTAGATTTTTATCCTGCCTTTATCAAGGCAGCATACCAATTCTCCCACCTCCTATTTTCCTCACCAACTCTGTAAGGTGGGCTGCTATCATGGTCTGTGGGAATGACTTCGGGAGAGAGGAGGAAGAGCTTCAGCCTAGGAAGCCGTCGTGCAAAAGGTATCTCAGCCCAGAGAAGCAAAAGGGGTGTGGGAAGCATCTCAGAAGGGATTCTTCCTAGTTTTCTGGAACATAAAAGTAAAGGAAGGTGGGAGGTGCTTTTGCACATTGTACGAAGTCCTAAATCCAATCAGCCAGAAGATGGTGTAAGGAATCTTACCCAGTCAGCAGTGTTGTCTGAATGAGGATGAGGTTGACGAAGGGAATCTTTTCATCCAACTGCTTGGAAAGAAGCCTTCGCACGGCCTACCCTAATAACAGGATTGCTGTAGGAATTCTGTGGCCACATCCTTCTGTTTCACTCCTCCACAGCTGTATTGGGGACGGGGTTTGTAATATGGGATGAAACGCATGATAGATAAGCACCCTCAAGTCTGGTATTGCCAACCGTAGTGTCCTGACTACGGGTGCAGGAAAAACACGCTGAGTTTTGAGATTTAAGCTCTGATGTTTATTATCCTACCTCCTAAACAGAATCCAGCTGAACTGACACAACTTGGCACTGCCCAGCGATAGAGTCCTCAATCTAGAGCGGGGATTTCTTGAGCCTCTTGGGAGGGAAACATAGAGTCTCAGAACTACGCATGCGTTTCCCTTCCTGCAGGGAGCCCCCTCCTTCTCTGCCCGTTATCTCCCTGACACGTAGTCAAGTCACAATGGACTTTTTTTAAAACAAGGAAATGATCCAAGGGAACGATAGTCTCCCATCCTCCCATCCTTTAGGAGGCTATCAAAGATGGTTGACCTCTCTTTGACTGGGCCATAGATCCTTATTCCAATGGACTGGGTGACTCAGTCAGCTGTCTGTGTGAACATGGCCTTTAGGTAGCTATGCAAAGTGCGCCCACATGCAATTTTTACAGATGGACTATAAATAAACTAAGTTACTATAGGGGAAAGTCATACCAGGTCGGGTGGTGGCAGGTCAGGAAAAAGAATAGCATTTGAATTAGAATTATGTTATGACAGGATGACATATTTTTACAATATTATGTATGAATATGTATGTATGAATACTATAAGAATTGGTATATTATGTATTATGTTATGTAATATGTTAGGTTATGTATTAGTGGAATATGTAGTCATAATATGAATAGAATATATTGTATTTTATTAGAATTAGAAGTAAATAAGGCTTTTATTTGTTATACTAATTGGATTTTATTGAAGATACAAATATAGATATAAAAATGGAAAGAGTGAATAAAAAATATCAAACTGATGCAGCAATGAACATTTAACTATTACTTCAAGGAGTGGAAGCTAAAGATGGACTATTGGAAGATAGCAAGAAAGGTGAAACTTATATGAAGATCAGAAGATTGGGTTATAGAAATTAAAGAGTATATGACAAAGAAAAGTTCCTGTGTATTGTATGAAGGACTAACATTTAAAGTTAATTATTGTATTTAAAGTTCAAAGATAGATTGGAGGCCATCTATTTTCTATGTTTCCTTTGTTTATTATTTTTTGACTTCACTTTTTCTTTACTTTTTTCTTACTTTGTATTTCTATTTCTTTTTTCTGTTTCAACTTTTAATATGTATTTTAAAACTCAATAAAATTTATTGGGGGGGAAAAAAAGAATAGCATTTGACCGAAACAGAGTTGTTCTCGGACTAGGTACGGATGAACTAAATCTTTGGCGTTATAGCTCAAACTCCTTAAGAGATGAGATATCGGCTTCAGATACAGACCTGTAGATTCTGCTCAGAGCAGGCTTAGGTGAAACACTTCAGTTCTCCTGACTTTTTGCCTTGCTGAATTGCATTAAGAAGGTATGGACGATATATAGATATGAATATAAGGCAATGCCTGATCTTGAAAAAGCCCACTATAATCTCTTTGGTAGAAGGCAAAAGGTTTATATGATCTGAACCAAAAGCAAGGTCCATGGTTCTTTCCAGTGGACAAATACTGAGGACGCTGATGTATCTGCTGTTTTTCACCAGCTCCAGTAGATGCTCTAAACTTCAGAAATTGGACTTTCTGGATCCAAAATATCTTTCTTCAGCATTGACTTGCAGCCTCAGCAAGAGAGAAAATAACCTTTCTAAAACATTATTTCAAAGGTGGCCTTTATAGAATTGTGCTCTCAATATCAACAGCTTTTCCCCCAATTATTCATCTTTCTCTTCAAATTATCTGCACATCCATTGGCTGGAATCCTTCAATCGGTTTCAATCAGAAAATGCACTTCAAACTCAAGCAGACTAGAAATACTGTAGTCTGTTTAGCTCCGAAGAATATTAATAATAATTGCATCCTTTCTCCGGGCTGATGGTAGGAAATGTTTTATTGAAAAGGTCATCTGAGGATTCTGAACTTTAACATTTTGTAATGTAATTTATTAAAATGACAGCACATGGTAAATTTTTAGCATCTCAGGCAAATTCATTTTCTTTATTTTCATGTTTGATATAACATCATTGCCAGTAGAGAAGAGAAGGTATTGTTATATTAATCATTGTGTGCCGAAGATATATATATATATATATTTTTCACAGAAGGAATTTACTTTTAATGGAGGCTGGGTCACAGGAGAGCAATTACATTAGACAGAGTGGATTATATGGCATTATTTAAAATACACTTTCAGGTCAGCTTCTTTTACTTATCTAATTTATCAACAATTTTGGGCTAGCAGTTTCAATAATTGTATTAACATAATACCTAGGTATGTAATTGCTTTTCAGTTTCCTCCATTCTAATCTCATTGTCAGTCTGTTAACTTGGTGCAAAGTTCATATTTGTGGCTGCTTGAAGATGAGTGTATATATATATATATATATATATATATATATATATATATATATATTTCTATCCCACATATATATATATTTCTATCCCACATATATATATATTTCTATCACTCACACACACACACACACACACACACACATATATATATATATATATATATATATAACCAATGAATTGTTTCCATATTTCTTTAAAGCCATGCATTAGAAGAACATAGAAATGTAGTCAAGCAGAATGGGGATATTCTTATGTGAAAAGTTTCCTAATCTTTTCAGCTGCCGTGAATACACTATTTTAAGTAGAGCCTCAGATATGTAAATTCAGATGTGTAACATCCTCAGGGTTAATCTACTTTTTGGCAAGCAATGATGGATGGGAAATACGTTCCATCAGCATGCCAAGGTGAAGACACTAAATTTGGACCGGCTAAGCACACATACAAGGTAACAAATGCATGAGGAAAAATAGATTAAGAGAAAGTTATATTGGTTGAGGTTCTAAGAAAAATGCATCCAAAATTTTATTTTTGTATTTGCTACAAAATCTGTAAACAGTGTGGCCAACCAGAACTTCATGAGAAATGAATGGAGCCACTCTCAATATTTGCAAAAGATGTTACAGGCTGTTGAGGCAGAGTTCTTTAGCATTAGAAGTGACTTCCAAGAAGTAGTCTATTCCTAGTCTCCATCTGCTTTCTCAATTACGTCCAAGAGTTCCACCAGCATGTCAGTTATAAGAGCAATGTAGGCTGGAAAATATCCAGCTTAGTGGTTGTCAACCAACTCCTGTAACCCCACAGCAAGAGAATCTTGTTAGAGAAAGCTTAGTTTAAGACTTTAACCATCTTAGCCTGAGATTCATGGCTCGAGACTTGGACTGAGATGAAGACTAATGAAGATTCCACACCCAATCTTCTCCAACCTGGCCACCTTCCAGATATACGGACTTCAGCTCCAAGAATTCCCCGCAATGGTTTTGCTGCAGGGAATTCTGGGAGCCAAAGTCCATCTGGAGAGTGCCCAAGATGGGGAGACTGTTCTAATCATGATTATAGTGGTTCATGAACTGAAAGATGAAGAGGTAATACATATAATTAAAAAAAAAAGGAATTCCAGAGAAATTGCAAACTATCAGTGCAAGCACAATCCAGCAATTCAAAATAGCTACATCTGTTCAGAAATTCAGATGATAACTTTGGAAGCTTCCTTACAAAGAGAACTACAGATCTATCCTGGAATATTTCTGAAGGTGACAGATCAATCTGGGTTGATGGACTTTCTGCAGTTAACAGCAGCCTTTACCATTTTAATAATCAGTTAAGGGGGCTTGCAATTGAAATATGTTTGCACAGTTGCTATCATGGTACTTAACAACACTGCTTAAGTACATTTTAATTCTTGGATTTCAGCCAAAGAAATAATAATGTCTACAAAATGCAAACTGAATATTACTGAAATTTAGCCTTTTAACAGCTGTATTGGTAGAGTGTTGGGAAGAATATCCAGTCCTGATTGAAAATGATTCTTCTTCTGAGAAGAAGCTGAAAGTCAAATTGGTTAAATCATAGGGAATAGCCCAATGGGAACTGGATCACTTTGAAATGCAGATAAGATATCCTAGGGATTCAATCCTTCTTCACATCAAAAAATCTGTCTTGCTGCAATTGCTGGTCTACAAATCAGAATTTAGACAGTACATATAGCTTAGAGCCCAATTCAGGAGGAAAAAAAGAGCTCAAATTCATTTATAAAGGTAAAGGTTACCCCCACACAGTTGTACAGTCGTGTCCGACTCTAGGGGACGGTGCTCATCTCCGTTTGTTAGCCGAAGAGCCAGCGTTGTCCGAAGACGCTTCTGCGGTCATGTGGCTGGCACGACGCACACGGAACGCTGTTACCTTCCCACCGAAGTGGTACCTATTCATCTACTTGCATTTGCATGCTTTCGAATTGCTAGGTTGGCAAGAACGGGAGCTAGTGCGGGAGCTCACTCCGTCACGCGGGGCTAGGGATTCGAACCTCCAAACTTGCGATCGGAAGATCGACAAGCCTGGCGTCTTACCCACTGAGCCACCACGCCCCTTCACACCAATTCAGGAGGAAAAAAAGAGCTCAAATTCGTTTATAAAGGTAAAGGTTCCCCCCGCACATTTGTGCAGTCGTGTCCGACTCTAGGGGCCGGTGCTCATCTCCGTTTGTTAGTCAAAGAGCCAGCGTTGTCCGAAGACGCTTCCATTGTCATGTGGCCAGCATGACAGACACGGAATGCTGTTACCATCCCACCAAAGTGGTACCTATTCATCTACTTGCGTTTGCATGCTTTCGAATTGCTAGGTTGGCAAGAGCTGGGGCTAGTGCAGGAGCTCACTCTGTCACAGGGGACTAGGGATTCGAACCTCCAAACTTGTGATTGGAAGATCGACAAGCCTGGTGTCTTACCCGCTGAGCCACCACGCCCCTTCACACCAATTCAGGAGGAAAAAAAGAGCTCAAATTCATTTATGGGTCCACCCATTTTTGGCAAAGCTGACTCCAGAGCACAATTTGGAAAGATCAAGCTTCATGTCTCCCTTTGACTATCATCAGCTTGCCTTAGTAGATCTGCAGGTCTTTCCCCAACAGAGAACTCTTTAAGAACCTCAACATGGAGTAAGTTCTTCTCTGCCTCTCCTAATACTGGACCATCAGGAGCAAAAGGTGGACTCCTGTTACGGCAATAATCTCTGGGAAGAAAATATGTTGGTTTTAGAGCAAAGAGGAGTTGGAGGACCTTAACTGATCATGGGTAGTACCAGTACTAACTCTGCCTCTCTCCTTCCGAAGATGAATCCCACCTTACCTGGGACAGCCACCAAATCTCTCTGAATTGGCTTGATTACATGCCTGATCCAGCCAGATTCAGCATGCATCCCTAATCAGGACTAAGGAATTATTTTTCCTGATGCACATCTCTATTCAAGACATTCTTCAAAACAAGAGAAGGGTTAAAGAAATACTCCCCTGCTTCATTATTAGGGAGCATAGGTATAAAAAACTGTACCATTGGCTTTTTCAAATGAATGCAAAGATCACCAATGACTATTCAATCCACTGAAGAAGAGGACTTTCCTTGGTAACCATAAGGACTCTGCAGATCTTCACAGGAGTACTTTGTTTCAATAAACATTCAAACAAAGCATCTTCTTTAAAATGCTTTGTGAAGCCACATGGTCCCCTGGCTTATCAAGTCAAAGTGAAGTGGTTTGTTCATCTTCTTTGTTTCATCTTCTTTGTCTGTCTTCTTCCAGGGACTCCTCTGGCCTTGGTAATAGCTCAAAGGTGCTTCCAGGAAGTTACTGAAAGCATCAGAGAATATGTATTGTCGAAGGCTTTCACGGCCGGAGTTCGATGGTTGTTGTGGGTCTTCCGGGCTGTGTGGTCGTGTTCTGGAAGTTGTGGTTCCTAACGTTTCGCCAGCATCTGTGGCCAGCATCTTCAGAGGGCAGGAGCACAGACAGAAGGCTCTTTCTGTGCTCAGGTAGAGTGGCCTTCCAGAACACGGCCACACAGCCCGGAAGACCCACAACAACCATCAGAGAATACTTCAGGGAAAGCACAGCACTTGCAAAAAAGCATCTTTTCCCACCTTTTGCAAGGGTTGATGGACGCTATGAGGGCACATGAAGATGTGCCTGTCCTGCAGCACGAGTAAAACAGAAAGCTTCTTTTGATGCTCCTAGTTGAAGAGCTTCATTGAAGGCAATCTTGCCGCCGCCTCGCTATAGGCTGAATCGCTCTGGCTTTGCAGCATGAAGCAGCTGGTCAGGGTGAAGCAAAATGGCCTCACACCTAGCTTGCCTGTGGGCTGTGCATGTTGGCCCCGTGCATTGTCCACACTAAATGCTTATGACATAGCACCTTAAAATCATCTCAGGACTTAAAGCCTCCCATGCAGCCCTCTAAAACATCAATCCATGACTTGGGCGAGAATCAATTTGTCCAAAGCTTATCACGTTTCCATTTCGCTGCCCTGTCATTTCCTCAACCTCTTAATCCAGTATATTTCTGCATAACGCTCCAGCTCGCTCTCGGCTTGTGGAAATCTCTCCTCCCTGCCGCCCCCCCCCCCCCTTCCAACAGCAAACCTTGTCTCAGAGACAATTTTCTTCTGGCGTGGTAGAAAATGAGATCCTCAGCTGGTATAAATCTGCAAAGCTGCAATGAAATCAATAGAGCTGCTCCAAGTTTACACCCCAGATGATTACCTTGGCCATTATCCTGTGCCTGGGCCGTAGTACCTCTTGGCAGTTATCTTTTTTCTTTTTTCTTTTTGGTGGTCTCTGTTAACTCAGTAGCAAATTACTGTTTGAATCGTGGCCTGGGGCACTAATATTTAATGCGCTGACATTCACAATGAACAGTGTAGCCATGTATCAATTACTATACAATTAGCAGCTGAATTGCTGCTTGATGCAAATATATGTAGCAGTACTCTTTTTTTCTGTCCCCCCCCCCCCGTTTGTTTTTTTTAAATGTTCCAGAGGGGAAAAGATTTTTGGAATGAGCTAAGAGCTTGGCATGGCATCCTGTGCTTTACAAAGTGCCTCTGGAAAAGAATCGAGCTACCGCACCAGGTAAATTAAATGTTTAGTCCCTGTCATTGTTTTTTCAATCAGCTCATGCTGAATGAAATGCTTTGGGATACACATATTTGTCCCCCTCCCCCCTTTTTTTGAATACACAAAGAAGAAAGGAACGAGAAGGGAATCAAGAATGCTGTCCCCATAATGTTTTATATAGACCTAGCATGTAAGATAAAATTGTTAAAATATCATAACCAGATACAAATCGGAAGTTGACTAAATTCTATGTTTCAACTTTATCTTTTTTCTTTTTTACTTTACTACACTTTTTTATCTTTTCTTTTTTCTTGATTTGTATTTCCATTTTCCTTTCTGTTTCAAACTTTTATCTATGTAAATTTAAAACCTAATAAAATTTGATAAAAAAAAAAAGAATGCTGTCCCCACCAACATCTTGTGCAATTTACAATGGCAGATACAAACAGAATTAGAAATTACCTATTTTTTTCAAGCAGCCTAGAAGATCCAAAGTGACATTTTTAACAGGACATCCCTTTCTCTAATCTGTAGCTGCCTTCAGCCAACATGTTCAGCCTGGTTCTTGAATGAACCATTCAGCCATCAATTAACCCAATGTAATGGGTTTGTGCAACATACTATGTCCCTTCACCACCAAACCCTGATCAAAGCTGCTTGGACTTTGAATAACCAGGTTTAGCAGGTTGTGTGAACCCAGCATCTGGTTTCCTGAGGGTTAGAAGTGCAGGCAGGGTTTCTCAACCAGGGTTCTCTGGAACCCTCAGGTTCCGCACCAGGTCACTAGGAGTTCCCTGGGAGATCACGATTTGTTTAAAAAATTGTTTCAAATTCAGGCAACTTCACATTACAGAGGTAAGTTTCATTCTTTATTTTTAGTTTAGTCTTAGTTTTAAGACTTAAAACCTGGTTGTGTCATTATGCTTGGGGTCAGAAGGAGATTGGAGATACTTGGAAGTGGCTTGCACCTTAGATTTGCTCTGAGGGGCTCTTCTTATAAACTTAAGAATACTCTGCCTTTGGATCCCATTTTACTCATTATATTTTAAATTATTATTTACTATGTATTTTGTTTTATTTATAAATGTATATTAATGTTTTAATTTTGTTGTGAACCGCCCAGAGTCCCCCTCGGGGGAGTTGGGCGGTGATAAATCCAATAAATAAATAAATAAATAAATAAATAAATAAATAAATAAATAAATAAATAAATAAATAAATAAATAAATAAATAACACTGTGAATGCATCTATACAGGCCTACCCATGAAACAAATATAATCATTTTGTAACTTGTGGCCTCTGTTTGAGCCTCGGTTTCCCGAGGCCTGAGAAATATTTCAAGGGTTCCTCCGGGGTCAAAAGGTTGAGGAAGGCTGAGTGCAGACCTTGGCCCTGATCAAGAAATGGAACAACGCTCATCATCATCTAATTGTCAGAAGCAGTCAGCTCCATTAGTTAATGCAGGCAGCTGGAGAGATCTGGGCAACAGCTGGTACAGCTTTTGGAGATTTTTGATTATTCCTGAACGCTTCTTAAGCCTCCAGTGTGAAAACATGGGACATCCAAACTAAGAGGCCATGGTGGTTTACAGCATTTATAATAAAGAACATCAAACTGCTTTCAGCCCAACTTGGAATAGCTATGGAGTATAGTCGCTCAGTCAAATCCCTGGCAGGAAAAATAGTTCTTTATTGATATTGAAACTGTCTACAAATAGGCAAGACGTTCTGGAATTGCCTGTATGAAGAACGTTCTCTCACAGCTTAGTAGGTAAAGGTAAAGGTTCCCCCCGCACATTTGTGCAGTCGTGTCCGACTCTAGGGGCCGGTGGTCATCTCCGTTTGTTAGCCGAAGAGCCAGCGTTGTCCGAAGACGCTTCCACGGTCATGTGGCCGGCATGACGCGCGCGGAACGCTGTTACCTTCCCACCGAAGTGGTACCTATTCATCTACTTGCATTGGCATGCTTTCGAATTGCTAGGTTGGCAAGAGCGGGAGCTAGTGCGGGAGCTCACTCTGCACGCAGGGCTAGGGATTCGAACCTCCGAACTTGCGATCTTCCGATCAACAAGCCTGGCATCTTACCCGCTGAGCCACCACGCCCCTTCACAGCTTAGTGCATCTCAACAAATGTAACATCATCAAGAGGATATTCCCACTGGATTTGATGCACAAGAGAAAGTTGTCCAACAGGCATTTAGATCTTGATCCATACAGGACAACACAAGCAGCCAGAACTTGGCTTGCTAGCCAGGGGCTAAGTGGGAAACTCTTGGTTGGGCTTCTACTTACATTCTTCCATTATATGGTTGATTCTCCCCCACTCCATATCTCTTTTTTGGTCTAAGCTAAACTCCTTATAAGAGCTTTTTATGCACACATTAATTACAGATCAGCCTATAGAGATGCTCAGTGATAATTATTTGCCCATTCAAAGCAAATTTAGTTTAAAAGTCTGTGGTATTTTTATCATTGCCAGACAAAATAACTATGACGGGATATTCTAGCCTCTGGATTATGGTGATAACACCAAGAAAATGCCATTTACATTTCCATTCTTTTTACAGTGCAACAAACCCACGCATGCAAGGAAATTAAAATTCAAAACTTAATTGGATTTTCATACTCCTTTAAAACAGGTAATATTGTTTTTCTCCTTTTTTATTTTTTTAAACCTTGCCTCCAAATGTGAGGATTTAATTCAGCTTTGTTGAAGGGCTACCTTCCTGTGGAACAAAATGCTTCATTTAACTCCATTAAAAATCTATCTCATGCCTCTCTTTTTTGAGCAGATATATTTGATGCATCCTGGTATTTCAATTTTGCCCCAGAAGGAAAAGGTAAATATTGGGCTGATGGGGAAAAAAATATGACTCTCTTGCACATGTGCTACAGTTCTGATAATTTAATTTTCAGGGACTTATATTTTCAACATAGACAAGCCATCTGGAAGAGAGGGTGAATAAAGGGGGAAATTAAGAAAAGCTTGCTTTTATGTTTATAAAAGGATGAGGTAAAGGTTTTCCCCTGCACAGTCATGTCTGACTCTAGGGGGCGGTGCTCATCTCCGTTTGTTAGCCGAAGAGCCAGCACTGTCTGAAGATGCTTCTGCGGTCATGTGGCCGGCATGATGCGCGCCGAACGCTGTTACCTTCCCACCGAAGTGGTACCTATTCATCTACTTGCATTTGCATGCTTCCGAATTGCTAGGTTGGCAAGAGATGGGGCGGGTGTGGCAGCTCACTCCATCACACGGGGCTAGGGTCTCGAACCGCCGAAGTTGCGACCTTCCGATCGACAAGCCTGGCATCTTAACCACTGAGCCATCGCGCCCCTTAAATAAAAATATAAAAAGATAGGAACATGTAAAAAATAAAGGATTAGTCAATGTTTTCTCCTGCTTAACTTTTATTTCATTTTTTATTGATTAGTCGAATTGACCTTATCAATACAGCAAGATAGAATTAAAATATAAACAAAGCATAATCAAATGATACAATAATAAAATAGGATACATATATACCTTATTATATATAAGAAGACAGTAATCAGATGAGAGAGTCGCCTTTACAGGATACCCCAATAGGATGGGCCAAGAATGCATTCTTGGGAGATTCAGAAGGTAAATTTCATTCCACTTCTCTTTGGAAGCAAAAGCACCATTCCTATAAAGGATGTTTTCAGGTACTATGTAGCAGCTAGCATTATTTTCTTCCCGGGAGTCATTATGGGCAAAGTGGGGTCATGATGTTTTGCCCTCTCTTGGATGACAACCAAGACGAATTATGGATAACACGTGCAGGGGTATTGCTGCCGACCCTTGTCTTGTAGAAGGTTTAGTCTCCTTCCAGTCAAGGTCCTGGAGACCTCATAGGCATGTCCCTGCAATTTGGGGGCCAATATATGGGTCTTTGCCATCCAAATACTAGACTGACCCTACTTAGCATTTTGAGATCAGCCAAGATCAACTAAATGCTGCCACCAAGCAGAAACTGTAAACTGGGTTATTCTTGTATTCCCTGAAGGTCTCCCGTCAAAGTCCTAACCAGGTCTGACCTGACTTACTCCCAAGCCCGAAGTGCTCAGGAAAGCTTTTAGACTCCTGGAGGGTCCAAATTCCACCACAGACTGTTTTTATTGCCCCCAGAACTTTCAGTTGTGCTCTTAGTTGTGACATTCATTCATGCTCCATCATGAATTAATGTCATGTGAAGAGGCTTGTGGCCTTCCAGCCTCTCCCAAATGGTGTCCTCTGTCATCTCCTGAGATGATATTGTCTCCCCATCCCTGCAGAGTGGTGGTGACGAATGTCACCTTCTCTGTTGGATCCAACATATGTGCGCAAGGATGAAGCCTAAAAAACAATATCTCTCCAGTTTTCATGCACTGATCCAGCTCTCCATAGATCATCCCTCAAGGAATGTGTTATCTGGAGAAATAAATGGTTTCCCTTCCCTGAAACATATAATAAACTATTGTCCTTTCTTCTGAGACTCTGCTAGTTAACAGCTCCTTGCTCCACCATACCAAAATGGTCATGGCCTCAGGGATCCACTGTGACTATAATCTAGATTAAATTGCCCCCAAGAAAGGAGCAAGTAAAGTGAAGTTCAAGGTCTCTTTTGGAATTCAAGTTAATTTAATTGAGGTTTGGAAGTTTTCACCAGGGGCACCTCCAGATCCTCTGGTGTAATAACAGAAGAAACCTAATTAAGAGACAGTAATGAGAGGAACTATTAAAAATCCTGCTTGCTTTGATGGATTTCTTCGCTAGGCTTATCCTGCAAATAAACAATAGGTTCAGATGGTTTTCTCTCTGGTTTTAAAGTGAAAATTACAACTCTCCCATCAATTGATTTTGTGAGCCAATTAAATCAAATCAACATTGTCTTGATGCATTAGGAAGAAATATAAATTAATCCAATCACAGACACAGAACCCATTAAAGTTTCTAGATATAAATGGTTGTAATGGAAGGGATTTTTCCCCCCCTGAATTTGTGAATGGCTTTCCTGTAAATGTCAGTGGATGGGGGAAGGGAAGGCATTTTAAAACAAAATTTGCATGCTCCCCCTTAAGAACGTCTCAATTCCCAAATTTCCCCCCACCCCCAGAGTCTCTTGGCAAACTCAGCTGCAAGCCTGTGTTAGCTGTCCTTCCAGAGAGCTGTCGAAAACCTCATTAACTCGTTACTCGACCAGATTAACCTATTAAATAAAAACAAGTTAGCATCACCAGGGTGTAATGCAAAATCTGAAAGTTCAGGTTCAAAAGACCACACATTTTGACAACTCAAGCAGCCAAACTAAAATTCATAGGTCCTTCCATACAAAAAACCCAATTCTGGTTCACCTACAAAGCTGTTTCTGTATCATAGCAACTGTGGTTTCTTAGGGTTTTAATTTTTGACCCTTTCAACCTCCTTTCAGGCTGCCTTTAAAATGATCCAAAGGTCTTTCTTTCTCCCTTTTGTGCATGTCACACAAAGCTTCTCAAAATGTTGTGGTGCAGCTCTTTAATTAAAAAAGAAAAAAAGGACAAAATGAATATATTAGCAAAGAGTGCCTTGCCAAAATGCATCTAAAGCGAAAGCAACATGCAAATATGCACTGAACTGGCAACAATTGCCTGCAAAAACGCACCTCTTGGAATGAGATGGCATACAGGAATGCATACATTAGAAGAGAAATAGGCAGAAAAATGCATGCATATTTTCCTTTAAAAAAAAACTGTTGGGAAAACAGGATGAACTCAGTTCCAGATTTTTTTAAAAAAAACAGACATAGAGGGGGGGAACAGAATAAACCACATGCCCACTCCTAACTTCCTGGCTTATGATCTCCTTTCCTATTTTGACCTCATGGTTCATGACGTCCCCCAATACCTTATTATTTTTTCATTCATAGCCACAAGAGAATCTGAAATGGAAAAAGTTATTCTTCCTCCTCCTCCTCCTCCTCCTCCTCACCCCCAATTTCCTTCTATTTCTCCAAGCTAGTGGATTGTCCACCACAAGAATAAGCTGTTAGCAATACAAGAAGGACTGTCAACAAAGGTCCGCATAGTTAAAGCAATTGTATTCACCATAGTAACCTATGGCTGCAAGGGCTGGACCATAAGGAAGGCTGAGCGAAGGAAGATAGACGCTTTTGAACTGTGGTGTTGGAGGAAAATTCTGAGAGTGCCTTGGACTGCAAGAAGATCAAACCAGTCCATACTCCAGGAAATAAAGCCCGACTGCTCACTTGAGGGAATGATATTGAAGGCAAAACTGAAGTCCTTTGGCCACATAATGAGAGGACAGGATACCCTGGAGAAGATGCTGATGCTAGGGAAAGTGGAAGGCAAAAGGAAGAGGGGCAGACCAAGGGCAAGATGGATGGATGATATTGAGGTGATGGACTTGACCGTGGGGGATCTGGGGGTGGCGACGGCCAACAGGAAGCTCTGGCGTGGGCTGGTCCATGAAGTCACGAAGAGTTGGAAGCGACTGAACGAATAAACAACAAAATACAAGAAGGAGTCAAAAAAATGCTGAACCAAGTAGAAAGTCCATCAACCAAACATCCCAGATGGCCCTCTCAGATTAATTGGAGCTCCGTTTTTAATCTACATTCAACATCGTACCAATTTATTCCTTCATTGCCCTAGCAAAATCCATGCAGATGTTAAACATCCCCCTTCCCCCCATCTGAGCCCTGTTGTCTACAACTTCGCTCCCTTCTTTGTTTGGCAGAACAGGCTTTGATTCCTGGCATCAGGGCCACAGCGGAATAGAAAAAGGAAAGCTGAAAGGGAAGAAGAGATCTAAGTACTTGATCTGGAGCTTTTTGGCACGTGGTCAGCCATTCTATTGAATGTTTCCAGGAAGCAGAGCCCAGCTGAGGCACTGAGGGCCAAAGAAACGTGCCCACAAGGTTTGTTTTGCTTGGTCTCGATACCAATTTGGAAAGTCAGTAAGAACTCATCCACCACATAATGTCTGGCCTGAGATTGCACCAGTAATCGGGGATGTTATTTTCTTGGATGGTGGGAGGTGTGAGTCATCCCAGGACTGGGTAGTAATGCATGAGTGATCTTTATGTTAGGAAGACCAGCAAACTCCTAACATGGCATCAGTGGCTTCCAGGGATGCAGACTACTTAAACAACACTGCCACCCCACCCCTTTGCAACAAAAAACATTTCAAACTTCCCAGTAAGAATTGTTTTTGCTAGGATCAGACCCCCAACCCTTGCCTGCCTCTGGCCACTTTCTTGCATTCCTTTAAAAAGAAAACAAGCAGAATGAATGCTACAGAAACCCAGTTTAGAAATAGCCCAGAAGAGCTTCATAGCAGGAGAATGAAGAAGAACCTAGGGAGATGAAGGCCACCTAAACTTTTCAAAGGCTGGGGAGCCGATGATCAGCCTATGAAAGGGAGGTACATTTCTCTGGCACTCAGAGTTGTGATTGATGCAACTCTCACATGAATAAATGGAGCCAAGTGTGACGAAGTTGATCCTTCAGCTTTAAATACAGAAACTCCCACTACATGCTACGAACGGTTAGGAAAGAGTTCTTTTATTAAAGCAAGTGATCTCCTCCAGGTAAAGACTAGACTGAATATTCCCATGCAAAACGACGTTTATATTCCTTCCCTACATACTAGCCCCTTCCCCATTTCGAGTGGTGCCACCCAGCAGGCCTAGGATTCCAACTGAAAATTAACGGTCCATTCCCAACGGCTTCACATTCAAATCAGGTTGCCGCCTCGGAGTTCTCCATTGACCCTGCCGGCACGCGATTCACTGTAATAATAATAAAGCCGATTATTAACTACAATAATCCCGATGGCATGATGTCCATCCTGACACAAAGGCTCAGCTGCAGATTTTGGCTGTGCTCACATGACATATTGTGTCCCAGCTGAGCCAAACCCATTTTAGCCTGGAGTCTGGTGTCCACCCAGACAGTGTGGTTAGTCTAGGATTCTGTGACCAAAGAAAACGTAGGCAGATGCATTAAAGTATAGCTTCTATGACATGTTGACCCAATACTGTCTACTTTGCATCATTCCCACACCCAGCAGTCTCTGCAGCAAACCACAATGATGCCAAAATAACCCCATGCATGTGATGATATAATTATGCAAATGCTACCATTATGTATTTCCATCTCAACTTCTGAGACTGGTACATAAATCAGGGCAGTTGTGGATGACTTTTGTTCTTTCTTTGACATTATCACACACATGTTGTCATTTCTCCCTTGCCACCTACAGTATATGACCCTCACCACCCCAGAACATGGCTAGAGTGATGCCTGGCCACCAAAACCAGTGGCCAGCTTCCTCACTAAGTATGTTCTACAGAATTACTCCAATTGTTTCCATTCATACGACACCACCAATCCCCATGTGATCTTGTTTCACACATATACAATTCGAAAGCGAAAGCGAGTAGATAAATGGGTACCACGTTAAAGTGGGTCAATTTGCCAACGTCCTGTAATTCGGGGGTCGCCCTTGGAACAGAAAGAAGATCCCGGAAATCCCGAAAATGGCAACGGAGGACGACAGAGGATGACGGAACCCGATTGGCAAACATCCAGGACGTCAGCAGCCGACTCGGAAGCGAGGTATGCTGGGACATGTAGTCCAATACCTACGGAAGAAGAGTCGGTTCCCCAACCCCCTTCCTGAGCGTGCACGATGATAAATTGTATATTATAATGTTGTATAATTGTATAATTAGATATGAATTTGTAATACTGTAAGCCGCCTAGAGTCCTCCGATAGGGAGGGGATAGGCGGGGTATAAATATGATAAATACATAAATAAATAAAAATAAATATACAGTGAACCTCAAACTTGCCCATCACATCTTAGTCACACATATTGGGCAACCCAACCCAACAGTACACCTTATTGGGTGTAGGGGACATTTCTGGGCCAAGAAGAGACACAATAAAACATATTTAGGTTCCTCTCCAATTCTCCATTTTTTCCACCCTTAATTTCACTTTGGCCTTCCATCTTCTGCACCAAAAACAGGCTGCACAGAACATTCTTAGGCATTGCTTCTAAGCTATGGGGTTTTATGTACACATGGCCTAATTCACACCTTGAACTTTAACCAACTGAACAATTAAACTTTATCTTGCTTTTTTTTGTTTATGTCTTCAGCATGCTTAGTTGATTTCTTGGAGGTGTTCTACTGCATTCGTATTTCCCAGATGAACCCACACTGACCATGAAGACATTCATTTCGCTTGGAGTCATGCATTATTCATCCTAGCATATACATATACCTCTATTTCCCCCCCCCTTTTTTTTTTGTATCAAGCCTGTTGAAACCATTTTTTTAAAAATGGGGGATGGGAGAAGGAATTTGCTGCATTCCATTTATCTTAGTTAAACCTTGAATACCCCCCTTTGTTTCCTTTATTGATCATTGCCAAAATTACAAATATAAATTTCACTCGCTGCAGATTAAATGTCCTAACAGCTTGCATTTAAAACCCAGTGCAAAGCTGTCGACGGCAGGTTGGATAAGACCCAAGGAGAACTGGACATGACTTTAAAATTACTTTGCAAATGTAGGAGTATTTCCACTTGGCAGAAAACCGGCAAAGTCTTCTGTCTCATTAAGCAATGTAAGCCCAATCTATATGTTCTCTGTTCCAGTTCAAGGGATCACTCCCATTCCAATAGATCAGTATGGACATATGAGAGTTTGCATTTTTGTCCCATGCTAGGAAAAAACCCGGAGATACCATTTTAAATGGGATTGGGTTAAGATAGGAAGATATCAAGTTGCCTTCTTCTGATTTCTTCTGAATCCTGCCATCAATGCCAGGATTCCCGCAACCCGAGCAACATCTAGATCCATAAACATCAACCCCCAGAATTCCCAGCAGGGGCCATGCTGGATGGGGAATTCTGGGAGATGATGTATCAGATGATTTATGAAATAATGTATTTGCCCAGGCTAGGGGGGGACTCTAGTTTAAGCCAACAGTACACCTTATTGGGTGTAAGGGACACTTCTGGGCCAAGAAGAGACACAATAAAACATATTTAGGTTCCTCAATTGTTGTTGTTGTTGTTCCTTTACCAAGGCAAGCACAATAACTAAAAATCAGTCCAATAAAATTAGTTCACAAGCAGATAAATGAATCTTAACATTAAAACAACCAACACAACAACAGTATATTTCAAACAATGCCTCAGAATAGGACTGAGTATATCTAGATCCACAATAATTAAAAACAAGTGTTAACCCAGCACTGTCAGCTAAGTAAAAATAGGGTAGAACCCCCAGAGAGATCTAGAACTGATTCCAGCCTCTCAGGCCTAGATCCTTAAAGACCATGAACCTGGAGCAAAGAATCAACAGAAGAAACATAAAGAATAAAGAGGATTATAAGGAGAAATAAGGGTAGACAGACACTAGGGAGTTTGCAACCAGAGGTGTCTACATGGAAGCACCAATAGTTTGTCATAAACAGTCATCCACCTACCGCAATGACCTTCACCCATAAGCCAAAGCCAACCACCAGCGGTTGGAGTAGCACATTGTCTTAACCCAGCAGCTGGTTCCTGCTTGCACAGTCCAAGCCACATGGATCTGGATTCTGCAAAGTTCTCCCAACACAGAGGGGCATCCCTACAATCTTGGGGATAGCCCCCCTGAAGCCACCAAACATGTTTTATTATACTGTTCACTTTACGCCGACACTCATCATAAGCTGTTAACCCCACACTTAAATATCCTAGTCACTCTGACCAGTTTGAGTTAAAATATTGACTTTCGGATTCAAATGATTCTATTTCTTTAAGTCTGGCCAAATTTTGTCATGTCCTATGTAAGGGCTGCGATGGGTCAGTGGTTAAGACGCCAGGCTTGTCGATCGGAAGGTCGGCGGTTCGAGACCCGAGCGCCGCGTGACGGAGTGAGCTCCCGCACCAGCCCCAGCTCTTGCCAACCTAGCAATTCGAAAGCATGCAAATGCAAGTAGATAAATAGGTACCACTTTGGTGGGTAGGTAACAGCGTTCCGTGCGCGTCATGCGGCCACATGACCGTGGAAGCGTCTTCGGACAACGCTGGCTCTTCGGCTAACAAACGGAGATGAGCACCGCCCCCTAGAGTCGGACACGACTGTGCAGGGGAAAACCTTTACCTTTACCTATGTAAGAGGCACAGCAGTGTGATTGATCTGCTTACCCAATTGGCTAATCAATATTACCTACATGGATGCAATGTGTTTGATGGACAGGACATTGGCCTCAATAAAGATTATTTGTCTTCTCTGGCATAGTTCCTACGACAAGTTCCCTTGCTTTCCACGCAAAGAGCTTGCCCACGCCGGCGATGCAAAACCAGCTCTAGACCAGACCCGTCGATTAACGTCCCCTCGGCTTTTCCTTTCAAAAGTCTCACTCAAGAGCAGCCAACCAGAGGGGTCACTCTTCTCAAGGGCAAACATCAAATGCCATTGCTTCAGATAGGATACATTTCTTAATGGCGGACTCATCACAATCGCTTTTCTGCATGGCTGACCCTCAGTCTGGGATACACAAAGGGGTTGGTCTGCTGGGTTATAAAATTGTGCGTATAATAGCGATGCCTCAGATGCACCCGAGGAAGCTCAAAAGCATTTCATTTTGCTGTCTAGTGAGCTTTTAGAAAACGAGGAGGCCGTGGAAACCGCACCATTTTCCAATTGCATTTGATGTATTTTCAAAACGGCCTTTCTCTACCCTTCTTTTTAAAAGGAGGGGCAGGGTTCTGTGTCTTTCTCCAGATCTTTCCCAACATTGATGTTTGTTTGCACTAAATAATTAGTATTGGGGTTGGGGAGATCTAAACCTGTGAAATGTCTTACTCATGGAATTCAGTGGTTGGTAAGTGCCTGGCTCAAAGGAGAAGCGAGTTCTTAAATGAGTGATTTATTATTGATTTACAATGATAATAATTCCTCTGGTTCTGACGATGCTGGGTTGAGCTATTTCTAAGTGGTGCATTGAAATAAAATTAAAATGAGGGGGATGAGATTTTAAATGCAAACCAAAAAGAAAATGCATGATACTTATGGGAACATGGCCCATCTTGAATATTTCAGATGAGGAGTACCATTGCAGAGATCACATCCAAATTCAGGCCTGAGAAGACTTCCTGAATTCTGTCTTCTATTCCAAAAAGTTATCTCCTTCCTCCTCCTCCCAGCCACTCCCCCTTACGTTCTTCAAACACTGTGCACGATAGCAGAATTGTACAACAGGGACAAGAGGGATGGAGGTCTTCCTGTGGTGGCTTCCTTTACTTGCACAATCTTATTTTCAAATGTTGGCATGGAAGCGGGATCCAAGACTCTAAAAAATAATTGTATAATAGCACGAAGACAGCATTGTTGATGTGGTGATTTCGGTAATGCCGCTGGTTCTCAGGAAGGAGGGAGCACATTCCAAGAAGGGGGACGAGATTAGAGGAAACATAGTCCAGGAGGCAGAACTAAGAGGTTCAGAATAGTCTGGAGCCCTGCCCTGGAGCCTTCCCAGGTTATTTCCCCTTAGGATAGGTAGAGTAGCTTGAGTCTGGCAAGATTCTGTCTATACGGTGTGAGCAAATAAAGAACTGACGTTTGGCTGGACTGATTCTTTGTAGTTCTTGGGCTGGGCCTGACAGTTTCCTTTCATTCACCACCACCACCACCTCCTCCTCCTCCTCCTCCTCCTCCTCCTCCTCCTCCTCCTCCTCTTCTTCCTCTTCTTCTTCTTCTTCTCTGTCTCTCTCTCATTATTATTATTATTATTATTATTATTATTATTATTTGACAGATGGGTTATTAAAAAACACTCTCAGAAAGTTTTCCATTGCTCTCTCTGAGCTGTGATTAATATCCAAATTTAGACACCACCATCACCGCCCAAAAAATATCAGGGAAAGAATTTAAGTGTTCACGTTCTTTCAAAAGCTGCTTGACAAAAGGCTCCCTCCTTTGAACATGCATTCTTAAGTAGTGGGTGGGGGGGAGGACTCTCGTCCAATTTGGATTTCAGCTTTCATTTCTATTTCCTCCCTTTAAGATGGAAAGAAAAGAAATTAGCATTCTTCATGCAGATGTTCAGAGACAAGGCAGAAAGAAGGAGGGCAAGGAAGTTCAAACAGGATAAAGAAGACATCCAACCTTTCCTAGTGTTAGCAGGAGAAGTTAAACAGAAAGCAGGTGGAACAAGAAGGAACTTTTCTGTTTTTCTAAACCAGCATGGTGTTAAAGTTATGGACTGGTGGCTGGATTACAGCCAAAGTCATAGACAATGAAATTTTCAAAAACAGATACAATTATTATGAAAGGTGCAGACTGGCATCTCTGGAGATGGAAAAAATATGTTCTAGCCACAGAGAATATCTAGGGAACACCTGAGTTATACATAGTAATTTCTTTCAGGAAGCTATTTCCTTTCTAATATGATTATATCCAGACAATTCATCTGATCTTGGAGATTCAGGTATTGGATGGTGGTGGTAGTGTAGTGGCAACCTGCGGAAGACCTTTGTATTTCGAGGAGTTAGGAGGCATGTTTTGATTTTTCTTCCCCCACACCTAGGAGATTAGAGTTTATTTTGAGTTATACTGATGTTTAATTGGCTTGTTTTTGTTGCTGTTTGGCATGAGAGGGGGGAGAGAAGAAGCATATGTTCACTCCCCCAACAGCCCAAGAGATTGTTTTGCTCAAGCACTTGCTTATCTGATGGTTTCCCATGCTATTGGAATGATGTCATGGTCAGGTGCTGGACCACATGAAGAATCCCAGTCAAGGTCAGGCCATGCAGCTTCAGTACCATGGAAACTTGGTCACGGGGTTTGGGAGCCAGGCTTTTATAAAAGCCTTAGGATTGTCTTTGGAGTTTGGGAGTCCACACAGGCCTGAGTGCTGGGTGCTGTGATAATTGCCACCTTGGGGGTATCTCCGCTGTCCTTATTAGAGGGCTCCTGGAAGCCTATAGGAGATTAGGTATCACCTTGTTTGCTTGGTATGTATGTATGCATTTCTTTCTGTATGCTATGCTGGTTAAACTGTGCTTCTGCTCAACTTTGTCTGTTTATAATAAAGCTTTAAGTTTCTTTATCCACTGGTTTGCTATTATCTCTGGATCTAAAAGAATCAATTGCCCTGGCCCCTGATCAAAGAGGCGTGGACTCTTGGCAATTCAGGTAGACACTCACAGATGGACATGTGAGAGGATTTTCACAACGATTGTTAGCAGAAGTTAAAGGTAAGAAATCATATTTGGGTCCACACAACCCAAGGAACCACAAGTGTCAGGACCCCCAGTTTAACAACTCAACAGTTGTTGTCTTCTCAAGAAACAGCACAGCTTGGCTAAAGATGAAGCTTTAATGCAAGCAGATTGGTGGCCAAGTAGGACAATTAACCAACTGGATCTGACAGGGAAGAGTCCTCATTATAAAAATGGATTCAAACTCTTCCACCAAGTGTTTCCCACCAGCTGATCTAAATCTCATTTTGCATTTCTCTCTCTTTCTCTCTCTCTATCACACACACATATACAATATTGCAGAATTTCTGTGTGTTCCACATTGCATCCCCAGAAGTATATAAAGTTTGGAAGTAGGCTAAGTTTAATCTGGGTTAATGCCAGGACCAAAAAAAGGGGTTAGGTTACAAAATATTGGAAACCAAATAAGCAAAATTCCAGCCCTCGTTTAGTAAGGAATTCATTAAGGTGGGATCTCTGTGGATTATTTAAACTTTTTCTCCTAGATTGTTTAACTGAAGGGCGATCGGCTCTTTTGCCAGGTAAGACTGAAGTGATCACCTGCTCTTCATCTGCCAGGTTTTGAAATACTTGGTTTTCTTTTTCAGCCTCCCAATTTTTTAAAAAAATGGTTAAGAGCAACATTCAAAGAAAGCTAGAGTCTCCTGAGGCACGCTTCCTTCCTCGTTGTCTGTGGTATCTGAGATGATCATTTTAAACTTTGCTGGTTAAACAGAGCAATTAACTGCATTACTGCAGTGATCTTAAACATAAAAGAGAATTAATCACCAGTTTTAGAGAAAAGGAGTAGAACAAGCAGTCTGTACATTTGACATACGTTAGCCAGTTAACTCTGTCTTGTTAATATTCAGCAAGGTTAATAGTTAGCTTCAAAATAAACTCCAGGATGCTTTTCCTGAGCAAAACTATCTCCATCTCTATACAGAGCTAAAGCCAATACATCAAAGATCGATCTTCAAATATGTTGTATGAGATTTAATCCCAGCCAAACTTTCCTTTCCTAAGTCAGGGATGTCTAATATCTGATCTCTGAGAAACTGAAATGTTGGTGAATATTCCATACCAGCTCTCACCAAGAGGTGCTGAGAAATCATTGCTCCTAGCGTAGAATAGTAGATATCGATCATAAACATACATGCCTGATGTTGAAATACTTCATATCCACTTTTTAATGCAGTATTTTATATTCAGGTGGGTTTTTTAAAGCCATTAACTTATTCCATTTATTACCACCACCACCCCTTCTGCATACATGAGCTACTCCTTATTTTACTATTGGTAAAGACAGGTCCTTTCCCCTTCATGGATCACTGCCTTGTTGTGGCGAAGGGGCTTGCGTAACTCAATGAAGTCAGGTCAAGACGGACAGGTCATGATGGAGAGTTCTGACAAAACGTGGTCCACTGGAGGAGGGAATGGCAAACCACTCCAGTATCCTTGCCAAGAAAACCCATGGACAGTATCAAAAGGCTAAAAGATATGACGCCGGAAGATGAGCCCCTCAGGTCGGAAGGTATCCAATATGTTACTGGGGAAGAGTGGAGGGCAATTCCGAGTAGCTCCAGATAGAGTGAAGTGGCTGGGCCAAACCCGAAAGGACGCTCAGTTGTGGATGTGTCTGGAAGTAGAAGGAAAGTCCGATGCTGTAAAGAACAATACTGCATAGGAACCTGGAATGTAAGATCAATGAATCAAGGTAAGCTGGATGTGGTCAAACATGAGATGACAAGATTGAACATCGACATATTGGGAATCAGTGAACTAAAATGGACAGGAATGGGTGAATTTAATTCAGGAGACCATTATATATACTACTGTGGGCAAGAATCCCTTAGAAGAAATGGAGTAGCTCTCATAGTCAATAAAAGAGTGGGAAAGGCAGTACTGGGGTACAACCTCAAAAACGACAGAATGCTTTCAGTTCGAATCCAAGGCAAACCATTCAACATCACAGTAATCCAAGTCTATGCCCCAACCACTGATGCCGAAGAAGCTGAAGTTGACCGGTTCTATGAAGACCTACAACACCTTCTAGAACTAACACCAAAAAAAGATGTCCTTTTCATCATAGGGGACTGGAATGCTAAAGTAGGAAGTCAAAAAATAACCGGAATAACAGGCAAGTTCAGCCTCGGAGTACAAAATGAAGCAGGGCAAAGGCTAATAGAGTTTTGTCAAGAGAACACGCTGGTCATAGCAAACACTCTTTTCCAACAACACAAGAGACGACTCTACACATGGACATCACCAGATGGTCAATACCGAAATCAGATTGATTATATACTTTGCAGCCAAAAATGGAGAAGCTCTATACAATCAGCAAAAACAAGACCTGGAGCTGACTGTGGCTCAGATCATGAGTTTCTTATCGCAAAATTTAGGCTTAAATTGAAGAACGTAGAGAAAACCACTAGACCACTCAGGTATGACCTAAATCATATCCCTTATGAATATACAGTGGAGGGGAGGAATAGATTTAAAGGATTAGATCTGGTAGACAGAGTGCCTGAAGAACTATGGATGGAGGTTTGTAACATTGTACAGGAGGCAGCAACTAAAACCATCCCAAAGAAAAAGAAATGCAAGAAAGCAAAGTGGCTGACTGATGAAGCTTTACAAATAGCTGAGGAAAGAAGGGAAGCAAAAGGCAAGGGAGAAAGGGAAAGATATAACCAACTGAATGCAGATTTCCAGAGAATAGCAAGGAGAGATAAGAAGGCCTTCTTAAATGAACAATGCAAAGAAATCGAGGAAAACAATAGAATGGGGAAGACTAGAGATCTCTTCAAGAAAATTGGAGATATCAAGGGAACGTTTTGTGCAAAGATGGGCATGATAAAGGACAAAAAAGGCAGGGACCTAACAGAAGCAGAAGAGATTAAGAAGAGGTGGCAAGAATACACAGAAGAACTATACAAGAAAGATCTTAATATCCCTGATAAATACGATGGTGTGGTCACTGACCTTGAGCCAGACATCCTAGAGAGTGAAGTCAAGTGGCCCTTAGGAAGCATTACTAACAACAAAGCTAGTGGAGAAGACAGTATCCCAGCTGAGCTATTTAAAATCCTAAAAGATGATGCTGTTAAAGTGCTGCACTCAATATGCCAACAAATAAGGAAAACTCAACAGTGGCCACAGGATTGGAAAAGGTCAGTTTACGTTCCAATTCCAAAGAAGGGCAATGCCAGCGTTGTCCGAAGACACTTCCATGGTCATGTGGCTGCATGACGCGCGCGGAACGCTGTTACCATCCCACCAAAGTGGTCCCTATTTATCTACTTGCATTTGCATGCTTTCGAATTGCTAGGTTGGCAAGAGCTGGGGCGAGTGCGGGAGCTCACTCCGTCACGCGGGGCTAGGGATTCGAACCTCCGAACTTGCGATCTTCTGATCGACAAGCCTGGCGTCTGATGAAAAAATTGAAGATTGTACCAAAATTGCACCTCTGTAGGCATCTCATTCAAAAGTTTATCTCTAATGTCTAATCTCCAAGAATTAAGTTCTCCTAAGCGGGGGACGGAGAACAATTGCAGAACTAAATTGCAGGACTCAACAATTGCAGTACTGAAATTCAGAAGCATGTATTTCCAAATTTAAAAGAAAGCATGGGGAAACCTGATTGCCAACAGTTGGAATCACAGCCCCAGGTGGTTTGCTCACTCAGCATCTGACTCATTAAGTTTGTCATCAATACTTTCCCTTGATTTCATTGTAGATAGAGCAGTAGAGGATGATGTAATGGACGATGTCCTCCATCTGGCCAACACCACAAGGGCAGAGGCAGACAGACAGGAGTTTGGTCCATTGATTTCCACCCGTATAATAGCAGAAGCAAAGCTTAACTCCATGGTGATCTTGAAGGCTTTCTAATTTCTTACAGTATCTTAGCAGCGCAAGGTGCATTCACCATGCCTTCTTTTATGGGTATATTTGAGTTAAAAGAATGAGATGCTTTCTTTAATTTGGGAATGGATGCCCAAGAATGGCATGGTTTTCCTTTATCTACCTTCCTGCTACCAACACTCTTGATATTTCAGGTTTTACCCATTCACACTGACCTTTTGCAAATGCCTTAATTTAGAAATAAAGCAATCCTATTATTCTTATCTCCTGAGTTCAACTGAAAGCTTTTGTCCACATCTGTAATTTACTGAAAAGACTGTATTCTAGAACAACCAGAGGATTCTCACTGCAGTCAGATATTCTTGAGTTAAAGAGCTCTTGATTTTTTTTCCACTTCAAAAGCATTAAGAGTCTATAATAATGAAGAAGTCTGGGAGGTTGATCAGGGTGGATATTTCCAACCTTCCTGCAGACTGCTTTTGATCTTTTGTAACCTCATGGAGTGATGGCATTTTTATATAAGTTCCTCCAGGAAGAACTCATGAGCTTGGTTGAGGAGGTCTACTGGTGTGTTTAATCAAGAGGGCCAAGGTGAGAACATCAAGTGAACCTGAGCTTTACAGACTCATGTGCACATACAGACATCACTGTCACTATGCACCATGAGGGGGGCGTGGTGGCTCAGCGGGTAAGAAGCCAGGCTTGTTGATTGGAAGGTCACAACTTCGGCGGTTCGAATCCCTAGCCCTGCGTGCGGAGTGAGCTCCCGCACTCGCCCCAGCTCTTGCCAACCTAGCAATTCGAAAGCATGCAAATGCAAGTAGATAAACAGGTACCACTTCGGTGGGAAGGTAACAGCGTTCCGTGCGTGTCATGGCGGCCACATGACCGCGGAAGCGTCTTCAGACAACGCTGGCTCTTTGGCTAACAAACGTAGATGAGCACCGGCCCCTAGAGTCAGACATGACTGCACAAATGTGTGGGGGGAACCTTTACCTTTATGCACCATGAATTGGATAGTTGTAGTCTGACTTGGGGATTTTCTTGGGTAGGTTCTCTGACCAGCAAGGAGAACCAATGTTAGCCTTTCCGCCACCATATCAGTGAATTTCAGCAGCACAATAGCTGAAAATTGGGGATGTGGCTTTCTGTTCTTTGGCAGTGATGGAAAACACAATAAAGCTGGTCAGCTGTGAAACAGCTTTACTATAGTTCAACATCAACAGGAAATGAAGATCCTATCCTACAATCCTATATCCCAATCTATATATGTGAAGGCACTGTCCATTTCTGGTTACTGCTCAGCCATTGCACATACTCTATATAAAATGTGGCCCCACCTTCCAAATCTTAGAAATGCTCTCCTGCTGGCAACAATTTTTTCCACCTGTAGAGAGTAAGGAAGATAACCCTGACAGAGACAGGCCTGATCCATTACCAAAGCAAAGAGGGGAAAAACATGGCTTAAATCCAAAAAAAGCAGAAGGAACATGAAAACAGCTTAGGTAGACACCTCCCTAATTCACATGAGTATAAGAGGTGGGGGGAGTAAAGCATAAACTTGCAAGATTCTGTTACTGTAACCAATTTTAATAAAAATTGTTTTAGCTTTCCTGTGGAGTTTCCTTGGTCTGGTCTACCTAGTAGGACTGACATCATCTCATGAAAAGGAATGGGTACCAATGGGGGCTTTGCCAATGCCCATCTTTTACTTCCTTTCTCTTTCATGCAAAGCAAAGCATTTGAACAGAGCAGAGAAGATAGCCATTGAGTGAATGATGAGGTAGACTGGGGGCAATGTAGTGGTTCAAGTGTTGAACTAGGACTGTGTAATCCGGGATTCAAATCCCTGTTTGACTCAGGAGCTCACTGGGTGACATTGGAGCAATTCCTGTTTCTCCATCCAACCTCTCTTCATTGGATTGGTGGAGTGCTGATGTAATAAGGAGAAATTCCATGTAATAAGAAATACTATTAACATTTCTGACTAATCACAACTTCTGCATTCTGGCATAACCTGAAGCTTCTGAGGATTTAGAACTTATTTGAATATAAGTAGTTTGTGAATGGGCCTTTCAAATTGCTGATAAGAAGCAGTATTTATTTTTCCTTTTATTTCTTCATGAGAGGAACAAAGCAGAACATATCATTATCATCATCACTACCACCACCTGTTCCATCAACATATGGAACAAGATAAACAAGTTCCTTTTTTTTTTAAGTAAAATACTTTAATTCAAAATTGCATTTTTTTGCTTGGAGTAGGTGCAAGCATGGAACCTTTTCAAATATGGCAACTGATGGACCACACAAGACACGTTAAATTGGATTGCATCAGTCACTTTGCTTGCAGAACATCAACAGTGTAATGCACTATGACGGGCTCGTGGTGCAAACTGTCATCTGGAAAATTGGAAAGATGTGATTTCCAGGAGAAAATGCTTTTGAAGTGTGATAGTATTCCCATCCACCCCCCATCCCCCATACACACACACATGGACATGCATGTGTGTGTTTCTGTGTGTATCTGTATCTATATCTATCTATATCCTGATTTTTGGTGAGTCATATCCCCTGAAACACCTTAAGAGTTCACACTGATATCTGCAAAATGTACAAAAACCAAATCCATGCAATGCTGTTCTTTTTCATTTAATGATACATTTACCAGGGAAGACTGATCCCTTCATTCCAAACAAGCTGAATGTTGTACATCCCCTGAGCCCTTTTCCTACAAAGCTCTGGGCCAAACTTGATATAATGTTAATTGTGTAGATATAAATAGGAGAGACAAGAAAACCAAACATCAATAGGTCTAGAAGGGTTGAGGCAGGAGAAGATCATGGAACTGCTAGACTGCAGAGCTATCAAAGACCAGTGAAATGTCTACCAGTCCAAGCTTGACTCCACCCATTGGGTCCCCAGTGTTCACAACACACTGAGGCATGAACCATTGTTTACCAACTACACATTGGGTTCACAAACCATGCTGAGTCCCAACCCAAACCAATGATATTATCACTTGGTGCAATGTAACAATCGGGCCACACACAGGGAGAAATCGTGGTTTCCTGCTGCTATCCAACTGTTAAAACATATTTTTCCTCCTTCCTAAATGGAGTTCAGCTGACCAATTTTAGTTGAAGTTATTTTCTTCAATTGCTTTTTAAGAGAATCACCACTCTGTTTGAAAGGGGAGAAAAGACATTGGAGATGGCTGTATTTGCCAGTACAGATGGGCCATTAAATTCGAGGTTTTAATCTTAGTGGTTTATTTTAGTGCAATCTGCTGAAGAGATGAATAGAGCCAGGTGTGATGCTTCCAAACAGCATGATGTGAGGATGACCATGTTACTCAAGTGTCTTCTCTAACAAGGTTCACTCAAACCAGCAGGACTGACTAAACCCCTTAGACAAGCTTACAAGAATATCCAAGAAATTAGAATAATAGTGATTAAAGGTAGGAAAACATAATCGAAAGAATTTAAGCAAATGCAGTTAATCAAAAACTGGATGGATGGATGGATGGTGTGCCCTCAAGTTAGTATTGACTCTTAGCAACCACATAGATAAATTTTCTCCATATGAGTCTTTTATATTGTCTATCCACATGGTTTTCTTGATAAAATATAGGAGAGATTTACTGTTGCCTTCTCCTGTGCAGTATGAAATGTGCCAACAGTGTTGTTTTCCATTTTGTCATTGCATTATTTAATAATGTTGTACTTTTCTCCTTTCACTTCAGAAAGTGTTTTGATGAAATCAGTCCAAGCCATATAGACATTTGTTTTACACCTTTTGGGGGTTTTAAAATATTGTTTTGTTAATCAAAATATGGCCTTTTGGGCCCCTAGAATTTTTTGCTCTATGGTGAATAGGAAATCCACCTGTAGATATTTGTAGAAAAATCTACACTTTGTAGCTACAGCTATAGTTTGATTGTAGCAACATCTACCATTTGTTGACGGTAGCAGTTATTCCAACAACAACATTTTCCAGCAGTTGTAATTTACTAATATCAAAGAGTTTTGGCTTTCAGTATTTACTTCAAAGGAAAAGAGTTTTTTGGGGAAAATTCTCCTGGGTGGAGGAGGTGGTCTTTCACGTATTTAGTGAGGAGGTGAGTAAAGTGTATATATAAATGTCCTGCCTTTCATGGTATAATCTGTCCTGTCAACCCAACAGTTCGAAAGCTTTGCAAGTAGATAAATGGGTACCACCTTAAGTGGGCTAATTTGCTGGCGTCCTGTCGGGAAGTCAGCACCACCGGAGGAAAAGATCGGAGGAAGATCGAATGGCAGGCGGTGACGACGGACCTGGATGCAACAGCTACAGGACGTCAGCAGCCGGCTCAAGGCATCCTGGGAATTGTAGTCCAGAGCCTGGAAGAGTTGGTTCCCTTACCCCCTCCCCTCACGCGCGGTGGAAATGGTGATTTGTGAATTGTATAATTAAATGTACTGTATATATATGCTTGTAAGCCGCCTAGAGTCCTCCATTAGGGAGGGGATAGGCGGGGTATAAATACCACAATAAATAAATAAATAAATAAATAAATAAATAAATAAATAGCTTGACAGAGGCCAGCAGCCTCCTTGGCATCCCATATTTCAACCCAATTCTAATCCCCTCTCATGGCTGCTGATGTTGTTTTCTTCAATGGCTCAACCATCAACTCAGCTCAACCACCAGGACATGGGAATACTTCTCACAATGAACATGCTAATCACGCTCAGCAGCCACTCGTTAACATTTCAACACAGCAAAAAACCCCACCTAATCTCCTATAACTTAGCTCTATAAATAGAAAACAAACATTGCCACTCTACCTGGGCGCAGAGAGATCGCTTCTGTCTGTGCTCCTGCCCTCTGAAGATGCCGGCCACAGATGCTGGAGAAACGTGAGGAACCACAACTTCCAGAACACGGCCACACAGCCTGGAAGACCCACAACAGCCATCGAACTCCGGCCGTGAAAGCCTTCGACAATACATTGTTTTCTTCAGTTGGGCAGGCGTCCAGTTGATGGAAAGAGATGTGTTCTAACAGAAATCCCTCATGAATTCAAAACTGCCTCCCCCACATTTTCTCAACAGTTTGAGAATAAAATAGAAAGATCATGGGAAGAAAACATAGGACAGATTTCGGACAGCATTCTTGAAGATAATCAAGTATCAGTCATCTGTTTCAGAATGGCCTAGATTTCCTGGATTTGCTATGTATGTCTTCCTCTTCCAGATGGCCTCCATGATGCCTCCATCAGCTTTTCCTGGGACCTAGCTAGTCTTCTCCATTCACTCGTAGGCTTTGGGGCACTCGTTTCCCATTCTCCTCACAAATGACCACTGGATGAGCAAATACCCTAAAAGGTGCTATGAAGATGCTCATGGCAACTTAAGATCAACCCGATACAACCTTCTAAGGGTCAGAATCCATTTCACCAGAGGACATACACTGACTAAAGTCCTCTGAGGTCACTGAGGTTCCACCCATTGAGATGTTCCACAAGAATTCCAATGCTTAAGTTAATTCTACTCAGGTGCCATTCTGAACATAAACACAATACTTGCACGAGAGCTAATAGCCTCTTCTTTGTTCCTTTATGGGCCACCACAGAAGAAGTCAATCTATAGAATATGCCATTTAACTAAATTAAATTCTAGTTAGCATCTGGGATTCCTATCAATAATTGCCTTTATATTTTGGAACAGCCACAGATTGGTGCCAGTAATAGACACATAAAGATTTTAATAGGTAAATAAATTTGAAGCTCACATTTCAGCTGCTACCAAAACATGGTTTTAACAGAGCAATTAGTAATTAGGTGTCTGACTTTAATGAACAAAATTTTGCAATCATTAAGATTCTCGAGGAAGACATTTATACCATCAGTAATGTTTATTTACTCTCAAATGCATTAACTCGGCATCACGGCTAGGTCCTTATCTCCATTTATTGCACAATGTAAATTTTCTAGCAGTAGGAAAATTCCCACCCACATTATAAAGTGATTACTGTGTTTTCTAATTTCTCTTTAAATAGAAGAACTTAGAACAGAAACAATTCCAATGTATTGAGACCAATCCTTTCTCCATCCTGGAAAGTCTTCATAAATCCCCAGATCAGAAAACCTTAGGCAGGAAGATCAAACGAGGAATTCAACTCAAAGTCAGAATTTGAGTTAGAATTTACAACTGAAAGTAAGGACTTTCCATAATTCCAATAATATATAATACTTGTAATCTGCCCAATAACCATAATTCTCTGGCTGGATTGCGAAATTATTAAAAAAAAATTCAATAGCAGAGAAGCAATAAAAGCAATGAATAACTGACATTCAGATAGCTTTGTGGTCAATTTTCGTTTTAATTTCATTTGAATGAAATGAAATTTTAATTATTTTAAGAGTGAAATTAAAACAAACACTGACCACAAAGCTGTCAGAATCTTTGAAAGAAAAGCAATGTCATAACCTGGTACTGATAAGACATCCATATGGCACCAATCCTAGAAGAATATGAATTCTAAATTTAAAAGAAACTAGAAGCAGCTGTTGGGCGGCATTGTTCTTTAAAATTATTTGCTTTAAAATATTTTGAAGGTTTTGTTTCGTTTTTTTAAAGGAAGGGTTCCTTTCTGTATTATATCTCTGTTTCCCAAAGCACTTACTAAAGGGAATGTAATAATCATAATAATCTCTTGGTTACTAGGGAGAGTCGAGAAGGCTTTGTAAGAACTAAAGCATTGCTTTCTTCATTCACACATCTACACAGACACACAGACGCACACACGCACACACTCCCTTTTGACAGAAATAAGCAAGGTTTCATTTCATATGCTGTCCATTAGCTCACAAGTTGCTTTCTAAGCTTTGGCGGTAATAATCAGCTTTATACCCAGCAGGAAAAACTAAATGGAAACTGAAATATCCTAATTAACTGTGTGTTGCTTTAGAGTGGGTGGTCATCTCCATAAAGAACCTATTTAGCATTAACCGTGGTTCAAGAGTGCTCCACTGTTTGGATGGTCATTTACAGCAACATAAGAATGCATAGAAGTGAAACCCTTGGACATTTCTGTAACACTCTTTTTATTTGGACTGTAATGCAAGAACGGAATGTTTGCTGGAAGACAATGATGGATAAGTAACTATCAACTGAAGCATTGAAAGATATGAATCTGTGGTCTTATGTTGCAGTTTCTTAGGTGATAGTAAAGAGTTGGGGTTCACCTTTCTCATTAGGTAAAAGTTCTGTTCCGATGACCTGCTTAAACCGGATCAAGAAGAGTATAGGGTGCCATGGAAATACCAAAAGCAGTTCAATTAACTCAGTCATGCAACCCTAAGATATTAAACTTAGTCCCAAACAGATCCAGGCAGCCAAACCATAGTCCAGTCAATTGCCCCATTGTGCCTACCTGGTCATCCAAGCAAAAGAGCTGGAGAGAAAGAGTGACTAAAAATACCAAGCCTTTCCTTTACAGAACTCACTGGTAACAGAGAACATACCTTCCAAACACTGAGAGATTGCAAGCACTATGCCCTATCTACTATAGCCTGGCTACCCAATGGGGAAGAGACTACTAACGTCATGAATTCTGGTCAGTACTTTCATCATTCAAGGGCTGTTATGGTTTGTGGGAATGAGCTTGGGAGACAGGGGGAAGAGCTGCAGCCAAGGGAATAGTCAGATAAGAGGCAGCTTAGCCCACCGCTGAAATGTGGGCATGGCAAACGTCTCAGAAGGGACCCTCCCTAGTTTCTTGGGCTGTAAAGGCGAGGGGGGGAGAAACGTACTTTCAGACTTGCAAGATTCTGTTAATTGTAGCCTTACAATAAAGTAGAATTCGTTCATCTGGGCGTGCTTCCTGTCTGGAATACCTCACAACGCTGAGAAGGGCTTCTGGGGTGCCAGGCAACTCCTGGAGAAAGCAGACAAGGATTCTGTATTTTCTTCATGGCCAACTTCCTGACTGGGTGATCCTGTGCTCAGCATGCCAGGGGATAAATATGGCCTTTGGCTGAAAAAGTTGTGCATGGCAATCTAGGATCACTTTTTAATTGGTCACATGTTTGTGCTACCCACACTCCATTTCTTTGTTTCTCTCCCCTCTCTCTCTCTTCCCTGGGACAATTTCATCGACAGCCTTAGCTGGCTCCGTTCCTTCACCTCCATCCCCACTAGCTGCATCCATTCTATCTGTTGCAAATCTTGAATATGTGTAATGGCAGCATCCCAGCTGGCCTGAGTGGCCCCCTTGCTTAGAAGTGTGCTCGCCAATGCCTGGGCATTGAAAAATGGGACTCTCCGTGGCAATCCCATCAGGCATCTCAACTGGAGGCTTCATCCCCAGGGCCTCGTAGAGTGGGGGGCCAAGTTGACATGCTGAATGAGGATAAAGTCTCCCCTTTTAATGAATCCGTGTCCTCAGCTTCATCTGTCAGGGTTTTACCCTGAAGTAGAATTTTATCAGTATGAATATGGAGAGGACAGAGCACAGATGAGCTGTATTAGTGATTAACTCAGCTTGCTCAGTGCACACACCTGGAGGGTGTGGTTACATGACTCAGCACAACCAACTGGATATGAAGAAGTGCACCATGGGTTGTGGGTGTGGCTTGTAGTAGGAGTGTGGCTTGTAGTAGGAGTTTGGCTGGTGGTTGGAGTTGTAGCTGATGATCAATGTCTTGTATTGTAAGTTCTGTAAATATTGTACAGTAAAAGGTCTGTGTACAGTTTGACTATAACAGACTGCGTGCTGTCAATTATTTGCATACTCACGGAACACCACAATGCGATATGTGAGGAGTTGAATGAGGATAAAGTCTCCCCTTTTAATGAATCGGTGTCCTCAGCTTCCTCGCCTTTTGCTCTCAGGCTAATGAATTGTACTGGGAAAGATTCAGTCCATTGGCTCAATTAAGACTTCACAGGCTTCCAGCATTTGTAGTCTTCGACTTTAGCTCTGGATGTGAGATATTTAAATAATAGAATACATAATAGCCAGCTACATTTATCTGCTTTAATCTTTGCTAATTTCTTTTTCCTCACCATTAAAGTCGCTACAGATTTCTCCCCAAAAGGAGTATTTTGAGTGAACAGTGGGAATGCTCCTAAAGCAGGATTATGAATAAAAATTAGACTATAGGAAACTGAAGAACTGTGATGAACCTAAACCAAAATCAGATTTTGCTTCTATCTGTGCTCCTGCCCTCTGAAGATGCTGGCCACAGATGCTGGCAAAACGTTAGGAACCACAACTTCCAGAACACGGCCACACAGCCCGGAAGACCCACAACAGCCATTGAACTCCGGCCGTGAAAGCCTTCGACAATACATTGTGATGAACCTAGTTCATTTATACCAGCTTTGTCATCTTACCAACCATGTTTTCTTTCACCTATATTTATACATTCTGTAAGGGTCATGTAAATATGTGTATGCAATTGTATGTGCTATCCCCAAAATGTATGCAAAAAAACCAGTTTTTTGCAAGCATTTTATTCATAGGAAAATCTCTCTCTCTCTCTCTCTCTGCTAGTTTCTCTGACTTTTCTCCATTTTGTCTGTATATATTATCCCCCTATTATACACCATTTTTGTGATTTTTTTATTCACCTGCTGCAAAATTCGGGACTGTATCTACCAGTCAGCACCTTCAGCAGCTAAAATGTTTTTTTGTTGTTGTTGTTGTTTTCAATTATGAAAAATTGCATTCCCCAGCCACATCCATCTTTGGAAAAACCTGCCTTACATCCACAGGCTACTTTTCCATCTGGTGTGGTAACTATTTGAGTGACCGGATTCCTCAAGGATATAAAGTAGATATGCCTCACATTGATTCCTTGCTTCTTTTTAAACTAAAGACTTGGGCTCAAGAAACACACTGAATGTAGGCTGTGCAATGTTTGAGATCCCCCGTTGGCCTCCCAACCTTCTGGAGAACATCAAGAGGCCAACTGGGAATGCTGTGATGTTGCCAGAAGGAATGTAGCTAAGCTTATAAAGCCCATTTGAGGTGATGTTAAGGGTAGGTATGCAAGATAAATTGTTCCCCCCTCCAAAATGTGAAAAACATTTTGCCCAGAGTCTACCGTGGTGGAGATGGGCGGTGATAAATTTGATTGATTGATTGATTGATTGATAAATAAATAAATAAATAAATAAATAAATAAATAAAAACAGGCCAGAATCACATGGCTGGAATTCAGCCTTTTTGCCACTGAATTTCAGCCATGTGATCGCAGGATGCTGGGGGACTGCTAAAAGTGTGTTGGGGTTCATATGCAACATTTGGGTTGACCATCTCTGCACAAAACCCTATACTGAGTTAACTAAATGCAATTGTTGCATTCACCTAACATTCCCAAACAAATCAACCATATGGTTGGCTTAACATGAGTCTGAATCATACATTTTGACAAAGGCTGAGCTCCCAAAAGATGTCGAAGCCTCTGTCCAACAGAATATTAGGAGAGCTGAGGATGAGTGTGAGTTTCTTGGAAGAGTGAAAGGAGTGTGAGTCTATTAATAAACCTAGAATACCATCCTAGTCATTGGTTTTAGTTCTGATCACATTGTTTCCTTTTTGAAGGTCTAAGGAAGAGTCAAAAGTCTTCTCCATCCAGGTTGCAGATAGAAATAGACTGGTCGGTTGGTTTTGGTTTCTCTAACCCAGAGCTTTCCAAACTTTTCATGTTGGTGACACACTTTTTAGACATGCATCATTTCGGGACACACTCTTACAGCAGGGCACAAGGCAGGCACTAGGACCTGCACGGAATCCTGGGAGGGCTCGGAGGCAGCAGCAGCTGTGACACACCCAGACACTGCAGGCGACACACTAACGTGTCCCGACACACAGTTTGGAAAGCTCTGCTCTAACCCTTAATATTTTTTAAAAAGTCTCCAATCTCTTTCCATCTAGTTTCTGAAGAAATCTGTGAATGTTGGTTGTAAAAAAAATGTGATGAATTCTGGAATAATAATTTTTAAAGGAATACACAAAGATTTCTGGACCTATTATAGAAGCAAGTCATCCCTAATTTCAAAAGAACGACACTGCATGCTGAACTGACTCAGATTCAGAAGCAATTTGGTTTTCCATGGGATTCAGCTGCTCACAGCTTGGACATTTTGAGACAGAAGCGAATTCCCAGTTTAGGTTTTGCAAGTCACAAGAGCACTTCCATAGAAGTAAAAATCTGTAGGTAGCAGCCAAGTCACACCACCAGCCTGGACACATGGAGGGAATGGCTGTGGAATAGCTGTCTGAAGACTTCACAATCTGTCAGATCCTGTAATTGCTCTATCATATATCTGATTTGCAAGTCAACTTAAACTTACAAAACACCCAGTTTGTTTTAATAATCGTTTAATGTTCCAGGTAGCTTTGGATCCTCTGTACTTAAAAGCTGAAAAAAGGTACTTACTAGTAAACATAGGTATTTATAGTTCAGAAGTGAATTGTTAGACCAAAAAGGCACCAACTAAAGGCAAAAAGAATTGTAGGCAAAGAGAGAGAGAGAGAGAGAGAGAGAGAGAGAGAGAGAGAGAGAGAGAGAGAGAGAGAGAGAGAACATTTTGATTAAATTTGATTTTCTGTTCCTCCAAACCTCTACATTTTCCAAAATATGCATCTCCAAAATAAACCAAAAGAAAAGCAAATGAAATGTTTGAAACAACCCAAATAATTCTTGTTGCTTTTTGTCCTTCTGCAACCGGATCTGCATATATTTTCTTCCCTTCTCACTTCAGTACCACCAAGCCAGACATACTGGTACATTCAAGCCAAGTGAAGCCGAGATGCAGCATTCAGTTAAGTGCATTTTTAAAAAAAATAACTTGACATCAGAGCTTTGAAGCTGAAAATGAAAGAAATAAGATTTTAAATGGCAATAGCTCTTGGGGGAGAAAATACACCTGGCACCACCTTAGAAGTTGTGGTTCCTTTGCTTGGATGCAGCTAGAGAAGACGATGATAAATAGCTGGGTTGATTTCCTAAGGAAAAATAGTAAAGGTAAAGGTTTCCCCTGCACAGTCGTGTCCGACTCTAGGGGCCGGTGCTCATCTCCATTTGTTAGCCGAAGAGCCAGCGTTATCCGAAGACGCTTCCACAGTCATGTGGCTGGCATGATGCGCGCGGAACGCTGTTACCTTCCCACCGAAGTGGTACCTATTCATCTACTTGCATTTGCATGCTTTCGAATTGCTAGGTTTGCAAGAGCTGGGGCGAGTGCAGGAGCTCACTCTGTTACGCGGCGATCGGATCTTGAACCGCCGACCTTCTGATCGACAAGCCTGGTGTCTTAACCACTGAGCCATCGTGCCCCCTTTAAGGAAATATATATATATATTAATTATTATGTATATATATATTTATTATATCTATATATATTTTAAGGAAAATATATATATATTAAGGAAAATATATATTAAAAATAGCCTCCCTTATTATATTCTTCCAGGAAACCAAAAGAGCAAAACAGCAATATGCATTTGAGAAAGGTTTACTGCATATTCTTAGCTTTAGATCTAAGGTATTTGAAGCTTTCCCCCTTCCATTTTTAGAAAAGAGAAACCAAAAGATCATTTTCTGTCCTGCTGATGAAAAAAAAATCTGCCAAGTTCCATTAGATATTATCCACTCCCCAATAAAGTAATAAACAAGCAAACAAATATTGGCTTGTTCCACATGTCACACTAAGCCACGAACAAATCACATTTTGGCTTAGCATCACGAGCACAGCTGGTGTTGGTTTCTTGCTGTTTCCTACAAAAACTTTACTCCAGGGAGTTCTTTCTTCTTAATGTGACTGGCCTGCCAACCCAATGCCCAGATTTCATACTTAATAGCTTGGCATCTTTGCCGTTTTGGCATTAGCTTCTCTTTCTTCCTCTTGTTCCTCCCTTGGGTAGGCTATGGAGTTCCTCAGGGGAAGTTCTAACAGAAGGAATATGCCATCATGCCCATTATTTTTCCCTGACTCCAGAATCTCATTTGCACTTCTTCATGAGCTCCAGACCTGTGTTTTGCTAGCGAGCCAGTTGGTCACACCACAGGAAGTCCAACAATGAAACAGGACCAGATGGAGAAGAAAGGAACAAGACACCTAAGCAGAAAAGTTGTGGAACATTTGGACGTTGGCCAAAGGGTTCAAAGAACACTTCCCATGGAGGATTTGGGGCTGCTTCACATGTCCATAGCCTATCTACATCACTTCAGGAAAGGATGGGACAATAAGATGGACATCTCCACCAGGAAAGTCCCTAGGTACAGGAACATCCTAGGCAGGCTTTTAAAAATTTATTCATTGATTTCTTTCAGGGATAGACCATTTTTCCTGGGTCAGGAGCACCCTTTGGAATTTTGAGGGCTCTTGAGGGCACTCCCAAAATGGCTTAACATGAGAGATGGACCTAGTCACAACAGGTTCATTTAGCAGAAGGTGGACTAGCCCTTAGGATGCTCTCTACCATTCTAGTTGGACCTTTGGGGTACCCAACCCCTTCCTGAAAATAAAAATAATGCTAGAGGCTGGAATTTTGCTTTACCGCAGGCTGGCTTTCTACTTAATGTTCCTGGCTTAAAGTCAGGTAGGTCAGAGAACTTGGTGGAGGCCAGGCTGGAATAGACATAAATAAATAGGTGCAGGTTATAGATGAATAACCATATTTAAATCTTTGATGTAATAAATTAAACATTTGCTATCTTCCTCTTGCTCCTTGGGAGGAAAGCTATGGCAAACCTAGACAGCATATTAAAAAGCAGAGACATCACCTTGCCGACAAAGGTCCGTATAATTAAAGCTATGGTTTTCCCAGTAGTAATGTATGGCTGTGAGAGTTGGACCATAAGGAAGGCTGAGCACCGAAGAATTGATGCTTTCGAGCTGTGGTGCTGGAGAAGACTCTTAAGAGTCCCTTGGACTGCAAGGAGGTCAAATCAGTCAATCCTAAAGGAAATCAACCCTGACTGCTCATTGGAAGGACAGATGCTGAAGCTGAAGCTCAAATACTTTGGCCACCTAATGCGAAGAGAGGACTCACTGGAAAAGATCCTGATGCTGGGAAAGACTGAAGGTAAAAGGAGAAGGGGACGGCAGAGGATGAGATGGTTAGATAGCATCACTGATGTAATAAACATGAACTTGAGCAAACTCCGGGAGACAGTGGAGGACGGGAAGGCCTGGTATGCTGTGGTCCATGAGGTCACGAAGAGTTGGACACGACTGAACAACAACATCTTCCTCTTCCCCACAACCTATGCAGCTCTGTGGGGAACTCTCCATGGTCCTGATACTAACCAAATCTAGATTTGCTTATGTGCCTTAACTCTTTTGCCAATCCCCCACTAGTGACTGGTAGCATTTTCATAGTATCACCCAACCATCAATGAACTGATATTAAGCCTCCCCCCCTTACTGCTACTTTGGCCCAACAGTAATTGAATAACTCTGGACAATGGTCAAAGACCAGCAGGGAAGTGACCTTAGTGATTAATCCAGGGCTTTCCAAAGTTTTTCCCGCGGCGACACACCAACCGGCGTTGGTGTGTCGCCGCGGGAAAACCCGGAAGTGCGGCAGCGCGCAAAACCCGGAAGCGCTGCTTCTGCTTTCAGATTTTGCGCGCTGCAGTTGGTGTGTCTCCGCGAGAAAACCCGGAAGCGCTGATGATGATCAGCGCTTCTGGGTTGTGTGGCGACACACCAGACTGTGTGTGGCGACACACTTTTGTGTCACGACACACAGTTTGGAAAGCTCTGGATTAATCAGGCTGGCTAAGGTTGCAAGAAAAAAACTCTCTATAAAAATTACTGATTGTGAACCAGCCCTCCAGCCTATACAATCTTTGACTGAAGTGCCAACTGAATAGGTGATTTGCCTTGTCAACCAGCCCTTGAAAAACATGTTAGGGTCAGAATAGATGGCAAAGAGGCTGAAGAACTTCTCAAATATCAGAACTGGCTTATTCCAAAGGTCTCTTCCCCCCCCCCCCAAGCACTTTCTTGTAGCAAGCTTTGATCCAGAAAACCCCTTTTAATATCAATGGATGTAGCCTCAGAAAATGAATGAAATTGTACAATGCCCTAGGAACAAACCCACGATAATCCTAGGTCATTTGCATCATCATTCATCCATGGAACACGTTTCTTATTGGATTAGAAGCTTCTTTGGATTCATTATTCCATACAATAAAACCATGGTATTTGAGTTCTTTATGATTATATTATTTATTATATTCTTAATTATTATATTAAATACAGTGTGTGTGTGTGTGTGTGTGTGTGTGGAAACAAACTACATATAAAGCAAAAAATCCCAACCCAGTTTGGGATTTACAGTCCATTTAAATAGATTTATGACCTACAAGAAAGGAATAAAATTGTAAACATTTTCACATTCAATATTTTACATTTTAAAAAAATTAAAAGGTATTTATATTAATGGACATAAGCTATTAGCAATGACTTTTTAACTGAAATATAGAAGTATTTCATTAAAAGACACTTTAATATTTTTAGTGCTGGGTTAACTTTTCAGCCCCTCCTATTTCCCTCATTTTCAAATATCACTGATCCAAAGAAAAGGTGTGCTGTCATTCTCCAGGGTTTTACTATGGTCAACCTGACAGCTAATAATATTTTTTAAATGAATGTATTTCTTGTGTTCATTGTCTACATCCAAACGAAGGTGAACAACAAACTATACTAAAGTTTGTTGTGCAATCTTTCCCATTTCCTCAAAAAAGATAACTAAATGGTCTTTGCACTGGAGTTTGTAATATATACCAAATTGTTTACAATCTCTTCAATCTAGAAATGCTTTGATTAATATAATAATCAATATTAATCCCCATCACTCTATTCCTTTACAGGGTAATCAACGTTATGCAAAGAATCAAAAAGGACTAAGAAATAGTAAGGCAAGGAAATTAAAGTTTAGGTAAGAGAAAGAAAAGGAAATCTAGCTAAAACTACTTTACAGCAATACCATTCGCTAAATCCTTCCTATGTTTTTAACCTCGCAAACAAAGTCACTCCATGACTGTTTTATTTTAAGACACTATTCATATTCATACTGAATATTCATATTCCTGCTAATAGTCTGTGCTAATTACTTCTATGAGATTAAATACAGTAGAGACATGTAGACATCCCTTTTAGTTCCAATATTTATTGGAATAACTTTATTCTGCCTGCACTTGTGCTAATTACTGCTTGGGTAGGGTGAAAATAAATGATTTGAGAAATAAAATTACATCCAAACTGTAAACACATCTCAACTCATCCTCCATTAAAAAAATAACCAAATTTAAAACTATATACAATCTGTTGACGTTGCATGCATTATTCCACACATATTTTTGTGCTCCCTAAAATATTATTTTAGTGCATTTTTTTAACAGGAACTAGCTATCAGCCTTAGGTCAGGTCAGGAAACACAGAGCAAGAATTCCAGGGATGCTACTTTATTGTTGTAGGGTATATGAACAGAATCTTGAAAGCCTGTGTGAATTCCTCTTATACCAAGCAGAATCAAGGCAGGATTGTTTTGAGTTTCTTTCTCACCCCTTCTTCTTTCTCGGGACTGAACTGTCATTTACTTAACAGTTCTTGCATTCTTTCTTGAAAGTTATCTCCTTACCCTTCTATTCCACGTTGCACAATCCAAAAGTTAACTGCCTTCAGATCCACCCATATTTCCCACCCATGCACATTGGATCAATTTGCTTAAAAATGCAGAGCCAACAAAATTTGCCCAGCTTCCCTCCTTAAGGTAGTTCACATATAAATAACATCAGCCAATATTTAAAGAGCAGTTAAGTATCCAGTGCTACTTCAGTAATTTGAATGGATTTTTTTTTAATAGACTCTAGCATCATGATTAAAGAGTTAAGTGGCTATGATGCCTACATCCCCAGTGGTGTTTTCAGAGTTTCATTGATATGTGCCAGGGCATTCAATGGTTGGCTGCCTTAATCAATAGTTCAGGCACTCTGGGAAAGGTCCCGAGTGAGAAACCAGTGCATGTAAAAAAGAAGGAAGGGGGAAAAAAAGGAATTGAGGAGAGTGCATACTAATTTGGCTGCATGCTCATGTTCAACCCAGGAGAACGGCCAACTCTCCATCAAGGTGATTGTGTGTTTCCGCCAACTACTATGGAATGAAATGATCTGTACCATGTTCACTTTCATTCCAAAGTGAGACTTCTTTAGCAAATGTGAAATGCTGAGTACTTCATCACCGTTATTTGTATTGGAAAACAGAAGAAATGTCTCCTTCAGGTATGCTGAGGGTTCAACAGTTCATTTGCAGAAGCATTTTCTTGTTCAGTCAGAAAAATCTCATATTCTCTTACCAACAGTGGCTCAATCTATTGGTTTTACATGTTTTTGTGCATGTTTTCATGAGTGGGGAAGTCTGTGTACCTTTGCGCATAAAATCCCCCATTTTTCATCAGCAGTTTCCTCTAAAATTCAGGCTGGGCATTTTGAAGTTTATATTCCAACCCATCACAATCACTTGAGGTGTGGGATAGCCCTATGAATCACAAGGGACAACATTGGGGTTTTGATGACCATCCTCTGTAGTCAACAAATCATTCAACATTTAATGGAAAGCATACATTGTCAGGGGCAGCAAGGATCAGTAAATGTATCCCAAGGGCCATGTATATCTCATTTGCTGTGAGAATTCACAGACATCTGGAGCTTCACAAGCTGGACATAGCAAGGTCATGTAGATGATGCCAAGTTTGTGTAAAGCACAATCATACTGGCAGGCAGTATCATGAATCACTGAAGAACAAAATTTTATTAAGAAATGAATAAGCACCAAGCCACTCTTAAGATGAACAGGGGGACGAAAGTTTTCAAATCAGTGGTTTGGAACTAATTAAGGATCCTATTTTATACAAAGAGTAAAGTGTTTCTCTGGGTGGGGTTTAGTTCTTTTCCTTTTCCTTTCTAGGCTGTAGATTGGTATGCTAAAATCATTCCCTGAAATGTTTCCCCAAGATTAATAGCCTGAATCTAGTTTCCTTATGTGGAAACTCATGAGTCCAAGTTATCACAGAGGAGTCTCATCTGTTCTTGAAAGCTACGCCAAATAAAATATTCTCTAGACCAGAGATGGGAACCATGGTGCTTCAGATGCTCTTCCAGTGTACCATTGTCACCTCTTGATTGTCTGATAAATGTTCTGGGACATCCACTATAGAAGCTAGGTATTTTGATAAGAGTCTTCTCATGGTGCCCATCAAATCATAGCTATGCTTTTCCTGACCTGCAGTTTCATTCCAACTGGACCTTCTCCCTACACAGCTTAAGGACACCTACTTCTTTGTATTTGAACATTGTTCAGGGGACAAATGTAGACAAAGAGAAGAAGAACAAAGTTTCATTCTTCGATGGCAAATAGGGCATTGGTGGCTGTGATGATTTTCCTAACATCCTCAGAACTCCAGAGAGCTGGAACAGAGAATCAGTTAACATTTCAGTGAGAAAGTATCAGCAGTCAAATATGTTTATCAGTATCAGTATCAGAATGTAGATTTCATCTTGATATTAAACAACAATAACATTGTGACTAGCTGCATCTCTCTAGTTTTCCAAAAAGAACCTTTCCTAGCCCTACCAGGAGATGGACAAGAATCAACAAAACTCAGAGACCTTTTTTTGGAAAAATGTAAAGCAGAGATTCTGCCTTGAAGGAAAATATTCCTTTGAAGAGAAGGAGATCCTTCACTTGGGGAAACCAGGACAACAAAAGATCCCACATCAGAAAACGGTGCATGTGAGTGTGTGTTGTGTGTGCAAAGTTTTTTGAGGATGTACAGAAAATGGCAAAATCTTGTGAGCTTTTTCTTTATAAATAATTTTTTTTAAAACGGAGGGGGGGAAAAAAGATTTTTCAGTATCAGCAAAATTCCAGAAGAACACGAAACTTTTCTGCTGATTAGACTATAAAAGCTTCACTTTCCTGCAGCTCCCTGAGGTAATTAGCAAACAGACTAGTGATTTTTAAATATATCTTTCTGCCTGTCTGATAAAAGGGCAATCTCTAGGCTCCAAAGACTCAGCTCCACTTGAAAAGCAGAGACTTGGAGAAGAGACTCAAAAAGGTAGTTGAAAGAGTAGTAACTCCTTCATTAAACGAATGAGGGGTGGGAGAGAGAAATGGGATTTACACAACGGAGGTGGGGAACTAACCATCGTTTCCTTCAAATGTCATTCAAATTTTGGGGCCAGACCCTTAATTAACCAACATGCACAAGAAAACAATTGCTCCTTTCAAACATCTGCCAATCTGCCTCAAACCAGGTTCAACATGGGCTAAAATTCCAACAAAGCTTCTTTTGACTCCTTTGATTTTGGTGTAAGGGAAGTCCTGAGATCTCTCATTGGTTTAATAGCTCCTAGAAGATTTCCATTGTAAGGAGGGCTCTCCTAGACCGCATATTGACTGGATTCACAGATTTCATTAAACTATGGTTTATTGATCAGACCACTGTTGGTGGGAGACATAGTTAAGCTATACTCCATGATTTCTCTACGGAGAACAACCAGATTGGAGCTGCAAAGCTTTGGATGACCACTAGAGGCCACACACACTCTAATTCTTTCCTCCCATCTAGTGGTCAGCTGGATTTTTGCACCCCATATCTGGTAGCTGTGATAAATCTCAGTGGTTGGGTCTGCACTAGTGCAAATTCTGTGAACATGCAGGGCCACCACAGAAGATCACACAACTTCTGATCTCTTGAGTTCGTTGCCAACGTCTTAGCCTGGATGTCCTTGTACTCAACACACACAGGCCACAGTTCTCTTTATCATTTTGGAGAACTTGGTGCAAAGCTTTGTCACCAATCTGAGAACCTCAAAACCTGGATTTCACTCCTAGTAAACTGTGTTGGACTTTGTGCCATTTCTGAACATTCCCCAAGCATGTCATTCCACAAACAGGGTGCCTTAGGCTAATGATTTTTATTGAAAGCAACATGACATCTTGCTGTAAATCTGGGGTCATTGTATTCACCTGGATAAGGTAAAGGTAAAGGTTCCCCCCGCACATTTGTGCAGTTGTGTCCGACTCTAGGGGCCGGTGCTCATCTCCGTTTGTTAGCCGAAGAGCCAGCGTTGTCCGAAGACGCTTCCGCGGTAATGTGGCCGGCATGAAGCACGCGGAATGCTGTTACCATCCCACCGAAGTGGTACCTATTCATCTACTTGCATTTGCATGCTTTCGAATTGCTAGGCTGGCAAGAACTGGGGCTAGTGCAGGAGCACACTCCGTCACGCGGGACTAGGGATTCGAACCTCCAAACTTGCGACCTTCCGATTGACAAGCCTGGCGTCTTAACCACTGAGCCACCACACCCCACAAGCCACCACGCCCCACATTCACCTGGATAGCTTTCTTAATATTTAGCTGAGGAAGACCTGGTAGGAAAGCAGAAAGTGAACTTGCCCAGTGACCTTTCTGGCCAACAATTCTGCTGCATCTCCTGATGGTCTCTGAGTGCACCATCCTCTTTTAAATATTTCACCCACTCATTGAAGTTGGGTGAGCGACAGAGCTAATAAGAAACGACAACTGAAATCACTACATTTCCAGATCTGACAACACTCTTTATTTTTAATTTAACTGGGGTCATGGATTGATGGGAATATCCACCACCGAGACCAGATAAAAGTGTTGAAGCTGGGGTTCGACTTACATGTATCTATCATTGATCTGTAGATTCATTTTTTTTAAATTAAATATAGACAAATGGAGAAAAGATAAAAAGGAGAGAAGATCTCACAAATCCTGCAGCTCCTTCATGATCGAGGGGTGGAAGTTATCCAGAAGAAGTTGCACAAATGTTTAAATACAATAGAGATTGAAATAAACATTCCACTCAGTCCCATTCAGTTCACAGTGGAATATTCTTGTTGCTCTTCCTGAGAATTTCTCTTGAGTTTCTCTTGGTGGAGCTTTGGAGGTGTCAGAGAATGCTCTTCATGGCATTGTTCTCTATTCCATATCTTTCCAGGCTTCTTCAGCCTCCTTGGTTATTCATACCTCCCTTTCTGAAGAATGCCCAAGAGAAGATTTCTCCATGACAGATACAAGTGGGATTGAACCAATGTGTGGGAAACCCAACAGATTATACCCCAAAAGATGCACATACTCCATAAAAGGTTAGGTAAAGGTTCCCCCCGCACAGTTGTGCAGTCGTGTCTGACTCTAGGGTCCGGTGCTCATCTCCGTTTGTTAGCTGAAGAGCCAGCATTGTCCGAAGACGCTTCCGCGGTCATGTGGCTGGCATGATGCGCGTGGAACGCTGGTACCTTCCCACCAAAGTGGTACCTATTCATCTACTTGCATTTGCATGCTTTCGAATTGCTAGGTTGGCAAGAGCTGGGGCGAGTGCGGGAGCTCACTCCGTCACGCGGGACTAGGGATTCAAACCTCCGAACTTGCGATCTTCCGATCGACAAGCCTGGCGTCTTACCCGCTGAGCCACCATGCCCCTATACATACTCCATAGCTACCTCTAAATCTTCTAAACAAGAATGCCCCACCCATGAGAACTTCACACACACCCCTCTCTTTTCCTCTGAAATACAACATTAAAGCACATTATTTTTCATCAATATGAATGAGAGTGGGAGAGAGCTAAAGGCAGGAGAATTTTTTTATCCCTGTGCCTGGCACTGATTTCAATGCCATGAGAAATGTGTAAGTCTTGAGATGCCCTTGTGTTTTATTAGAGATTTGAATTTGCCCCATGCTTCTCTTCACCCTAGCCTCCCGGGATTTAACTGCTCAGAAAGTGTTGCTGGAAAACAGTCCTCTCCATCTTTGACTCCATCAGTCTGGATGTTTACCATACTGCAGAATGACATGGAATTATCCCCTGCAGGGAGCCAAGCTGGTATAAAGAGCAGCATAGCACAGACCCGAATGCTTGCCCTATTGAGCAGTGACATAAAAGAGATTTCTGGTCCACAAAGCCAAACCATTAAACAAACATGCCTGGAAATTATTAGAATCTCCCATTGAAAGTTATTTAGCAGCTGCATCAAGAGGAAATTCATTTGTGCAGAAACCACACAAGCCAACTCAATCTTCAGTCTCTACTTCTTTGGAAGATCTTTGGAAGAACCTTATCAGGATCAGTTTTCAAAACCGAGGGTCAATGAAAGCATTTCTAGGCAGAACTGTCCTATCCTGAAGATCCTCCATAGCAGCCACACACCATCTCCTTTGCACAACACAAATCAGATTCCTTCCTTTTCACCCAATCTTCCACAACGTGGACCTTCTCCAAGTGAATCCCAGCTCCCAGAATTTTCCATCTGGCACAGCCATTGGTAAGCATTTGAGGGTCCACATAACTGAAGAACAATCAGGTTGGGGAAGGCGGATTTCAGCAACATTGCTGGATTTGAAGGTCTGGGAAGACCAGTGTTGAAAGTATGTGGATAGTGTCTGTTGAACTCTTGAAGCTAACAGCACAGAGCTGTATCGGTTGCATTAGGAACACACAGACATACAACTGTCCACTTCTGGGTCTACAGGGCCAGTCACTGTGTGGCCAAAATAACACCATCCATACACAAGGAGACATTAAGATGCTTTGGGAACACCCAGGATTTGGAGATGTAGAGGGAAAAGTAAGGGGAAATGAAAAACAAGGATGTAGAGCAGAGCTTTCCAAACTGTGTGTCAGGACACGTTGGTGTGTCGGCTGCAGTGTCTGGGTGTGTCGCGACTACTGCTGCTGCCTCCGAGCCCTGCCAGGATTCCATGCAGGTCCTAGTGCCTGCCTTGTGCCTGGCTGCCTCCAAACCTGCTGTGATTCCGCGCAGGTCCTAGTGCCTGCCTTGTGCCTTGCTGCCTCCAAACCTGCCCAGCCAGGATTCTGCGCAGGTCCTAGTGCCTGCCTTGTGCCCTGCTGTAAGAGTGTGTTGCGAAATGATGCCCTGCTGTAAGAGTGTGTCGCGAAATGATGCATGTCTAAAAAGTGTGTCACCAACATGAAAAGTTTGGAAAGCTCTGATGTAGAGAGTCAAGAGGATGACCTTGATGGAGAGAGGGAAGACCCGTTACCAAAGCAACAAAAAAGGAAACCTTCCTAAATCCAAACGATGGGGAAGGATTATGAAGACATCTCAGACAGACAGACCCCTAATTCACATGAACATAAAAGAGAGAGGAGGGGAAGCACAATCAGACCTGCAAGATTACATTACTGTAGCCAATCTAAATAAAAGTAGCTTTTCATCTTCCATGGAGTCAATTTCTCGGTCTGGTCTGCCTCATAGTGCTGACAAAGAGGGAGAATCTACTCAACAAGGGCTGAAGGTTCTTGTTGAGCCTGGACCACAGCCTGGTTGAGATGGGGAAATGGAAAACTGGAGAGGGTGGAATGATGCATTCAGAAATACAACACAACTATCTAACACACTTGGTTGCAGATCCCATTCGTTCGCACCAAAAATGGTGTTATGGCACTCTGGTGCATTTCTACTGCATCTTTCTTCCATCATGAAGCTTCCAAGGGTATTAGGCTGGGTATCTGGTGGTCTCCCATCCAAGCATTCATGAAAGAATAGAATAGAATAGAATAGAATAGAATAGAATAGAATAGAATAGAATAGAATAGAATAGAATAGAATAGAATAGAATAGAATAATAACTTTATTGTCATCCCACTATACACTATACAAGTGCACAATAGAATGAAATTTCGTTGCAGTTGGCTCACAATTTCACTCAAGCAATAAAATACTAATGATAATAATAAAAAACCATAATTACTGTAAATTATAGTAATATGATATCCTTCTTAGCTTTAATTTTCTCCTAAATCCTCTCCGTCTTTTCCTGTTCACTTGGCAGCAGGGGGATTTTGCTGGAAGCCCCTCTTCCTAATGCCTTGAATGCCTTTGGATACGTATCCCAGGAAAACAGAGTGTACCTGGGACTCTGGGAAGCCCCAGGTAATCGAGTTTTCCTACAGACCCCCAAATGGATAAATGATCAACGAGGCACTCTGAAAACAACCTGCTGCTTGTCCAAAGCTCCTACAAACCACGCCTAGCACTCTCGTAGATTAAAAGGGCCCAGTGAATTTTCAGACAACTTGATGAGATTTTGGTGTTCTCAAGGCCTGGGTTCTGAAATGACGGTGTCTTCACCGCATGAGGCAAGTTAGGGTGTGTGTGTGTGCGTGTGTGTCAAGAGTTGGTTGTTCACCTTGTGTCATATTTCAGGCTGCCAATAAAGTCCACCCATGATTTTTCATCAAGTGACCTTCTCAACGTATCTACACACTCCTGTCTTAACTGGCCTTAGAATGACTCCATTTAATTTAAACTCCTTTAAAAATATCAGCTGAGAAGGGAGCCCGAGGACTATAGATAAAGCCTTTTCGGGGAGGGGGGAGATAAAAATTGCACAGCCATGTTTTACAGTATTCAGAATACCAGGGAAGAAATGAAGGGACACAGCAGGCATCACCTCCCAGGTTCCTACTTCGAGAATTAATATGAGACAAAAAGAATTTAAAAAGAAAAGAAGTCTTGACAGGAGCTGACAACGGCTTCTTATTAATGTCCCCTTGACTTTGGAAACCTGAAAGCCTAGAAGGTAAATATAAGTACTTGCTTCTTCAGATCTTTAATTCAGACTTGGGCAAAGTGACCTGAGGCCAATACTTCAATATTCAAAAATATTGAATGGAAAGGCTTCTTATTTTCTTTAAAAAGGTAAAGGTTCCCCCCGCACATTTGTGCAGTCGTGTCCGACTCTAGGGGCCGGTGCTCATCTCCCTTTGTTAGCCGAAGAGCCAGCTCTGTCCAAAGATGCTTCCACGGTCATGTGCCCAGCACGACACACGCGGAACGCTGTTACCATCCCACCGAAGTGGTACCTCTTCCTCTACTTACATTTGCATGCTTTCGACTTGCTAGGTTGGCAAGAGCTGGGGCTAGTGCGGGAGCTCCCTCCGTCACGCGGGGCTAGGGATTCGAACTTGCGATCTTCCAATCGACAAGCCTGGCGTCTTACCCACTGAGCCACCACGCCCCCATCTTATTTTCTTATTTTCTTACCAGTTTACAATTGCTACGCAGCATTTGTGGTGGGAGGATAGGAGCTGTTGCGATGAACCATGCCCTTCAGTCTTTAGAGCAGCCTTTCTCAACCTTTTGGCCCTGGAGGAACCCTTGAAATATTTTTCAGGCCTCGGGGAAGGAACCCCTAAACATCCAGGCTCAAAGATAGGCCTGAAGTTGCAAAATTATTATATTCGTTTCATGGGTAGGCCTGTCTATATGCATTCACAGTGTTCTTCAGCTAAAAATAAAGAATGAAACTTACCTCTTTCATGTGAAGTGGCCCAAATTTGAAATATTTTTTAAATAAATCGTGATCTCCCAGGGAACCCCTAGTGACCTCTCATGGAACCCCAGGGTTCCACGGAACCCTGTTTGAGAAACCCTGCTTTAGATGATGATGTGGGCTTCAGAAAGTCCAAGAGTTCTCCAGTGTCTTTGGTGAGAGAGACCAAATCTGCAAGACTGCCGATAAATATTAGACCGTAACAAAGTGGCACAAACACCTCCCACTTCTTGATCTAATCTAATGGTTCTTCCATTTTTTGCAGCTCTGATCTGATAGCTTTAGTCTTGGTGAATAATCATCATTTTCTCTACACCGGTTTTTAAAATCCCTCACAGTTGACTGGCATGGTCTAGTTAATTCTTATCTGTCAGCACTGCAGATTTTGACAGGATGGCTAATAAGTTTCCCCTTTCAGCTACCGTATCTCTTGTTTTCTCCTTGAACTTCAACCCAATATTCGGGTGACTTGGGCCAACCAAGCTGTTCCTGCCGAGGAACTGTGCAGCTGAAGAATAGAAAATGACAGAAAGGGAACACAACGTTTAAACCTCCTTTGTTTCCTTTATTCTCATTGATGTTTTTCTCCCCCTGAACTGAAAGTTCAGAAATAGGACAGACCTGGTCTTTTCAAGGGGAATAGAAAGGATGTTGAATATTCTCTTGGGGAGTAGATAGACTCCTCCAACAGCATGGGGGCCTGATTTCATTGCACTTTTCACTTCTGAGGATCTCCCCCCACCCTCCAATTTTCTTCTGCTCTGAGCAAAACATTTGAAAGCTTTTTCTTCCCCATTTTCATGAAAGAAAGTGGTCACATCCACATTGCAGAAGACATTCTTGGCACGGCACTAGTTTAGAATCCATTCACAGCCATGTTTCTCAAGCACATCTAAACCCAAGCTAAAGACCTGTGGAGACAATGCGAACTCTTCTTCTCCTTCCCTGCATTTGCAGAAGACCCAAATCAATGACAGAAGCCACATCAGAAAAAAAAATATCCTGCAGCACTTTGTTTCCTGGAAGGGAAGATGAGATGAAGGGGGACAAAGAAAAATGTGCCTCCAAGTCAAATATTTGTGCATGTTGCATTGTTTTCCTTTTTTTTTCTTTTTCTTTTCATAAAAGCTTTGCAGAGCTTGGCACAACATGTGAGAAGAAGAGAAGCAAACTGGTGAAATCTTTTGAAGCATTCCCCCCTCCCTCCCCAACTTCCTGAAAGGTCAAGAAAAGCAGATCTACCAAACGTCGTAATGTTTTGCTTTATGGGCTTTCGTTAAAATGCACAAATCTCAGCTGCAAAATTATATCAGGCAGTGGACATCACTTATCCTATTCCTGCAACAGCAGAGACTGCTCATAGTTGGAGACTTTGAATTCCTTCCAACTTGTATTTCTGAGAACAATCAATAAATGTGCTACGTTTGTGACGTGTGGGCCCCGTGCCAGACAGGCTGCGGTGAAGGGCCTTAGCGAGCATCACCGAAGAAACAGAACAACAAGCTTCATCCATCTAGAGCTATTTAACTGCATTTGAACATTAATTAAAACAAAACACCATGTTAGAACATTGTAACAGAAGCACCAGGTGCCTGTCTGTTAACCTGGAAATTTTGCCCTCGCTGGCCGGAGACCAAGAGAAGGTGGAAGCAGGTTTTCCAATTTAGCAAACCAGCAGATAGATTTGTTGTATCAACACAACCCATCAACACAGGCAGGACAAACCACGATATATAAACAGAAAGCAAGTTCCACTCCCTTTTCCCACTGAAGATGTTGCCTAGCCTGGCAATGAAACATCTGCAAGAAAACAACAAGGCTCAGAGAGCACCAGGGACTCCACAGTTTGTAAATTGTTGTGCTTGCAGTGAGACCTCCTCTGACAATCTTGGTCTTCATCTGGGTCTGCAGCAAGGAAAGTGGTCCTAAACATCCTAAGTTGTTTAACACCTTGTATGCCAGAAGGAAAATACCAAGCCTGGCTCAGAAGATAGGACAGTTGCCTCAACCCTTCATAAGTACAACAAGAGAAAAGGATTACATTCTTTAAAGAACAAGAAGAAAAAGTCAACATTTGGTAATGCAACGAGGTTGGGACTTCAGGTCCTACAGGTGTGTACCCTGGACCTGTTTAAAGCCTCTCTTTATTTCATTATTTCATTACTGACTTTGTGTTTCCTCTTTAAAAGGAGATAACAGGACAGCACAGTTCTCCTCCTTTATGGCCCTGATTCTTTGATAGCATCAAGGGCAATCATACAGGAAATGCTCATAAACTTTGGCTCCGAAGGATAAGAAAGAGGTGGCAGAGTGAGATCTTCAAAACCTAAACCCCAAGGGTGTCCCCAGATGTGCACCTATAATGTTGATCTCCTCTCACCTCCTTGTTTTTTGTCACATCACTTTCTTCCTAAGTGTTGAGTGGAAGATCACTGAAAATTCTTGGATTCAATTAACAAATCTAAAGTCAAGAGGCAAAGCCTCTAAATGCCAGCTTGAAAGATGATGTGGCAGAAGAGAACAGAGAGATTTAACACTTCCAGCCATTCGGGAAAGAAACATTGCCATGAGGCCTTGACATGTTTGAAAGGGAATTCGAGAAAGAATGGGGGAAAGTGGGTGGCAAAATCAAAATAATCTTCAAGAGTAAGAGTTCCTTCCACTATAAATGTGTTGCTACCCATAAGCATGACAGTGTTTCGTGGACCCCCGCGTGTGCATGCCTGCAAGATGGGCTGTAAAACTCCTCAGAGAATCAGCCAGAAAATGGCCAATGATGGGCAGATGACAAAAAGGAGATCCCTCCTTCTCCTTCTCCTTCTCCTTCTCCTCCTTCTCCTCCTTCTCCTTCTCCTTCTCCTGCATTTCATACCCAGGAACAGAGCAGTGAAGTACACTTGCCATTCTGCTTCTAAAAATGTTATCCTTACTACTACTAAATGGTTCTTTTTCCCCAAGAAATCAGTGCAGAAGAAAGAACTCTCATTTTATTCCCTTGGCCAGGATGAGGCAGTGATTGAAATGCATTTCAAATGGAAAACTGCACATGCTCGGAATATTCCTCTAGTTTTTAATCAAATCAGGATTGGCAAGCTGTAATGGTCTGTGGGAATGACCTTGGGAGACAGGAGGAAGAGCCACAGATGAAACAACCGGCATGGAAAAGATTTCTCAGCTCACAGAAAGAGAGGGGGTGTGGGGAGTGTTTCAGAAGGGACTCTCCCTAGTTTTTTTGGAGAGTAAAAGGAAAGGAGGGGAGAGATGTACTTTCAGGCTTGCAAGACTCTGTTAATGTAACCTTACAATAAAGATAGAGCTAGTACTCCTGGTTGTGCTTCTTGTCTGGAGTATTTCAAAGGGCTAACACAAGCATTTCTCTTTATATTAACATACTATGAATGCAGCAGCAGTTCTTGAGTTGGGAATGGGGTGGGGGCTGCACAGGCAGGGACAAAGAGAATATATTAATTATTTGCTCCACAGCTGAAGTAAATGTAACACATACATTTAAGGGGAAAAGGGCTGTAAATCCAGAATCTAATCTAAATCTAATATAATCAAATTTAATCACTGGAGAGATCAACACTTCTTCACTGTCATCAGTTGGCAACAATTCCAACTGTCTAAAATTGGGGGGGGGGAGTAATAGGGTATCTGCTTTTCTCCCACATTCTCTGGGTTCAAGCTGTGTGATCGTAAGACAATAATGTAACTAAGAACTGATGATAGAGTTTGTTTGATTATCTCACCTCTCCTGGGCCCCTTTCTAAGCTAAATGCCAATTAGTTTGTAAAACCTGCAATCTGGGCCGAAACAATTACTCCAGCCTTTACATTTTTAAAAAAAAAAATTATCAAGTTTTTGAAGGAGTTTGCGAACGAGAATGAGAGAACTTAGACCTGTTCGATGGGTTTTTAATGGGTTGTTCAAGCAGCCCAGCTACTGGCAGAGAGAAAACTGTTTTCAAGGGGGTATTTTTCCAGCTGGGGGGGGGCAGGGGGAGTTCAGCTTCCACGGGAAAAAGAATTAGTGGGGAACTGTGATGACCCATAAAAGGAACTCGAGAAATAGACATCCTCAAAGGGACCGGTAAATTAGGTTGAAGCATTTGCAACAGTTTGGCTTTTCAGCACTTACGTATAATTGAGACTCCAGTACCTCTTCTTTTTGAAATTAAACTCCAACGAAGCATGGCAGACAGTTCTTGATGGCACGGAGTGCCACCCACAACGCCAGCGGATTTCCTTTCTCAGACGCATTGCGTTTTTCTGCGGCAGATCATTGACTCCTGACCCTGATATTGCTTTATTGCCACTGATTTAGCACCAGTTTATTCATCAACATCTGGTGGGCTGAAAATGATGTTTTGTTTTATTAGCTCCCAAATGGATGGCTAATGCAGCTTAATGGGGCAGGAACAAGCCATTAAAGCCTTCTGCTTCTACAACCCTGGCCCCAGCCCTGCAATTTAGAAAACCTTCTGACATCAAGGTGGGTCGGTAGTTTGATTAAGAAAACCGAGGCAGCCAATTATGTTTGTGGGTGTGAATTCTCCCCACCCCGACACACACCCCAATATTGCATCGTTTTCTTTTTCTCCATGCAATTTGAAGAAGGACTTTAATCAAGCAATCTTGAAGAACACTTTGAAAGTTAAAGATCTCTTGGGGTAACAGATCCGAAGTGAGGTTGGCTCTATCCCTGTTGATTTTCCGGAAGTCCCTCAAAACCGGGTTATGCCATCAGGCCTGGGGGCCACAGGGGACCGGCGAGGTATTGAGGTGGCTCCATTGTTATTAACATCTGCTGTTCTCTCTTAGCCTTTGTGCTTTTTTAAAAAAATGCTCTAATAATAATTGTTTTTTTTAATATATTAACTGTTTTATAGTCTTGTTGTACACCGCCCAGAGTCACTTTTTTGTGAGATGGGCGGCCATATAAATTTGATGAATAAATACATAAATAAATAAACAAACAAACAGTAGGCCAGGTTCATTTTACATACTTTTCGTTGGGGTTCTCCAGGTTTAGGGAGATTAATTCCAAAGTAGAGATCCCTTTTTTTTTTTGCAATACTTTAGTACTGATCTTCCTAAGGCCAGAGAACCCCAACTAAAAGTATGTTGTTAGAAAGTTGATATCTCCCCATAATGAGCCAAGAAGCAAATAAAGATCTCTTTCTTTTAGTGTTGGACTTTGAAAAAGTTGATATCTCCCCATAATGAGCCAAGAAGCAAATAAAGATCTCTTTCTTTTAATGTTGGACTTTGAAAAAGCAGGATAGAAAAAGTATCGATGCTTTTGAACTTTCGTGTTGGGGAGGACTCTTGAGAATACCAGAGATAGCCAAGAAAACAAATACATGGATCATTGCATAAATCAACCTAGAGATCTCATTCAAGACACACCTGATCAAATTCAAATCACCATACTTTGGGCATGAGATGCCAAGGCTTAGCTCTAATAATTGTCAGGGAGATAATGGGCGGAGAAGGAGGGGGCTCCCTCCAGGATCATTTTTCCTGACCTGCCACCACCCGACCTGGTATGACTTTCCCCTATAGTAACTTAGTTTATTTATAGTCCATCTGTAAAAATTGCATGTGGGCGCACTTCGCATAGCTACTGTACCTAAAGGCCATGTTCACACAGACAGCTGGCTGAGTCACCCAGTCCATTGGAATAAGGATCTATGGCCCAGTCAAAGAGAGGTCAACCATCTTTGATAGCCTCCTAAAGGATGGGAGGATGGGAGACTATCGTTCCCTTGGATCATTTCCTTGTTTTAAAAAAAGTCCATTGTGACTTGACTACGTGTCAGGGAGATAACGGGCGGAGATGGAGGGGGCTCCCTCCAGGAAGGGAAACGCATGCGTAGTTCTGAGACTCTATGTTTCCCTCCCAAGAGGTTGAAGAAAGCCCCGCCCTAAGTTTGTGGACTTATTCTTTGGGCATCGCCAATTCATGTTAGTTTAGTTGGATTCTGTTAGGGCAGTAGGATAACAACTCACTAGAGCTAGATCCCAGCCTCAGCGTGTTATTTCTACGCCCGAAGTCAGGACAATAATGCTGGGAAAGGTGGAAGGAAAGAGAAGAGGATGACCAGCAGAGTGGATGGACACAATTACAGGAGATGGGTGCAGAGTTGGAAGACTTGAAGGGCTAAGTTGGGAACAGATTGTCCTGGAGAAAATCTATCTATGTGGTTATGAAGAGTTGACACCAATTTGATGGCACATCCTCCATCAACTAACCTATTGATGCTGTGATGAAACCTGCCTTACAATTTTGCAGAATTCCTCCCCCCCCCCCATCCAAATAGGCTTCTGGGTTCCTTCCCCTCTCTGAAACCTTATTCTCAAGATACTTGAGAATTTCTCTCAAATTTCTCTTAATGGCATTTTTGAGATGACTTTATCGTTGGGGGTGGCAAAGGGCATGCTCCTGCTGATGTTTTGTTTTCCATTACTCGTCTTTCCTGTAGCCTCCCTAGGTACACACACACCCAGTCTGAGAAAAAAAAATATGAAGTCTGTCTTGAGAATTTCATGGAAACAGGGGAAGGCAGAGTAGCTGCATATCGTGGGAGGTTGTGCTGATCCAGAATTGGCCTTTATAGCCACTTACGGATCCACCGTTAAAATTTTACCTTTGGAAGACAATCTTACTCAGCTACGAGTGATCGCCAATGAATGAATGAAAGAAAGCATGGTACAAATGGAAAACAGGACATTCACAGATAGCACTTGTCCACCCCATTGCTAAATTAGTACGAAGACAGGACACTCCACCTAGGAGAATTTTCACCAAATTGTCTTCTCCTTGGAAATAAATCTGGAAAACATATGAACTTCTCCATTTGGAAAGACCAAAAAGGAGGAGGTTCCTCTTGATGTCCTTCTTGGGATTTAATTGAAGTACTGGAGGCCAGAGAGGTGATAGAAGACATGGAGGAGGGAAGAAAAGAAAAAAGAAGTTCCACCACGCCTATGATAATCCCACCACCAAGGTGCTTGTAGAGCAGTGTTTCTCAACCTTGGCAATTTGAAGATGTGTGGACTTCAACTCCGAGAATTCCCCAGCCAGCATGGGTGGCTGGGGAATACTGGGAGTTGAAGTCCACACATCTTCAAGTTGCCAAGGTTGAGAAACACTGTTGTAGAGACTCAGTGCTTATCTCGCACACCAGAAGCATTTCAAATAATTTCCCATTTGCTCCCAATTCCATCTCCTCTTTGCTCTCAATAAGAAAAGGAGAAATCATGGGGACACCAAAGGATAAAATAAAGTAAGAGGGTTGCCTTTCATTTCATTCTCCTTCCCCCATCTGCCTTTTCTTTTCTCTAGGGCACATAATGGCTGTCATTTCAAAGAGAACGTCCAGTAATCTAAATTTACTGAATCATGTCGAAACTGTGCCAAGTTGAAAGCAGCTAAAGGCCTTGTGGAGCATAGCATGGTACAGATGTCGGCTTGAGTTCCTTCCAGAAAAAGAGGTTGCTGGAGTTTTTAATACTCATCCCCAGCTCTCATAAAGAGGCATTCCAAGCATTCGCTGCATCAGAAATCTTCAGAAAGAGACAAGGAACATTTTACCCATTTTCAGAAACATATAGTACATATCAAACTTTGCAAATATTGAGATAGAGTTTGGTGTCAAAGAATATGGCCCTCAAGGAGGCTGGCTGGGGAATTCTGGGAGTTGAAGTCCATACATCTTCAAGATTGAGAAATTGCCCATTCCTAAAATTGAGACACCCAGAAGTGAGGTCCTCTGTTGCTTTTTTTTAAATCTAAAATTAATTCTAATGACTTGGATTCATTCCAAATCTCCAGCTTTGCCAAACTGGCTATTTTCCAATTGAAGATCCCAATTCAAGAATCTAATCAAATTAATGTGTCCCTAAATCTTCAGCATACTGATCAAGCCCACTCCTATCTACCTAGATATTCCAAGTGCTACAAGAGAACCAAAAGACATAGGAGATGGGTTTGTGTGTCAAATTGGGGCACGCACACACACAGCTTTGAGCCAGAGAGATAGAAATAATGCCATTCTGGTCCACTATTTCTCAATCACTGATCCCTAAAATTCATTGTAAGGCAGAGCATGTAAAAATGGCTCCCAGCATGTCTCAGCAACAGCCAATGACACATTTGAAAAGGATAACCTTAGATTTTCATTACTCCATTTTTGTAGGTAACTTCTTACTTGATAAGGCATGCTACTTTTCATTACAAGATGACTTAAAATCACCCCCCCCCCCCTTCCAGGCTAGCTTGGTGTTTTTTCATGGAAAGTTGGGGAGGGTGTGAATTAGAAGAAGTGAAAGCAGGGAGGTTGAAGAATAATGTTAGGTAGGAAAAAAAAGAGGTCCCTCTATAAGGCATTTCAGCATGTAGTTCACAGAGGTCTAATGTATATAAATTATATGTGCCTGCTTTGAAAAAAATTACCATGTATAATGTGTGCATGTGTGCATAATTTTCAAAGCAAGGATATACCTTGAGCGTGCTTTGAAGGTAACTCATTTGAGATCAGCATATATCTGCTATTAATTAAAGCAGCTACCTGTCAGGGAGACACAGAAGGAGGGAGGGGGGAGCCCTAGTTGGGCTCATATCCTTGGCTTTCTCAGTGCACTGTTAGTTTAGCAGGATTTCTGTATGTAGGCACCAATAAACACTAGAGACTGGATTCCTTGCCTCGGCGTGTTATTTTCTGCACCTACTCAGGACACTACCCGTGTTTTAGGTGGTGGGCCTGCAAAAGCTGTAGCTTCTTTAAGAGTTACATTAACTATAAGGAGTGGATTTTCTTTTGTGTTTTTACACTTTTAGTGTTTTTTGTTTGTTTGTAGTGTTTTTTTCTGTTTTTTGTAGTTTTTTTATCTTTGTTTTTAAAATAATAATAATAAAAACTTAAGAAGAAAAGAAACTATAAGGAGTGGATTTCTTAATGGAAGATTCCTAGATGTTATGGAATGTGTCTCCGAAGGGGGAGGTGATGTGGTGGATTTCGGCAGTGCCGCTGGTCCTCAGGAAGGAGGGAGCACATTCCAAGAAGGTGGAAGAGATAAGAGGAGACATAGTCCAGGGGGCAGTTGTGGGAAAACCAAGAGGTTCAGAATAGCCCCGCCCTAGAGCTTTCCCAGGTTATTTCCCCTTAGGTGAGGCAGAGTTGCTTTAGTCTGGCAAGATTCTGTCTACACGGTGTGAGCAAATAAATAACTGAAGTTTGGCCGGACTGATTCTTGGGCTGGGCCTGACACTAGGTGACTTTGGACCAGTCTTTTTTTCTCATCCACTCCACCTCACAGAATTGTTCTTGCAGGGGTAAAACTGAAAGCAGAATGGGAGTAATAAGTAGTTTATCCTGAGCTCCTAGAGGAAAGGTGAGATATCGATGTAATTAATAAATACATACTTTCTTTTTAAAAAATGAGATAAAGTTTTCAGGCATTCCTTTCCTTTACCACCTTCAACTTCCTAAAATGGGCTCATGTGTGGTTTTGTTTTTTGCAAACGAGTTTGATCGAATCGAAGCAAGTATCGTCACGTTGAGCTAGATGAATCGATCAACACTCTGACTTGTTCTAAAATGGCTTCTAATTTTATTTCCTTGTCCCTTTATTTAGTTAACCCAATAAATGTATTTCTCCCTTTGGTTCCATGTCATGAAAGAGCCTGTGCACCATCATTCCAAGGCTGCAAAATGAAGATGAGTACCACCCAAAAAAAGCAATTTGTGCTGAAATCTAAAAAATCAGGACACGGGGGGATTCTCGATCCTAGTTGTGGCCTGTCCTAAATTCAAATTGCAGAATTCAAGGCAGGTAAAAGGGTGTGGTGGCTCAGCGGGTAAGATGCCAGGCTTGTCGATCAGAAGATCACAAGTTCGGAGGTTTGAATCCCTAGCCCCGCGTGACGGAGTGAGCTCCCGCACTAACTAGCCCCAGCTCTTGCCAACCTAGCAGTTTGAAAGCATGCAAATGCAAGTAGATAAGCAGGTACCACTTCGGTGGGAAGGTAACAGCGTTCCGCGTGCGTCATGCCGGCCACATGACCGTGGAAGCGTCTTCGGACAACGCTGGCTCTTCGGCTAAGAAACGGAGATGAGCACCGGCCCCTAGAGTCGGGCACGACTGCACAAATGTGCGGGGGGAACCTTTACCTTTACTTAAAGAAGCGAACCCCAGATTCCTTTGACTTCTGACCAGGTTATTCCTATGCTGAGACAGGATTTCATGAAACCCCTCAAAAGCTCCTAAGGTTCATTAGGTTTCAGCGAGCTTCTCTCATGTAGGACTGAACTTCATTGAAGACAGCAAGAGTGATGAGATTCTGGAAGCAGCCAGAGTAGCGTTGAGTTACGAGAAGATTGTTAATGTGACGGATCTTGTGCTGAGGCAGCCTGAGGCAATGCAAGACTGAGAGTGCATTTCATCTGCATATCTCATAGTACATGGATTATTCCGTAGTGATGAATCCCATTGATAAATGATGTGTTAGTTCTCCAGAACCAACATGAAACAGCCAGCGTGTGCTGTCCTTTCCCTTTCTGTAAACCCTTCTAAACAATGATGGCGCCGCAGAGCAGGGTAGAGGAATAGTGGCTCAGTGGTTGAACTCCTGCTTTGCATAGAGAAGGCCCTGGGTTCAGTTCCATGGGATTGGGAATATTTGATATTTGGAACAGCTGTGGCCAGCCAGCATCCTGATACAGACAAAGTCAGCCAATAGCTTCCCTCGAGGGAAGGTGTATTTCTCTGCAACCTTTCAAGCGGTTCAACCCTAAGCCTCGCGACGTAAAAGAGGTTCGCTGCCTGCTTTTTTTTCTAGATTAAAATGGAAACCATGTGCTCCTCTGCTCCAGAAATTGGCACTGGCTTTGTAAAGAAAGATATGCAAATTTTGTAGAATCCTGGGTCCTCTTGGGTCCTCTTTATTTATTTATTTATTTATTTATTTATTTATTTCATAAATTTATTTATTTATTTCATACATTTATATAGCCGCCCAACTCACACACAGTGACTCTGGGCGGCTTCCAAAATTAAAATCCACAATATAAAAAACCCATTGACCCCCACCACCTGCAGCAGCTACCAACACAATCAGATCAGCCACTCGATCGGCTCCGTCTCAACCTGGGGTCCCCAGACCCGCTGGCAGAACCACGTCTTCAGGGCCTTTCGGAAAAGTATCAAGGTGGGAGCCAATCTAATCTCCGGGGGGATGATGTTCCACAGGGAGGGAGCCACCACCAAGAAGGCCCTTTTTCGTGGTCCCACTAGATGAACTTCCCTCATAGAAGGGACCCGTAACATACCCTGCCTCCCTGCTCTGGTGGGCCGGGTAGATGTGACTGGGGAAAGGCAGTCCTTCAAATAACCAGGCCCCAAGCCATGTAGGGCTTTAAAGGCGATAAGCAGCACCTTGAATTGGACCTGGAAGCAAATTGGCAACCAATGCAGCTCTTCATTTGCAATGCATGTCCTAGTTTTTTGGGAAATACTTATGTAGCCTGGCATCAGAACATATCTTCAGTTTCAGGCAGCCCAGATTTTTGAAGCTCTTGTCAAGCAAGCTGTTGAGATCCCCATCAAGAAAAATTCAGCTTGATTTCTTCCCTTTTCTTTCTTCTGCAAATATGGCTGAAGATAGCCTAAGATAGGGAACAATTCCTTTTATCAATGTCAACTTCTTAAACGTCTCCCTGTTTTGCATGTTCAGTTCTATAAAGAAACTGTACCAAAATTGAACTCAGGGCCCGGAGGAGGAGGAGGAGGAGGAGGAGGAGGAGGAGGAGGAGGAGGAGGAGGAGGAGGAGAATACGCTCAAAGAAAGGAATAGGGATATCAAAGAAAGCATTTTCAAGGCAAATCTGGAGTTTGGCCAATTTGAAATAATTTATTCCACGGCCTTCTTCATTTATGAATGGCATGTTTCCTACTTACCTCCTCTATTCTTTTTTTTTTCCTTTTGTTTTGTGTGAACTTCAACTCTTTTCTGCATTAGAAAGTTGCTTTCCTCCCCTGTTGATGAAATCCATTGAAGTGATCTCTCAGGAATTCTCCATTATTGTGGGAGATTGAATGGAGCTATTGTTCAGATGCAAACTGGCATATCAAACTTTTGCTGGCTCTTCACAAAGTGATGTTGATGGAGAAGGGAGGGAGGGAGGGAGGGAGGGAGGGAGGGAGGGAGGGAGGGAAGGAAGGAAGGAAGGAAGGAAGGAAGGAAGGAAGGAAGGAAGGAAGGAAGGAATCCATACTTACCTTAATGCTTCCTAGTCTTCACACTCTTTTCCATCCCATGCCATCTACTCCTTTGCATGCCATACTGATGTTTGTAGGATACATAGCAAATTCTCTGATGGAAATGTTAGAACTGATGTCCTCCAGGTGCTTTAGAGTTCAGACTGGGGTTTCTCCACCAGGGTTCCGTGGCACCCTCGGGTTCCACGAGAGGTCCCTAGGGGTTCCCTGGGAGATCACGATTTATTTAAAAAATTATTTCAAATTCAGGCAACTTCACCTTAAAGAGGTAAGTTTCATTCTTTATTTTTAGTTGAAGAACACTGTGAATGCATCTATACAGGCCTACCCACGAAACGAATATAATAATTTTGTAACTTCTGGCCTCTCTTTGAGCCTGAATGGGCAGGGGTTCCTTCCCCAAGGCCTGAAAGATATTTCAAGGGTTCCTCCAGGGTCAAAAGGTGGAGAATGGCTGGTTCAGACTAATGGCTAGCATGGACAATGGCAAGGGGGGTAGCTATTGAAGTCCAAAACATCTGCCTATCCATGTCTTATGAGATAGGAATTTGTTCATCTCGGAGAAATATAACATGGATTGAGCACGGGAAGTCCAAATCAGATAGTCTAGTGAGTGAAATTGCAAGTGAGGATTTGCCACCAGTTCTTTTTCTGGGTATATTATTTCCTTTAGGGGTGCAGTGGCTCAGCGGGTAAGACGCCAGGCTTGTCGACTGGAACATCACAAGTTCGGAGGTTCGAATCCCTAGCCCCGCGTGACGGAGTGAGCTCGCGCACCAGCCCCAGCTCTTGCCAGCCTAGCAATTCGAAAGCATGCAAATGCAAGTAGATGAATAGGTACCACTTCGGTGAAGTTGGTAACAGTGTTCCGCATGCGTCATGCTGGCCACATGACCGCGGAAGCGTCTTCGGACAACGCTGGCTCTTCGGCTAACAAACGGAGATGAGCACCAGACCCTAGAGTCGGACACGACTGTGGGGGGAACCTTTACCTTTTTACCTTTACTCTTTCCTTTATTATTTGGGATTTCAAAACTGCCGTGATATTCTGACTTTAACTGCTCAATCTTCACCCCTCCACCGTCACATTTTCCTAAGATTTCTGCTTGTATATTGATGTTTGCAGCCATCCCGTGTTCTTATAACTTTGATTATAACTCAAAGACAGATGGTAAAATACTGTTTTACTTAATCTAAAGCATATGGCATCCTAAAAAAAAATCAAAACAAAAGATGTTCTTGCATTCTTTGCTGAAGGTCAAGGATAGCACTCAGAATGAGAATCCTTTTTAAAAAATAATGGATTTTTTTTAAAATATAAGTATTTAAAAAACACAACAATGGAAATAGATAGAGTGTTCATCTTTGGCCCAAGACTCCGGTTGAAGAATTAGGTCTGGCCCAACTAGACTTCTCATTGTACCCATTCCACATGCAAAAGCAAATTGGTTAGACAGTTGGATTGATCTACAGCGTTAACGATGTTGTATCTCCACTACTTCTAAAGACAACAAGCTCTTAGGGGGAAGAATAAGAGGGAATGATTATGACCTGCATCTGTATTCTCAGCATTATTTTGCTGTCTCCCCAAATCTGCTTCTGAAGCAACAGCTTCATTTCATTTAACAGCACAGCCATCTTTGAACCAAAAAATAATGAGCTTCACAGACAAAGAAAATGATGGTTTGCCACCACACCGCTACTTCTGAAGACACAAAGGCTATTGATAGAGGAGGATAATCTTCAAAAAGAATGGCACATTTAGAGCCCTAGTAAATGGTACACAATTTGGTCTCATTGACTATTTACTGAGTGAAACTTCCCAAATTGCTTTCTGGTTGTGCTGCTAGAAAGTTTGTAAAAGTATTATTGTTGATCACACAGTCGGCCAGATGTTTAGACTGATTTTGGCATTTTTATCCACCTATTGAGTCCTTCCCAAGGACCTGGGATAGGCAGATGTTGGTGCTTGATGGTGTTAAAGGTATCGTCGCAGGATCTGAGCTGTTCCGAGTAAAGCTGCCTTTTGCAATGGTCTGATGGTGATTTTGTCAATGCCGATGGTGTTCAAGTGGTGCTCCAGATGTTTTGGGATTGCACCCAAGGCGCCTATTACTATTGGGACTATTTTTGCTTTCTTTTGCCACAGTCGTTCTACTTTTATTTGCAGGTATTTGTATTTTGTGATTTTCCCCAGTTCTTTCTCTTCTATCCTGCTGTCTCGAGGTATTGCAATGTCCACTATCCGGACTTTTTTGTCTTATCAACAATTGTTAAGTCTGGGGTGTTACGTAGCAGGTGCTTGTCTGTTTGAATTCTAAAGTCCAAGAGCACTCTAGCTTCTTCATTTTTTATTCCTTTGTCTATTTTGTGGTCCCACCAGTTCTTGCTTGCAGGCAAGGGGTATTTCTTGCAGATATTCCAATGCACCATTGTTGCTCCTTTGTCATGCCATTGTTTGTAGTCAGTCTGTGTGATCTTCTTGCAGCAGATTAGTAGTAGTAGTAGTAGCAGCAGCAGTAGTATTTCTGTTCTCTGCAAGGCCAGGAGCCTGTTCACTCTGTCAATAGTAAAGATTTATACCATCTGAAGAGAAACCAGAGTATTTTGTTCAAAACAGATTAGGGACTAACAACTGGGGAGAACATCCATTTTTTTTCTTTCGGAATGCCAAGGGAAACCTGATATTGTTTACCCTTAGTCCTAACACTTGCATTCAGTTTGCAATCTTCAATCCAAGGCTACGTTTGAACAGGTGTCTGAGGACTACAACATCTGGTGTACTTGGGCATTCCAACTTCTCCATACCCTAGATTTTTTGTTTGGATGGATGGATGGATGGATGGATGGATTCTTTCCATTTTTACAGCTGCCCATCTCAAATTCATATCTTGGGGTGGCTAATAATATTGGGGGGAAACCAGCATAACTTCATAAAAAGACAACAACAACACACATATAGACAGTAGCTGGGATTTGTAGCAAAAAGTGAACTCAAAAGCATACACCCTCGAACAGGGGTGTCCATGGGGGGGCGGGGTAAAAAAAGTCAAGATGGTGGCCACAAATATGCAGTGGAAGCCCCCCCCCCCCACACAGCTTCAGCCACCATCTTAATATTTTGTACCCCCTCGGCAGATACCCCAGTTCTTGAGTGTTATCTCAACTGGTGCTAATAAACACTTTAGCCAACTGTGGATTTTGTCTTAGAAATGGCTGCTATGTTCTGTACCGTCAGGATTCCTTGGTGTTGCTTGGGAATATTTTCATCCTACCAAGCTTTGTCATCTTCAACGCCATGATTCTGAACTATATAAATATCTCCAAATGGCATGATAATGCTGCAATCACGCTGCCTCGCTGTCTCTGAAACGACCCCCATTGTATCTTTTTTTTTCTATTCAACCTGTAAAATACCAAGCAATCTCTTCTTATTTTCAGTCCTCAAGCATAACTGGGTACCAGTAATGCTGAGCTATTTTCAGCGAGAATCTAAACTTTAAATTATTCTGGAAAGAGGAGGGTGGTGGTTGTGGTTGTGTCTGTGGGTTGTTGTTTTTTTGCTTTCTGTGTCTTTTGGGAGGGTGGGGGTACTTTATCAGTGGCCTAAGGAGATTTGAAAAAGGAAAAGAAAGCACCAGTAGATATATCTTCTTATCCTGAAGGAGATTGTTTTGAATCCAAAGCAATTTCGAAATTGCTTTGGATTCAGATTTATCAACAGCAGATCGAAAGCCATTGGCAAGTAGATGAATGGGGACCACTCACGTGGGCCAATTTGCTGGCGTCCTTTTCGGAGGGTCGCCCTCGACCAAGAAGAGCTGGTCCCCGTAGATGGCGGCGGAGGACGGCAGTGGACGACGGATCCCGAAAATAACAACAACTTCCTGGACGTCAGCAGCCGGCTCAGAAGCAAAGGTTCCTGGGACATGTAGTCCGACCTGCGGATGAAGAGCCGGTTCCCGCACCCCTTCCCTAACACACGGGTAATATGATATGATTGTATAATTTGAAATTACATGATTGTAAGCCACCTAGAGCCCTCCATTAGGGAGGGGATAGGCGGGGTATAAATAAGATAGATAGATAAATAAATAAATAAATAAATAAATAAATAAATAAATAAATAAATAAATTTAGCTATTGTGAAGTGAAGTGAGATAAATGATTTGGCCAAAAGGACTTGTAAGTTTTCAGCCAATTCAGTCAAGGCATTGGGCATTTTGAAACACAAAACCGTCAATTTCTTCCCGGAATGGGAGCAGTGAACAAGAATTTCCCAGGCGGTTTGTTTATTACCCAACAGGGCGGCTTTAAAATATGTCTGCATTTCTTTGTAATGAAGTTTAATGTGTGCACATGGCTGTCCTAATGGCATTCCTTGCCACACATCTCATGTTTAACCCACATCTTTTGCTCCGTTTAAAATAGTCACTGTTTCATTTTTGCAAAATAGTCCTGTGCCCTCTCCTCTTAACGAAGCAAATATTGAGATGTGATGAGAAAGGGGAAATAGGGAAATGGCCTATTGCTCTCTCTTCAAAAACCCCACCCTTACTAATGTTTGAATATTTCAGAACCTCGTCGCATTGTCAGAGAACCCAAGTATAAAACAATGAGTGTGATCTGCACAAGCAAGCAAGTACTAATAGAGTTGCTACGGCAAAGAAAAACACTACTCAAATGGAGCTAAAAAATCAACAAGCTGGACAGAAGCAGGGAAGATGGCCATCCCATAATTAGAGCCCTCCCAGGTAAAGAAAAATAAATAATTTCAGGTGTGGAACTCTTATCAACCAGGGTTCCGTGGCACCCTAGGGTTCCATGAGAGGTCACTAGGGGTTCCCTGGGAGATCAGGATTTATTTAAAAAATTATTTCAAATTCGGGCAACTTCACATGAAAGAGGTAAGTTTCATTCTTTATTTTCAGTTCAAGAACACTGTGAATGCATATACACAGGCCTACACATGAAACGAATACAAGAATTTTGTAGCTTCTGACCTATCTTTGAGCCTGAGTGTGCAGGGGTTCCCCGAGGCCTGAAAAATATTTCCAGAGTTCCTCCAGGGTCAAAAAGTTGAAAAAGGCTGATCTAGAGAGCCAGTCTGAGGTAGTGGTTAAGGCATCAGGCTAGAAACCAGGAGACAGTAAGTTCTAGTCCCACATTGGGCACGAAGCCAGCTGGGTGACCCTGGGCCGGTCCCTCTCTCTCTGTCCTAGGAAGGAGGCAATGGCAAACCACTTCTGAAAAACCTTACCAAGAAAACTGCAGGGGCTTGTCCAGGCAGTCTCCAAGAATTGGACACGATTGAACAGATTAAAAAAAAATCATTATCTAGGGCTCAGTAGCAAAAGGGATGGCATTAGATTCAAACTACTAATAAAGGGATTAAAAAATTCCTTGGAGTGCCAGGGAATGTGGCCAGCATTGCCTTTGTGCAAAGAGGTGTGTGATCCCATGGAGCAAAATTCCCTTGCGTCCCAGAAAAACTCAGCAATCCTTTCATCTTCTAGTTAGCCTCCCAGCAGGACAGGGCAGTTCTATCAGAGTGCAGTGTTTTGGTTCACACAATACACTAAACCACAAGTTCCAAATGCTGAGTTCAAGGGTGAACTGGTTCCTTTTGGTACTGCATGACAAATGAATCGAGCTAATCTGTGAAGAGGTGGATTGGAAGCCTCTTGTTATCTCTCTCCCAGATTTAGTGTCTCTTCTAAGTTCCTGAGTAGGAACATTTTAGAGGTATTTGTAGTAGGGAGCAGAGAAATGAAAGTCCCAAGGGCTTACAATTCAAAGAAGCAGGAGGTCTGATATGCCAGAGAATAAGGAAGAATAAAGCTGGTGCATGCCCACATACATTCCCAATCAATCATAAGGGACAGCAGATTGAGAAATTCTCAGATCATTCCTTTTCTTCCTAGATGTGTTGATTCCTGACTCTCTGGGGGGGAAAAAACTTTTGGTCTGTTGATTTTCACTTGCTTCAGTGCCCTTTCAAATGCACTTTTCAAGCTGAATTAATTTTCATTTGCAGCTTACAGTTTATGCGCCAATTTATTGGCATCTTAACATTCGGCACAAGGAGAACGCATGTAAAAAAGAAAAAAAACTTCTTAAAGTTTAATTCTGCTTGTTGGGTGTAATGGCTGTGAAATGTGCATAATGAGTGCTTCTATTAGAAGGTTTCCCACTTGGCAAAAATAATAAATGCATAAAATCATGTGTCTGTGCAGCACTTCAAAAAAAAAAATCCTACATCTCGTTTTTGCACTGGGAGGACACTCATCCTAATCTTTAAAGACATATGCATGTAAAAATGCTAGACTGGATCCAATCAACATTTTCCCTTGTTTCAGGATCATCAAGTAGGACCGGCTGATCAAAACTGGACTAATCCTCATTTAAGGCCCTTCAAGATGGCAACCACCACTGCCGCCTGTTGTGATGCCCCCATTTAATTTTCTACAATGTACATTGCTATTTGCATCACCACCCATCAGCTCCACTAAAAGGGCCACTGAATGATAGAAGTCATTTTGTCCAGCAAGTTACTTGAGGTAAGTCAAGATTTTGTCAGGATTGTAGGCTCAATGTCCAGTTGCTGACTATGGGCAGACTATAGTCAGGCAACTGTTGTCCAGTTGAAAAGAGCTTGAGCAGCTCCCAAACAAATTTTAGCACATGAAAGTGTCTCATTGGCATCCAAGCAATTAATCCTTGGCTTAAAGTTACTAATGATCAGAAGTGTGGAGTCCTTGGTGCTCTCTGAGCTTGGTGGTTTGCTTGCAGATGTTTTGTTACCCAACTAGGCAACATCATCAGTGTGAGGGAGTGTGGGGTTTGCTCCCTGTTTATATACAGTAACTTGCCCTGCCAGTATTGGTGGGGTGTGGTTTTCTCCTCAGTAGTTCCTGGATTAGGGTATTGTTTTCTGCTGGATTGTTTGTCTGCTGTTAATCCCTGTTTATCTGGGTGTAGACTGCTGGAAAGGATGTGTTCTGTTCTTTTTGTTTCCTTCTTAGCCTTTTTATTGTCTTTTGAATGGTCTATAAATGTGATTTATCTCTGTGTGATGGCTGATTTGTCTGAATGCCAAGCTTCCAGGAATTCCCTAGCATTTTTGGATTCAGCTTGGTCTGGGATGCTCACAGTTTCCCAGTTAAAGTTATGGTTGAGTCTGTCCATGTATTGTGAGATTAAGGAGTTTTCATAGTCTTCAGACTGCTAGTTGGTGTTCGTGGATGCGCTCTGCTAGTCTTCTGCCTGTCTGTCCTACATAGTGGTTGTTACAGTCCTTACATTTTATGTTGTAGATGGCTCCTGATTTTTCTTCTTGGGCTACTGGGTCTTTTGGTTTACTTAAGATGTTTTGGAGGGCTTTAGTTGGTTTGTGTGCTATGGTGTTGCTGTGTGGTTGTAATAGTCTGTTGGTTGGTTCTGAGATGTTTTTGATGTATGGCAGTGCTACCCTTTTCATAGCTTGTGTTGGTTGTGCTGTAGTGGGTTGAGTGGTGATCAGAAGTCTTTCTTTGCTGGACCTATTATAATAAAGCCATAGCTCAATCTCAGATGGAAGATGGGAATCCTGGCATCTCAGTAGCCTGGGTTTTTCTTCCTGTCAAGTTAATGAGTTTAATTAATTCACTGAGAAGACAGAAAGTAGAAGTATCGTTGAAAAATGGTCAACATTGAAGCTCCTGATTTGATAGCCTCCAGAATCAGGCCATGTAAGGAGTCCAGTTATTTATGCATTCTTAGTATCGTGCACATATAAAGAGCATTAGGAGCCCTGTATTTAAGCATACATCCTTTTGAAAAATGGAGCCAGTAATTTTGTGCTACTTTATGGATTTTTTAAGAGTTCGAGTGAGCAGTGTTTACACGAATTGAATATAAAATCAATTCAATCTTGATTACATTTGACTGCACTGAGTGCTAAGTAAATGTGTCTTCCATTTAATCAGTGAGCGGTTCTACAATGACACAATTTGCATTTTAATAATAATATTTTTTTAAAAAAATTCCCAGGCATTATCTAAATCCAAGCAGGGAAATGCTTCATCAACATGTCCTTCAAAAGAGAGTTCCAAATCAAAAATTGATTTGGTTAATTGGGGAAGGGTCTTTCCAGCCATCAGGACTCCCAAGGCGGCTTTATTTATTTATTTATTTATTTGCCGGTTGGGGGAGATGGGCAGTGATACAAATTTAAATAATAAATAATAGATAAATAAATAAATATAGCTGCCCATCTCAGAAGACGTGACTCTGGGTGGCATACAACAAAGCTAAAACAATTAATAAAGACCTAAAACTATTAAGGGGCATGGTGGCTCAGCGGGAAAGATGCCAGGCTTGTGGATAGGAAGATTGCAAGTTCGGAGGTTCGAATCCCTAGTCCCGCGTGACGGAGTGAGCTCCCGCACTCGCCCCAGCTCTTGCCAACCTAGCAATTTGAAAGTATGCAAATGCAAGGAGATGCATAGGTACCACTTCAGTGGGATGGTAACAGCGTACTGTGTGCGTCATGCCGGCCACATGACCATGGAAGCGTCTTCGGATAATGCTGGCTCTTCGGCTAACAAACGGAGATGAGCACTGGCCCCTAGAGTCAGACACGACTGCACAAATGTGCGGGGTAATATTTACCTAAAAACCGTTATCATTACTATTATTAAAAAACATTAAAAACTATAAAAACAAAGCCAAGGCAAAGGGATGTTAATAAAAACGGAGCCACCTCACTAGTTCGCCCATCCCCTGGGGTCCCCAGGCCTGATGGCACAACCAGGTCTTGAGGGACCTGCAGAAACTCGAAGTGATGGAGCCACTCTCACCTCAGGGGGGAGAATATTCCACAACGTGGATTATGATGAATAGAAAAACATTAATGATGATAGAAAAACAATGGCAATGGGAGAACAATGGTTTTAGTAGAAGCAATAACGTCTAGTGTGGCAGTCTTTGCTCTTTGGGATGCAATCCTCGTTGGTCTGAAAAATGTTGTGCAAACCTGGAAAAAAAAGTCAAATAAGCTCTTCAAGCAGCCTCATTTTTCGTTGGAGTTTGCGTGAAGGCTAGTTGTTGCTTGTGGGCAAGGCCCAACGTACTTCTTCCCATCACTGTTGAAATATGCTGTGCTCTATTAGAGGTGGTTATTGGCCCAAATTGATTTAATGAGCTTGGAAGCACAGAGATGAATGCGGGTTTGGTTGCTATCAGCACCCTGGAGAGTTCCCCACAGTTGCTTTATACATTGCGTTGCTAGCCAGGAAGAGCTATTGTTTCAGCACTTGACGGTGCCTGGCCCTTTCTGAAACATCCCTGGGCTAATAGAAACTAGGGAGGCTGTGGAATAGTCATCTCACGGATCTGAGCTCTCAGATGATGGAAGAGTTCCATCTTCAGGCCAGGAATCCACAAAGGGGGTGCTGAGATTTCTCCAGGATTGTGAGGGCCTGGGCTTCATTGCAGGCCACCACAATCCGAATGCTCTTCAAGGTCAAGAGAGCTCCTGTTCTTGGGGACTTGAAACCTGCTTATGAAGAACATTTCATAAGAGCACTTTATCGATAAGCCCTTTCATTTATTTATTTTTAAAGGAACCAAGTAAAAGATTTCCTCCCAACTTTACTTCTTTCTTCTTTTTTTCTTGGCGATCACTCGTAGCCGAGTAAGATTGTCTTCCAAGGGTAAAATCTTAACAGTGGATCCGTAAAAGTGGCTGTAAAGGCCAATTCTGGATCCGCACAACCTCCCACAGTGAGGGCATAGGTTTCCGGGTGGGAGACGGTCATGATGAGGGTTTGCCTGACGTACCTTCCTCTCATTAGGTCCATGTCTGGGCCGGTTTCTTGATTGCTCATTATAGAGAGGCGTCTTAAACACACATGCTGGCTGCTTTAATGCCTAGGGGGGGAAAGTGTTTTGTGGGCTGTTTTTTTGACTGCTGTTGTTTTAAGAAAACACTTGCCAGCTGTCCATCACCTTTCCTAATGCCCAGTTTCTTCCTTTGTGTTTTTTTTAAAAAAAAAAAAAAACCCTCAATTTTTCAAAACGGTGTTTGCAAAAGGTCAGGCATTCAGAGTAAGCTTTCCAAAAAAAAAAGACCCCGGAGGCAAAAAAAGTGAAACAACAAGGCCATTTTGCAGCATTGAGCCTACTGTTGATCTCACTGGCCCTGTTGACTTTTTATTATTCCTCTCCTCCACGTTCTAATGTGCTGGGTTGTCATGACAACAAGGATGTGACTGTTCCTCAGCCTTCATTGGAAAGATAAGAGTCTTCTCTTTTTTTATATAGCTGCTCACCCACCACCACCACCACCACCAAAGCATCCCAGGTTAAATATTTTTGGACCCCCCACACTTTTGAGATGAATTCCAAATCGGCACTAAGAAGCAAAGACCTGCCAAACAAAGTTAAAATAAACCCCCCTCTGCTGTGAAGTGGAATTCCTTCTGATATATGGAGCCTGTTCTCTTTTGAAAACATATTGCTCTCCAGTTGCTTGGGATGATGGTTCCCACAATTCCTTCTCCTTGGCTATGTTGGCTAGAGATGGTAGAAGTGGGGATATTTGAAGACACCGGGTTGCCTGTTCTTGCTCAAGAATCAGATCCATCGTTCGAGCCTATCAACACACCCTGCTGCCTTTTACCAATCAACCTAAAGTCTTGGTTGCTCCAGGAAGAGATATCTCCACATTTCACTGAATCTTTTGAGATGGTTTCCCCATCAAGGCTTTTCATTCCGTAAGAAGCATGTTGCTACTGTCAGCTTAACAAGGTAGAGCAGACTGAGAAACCCACGCCATAGGTCGGGACTACTTTTATTATAACAGAATCTTTCAACTCTGAATGTGCTTCTCCCTTCCTCATTGTATCTTTGTGTGAACTACAGAGGGGCTTGTCCAAGATGTTTTCTCAAGTTCTTTTCTTTGCTTGGGCTCAAGCCCCTCTTATCTGACCATTGCCTTGGTAGTGGTTCTTCTTCCTGTCCTTCAAGCCCATTCCCCATGCCTTCTTCATCCACTGAGATTAGCCCATGCACTGCATGTTTTCACTAAAGGAGCTAGTCTTCATAGTTTCAAATGGGAATGTTAGAGAAATTCTCATGGGTAGAATATTTGGGCACTTCTTTAATGGGAAGTGGTCAAAAAGTGCCTGCAAGTCTGCTGCCTTTGTGTAATGACTACAGAACCTTTGTTGCAAAAAATAGTCTCACAAGGTATTCTTGGAAAAACTAGTTTACTGCTAAGTTACTGTATACAGAGAAAGTTGCATCTAAAGAAAGCACCGGCTTTCTCCCCTTGATAATATCCCCCACAGTCCCTCCCCTCTGTTCAGGCCATTTGAGATCTTGAGTGCTCTTCTCTTCTCACACCTCCTTGTGACCTTGGTCCACCGGCTGGCAGAACAATGTCCAGGAATGCGGGCCAGCCTCTTCCCCTTAACTCCTTCAGTGCATGCTCTCTGTTGCAAAGGTCTGCAGCTTTACAACAGGGAACATGACACTTTGACTGTAAAATCTTTCTAGGGGTCTGCAACCTCTCTGGCTTCCTACAGACCCTTTCAGTTCCAGAGGGAGACCTCGGGAGGGAGGTCTTCCATGAATCTTCTTCAGTTTGGAAAGTGTGGACAGTCAGGGAGGTTTAAAAGGATGGGAGGATGGAAAATAGGAATCATCTATCCTATCAATAACATCCTCCAACAATACAAGCAGCTCAAAACCACTACCAAGAGTAATTACAAAGGAATTCCCAAGCATTGGTTCAGCATTAATTCTGAGTAGTGGCCACTGAGAGTCCATCATTACAAGAAACCTAAGAAGAGAATGGAAGGTAGTCATCCAACCTGCAATTCTTCCCAAATCCCATTATTCTCAATGTATTTCATCTCCTTTCCTTCTGGTATCTTCCATCAACACTCCCCATTTATCTAATTTCCTGATTAAATGCATATTTTGGGCATCTTCCAAGCTATTAAGATGGATTTCTTTCTCTTTTTTCCCCCCTAGCAGTAATAAGCGAATGGAACCTATTAGCTCCATATTATCTTAGCTTCTGAAGTTAAGCATCAGCTTGTGACAGATTGTGACAAGCCATGCGACCGATGGAGGAGCAGCATGGAACAGAAAAGGTTGGCAGACGCAACTAAGGAATGGATCTGATTTTTCTCCCATCTCCCATACTCAGCATATGAGGGTCCACTGAAGGAAGGCACCCTGGTCTTGGCCAGTATGGATTCTCCCCTTGGGAACAGAAAAGGGTTACCTCTTGAGCTCAGAGGAGGACCTGTCACTCCTCATCACTGACACTGACGTCCAGCTACCAGCCAGTATACAGATGTTACCTATTCCAGGAAGTCTCACATCTTAGGTGCAATGAAATGGTTGCCCTGGATGGTAGATCAGGAGGGCAGCGAGGGAGACAATGCTCTCAATTTGGCAGTCTGCTTTTGCCAAGTCCCTCCTAGCAGGCCAAGGAAGCAAGAATTATGCAGACTTCAAGAGGGTGTTTTAATGCCAGAATTAGGAATATAGTATAGAATCTTGGAAACCAGGATTCTGGATGGACATTGCAGAATTTATAATACGAACCATTGAGGTGAGAGTTAAAACAAGAAAGTCTATTCTATTCTGTGTTGATGAGACCACACCTTGACTATTGCATTTAGTTCCAGACAGGGCATCATATTTTAAGAAGGACACTGACCAATTGGAGCTTGTCCAGAGGAAAGCCACTAAGATGATGAGGGCCTGGAAGGAAAAACTTAAGAAAAACAGTTGGAGGCCTGTAGAAAAGAAGACTGTAGAACTTATTTGGTTTGTTGTTGTTGTTGCTGCTGCTGCTGTTGTTTTGTCCCTTCAAGTCAGTGTTGACTCCTGGAAACTGTCTGGACAAGCACCTGCAGTTTTCTTGGCAAGATTTCAGAAGTGACTTGCCATTGCCTCCTTCCTAGGGCTGAGAGAGAGTGACTGGCCCAAGGTCACCCAGCTGGCTTTGTGGCCAAGGCAGGACTAGAGCTCACCGTCTCCTGGTTTCTAGTCTGATGCCTTCACCACTTCACCAAACTGGCTGACCATCAAAACTCATCATCAAAAGCTCATCATCAGAACTTAAGAAAAACAGTTCGAGACCTGTTGGAGGCTGAAAAAAAGACGGTAGAACTGATTTGTACCTCCAAGATTAATCTGAAAATAGGGATAGAATTATGCTTTGAATCTCACCTATCTTTGGACTTTGCAATGCAGTCTTCAGCTCCAAAAAGGCCATATCAAGGTGCACATTTTGGACAAAAGAGTTTTATAGACCTAGACTATTGAGAGAAAATGCATGCATGTTTTGCAGGAAAAAAATGCTTATTAAACTATCAACTTTTAAGGCAAATCCTACCGAAACAAATCTGCTAATAATGTAGAAACAGGTCAGACTTGTGAACAGACACAGCCCAGAAATAGAACATTCTATACCTTTCTGAGATTGCACCCTAAATTATCGGGAACTATCAGGTAATTTCTTATATTTGACATTAGCCATAACTTGAATAGTGCAGAGGCTGTAATAAATAGATATTTCAAGACAAAAGCAGTATCCTAGTCAATATCCTCTTTTAAACCCTCAGATAACTTGCCTTATAGCATCATAAATCTCTTTTGTAATTTGATTATGCAGGATCAGTTTGTTCCTTTTTATTAAATGGCTTAGCTGTGAGATGCAAGTTTGACTTTCCAAGACGAAAACAGTGTGCAAACCACATTGTATATCTCATGGGTGCTTGTAATAATTACTCCGATTTAATACCTACTAAAGCGATAACTATAGCAATAATTCCCGGAGATGACTAAAGCTCAAGTTACAAATGTGCCAGGCAAATCTTAATTATGTTAGGCTCTCTGATGTTTGAATTCCCTTCTTTGCATAAATATGTTAATTCACTACCCACTACCAGGTGAGAAAAAGTGATTTTTTAAAATAAATATATGGTTGGTCCAGCTCTGTCAAATACAATAGGGTTGTTGTTGTTGTTTGCTTTAGACAATGGGAAGTTTTATTTATTTATTTATTAATTTATCCCCGCCCATCTCTACCATGGTAGACTCTGGGCGGTTGAAGTTCTTGGCACTTTTATTGTTCTTGTGGGATGCACAGGACTCTCCCACTTTTTATTTATTTGTTTATTTATTTATTATTTAAATTTATATCACTGCCCATCTCCCCCACTTTTATTTTTGCAATCTCTTTCTCCCAATTTTCTGGGGAAGATTTTTCATGTTTGGTGGACTCCAGGAAAGATTTCACACACCTATGTTCATTCAAGGAACCCTTCACCCTCAAAACCCTAAAAAAAACCCTGTCCATTCCAGTTCCACCTGTTGTGGTGACATCACCTACTGTTGGCTCAGAAGCTAATAAAATTAAAAGAGTGTCCTTCCAGGCGTGAAACCTTGCCCACATATGTTTTATTAGATTAGTTTTTTTCAAAAGTGACAATGCTAGCAGGCAAAGGGTGTGAAAAGCTGGGATTATTTGAAATTACCAGGCTGAATTAACATTATGGCAGGTCAGATGAAGAAGCTGGCATCGAACCCATCCCAGATTAGCAGTAATAGTAACCACATTATTTATAGTGAACCATTAGTAAGCATGTTACCACAGGCACCATACAAACTCCACTATCTCATATGCAAATTAAAATATGTATGCAATTAAAGTCAATTTATTCCTCCTTTCAACAACATAGCAACAAACCTAATTCCATAAAGTAAAATCTAACTGGCACAATAAACATGACTAGATCCCATAGAATACTTATGCAAATAAAAATCAGCAACCAACAGATTATGCATAATTCATTTCAACATTTTTTTCCCCATTTCCACGGGCTTCAACAAAATAATGAAAGACAAGCCAGGGATACTGTCAGATCATCATAAAATAATGATGGCCTTTCCTCTCCAGCAAGGAACAAAATCACATGGTTTTTGCTTCCTTTATTAACTAAGGCTCTGCTCAGAATACCAGCCATAGTATTACTAATTTGTAGTTTTTCCCAATGGTTAGATTTTTCCCTAGTCTAGTCTCCCACACCCAGTTAGACCAGAACATTTTTGTCCTCCTACTGGTCAATGTGTGCATAAATACACAAGCTCAAAACATAGCTGTTGTAGCAAGGCATATGAAAACACCTTGCCTCCAGAGTTGAGACAGATCCCCTCCCTCCCGACCTTTAGAAAAGAACTGAAGACCTGGTTCTGCCACCTGGCATGGGAAGGAGGAAAGGATAGTTCCTCGTGGGGGTGGCTAATCCCTTAATTCCATACTGCCCTTCCTTTTATTAATTTTATCTCCCATCTGGATTTTATAACGATATTTACTGTACAAATTGATGTTTTATATTCTATTTTAACTTGTTTTATAGTAAACCGCCCAGAGTTCCCCGTTGGGGGAGATGGGCGGTCATATAAATTAAATTAAATAAAAATAAATAAATAAAATAGGAAAAAGGGTGTTCACAGATCACATCCATATGAGATTCTTTGATTATTTGAGCTACAATAAATGCAACAAGATCAGTCAATGAGCTGAGCTCATGTAGCTTCTAGATCAGAGCTTTCCAAACTGTGTGTCGCCACACAAAAGTGTGTCGCCACACACAGTCTGGTGTGTCGCCACACAACCCGGAAGCGCTGATCATCATCAGCGCTTCTGGGTTTTCCCACGGCGACACACCAACGGCGGCGCGTGAAAACCCGAAAGCGGCAGCAGTGCTTCCGGGTTTTTGCGCGCTGCTGCAACGGTGGCACTTCCGGGTTTTCCCGCGGTGACACACCAACGGCGGCGCGTGAAAACCCGAAAGCGGCAGCAGTGCTTCCGGGTTTTTGCGCGCTGCTGCAACGGCGGCACTTCCGGGTTTTCCCACGGCGACACACCAACGGCGGCGCGTGAAAACCCGAAAGCGGCAGCAGTGCTTCCGGGTTTTTGCGCGCTGCTGCAACGGCGGCACTTCCGGGTTTTCCCGCGGTGACACACCAACGGCGGTTGGTGTGTCGCCGCGGGAAAACTTTGGAAAGCCCTGTTCTAGATTTACAACTGAATGAGAGTTGCACCAGCAAAACTACTGGACAGGGTTAAAAGGTTGGGGCACACAACCCAGTTTCTTAACACTTGATTTCCATATTTTAACAGGAAAGAACGTGATGGTTCACTTTCTACACATTAGACGTTAATTAGCATCTACCGTGCTGAGTGTACAAGTTACGGCTAAGCTGCATTTTGTAGATGCGCACCCTGGGCTTCAATTAACAAAATAGGTTCAGAGAAATTGAAACAGGTTCAAAGAAGGACAATGAGGATGATCAGGGAACTGGAAACTGTTTTGTGTAGAAGCTGGGCACAATGTTCTCAAGAACATTGTGGGCGAAGAGGACAGTACTCTTTAAATCCCTTTAAAAAGAAACCACACCGAGGAAGATTAAAACTGTTCTCCATTAGGAGATGAAATAATGAGTTTAAGTTCCAGGAAGGCGGAATTGGATTGGATGTTGGGGGAGGAAGAGTGGTACAATAGTCTGGAACCACTATCCAGAATAGTGCTGGGCTTCCCTTCACTGGATGTGTTCAAGCAGAGGATGGACAACTATCTTGAATTTGGATCTCTTCATTGAGCAGAAGATTGAACTCAACGGTTTCAACATCCCCTTCCATTTCTCTGAGTCTATATTTCTTTGGGGCAGAAGATTTCCCAGCCCTCCCTGAAGACTCCAGGAATGGAATATGGGGATTTCTTTGAAGATCATTCAGTGGCCTGTTAGAACCAGTGAGTGGAGAAGAGCTTAATGTTGTGTAAACTCGTGGGCAGAAAAAGGAATATTGTTTAAAAACACAGCCTGTGAGCATGTTAGAGAGATTCAGGTTGTTATTCTTACACTTTTAGCCCACCCAAGCATAAAGAAACACACGCTTAGACATTGCAGGTACAAAAAGTAAGTACAAAGGAGTTCTTACATTTATTCGGTCCAGGTACAGCCATTTCAGTAGAAAATTGGTTTCAGTTCTTCTTTCTGTTCCCTAAACTGTATACCTCTGGCCCTGTTTGCTGCCAGAGGCTGCGTGGAGAAAGGGGGCTTGAGGCCTAGGCATGGCCTCTCCATGGAGGAGCTCAGGCACGTGCGTCCTACCACTATGGAAGAAGACTCAGAGAGAGAGAGGAAGTGGGAGGGGCAACAAGCAGCTTCCTCTTGTAGCACAGAGTTTGCCTCCTAGAGCAATCACCCAAATGCTAATGAGGCATGCTCGATTTGCCAGATTCCAACATTCTTTAAGCAAGGACACTCTCTGAAAGCCACACTTCTTCTTTGGATTGTTTTTTTAAGTGCAGATGGACATCTGGACTGGGACTACAGTGAACAGAGAGGGGTGACTTTCCCTGTGTACAAACCAACGCTCTCCCCAATTACCAATCTGACTCAACGGCTTCAGGTAGTTGAGATATCAGGTAGCTGAGATGATCATATTCAGATGATCATATATCTGCCTGGTTTTACTCTGTGCTTCTCTCTCTTGGCTCTTACATCTTGATTTTCACTTTATAATTTAAATTGCACTAGCCACCGCCCAGAAAAATCTACTTGATGAGGTGCTAAACAAATGCAATTTATAAATATTTGTTTCCAAATCCTCTACCACTAAGGCTAAATCAGGACAAGGAGATCGCCGGTACCTGGATGTAGCATGCTTTGTGTGTGTGTGTCCACATGCTTATTTTTGTCTTATGAAAAGAATATCTATTACACAGTCCTTGGATATTATTGGGCTTGAGCAAAGTCTCCAAATCTCACTTTCACCGGCTGTAAAATTGATTTCAGGAAGAAGAATGTTTCTGAGCTAGATCAAGCCAAACTGTCATATACTCTTAACCTACAGTTCAAGAAATACTCAGTCATTTTCCAAACTGGGCATGGTAATCCCATCTCAATGTAGTGCAGGTTTTTTCACTCATTTTATTAAGCCTCAGCCATGACACCAAAACTAATTCCAAGCTGAAAATCGAGGGACAACAGGTTTCAAATAACCACGTTTCAGATTTAGAGCACATCAGCTTTCTAAGCCAAAGGCCACTCTTAGCTTTTGAATGGGGGGCCAGAGGCCCCCCTCCAAAAAATAGTGGTGGAATCAGAATGCAAACTAAGATTGATTTCATTTCAACATAATGCACTTTGAATAAAACTAAAACAATTAAGTCATGTCTTTTCCGTGTCCCATTACAAATCACAGTTTCCTAACAACCTTCCCTTGGGACAATTTCGAAATTTTCGGAGGCCACTTATGACCTTAACTTGCATATCTGGCTTCGGTGTACAGTCAATGACATTGTCCCAGTTATAACTGGAGATTCAAAAAATCAAATGTACCTGTAGAAATTATTTACCTGCCTCTTCACACAATGTAGAGGAGATTCAGACGGACGATAGTGAAGGTTTCTCATGCCAAACCTTACTTTGTTCAGATCATAGATGCTCAATGCTCCAAACTAGAATAAAAGTACTTCTCTTTCATATAGGTTGTTTTTTCATATGCTAAAAATCAATGTTATTTCTCAGCATGGCATTTCCTGTGCACCCATATTTCTTGATGTTTGGGATGTAAGCACCTTAATGTATCTTTCCCAGGTAAAACTAGACAGTTGCTGTTATAACTCTCTGGTTTGCTTCAGACCAAATGTAGGTTTTGTGCTTCTCAATCTCTTCTCCAAAGAGCCTTTCATTTCATGGTGGTAAAAGCTTTGTCTTGTGATTTGATTCACATGAATGTCCTAAAAAGAAAAAATGGCAGGCATTGAGAATCACAAGGCAAAACCCAAATCTCTGCACAGAGCACTAATTAAATTCATTTTCCCCAAATGACTCCAATCCTTTCTCCTTTGATCGCTACATGTTAATAATTAATTATAGGCAACAATGGAGACTCAAGAGTTCTAGCGTTGGAAGAAAGTTTGTTTGAAAATGTGCATTAATAGGTACAGAGATTCTGCTGGATAAATTGGCTTTCAGTTGTTCCTTATATAAATTGAAGATTGATTCACCTTTCTTTTGACGACGCCACTGTCTGTGTATTGTTAGAGGTGGAGGGGAAGGCAATCTGTACCCTGTGGGCATTCTGTAACCCTACAAAATCACCCCCCGCCCCAGTTGCACCTCTGAAATTTGATGGAGGTTTGGGCCTGAAAATCAGATTACATCAATTGACATTTTGAAGCTGGAAAATTCCTTTCTGGGTTTGTCTGTATGGAAAAAACAAACATCTTAGAGTTCTTTGGTTGATTAGAACTTGCATGGGAAACCCTAATCCTAACCCACTAAAAAATCCCAGAAGCATAGGCTAGATTGGGAATTCAGAAAAATGGGAGGTCAGGAACAATGGAAGTTGGGGGTTTTCTTTTGGCACCACTCTGATCAACCTCAGCTTCGTAAATATTGCAAAGCACAACCCTCAGCCATCTAAAAGTTGTCCACTCTGTCCCATCAGCTTGGGACAGATTCAGAAAATGAACATATTAAAAACAATAAATGAAATTATTGTTTTCATCCATTCCTAGCTAGAATAGCTCTGGATTATGAGTATCCTAAATTTGTTTGCAAATTTTGGTCCGAAGCTTAACTCAGGAGAACTCCCCCAAAGTCTCTGATTATCACCCCCAACTTGATTCATCTTGAATCTTCATCTCAACCAACTACTGTCAGAGGTCACTGCTCATAGAGATGATATCTACTTATCTTCATTAAGTAGCAAAACTAGTATTTAAAGCAACTGGAGAAATAGATTCAGCCAAGAAAAGAGTAGACCAAGAAAAAGATTTCCTTCTTCACCAAAGAATCCCACATAACTTGAGAGCCAGTTTGGTCTAGTGGTTAAGGCAATGGGCTAGAAACCAGGAGACTGAGAGTTCTAGTCCCGCCTTAGGCCTGAAAGCCGGCTGGGTGACCTTGGGCCAGTCACTCTCTCTCAGCCCAACTCACCTCACAGGGTTGTTGTGGGGAAAATAGGAGGAGGAAGGAGTAAAATAAAATTAAATAAATAAATAAATAAATAACTTGGACTTTTCTGGAATGCCAATTTACAGAGTTCAAATAAATTAAAAAAAACAACAACCAACTAAAAACATATGCAGGATTTTAAGATTCACATTTGAATGAGAAGATATTAAGACTACAGGGAAAGAGATTTTAGCTGAAAGGCACTTCAAGAAAATAGGCATATAAAAAAGTGGACTATGAAAATTTTGCTTTTCCTCCTACTTCTTTTATATTTAACAAAAGCAAGAACCTGAAGCCATTAACAATTCTTCATCTGATTTCTCTCCTTCCTTTTCTAAATGAGAACATCTTCTTTTGAGAGGTAAAGTCTTGCTCTGACTCACTTCAATGTGCAGGTACAGCTTCCATTTTCTGACAATAATTTCCATGGAAGATCAGATCAAGGCGTGCTTAATCCAGCCAACTGTTTCCAATTGTAGCTAGCCAAATGCCTTTTGGAAGCTGACATTTCATGGAGATTGATTATGTCCATTGTCAGTTCCAAGCTTCTTGTTTCCAAAACTCATGTCCCTCAACTTTGAAATATGAATTATGACAGGCCCATAATGCTCATCTCAGGAACATAAAAAGAGCCCTGTTGGATCAGTACAAGGACTCCTCCAATCCAACATTTTGCGCCATACACTGCCGAATCCAATGGAGTCAGAAAACTCACAAATATGGGGGCAAGGTTGGGGTATATGTTCATTCTCAGCAGCTGATGTTAAAGCCATGCTGCCTGTGAGTCAGGAGGTAATGAACAGTTCACCTATAATGACTGATCACCTGATCTTCTATGAATTTGTCCAGCCCCCTTTGTAACCCATCTAAATATCAAGATGATCAACCCATCCCCCATCATCAAGGGTTACAGATGGGGGATGTTGCATCTAGCTCAAACTTCAAATGAAGCTGTGGAAGATAGCAACTTTTCCCTTCTTCTCATCTGGAGGAAATTGGAGGTTTGCAGAGCAGTAGGTGGAAAACTCAGATTCGGAGCCTCTTCCAATGACACTGTCCAGCCTAACAGGTCTCCAATATTTGGCACCAAACCTGGAGACAGAGACAGCTGAGAAATTTTGTGCATTAGAATGTTTAGTAGCTGTTACATTTCAGTCATAATAGACTCATGGTGACATCTCCAAGAATGCCACAAAAATGCGTATGTGCAGGATAGAAGCTTTGGAAGTGGTCAGGACAGTTCCTTCTCCCCATTTCTAGATGTCCTCCCATTCCACAAACAGAATAGTGAAAGACAGACACTTTTAGGGCCAATCTGAAAGGTTTTTTTACCACCTGGATAGCCTTAGTAGCCCATCTAGAATCTTCAAATTCCAAGACACCAACTTCTGGTCCACCATCATTTATCATGTCTCTGGTGTGTATATTTTGCAGGAAAACAAACATAACTTTACTATCAGCTTATTTTCCTCCCACTGGTTATAATTTTATAACTTCTTATGAGAGTGCAGGACTATCTCCTAAGTTGGCTTGAGTTGGTATCGTTTTTGGGGAAGAGTTGCTAAAACCTATCTCTAACCCTTGGGACACACTCTTTCTCTTGGGGGTTGTGCAAAGCAGTTGCAGCTCTACTGGCATTAATTATCAGCCCTTTGAGGTAGGTGAGGAGAAGAAACAGAGAATCCAGGAATACCCCTTATAGAGCAGAATACAGCACCTTGTCTGAGTTTCACTCTGCCCCATTTTACAGCAAACACAGTCAAGGTGGACTTAAAGTATACCCCACGGTATACTTTTGGGGCGGCTCAGGAAGTTGGGGGTGGGCGGCATGGTTTTACGCTGGTTCGCCTCCTTCCTCCAGGGCCGTTCCCAGTCAGTGTTGATAGGGGAGGAGAGAGCTGACCCGCGACCCCTGACTTGTGGGGTGCCGCAGGGGTCGGTTCTCTCTCCTCTCCTATTCAACATCTACATGAAGCTGCTGGGTGAGATCATCCGTCGCCACGGGATGAGGTACCACCAATATGCTAATGATACCCAGTTATACATCTCCATCCCGGGCGAAGTAAGTGATGCGGTCGATGCCTTATCTCAGTGCTTGGAGGCTGTGGGGGTCTGGATGGGGAACAACAGGCTTCAGCTGAACCCTGGTAAGACGGAGTGGCTGTGGATTGATGGCCCCCCTGCATCCGGGAAGTTATCATCTTTGGTTCTGGGTGGGGTTGCACTGCCCCACTCGGATCCAGTGTGGAATCTGGGGGTCCTCCTGGACTTGCGACTCCTGCTTGAAGAGCAGGTGGCAGTCGTGGCCAGGAGGGCCTTTGCACAGGTCCGAGTTGTGTGCCAGTTACGCCCTTTCCTGGATCGGGAGGCCCTCCGAACAGTCACTCATGCCCTTGTCATCTCCTGCATAGACTATTGTAATGCGCTCTACATGGGGCTACCCTTGAAGAGTATCCGGAAGCTTCAGCTGGTGCAGAATGCAATGGTGCGAGCAGTTATGGGTGCCATGAGATCGGTACATGTGACACCTCTGCTACGCGAGCTGCATTGGGTGCCAGTTTGCTTCCGGGTCCAATTCAAGGTGTTGGTGATTACCTTTAAAGCCCTACATGGCATAGGGCCAGGGTACCTGAGGGACCGTCTCGTCCCGATAACATCGGCCCGCCGCACCCATGCATGCAGAGAGGGCATGCTTCGGACTCCCTCAACAAGAGAATTCCATCTAGCGGGGTCCAGGAGACGTGCCTTCTCTGCGATAGCGCCCGCCTTATGGAATATCTTGCCCCCGGAGGTGAGACTGGCCCCCTCACTCCTGGCCTTTCGGAAGGCTCTTAAGACCTGGCTCTGCCGCCTGGCCTGGGACGACGGAGGTGGCAGTGCCTCTTGGGGTTGGCTGGCCCCATAGCACGATGATCTACTTTGCGGGTTCTATTCCATCTAATCCATCTTGGTTTTTATTTTTTTTATGCTTGGTGTGTTTTTTAGAAGTTGTATAGTTTTAAACTTTTTACTTGTAACCCGCCCAGAGTCCCTTGTATGGGAGATGGGCGGGGGATAAATTGAATAAATAAATAATAAATAAATAAATAAATAAATAAATTTATTTTCCTTTTTTCAGGACCAAGTTGTCTTTTCTCCTCCCTTAACAGTTCCTTGCTCCCTTCCCCCATCCCAAGGCCATATCTACATTCTTTCACATTAATAGACCTGCATTGGTATAAAGAAAAAGGGGATATAAGGATCAGGACCGCACTTTCTTCCTTCTGCCAGTCATGCTTTAGGTTTATCTCCAGATATAAAAGTCACAACACCAGACTTAAGAACCCATTAAAGCTTATGGGAAACCATCTGGATTTGCAGCCCAACCATAATCTTTGCCTTTCATTCTTTCATCCTTCATCTTTTAGCATCAAAGGAGCCGGGGGCTTCTTCATTTGCATATCCCAAACCCAATGAGTCTTGGAAAGCTCCCCCAAACATTTTGCAGCAAACGTTCAAGCAGAAAACAATCCTCACCACAATATGTTCCAGCTAACATCTGAAATCAGTGACTTCAGAGACATATGGTTGGGATTTAGCTACCATGCCAGTTTAGTAAAGTGAGTTCTTCCTATTGATGGTTAGTTGCAGCTACAGCATCCCATTTCTACATTACTTGGTGTGTGTGTTTTTAACTACTTAAAATTGCTATTTTAGATAGCTAAATGTGTATTTTTGGAAGGTTCTTTTTACAATGAACGTACTTCTCTATTTAGTCTACCCTAATATGCCTCCTTTTAATTTAATTAAATTTATTCAATTTATGGAGCTACCTAATTGAAATTAAGTCATTAAAAACAACAATGTATTATCAATTTCTTGAGATCTCAAATCCTAAGGAAAAGGACCTTCCATTATGCATATTAGCCTGAAAGATATAGACTATAGGGTCAGTTCATGTCAGAATTTGCAAATAACCTAGTTGAGATGGCTATCTAGTTAGTTTGGGGGATGGAAGGGGGAGACACCTGGGGCAACTAGCATCTTCTAGTTCAGGTTCTAGAAAAGCTGGCAAGGAGAACTTCAGGAAGAATTTGTGAGTTGGTTCACACAGAACTTCAGATGATTTGGTTTGGCCTTGGCATCCTGTGTAAACATAGCCATTCTAGCCTGTTAGAGGTGCTTCATGGCCAAACAAGTCATATGAACCTGTTGATGAGGGCAAGATTCTCAGGACAACAGAGGTTATTACTTTACAGAAGCCCAAACTTTGGTTTGGAATAGATCTTGGAACCCATCAAGCTCTTTCATTACCACTTAGCACTTTGTATTGTATGTTAGCTTATGCTTTAAAAAAAAAAAGAGTGGGGAGGCAGTGGACATCACTCTCTGTTATAATGACTAAACGGAGCTCACACTAGCAGTTTTATCAGAGTAGAACAAAGGGTTCATCCGTTGCCATGCAACCAAATGAGAACGATAAGTCACTTTTAATAGTTCAGGTGGTGAAATCCAGGGGCCAGGAAGGTTCCGGAAGCTTCCAAGGGAGCAAAGGAAGGGGTAAGTCTCAGTGGTGAAGCAGGTAAAAAAGGGAGGGGATTTGATCAAATACTCATGACCACCAGCGTGATGTTTTGGACCATCCATGGATGCCTGCAGGAATCTTACTGTCTCTAGCTGAAGATGGGCTCTTGCATCTTTGACTCAGAGCATCCAGGATGAGAAAACTGGGTTTCCTTGGATTATTGCACACGGGGAGGACATTTCTAATACCTTGATCTTACCACATTGATTTCTACTTATTCCTTCTCATACAACCAACAATGGGACCTTTAAGTTAGTAGAGCCATCAACATCGAAGACAGGACTTATTTTTCCTGTGTTACCAAGCTGTGCTTAAATTTCTCTGGAACTGCACCTCCTCCTTTCATCATCTTCAGAATAACAGTTTGTCAGCAATTTTTGGAAAAGCTCTGGAGATCACACCCATGATGGTCACGTATGGCACTGGGGTGACCCATTGGGCATGGGCACTTCTCATTCAGGTATGGTAACATCTCTCTTGGGCTGAGCTGACCTTCGTGTTTTCTATCTCCTTGGCAACAGTATAGAAGTGGCTTGCCCAGGATATTTTTCCAACTTCCTAATCTACCTTACAGCCTTGGGATTGTCTAATTCTCTCCTATCCAAATACTAATGAGGTCCAACCCTGCTTAACAGTTGCAAATCAGCCAGTGTTGGCCGGTGTTGCTACCTGTTGCAACATCTCAAATTTACTGAACTAATTTTCACTAAACGATTAGTGATTAGGACCAGACTCAACGGAATTCAAATATCCCATCAGCCACAGAACTCACATCACCAAGTCAGGCTCAAACACTCTACAGCAGTGTTTCTCAACCTCAGCAACTTTAAGGTGTGTGGACTTCAACTCCCAGAATTCCTTTCTCATGGCTGGCTGGGGAATTCTGGGAGTTGAAGTCCACACACCTTAAAGTTGCTGAGGTTGAGAAACACTGCTTTACAGGATTGTTGTTCACGGAACATGAAGGGAAGAAACTTGAACAAAGCCCATTTGAAAAAGAAAGAGCAGAAAACAGACCGAGTGAAACACCATTGTTCTTTGCTCATGCTTAAAGAGGGCGACCAAATTGCAAACTCCTTTTTCCAAGTTTACCCCTTTTTTAAAAAAAAAAAAAATATTTGTCTTAGAAAAATAGGCAATTTGCAAAGTTCCTGCCAACCCCAAAACACACCTTATTTTCCAGAAAGTCCGGCCACCCGACTGGCATTTGCCTGCTATGGACAGTTCACCAGACCCAGACAGTGCAAATGTTTAACTGGATTTCATTTGAACACCTGTCCTTCTGGAGGATTTCCAAGGCCTTCCATCAATTTATTAGCAGGTAACCCTTGTCTGAGCCTGGAAACTTTCCCCCTACACACACACACACACACCCAAACTCCTGGCAGGTTCTGCACTGTTCCTACAATTTGCACAGCTCAGATGCAATAGCAAAAGCCATATGTTTACACACTGCGGTTTTAGAAGATGAAGATTGTAAAGAATCCAACTGCTTCTTTTCCTTTGTGGAGCTCCGTGGGAGTGTTCGTTTTTTTTTACAGAACTAGTCCTTTCTAAACCTACTCCCCCAATGGAGCTGTACCTCACTCCCCTGTGTTTTCATTCATTTCCCCTCCCAATATACAGTATCTTATTGCCATTTAAATCACGGAGGTCCGCTAGTGACCAGGCCTTTCTAAAACTTTAGAAAGCAGAAGATCCATTTCACCTTTCCCATCATCTCTTTTTTCTCCTTCTATTTCCCCCCCTCTGGTCAAAATCTTTTGAAATAACCCTTTGGAATTCTATTTTAATAAATTTGTTCTGCTTCCTTGGATTAAAAAAAAGCTAAGTCTAACCTTGCTTAATTAAAAAAAATGAGGTAAAATTAAAAAACTGAGTGCTAGATGAAAATTTCCCATTCCCCCAAATGGGGATGCAATAATACTCCAAGGGAATCTGTGGAGGGAGGGGGGATCAAAGAAGTCGAGATGATGGTTGTAATCATGTAATCAAAGCCCCACCTCTTTTACATGTCTAATTCATGTTCTAATTACATGTTCTAATTGAGGGGAGAGGCCTCAATTCCAGTGTCACAAACTGCATCTTAACTCTTTGACACCCTTGCAGCGATGTCCTCCATCCATCCACCCATCCTAGACCCCCCTTGTAGGTTTTCTTTTCCAAACTGAGAAGAAATGCATGACCTCAAAGAGAGGACAGAAAAGCATATGGACTCGCTCTACATTTCCAGGTGCTAATTTAGCCTACCTAGAGTGGGGGCCAAGGCTCCGATCTGGGTTGAGAGCACCAGATTCAGATCCCCACTTGCTCATGAAACTAAGTGACCTTGAGCCAACTTAGCCCAACCAACTTCTCAAGGTGTTGCCTTGGGGATAAAATTGGGGAAGACCCAACCCAATCCATACAGACACACCCCAAGAAGCTACCTTGAGCTCCTCAAGAAAAGTTGGAATACAAATAGGCTAATCATTATCAAGAACTATGAGTTCTCCTTATTGCATTGGGAATCATATCTCATCCTTCCATGCGTTCCACCCACCCACAATCTTTTTAGGGTAACATTTGTTTGTTCCACTGTCACCAAGGCCCATTTCATTAGTAACACAGCTTGCTTTTCCCAGTTGCAAATTATCCTCTTTCTTTTTTTCCTTAAAAAAATAATAATGTCCAGGCAACTAAGTGCTCGTTAACCGGATACAATGAGAGATCTGTTGGCATTTTCCTTCCCAGGTTCTCGCAGGAGACATAATTAAAGATTAGTTGTTGTTCCATCAGTCGCTACCATTATAGAGTTTCTCCTCTTAATTAGTAGTTTAATACAACTTTAGAACACACAATCATCTTTTTCAGCTAGTTGGCAGAGAAGATATTTATACCTTACCCAATGATCAAAGTTTAATTGACTCATCTATGCAGTCTGCAGGATTATATCCTCCACTTCTTGCTACCTTGATTTTGACAATGGATAGAGGAATAGGCAGCTATTTTAAGTGTGTTGTTTTTAGGATGTCCCTGCAGCTACATGGGGGTTGAAACTAAACTCCATGGCCAGATATTTTAGATGCAAAAGGAAGGGTTCAAAATTACTGGGAGTTTCCTTTTCGGGGCATTGCCTCCAAGAGCAATTGGATAAGTATCCAGATCTCTACAGCAGCCTTAGACTAACTCCATCCACCCAAGTTAGCAATTATTTCCCTCTGAAGAGTAATAATGGGGGCCTCTGCTCACTTTTTATAGTATTTCCACCTACCACAAGGCCCCCAACAGCTTACTATTTTGAGAATGTGGTAATCAATAGAAAAGACCCAGAACCTTGGCTTTATATAGTTTAATTGCTGTAGGAGCTTAATTATTGCCTTGATGACTAGTTTATTTAAGGATTGCATTAGAAACTTTTTGGGTTCAGATAGAAAGCTCACCAATTAAATATTCCAGTGGGTGGAGGATTGAAAGCAGATGCATCAATACTTGAAGTCCTTAACCTGATCAATTGGTTTTTTTGTTAATTCCCCATTTAACAGAGGACTTAAAGCATTTTCTAGAGAAAACTAAGACCTTAGTTTTTGAATAGTTAATTTCAAGAAATTCCCTAGAACAGTAGGATGCTACTGCAGCTAGTACAACTACGAAGGTCTACTAGGGTTACAGATAAAATGGCTGCCTCATCTGCATACAAAATAATCACAGTAGGCTGATGGGCAAATTTCTGATTTAGAAAGGGCCTTAATGATGTCATTTATATAGAAGTTGAACAACAAAGGAGCAAGAATATAGCTCTGTTTAACTTCTCTAAGGTTAGGGATGGGAGTGGTTAGATCAATACAATTGCTTCTGATCTGCATTAGAAGATTATTACCCTTAGCATCCAGGATATTTCAGGTCAGAATCAATGCTTAGATCTCTACTCTCAATCCTGTTTTTTTTTCACTTCCATAAAAGAAGTACAGTAAGGATCATTTGTGCGAGGCATTTTTCATCATGTCCAAAATGGTATCCTGTGTTCCTTGCAGGAACATAGGTATTCCTATGAGATGTAGAATTGGCTTCTGCCAGGAGCTACTATATGTCAGTGCTATGAAGATTCAAAAGACTAGGAGATAGGGGTGGTGTAATGATATGCGGGAATGACCTTGGGTGACAGGAGGAAGAGCCACAGACTAGACAATGGTCAGATAAGAGGCAGCTGAACCCGCAGAAGGAATGAGGACGTGGCAAACGTCTCAGAAGGGACCCTCCCTAGTTTCTTGGACCGTAAAGGCAAAGGGTGGGGGGGAGAGATGTACTTTCAGACTTGCAAGATTCTGTTAATGTAACTTTACAATAAAGTTAGAGCTAGTACTTCTGGGGGTGCTTCTTGTCTGGACTACGTCACAAGGCTTACAGGTAGAAGGGGGGACGTGACAAAAAGGGCATCATGTCACAATACAAACCCTGGGACTTATGTACTTGCCTCCGAAACAAGTACAAAAGGGCAGGATTTGCATCATAACGTCACCGTGCACATTTCAATTTGATACCTAGCTTCAGATGCCACCAACAGCAATTAAGATTTGATTGAGCTAGCTTGCCTTTCTTTTTTCTTTTTTAAGAAAAAGAAGTTTATATGGATAATAAGTAGAATCCTTTTTATCATGGTGAAAGAGATGAAGTGTTTGTTCCCCTGCGTCCACCAAGACAGAATTTTGGAGAGTTAGCACAAGTTTAATATTTCTTAACTTGCAGCATTCTGCTACTTAAAAACATTGTTTTACTCATGCTAGCTTGTAAATGTTAACTGTTTCTTCTGCTTCTTCATTTGTTTGCTTTTTTTTATGGACTCTCACAGTAATTTTCTTTTATTTCTCGTCCACTGTGGATTAATTTTCAGGAAAGAACATCAAATTTGAAAAACTGCAGAACAGCACAATAGAAAGGCTTCTAATAAAACTTTTTAAAGCAAAGTATTCTTCTTCCACCTTCCTTGACCCCCCCATCTTGAAACTTTTTCAGGATTAAAATTATTGCCTGCTAAACACAGCAGAAGGGCGTGGTGGCTCAGCGGGTAAGACGCCAGGCTTGTCGATCAGAAGGTCGCAAGTTCGGAGGTTCGAGACCCGAGTGCCGTGTGATGGAGTGAGCTCCCGCACTCGCCCCAGCTCTTGCCAACCTAGCAATTCGAAAGCATGCAAATGCAAGTAGATTAATAGGTACCACTTCGGTGGGTAGGTAACAGCGTTCTGTGCGCGTCATGCCGGCCACATGACCGCGGAAGCATCTTCAGACAACGCTGGCTCTTCGGCTAACAAACGGAAATGAGCACCGGCCCCTAGAGTTGGACACGACTGCACAAATGTGCAGGGGGAACCTTTACCTTTTTAAACACAGCAGAAACTTCTTTCAAGGGAAATAGAGTCAAATGGTTTATACAGTTAATCCAGCAGTGCAGGGGGGGGGCACAAAAATGAATCTTCTTTTGGGGGGGGCTGGAAAATGTTTTTGGGGTAAATTTATTCCATCTACCTGGAAGTTAGAATGAGAAATCTACTGCCTTTATACCCTGACTGAATAGATTGGATGTAGGATTGATCTGATTTAGTGGAATTCTAATGGTCCTATAAATTAAATATGGGTATTTGAGAGGGAGGGGAATCAGGCTATATACTTAAGAAGACTCAAGCATAAACCCTAACCCAGATTGCTTTATATAACCTTGGCAGGCCCCAGGTGAAAAAATATGATTGTCCGACAAATCATCTAACAAAAATTATGATTGTCCAACAATTTGAACTAATTACCCAGCTTCTAAATGATACCAAGAACATTTAGTAGGAGAGATACTTTAACCGAAACATTATGCATATGCAAATTGAGATGGAAGTTAACCAAAAAAATAATAAAAATAGCAAGAAAGAGGATAAGTCAGAAAGTAGGAAAAGGTGGAATAGTTCTACTACAGTGATGTGTCCTGCTGGATTTTACCCCATTAAATATTTGGGTATCTGGCAAAGAAGCCAGTAAAATTTGGAGAGATGCAACAATTGTACTTAATTGTTCATGAAAGTTTTAGCCAACTGCAGGTGTACTCAATTAACATCCCATTAAAAAAAATCTTGAACTTCAAGTAAGCTATCAGCCTTCCATAGTGTAAATGAAAGGTTTTAATTGATAGCTACAGCCATGCTAGGTTAACTGCTTTAATAACATTCTGCCTCTCCGGAGAATGTCAACTCAATTTCATCAATATAAAGAGTCCAGCCAGAAAAGTTTTAAAGTTGAAATGAGTTGTTGCAGTAGAATGGGCATATTGGAAAACAATGGAAAAGGGGTGAGTTTCTAAATCAGAAAGCCTCTGCTTGGGATAAAATAATAATAATAATAATAATAATAATAATAATAATAATAATAATAATAAACCTGCCATTCTGCTCCTTGGCCATTGTGTGCTGAGATAAGTGGAAGTTGGAAATCTACACCGATTATGGACAGGAGGGCACCTGTTTAGCAATACAGCATCTACCTGCATAGGCAAGTCTTTGGGATTAAGATGAGGGAGGCTGTTAATTATTGTAGCTGCTGCTGTTAAGGAGAGATATGCACATGCCCCATCTTTTGCTCTTCAATCTTCTCTCTAGCAATTTGACATTGTCCTGCCTGCCTCCCAGTACTCTATCCCAAGGACATCAGGATGACATCAGGATAAGACTTGTCATCTTCCAATGTGAAGGTACAGGCAGTCAAGTGGGACGGGAAAATGGGGAATAGAAACCCATCGGTAGCATATTCTCAGCCCCTCCAACACTCAAGTTACCTCAAAAATGCCCCCAAGAGTAATTGAAGAGATGTTCAAGCACTCCGGGACTAGCGGGGCAAAGCCCTAGTCTCTTTTTCAGGAAAAGGGAAACCTTTGAGACAATGCAAGGCCAATATTGGTGCAAGATGGCTCCTGTTTTCACAGATCTTTTCAACATGGGAGTCCAAGAACCGAACCAGAATTCTTGGGCATGGTCTCCATCACTAAACGATGAACCCTCTTGAGAAGACTCTGTAGCTTGAATCATGTCAACTGGATTTCTGTTTTCTCAGTGGAAACTGAGAAATTTATTTAGGATTCCCTTACCAACTTTGCTCAGACTGAAGAAGCTCCTTGGATAAGGAGCGAAACGTTTCCACTGAGAAAATAGAAATCCAGTTGACATGATTCAAGCTACAGACAATTCCACCTGGATGACTGAGAACCTTCACAGACCTCTTGAGAAGAAGGCTTTGAAGAATACCATTGTAAAAATTTAGACTCAGGGGAAATGTACCAGCTCTGAAGGAGTGGCGGACCACTAGCATTAGCACGATGTATCCCCAAATTAGCCTAAACATCCAGTTTCATTATAATTTAGAAAATGCTGATTCTAATTATTGATTCTGTAGCGTTTCTCCATTGAATAAAGGTCATTAGCAAGGTTGTCCCTTTCTTATCTTTCTCTTATTTATAGGCTGTCAAGGTATCGCTTTTTTCAATCTGTAATTAGTAGAGCAAGGGTGTTGTATAGAACATCTTGGATTCATCCAGCCAAAGGCATCAAATTGAGAAAGCATTTCTCTCTGATCTACCGCAAGAATGTGGATAGGTGCCGAATCTTCCACTGAATCGATTAGCATGGAACCACTTTAGCCCTGAAGAAATGAGGAACTGGTGGAAATGTGGGCTCCAAAGCAGTTGTTTGCGAAATAGGAGATGCCAACTTCAGAGCATGGAGAGGGAAATACTGTATGTAGTAGTCCTCACTTAACAACCACAATAGGAACCGGAAAACTGGTTGTTAAGTGGTGTGGCCTTTAAGCGAATCACTGTGGTTGTTAAGTGAATCAAGGGTCGTTAAGTGAATCCAGCTTCCCCAATTGACTTTCTTTTCCCGGAAAGTGGCCAAAAAGGTCACAAATCATGATCATGTGACCACAGGACACTGCAACTGATCATGAATGCAAGCCGGCTACCGATGCCTGAATTGCAATCACGCGACTGCGGGGGTGGTGTGACGTTTTGCGACAGTTGTGTGAGTACAGGTCATAAAGCACTTTTTCCAAGGCTGTTGTAACTTCAGACCATCATTAAATGAACGGTCGTGAAGTGAGGATTACCTGTAAATCCCACCTTCCATCAGGCTGTAGCTTGGAATTCCAACTGTATCCTGATTCCACCTCTCCCGAGTTTAGGAGGGTGATCACATTCGCAGGGTTTTTGTTCCTGGGACTGTGTATTTTTGAGGGGTAGGAGATCGAGCTGATGCCAATGAAGTGTTAGAACTGAAATATCAAGGAAGAAGAAAGAAAAGCCAAACTGGCAGGTAGAGCTATGGCCTAAGGCGAGAGTAAAGAACACAGTCAGCTGCCTCCATTACCAGTCAAAGATGGGGTTATGGATTATTCTCTTGACGAATCCTGTTCACAAAGCAGTATCTTCCATTGGATTCTGTCAGACCAGATTTTTAAATAACCTGGAAAGGACCTCATGAAAGGCATGTGATTTTCCTTTCCGTTGATCCAGGTGGGGCTATTTGAATGTGTTTAAGCCTATTCTGCTGATCTCTTCCTTGGGTGTCCTCCAGGCTGAGGAAGATCTACAGCAATGTGTAGTTCACAGGTGCTGCAGATATTATGCTGGGCCTCCCAGCAAAGCTTCACCAGTCCAACTGTCCAGAAATGGGGATTGCCTTGCTATATTTATAGTCTGTATGGAATTTGAATTATGCGGGGTTGGTTGGGGATTGGCTATTTCCTGGGAAATTGGTTGATTGGTGGTTGGCCAATTGTTTGATTAGTGGTTGGGCATGGTGTTAGTTTCTGTTCAGTACAGATCTTCGGAGCCCAGGGAATACTCAAGAAAGGTATGTGCAGTGAACTGGGCTACTGTAATTCCATGAGACCACTCTGCCGCTGTTTTCCCGCTAAAAGGGGTAGGAAATTTTACCACGTTTTCCCCCCAGTTTTCCTACCAAAGGTCAGTAGTAGGGCAGAAGGGATCTGCAAAAGATCTTCGATCAGAGGTGTCCCAGGAGGACGTCGGGGTGGAGGGGAATGATGAAAGCAGCACTGCAATGTTGTGCTGTAAGCTCTGCCCCTTTTGTACATGTGTTGTGACTCTGCACAAGTGGAAAAAAGAGAGAAAGGTTGTATGGCTTTGACAAAAGCATCAGATCCTGCAGTTGCCTCCGGACTCCGTTCCAACGTGACCCACTCTAGACCGTGCCCCAAGTGGTCGCTCATATCAATGACAGTTGAATGCAAAAGACCCTCTGAATATTTTTCAGTACTTGCTTTTGTGCTGTCACAGAGCAGCAACAATTGGGCTTGTAAACAGATGATCCTTGAGCATGATATGCAGATAAAATTATCAGGAGATGAATGCATAAACATGGATTTAGAATACGAAAACAGGTGTGATTGTTTTTGATTTTTTTTTTAGCAGAGGAAGATGAATTAATCAGGGCTGTCATGGTGCAAAGACAAAAGCAGTCTACTGTTTAGCTGTGTGTAACATTATGAGATAATGTTGCGGTTCCACTACATTGGCCTTCATCCATTACTCGTTAATTCTCCATCCAGGGCCATGCACAGGCTCCTTAGGAAGACTTCTTCCATGCTTCGGCATTCTGTGTCAATAATTAGAATTTTGCCGTTGGGGCTCAATCAACTACTAGCTCTTCTACGGAAACCCCATCTTCTCCTGTCTTTTAAAACATACCTTCCAAAAGACTTCCCCCATCAACCCATGGACTGGCTTTCTCCACAACATCCTTATGAACCAAAGTTTTCCTTGTATGAGGCTTCCATCTGCCAAGGGTATCATAGAATGATAGAGTTTAAAGGGACCTTAAAGGTCAACTAGTGCAAGTTCCTGCTCAGGACAGGGTCCACTTGATCATCTCTGACAAACGACCATCCGGTTTCTGTTCGAAGACCTCTAGTAAAGGAGAACTTACCACTTCATATGGTAACCTATTCCACTGGCTTTTACAGTCAGTAGGTTCTTCCTGATGACCAGCCTAAACCTTCTTCCTTGTTATTTTAATCCATTGGTTCTTCTTCTGCTCTCTCAGCCAGTTTGGTCTAGTGGTTAAGGCACCAGGCTAGAAACCAGGAGAGTGAGAGTTCTAGTCCTGCCTTAGGCATGAAGGCCGGCTGGGTGTCCTTGGGCCAGTCCCGCTCTCTCAGCCCTATGAAGGAGCCAATGGCAAGCCAGGAGACTGAGAGTTCTAGTCCCGCCTTAGGCATGAAAGCCGACTGGGTGACCTTGGGCCAGTCCCTGTCTCTCATCCCTAGGAAGGAGCCAATGGCAAACCAGGAGACTGAGAGTTCTAGTCCCGCCCTAGGCACGAAAGCCGGCTGGGGGACCTTGGGCCAGTCACTCTCTCTCAGCCCAACTCACCTCACAGGGTTGCTGTTGTGGGGAAAATAGGAGGATGAAAGAGTATTAGGTATGTTCACCGCCTTGAGTTATTTATAAAAATAATAAAGGTAGGCTAAAAATTAAATAAATAAATAAATAACAAACAAATAAAAGCACTTCTTCCTCTGTGTGCCAGCCCTTCAGATATTTGAAGACTGCTCTCCCCTCCGTTATCTGTTCTTTAGACGAAACATAGACAGATCCTTTTAAGTGTTCCTCACGGCTTTTCTGCATCCAATATTGGGAGTGGCCCAGTGTGTGAAGATTCAAGAGAAGGTCTTCTCAGATATGGTGACCTAGTTAAGGAAAATCTTCCTGCCAGAGTTTCAATTTACACTAGAAATGTCGGAGAGACCTGTTCATCATTTGTCTTCAAGCGACGTAGTGTGAACCATCAAAACAAAACCTGTTACAGCATGCTCAGTCCCTCAACTGACTGACACGAACCAGTGCATCAATTACATTGTGCTTGCCACATCATGTGCAAAGTAGAATACATTGGGAGCCATGCTGTATACAAAAGATGTATTCTGTATATGGATACAAATGTAAGTTTTTCTTCTTGTTTTCAAACTGAAGACTGGTATAATTTGTAGGCCAGATGGACTAGAGACATATTGATCCTAACATTCTTACCTGACATTAAAGTTAGCTTTATTGTGCCATCAAGGTAACGTCGAGCTATGCACTCAAATTTTTGGTTTCTACTAATTGCAACCTTGTGGTATCAAACTGTTAAATCTGAGCGTCTCTCAACTATTGCCTCTCACCATGAGATCTATTGAAAATCTGAACATTTCAATGAAATAAAATAAAATCTTGTCTGCTCTTCCTCAAATTGGATAGGATCCCTGATTGGTTGGCACCATAGGATAATCACCACTGACATCCCTCTTAATTTACCTACATTTATCCGCATTAGCACTAGTAAAATTTTGATGGTCACCTAGCATGGTAGCACAATTTCTTTCATAGCACGACTCCAGAAGAGCTAAGATCACCCGTCTGACTCCTCCAGGGGGGAGAAAAGATAACCGTTACAGGAGAGGAAAATATCAAAACAGCATCATCCGAGAGAAGGAGTGTTTTTAAACTATTTGGTGCCAGGGCCAAACAATAGCAAAAGTAACAATAGTGACATTCACGTTTACCGAGTGCTTTTCAACTTCACTTGCTAAAATTATTCCAGAATGGGTAAATATTCCAGGCAGTCTTCAAACTCTATTTTTAAGCACTTCTCCTCCAGTATAAGCTTATCACATTCCAAAAGTCATATTCAAGTTGAATTTCATTGTGATACCCAAGTGCCGAGACCTTAGATGGACTTTCGTTTGTTATGCTGTTGACAGGCAGTGATAATATATACAGTATTATTGCCTCTGTGATATTAGTCATATTATGGCCTGTGAGTCACAAGATGAGAGAGATTAAGGTGATGAAATTTGCCTTTATTGCCCTAAAAACAATATCAAGGTGCCCAAAATAGCCATTGGTTCAAAATGATGGGACTTTGTTCCAAGGGATAAGACCATTGAGGACATATAGAGCAGAAAGGGGAGATTAATATTTAAAAGATGTGTGTACAACAATGAAAGCTACTAGTGTGTGTTGGGTTCCAAAACTCCAAAATGCATAAATGTAGCTTCATTGTGTTGACTTGGGATGGGGTGGGGTTTCAGAAAGAAATCAAAGTCAGAATTCTGAATTGCTTATGAAAGAGAAAGAAAAAATGGGTCGGTGCATTACAAAAAGGATCTCCATGAACCTCCTGGGAAAATCGAGGCAAATTCTGAAGGTGCATGTCCAAAGAGAAGATTGAAGACACTTGTCCTGGCCAGCAAAGATCATTTGCTGGTCACAGGGGACAGAATTGCCCTGTGTCAATCATTCAGATGTGTGTTCAGTCTAGTGCATAGCCCTTATGCTGGTCTATGACCGTAATAAAAATTTGATTTGATTTGATAGTGCATAGCTCTTGGTGCCCACTGTGTTTTGCCCACATGTTGATACCTAAGCTGTTTGCAGTACCACCAATAAAATCAATTCACTACTTGGTTAATTTTCTCTGCTACTCTTGAGAAGTAGCAAGCTTCTAATGAAGATACCCATGCCAGATACCCATGCCAGATGGAACAACTTGAGATTAAACATGGAGGTTCTTTAACTCCCGTCAACACAGCTCAATACATACTTGCTCTCTCTTGAAGAAGTACAGCTGATCAGCCCTGCTGATATGAATTTCTCCAAAGTGGCCTCACAATTATGAAATAACCTCTCCGTGGAGGAACCTAAAGCTGCCTCTTTTGTCAAAGTTTATGTGGTTTTCAAAAAACTATATTCCCAGAGACCCTCATTATGTGCCTTTACTGCTATTTCAGTGGTTCTCTCTGCTGTTTTATCACTGAGAATTAGTTTTATGGATTTTTAGTTTTATGCAATTTGCAATTGTTTATAGTCATGGGGGTTATTGTTGCATTTCTGTAGCCTGCGAATAGGGTTGGTTTCCAAAGTGCACTCAGAAAAGCAGGCAAAAGATACAGAGATACCAATGCAGAAATAAGAGAGAGAATATAAGAAATCCCTATGGATTTGTTTTTTGTTTTCAACATTCGACCTAGTAAAAGAATCTGATCTTGGCCAATACTTCATGTGACCAACCAGACCCAACTGTTCATTTACACATAGCATATAGTCAATCAATAATAAACCCAGGCATTACTCCAGAACGTATTCTATAGTCTGCAATACACAAATCTCCCTGCAGAGATCTCTATGCTTAATGACTACCACCTGTTTTACAGGTGTATCTGCAGAAGCTCATAAACTCAATTTCCCTTTGCATGCTCATGGGGTTTCTTAGACATAGGGCAAAATTAAAAATTAACATCAGCTGTGCTACACCTATACCTGTCCAGGCTAAATCAGTTTGGAAGTTTGTTGGTTTGCATCAATAAAACACTTCAGTGTTTCTGCACAATGGTTTCAACCAGCATTGTTCAATTCAGGGTTTGGTTCAGCATTGTTCAATTCAGTGAATATGATAGTCAAGGGATCTAAGGACTATCCTTTCGGCTAGGTATAAGGGATCAGTCTTGTAATATTTCCCACTCTCACCCTGAATATTCCAAGGCCATTCTAAAAACCTATAGTGTGGCTATATACAGCCAGGAGCTCTGCTTGCTTCATCTTTAAAAAGGCAGAAATTATCAAGGAGGTCACTTGTCCTCTTCTCATAGTTTGAACTCTGACCCATATTAGTAGTACCAGTAAAGATGAAAGAAAAACTCATTGTGATGGCCATGGAAAAATAAGCAGAGGATGCAACAGTTCTTTTCTTTCCACCAACATAAAACACTTTCCCATCTAGCATAACACCACATTGCTCTATGCTCCAAGGATTAGGCAAAAGTCTTACCTGGAGATTAAGAGCCCTGCCTGTCCGTCTCCCTACCCATCTGTCTCTCCATCCATCCATCCGTCTGTCTGCCCGTCCGTCCATCTGTCCGTCTGTCCATCCGTTTCCATCTTGAATATGTTGGACTTGGCCTGTATCTGCAGTCTGTCAAAGTTGACAGTGGTGAAAAGGTGGCTCAGCGGGTTAAACCACTGAAGCTGTAGACTGCCGGTCGGAAGGTCGGCAGTTCGAATCCCTGCGCAACAAAGTGAGCTCTCGTTGCTAGTCCCAGCTCCTGTCGACCCAACAGTTTGAAAGCTTGCAAGTAGATAAATTGGGTACCACCTTAAGTGGGAAAATTTGCTGACGTCCTGTCGGGGAGTCGGCTTCCACCGAAACTGAAGATCCTTTGAATGGCGGCGGTCACGACGGATCCTGAAGTAATAACATCTACAGGATGTCAGCAGCCGGCTCCAACGCAAGGCATTGTGGGACATGTAGTCCAGAAGCCAGAGAAGAGTCGGTTCCCTTACCCCCTTCCTTGAAGCGCGGTTTAAAGAAATTGTATAACAATGTATATGTATAACGATGTATGTAAGCTGCCTAGAGTCCTCCGTTACGGAGGGAATAGGCAGGGTATAAATACAATAATAAATAAATAAAAATGTTGAATGACATTCTGACAGTCCTTGATTGCTTACTATGTAAATGGGCTATGTGCAGGTTGAGGACCGGTCGAACCAGCCTGTGATCTTCCAGCACTCAACACCTCTCATGGACCAGGTGGCATCTTTAAGGTAACACTAGCGTACTATGACCTAGTCAAGTATGTGCCAGTGTTGGAACCTGTGATGCATCCAGGTTGTTTTGTACTTGTTTGCAAGTCTGAGCATCATGTTAATGATGCACAAGTTTTTACTGTTTAGTTTTCCCACCCCATGTCTCCCAAGGACTCTGTCCCAGCTGTCACTATCTGTCCCCATCCTAGCACTGAAGTCGCCCAAAATGACGAGTTTGTTGCTGTTCGGTTGTCTGAATAGTCTGGTCCAGGTCCTCCTCGAAACCTTCCTTGTCTTCGTCTGAACTCACGAAAGGTGGTGCATAGATGCTGACAATAGTGATATGCCGGGACTTGGTGAGAGGAAACTGGAACTTCATAATACGTTTATTTATTCTAATGGGTGGCTGTGAGAGTTGGACCATAAGGAAGGCTGAGCGCCGAAGAGTTGATGCTTTCGAGCTGTGGTGCTGGAGAAGACTCTTGAGAGTCCCTTGGACTGCAAGGAGGTCAAACCAGTCAATCCTAAAGGAAATCAACCCTGACTGCTCATTGGAAGGACAGATGCTGAAGCTGAAGCTCACATACTTTGGCCACCTAATAAACTCAACCACATTTCATAGTAAAAGTAACTAATTTACTTTGCACCCATACTAAAGACCTGTTTTACAACAACAACAACAACAACAACAACAACAACAACAAGTAGAAGTAGAAGTAGAAGTAGAAGTAGAAGTAGAAGTAGAAGTAGAAGTAGAAGTAGAAGTAGAAGTAGAAGTAGAAGTCAATCACTGCTTCCTGAGGCAGCATAGCTGAATTTATTCCTAGAAGTGCTACCTTACATAACTTTAAAGGGACTTCAATCACACTCATAAAAGCTACATCTATGAATGTTGAGAACTCCTGATGATTACATGTAAACACTAATATACCTTAAGGCACAGGTTGTTTGCAAGAATTGTGATGATTCAACTCTAGTGTTTTGTAACACAGTGAAATATCCAAATCCCATTTCAGTGATCCCAGTTGGTGCACATTCAGGCAGAGGAATGAGACCAAAACATGCTTGGTTGCTTGACAGATGACTTCAACTGAAGAAATACTAACTAATGACTCTTCCAAATGGGGGAGATACTTTTTCACACCCCAAAATGGGGTCTGTAGTTTCATAAGAATTGAGGGGAAGAACACATTTCAGGGAGCTTGGTTGTCATTCATTTTTACTAGCTTTCCTTTTTTAAAAAAAGGAAAGGTCAGGAAAGAAAAAACAAGCAAGAAATCATCATTATAGTCTTCTCCTAAATGCCACTATGGGACAGCAGATTCATCCTCTCAAGCTCTTGGTACCCAGTTCAACCAAAAGGAAAACACCCATTGAGTTCTCTTTAACCAGATTTATTCAAAGGGTAAGGTATGTGTTTACAGAAATCTCAGCATATGGATTCCTTTACTTTACAACCCAATTTATCTTTCAGTTTGTTAGGGTGGAGATTTTTTTTTCAGTCTTTTCCTTCTGGTGAACCAGTGAGCTGGCTGCTGTCTTCCCAGATAATTGAGGAATGCGCAGGCAGCAGTTTTTCAACCTGTCCTCTGAATCTTTATTAGGCTCTAAACAGATTGCTACATATTCATTCAGTCCTAGAGAAACTGGAAGAGTTTCTGATAAGTAGCAACAATTGGGCCATTGCTCATTAGAAGCCGATGCAGCAGGATAACGTTGGAGCTGTTGGGGTGGATTGACAGGTCTCATGGCCTCCCCAGCAAAATGGATAACATCACCAAATTCTGGTTTTGACCGGGCTCTTCCAATATCCAGCCTGTTTAAAATCATACAACTACAGGTTTAACCACATTTGCTCAGCAAGTCTACCCTGTCATAATATTGAAAAGCGTTGGCTTATTTCCTCCTGCTCAAACATAATGACTGCACATTTCCAATTTCCTTGTGAGGAAGCATTGTTCTGTTGACACCAGCTTAAAATGTAACACCCAATTATTATCAAACCATGCAGGTTCTTCTCTTCAGCTACAGCATAAAATTCCAGTGGCGCTTGGATGCCACACAGCTAATTTAGGTCAAGCCAGCATGCTCCAATTTCTTCAGCCCTGCCACCACATTTCTTCCTTCCTAATTCTCTTGTCGCTTGCCAGCTGCAACTTTTTCCTAAATGTTTGTTTTACAGCCACACACGATGTGTTGACACTTCATCTTGATTCCAGGAAGCAGCGTGCTTCAGAGCCGACATCAAATTTTTGAGAAAACACAGCCAATTATGCAGATTCCTCCTTCACTCTTGGTTTCTGATGGAAAAGAAAACTGATCTTAGACACATCCCATGGATAGAGACAATCGCAAAGAAGGGGATTTCCATTGCTAATATTCTCCCTTAAAGTTGTTTGTGTTGACAGAAGAGGAAAGTTTGTATAGTTTGGTTTAGAAATTGGAATGGTCTTCCAATATTCAGAAATTAACACACCCTGTCAGCAATCTTAACTTTAATCTAATATTGGTTTGGGGCCTCTGAAGAAAATTTAGGAGGAATTCTACCCAATTATTCTAAAATAGACTTCTTTAAGATGCTGAGATCAACGTGGTCTTGATATCAATCCATTCTATTTCTGAACAGCAGCAGGTAAGGCTGAACTGACGTTTATCAGAAATCATGACCCAACCCAGAGAAATTTCTAAGGTTTCTCTCCTTAGAAAGAAGGCCACTTTGGTGAATATGGTGTTAATAGCCTCCATCATTTTCTGAAAATGGTGATTTGACTCTTCACAATAAAAGTGGCAGTGAAAAAAACATAGAACAATATTGGGGGGGGGGGAAACACCCATAAAAAGCAGTGCTACTTCCATTACTCAAGATGGTCCTCCTCCAAAAACACCAGAGCTTTCCTGTTAAAGGCCCACCTAACCCAATATCCAATGCTCAAGAGGCACCACACATCCCAGAGAATCCAGCTTTGCTTCTCCCAAGCTTAGATGATACCACACGCATTGCTCCTTTGCCATCTGTTCTTCTTCCATTACGTTGTGGTGGGAGAGAAGGAATCAATAGTCTTTCCTAGTTGTTGGGATGACCTGTCTATGCCCAGTGTGATCTGTTTCTGCAACTCAGTCTGTTGCTCCTCTGGGACCTGCCTATGTGTAATGGTCTGTGAGAATGACTTTAGGAGACAGGCAAAGGGTATCTCAGCCCACAGAAAGAAAAGGGGCATGGGAAGTATCTCAGAAGGGACCCTCCCTAGTTTTCCAGAGAGTAAAAGGAGAGGGTGGGAGAAATGCCTTCAGTCTTGCAAAATTTTGTTACTGTAACCTTAAAATAAAGATAGTGTTAATACCCATGGTTTGTGCTTCTTGTCTGGACCACCTCGAAGGGCTGGCAATATGAAAAATTGCAGCTTGTCCTAGTCTACATCCATTCCTAAATGGATCCAGAAGTTAAATTCTGATATCCAGACCCTTTCCCCATTTGGGGGCATCATCCTGAGACAGCATGCACTTAAGAAGCTAACACGGCAAGAAAGAAAGCGGGGAAAGAGGCACCCTCCCTATCATTCCCATCAACTACTTATTGGGTTCATCCGTGTTGTAGTGATGAGTATTCCAAAAAAGGTCGAAGTAGATGACAATTTTCCATTGTCCAGAAGCAGCCACCAGAAGCTCTCATTTGGTTGGACATGGATGCTATCTCATGCTACTCTGAAATGGCATCTTTCATAGTTATAGATATGGAAGACGAGAGGTGAAAAAACAGGCACTCACAGAAAGATACAGTCAAATGGGTTCCTTCCATATGAGCAATGTCAGAGAAGTACCTCTTTGAAAAATGAGGCACAATAAAAATATGAATAATTGAATGGAATGGAATTCTAAGCTTTCTATATTGCTGGAGCCTTACCTGAAATCCCTTGGGTCCATGCTAGTGAAAACTGTCAGAGCACGCAATGCTGGGGCGGCCAGTGCTTCTCCAAGACATCAGAGGTATACATTCTATGCAGTAAATAGACACTCAAGCAGAGATTAGATAAAATAAGTCTATTTACTCTATATACTGTACATACGCAGTCCAAAATACAATCCAGTAACGTCCAACACAGATACAGATGAGATGAAGTAACGAGAAGAATGAACACCAGAGTTTCATTTAAAAAAAGGTAAAGGTTCCCCCCACACATTTGTGCAGTCGTGTCCGACTCTAGGGGCTGGTGCTCATCTCTGTTTGTTAGCCGAACAGCCAGCACTGTCCAAAGACGCTTCCGTGGTCATGTGGCCGGCATGATGCGCACGGAACGCTGTTACCTACCCACCGAAGTGGTACCTATTTATCTACTTGCATTTGCATGCTTTCGAATTGCTAGGTTGGCAAGAGCTGGGGCGAGTGCGGGAGCTCACTCCGTCACATGGGACTAGGGATTCGAACCTCCGAACTTGCGATCTTCTGATCAACAAGCCTGGCGTCTTACCCGCTGAGCCACCATGCCCCTTTCATTACTTTTTCATTACTTTTATACAAATATTGACCAATCACGTTATAGGTCAAACAAATTATCTGCCACGCCCAACTAAACTATAGCACCTGTAATGTGAGTCACATCATACCTTCTACAATGGCTGCTAATTGGATGACTTGCAGAAAATATCAACTCTCACCTATATACCTCTAGCCTCTCCTGTATAATTAATCTACTTGTAAATTCTGGGTATTTTATAAACCCCAACAAAAACATTGTCACACAATGTTTTTCCGTGTTGATCTGCTACCTACAGAAGCAGGGATATACTGTATATTCATCTTGGCTGTCATCAATGCAGCCTTGAAAGCACCCCTAATTCAGGACTTGCCTTCTTGATTTAATCGGGCTTTGGTTAACTGAAAAATTATGTGTTAACTCTTAGGAACAGGAGCAAAAGAAGCTGGATGTAAGATGGGAGGTGACCAAAAGGAGGAGAAAAAGCAGATAATGATACATCTTTAGTATATAAAAGCTGCAACTCACTGGGGAGAGGGTTGCCCAGTGAAAGACAACCCAGAATGTTCACTTATGTCCCTCGGATATTTTATAATCAAGTGAAATCTCCACTCTCCCTTGATTTCAGCAAAACATCTGAACAACGAACCAACAATGAACAATTACAGTTGATCCAAGAGCAAACCCTAAGAGCTGAATACCAACTAAAAATACCAACTAAAAATATAACAACATCTCCTTAACGGAGAGAATAACCTAATTCTGTTGTCAGATCTGAATGCAGCAGGGCCTTAAGGCTTGGCCCCCAAATTTAGCAATTGTAGAGGTGATTTCAGAGCACGTGTCTTTTCGGAAGAATTCTGAATACCGTTGCTCGGATCAACCAGGCAGTCTACGTATTAAGGGTTGGATTCGTTGCAAATTCAAATCCTTGGGAAATCTGCCCCTTAGACAATATTGCCAGGTTGCATTTTCATCAGAGGCAGAAGGGCATCATCTGTGCAAAAGGGATATCTGGTTATATCTACTGTTCATGATTGCAGGAAACTCTGTTCTCTCTGAGAAAAACACCCAAATTCTTTTCTCATGAAATATTCATTCATAGCTCCAACAAACTCAGTGTGGATGGTGTGGGGAGGCTGGTGGGTGGGTGGGTGGAGAGCAGATAGATGAATTTTTCAGTGCACCGCTAATGTACGTAATAAGGATGACATTAATGAGCAATAACATAATAAGGCCTTCCTCTTGGTTTCCACTTTCTAAAGGAGATCATTGTTCTCCATGGTTTCATATTGTTTGGCAATCATTGCCCAAGGATTTTGCTTTTTTTTTTTAAAAAGGGGTGGGGGGAAATAACCTTGTACCTAATTCATCAAAAAGTGGCCTTTTTCTCTAACATCTGCAGAGGATATTGATATTTTTCTTGCTGGAGAGAAACAAAGAAGGCTCGTGGAACAGATTAGCCAGCATGAAGGTACTAGTGAAATGACGGCGCAGAAGCTATTGCTTGCTGCTTGGCTGAAAAAATGAAGCACACACAGACCCCTGGCAAAAGTTGTCGGTCAGTTCTTGCATTTTGGAAATTGTCCCCATCGTTCAGAGATGCTATCCTGCAGGAGGATGCATGAATCCAGACGATGGGACAAAGCTTTCTCAGGTTCAGAATGACATGTCTGTTTTTATAATAACCATTTCCACTTAAAAAGGCATGGTGATTTGAGAATTGTTGCTGCTGCTGCTGCTATTGTTACTATAAAAAAACCCGAAGCCATCTGAAATAAGGGACTTTTCTAGATAATTAGGATTTAAGTTTTTGTTCTTTATTCGTTCAGTCACTTCCAACTCTTTGTGACTTCATGGACCAGCCCATGCCAGAGCTTCCTGTCGGCCGTCGCCATCCCCAGCTCCCCCACGGTTGAGTCCGTCACCTCCAGAATATCATCCATCCATCTTGCCCTTGGTCGGCCCCTCTTCCTTTGGCCTTCCACTTTCCCCAGCATCAGCCTCTTCTCCAGGGTATCCTGTCTTCTCATTATGTGGCCAAAGTACTTCAGTTTTGCCTTTAATATCATTCCCTCAAGTGAGCAGTCTGGATTTATTTCCTGGAGTATGGACTGGTTTGATCTTCTTGCACTCCAAGGCACTCTCATAATTTTCCTCCAACACCACAGTTCAAAAGCATCTCTCTTCCAGGATTTAAGTATTTCAAAGCTAATCTAGAACTGCTGAACTAACATGCAGCTTGACGTTCGCTTTTACTTTCCTCTGAGTTTTGCAAGGGTTAGGGTTAGGGTTAGGGTCCCTGTGGTGTAGTGGTGAAGGTGCAGGATTAGGTGCGGGAAGCTGAGGTTCTAGTACACCTTCAACCATGGAAGCTTCTTGGGTTGGACCCTTTCTCAGCTCAACTTTTCCTCTCCTTAGACCATCAGATGAAGTTAAGTGATTGGTGTGGAAGCATATTGAACCACAGTTTCTTGAATATGTGATAGTTCGTTGAGCTAACATAACACCCAGAACCATAAACCGCTCTTTCTATGATGACTCACTCCTTTGATATTAACTTAGAAACTTTTAGCACAAGCCATGATAGGATATGAAAAAGTTCTCTTATTAATACAAGTGAATAGAATCGATGCAAAGAGCAGACTAATCATTTTTGGGAGCAAACATATTTTAAAACCTGCCAGACTCTCAAGCACCCCTCCTCCACCCCTTCCCTCCTGACTCACTTCCCATAACTTTACGCGGCCAGCCTTTGATGTTTCCAGATGGATGGCCTTGGAGCCTGGTTCCTCTCACCTGCATGCCATTCTTATCTCTAATGGTTGCTCTACTGTCTGGCAGGCACTCTAGCTAATTACTACAGGTCTCACACTAATTTAATTACTACAAATCCCATCTATCTAAGGCAGAATGGCAGGATGGCATCCTGACACCATGGTTTACAGATCACAGTTTCATGTGTCATATCTTAGCATGCTGTGTGAACTAGGCCCGTGTGACTAGCCTTAAGATAAAGACCCAAGATCTTTGTCATAAAGACCCAAGCAAGCAGATTATCAATTTGATGCAGAGCAGGAATAAGACACAATCCTTTGCTATTGGCCATGCTCATTGGGACTGATGCTCAAGATCCATGAAAGCTCATGTTGGGAGGGATATCCATGCAGGAATTGTTTGAGAATAGAGCCAAAAAGTATCTGCTCTATCAACGCGATGTGTTCTGATGGGTATGGGTTCCGAATTTCCTGGGAGAAGGGTGGCTTTTTTTAACAGCTGAAAATGGCAAGTAATTGTTAATAATGAATGGATCGCAGAAAGTCACCATCTGTTTGCAAACAATCTGTGGACAGATAAAATGGGGGGGGGAGAGAGAGAGAGAGAGAGAGAGAGAGAGAGAGAGACCCTCCAAAACCTTCACACCAGATTTTTCCCCTGCTTGGCTAATTACCTCCCTGTTACTATTTTTTTTAAGTTTACCTTTTCCGCTTGCAAATCCTTCACATTTTCCAGCTTACTTGATTAACAACCACCTCCCACCCCACTGCCTTGCTTAGGAAGGGAGCAAAACAGCTGAATAACCTTTTCCATAAGGGGTGAACACTGTCACTTATCAGCAGGCACAGTATAATAATGCCAGCCAAATATATTTCTTTATCTTAATGCAACAGCACCTGGTTTTGAGTTCCTGGTCCATTACAGCTAATAATATAACAGGCACTTGATGTTTCCCAACATGAATGAGACCTATGTGTAAATCTATCTGATTTGAATATTTCCAGGGATATGATCCTGGGTGGTAGAAACTTGAAGGTAGTCTTGAAGGATGAGCAAGATTTATTTCTACTTGGATGTCTTGTGAAAAGAAGCACTTCTTATTGCCTGCTAAGAGGAATTTGAAAGCCATGCACTAATTTTATTCTGATTTGCTTTCTACAATTTTCTCAGCATTGCTGGCCTCTTTTATCAGATCCAGAGCAAAAGCTAGAGAAGCCTTGAGATCATTATTAGGCCTGGCTGAATATTGGGCTTCGAGGTTCTCCAAATCCACTTTGGTTTGATGTCAAAAGTCCTTGGAGTTGACTTCAAATGGGAGTTAGTTTGAAGATTTGATCAGATGGAATCTCATCATCTCTGCCCTGGATCTTTGTCCAAGCGGCCCCCATCTTTTGGAAGGGGGCTTCCAGCATGCTGTTGAAATATTATGGCTCAAGCAAGTTGCACTCTGTTCTGCCAAATGTCCAGGCAATGATCAGGTGCCTGGACAATTGGTCCTTTTAGATCCAAAGACAATGATCACACCAGTAAGTAAGGAGACTTTCAGCTTTATTGTTGAACTGTGACAGGCAAATTAAACAGAAACACAAGAAAACTTACCAAGACAGATGATAAGAAACTTCACTTCAGCTGTCAGGAGCTCCAGTAAATGACAGCGAAGAGTCCCCAAGCCAATTTTGCATACAGCACTCGGTACCAGGGTCTATGGCCAAGCTCCAAACTCAAGAGGCAATCCTAAGGTTTTTATCAAAGTCTGGCCCTAAAACCTCCTGACTCTGTTTCCATGGTATCAAGACTGTAGGATCTGACCTTGACTGGATAGTTCCCAAGGTTTGGGCACCGGTTTATGATATAATCCAGCCTTTCTCAACCTTTTGACCTTAAAGGAACCCTTGAAATATTTTTCAGGCCTCAGGGAACCCCTGCCCATTCAGGCTCAAAGATAAGCCAGAAGCTACAAAATTCTTATATTCGTTTCATGGGTAAGCCTGGATATATGCAGTAACAGTGTTCTTAAACTAAAAATAAAGAATGAAACTTACCTCCTTAATGTGAAGTTGCCCAAATTTGAAATAATTTTTTAAATAAATCGTGATCTCCCAGGGAACCCCTAGGGACCTCTCGCCGAACCCGAGGGTGCCACAGAGCCCTGGTTGAGAAACCCTGATATCATCCAAGAGCCTGAGAAGCTATACAGATATGCTCGTGTTGAGGTAAACAATCTTGGGGTTTTCTCTTCTCCCCCCTTTTCAAGCAAGAGTGAAAAACTAGCAGGTTAAGCGTAGCTCAGAATGAACTCTAAACTTTATGAAGGGGAAACTAAAAGATGTCATCTAAACTCCGTGATATGCAATGGTCTTCAGCATTGCCACTACACACACTCCTAGCCTGTATAAAAGCCACCCCCCAAGTTTGGGCCATCTAGAAACTACAGTATTGAAAACAGTTGTTCTAGAGGACCTCTGAACGACAATGCTTCGGTTGAGGGATTTGCAGTTATGGTTTTATGACTTACATATTTGGTTTTTCATCTTACCATGGGTGTTTCAACTTATTTATTTTATTTATTTATTTATTTTATCTTATTTATACCCCGCCTATCCCCTCCCTAATGGAGGGCTCTAGGCGGCTTACAATCATGTAAGTACATATATTATACAATCATATATTATTACAGTTTTTACCGCGCGATAGGGAGGAGGAGAGGGAACCGGCTCTTCAGCTGCAGGCATCGGACTACATGCCCCAGAATGCCTCGCTCCGCGCCGGCTGCTGACGTCCAGGAAGTTGTTGTTCCGGATCCATCGTCCTCCGCCGCCATTATCAGGATTCTCCAGGTCTTCTTGGTTCGAGGACGACCCTCCGATGGACGCCAGCAAATTGACCCACGTGAGTGGTACCCAATTTATCTACTCGCTTTCAGCTTTCGACCTGTTGGGTGGACAGAAGCCGGGGTGAATGGCGAGAGCTCACCTCGCCACACGGTTTCGAACTGCCAACCTTGTTGTCGGCAGTCTAACGGCTCAGCAGTTTAACCCACTGAGCCACCGCGCCCCTAGCAACTTCCTTGCTTTTGTTTCTGTTGCCTCTTCTTACTGTCAACTGCTAACAGCCGGGTGATGGTGATGGGTAGAAATGCCAATACATACATCAATACATTCAATAAAAATTGCCCAATCCAATCAGATGCCTCTCGATGTATTTTGGATGCCTCCACGCAGGGACAGAAATGGCTTTTCCCCAAACTGACTTCAAAATCCAAAGATATCCCCGGCTAGAATATCTGAATCCTATCAAATTGATTCGCCAAAGTTATTCGAGTTATCAAATTTGATCAGTTTTATGATTACAGAAGTCTGAACAGAGGTCTACTTCATCTGCCTCCAGAGAAGAAGCCTAGAGCTTTTAATGCCTTCCAGCTGTTTGTACTACAATAGTTTGACTGCTATGTATTCTCTCTCTCCTTCTCTTTTTTTCTTTGCTTTTTATAGCTCTGCTGTCTCTTCACTCCCTCCCATGAGAATCAATCAATGTTTTCCCCCATCCAGCCTCCACATTCAGAAAGTTTTAAGTTAGCTCCTGAAAAGTTACAAACTGCTGTCAACAGGAATAACAATTCACCTCAAAGAGCCAGTGCTCAAAAATAGATGATTGAAACATTTGACCACCAACTCCATAAATAAGGAATGGATCTAAATGGAAGAAGGAACGTTGGCCTACAGAAGATGGGTGAACCTCTTTGTTGTCCTTGAGGACAAACCAAACTCAACCGTACATGCTAATTTGGAACATGTACTTTTGGAATACTTCTGAATCAAAAAATACTGAATTGCTGCTTCCTAAATTAAAAACGCCTGAGAAAACCATGGATAACCAAGAAAAGAAACAAATGGATCATTGAACAAATCAACTCAGAGTTCTCACTTGAGGCACAAATGACCAGGCTTCAATTATCATTATGCAAAGTCCCAGCAACTTTGAAAAATCTGTAATGCTGTGAGAAGTGGAAAGAAAGAGAAGAAGAGGATGGTCATCAGCAAGGTGGATGGACTCAGTTACAGCAGTAATGGATGCACCATTGGTAGTCCTGAAGGACAAGGTTGGGGACAGATCCTCCTGGAAAAAATATATCCGTGTAGTTGCTAAGAGTCAACACTAACTTGATGGCACATAATCAACCAATCAAATCAAAAACTCATATCATCCTTGTAGATTCATCAATGTTCTCTAGAGCCTGTGTCAATGTTCATATTTTTTCAAGGCGCTCTAGGGAAGCTTTCAAAACCTTCCAGTCTATACTCAAGACCCTGGACATTGACCATATAATTCACAAACTCTCCTAGTTAACTAAGATTTAAGGAGGTAGCTAGTGGCCTGCTCCTGTTCAGTAAAACATTTTCTGAGGATTTCCTCTTTTTGGGACATTTTCCAAGTGGTTGGAACATACATGGTTAAAACCTCTCCTCTCCCTCAACCTTCACTATCTGCAAACTCAAGGAAGAGGCTGAAAAGGAGTCACACAGAAGAAAGCCATGATCTGTTTTCCAAGATCCCAGTGCAAGACGTGAAAACATGCTCTTCTAATTCCATCTTAATACTTGAGAAGACACAGCCTCCTGACCTAAATACAAGAGCACAGAGCAGCTTTCCAAAAAAGTCGGGAAGAAAAGGAGGGAGGGAGGGAATTCTGAAGCCCCGATGCTTAATTATCTCATTTTTATTAAAACAAATAAAATAATTAGTCTATCACTGAACTCAAATTCAAACGTTTTAGCATCCGTGTAGTTTAGTAGTTTTTAGCAATTCCAGTGTCATTTGCTTAACAGTCTTTGTAGCATAGCAAATTATTCTGTGTCTTTGAGACCTTTTCTAATAGTTTCTCATTTATATACTGTATAATGTTTTAATTGGTTTTGATTGTCTTTTTGGAATTGCCCCCAGCTCTGGTCACTGACCACAATAAAGATTTGATTAGTTAAGACATTAGGATTCTATACACTTAGGGAAAAGAGAACACCCAGAAAATCAAACACACACAGAGCCACACATTGTTTTAAAGGTCCGTTTATTATGCTTGTGGCGTGGTGGCTCAGCAGGTAAGACGCTAGGCTTGTCGATCGGAAGGTCGCAACTTCGGTGGTTTGAGACCCGAGCGCCGCGTGACGGAGTGAGCTCCCGCACTCGCCCCAGCTCTTGCCAACCTAGCAATTCGAAAGCATGCAAATGCAAGTAGATGAATAGGTACCACTTTGGTGGGTAGGCAACAGCGTTCCACGTGTGTCATGCAACCACATGACCGCGGAAGCGTCTTCGGACAGCGCTGGCTCTATCGGCTAACAAACGGAGATGATCACCGGCCCCTAGAGTCGGACACAACTGCACAAATGTGCGGGGGGAACCTTTACCTTTTTTTATTATGCTTACGTTGATTTTCATAAACCCTTTCTCAAGGAACCTTTTTTCTTCTCCTTCTTCTTCTTTTTCTGAGCATGACTCAAGTGCAAAGGGATCACGACAGATTCCCAAATTATGGTTTGTCAAGAGAAAAACCCGTAGGCAATAGGACCAACAGCTTCTAAATCAGTGGCAGGCTGGCACTTTTATCCGCGGATGCTCAGCAGGAAGGAAAAGAAGCTAACCATGTTTTTTAAAACAAAAACAAAAGCAGATGTGGGTGCACAAGATTCTCTGCCTTAATGCTTCATGCAGTTGAAGCAATGTTTGTTTGCTTCCTTTTATTTAAGTCATAGACCAGCAAAAAATCACATAACGTAACAAGCATTCTAAAATAAAAGTAGAAGGAATAAAACATGGTATTAATCAAATCAAGATGAAAAAGTTAGCATGGAATTACAAAATATGAAGTATAAAAGCAGGGAAGGAAAACTGCTGTAAAATTAAAATCTATAGTCTAAATCAGAGCTTTCCAAACTGTGTGTCGCGACACGTTAGTGTGTCGGCTGCAGTGTATGGGTGTGTCGCGGCTGCTGCTGCCTCAGAGCCCTGCCAGGATTCCGCACAGGTCCTAGTGCCTGCCTTGTGCCTGGCTGCCTCCAAACCTGCTGTGATTCCACGCAGGTCCTAGTGCCTGCCTTGTGCCTTGCTGCCTGGAGACCACATAGATGGATTTTCTCCATGATGATCTGCCCCCAACCTGGTCCTTCAGGTCTTCCAATGGTGCCCCCACCACCACTGTAACTGAGTCCCTCCACCTTGCTGCTGGTCATCCTCTTCTTCTTCTCTTTCCTTCTACCTTTCCCAGCATTAGAGTCTTGTCCAGAGAGCTGGGAAAGCAAAGTGCCTCCTCATGGTTGCACACACCCCTACTTCGATATCCTACTTTGAAGTAAGATAATTTGAGCCTGGTCATTTGTGCCTCGAGTGAGAACTCTGGGTTGATTTCTTTGAGACGTTGTAACACGTTTGAAGCCATCAACTAATCCACACAAAGGAATAATATGCAACGGATCCATCTTGACCAGGAAGCACAACTTAAGCTTTGAACAAGCAGAAGCACTTGGATCAGCTGACTCAAAGCAACTTTTCTGTTTCAGTGTTTGGAAGAGAAAGGGCTGGTTGACTGAACAGATGTGAGGACAGGCTACCTTCAACTCTCCACCAAAGCAAAGTGCCTCCTCATGGTTGCACACACCCCTACTTCAGATAGCACATGACATCACAGTCCAAACCACATTAGGCATTAGTGCATGAGTACAAACTCAGCCTCCCTCCTTCCGGGTTTCGATAACGCAGGGAACAAAAACACTGGAGTTGTGTGCTCCAACACAACCCCTCTGCTTTGGCAGTGCAGATGCCTGCAGCTCTGCACGGTGTCCCCAACCATCCAAAATACCAACAGTACATCAAAGATATCCTGTCAACCCAACAGTTCGAAAGCTTTGCAAGTAGATAAATGGGTACCACCTTAAGTGGGCTAATTTGCTGGCGTCCTGTCGGGAAGTCAGCACCACCGGAGGAAAGGATAGGAGGAAGATCGAATGGCAGGTGGTGACGACGGACCTGGATGCAACAGCTACAGGACGTCAGCAGCCGGCTCAAGGCATCCTGGGAATTGTAGTCCAGAGCCTGGAAGAGTCGGTTCCCTTACCCCCTCCCCTCACGCGCGGTGAAAATGGTGATTTGTGAATTGTATAATTAAATGTATATATATGCTTGTAAGCCGCCTAGAGTCCTCCATTAGGGAGGGGATAGGCGGGGTATAAATACCACAATAAATAAAAATAAAAAAAAATATCAAGGAGATCAAGATCATTTGTTCCGCTTTGACAGCATCTTGGTAAGTCTCCAAAATTATTGTTGCAAGGAGCCAGAAGCATATTTTTATCATAGTTAGGCCCCTCTAATAGGCTTTAAGACCCAAATGCGACATGACCTCACTTTACTCTTGGCTATTTTTGTTATGCGTGCAAGTACATACACAACAACAAAACCACACACAGTGGATGCTTGAGGCCTTTTGTCCAAGCTTCGGAGCATCCAAATTCTCAATGTTCCTTCTTGTATTGCTGTTGTTGTTTTTTTACCTTCCAGTAAAACATTCTAGCCATGACAAGCCTAGACAGAGATTGGAAACAGTACATGCCAGAAGCATTTTAACTGCTCAAGAAAAGAAGAACAGTGCTTTTCTTGTCTAGTAAACAATGAAGCCATAATGTGAGTCATTTCTCCACCAGGGTGGAAAGCTGCTGATTTTGCATCCCTTCTGGATGGTGGTTTTTTTTTCTCCCCTGCCCCACTCCAGCTGAAGTTGAACCGAAGAGTCACTGGATCAGTCTGGAACTTGCACATTTATATCGCTGAGCCTGTTGAAAATGAAAACAGCAACAACAGTGATGATGTTGATAATTCTGTGGTCAAGCAAAGGACATCTCAGCAGAGTTGAATGACCCTTCAGCCAATAGGTACAATGACACGCTATTTCGAAATCAGGGCATTTACGTTCAAACTTTTATTATTATATTATGATTAGATTTACTAAGAGAAAACAGAGAAAAAGGAAAACAATCTTGAAAGGAAAAAGGGAAAGTAATATACGAACAGCAACCATGGGAGAAATGTATTTATTCTGGCCATTCCGATATGACACCCCAGTCCCATTCTTTGAAGATCCAATCTCATTGTGCTTTTCAGCAATCTTTTCCACCCACCCCCAATACATATTTTAAGCTTCAACAATTCAAGAGACAAAGACTGGGGAGTTAATCCTTTTGTTGACCATCGTGAACAAACCAAAACGAAGGAAGGAAGGAAAAGTGGAAGCACAATGAAGACGTCTTCAGAGTGTTGGGAATTCTGGAACGCTAGTAACAGAAAAAAACCACGCAGCGTTTATCTAGTTTAGCAGAGTAAAAAAGCTTCCAGTAATAATCTTGCACATAAGGTTCAATTAAGTTCAGAGTAAAATAAACACACTTCACACGTTAATGTAAAGTTACAGAAAAATAGCTTACAGTTTTATTGTAGATCAGTTTCATGGTAGCAGAGGATGGTTCATGCATGCAAGTGATAAGTTCTGACCAAACCCACAGTCTTCTTAATGTGGCCTTGCTGAATGCAAGTATAAGCAACGTGGACAGCCATGGATGACCATCCTCCCTGGTGGAGATTCAAGCAGGAAAAGGGGAAGGGGGAAAGAACAGGAACAGGAAATCGGAATTCAAGCCCCTCCCACACAAAGCAAGTAAGATTAGGTTGCAGCAGGACTGCCCCTCCTTCAAGCTTGTGTGAGACGTGCTTGGTTGAAACCCGATATCTCTAACACAGAGTACATCCTATTGATATTTTTAGGAGTTTCCAAGGCTAGACCCTTCGCCCTTTCTGATCAAATCAGAAAAAGGAACCCATCCAATTTCCACCAGAAGTACAAAATTCTCAAGGCTAATGCATTCCCCCCAAAGCTTCAAAGGACCCTTGAAAGCAACTCCAAACTTGGGTATTGAGTTGTAGCTTTCAATGTAACAGAAAAGGAGGTTTAATCATTTCTTTTTTCTTTTACTTTCATTAGGAGCCTATTTGCTGGAATTAATTAATGTAAAATGCAAATTAATTCCATGTCAATTTAACAGAAGCCTCATTTAGTTCCTAGAATCAGAGGGTTGAAAAAGCCCTCAAGGCCATCAAATGTAATCTCCACTCGATGCAGGAACCCAAGTTTAGCTGTCCCAAACAGATGGCTGTCCTTGCTCTCCTTGAAGCTATCTATCAAAGGGGACCTCAGCACCTCCTTGGGTCATTGGTCCCACTGCCAAACTCCTCTTACTTTTCATCAGTTTCCATTAATATTCAACGAGAACATTAGTTTTAACGGGTGAGAATAAACAAAGCTGCAAGGGAATATATTCTCCCATTTCCACCAGAAAGTAATGGCAGATGACTTCCAAAAATCATAACTGAAAGCAAGTCAAAGTGGGTATTTTTTTTTAAAAAAAAAAAAGGGGGGGGAGGGGGATAGTACATGGATACTATGGTCATTCCCCCTTCAATCTTTGCCTCTCACAGCTGCATAATACAATATGATGAACATTAACCCGCCCCTATTGCTTATTCGCCCAATTATTACATCTCGCTTGTAAGCCGCTGCATTATCAATTCAAAATGAATTACTAATAAACGCAGGCTGATTTTCTCCTCCTTCCACTCCACAATCCATCATTCAGACAACCTCTGGAAACATCCTTCATATTGTGGTTATTAGATCCAGAGAGTTATTCTAATTATTTGTGGGTGGGTATATATTTATGCACACAAGAAAGAGCTCATGGAGAGAAGTTATTTCTTCTCTTCCGTCAAAAGTCTTCTAAACCCAGAACAGTTATCTTTTAATAAGCAAAACTGACATTCAGGAACATAAAATAGCAATCCTGGCCTTTTCTATGGAGGGCTGTAGAGCTGTTTTCTCTCCCCTCTAAAATTTACGGTCGTATTACCGACTTAATTGTCTTTTCAGGGTGTACTCAATTACAAAATTAGAATCCTTATCTCCTTGTAGCAGTCACCTCCACAGCAGGACCCCATAAAATGGGAAAACCAGCTCCAAAGAATATTGCTCAGCTTTCTTTCCTGTTCTTTAAAATAGTTGCCTTTCAAACCCAAGAGAGGGGGAAAGGCAACCTAACAGGCTGGGATAGGAAGGAATTGATTGAGCTGTCCACGGCTTCTTCAAAAAACAAATGAGTTGCCGTAGGTTTGTTTTACACTGGACAAATCCTATCTCAGAAAGGTGGCTTTTGAAGATTGCAGCTGATTTCTGTTCCATTTGGAACACTCATGTAATGGTATGTGGGAAAGACCTTGGGAGACGGGCGAAAAGATGCTTCCTAGGGAACGGTCAGATAAGAGGCAGCATAGCCTGCAGCTGGATAGTGGGCGGGGTAAGAGGCTCAGAAGGGACCCTCCCTAGTTTCTCAGGCTGTAAAGGAGTGGGGAGGATTGTACTTTCAGACTTGCAGGATTCTGTTAATGTAGCTTTACAATAAAGTAGAATTAGCTCATCCGGTCCTGTTTCCTGTCTGATCTATCTGGGAATGCTGACATCAATCTTGCAAGTCTGAAAGTGCAGAGTTTCTGCAGAGCATGAGCCAGCGCAGTCTGAGACCCTGTTGAGATTGTCAGAATCCAACCTAGGCTTCATTCAAATGCAGCAAAAGCTGGCATCGTGCAAATTCGAGGGGTAATAGACTGTGAAAAGGGAAAATTAAATATTAATGCCTATACAAATGACATGCCTCATACATTTCCAACAGCCTTATTTGTGTCTCCACCTGCTTTTCCCCTCCTCTTTCCTGTGCTACCCCAATCTTCCTCTTCTGCTATTTGCATTCTCTCCTCGGGAAACGCTCAAGTAAGATTTGCTCTCCCGTTCCAAACGATGATTATAATAGACTCGGAGTTTCATATCTGTGGCCGTTGGGGGGGGGGGCATCATGCTATTTATTTATGTCTGCTCCCCCCCCCTTATTTTAATTCTGTAGGCACACACAACGTGCCTCAACGCAACACCATGAATAGAGAAGCACAACTGAGGCCCGAGAGGCTAAACGCTTTGGCAAGTTAATTCACGAAAGATCCCTTTGCTTCTTCACGCACTCTGGGCCTCTTCTGCCTTGCTAGGCAAAGTAAAACAGAGGCTCGGTAAACAAACAACCCCGGATGGTTCTGCCTCTTTATTGCTGATTAACTACTGCCCCATCTCCTGCTTCCTTCTTTAGCATCTCTGCATGAAGAAGAGACCATCATTAATTTTAAAACCACCACCATCAGCTCCAGAACATTTTGTTGTAGATCCATTGCAGACTCATACCCAGGGAACCCTTATTTTACAAGCGCTATATTGGGTTGTCAGCCCTTTGAGGTAGGCCCGGTCAGGAAACAGACACCAGAAGAAATACTAGAACTCTACTTTATTGATATAGGTTCTAATAACAGAATCTTGAAAGCCTGACAGTGTTTCCCTTTCCCTCCCTCTTATACCAAAGAGAATCAAGATGGAATCGCCTTTAGTTTCTTTCTAACACTTTCTTCCCTTCCTGGACTTAATTCATGCTTTGCTAATGGGCTCTGCGTATCTTCTCCAAGGACATCTCTGTGCTCCTCTACCCTGGTGCAATTCAAAGTTCTAATTTTCACTTATAAATCTTTATATGGCTTAGCATTGTGTTAGCTTCTCAAGGTAGTCCAGGCAAGAAGCACAACCAGGAGTACTAACTCTTATCTTTATTGTAAGGTTACATTAATAGAATCTTGCAAGACTGAAAGTATTTCTCCCCTCCTTTCCTTTTACTCTCTGGAAAATCAGGGAGGGCCCCTTCTGAGACGCTTCCCACGCCCTCCCTCTTTCTGTAGGCTGAGATATCTTTTACATGCTAATTGTCCAATCTGTGGCTCTTCCTCCTGTCTCCCAAGGTCATTCCCACATACCATTACACATAGTTACAAGTAATAGAGCTGCAGTGTGCTTCTGGTTTTTCCCCCCTTATTTTCAGGAAGCTTGAGAATTTCTTCTGGATTTCTTTTGATGGTGTTTTGAGCTGCTGATAGTTGGAGAAGGCAGGTGGCATGCTATTGCTGATGGGCTTGTTTTCTGCAACATAATCCTGCTGTCTTTCAGTCTGTTCCCACTCCCTAATTGGGGATGGGGGGGGGAGAGAGAAGGAGAGAGAACTTGAAATAAATTTTCCACCTGGGAGAACTTCCCATTTTTCTTATCCTTTGAAAGGAATTTTGAAACCCAGTTCTATTTCAGCCAATAGAATGAGAACTGGGGGGGAGAAGAGAAAGAAGGGGAATTTTTTTGGCACTTACTAGATATGTCTGAAAATCTTGAGTTGCATCTCCTAGAGCAGGGTTTCTCAACCAGGGTTCCGTGGCACCCTAGGGTTCCGCGAGAGGCCACTAGGGGTTCTCTGGGAGATCACAATGTATTCAAAAAAATTATTTCAAATTTGGGCAGCTCCCCATTAAAGAGGTAAGTTTCACTCTTTATTTTTAGTTTAAGAACCCTGCTAATGCATATAGACAGGCCTACCCATGAAACGAATATAATACTTTTGTAACTTCTGGCCTATCTTTGAGCCTGAATGTGCAGGGGTTCCCCAAGGCCTGAAAAATATTTCAAGGGTTCCTCCAGGGTCAAAAGGTTGAGAAAGTCTGTCCTAGAATAATGTGCAGGTAGAGGTTGAGTTACTAAGTTTTGAACTTCCAAGATGTCCCATTTCTCTAACTGTGGGGAAATTGGGAAACAGATTTTATACACAGTTTCGGCTCTAACCCATCTAACAGACAAGCAATATCTTGCTCAGGCAAGCCGTAATATCATTCCTAATTAAATTACAAGAACTCTAATGGGAACAGGAAAAAAGGGCACGCAATGAGTAGCACCGCTAACTTTTTGAAAAATTAATTGATGTTATTGTGAACTTCCTTCCCCTTCTCAAAGAAAGCCCACCCATGGGGAAGGGTTGGCAAGATACCGTTTGTTGAACATTTACTCAATAAATTAAATTTCACAATGGACAGACAAGCCCTCTTTTCCTTGGTCAACCACCCTAGTTTCTGAGGTGGGGGCGGGGGGAGGCAGAAAAAGAAACATCTGCTGAAGACTTAATTTGTTAAATCCTGAGGGGAACAACGGCAAGGCAGGTCAACCCGGAAGAAATTCTTGCAGAGTTGCAAAAGCTGTAAATCTCAGACAAAAATTACAGAGCTTTCTGAGTCTGCACTTTGCCTAAGGAAAGAGCATTTCTATGAAAATAGCAACGATGTCATATTTTGCTGAACAGCCTGATCTGGGCACTTCTAAGAACTCTTTCTTTCTCCCTCTCTCTCTCTCTCTCTCTCTCACACACACACACACACACAACACATGCAACCTGAATAATCAGCAGTCTGTGTCCAAAAGTCTATCTTCCCCAACAGGTTCACTCGGAGTGGCCAGCTGGATGTCTTCAGAAAGTATCTGGTATTATGAGAATGAAACATTCTTCCCAAATTTGTTGTCTTACAAGACTTATAAACTGAAGTACTATAGAGATTCTACTTGGTCACCATAAGAAGGGTTTCGTTCTTGCCATACTAGATGGCCTAGCATAGTTTTATCAGTCAAAATGAATGTCTTTAGTTCTCCTTAAGTTCATATCCTCTCAATGTTATGTTAGGAATCAAAACCTACTTATGTTGGCATAAACAGTAAGCCAACTTGACTTTTTTGACACATGCACCCCAGATGTCCCTGGATGCCCCACATGATTACCATCTCCATTGTGACAAAGTCCATTCTGAAAAATCATGATGGTGCCAGTTCAGTCTGGTGGAAATCCATCCCAACACTCTTAAGTTAGACCTCACTGAAAGTGGTTGATTTCTCTGCAAATATGAAGCCTGCTTTTTCTTTTTCAAAACTTCAAGTTCCTCAGCACGAAATTCTAAAGCTGCTACGCCTATCACAGCATCTAGCTACCCTGCATAATGTTGCTTCTCAAAACTGTTTAATTGGCCCATTCTGAAATAGACCATATTCAACTTGAATTGTTCCTCCATCCGGGCTGCTAGAGAAATGGCACTTAGGAATCTTTTGATTGAATCAATATAAAGGTTAATGCTATCCTAAGGGAATTTTGGTCATGTTATCCGAGGCATGAATGAATTTGAACTCAAGAACGACTTTCCCACATGAGTTTCCTGGCTGTTTTTAATTAGCGGAATGAAATGAATAGTTAAAAGTAGCTACAGGGAGCACTTCAGGTAAAATTATGCAATATTTTAGTCCTAATCAAATACAGAACTGTTTTGATGAAGTGAGTTGGGCTTTTCATTAAGTTCTCTCTCTCTTCCTTTCTCTTCCTTCGACAAGAGACCCCAAAGCAAAAGTTTTGACTTGTCAATCTACTCATGGAGAGGCAGGAGGGTCCATAGGGGAGGGTCAAAAAATTCAAGATGATGGCTGCAACTGCAGGATCAAAGGCCCACTTCTTCTTTATATTCAGATGGCTCAGCAGGTTAAACAGCTGAGCTGTAGGCTGTCGATCAGAAGGTCGGCAGTTCGAACCCCGAGCGACGAGGTGAGCTCTCGTCGCTAAAGTCCTAGCTCCTGTCAACCCAGCAGCTCAAAAGCTTAGCAAGTAGATAAATGGGTACCACCTTAAAGTGGGAGAATTTGCTGGCATCCTGTCGGGAGCCGGTTCCACCGGAGGAAAAATCGGAGGAAGATTGAATGTGAGGACAGACGGTGAGGACAGACCCGGAAGTGACATCAACAGGACGTCATCAGCCGGCTCAAGGCATCCTGGGAATTGTAGTCCAGAGACTTAGAAGAGCCGGTTCCCTTACCCCCTCTCCTGGTGCGCGGGTTAAATTACACTCTATAGTTGGTGACGTTGTATAATGGTAAAAACGTATGTATGTATGTATGTATGTATGTATGTATGTATGCCGCCTAGAGTCCTCTGTTAGGGAATGGCACTATAAATGGCACTATAAATAAATAAATAAATATTCATCACCAGGGTTGGAAGGCTGCTGTGGGTGGGGGATGGTGAAGTTGGTGGCTCCCTCTAATTAAAACAAGGGGAAACGACTGCACATAAAAGTCACTTTCTTTCCAGCACTGTGGCTTTCCTTCTAACTTTCCCCCAAAGACTTAGTTAATATGCATAACTTTTGCTCCAACTGCTTCTATCCCATTTTCAGCATTGCCATCTGGGGCAAGCCATTGTCATGGGCAGAAGGAATAACCTTGAGAGACAGGAGGAAGAGCTGCAGCCAAGACGATGGTCAGATAAAAGAAATCTGAGTCTGGGCCAGAACTGTAACCTGAGAAAGCGTCTCAGACAAGACCCTCCTTAATTCTCACAAAGATAAAGGGAGGGAGGGGGGAAGCACATTCAGACCTGCAAGATTCTGTTATTATAACCTTATAATAAAAGTAGTATTAGCATGCATAACTTTGGTTTCTGAGTCTGGTCTACCTTGGAAGGCTGACAGAAGTAGGGGAAATTGGACTGGGCCCATGGTGGTGGTAGGTGAGGACCCCTCAACCAGATCAAGGGCTCTTGCCAATAGGTCAAAGAAAAGGGAGCCTTATAGCCTAGCCCAACTGGACGGTTCAGGGCTGGTTTCCTCCATTCATTGACAGCAGATGAGAAGTTTACAAACCTGACATTAAGTAAAGTCCGGGGCTTTAGCTGTGCTTTATTGAACAAGTTGTTAGAGGGTCACCCTGTCTCGTTCACCCATAATTCTAAGAATAAGCCACAACCTACAAGCCAAAGACAAACAAACTTCATTGTGGCTTAGTGCGGTGTGTGAACAGGGTCACCAACTCAGAAGAGATGGCAATAATATCCTACCTTTCCAACCTGGATGCTATGGAAACAAGTTGACTTCCTAGAAATGTTTGGTTTATGCTAGGGTGCAGCTTAGGGACAGATGGCCATGGGGGGGGGGTAATCTATCAATGTGGTTGCTAAGAATCTACATCGACTTAATGGCACATAATCTATCAATCAATCAAGGTGCAGCTTCCAGAATGAGCAAGTCTGCTAATATAGCTCAAACCTACTAAATCCTGTAGTACCACATACCATATAAAACAAGTACCTTGAGAAGATTGGTGGTGGTGGTGGTGGTGGTGGTGGAGGGGTTAAAAGAAAAACACATTAGTGTGTGAAATAATTAAGTTTACCATCTTTAGACTTGACTGTTTTCTTCTTGAGTATCCCCTAAAAGACATGCTTCAAACAAGCTGCATCATAAATATTTATTCTTTGCTGTATCAACAATTAAAGCTTTTAATTAAATTATCAGTTATCTTTTATGGCAATGATGCTCTCCCTTAAATAAGAAGGAAACATTCAGCATAATGAAAGGAAGCTACTCCTGCCTCCATTCAAGACACATGAAACATATGGACTAGCACTGCACCACAAATGTCATCTGCAACCCCCCTCCTACTCATTTTCATTCAGGTTGCCTGAAGGAGAAGGAGAAGGGGAAGGAGAAGGAGAAGGAGAAGGAGAAGGAGAAGGAGAAGGAGAAGGAGAAGGAGAAGGAGAAGGAGAAGGAGAAGGAGAAGGAGAAGGAGAAGGAGAAGGAGAAGGAGAAGGAGAAGGAGAAAGCTCTGTGTGTGGAGAGAGGAGGAGGAGGAATTTTCATGAATGGGGCACCATATTATTGCACTTCACATTTCTTAAAATGAGACCAAGAGATATCTCCCATCCTCCATCTCTCTATGGTGCCCCAAACTTCAAATGAAATGGAAACGGGAGACTTTGTGCTCTTCTCATTTGGCATCCTCAGATCATTGTGCAGAGTAGCCAGAGAGGCCACATAGAGCTGGGTATCTTTCACCAAAAAAGGTAGAAAAGCAGAGGACACTTTTATATGGAAACAAACACTGTGGGGAAATGAAAAGCCAATCATTAGCAAAGTTGTAGCTGAAACACATAGACATCACTGCCACCAGTCCTTCCCCTTTGAAAAGACCCAAGGCTAGATCTTGGAGATCCTTTCAACAAACTGGAATTTTTTCCTAATACTTCACTGAAAAACATGACTTCTATCATCTTGTTGTTGTTGCTTTTTCAAAATACTAGGAGACAGCTCTCCAGCTCACACCTCATTCCTTGATTGTTTTCGGTACCAGAGATGTTCAGCTTCACAAACCCTTCTTGGTAACACAGCTGAGACTTCCAAAGAAAAGACAAAGACAAGTGAAGTGCTGTTTTAAAAAAATATATTATTCCATTCCTAGAAGAATTATTATCCAGTCATGTGGACTCTTGACCGTGGGTGATTTTCAAGAGCTGAATGCCGTTTCCTCATAGCAGGTTCCAGAGATGTTAAATTGATGGACCTGAACGCCGAGTGCCTTTTCAGAAAACAGGGCTATTGTCAAACAAAAATCCGCCTTCCGAGCAAAATGGAGCTTCTTCGATAGAAATTGAAAACCAGCTCTTAGAAAACAAAAGTACTTGCCCCCCATCTAGATCTGGAGCAAGATTTCTCTTTGAGTTAAATGCATTCTATTTCTGAAAGTGACACGAGAGAAAGAGCCTTTGAGAATGGAATTGGCTCTGAATAATTTAGCTTGGTGGATGATAACCTTCTACTGCCACCTTGGCTTTAGGAGATGTTCTCTCTCTCTATGAAATTGGGAAGACACAAAGGGGGAAGATCTTTGGCCCTCTTTCATCCTTATGACATCTGAACATAAATTTGTCACAATGGCTGGTGGGCAAAATTTAACAAAACCAGGCAGACAATGAAGTCAAAAGCTGAATCATCCAGGACATTTGAATTACTGGTAGGCTTAGCAGCTGATACAAGTCCAGCTTTCCCCAACTAAGGCATCCTGCAGGATGTAGACATCAACTCCCAGAATTCTTAGCCAAAGCAGCCATTGCTGTCTAGTCTGGAAATCCATGTGTTGTGGATGAATGTTGGCCCTCTGTCTTGCCCATCCTTGGGGGTTCATCCTTAAGCATTAGTAGATATCTATTGGCGCTTTCTTAACCTGATTACCTCAGATTAGATTGGGACAATAATACCCAGAAATCCTCTGTAGCATGGCTACGGTGAATATTGCAAGGAAACAGATTATAGCTAAACATTAGCAGGTTTCTTATAGTGTACCCAATTCAGCAGAGGAACACATGTTCTGAGAGGTTCTTTTTCTCTGGGAAGGTTATGCAAAGGTGAACGGATAATTTTTCAGAAACAAGAGATACATAGTTCCACAGAGGAGGAACCAGGGGGTGCAATTCAGAAAAACATTTCTTACATTCTCCATTGACTTGCCGTAAGGAACCTACAGCTTACCCACCTATGTCATCCAAGCTTTCACTGCCTTACGTCAGTTATAGAGATTGTGGCCTTTATGGTGAGTTGAATTTGCCCACCTTCTAACACCTGGGAGGAAGCATTCCATTACCAAGAGAAGGCCATCTTGGTAATGGTGAAGGTCCCAATCCTACCCACACATATCCAGACACACACACACACGTTACCTCTTTGAAGAGCTGTGGAAACACGGCTATCCAGGAAGGTCTTCAGGGACGAAGGAAGATTAGGTTCTCTCCAAGTAGGGGCACATCAAGTTGATTGTATTTCTGTTATCATTATGGATTGTTCTTAAAGTTTAACCCATGTCTGCTGATACCTTGTAAGCCACTCAGAATCCTTCAAAATGGAGTGACCTGGGAGCCAAAGCAATCAGTAATAAATAAATGCCATCTGAGTGAAAGAAAACCAAAAGGAGATTGGACCACATTAACTGCAGCTAGTCAATGCAAGAGGGGAGACTCAAGGCCCACCAGCAGAGATGTAGGAAAAAGCATTTCAGAGGGATGCCTCATTTGAAATGACCTTCACTTTTTACTCTTGTGTTTTTTCCCTGCCTGTTTGCCTTGATACCACAACATTCTCTGTTTTATGTGCAAATCTCCCTCCTTGGCAAGTTTCTGCAATCTTTTCTTTCCAGATTCTGCCAGATACACTAACATTCCACTACACCTATAAAAGGCTCTTTTATTTATATGCATTTTCAGGATGGAGGATTTAAGCAAAACCCCAGCAGGGGAATGATAGGGCTTGAGGTAATCTTGCTAAGCTTTCTCCCTACCCCCTCCCTCCTTTTCCTTCAAGATTAAATGTTCTTTTTTAATATTTCCATTCCATTCTGAATGGGCACCAGACAAAGGGACTTGTGCTTTGTCATTAAGGAAGCCACGCTGGCATCTCTGGTTGGATAATTTCATTCACTTTGGCCAAAGAGGAAAGGTACCCCAGGATAGGTCTAAAACCAGCTTTCTGAAAGCTGCTTTCAAATAAGTCATTTGCAGGCTGAGCTGTTGTCACAGGCAAAGATGTCATAGTGGTGGGCTGAAGGTCACCCGAAGGCCAACCAGTCTGAAGCAATGCCACCCTTGGGGTCTGCTGTCTCTCCCCCAGAAATCTCCTAAAGGCCTGTTCTTCCACCTGAAAGAAAGATTGTTATGCACAGTCAATGCTTTACTCATAGTGTCCCTGCCGCACTGGATTTGCAGGTTTAGAGAATACAAAATCCATGACGCAGGGCAAATAAAATTGAAAGCATGCTAATCTGGGATTATTCAGTGTTGGAAAAAAAAGTGTCATTGTGTTAACCGGATCAAGCCAGGTCCAAAATCAGGTTTTTGAGGGAAATCCCTCATCTTAGACATGGTATGCAATTCATTAAATACATTGTACCTCTTTACCCATGCAAGCTGCATCTTACACTTGAACATGGGGAACTTTTTATTTTATTTATTTATTATTTAAACTTGTATTACCGCCCATCTCCCCCAATCGGGGGACCCTGGGCGGTTCACAATAAAAACAAGGTTAAAAATACAAATACAAAACCACAACATCAATAAATAAATATAAAATCCAAGGGCGATAGCTATTAATACTAGGGAGGGCTTCGTGGGATCAGCCAGCCCCAGGAGGAACTGTTGGCATTCCCATTCCAGGCAAGGCGGCAGAACCAGGTCTTCAAGTTTTTCCGGAAGGTCGGGAGCAAGAAAACCCAGCTCAGCTCCGGGGGCAAGATATTCCAAAGGGCGGGCGCTACTGCAGAGAAGGCTCGCCTCCTGGACCCCACTAGATGGAATTCTTTGGTCGCCATGCAAAGGAGAGAATGATATTTGTGACAACATAATTTCTTGCCACTAATTTCCACACTTCTGTCATCGAGTTAAGCAGAAATTAGAAGCATGGAAAAATGCATGGGGATACATTCCTCATATCATGTGTCTGTCACAGCAACAGGAGGCTTTGTAGCTTCTTACATCAATTCACCTTAGCGTTTACATCAACATTTTTTAAAAAAAGTTTAGCTTTGAGGAGGAAAGAAGCCAATTATACGATTGGCTTGAGTGTAAAACAAGGTTTAAGAAAAAAATAAACTGAAACCAGCTGGGGGCTGGTTATTCTCTCTGAGTCAGTGGTAAATTTTGTGCAAGAAGGAAAAATAAGTTATCCCTTTTGTTTTTGTTAAAAATTGCCCCTTTAAGGCCATGCAAAATATTTCAATAAGTTCCTTTTAATATATATGATAATGAGGTTATAGGCAGGGTGAGAGGGGGGGAAACTATACGCCAAGCAAACAGATGTCTTGTCAACAAGGTTTAAAATTTAGAATCATTGGGGCCTTTTTAAGAAACAGAGTTAGTGTGACATAAAACTGAAGCATATTATAATATTTCAAACTCACACTGCTGGATGTGACATTTTTGTCTCATTAAAATGAAGAATGACACAGCCAGAGAGAGAGGCCCATTCCTCTGCTTTGTATCCAGAGTTCAAAAGATGTCTCTAGCAAATTGTTCCAAAGAGACAAAGCATAAAGCACTTCGAACAAGGCACTGCATACAATTAATTCCACTGCTTTTTGAAAATTGTCAGTGGAGCATAATGGTCGCCAAAGAAAGAAGTGGCTACAGAATCTTCTTGGCTATCCATGGTCCCTATTTTACAAGCACAATACGAATTTCCTCCTGATGCGTATTTGTTGGTGAAATTTGTACCGGAGCATGCAGTTTTTGGGTCTTCTTTGGGAACAATGAGAAGCCTAGCAATGCAGAGCACTTCCAAGCACAAGGACTTGACCTTGTGCTTGACCTTGACCTTGGCAAGGTAGCGTAATGTGTTCATCTCCTACAGAAATGTGAGAAGAAACTTTTCGGATTATTTTGGGGTCTTCTTTGCTTAAACATCTACAACAGCCTTTCTCAACCTTTTGACCCTGGAGGAACCCTTTAAATATTTTTCAGGCCTCGGGGAACCCCTGCCCATTCAGGCTCCAAGATAGGCCAGAACTTACAAAATTATAATATTCATTTCATGGGTAGGCCTGTCTATATGCATTAACAGTCTTCTTAAACTAAAAATAAAGAAGGAAACTTACCTCTTTAATCTGAAGTTGCCCGAATTTGAAATAATTTTTTAAATAAATCCTGATCTCCCAGGGAACCCCTCATGACCTCTCGTGCAACCCTAGGGTGCCGCGGAACCCTGGTTGATAAACCCTGATCTACAAAATGATAGGGGAAAGGGCACCTATTCAAACAGAAGCTGTGCACATATGCCTGAGAGTCATCTTTAAGGTGAGCAGTGAGGAGGCAGTTTGGCTGATGACATAAACCATGATTTAAGGGAATTAGACAAAAAATGATAGCAAACAACAGTGAAAGGACCTCTCCATAGTAAGGGCGAAGAGAGTGAAATGGACATTCAAATGCCCAAAGTGGTTCAGGATGAGGTACAAATTTAACGTACCATTATTACCAACATCTATGGTTGCTCCTAGGTCAAAGGTAAGCAAACCATGGTTCCCAATTCCTTTTTCCTGGATCCCCCCCCCCCCAGCCCATCTTCGGATTGTGAGTGTTGAAAATTGATGGCAGACTGTCTTGCTGATATTTGATGTGGGAAGCACGCAAAACCTGTAGCACGTGCCTTCAATTATTGTAACTATTGAGATGGCTGCCTAGAATTTCACTGGATGGATGTGCCATATAAAGGCGATAAATAAATAAGTAAAACATTAAAAAGAGAGAAACTCCAAATCGTTGAAAGAAAAATATCCAACCCTCTCTCTTTGCATCATTGCTCATTCCCTCCCCAAAAATATAACTTCTGCAAAAAAATAGAATAAAAATTACTGGCTGTCTTAAATGCAGATGACGAGAACATTTTTGCACGTTCCGGGATCTCCTTGACTTAGGGGGAACCAGGGGTGGGGGAGTATGGAGGAATTGTTACACCAGGCCAAATGAAAAGCCAGAAGAGATTGAAAAAAGTTGAACAGGAGGGCTGACCTTACATAAAAGCAAAGTCAGAGATCTTTAACTGGGTTTATGAGCTATGCTGTTATTAAGTTAAATCCATTGGAATTTTGAATAGCTAAGTAAATGTTATGGCTCTGCCTTTAAAATTAATGGGGAAAGGCTCCTGATGTTACAGCACAAATTTCAGCAGCAATTATCCTGACTTTTCAGCCATCAGAAACTGGCGGGGGAAGGTCTAGCAAGCTACACAGATGATGCCAAACTCCATTTCTTGGCCAAGGAAGATGGTACACAGGACCAGTCATCACATCTCACTGTTGACTTGGTGGTTTCATGAAAAGCCACCATTAGAGATGGAGAATTTGCTCCCCAAGATGGTGGGTGGAAAAAGAATGGGCCTTAAACCTTTCCCATGGAGGTCCAATGCACATCTCCTCCCCCCAAGCATCTTTTCCATATTTGGGGGGGACAATTAAAAATTTTGTAAGGCAACTCGCTCAAACTAGTGGTCTTGAGATCAGCTGGAACTTCTCCTTCCAGAATTTCCCATACGTAGCTGACAAGCCCCAAGTGCGGAAGTCTGCAACCCATTCATCATATTTGCTTTGTCCATTTTCCACATCCCCTGGAAACGTGCAAATAATGAAAAGGACCGGCATTGTAGCTCAGACATTATTCATGCTAGATGTGCACGAATTAGTTAGTTAGGTTTTTACCAAAAGGAAAACTGAAAGAAATTCCAGTTTGGTTCCCACAGGCAAGGAAAGGTGTCTGCCGCTGCAAGTTGTAAAAAAATAATAATAACTAAGTTAAAACATCCTGAGAACAGCTTTCCTGAGCCGTTGCAATCTTAACTAAAATATTTGGACTTCCCTTTTCGTGTCCAGAGGTTGTCTATAAACTAGCTTGCAAAGGGTACTTTATGATGGTTAAACAGACCACATGGCAACAGTACGCTTTGGGTTTCAACATTCTGCAAATGTTAAATTCCTTCCCGAGTTTGGACTGATTTAACAAACAAGACGTCCACCTGCGAGGAATGAAAATGTGTGTGTTTTGCCCTCACACAGCAGACCAGGTGGTGGAATAGTTTGTTTACCACCATTAGTTCTGCAAAACCTCTCCCATTCTTAGAAATTGTAGGATTTCCCTCCCTATTCTTATCCATCCATTGTCAACAAAATCTCTCATGGCAAGGATTGGGTTTCCAACAGCTCGCAAAGCTTTTCTAAGGCCCCATTTGAAAACCAATGTCAGGCAGCAGAAACCTTTCTATTCCGACCTTTTCAGATCTTTTCCTAAGCTTTCCTGCAGGTAATTGCTCTGAATGATTTTTTTTTTAAAAAAAGCAACACAATCAATGGAATCAGAGAGATTGCATCGTATTAATCTGCCTTCTGAAGAGGACAATGCATTTTCAGTGGCAGAGTCAACTCCATCTTGGCTATTCAGCCAGATTAATTTTCTTGGGGTGTTGAAGGGCCTAATGAAGAGATCTGATTGACTCAAAGCCCTGATTGGAGACTAAAGCTGGCTTCCTAGCAGTGATGCAGCATCGGTTCCAAGTTTCACAGAATGGAGCTGGAAGGGGCCATCTTGTTCAACCCTCTGTTCAGTGCAGGAAACCAAATTAAAGCAGCCCCTCCCCCAACAGATCTCCGTGCAGCCTGGGGAGCTATCTAGCGAATGGGAGTCCACCATCAGCTTCAATCATTGGTTCTCTTCAATGAAGACATAGCGGTGGGGGGTGGGGCATTATTGGAATTAGTCAACTGTTTCCTGAGGATGATGGGGCCAGCCAGAAGTTCTAGGCTGAGCTGACAGGACTCACACATTCAGAGGTAGCTTCCTGTAGTTGGGGTCTTCCTGCTTGGCTCTCCAAGTGGTGGGGCAGTGACCCACCTCATTCTTGGTACTTCTGGGTTCGCATTGCCAGGCATTTGGGGCAGGGGTGTGCCGTTCCTCCTTTGCCCTTCTAAAGACTCTCCCACCATATACTCCTGAGGGCTGAACTCATAAGCATCCCATCCTTTGGGAGGAACTTGAGATTAGACATGGTTGGTTCCTGCTCATGGTGTGAAAGATCACTTCCTTCCTCCACTTAGCACTCGCAACAAAATTCGCAACCACTTTGTACAAATCAGAATGAACCAACTGGATCAAGCCCTTAGATCAGTGTTTCTCAACCTTGGCCACTTGAAGATGGGTGGACTTCAACTCCCAGAATTCCCCAGCCAGGGGAATTCTGGGAGTTGAAGTCCACCCACCTTCAAGTGGCCAAGGTTGAGAAACACTGCCTTAGATCAATGATCTGGAAACCATACTGCATTTGATTTTTTCGCAGTCAAATCACACTGCTGCTTCTTATTCAGCTCAAGATCAACTACAGAACCAAGATCTCTTCCACACCGCCCTCCCTCCTGGAATGATACAATACATTTCTGAGTTGGAAAAAATGTGTGGAATTCAGTTCCTCAGCCCTATTCTGAAGTTCACTGCCCTTCCTTTTCCCACTAAGGATTATCTAAGAAGGAGAGGGGGGAGAAATCCATTGAAGTGGATGGCCCCGCTAAGGCCCATCTCTCCATCTGTATCAATAAGACCAAGCCAAACGCCCCAAATTTTGCTTGCTACAGATGAGACTTCTATCCATTCTCAGGGTGTTTTAGAATTTTTCCAGATCTCCTTTGACAATCTTCACTGTTGAACAGTGATGGGGATCCTGATCTTTTCTTCTCCTACACATATTCCCATCCCATGAAGCTTTCTGGCCACCTACATTGCAGGAGTTTCCTCTTCTGAATTGAAATGTGGGCCACCAGAGGGGCTGCAGACCACTAGAGAGATGTTGGCATAACACAAGACAAGATTTTCACAGACACATGCCTCCCCCGCTAAGGCGCATGTAAGAACTCAATGCCCCATGTATACAAAGCTTGCCAACGTTTTCGCCTTCTTTGAAAAACATTTCAAAAGCAATCTGTTTCCCAGCCAAACTGCGGGAGAATGGTTGGAGGGGAAAAAAATCTGCTGAAGTTATTTTTGGCACAACGCTACTAGTCAGCGTCTTCTGCTGCCATCCGCAGAAATGAATGCATTAAATGAGCAAGCGACAGGGCCAGTTTGAAGGTTCAGACAACACGGCGAACTTTGGTTTGATGGAACCAAGGAACGTCCCCTTAAATCAGCTGGAGTGTATTGGTGGGGGGGGGAGGGTTGCTGAGCCCGTGCATATGGGTGGGAGTGAGAATCACTCTGTAAATCAACACTTTTTGAATGACCCCTGTTGCATAATTGCTTACAGCACAGCGAGTATGTTTTCAGAACAGAATGTTTCCTTCTTTATTTCCTTCCCAGCTGTTTGCAAAAATAGAGAAACTGAATGCATTGGGAGAAGAAATAGGTCAAGCAGTCAAGGTACCCCAACCACAATGGAACACTTGTGCCAATGAAATCAGCAATGTTTATGTTGGCGGCCATGGTCAAAAGCGACACACGGCATATAAGCAGATTGTCACGGGTCCATGACAATCTGACATGACATGATGTTCCAAAGAGGGACAAAGATGAACAATAAATCTAGTCATCTTGGCAATGTGAAGTCTTCTGCTTGCGTATACAATAAACTCTGTTGCAGCAGGGAAGGGGGAAGATGAAGGGAGTTTTTGCCAACTTTCAGCTGCTCTGTCAGTTGTGGGCCTAAGTAGAGCCGGACAGTTCATGCCCTCAACTTCTCAAGGTTGGGCTACTGTGACGTATTTTACATGGTTTAGACAGCTGGAGTTGGAGAGAGAAGATAAATGCGTTCTTCAGGGTCCAATAACAGGATTCGGAGCCTCTATTTGGGGACAGGGAGAAAAACATTCAGGGTTGCTTGAACTCAGGACTGCAAACTCCAATCAGTCCTAGCATTGCCTCAAAACATAGCTTGTATCTTAAATGTCACTTTCCCTCCATGTTTGATGTCTGAGCTGCCACTTGTACTGATTCATTTAATGTGGAATGACAGAAACACACGTCCCAGGGTATAAACAACTCAGTCCAGAACACCACAAGAGGTGTATCTTGCCAAGAGCAGAGGAACTGAACACTGAAAAATACTGTTGGTCACCCAAACACCAGATCTGAATATTTAGCCAAGGAAACAACTAGCTATCTGTTTATATGGTTTTATAAAAGGACCCAAAGCTAAATTAGGTTTTGGAACTAGGCTAAATTATTTCTTCTCCTTCTCCATCTCCTTGCTTATAAAAATGTATGCCATAATATTCTTTAAGGATTTGTACTCTAGGCCCTCAGGGAACTCATCCAGAGCTAAAATATAGTTCAAACACAATCAGCATATCACCCAGGGCCCACAAAAAGTTACAACTTTGATATTTGGCACTAGACAAAAGAACCAACCGAGAAAAATATGTTGACGTTGTAATGTCTATGAAGGTTCTCAGTCATCCAGGTGGAATTGTCTGTAGCTTGAATCATGTCAACTGGATTTCTATTTTCTCAGTGGAAACGTTTCGCTCCTTATCCAAGGAGCTTCTTCAGTCTGAGCAAAGTTAGTAAGGGAATCCTAAGGATAACTTTGCTCAGACTGAAGAAGCTCCTTGGATAAGGAGCGAAACATTTCCACTGAGAAAATAGAAATCCAGTTGACATGATTCAAGCTATTGACGTTGTAATGTTTCCTCAGTCCACCAAGTATCACATCCAAGTTAGAGAAGCCATCACCACTCTCAAATTGCCTTTGGGCGATCCCCCACTCACAGCAGTAGACATTCCTTTGCTCAATGACCCATCAGCCTGTTTTCTTTCCTAGCAGTGGGCTTAACTGACAGCATAAGTTACACCTAGTAATCTACCCACAGTCTTCTTCCATGACCTAATGAAGGCTCCTCAGGAGCTTGGAGGGAAGATCAAAATAATTCCCCAACTTTGCCATCTTAAGCCTGTAGTTGAGTCACCTGGCCAAAAGAACATTAACCACAGGTTACTAATAGTCTGCTCATGTTGGTTTAGGTGTTGCAGCTGGTGCTGTGTCTGCCTCTCTCCTCAAGTTGAGTAATGCTGAGACTGCATTCACACAATACGCTCAACTTGGTTACTAAATTAACTCACGTCCAGGTTTACAAAAAACATAGAGCCATAACTTATGCTGTCAGGTAAGCCCACTGCTGGGAAAGAAAAGGCTGATGGGTCATTGAGCAAAGGAATGTCTACTGCTGTGAGTGGGGGATCGCCCAAAGGCAATTTGACAGAGGTCAGGTCCATACAACATACTAGGCTGCAACAACCAAATCCAGACTTAACAATAGCCAAGCTGAACATGCAAATTTATCTGCTAAGCCTTTACCTGATCTAGCCAAGGGTGCTCTGGGAACACAGCCCATGCTTCATGAAAGCAACCAATTGATTATCACCAAGGTATTAACAATTGCAAGGGGCGTGGTGGCTCCGCAGGTAAGATGCCAGGCTTGTTGATCGGAAGATCACAAGTTCAGAGGTTCGAGACCCTAGCCCCGCGTGACGGAGTGAGCTCCCGCACTAGCCCCAGCTCTTGCCAACCTAGCAATTCAAAAGCATGCAAATGCAAGTAGATAAATAGGTACCACTTTGGTGGGAAGGTAACAGCATTCCGCACGCGTCATGCTGGCCACATGACTGTGGAAGCATCTTTGGACAGCGCTGGCTCTTCGGCTAACAAACGGAGATGAGCACCGGCCCCTAGAGTCGGACACGACTGCACAAATGTGCGGGGGGAACCTTTACCTTTACTATTAACAATTGCAACAGAGGAGAAGAAAATACCCAGGACTCATGAGAGTTAACTTTGATTCACCAGTGCAAATCCATTTTTTGAAGGACCTTAATAAGACATTGGAGAAAATGAATACGTTCAGTCACAAAGGGCAAACCTCCTTTTAGGGCATATCAACCTTAACATTTGCTCAGCAGGAGAAGATTATCCTTCCAGTGATGCTATGTGAGTTTCCCTGACTCACCTAATCTTTTCTAAAGAAAGGGGAGGGGGAAGAAGGATCTACAGGATTCGAAAACAGGAAGAACATTGTGTTGATTGGCCATTGGCTAAAAAGTAAAGGTAAAGGTCTGGAATTTTTTTTGTTTAATAGTCCTACTCCCTTTTTTGTGTTCTAGACATTCCATTACATTCACCCTCTTCTCATTGCTCTAGCACATTTCTCATCCAGGGTTCCGTGGCACCCTAGGGTTCCGCAAGAGGTCACTAGGGGTTCCCTGGGAGATCAGGATTTATTTAAAAATTTATTTCAAATTCGGGCAACTTAACATTAAAGAGGTAAGTTTCATTCTTTATTTTCAGTTTAACAGCACTGTTAATGCACATAGACAGGCCTACACATGAAACGAATATAATTATTTTATAACTTCTGGCCTATCTTTGAGCCTGAATGGGCAGGGATTCCCCAAGACCTGAAAAATATTTCAAGGGTTCCTCCAGGATCCAAAAGTTGAGAAAGGCTGCTCTAGCATATATGCCATTTTGCTCTGCAGTAAGAAAATTGGATGTTTTAATGCTCTGTCTATAGACTAAAACCTTACCTTTGCATTAAGATTAAGAAACAAAAATGGAGAACAGTTGGTAGGAAGATATTTCCAGGGAGAGAAGGTCCAGTCTGGATCATCCAGAGCTTTGCTCATCAATCTTTCTGAATCTGTGAAATGTATAGGAGTCCACAACGAAGGACAGGTTTTTATTATGTCTTTTTGTTGTTGTTGTTCAGTCGTTTAGTCATGTCCGACTCTTTGTGACCTCATGGACCATAGCACGCCAGGCCTTCCTGTCCTCCACTGTCTCCCGGAGTTTACTCAAATTCATGTTCCTTACATCGGTGATGCTATCTAACCATCTCATCCTCTGCCGTCCCCTTCTCCTTTTGACTTCAGTCTTTCCCAGCATCAGGATCTTTTCCAGTGAGTCCTCTCTTCGCATTAGGTGGCCAAAGTATTTGAGCTTCAGCTTCAGCATCTGTCCTTCCAATGAGCAGTCAGGGTTGATTTCCTTTAGGATTGACTGGTTTGACCTCCTTGCAGTCCAAGGGACTCTCAAGAGTCTTCTCCAGCACCACAGCTCGAAAGCATCAATTCTTCGGCGCTCAGCCTTCCTTATGGTCCAACCCTCACAGCCATACATGACTACTGGGAAAACCATAGCTTTAATTATACGGACCTTTGTCGGCAAGGTGATGTCTCTGCTTTTTAATATGCTGCCTAGGTTTGCCATAGCTTTCCTCCCAAGGAGCAAGCGTCTTTTAATTTCATGGCTGCAGTCACCGTCTGCGGTGATCTTGGAGCCCAAGAAATTAAAATCTGTCACTGCTTCCATTTCTTCCCCTTCTATTTGCCAGGAAGTGATGGGACCAGATGCCATGATCTGAGCTTTTTTTAATTATATGTCTGACCAGTATTATATTTAATCAAGATCGTCAGGAGGTAGTCTCAGGAAAGTGGCCCTCCAGTTGCAGCCATATTTAGTTCCACCATATTTTTACAGTGCTTTCTCCTCTTTAAAGGTTCCTCATCAGCTTGCACATATAATCAATTAAACAATCATTGCATCTCTTGACTGGCTGGGGGGCTATTCATCAATGCCAACTGTCATTAATAAATTAACTCTAATTATTTCCAACGGTCACCAGCCTCTCCAAGCCAAATCCTGTGCAGCCTCCTTTGTTGGAGTAACTCCAATTGATTTTCCCGAGAGTCAGATCTTGTTATCAAACCTGACGGAATTAGGCACTGCCTGTTTGCTAATTAGTAACACAGAACCCCACACCCATTCAAACATACATACCTTGGCAAACACCCTGAACATTACTGTATTTCTCTTAATATCCTCTCTTCCCTACTGCTCCAAATCATAAGTGCTCGTGAACAAACAAATACTTCCTTAGTGAGTTTCAGAGATTATTTCTCCATACTCTAACAGGTATTTGTTAGCCATTCAAGTCTGGTTTTTCCTGGAGTTAGTTTTTTTTTTTTCCCCTTTGTATGTCTGTTTGTGTTGCTTTGTTGAAGAGGGGGGTTACTTTTTCTCTAAGCCTGAACTTTAACAACTTTGCTCGAAGTGACAGATGATTTATTCTCCCAGCTTGTGGCTGCAGGAATTGCTCATTAACTGTTATTGATAGTATACACTTTCCAATTCAACACCACCAGCTTTCCCCTACAGTTATTTTTTGAAGAAGTTTTTTTTCCCCCTTTCCCCCTCTTTGAATCCACTCCAGTCAGAGTTTATTCCTCCAGCGTAGTGGCTACACCAGCTGAGATGGTTTAAATATCACTGATTATTTCAATGATTATTGAAACGTCAGACAGACAATGGCCAAGGCATTTAACAGGGGCCAAGTTTCTAGCCTTTGGCGTCTGCAGAAACGTCCCGCTTTTCTCAAAATCACAAAAGCAGCATCGTGCCGTGATGCTGTAAACTCTGCCCCTCTGGAACATCACAACACACAGGGTGTGCATCACAATAGACAAACCTACTTTTATCCTTCCACCCACTTGGTCCCTGCCTTGTGGAGTCCACCATGCATAAGGCAGGAACAGGCAACCCTCGGGGGTTCTTAACCTCGTGTCCATGGACCCCTTGGGGGTCTGTGAATTTGGATGGGGAAAAACAATTACTTTCTTTTCATTAACCTTTAACTAAAATATGGTTTTTCCAGTAGTAATGTATGGTTGTGAGAGTTGGACCATAAGGAAGGCTGAGCGCCGAAGAATTGATGCTTTCGAACTGTGGTGCTGGGGAAGACTCTTGAGAGTCCCTTGGACTGCAAGGAGGTCAAACCAGTCAATCCTAAAGGAAATCAACCCTGACTGCTCATTGGAAGGACAGATGCTGAAGCTGAAGCTCAAAGACTTTGGCCACCTAATGGGAAGAGAGGACTCCCTGGAAAAGACCCTGATGCTGGGAAAGACTGAAGGCAAAAGGAGAAGGGGACGGCAGAGGATGAGATGGTGAGATAGCATCACCGATGTAACGAACATGAATTTGAGTAAACTCCAGGAGACAGTGGAGGACAGGAAGGCCTGGCCTGCCATGGTCCATGGGGTCACGAAGAGTCGGACACGACTAAACGACTGAACAAAAAAATTGAGCTTCCCATTCAATAACAGATGTAGGCAACTAAGTAATGTCTGGCCTCCTAGACTCCAAAAATATTTGTTAACTTCAACCTAGCTCACTATTTAAAATTATTGTACCCTAAAAAAAAAAAAAGAGCATTGTCTTGTTATCGGTTTAATGGGTTAATAAAGCACATATATTACTATATCCCGTATTTTTAAAAATATTTTGATAACTGTGTTTGAGCATCAATGATTCCCTTTGTAATACAGGCTGTATCTATGTATTCTGTTGGATGCATTTAAATACATTATTCTGAGAAGGGGTCTGTGTGTTTCAGCAGACTCTCAAAGGGGTTAATGGTGCCAAAAAGGATGGAGATATGCAGCAAATGAATATGGAATCTGCCACAGCCATTTGACCCATTTATTTATTTTATATTTATTTATAAATCTTATTTATACCCCGCCTATCCCCTCCCTACTGGAGGGCTCTAGGCGGCTTACAACATCCGTATACATTAATTTATACATCAAATTATACATCATATATTATACCCGCGCGACAGGGAGAGAGGGAGGGAACCGGCTCTTCCGCTGAAGGCATTGGACTGCAAGTCCCAGAATGCCTCGCTCCGCGCCGGCTGCTGACGTCCAGGAAGTTGGTGTCTCCGGATCCGTCGTCCTCCGTCGTCCTCCGCCGACATCACCGCTCTTCCAGGTCTTTTTGGAATCGAGGACGACTCTCCGCTGGACGCCCGCAAATTGCCCCACGTGAGTGGTACCCATTAATCTACTTGCTATATTAGCTTTCGAATCGCTGGGTTGGCAGAGAGCTAGGGCAAGTGACGAGAGCTCACCTCGTCACGCGGTTTCGAACTGCCAACCTTATGGTCGGCAGTCTAACGGCTCAGCGGTTTAACCCGCTGAGCCACCGCGCCCCTAGGCATGGTTGGCGTTTTATTGTGGGGGTTTTAAAGCAAACACTCCAGTTTGACATAGCCAGATGTTATTCCATCAGGTTTAAACCCTCTACTGCAGTGTTTTTCAAACTTGGCAACTTTAAGATGTGTGGACTTCAACTCCCAGAATTCCACACTTTTAGATGATTATATACAGGGCATTAGCTTCAGGTTCTGGCAGGCAGTGATTGCAGGAATGGATACATAGAAGCTATCCAAATCTATCTACAATCCAACTTCCCTTAAGCCCTCTCTCTTATCAAGATACAGATGTTACATTATGTCTCATGGAAGTCATTAAAAAAACATATGTAGGAGAATGACATAATGACATCTGCATCTCTCTGCTCTGAGAGCTTAAAAGAAGATGGATTGAATGTACCGTTTGGATAACTTGATTTTCGACACGTTTTTTGTGGCCTGTAGAACCCAGTTCCGAAGGGGTTGTACAAGCCACAAAACAAAACAAAAAAACCACTACCAGCATGACTGTGGTTCTTCTTAAAGCTTAGGGGTGAATTTTAGTCATTTAAAGCAATATATTCAATCATAATTTACTAAGGGTATAATGGCCACGTCCTAGGAGCAGCACCCCACACCGTCACCTGCACCGCTTACCACTTTAACACCGATGGCAAATGCCCACATGGAAGACCAAAGCAAAGGTGGCAGGACACAATTGAGACCGACATGAAGATCACCCAGTTGGGCCCGGTTGCTGCATTTGATCATGTGAAATGACATTCGTTGATCCAACAAGCGAACCCTGCACCTACAGGAAAACATGAAGAAGAAGAAGAAGAAGAAGAAGAAGAAGAAGAAGAAGAAGAAGAAGAAGAAGAAGAAGAAGAAGAGGAGGAGGAGAAGAAGAAGAAGAGGAGGAGGAGGAGGAGGAGGAGGAGGAGGAGGAGGAGGAGGAGGAGGAGGAGGAGGAGGAGGAGGAGGAGGAGGAAAAGCTATAACATCCTTGACAATTTTTTCATGTCCCTTTTTGTAATTCCTTCTTCTATTTCCTTTGTTTTCTACTTTCTAGTTGTGGTTGCTGACACCCTTTCTCTAAAGAGTTAAACAAAAACTTTTTAAAAAAAATTAAATGAGGTTGGGGGGCTGCTGTTCATCCCTGATAGAAGGCGTTGCAAAGTTGTCGGCTGCCCAGTGATGTCAAACACTACAGGTGGAACTCTTGCTGTCTCAGAGTCCTAATATTTGTGCATAAGTCCTCCTGAGAACTGTGGGAGGACACAAGAACATGAGGTGAACCACATGAGGTGAATTCTGCAGATGCTTTTTCTTCAGAAGGACTTGCTTTCGGGACTATTTATCACAACCAACTGGAAGCATTGGGCCAAAATAGATTTTACCGGGCAAGGCTGTTTTGACTGGCGTCTCCCCGACTGAAAGGAGAGACAAAATGCTCTTTGTAGCCGACCTGGCGCAAGGTACTATATGTGCCCAGCTTTAAAGCATGAAATACTGCTGCTGGCTTTCTCCCAAAGATGGCTGTCGCTTGGCTGTGGGATATTCCTATATTTTCAGTGGGTAATTCTCTCTGTCCAAGTCACATCGGTCATAATTTAATATTAGCTCAGAGATCCAAGCCCTATTTTAAGGCCAGAGGACTGATGGCTGCAAGGAACAATAATATTATCATTGCAGGGGATTGTGCTGTAATTCACAGCTATTTCGGTGGAGCAATCTTAGGGGGCTTCAAGGGCTCCAGATGGGATATCGGGCAGTTACAAGTGGATGATGTGACTGCAGGTTATCAACTCCTACCCTAATTGGATGTGTGGACAAAGAAGGGGACAATCTAACTTTTGGGCCACCTCTGATTCTACACCAGATAATTTTGAGCCAGTCACTCTCTTTGATCCAACCCATCTCATAAGTATGCAGAGGGGATGCAGTTAGAGCCGTCTCTCCTGTAAGCTGCCTTAAGATCTTAAGCATGCTGGCTGGGGAATTCTGGGTGTTGAAGTCCACACATCTTAAAGTTGCCCAGTTTGAAAAACACTGGTCTACACAGAGGAGAAACTTAAGGACTTCTCTCTCAACCTCCAGAACAGATCCCTGCCATTTCCTGCCAAATGCCAGATCTCCTATAGTAATATTTGTTTTCCAACTGTGGAAATGCTGCAGGACGCATCTGCACTATTGATCGATAGACGCAAAAAGCTACAGTCATTTGCCAGAAGAGTGCTGATTATATTCTCTGCTCTCTCTGACCCTCCCCACTTCCAGATATAGGACTAACATGTCACTTTTGTTGCAGGCAACATGGCTCATTTTTGGAATTACACAGAAGGTTTGACTGGCCTTGCATTGAAAATCTGCTTCTGTCAACAAATCTGTCAAGAATTCTAATATATGGGGAAGTGAGGGGGATGTGTGCGTGTGTGTGTGTGTGTGTGTGTGTGTGTGTTATTTTTTAACTTGCGGTTTTCCCTATATATTACAGATGTTCTTCTTTAGAGATTTGTATTTGTACAGAGCTGTCTGTAGTCCACGTCTGAAAAAAGATACGAACAAAAATTATTATGCTGGCATTTCTTTTTACCATTGTTATTATATTTTCAGTACAAACTATGGAAGATTTTGTAGGGCACCCAGAGAAAACACGCAGTGTGGTTTCTCAAAGTCAGCCTTGGCGCTGCTTCCAAGGGTCCACCAATCTGGTTCATCAGAGGTACAACCAGAATTAGAGTGTCTTTATGAAGCAAAACTGAAGTACTTTGGCCACATAATGAGAAGACAGGATACCCTGGAGAAGTTGCTGATGCTAGGGAAAATGGAAGGCCAAAGGAAGAGGGGCCGACCAAGGGCAAGGTGGATGGATGATATTCTGGAGGTGATGGACTGGACCGTGGGGGAGCTGGGGGTGGCGACGGCCGACAGGAAGCTCTGGCGTGGGCTGGTCCATGAAGTCACGAAGAGTCTGAAGCGACTGAACGAATAAACAACAAATGAAGCAAAGGCAGCCCTAGGCTCTGTCAAGAAGGACATCCTGTAGAATAAAGTTTTCATCTGAACAGTACACCAAGCTGTACCATTAAGCAAGGCAAAGGGCAGAATTCTATGTGACACCTAGCCAACAATTAGGTCCTTAAGTTAAAGTGCTGCTCACAAATACATCAAAGGATACTGACTTTTCTCCAGTGCTGGAGGACTTGATCATGAAGCTCGGTAGATAATTTTGAGCCAGTCACTCTCTTTGATCCAACCCATCTCATAAGTATGCAGAGGGGATGCAGTTAGAGCCGTCTCTCCTGTAAGCTGCCTTAAGATCTCAGAGAAATTGTTGGCTGTCCATTCTCAAATTTTCCAACAAGAAAATATCCTTCTTTGCCACCCAGATTACAAATTGTTTAGGAGTTGGGCAGCCTATAAAATAAATAAACCATAACAGGCCTTTGTCCTCCTTTTCTCATTCTCCACAAGTTGACAGCAGCAGCAATCTGGAGGAGGAACCAAAAAAAAGGATGGAGCAACTTCCCTAGTCTTTGTTGTTCTCCAGGAGAACCTCAGATATTTGGAAGGTTTGGCTCCTCAGGTTTACCTGTTAGTTTAGCCTTGTGGATCACCTTTCAGATGTGATGTGTTCAGAAATAGCCTTCAAAGAAGAATGTAGAATTTAGTCAGGTGATCAATTTTGACCCTTTGGAGGCAGCGTACATTTGTAACAAGCTCATTGAAGCTCCTCACAACCACAACTAAGTAGTGGCTGCCAGTGTGTTCTCCCAGAATGCTCTTCTCTCCCCAAAAGTGAGGGGACATGTTGGCCCTTTCTTGTCCCACTCCACGCTAAAATGTTTGGTTGAATCAGCCTACTCCAAGTTTCATAACTGCATGAGATGAGCTACTGATTTTGAAACTTGCTTTTCTTTTTCAAGAGGAATCATCCGGTGTCCATCTCTTCCTCACTTCAGCTCAGCACCCCACAATGGGAAATAAATATTTAGCTATCTCTCTGACACAGTTCTTGTTGTTGCAACAGTGTCTGGACCCCACAAAAACTCACACGCACAGAGCAATTACAAAGACCAGCACTGTTGGCAGGAAAGAGGTGCCATCACCATGGAAACTCAGCACACCACCCTCAGCCTCTCTTGCAATGGATCATATTTTCAATGAGAAATTGTCCCTGTAGCTTTTTATCAAAATACATGGACACACAGGGGTTTTGCTTTCTGTTGTTGTTGTTGGCTTCTTTTCCATTCTGGGACTCAAGACTGAAAAGGCTACTCTGGAACTGAGATTTTTTTTCCTTCTTAATCTTAATATGCCATCAGAAATGGCATCGTCTGCAGGAAAAGACATTCCTCATGTGTTCAGAAGCACTCCCAATGAAGTATCATCCAAAACCATTTCAAAAACTCTGTCCTCAGATTATTTTCTATTGCTGAGTTTGCCTGATGAGCTGAAGGAACATAGCTACTTGGCAGCTTTCTACTCATCAGTCCGTTCTGCATTTTTGTTCAGAATTTCATAGTTCTCTTGACAACTCTCTGCCTCAATCTGGGATCTTCAACTGCCAGAATTCCCAGCCAATATGGAGATACTTCCTGTACAACCACAGAAAGCATCCAAAATGCATGTCCAAAGGGGTCTTGATTTCAACAAACAGATACTGTATATAAATAACGAGGAAGGAAGGAAGGAAGGAAGGAAGGAAGGAAGGAAGGAAGGAAGGAAGGAAGGAAGACAACTGATAGAGTATTAAAATCAACATAAGCAACTGTACTCATTTTGAACAGATTCCTTCAAGTTTATCAGCTTCACTGTCCTTTCATCTACCCCTCACTTCCCAAACCATCTTTTGGATGAATTCCCAACATTTAAGTCTCAGAGTTGTTTGCTTCTTTTTAAGTGAAGTCAAAAGACTTTTCCCCTACCATTTGAAACACTTTTAAAGGCATCTTCTTTGCCAGTAACGTTAATGGTTGCTATAGCAAAAAAAAAATGTGACAAAGAGATCCAAGGTAAAGAAGCCTGTACTTTATTTAATTTAATTTATTTATTTAACTTTATTTAAAGCCAGGCAGGATAAAAGATTGGGGTGCTGAAGGATGCAGTATTTATTCCAGGAGTGAAACAAAATGTTGGTGTCCTTGGGGCTTGAAAGGAAAACATTAGGAACAAAGATAAAATCACTGAACTTCACTTCAGATGCAGCTGCCCAAAATTAATCCATGATTCAATTCATCACATCAATTTGCAGAGTTGAATATTTGGATCAGCCCATCTTGCCTAGCTGAACTGGTTCTGTACAGGAACATAAAGGTAAAGGTAAAGGTAAAGGTTCCCCCCGCACATTTGTGCAGTCGTGTCCGACTCTAGGGGCCGGTGCTCATCTCCGTTTGTTAGCCGAAGAGCCAGCGTTGTCCGAAGACGCTTCCACGGTCATGTGGCTGGCATGACGCGCGCAGAACGCTGTTACCTTCCCACCAAAGTGGTACCTATTTATCTACTTGCATTTGCATGCTTTCGAATTTCGAATTGCTAGGTTGGAACATATGACTTACCCAATATTGATTAGCTCAATTTATATCCTACCTTTTTTCAAGATGGCTTAGTTAGGACTCGCCCTCCATTTGATTCCCACAACAATTCTGGGAGACAAGAAGCTTGTTGACTGTGAAACTTTTGAACTAGGTCTCATGTGATGGTTCCAGTTCAGTGCTTTTAATGAAATCTGGGACAAGTTCCTCTTTTCCCCATTCCAGCAGGATTACCAACCTTTGTCCTAGCTGTGTTGCAAAGAACACTTCCTGCTAATGGTAAGGGCCTAATGTCAGTCAATTGGGGCACATCTGGGACAGGCAAAGCCCAGTTTTACCCCAGGCATGCTCATGCTTACGTACAGTGTACTAAGTAGATGAGATCCTCATAGAGAGAGAGGTGAGAAACAATGGAAGATGTATGAATTGTTCGATGTGATGGAAGCAAGAACGGTTTCGCAAGGATGAAAAGGCATGGAGATTTCAGGGAGAGTCCCCCCTAGGGGGAGATGGAGCGGTGATATAAATCGAATTATAAATAAAATAAATAAATAAATCCATAAGTCACAATGACATCAACCAGACAACACGAGCATCATTATGTCCTGGAGCAAATAACACAGTTATAGACTTGCATCATGACATCTGACACAAATATGGAAACGGCGTCATTTGTGTGATGATGTCATGATTCATATGACATCATTTCCTTCTGAGATTGCCTGTGGATTTATAATGAAGGATACTCATTTTCCTCTTTCGGACATGTCTGAGGGCTACACTCAGTCTTAGAGTTTCAGCTTATTCTCCTCTGTTATAAACAAACTGGGTAAACATGAATGAGAAATACTACCTTACTACACCTTAGTTGGGTCTATAAAAATAGTCTAAAATAATGCAGCATTGTCAAGGTTGCAATTCACACTTTCCACTGCTCATCAGCACTTGCAGAAACAGCTGTGTGGGGCTCCTTTCTATATTCCTCTGAACAAGTGGAAGTTCAGACTAGAGATGGGAATGCTCACCATGGTTTCCCATCTGATCCCATTAGTCCCAAGACTTCTTGCATTGAGCCGAAAGAGGAAAACTCACCTGTCCTCAAGTTGGCTGAGATGCAAGGAGAATTCTACCTGGGATTGCAGGTCCAGCTTTATCAGAGATGGCAGCCATGACAGAATGTGAATAGAAATGCTTTTCGGAGCTTGTTCTCCCATGAAAGGGTTGGAATTGCAGGAATGGGCCCACGGGGAGAAGAGCCAGCTTGTGATATCGTGACATAATTTCCACTTACGTCTACACACCCTTCACAGAACATATTAAGAAGGCTGCCATAAAGGAGACTACATGTAGCCTGGGTTGCATGGTTGGGTTGCAACCATGGTTTCATGGTTGGGTTCTTGATGTTCTCTGAGCTTGCCTCCATACTCCAGTCAAAGGCTGGTAGGACAAGTTACAAAACGGCCAGCAAACTCCACTCCCCCATGCACTGATTATTATACGTAGCTGAAATGAAATGTCTGCAGGCAGAGAAGCAAGCTCAGAGGACACAAGAACCCAACATGAAGAGGACTCACATGATCTCTGTACATATATTGACTTACAGTAGAAAGCATGAACAAAAAACACCTACAAAACATGACCAGGCTAGTGTCCAGATCAAATTATATGGCTTTCTGGCTGGGAGCAGCCGTGTTACCTTCCCTTTTCAGAAATGCACTTAAGCACCACATCGATGCTATAAGAATATGAACAGATCTCAGTTGAACCAGGAAGAAAGCCTTTAGCCATGGACAAAAAAATCAGAAAGGTTTTTCCAAGACTGATGGTTATAGCAAGTCAGCTCCACCGTAACATTGAATGGGAACTCTGTAGCCAGAGTACTTAACTGACGTGGCTCACATCTCTCAAGGAGAGAGGGGATTATATTTCTTACATCTTCTGAAAGGTGATTTCATGCTTCAGGGAGTAAAGTAAGTTTGGGCCTTGACAATCTAAATGCAGATGGCTCACATCGTGATTGACACTGGCGGTCCTGCAAGAGGAACAGCATTCCATCTCGGAGTTGATCAGGAAGCAACGCGAATTAGTGGCTGATCTGGAATTACAAAGTCAATATTTTGACAGCTCTGTCTTCTTCTCATCTCCCTTCAGAGGCTGAGGGTGGAATTGTGCAGGCAACCAACCTGAGGTTAGATCGTCTTCCTCCTAATTATCGCTTCTAATAGATAGCACGAAGGCCAGTCCACAATCCAAAGCAGACCTATATAATATTTAACTGGCAACGGGGTGGAGAATGAAGAAGACAATAATTGATAAGTAGGAGAGAATGAAGAAGAGCTGTTAATTTCTTCACGCTGATAAAACCCAAGGAGATGGGTCCTAATGAAAATGTCCCATCATGAAATAAGAGTGACCCTTTTCATCATAATGATCACTGAAGGTGTTTAATCAGCCTTTTGATGGCACTGGGAAATGAATGCACTTTGCAAAAACTAGTCCATTAAATGATAATTGCCATTTCATGCAAACTTCATGTTTTCCTTTTTCGTTTATATTTTTCTTTTTTATATTATGCTTACTTTTAAAATTTAAGCTGCCTAGAGTTTTGGGGGGAAGTGGGCAGCCTCGAAAGAGGGAGGGAGGGAGGGAGGGAGGGAGGGAGGGAGGGAGGGAGGAAGGGAGGAAGGGAGGAAGGGAGGAAGGAAGGAATTTCACATTCCTCTTTCCCAAGGCAGATAGTTGGAGAACAAAAACTTGTTCAGAAATCCTTTAAAAAAGTAGCACCAGTTTCCAGGGGCTTCCAGCGTATAATATTGGCTTGGCAAACAGAGCTGTGAAGAGATTATCTGGACTTGCCCAACCTGGTGTCCAAAGAAAATATATCCATGGTTATCCTGGACTGGTAACAACAACAACAGCAACAATCACCACTTCCACCACCATTGATCAATTGATTGATTATGTGCCATCAGGTTGTTGCCGACTCTTAGCAACCACATACATAGATTTTCTCCATGACGATCTGTCCCCAACCTGGTCCTTCAGCTCTTCCAATGTTGCCCCCACCGCCACTGTAACTGAGTCCCCCCACCTTGCTGCTGGTCGTCCTCTTCTCTTTCCTTCCACCTTTCCCAGCATTACAGCCTTCTCCAGATAGCTGGGTCTTCATATAATGTGTCCGAAGTAGGATAATATTTGAGTGAGAACTCTGGGTTGATTTGTTCAATGATCCATCGGTTTGTTTTCTTGGCTGTCCACGGTAGTCTCAGGAGTCTTCTCCAACACCAAAATTCAAAGGCACCAATACTCTTCCTATCCAAACTAGCAAAAATGATTGTAAGTTCATAAGCAGATGGGATTTGCTCTCCACTGTCATCAAGTACATCACGTTTTAGAGGAAACACTGAGCATTCAATAGGAAAATGTCACTCTGGATTTATGGAAGAACAACCCTTCTAATTAAAACGCCTGGTAGGAAGCATTCTTGCCAAATTGTGCAAAGACTACAGCTGGTCAAATTAGGAAATCTCTGAATTTCCTAACTAGCATGGATCATGGATATGCAGATATTTGGAAAGCAGCAAGGCTGAGGAAGTCTGGAGTAGGACTATTAAGACAAACAAAACAATGGCAAACTTTACAGAGTTGAAGCTTTTTAAAGCTATAAACTGAGTAGGGAACCACTTACTAGAGGAGGCTGTATCTGCCCTACATTGATTTCCGCAACTTGAATGTTCCATTCCTCTGGCTCATGACAATCGCCTAGATGAGAAACCCCCTGCAGACATTTTGATATTGCACACATTTTTCAGATTGTATTTTAAAAGGATGCTAAAAGCAAAATGATATCTCACATTGCCCTGATAAAAAGGAGCAATCCATTCAAATTCTTATTATTTTCCTCTCTACATTCAAAATGAGGCATCTTCTGTAAAGTGGGTTCCAAAAACAGCTGAGAACCTTGCTCAGCTGGGAGCCCCAGTTCAGTGCCAGTTATGGATCATGGGAGTTGAACGTGGGACAGAAAAGCATCAAGAGAAGAAAATATATGTATGTGTGTATGTGTCTATGTGTGTATGTGTGTAGGTATATGTATATGTATATGTATATGTGTGTATGTATGTATGTATGTATGTATGTATGTATATATATACACACACACACACACACACACACACACACACATATTCATTCATTCTATCCCGCCATTATTATTTTTATAAATAACTCAAGGCGGCATACATACCTAATACTCCTTCCTCCTCCTCTTTTCCCCACAACCCTGTGAGCTGAGTTGGGCTGAGAGAGTGATTGGCCCAAGGTCACCCAGTCGGCTTTCATGCCTAAGGCGGGACTAGAACTCTCAGTCTCCTGGTTTGCCATTGGCTCCTTCCTAGGGCTGCGAGAGAGAGACTGGCCCAAGGTCACCCAGCCGGTTTTCATGCCTAAGGCGGGACTAGAACTCTCAGTCTCCTGGTTTCTAGCCTGTTGCCTTAACCACTAGACCAAACTGGCTCTATTATATATTATTATTATTATTATTATTATTATTATTATTATATATATATATATATTAGGGGAATCACACACATTGCAAAGCCTTGTTTTGAGCGTGGATCACGTTCCTACCATTTTCCCAATATCAGGAGGAAAATAAGCAAGGAATCATTTGAATTTCATGCAGATGGTTTTTTTTGCCAAATTTGTGAATGGAGGCCTGTAGGAAGCTAAGGCTGAGAAAAACTGAAATTGATTGAAACTCTGATAGAGGCACTTCTCCATGTCTCTCATCTTCAAATGGTACAACCCTTGGTTTTATATCTTCCAGAAATTATACCAACGGAGATATAATGTGGTTATGAACTTAATAGATGTTTGCTAACCCTACCATTTATGTAAGTCACCAAGGAGAGAGTTTGGCAGAAGTTCAGCAAAGCACACACTGCTGTTTTATTTTCTATTCTTTTTTTTAAAAGAGGGGGAAAGTATCCTTTAGCCGCACTTAGGAGTTCTTTGCACGATCTGATATTTACACTTTGCATAGGGTTATTTTGAGATAGATGCAAAGGTTTCCAAAAACCTTTGATTCATCAGCTTCATCTCCAAATCCAGGTGTTTAGGGCATAAAAAGATGGTCTCAAAGCATTGCAAGAAAGTTCTGAGATCACACCAATCCAATTGTTTCAAGGAAATGGCCACAATCCAGCGCTTAAGGCATGCATCGTAACACTTCAGAGCTATGAGTTTTTCGTATTCAGTGGCAACCTAGGGTTACTTGTGCCTGACACTAGAACCAGACTGACTGTAGAATCACAAGGAATTGTCCTAGCTGATGTCCCCAGGACGCTGATCCTAAGAATGTCCTTCTCTTCGCACTCCGTGTCCACGGTATCTTTTTTCATCTCGCATCCCAGTTTGTAATTTACTTTCTAATTGTAAACAGCACAGAAGATCAGAGTAAAAAAGAAATTTGAAAGGCTTTTTCCATAGCATTGGCAGAAAGAGTCTGGCATTTATTTTCATTGAGGGGAGAAAGCATTGTCCAATTCCACCCTGCAAAGCACGAATTCCACTCCGTGCTCCCAGCAGCTATTGGCTCACAATTGTTTTCAAAGCAAATCCCCTTTCCTCTGTTTATCAAATAACATGCCGTTTTTATCACTACTGCAGTCTAATCTTTCTCAACTGAAAAGTCTCCATAAGTACAGATTTAGAAGTTTTTAATCCCCCCCCCTGTTGTTTGGGGGCCTCCAATTTCTGTATCATGAATTGTAATCAACACTGAGGGTCAAAAGGGTGCCTAACACACTCCTTCACTTGCAAACGTCTCATGAGGTTGGTCTAATGGCTTTAGAACATCTGCTAAGCATCACCTGAACTGTAGCAGACATTTCCTCATTTACTAAATCTTGTTCCACTCATTTTCATTCTCTGGCCCTATGTAAGATTGAACACGGCCACAGAAGAATGAATGTAGCCTATCCCCCCCAAAAAAACAATCATCTAAAATTAAGGCAGCTATAGTGCTCTGGATGCTTCTGACCAAACAGCCTCATTATATGTTCACAATTTTTAAAATTGAAACAAAACTTTGATTCATTTTTTTAAATGTCAGAGTCATGGGGAACAGGTGGGTTCCACAACCATATTGGGAAGCAACAGAGAGTGTCTTCCTTTTTTAAAAAAAAGTGAAGCACTAAGTTAATCAAATTTCACAGAGACTGAATGCGTAAGAGCTAGAGGCAATAGACTGGGCTGGGGTATACACTTTTTAATTTACTTTTCCACGCTCAAAAACCTTCTTCCCACTTGAGAAAACAAATTAACAAGGCTATTGCAAGAATGTAAGATTTCTGCATCAATATTTGCTCATCCTTAGAGGGAATGAAAGCAAAGAAAAGTGGTGTCAGAATCTGTACGGGAATCCTTCTTGGATCTATGTAGTTTACATGAAGTCCATCCTGAACCTTCTTCTAAGTTCTTTTCCGTTTTAAGTAGGTTGACACCACTTGCATAGTCTCAAGACAATCCTAAAGGCTCCCTAAATATTGCTTAACTGTAATTTTAAACTCACCCCCCAAAATAGGATGCAATCACATTAATGACATTTGACCTCAATTAATCCAATTCAGTTTTTGTCAAGGCTCCATCTTGTATTTTGTCCTCACCCCATTTCATTCTTGGGACGTATGTCAAACCTCACATAGTTGGTAAGACCAAGGAAGCAAGAACAACAGGAATTTCAGTAAGGTCTTTTTAATGCTAGTCTGGGGTCAATACAGAATCTTGGAAAGTAAGAGGAAATTCCCAGCTTCAATTAATGTGCATTAATTAAGGTGGAATCCCACTGATGCACTTTTCCCCCAAATTCTCATCATGTGGGCTGAGTTGCATTTCTGAGATACTTTCGCTGACTTTCCCCAACTTTCCCACAATCCCTCAGCATGCCCACAAGGCCACATCAAATAAAACCGGGGTAACCCTTATCTTGAAAAATAATACCTTATCTGATCTTAGGAACCAGCCAGATATGACTGCAGGGGATTTCCATGTTTTATTCTGAAAAAAAGACCACAAGGCTTTAAGGGTATATGCAAATTCTGTCAAGTATGTGATACTAGGGGAGAATTTAACACTTTTCTTTCTCCCCGTGGAATAATGGCAAATCTATTTTATTCCACAGCAGAGGAGCCACTGACACCATGGAAAATCTCAAGCTTATAAAATCTGCTCAAATTCAAAGTCCACCAGTCAGAAAGTCTATGCAAAATGGTGGGTTGGGAAGTACAAATAAATCAACAGTTGTTGCAGATAGCTAATGAACATTAAACCCAAAATTAAACTAAGTAGGTTTTGAATCCAATGGCTTCCTTGCTCCTGAGAGTTTCTAGACATTTGTCTTTGAAACGAGATGTTTATGTTAGTTTTCAAAATTGATGGACACACCCTCGTGGTTTAATGGTAGACATGATCACACCATCTCCTTGGCAAGAAGACTTGGTGCTTTGCTCTCTCGTGAGTCTTTCTTTGATCTTAAAATGATTTGTCAATTAGTCTAGCAGGGTGTTTTTCAATATAAATGATGCTTAACCTACTTCTGGTAGAGATGGTGAATCCATCCATTTCTGTTTAGCTCGGCTGCTCATTTTTTCTGACCTCAAATTCATTTCCAACCCATTTCCTCATCTGTTTGCATTTTTTTTAAGCCCACAAGAAAATGCATACACCTGTTCGTCTGCATTTCTTCTCCACATGTCTGCTGAGTGATTCCTTTCCAATTTCCTTCTTTGGTATTTTTCCCTTCCTATATTTCTCCTTCACATTTTGAGTGGTGAACTGCATCACAAAATTCTAAAGAGTGCAGGAATGTTGACATGTCCACTTTGTGGACATATATATGAATCAAATAGACAAGTATAAATATATAAAGACTGAGTTCTCTGCCGTCCTCTGTTTTTGTAGAAGATCAAGGGAACTTCTCAATCCCATATTTAAGGAGGGTGAATCAGATTTTGTTTCTCTAACATCAAAATCCTATTTTTCCCTTGTTTTTTTCCCCAGTCTGTAAGAGTGTTATCTTTTTTTTTAAGGCCAGCACCATCTGTAGATCTAAAAATCCCATTTATAGTATCCCAGTGCATGCAAAACAGGGCTTGAAGACAATGACCTATGGTGTTTGACATTCCCAAGACATAGTCCAGCTGACTGGGATCTGTAGAGAGAGATGCACTTGTGTTTGTTTTATGAGATACTCTTCACTCCACCCAGGGAGTGGATAAAAAAAATGGCCCATACTTCATCACTCCATCCTCTTTTTCTTTGTTCTTAGTCTACTACAGAGCTTTCCAAACTTTTCATGTTGGTGACACACTTTTTAGACATGCATCATTTCATGACACACTCTTATAGCAAGGCACAAGGCAGGCACTAGGACCTGCGCGGAATCACAGCAGGTTTGGAGGCAGCAGGGCACAAGGCAGGCACTAGGACCTGCGCGGAATCCTGGCAAGGCAGGTTTGGAGGCAGCCAGGCACAAGGCAGGCACTAGGACCTGCGTGGAATCCTGGCAGGGCTCAGAGGCAGCAGCAGCCGCGACACACCCAGACACTGCAGCCGACACACTAATGTATCCCGACACACAGTTTGGAAAGCTCTAGTCTACTACCTTAGTAGGTGGTAGCATCTAGCTTGGCTGATGTGAGAAGTTAATCATGTTCCGTTTTGTTTAATACTTGGATGGGAGGCTGTCTGGGAACTCCAAGGTCAGACTGGGATATCAGAAATAATTTCCATAAAAGCCACCTCTATAATGTTGCCAAGAAAACTTCACCGATGCAGGCATCAGGAGTCAAACCCAACGGGAGGTTGACTTTGACTTTTTATTTCTACATTGCATCTGTTATTTTCCTCTGCTTCTCTATTGTGCAAAATATACATCCGCGAGAAATATCTTATTGACCAACATTTCTCCATGGTCTTCTTGATTCAAGTAAATGACAAATACGGAAAATAAAATACATGTTCTGCACCAAACCGAGGCAGATTAGAAGGACCACATAGGGTTTGGATAGCATCCGAGTCTTTATTTCCAGGTCCTCACAGGAACGTGCAGCTTGCTAGAAACACCTTACCTATAATAATCTGCAGGAACGCAGACTTTGCTTCCCCTTTTAGTCTTTCTATTTCCAAGTCAATTGGCACGTTTCCCTTTGTGTCATGGTTATCTATTTCATACAGACACTTTGCACTCAAGTCACGATCTGTTCCACATTTGAACTCCAAGACTGAAACTTGTGTTCATGGCTAGTTGGAAGTTTCTAAAACCATGCTCTGGAAAGAACGGGGGAAGGAAGGAAGGAAGGAAGGAAGGAAGGAAGGAAGGAAGGAAGGAAGGAAGGAAGGAAGGAAGGAAGGATTTTGCAATGAAAACACAGCAGAGGATAATTGATGCACAGGTTTTTTAGAAAGCATCTCCAAGATTTTAACCACCCTAGGGAGGTAATGGCCAGAATTCTGTGACGAGAGGTAATATCCATCTTAATTTTCTTTTGGAGATTAAGTTTTTTTCCCCAGCAATGAAAAACTTTGCTGCAAACTGATAAATGGAAACAGATGTGCATATTGCACATAATAAACAAGAGGAAGTGAGCTTCCCCCCTCCCCTTCGTTTTCCTTTTTTAAATGTAAAGGTAAAGGTAAAGGTTCCCCCCCCCCGGCACATTTGTGCAGTCGTGTCCAACTCTAGGGGCCGGTGCTCATCTCCGTTTGTTAGCCGAAGAGCCAGCGTTGTCTGAAGACGCTTCCACGGTCATGTGGCCGGCGTGACACGCGTAGACCACTGTTACTTTCCCACCGAAGTGGTACCTATTAATCTACTTGCATTTGCATGCTTTCCAATTGCTAGGTTGGCAAGAGCTGGGGTGAGTGCGGGAGCTCACTCCGTCACGTGGGGCTAGGGATTCAAACCTCCGAACTTGCGATCTTCCGATCAACAAGCCTGGCGTCTTACCCGCTGAGCCACCGCGCCCCTCTTTTTAAATGTACAGAAGACATTATACCAGATGCTAAAATATCAGAAAGACTTTTTAAATTTTCTCCAGAATTCATACTGGTGACTTCTGAATCTTGGCACCATTACATTGAGGAGGATCCAAAAAGCCTTTCAAAATTCAATCCCAAATTTTCAGACAGCAAAAAGTAGGTAGATAGATGGATAGATAATTATAGTCACAGACCAGAGTTAAAAATAAAACATGTTAAAAATAAGAATAAGAATGAAAACACAAAACAGGATAAGAAAGTTACAGTTGGTGGTGAGTTCATTGGTAGGCAGTCAAGATGTGTCTGTTTTGTTATAAGGGCAGTATAGAACAATTCGGCTACATTCAGGGAAACTAAATCATACTGAACTGATAACTACAACTGGTGGCTGGTATTCCAAATTTCTCTAGGGGAAGGAGAAATTATTTGATCAAGGGTAACAGTGGCCTTGAAAAATAGGACAACACACACTTCTCTTGGCAACACCATCACTAAATAGCTCTCTCTTCTCTCTTGGCGATCACTTGTAGCCGAGTAAGATTGTCTTCCAGGGGTAAAATCTTAACAGTGGATCCGTAAGTGGCTGTAAAGGCCAGTTCTGGATCCGCACAACCTCCCACAATGAGGGCGTAGGTTTCCAGGTGGAAGACAGTCATGATGAGGGTTTGCCTGATGTGCCTTCCTCTTAGCTCGTTTCTCCCTTTCGCCCTGTACTTGTGCTTCTTCAAAGTCCATAGCGCCTTTAATAAAGGCTGACCTCCAATTGAAACGCTCATGAGTTAGGGCTTCCCAGTTCTCAATGCTGATATTACATTTTTTTAAATTAGCTTTGAGAGTATCTTTGAATCTCTTTTGCTGTCCACCAATATTCCGTTTTCCATTCTTAAGTTGGGAGTAAAGTAGCTGCTTTGGAAGACGGTGGTCAGGCATTCGAACAACATGACCAGTCCAGCGAAGTTGATGTTGGATGATCACTGTTTCAGTGCTGGTGGTTTTCGCTTCTTCTAATATGCTAACATTAGTCCGCGGACTAATCACTAACTAAGTGAAGGACATCATCCTCCCCCAAGAGAAATTCTCAAAAAATCTCTTTTCAAATAAATTTTTTAGAACAAATTCTTTTTCATGACATCGAATGAAAAATGGTAGGGGAAGGCAGCGCTTCTCTTCCACCCAGCACTAGTATTATAGAAGATGGATTTTTCCAGAATGTATTCTGTCCATGTTTCTCTCCAAAGAGCACATTCTGCAAGAGCAATTGTGCCTTGTTGGGGGGAGGGGAGGGGGGAAATCCTGTAAATAAGTAAGAAATAACTTTTGGGGAAAAAAGGGAGCTATGACTCAACACAGCAAAGCAATTGTCCATCAAGTCAGCTGCACCCCTGAATTAACCAAGAAACAGTGCAGAAAGAAAGAAAGAAAAATAAATTTGTTCTACTTTTTTTCCCCTTAGATCAACCATACAGGTTTCAAAATGCAAAGAGAAAAATGAAGATGTCTTTTCAATGCCTATTAAGTATCCACTCCATGGAGGGTCAATTCGATATCCATTTTGGAACTTGCATTTCCCTCCGAACTTGGGATAGCCTGCTCGGCGTTAAATCGACAAAAAATAATAATTGGCCTTCATTCAGGAGTGGTGATTTTTGTAAAATTACCCAATCACTAAGAAACAGTCTTAACCTTTTTATACAGATCAGAGTGACCTTTAAAACCAGGCGTGAAGGTCAGATTGGATTCAATGTTGCTGTCCTAAAATTCCCCTTGCTCCTTACACTTGGCTGTGGGTGCTGGGATATGTAGTTGAGCCATGCTGGGATATGTAGTCGAGCCATTTCAGGAGGGTTGCCACTTCAACCTCCCCATGCACACAGATTTTGAACATCGTAGCTTAGATGTTTTGGTGGTGGTGGTGGTTGCAATGCACATAATGCACGGTGCTGAATCCGGTGAGCAGAAATTCAGATTTTCATTTCAGCGGGTGATCCGAACCTAAACATAATTCCACCTCTTCAACAGTGCCTTTCCATTGTTTTCCCGGCTGCCCTATATAACAAGGGACAATTTTTCATCAAGGACAACAAAGCGTGGGTCCGCTCTGATCAGTGGTGAACCTGGAGTTCTTTCCATTTGTGAGCCAAACCCACATTCTTTTTTTTTAATTCTTTTTTTAAAATAGATTTTTATTCAAACATCAATAATATAGACATAAATCAACAATAATACAATACAACATATAACACATATTATACATTATACAATATATCGTGTGTTTTCTAAGTGTATACAATGATGTATTAACAACCTTTAGAAAGATTACAGCTCTACCCTCTACCCTTTCTTCTATATTTTTTCTTCTTTACACTTTCTTTAAAATCTGAATTCTTTTCTTTCTTCCATACCTCTAACCTTTTCTACCATTCCAACACATTCTGGTTAACTTTCCCATTTCTGAGTGTTTTTCCAAACCCACATTCTTCATCTGAATCCAGGCTAAGGAGGGGAGATGTTCAAGAGAAAACATTTTTTTAAAGAAAAGGGGGTGGGAAGGCCAGAACCACGGGGAACCTTTGCCACCGTCCTTAAGCATCGGAAGCCAACGAAACGGGAAACGGCAAGCACCGTGTTTGTGCTGGAGCTGTGGAAGGGGGGCAATGGCGTGTGCAGGTTTTCTTCTTTTTTTCTTCTTCTTTTTTTTCTTCTCCTCCTCCTAAGTGTTCTTGAAATGAAATGAGATTGATGCCACATGCATTATGCAAAGGTGGAAAGGATTGATTTGGTAGGTCACACACTTCCCAAAGACCCATTACACAGCTGGCTTTAAATAATTAAACGCCGCAGAGTTTACCCCTGCAAAGCTCAGCCGCAGCATCTGACACCACTGAGGAGACAACCCATAACCCCCGATCTTTCCCAACGTTCACATTTCTTCGAAGAAACACGGCTCCTCCAAGCAGCTCCCTAGGCGGCTTCTCTCAAAGGCATAATAGGGAATCTGTACTAAACTCCAATTCCCACCATCCCCTAGCCACAGCCAATGGGGCTGATGGGACTTGTTGCCCAACACAGCAGGAAGGTTACATGTTCTCCAACTCATGGCTTTGGATCTTCTTCCTACAACTCAAGATTCAATAACTCAAAACACAACAAAGATTTATGTTCTGCCGTTGCTTTGGGAACCACAAGGTAGATCCTTCTTCTCTGCCAGTTAATGCTCCTCACAACCTTGCAAGTGATATGAAGCCAGGGGTCCCCAAACTCTTCAGTTCATTGACCCCTTCATGAAGTTTCAGATATACTACTTTAACAGTACTACGAATAATAATAATAATAATAATAATAATAATAATAATAATAATAATATCAAACCTTTAGATAGTCCCACTGACCTTGAGGGTCGATATTGACCACTTTGGAGAACCCTGTATTAAACCAAGGTGAATCCACCATTTGGCAACCAAGACTACACATAGATTGTTTGCCCCAGCCTCCAGGGAACAGAAGAAGTGTGGCCAAGATGGAATGATGTCACTGAAATGGCAGGAGCTTGCATATTTCTTGGCTTTCGCCCCCCAAAGTCGAGGATCTATTCTACAAATACAAGTTGTAGAATACAATTTACCCAGTCAGTTCCATGGCTGAGTTTTGTGGGGAATACAGTCCAGGCTTCTTCAGCGCTACTTTTTCTCTCCAGACAATGGAATCCCAAATTATTCAACTCTATTTCTGAAAATCACCCTTTCTTATTAATAACGTATGCATTAGGGGGCCCGATAGATGTCTGCTACAAGCCACAATTGCATCAAAATGATGCCATGTGCATCATGACACCGTTACACAAATAAAGCAAATTACATACTTGCATCATGTTTGTTTGTTTGTTTGTTTGTTCATTTATTATTTAAATTTGTATTACCGCCCATCTCCTCCAACCAGGGAACTCTGGGCGGTTCACAACAAACAAGTTAAAAATATAAAACTACAACAACAACATTGTGATTGCACCATTCATACTGTTGGTGTGATGACACCATGACGCACGTGAGGTCCCTCGCTCTCCCATGGATGCCCATGAAGGCCAAGCTGACAGCTCTAAGTCTGCATCTGCTCCTTCAAGGTCCAGGCCAAAATCTGTAGGCGTTGACTTTCCCTGCAAGTTGGGCCATCAATTTGCTTAGAAAAACTTCCAGTCTCACCCAAGGATCCCAGAATTTGTTCTGAATGAACCTTCCCTCGTTAAAGAACATTCTTCAAGTCTTCCGGAGTGTAACTATAGTAAAAAAAAAAAACCAAAGGCAGATGGTTTGCCTGCAAGAGTTTGAACTGCAGACAAGCCGCTCGATCTATGATCTTCAGACAAGCAATGGCAAGGCAACCAAAAACTTGCAGAAGACACTGTCAGAACATCACCCTAGGAATTCCATTCCAGATTCCAGATTCCATTCACTTGCAAGGTTGTGAGGAGCATTAACTGGCAGAGAAGAAGGATCTACCTTGTGGTTCCCAAAGCAACGGCAGAACATAAATCTTTGTTGTGTTTTGAGTTATTGAATCTTGAGTTGTAGGTTGCAGCTCCTGTTGATTGAGAGGCCTGGTTGCTAGGTCTTCACACTTCAAAGGACCAGCCAAGGAGATGGGAAGGAGAATCAGGAATTTGCTCTTAGTGAAAGGTGTGTTTACGGCACCTTGCTAAAGTCCAGGATCTCTGCCTTGTGCAACTGGCTCCATTGAAGAAGCAGAAAACAGCAGGTGAAGCAGACCACAGCATGGAAACCTGCCTTAGCAATCCATAATGCCTTTGCATCAAGCTGCTGCTGCACATACAGGAGCAAATTGGACCCACACACGCACACCCGTTACAAATGCATCCTCTCCATCCCTCTTCCTGATTGCTGCACCTTTGTAGTATGCGGGGGGTGCTTTCTTTCAAATTGCACACCTCATTTCACTTTAGAAAGGGGTATTTTTAGATATATTTCGGGACCAGTTAGTATGTCAAGCCAGCAACGACCCATGGCATCCTGCAGGGATGAATCCTCGCTCGGAATCTCTGTTCGGTTGTGCCAGATTGAAAGGGAAGCAGCCCTCATTTCGCTGGTGCAGGTCCCAAGCTAAGTTGCCGTTTAGGACAGCAAAGCTTCTGTGTTGAGGAACAGGGAGGAGGATCAATTTGCTCTTTCCCCGAGATGCTGCGAGACTGCACTGGAGCTGGGCGGCCAATAAATTTAACCTAATTAATTAATTAATAATAAAAGTGATCCTATCAGCCAGGCTGATTCAGATAGTTCCAAAGCCAAATTGGAAAATGTTTGGTAGCCTTCCTCTGCCCGCTTAATCCTTTAGGAAGAGCAGCACCCACAGCAGTCTTTCTCAAGCTTGGCCACTTTAAGATGCGTGGACTTCAACTCCCAGAATTCCCCAGCCAGCATGGCTGGCTGGGGAATTCTGGGAGTTGAAGTCCCCACATCTTAAAGTGGCCAAGCTTGAGAAGCACTGACCTAGAGCACACATTGAAGTCTACCAGGAAGCAAAGCCACCTGTGAAGTGTCGTTTGTGCCTACCTTCCTGGGACAAAGTGGTCTATTTATGAGAAGACAACAAATCCACAAGGGTGCAGTTGAATGGAATGCTCTCTAGCTGTCACCCCATTCCCAACAGAGCCCAGCATCTTTATCGTTATTATATCTTTATGTTTATTATTAAAACAGCAATAATGTGTTTTTAAAAGAAAAATAGAATGCCAGAGGGGTAAGAAACATACCCCACCACAAATAATAAATAATAATAAAACCTAACAAGAGATGTAAAATTTAAAGTTCTGTCTGCAAGACGTTCTACCCCTAAATGAATAAGCTTCATCCTTTACTAAAAACCTTCAACTGTGGCTGCACAATCCGATGTCTCCTGCTTTTAAAAAGGCAATTTGGCTCATAGGATTCGGTGTGACAATCTCAATTTATCATTCTCCTAATAAGAGCCTTCAGCATTGCATGGCTCATGAATTATCATAGCTGGACTAGAACACCAGCGAAATGGGAACAGGTTTGAGATGAAACCAGCTACCCACCCAATTTTGCAATTTTGACACATTTGGGGGCGGGGGGGAGAGAGGGAGCCACAGCCCAGTGGTAACTCGCCAGAACATAATTCAGATGTGGGCCTCATACTTTGTCGAGTTTATGTAATGAAGAAAAGCAAGATATTGGATCCAAAATGATAAAAGGGTGCCATTCTCTTTCTGACAACCTTGTTTCTCTTCTCGAGAGAATCTAAGAACCTAAGTAGTGCACTGCTGGATCGGCCCACTGACTCATCTAGTCCAGCAGTCTGTTCTCACACTGGCCAACCAACTGCACAAGGAAGCCCAGAAGATGGCCTTCAGAGGCAGTCCCACGGCCATCAAGAGTAACAGCCATCGATCCCCATGACCTCCATGAATTGGTCCAACCCTTTCTTGAAGCCAGCTGTCCTGCTTCAGGTTTCAAACACTGACTCACACAGAGTTGCTATGTTAGCTCACAGTTTACTCAAGGTCAAGAGATAACAGTCAAAGCATGGAAACCAAAACAGAGTCTCAGACACTTGCCTGAAGGGTTTGCTTTATAACAGGAATGCACAGAAGAAAAGTCCAAGGTTGAGAGAGCCAGATCAGGGTTGTCAGCCAGTCCAAAGGTCAGAATTTCGCAGACAGAATCCACACATGAGTGTCACACAAGAGCTGGAGGTCAGACAGTTGTTTCCAGCAAAGGGAACACGGGTCAGGGCTGCCTCTTAAATCAGGCTGCAGCCAGCTGACACTAATTAAGAGATTTACTCCCTTGCTTGGCAAGGAGCCTCATAGACGGTCTCTGTTCTGCTCTCTTCTCTACTCATCGGGTGCAGGGGCTGGGAGGACTTACATCATCCTCACCTGACAGGTCCAGCTGTTCAAGTGATGCCTGTGTCTGATCAGCCTCATGTGATTCCTGGGTTTGTCTCTCCTACAGGCTCAGCTGGAGCTGCTTCTTCAGGGTCAGATTCAGAACCTAAGTCCTGAGCCCGGGCCATGACACCAGCCAAGCTGGTAGCTAGCACCACAACTCATGGTAGCAAATTTAAACACTGGATTATGCATTGTGTAACCCTTTTGTCTGTCCAGATTCTCAGGATTCAATCCACTGGGTGACCTCCGGTTCTAGTATATGGGGAAGGGGAAAACAGCTTTTTCTTGTCCACTTTATCCACACCGTGCATAAGTGTGCAGGAGTTTTCCTTCTCAAACACCATTCTTCGAGGAAGAGATATTTAGTTCTTCCCAAAGCTCTGACTTGCCAAGAACTATAGCCTCTTCACTCCCACCCTAACTTTCTTCTATATTCAGTTGGATACATTCCCTCTTTTGTATATTTAAAAGAAGTGATCGTCTTTTAAGAGGTTCTGAAATTTGGCAAAAACGCTGTCAATTAGCAGCTTAAGAGTTGGAGAAGGATCAAAGTTTAAATGGCAGGACATACACTTACTAGATAAACAGATGGTGAATCACCAGGCAAAGCTGCTGTGGGGAAAGATTAAAAAATAGCTTAACCTGATCCAGTGCAACATCCTAACACAATGGAAGTTGGAAAGTTATGATCTTTGTATTCTATTATTTATCCTCTAGCAATAAGGGTGTATCATTCATTCATCCATTCATATATCCCCCAACACAGAGAAAAATGATGTAATAGCTTCACTTAATTCCTTCTCCCCTTTCCATGTTTTTCTGTATGGTTTTGTTTTCATTTTTAGTCCCAACCTCTGAAACACTAACCTGGCACGTTGCAACAGCCGGCAGTTTGATAAATAAAATGGTTTTATGAAATGCTGCCATAGAGGGAACATGTCCAAGCACAGAGTCTTAGAAACCTGGGCTCCCACCTATGGTTAACGTGTGTCTGGCAGACAGTTATCTATTAAATTCAGTGAGTGCAAACACCTCCGGCTATAAAGAGTGCCTTTGTTTCTGCAGAAGATCAAAGCTCGGCTTCATTAAAGGAAAGATACAAGGTAGCTTGGTGGGGGCCCTTCCCCATACCTACACAGCCAGAAAACTCAAGAAAGTTTCCTTTCTTTCTCTGAAAACCACGTCTCTATTGAGAGACAGTCAAGGAGCGCATGGACAGCTGGGACCATCTCGGCCAACACCATTAACTGCAATGAAACATTTGAGGGTGCTCAGGACACAGTATCTCCAGGGATACCATCAAACATTGGTGAGGGACATCGCTCCGAGTCTTCCTTGCAGACCACTCCCCCACACCCAAACCTAGGAGGAACCTAGGAGGAAAAAATCCATTTTGAAACCATAGAATACTCAAGGTTTTCAAGCAAAGGGTCATAGACCTGTAGAGTTGGTAGGGATCACAAGGTCCAACTCTCTGTGCAGGAAAACCAGTTCAACCGTCCTTGAACAGTGGCTGTCCAGCCTCTTCTTAAAAACCTCCAACGATGCGAACCGGTTACCGTCACTAAACAAATGGTTGTTAAGCGAGGACTACCTGTATAAGACCAATGGATGTATTCCTTGGCACTAGTTAAATGATCCAAAGCAACTGAACCTGCCTGGAAGAGAAGGATAAAGAAAAGGGAGAAAGTCAGTGAAGGGAAAGACTTAGTGGTGAGAGAAAAAATAGGAAGACACACAGCATTTTTCAGTGTCTTTAGTGTTAATCACCAGGAAGGAAAAAAAGAAATGAGCTATGGGTATTGTATAATTGCAAGAAATTTTGAGGAATAGGTTGTGTCCAGAGAAATGCAATTAAGCCTTAATAATCTGGCACACTGGGGGCAACGAGGAAAAATACTATACATTGATCGAAACGCAACTTTAGAAAAAATGCGTGTGGAAAGAAAAATACCTAAATTAATCAGACACTTAATGATACTTCCAACCATTTTTCTAACAGATTGCCTTAATTACAGGAAATGGGATTGACGGAGCCACACAAGGAGACAAGAAAACGTCTCTTTCCATTTCAAACTCATAAAAAGAAAAAAGCCACAAATTATTTTCTTTGGAAACTCCACCAGATCCATCTTTTCTGAGTAGCAATCTTTTTTTATTATGATGATGGTTAATGATTATGCACCATCAAGTCAGTGTTGACTCTTAGCAGGCAAGTAGACCTTCTCCACGTAGACCGACCTTCTCCAGATCCTTCAGATCTCCCAACAGTGCATCCATCACCACTGTAAATGAGTCCATCCTTCTTGTAGGGACCATTGTAGGCTGAAAGATCCATCTGCACAATCCTCGGCCACCTCATCAGTGCAAGCACACCACACTACCCATAAGAACATCACCAATATTCAAAAGGGATTTTCCCCCCATCCAAATGAATGAAACAAAGCAGAAGATATTTTTGCTGGAGCACAGAGGTCAGTGCCTGTAGAATAGACATAGCTGTGTAGATAATCTTTTTACAACCCTAACCCTGTGACACTCTATGGAAGCGAAAGTTGAACTTTAAAGAAGCAGGATAGGAAGAGTATTGACACTTTTGAACTTTGGTGTTGGTGAAGACACCTGAGAATTCCATGAACATCCAAGAAAACAAACCGATGGATCATTGAACAAATCAACCCAGAATTCCCACTTGAAGCACAAATGACCAGGCTAAAATTATCCTACTTTAGACACATTATGTGAAGATTCAGCTCTCTGGAGAAGGCTTTGATGCTGGGAAAGGTGGAAGGAAAGAGAAGAAGAGAATGACCAGCAGCATGATGGAGGGACTCAGTTACAGTGGTGATGGAGGCACCACTGGAAGAACTGAAGGACCAGATTAGGGACAGATCATCATGGAGAAAATCTATTTGGTCGCTAGGGGTCAAAAACAGCTTGATGGCACATAATCAATCAATCAAGCTGGACTTGGAGAAAATGCTTTATGCAGGTGTTTTCCCAGTGCCCCTTGGTTCACAAAAATTAGGGCGGTGCCGGTGCTTCCACCGCCGTTGGTGTGTTGCCAACGGGAAAAGTTTGGAAAGCCCTGCCTTAGAGGGTACAAGAGTCTCAAACATCCCCAATTAGTAATACTGGTTGAGGAAAATGGGAAGAAGACACAAGAAAACTGGACACACTTTTCTTGCCCTAGGACTTCAGAGCAGCAAATTGTGGTAATTGACCAAAGTTTATTGAAAGTTGCCATCTCTATTTCTTAGGGAAACAAGAATACATCAGGTCTCAGGAAAACCAGTCTGGTCCTTTCATTATTCAGAAAAGATCATCTCCCTGGTTTTTCGTCTTGACTTGCTAAATAAAACTCAAAACCATTGTGTCTACCCAAGTGCACTCTGGGGGATACATTGGTTTTAGAAGGGAAATTGTTTAGTTGCTGAAATTCTTGCAGTCTCATCTCTTTTTTTCCAATAAGACAATATATGACTTCTTTTCTCCCCATCACTTCTCTTTTTGTGTCCTAAGATCATAAGGCTGAAGACAGAGACTTCTTGGGAATTTTTTTTCCAGCTGAAACGCTACATTAAAAACTATAAACAAATAATCACATTCACTCATTCTATTAAAGGCAGGTGAATAAGGCCCTACCCACCAAAAATCAAATTCTTGGATAAAAATGTACTGGCACACTCTTGCTTTCTTAAGCAAACTGGGGCCCAGGCCTGCTTAAGAACCACTGTAACTTCAGATCAATAGTAAACTAAATATGCTTTATCCATCATCAATATTTTGTCTAACCACCTGTAACAAAATTTTCAGCCTTATTACCAAGGAGATGGATCTCTCTGTCTCCACTTACCAGCCTTATGGCACTGAGCCCTATCTATTTCATTTTTAATTTCCCCCCCATTTTCTTTCCAAGAGCTTGTCATATATCTTATTATTGGAAATTCAGTGCTAACAGAACACCGATTGGGCTGAGATGATATATCTTCGAAGGTGGACGCATCACTCCTGTCAACCCAGGATTGTTCCTGAAAGTTGTGAATAAAGTTGCTACCTACTTCATTTCCTTGACAAAGCAAAGAAGAACCTCAAAGATGGACAGAACTGCTAAAGATGGACAGAAGGCTGAAGGCCCAAGGGTGCCCAACTGGATTGGAATTAGGGGGTCACATTCCAAGGGTAGGCAGGGCCAGGATGAAAGAGTAGGTGGTGTAATGGTCAGCTCTGGATCCAACAGGTCAAAACTCTGCTGGCATTTTAGAAAGGTCACTGCCCAGAGTCACTGTTGTGAGATGAGTGGCCATATAAACTGATTGATTGGTTTAAATAAATAAAATATTCAGTAGTTCATCCTCCTTCTACTCCTCCAGAGGAGGCTAGATATCAGATTAGTTGGGGGGGAACAGCCCTTATTCATCTATGTTCTGCCGTTACTTCTGCACAGTTGTCATTAAGAAATCCCACCACCAAGGTCCTTATATGCATATCACGCGCGGTTAAATGGTGAATTGTATAATTGATGTATATATATGGTTGTAAGCCGCCTAGAGTCCTCCATTAGGGAGGGGATATGTGGGGTATAAATATCACAATAAATTAAAAAATATATTATATGCATCAGGAGGTCTAGCCATGTTGACCTAAGTGTCAATAGACCTTGTATGATCAGAAACATTGATTTAGCAACATTTCCTGTATTTGAGTCTCAATAGCTATCAAGCAGAAGATGTTGAATCAGCGAGCTATTTTGTTGTTGTTCAGTCGTTTAGTCGTGTCCGACTCTTCGTGACCTCATGGACCATAGCACGCCAGGCCTTCCTGTCCTCCACTGCCTCCCGGAGTTTACTCAAATTCATCTTCATCACATCGGTGATGCTATCTAACCATCTCATCCTCTGCCGTCCCCTTCTCCTTTTGCCTTCAGTCTTTCCCAGCATCAGGGTCTTTTCCAGTGAGTCCTCTCTTCGCATTAGGTGGCCAAAGTATGTGAGCTTTAGCTTCAGTATCTGTCCTTCCAATGAGCAGTCAGGGTTGATTTCCTTTAGGATTGACTGATTTGACCTCCTTGCAGTCCAAGGGACCCTTAAGAGTCTTCTCCAGCACCACAGTTCGAAAGCATCAATTCTTCGGCGCTCAGCCTTCCTTATGGTCCAACTCTCACAGCCATACATTACTACTGGGAAAACCATAGCTTTAACTACACGAGTGGGCTATAGCAGTCTTTTTTGGATTTACTACAAGTGGAAGAGGAGGAGGAGAACAGACGAAGTCTGTTACACCAGCCTTGATATCAGCTAAAATCACTTGAAGGTGATGAAGATGTAGATGAGATTTTGCCAGAGAGTAAAGTAGATGAGCTAGCTAACAAATCTTCCTTAATAGTTGTCTTCCCACACAATACATACCTAAGAAATCCAGCAGAGTTTTAAAACCAGTGAGACAGTGAGGGTTGTAACAAAGTTATGCCAGTCAAAAGATATTGTTGTTGTTGTTGTTCAGTCGTTTAGTCGTGTCCGACTCTTCGTGACCTCATGGACCATGGCACGCCAGGCCTTCCTGTCCTCCACTGTCTCTCGGAGTTTACTCAAATTCATGTTCCTTACATCGGTGATGCTATCTAACCATCTCATCCTCTGCCGTCCCCTTCTCCTTTTGCCTTCAGTCTTTCCCAGCATCAGGGTCTTTTCCAGGGAGTCCTCTCTTCGCATTAGGTGGCCAAAGTATTTGAGCTTCAGCTTCAGCAATTTTGCTGAGACAATATTGGGCAAAGGAAAGCTATCAACTTCCCAATGACAGGAAGGAAGCCATCTGATGATGAACCAATTTTGAACACCAATTATTTTCTGAAGACAGTAATAAAAAGATGAACAATCATTATATCAGCATTGTGATTCCCTGCAGCAGTACAGGAATACAGAGAAGTTTAAAAGGAGGGGGAAACATGTTTGGAATTGACCAAAATCTACAGTCGCCAAACTGGTATGAGAACGGAACGCAACAGCGACAATCCAAAATCTACATTATTCTTCATTCTGTAGTTCCTTTATCAAACTTGGGCACAGATTCAGGCATGTTGGAAATAACAAAGGAGAATGATATTAAGAACTCTGCAGTCAATGTAACTTTCAATCGGACCGACTGATGTATTTCTCCCTCCCCAAATTCCCAATTTCTACTCAGTAGCTCCATTCACATCACACACTAATCATATGCCAACCTTGTTTTAGCCTAGTTGGTTGTGCAAAGCCTGTGTTGTTAGTTTATAGTTAGTGTTTGTTCAAATGCAGAAAATTGGGTTAATGGTTATCAGGTCTGTTAGCCATTGGTAAGTGTGACCTGAGCCACTGAGAAATGATATGGTTAAAATATCTAATATTTTATTATAGGATTGGATAGAGAGAGACCCCTTAAACTCTTTTTGAGAGCTGTCCTTGTTCCCCATTGTATTCTGTGTCACGATCATTTTTTTTCATCATTCCTCTGTGTCGAAGTCAATGGTCCAGTCAACAAGAATCGTATGGACAAATGCAAAGAACCAAAATAATGTTGGAAATTGTAACTGAATTCAGTTCTGTTTTTCTACTGCCTGGAATAAAAAAGGATGGCTCCATCTAACCATTTCAAAAGCCAAAACTTAATTTGGATGGGTTTGGTTATGTGTAGGGCCCGGATAGTTAACTCCATGCTCCCCTAAAAGAAATGAAGGCTCATTGGCCAGTCTACCATGTTTTAGAATGTCTCTGATGAAGGATTCCAGTCCAAAATGCATTTAAAATAGCTCTACTAGCAGAGATTTTTTTTTCTTGATTTGTTTGCTCGCTTGGCCAGTGTCTTACAGCTGCCCTGGTCCCATGTGTGTTTTTGTTTTTCTAAAATATTCCCTGAAAGTTGTATCAACACCCTATTCTTCCATTATTGTTCTTCAGCCAGAATCAACCGCTGTCATGAGATTGCACAGGAAGAAAATGCTTGTGAGATGCAAGTGAAGTGGGAAATTCAATATCCCACATTATCTGGACGACGTTACAGGACCCGGCTTTGTCCTGGAGTGAGTCTACCAACTGGGGTTCATGGGAAATTAATCAGGCATCTAGGCTCAGCCATCCATTACTGCTTAAAGCAATATTTGAGGATTTAGAGGTCAGAATTGCTTAGAGCAAATGCAGCTCAAATATAGTCATCATTACGTGCCTTAGATAAGAATGATAATCATTCCCCATTGCTCTCCAATATTATAGAAGAAAAAGCAGATATTTTAAAATTCTAATGGCAGCCAAAAAATCCCTCAGGAATTGAAGGCAAACCCTCACTGAAGTCTGTGCAAAAATTCCCATTGATCTCAGATCTGGGGGGAAAGTCCTGGCCGTGTGTGTAAAAGCTTTCTTGAAGGTAACTCTCGTTCTTTGCCATTGGTACACAAATATAGTTAAAAAGAGGAGTTGGGGTATTTTCTGAAGCATGTTTGAGGAGGTTATGAGATCAATAAGAAGAGTGTCAGTTCCTGTGAGGCAATTTAATTGGATTTCCCCCCCCTTCTGGAAATACTAGAGGGGGAGGTAAAACACACACATACACATACACACACAAACACATTCCCTGTGATTTAGCACAAATGAAGAATTGATGGGATTTGAAAAAAGTAATAGAACATTGGTTAGAAGGGCTCAAGGTACGCTATAATTATCCCAGCTGGATTTTCAGTAAAGAAATGGGTTGCACACCAATATAAAGGGAAATGACAATGCATTTCTTAGCTTCGAGCTAAAAAGTTTAGTTTATGGTGACATCAGCATATCTTCCCTGGTTGCCAGTATTAAGTGTGCCTTGGAGAAGGACTGGTGCAAACCATCTCAAATCTTGGGGGGCTACTCCTTCTTTCCTGCCCAGCAATTCCCCCCCTCACCATTAATCTTTTGCCCTGTGATAGCCATACAGGTAGTCCTCGCTTAACAATCATTCATTTAGTGATGGTTCAGACTTATGACGGTGCTGAAAAAACTGACTTACAACTGGTCCTCACACTTAAGACCATTGCGGCATCCCCACAGTCACATGATCACAATTTGGGCACTTGGCAACTGGTTTGCATTTATGACTGTCGCAACGTCCCATGGTCACGTGATCGCCATTCTCAACCTTCCTGGCCGGCTTCTGGCAAGCAAAATCAAGGGGGAACCATGTGATTCATTTAACGACTGCGTGGTTCGCTTAACAACCACCACAAAAAAGATTGTTAAATTGGGTCGGATTCGCTTAATGACAGCTTTGCTTAGTAACTGAAATTCTGGTCCCAATTGTGGTCATTAAGTGAGGACTACCTGTAGAGTGAAGCGTTGAGCCTGTTTAACTAATATGAGAGGTCTGCACACCACACACAAACATCAGGACCCTTTGAGAGGCTGAAAAATTATAGAAGAGTTTGTTCCCAGAAAAATCCAGGAGACCATTAATTACTACAACGAACGGTGGAGTACGACGCCATTATTTTCATTTTTGGCTGAACAGATTGTTTTTGAAAACAGCTGCAGAAAACCAACATTTGCCCCCTGTTCAGATGCTTGCTAAGTATTTCATATCACCTCAGAAATCACTTAAGTCAGAAGTGACAAAGTGAGTGGTAAATTATCCTGCCTTGCCCCCCACATTCTCTTCTCAATGTGGTGTTAATTACATAACCCTCAGTCTTGCCTTTTGGATTTTTTCTTTCCCAGCTTAAAGGCAGTCAGCTAATTGAGATGGGTGGCGCATGGATGGAACACACAGCATGAAAACCTCCCGGCACATCTTGGCTTATTAAGCTGAGATATGCTCTTCCAAAAGGGCCATAGATTTGAAACGCCATTCCCAAAGGAAAGGTCCCTCAAAAGAAATAGGGATTTTGCAAGGTAGGACTCTATTCTAAATAGAACAAATCCCCCTTTTTCTTATCTGAATCGAATTGGCATTACTCTCCCCGGGCATGGAAAATCTCTAGACAGACCAAGCAATGTTCTCAGGGGCTCCCATCTTACAAGTACTCCCTCTGTCTATTTAGAGGCCTGGTTTCTTTGATCTTCTCTAGCTGATCTCAACCACCCATCTGTTTATTCAGAAGTAGCCCTCAAAGATGACATGAGAGAACACTTATGAAAGGGACGTTGTTAGTGTAAGTGGATGAGAAGTAGATAATTTTAGGCCTTTGATTTAATGTTCACATGGAACATCCCTCCCCACTCTAGACATATATATGATTTTGGTTGAGAAACACACAACTAGCTTAGGAATATGCATCATTTGACCATAGAAAAGGATAAATAAATTCCTAAACCAATCCTCTGAGTATTTATAAGCTTTTTTGTGCCAGAAAACCACACCCTAATTCTGATTTAGAAAGAAAAAGAAGAGAAATGCTGTAGGGACTGTTTTTTAGCTCTGTGGGCCTCTATCAGGATGGGAAGCACAATGCAATGAATAAAAATACTGAAATTTCCAAAGAAGACTGAAAAACAACAAAATCCACAGCAGGATACAGCCAAGGGTCTGTGAGGATAAATCGATCTTTCAGGCTGATTGCACACGAGCATAGTTGGAGACAGAAGTTTATGACAGGTGTCTCACCTTCTTTGATTTAACTGGTCATTACTTGGTCATTCATCTAGGTCAGAGCTTTCCAAACTTTTCATGTCGGTGACACACTTTTTAGACATGCATCATTTCGAGACACACTCTTACAGCAGGGCACAAGGCAGGCACTAGGACCTGCGTGGAATCACAGCAGGTTTGGAGGCAGCAGGGCACAAGGCAGGCACTAGGACCTGCGCGGAATCACAGCAGGTTTGGAGGCAGCAGGGCACAAGGCAGGCACTAGGACCTGCACGGAATCACAGCAGGTTTGGAGGCAGCAGGGCACAAGCCAGACACTAGGACCTGCGTGGAGTCCTGGCAGGGCAGGTTTGGAGGCAGCAAGGCACAAGGCGGGCACTAGGACCTGTGTGGAATCCTGGCAGGGCAGGTTTGGAGGCAGCAAGGCACAAGGCAGGCACTAGGACCTGTGCGGAATCCTGGCAGGGCAGGTTTGGAGGCAGCAAGACACAAGGCAGGCACTAGGACCTGCGTGGAATCCTGGCAGGGCTCGGAGGCAGCAGCAGCCACGACACACCCAGACACTGCAGCCGACACACTAACGTGTCCCGACACACAGTTTGGAAAGCTCTGATCTAGGTGGATCACTTCAAAACTCAGGCAGGAGAAAAATATTGTGTATCAGAGGGGCTCTAAACAGTTCCCTTTCAGGAGGTACATGACATGCCAAGTCTAAACACTACCGAAGTTTGAGACCAGGTCATTAGAAGCTCACTTTTGCATCATATTCCCTGTCTCTGCAACTACCTGCCTGTTTTGGAGCTCCTTCTGGTGAAGTTCATTTGACTGTTGAAACTGTTGAACAACATTTGCAGCACAATTATTTCCTGGGATTTATTAAGAATGTTCAGTCCAGCATGGCTTTGTCACAACACTATCTCCTTGTCCCTAGGGTCTTTAAGATACTAGATTTCTTCTCCTCATTCAATTTCTGGGTAATCTGCAGCCACACATCATAGGAGATGGAGGGAACAATGTCTTCTAGGATATCTAATTCTGGTCCATAGGGAAGCTACCTAAATACTTTGGTCCAGCCATGTTCAGCCTCAGTCCATCTCTTCTAAACTTACCACCCATTAGCTCTCAACTTACTTTACCCATTCTCATTTGTATGTTTTCCCTCTCTACTAGATCCTCCTTTCCCTAGATACCACCCATGGGTTTTAAGACCTTACTCCAACCCTGACTAGGGTCCAAAACAATCTCTGGTTGCCCACCCCAAACACCACTCCAATCTCTATTCTTACTATTTTAACTAAAAGCAGACAGGAACAAGAGAACTGGATGTTCTTTGAAGCCAGGGAATCTAATTTTCATGTAGGTAAAGGTAAAGGTTCCCCCCGCACAGTTGTGCAGTCGTGTCCGACTCTAGGGACCGGTGCTCATCTCCGTTTGTTAGCCGAAGAGGCAGCGTTGTCCGAAGACGCTTCCACGGTCATGTGGCTGGCATGACGCAAGTGGAACGCTGTTACGTTCCCACCGAAGTGGTACCTATTTATCTACTTGCATTTGCATGCTTCCGAATTGCTAGGTTGGCAAGAGCTGGGGCTGGTGCGGGAGATCCCTCCATCACGCGGGGCTAGGGATTCGAACCTCCGAACTTGCGATCTTCTGATTGACAAGCCTTACCCGCTGAGCCACCACGCCCCTTTAATTTTCATGTAGTAGGACAGTTTTCCACAGCAAAGTGTTTACAGAACATCCAGCCAAGTTCAGGAGGTTCGCCAACCCTCATGCCTGTGTAATTACCTTGTTTTCTACAGGATGGCCAGATGTTGAGTGAAACAGAGTGCATTCCAGATCTATTTCCATCCTGGTATCTCTCCAGGGGTCAACAAAACATAGCAATGTAACTAAGTGGTTCTTACTTCTTCTAGTGCAGTGAGAAGATAATGGGCTCGCCATTAGCAGCAACTTCTGCATTTGGGTTTCTTTGCAATATTTACTATTTAATTTGCTTTTTCCCTGTCCCAGCAGGTAGCATCAGAGGCTTCTGACATTCTTCTCAAACCTATTTCTTCCCAGATTCTGTTATTCCAAGTTGACCGATATAGTTTAAGCATAACTAAAGTTAACTTCGTATAAATTGGAGGGGATTGTACAGTACATATAGCTGAAAGAAGATTCTTTTTCTGTGATGTGTTACCAGTGCACAATAATGCATACAAATAAAACCCCACCCAAAAGGAACCTTGATGCATTCACACATACGATCACAACAAGGTTTTTGTGTTATTGGCTTGCTTGTGTGAGAATTGTGTTAGTTTACCAATCCCTGTGTGAATATTGGGAATGCCCTGTGAATAAGGTATGAAATCATAGGAATACACGTGCATTACACCAATATTGGAATTAAACAATATTGGGGCTTTAGAAATGTTCCTAATTAAACAGCAATGCAGAAAGGAATAACCCAGAACAGAGAGAAGTCACGGTAGAATAAAAGCATCTCATTTCTCCGTATATTAAAACTGTCTCAACCACATTATACATAATTGTGATACAGAGGAAGGGTGGGTTTATCTGCAATATCTAATTTGAATAATCAATTCAGTTTGGATTTATGATTTGATCCCTCCTGGACTACTGTAATAAAATATCCAGATCAGGTCAATTTGATTCGGGAAAACTAATTTTTTTTTTTTTGGGGGGGGGGGGGAAGAGAGAGAGAGAAAAAAAAGTTCTGCACCTGAAGAAAAGTCCTGGTTAATTTCGAGGAAGGCATCCATTGTGATCTGGCGCTTTGATTCAGTTTGGAAATGCAATTAGGAGAGAATCAATCAAGTTGCTATCAAGCTGAATATTCCCTCAACCACAATACAGAAGTTATGAGGGTGCGATGGAAACATCACACCAAGAGACCAGCATGCCTGGTCAGCAACAAGCCTGGGAAAACAAACTGTTATTACACCTAGTCTTACCTTTGATATTCCTTCCACTGGGGGCTTGACAATGTACATCTCAAGTAAGGCCAGCTTGAACAGAAGGGGTGTGAAATATTTATTTCTGGAAGTGACTATCCATAAGCTAACTGCTCGACCACTCGTTTCCTACTCGCCCTCCCCACAAGTAATGTATATTTTATAGTTAAACCTCTAGATCTAGCAACAGAGGCGCACTTTCCCCCTGGCACAAGCTATTTGGACAGCCATCTCTCAGTCACTCAGTGTTGATGCTCCCCCATATCTCCTGGACAAAGGAGTTTTTCAACCCGTACACAGTCCTGTAACATTTGGCACATTCTCTGGGCAAGAGGCTCAGCGGAAAGGGAGAAGCCATTGTTCTAATCTCGATGACCAGGTTTTACAAGGAGGAGAACTTGGACTGGGGAGAGGTCGTTTTTCATCCTGGATGGCAGGGCATGAATGCGCCTCCAACTCCGCCAGCTTCATCAGGATAGGACCAAATGCAAAGGTTATATTTCCTGGGGACCATTCATTTTAAATAGCCGCCACGTCCTTTGCTTGCAGCCACACAAAGCACGGGTGGTCTCTACCCACCGCTTGCCACAAACAGAAACAAGCAAGCCGGGGTAGAGTTTTATCCCGCTTCTCCGGAAATGATTTGTCCACCTGCATTCAATAAACGTTAGCCATTTTGAGAAAATGGGTCACTCCTTTTCAAGGCTGCTCTCCAGCCAGATTTCCCACTGATGCTTTGCGCCGCTTGGAACCAAGTATTCTCTTAAAGTTCTTCGTATATAATATTAAAAGGCTTCGCATTTGCAAGCACGCTGCAGAAAATCAGCCAACATTGCAGACAAATATAAAAGAAAGGATTCTGCTAAAACACCAAAATATGAACAAGTCAATGAAAACAGCAGGAGAATAAAACCAGCGATTCTCCATACACTTGAAACCTACAAGAGCTGGGAGGTTAGGTGCATTTTGAGATGGCAAGGAGTTCAGTAGCATTTGAATGGACAGTGAAAAGGCTTGTTCCAATATGACCTCCAGCCTTACGTTGGAGGAGGAGAATTCCTAGGAGGAAACTCTTAACTTTTCTTGCTGTTTGCAAAGATTCCTGACTGGAGTTGAAACATGCACAACGTTCTTAAGAATTACAGTAGTTTAACCTGGTCCAGGAAGAAATCAGATCATTGTGAGAGGTTGAAAAGTGTTTCCAAGTGATAACATATATGGATAAAGCTGGACGCAGGATGGGCACCAAAACTCAGCACGTAATTTCCAAGCAACAGCAGGCCAGCTTTAAAAAGGTAAAGGTTCCTCCCGCACATTTGTGCAGTCGTGTCCGACTCTAGGGGCCGGTGCTCATCTCCGTTTGTTATTTTTTTATTTTATAGTGCTATTTATACCCCGCCTATCCCCTCCCTAGTGGAGGACTCTAGGCGGCATACAATCATATATATACAATTCAATTATACATCAATTCCAAATATATACAATTCACCGCTCGTGAAAGGAGAGGGGTAAGGGAACCAACTCTATTAGGCTCTGGACTACAATTCCCAGGATGCCTTGAGCCGGCTGCTGACGTCCTGTAGCTGTCACATCCGGGTCCGTCATCACCAACGCTGTTTGATCTTCCTCCGATCCTTTGATCCTCTCCTCTCCGGTGGAGCTGACTTCCCGACAGGACGCCAGCAAATTAGCCCACTTTAAGGTGGTACCCATTTATCTACTTGCAAGGCTTTCGAACTGCTGGGTTGACAGGAGCTAGGACTTAAGGACGAGAGCTCACCTCATCCCGCGGGGTTCGAACTGCCAACCTTTTGATCGGCAGCCTACAGCTCGGCTGTTTAACCAGCTGAGTCACCGCGTCCCTCTTTGTTAGCCAAAGAGCCAGCGTTGTCCGAAGACGCTTCCACAGTCATGTGGCTGGCATGATGCATGCGGAACGCTGTTACCCACCCACCGAAGTGGTACCTATTCATCTACTTGCATTTGCATGCTTTCGAATTGCTAGGTTGGCAAGAGCTGGGGCGAGTGCGGGAGCTCACTCCGTCACGCGGGACTAGGGATTCGAACCTCCGAACTTGCAATCTTTCAATCGACAAGCCTGGCGTCTTACCCGCTGAGCCACCACGCCCCTCCAAGGCCTCTAAGGCCAGCTTTAGCTGCCATCTAAATTTCCCATAATGCCTCAGCTCAGTGCTTGTTTGGGGCATTATGGGAAAGAGCTAGACTTAGTTCTTTGGGGCTGCTGGGAAGCACAGCTACCCCCTCCCTATTCCCCTTGGTAAACCCGTCAGAACCTCAAAAGGTTATAGCTGTGGAACTTCAGGATAGCAAATAGCAGCAAGCAAGCGAGAACCCCTTTCTCCACATTCCAAATTTAATTTGCACAGAACACCACAGACTATTTGAGAGTTTCTGCCATGTGCTTAAGGTATTAACAACAGCTCTTTGCTAACAGCATTAGAAAGGATTGTGGCAAGGCAAAAAAAATGTTAGGAATAAAGAGAAAAAATATTTTATTGGCAGAAAGGGGAAAGGGGGAGTCGGTTGTTTCATCTCCTTCCAAGAATAACTTAATGAAAAAGGATCAGACATAGCCACTAAGGCAGCCTCTGATGCGTACATATTATAAATCAGCAGTGCCCTAAGGCATAATGTTTATATAGACACTTAAATTTAAAATAAGAACACTCCGTCTTCATTGCAACAAACAGAGATTCAATTACTTTGAGTCTTACAGTCTGAATAATATACAGCATAATGCTACATTTTGGTCCCCCGAGGTATCTTTCCCTTGCAGCTCATTTAAATCACCTGGCAAACGAAAGAAATTAAATGCAGCATACAAAGAATGAATATGAATATATATATATATATATATATATATATATATATATATATATATCCTTTACGTTCGATATGATTTGCAAAAAGAAAAAGAGCAATCTTCTATTTCCATAAATACAAAGCATGACAAAGCTTTTGACACCTCACCGATTTTTCCCCCCTCTCTAGACAAAAGGAGGAACATTTGGTTGCTAAAGGACTTTGATGAATCCATTGTAATAGCCTTATTGCTAGCTAGATAAAAATAGAGTTGCGGAAATGGTGGGGGAGAAACCTGAGCTGAATGCAGTTGCAAGCATAAGGTAGCACATCATTCTGATTATCCTTTGCCAGTGTGTGGAAATGACGATGCTGCATTTAGAAAAACCCTTTGTTCCCACCCAAGTCTGAGAGCCATTTGGCACATTCAGGTTCTTCATGGCATCCACAGCCAGGAATGTTGACACTCATCCTAAGAAAAAGGACTTTTCCAAAAATATTGCCCCTTCCTTTTTGAAACATACCTTTTGAAATATGTCTATGAAGGTTCTCAGTCATCCAGGTGGAATGGTCTGTAGCTTGAATCATGTCAACTGGATTTCTATTTTCTCTGTGGAAACGTTTCGCTCCTTATCCAAGGAGCTTCTTCAGTCTGAGCAAAGTTTGCTCAGACTGAAGAAGCTCCTTGGATAAGGAGCGAAACGTTTCCACAGAGAAAATAGAAATCCAGTTGACATGATTCAAGCTACATACCTTTTGAAATTTCTCTTCATTAGCCATCTCTAGACTGGCTTGGAATTTTCTCTTGGGGAGCCAACTAAGTGACAACCTACACACACTTTGTCATTAGGAGTGATTGCTTTTCTTGATTTCCTGTTTTGTTTTAAATTTTGTGAGGTTGATTGATTGATTGATTGATTGATTGATTGATTGATTGATTTCTACAGCCGCCCATCTCAACAAGTGACTGTGTTTATGTGTTTATGTATTCCAACATTTATATACCCCCAAATTCAAATGAAAAGAAAAATAATTCACAGTCATAAAAGCATAAAAAGCATACAATAAAACAAAGCAATAACCACCATCAAAACCAACCATGATCATTTCCATAAAAAGCAAGTTAAGAAATAGAACGGAATTTAAATCCAAATCTGAAACAAAAACCCAAAACAAATCTTTGAACACCTTCCTCGCTTCTTCGGACTCCAACCAACTTGCAGTGCTTTTTGACATAAGCTTTAAAAACTCTAATGCAGAGCTTTCCAAACTGTGTGTCGGGACACGTTAGTGTGTCGGCTGCAGTGTCTGGGTGTGTCGCGGCTGCTGCTGCCTCCGAGCCCTGCCAGGATTCCACGCAGGTCCTAGTGCCTGCCTTGTGCTTTGCTGCCTCCAAACTTGCTGTGATTCCATGCAGGTCCTAGTGCCTGCCTTGTGCCTTGCTGCCTCCAAACCTGCCCTGCCAGGATTCCACGCAGGTCCTAGTGCCTGCCTTACGCCTTGCTGCCTCCAAACCTGCTGTGATTCCACGCAGGTCCTAGTGCCTGCCTTGTGCCCTGCTGTAAGAGTGTGTCGCGAAATGATGCCCTGCTGTAAGAGTGTGTCGCGAAATGATGCATGTCTAAAAATTGTGTCACCAACATGAAAAGTTTGGAAAGCTCTGGTCTAATGTTTGTATTTACCTTGTTGCAAAATATATGATATATATGGAAGCCACTCAATTTTAATTCTCAAATTCTCAAAACTTTGTTATGAGTAGCAGTCCAGATGACCCTTGGATTCACACAATTTCTCTACTCCCTTCTCTGTCTCCATCATTTCTCATCACTAAATTACACCTTAAATCTGAACCTAGACAACAGCAACCCATTTTGTCTCTGGCTTACTCCTGTAAGTAATACTTTATTGATTAGTCTATTTGACCATATCAACACATAGGCCACGGTAAAATGCTTTAAGACAAAATACGGTAAAATACAATATAATGAGATAAAATAGACTACAGTAGAATAAAATGGACATAAGGATGAGGTAAAATAAAGCTAAAAGGATAAAAGGTAGGATAAGATAATAAATAAATAAATAATAAATAAAAATGTAATAGAGTACAAGATGTATAATATAATGAATATTAGACTCAAGGACAATATATGTTTAGATAAATTGCATGCAACCCCAATGGGTTCTATACAATGTATTCTCTATGTACGATGTTAAAGAATGGCGACGTTGACCTAGTATCTGCAAAGCGGTAATGTCACAGATTCCAAGTCCAGGGCAGATGCTAACAATCCACTTTGCAGTCAAAATACAGTTGATGCTGAGGATTGTAGATTCTGTACGTTTTATGAAAAGTCTCCACCTTCAATCCAAGTTGACCCATATTAAATCAGCTTCTGCTCTAACTCTGCCCAAGATGCGGTGATCTCGTCTCTTCTTTGTAGTGGCGAAGAGTAGACATAAAAAGCCAAGGCCCTTTGCCTCAATGAGGGTATAGATTTAAGCTTAGATTTAGCTCTGACTTACTAAGACAAGCCTTTTTCAAACCTAGGTTTACAAAGCTGGCTTGTTTCAATCAACTGTAGTTAAACCCATCCAAGGTTTTGGATTTGCTTAATCTAGACCTGAAAGAGATGCTTCCATTTTTCCTTGAATGTGCCAGAGGGAGAACTGGAAAGACAAACTCACCCGCAGATCCTTTTCTTTCTGCTAAATTTTAATTTACTGTTGGTTTAAACACAGTCAGGATCGCAATATGCTATTTATTTATTCTAATCGTATCTCATTTTTTGATTCTAAGTTGCTCGGTGATAGCTGTAGGAGTTTTTATTTTATCTCCTTTCCTGAATATTCTGCTTTTAAGCGCTGCTTTCTGCTGTTTTATACATTTGATTGTTGTTGCTTTGTTTATTGATGTGCATGTACACACCATTATTCTTTCTGCAAGTCATCCTGGAGATTTTAGAGAAAGATGGCATATTTTATACACCTCTCTGCAAGAATGATGAGCAAAATAAAAAGCCAAGCTAAAAAGCAAAATGTATCCATGGATATGCTAAAAAGGGACAACGAACGAAGCCAGAAATGGCTGGTTGTTGGGTTCTTGTTTTGTTTTTTACAGTCATGTTACAAATGTCTTTGGACTACAGTTTCCATAAGGAAGATCAGTACAGTCAGGGATCACATGGGAATTGTGGTCTGAAATATCTGAGAAATATGGGTGATTTATCTGTGTTTAGATGGGAAGCTCATGAGATGGGGGCGTGGTGGCTCAGCGGGTAAGACGCCAGGCTTGTAAGATCCCAAGTTTGGAGGTTCGAATCCCTAGCCCCGCGTGACCGAGTGAGCTCCCGCACTCGCCCCAGCTCTTGCCAGCCTAGCAATTCGAAAGCATGCAAATGCAAGTAGATTAATAGGTACCACCTCGGTGGGAAGGTAACAGCGTTCCACGTGCGTCATGCTGGCCACATGACCGCAGAAGCGTCTTCGGACAACGCTGGCTCTTCGGCTGACAAACGGAGATGAGCACCGGCCCCTAGAGTCGGACACGACTGCACAAATGTGCGGGGGGAACCTTTACCTTTTACATGAGATGGGGTCTTTTGCATCATCTAAAACCTTTCCAAATCAGGAAGCGTAGACAATAAACTGAAGCCTTCTTCCTGCAGAAAGAAGGAATAGGGGTTTAATTAGCTAAGAGCCTTCCCTAAGATTCACCGCGAGTCTCCAGATAAAGCAATCTCATATGATGAGACATGACAATAATGTTTCACCATCATCTAAAAGGGTAAGGACATTTCCTGGTGGCTTCAAGGACACATCATGTCTTTTAGGAACAGTATGGTGTAGGCTTTCACGGCCGATACCCATTGGCAGTGTTGGGCTTCAGGGTCTAGTGACCATGGTCTAGACAACAGAATTCCTGATGTTTCACTGGCAGCTGCGGCTGGCATCTTCCGAGGCAAGGTGGCCTGATACACAGACCACCAACACCTGAGCAGGGACTGACTGGGCTCCTGTCTTTATAGCCAGGTGTCCTGGCTTCTGATTGGTCTTTAGCTGAGCTGGTTTCCGATTGGTGCAGGTTGGTTAGGGCTGGTCTCCGCACCAATCAGAACCACCAGTTTGGCTAAAGACCAATCAGAAGCCAGGACACCTGACTATAAAGACAGGAGTCCAGTCAGTCCCTGCTCAGTTGAAATGTTCTGATTCTTCTTACCAGTTGCAGCTATTTCTCTCTGCAGATGCAATGCCTTATTCCTTGCCCAGCTGTTCCTATCTTCATGTCTGGGGATCTGCAAGGGAGTCATAAAAATCAAGAAGGCATCTGTAATCGTGCAGTCAAGGCCCCTCTCCTTTTTACATGTGTGGCACATAAAATGGGGGTGGAGTTTCAATGGCATGGATTTGGCTGCCATTATGACTTTTTTGACCCCCTCCCTGCAAACCACCCCCTTGTATGTTTTCCTCCCTACAAATAGCTCCATCTCTCCACCTCAGTCTTATCACAGCTGCCCATGTGTCAAAACTTGTATTTTTGAAAGGTTCTGCTCATTGCAGAAAAGGTGTGGAAATTTCTCTATTTAACCACACACACGCATGTGTGAATACATATACACACATATAGAGAGAGGGAGAAAAGGCAGGAAAGGCAGAGAGCATTTCTAAATGTAGCCCTTACCTTACAAAGCTCAGATTGACCCAAGACACCATCCTTCTCATCCTGCTTGGTGCATTCAAGGGAGAGATTTCTGTTCATTTCTGTCAACTCCATATTGAATGAAGACACCTGTTATGAAAAAGGAAAGGGGTGATATTAAATGGAGGAACAAATGTCACCTCAATTTGGTATCATCGTGATGCAACATCAAATGCATCTGCAAACACATTAAGCCAAAAAGCCATGGGCTGTAGCCCAGCCTAAAGCATCGTACATGTGGCTCATGAGCCATGTGAGCTCAGAAAATGGTATGACTTGAATAAACTATGGTTAATTGAACCACAGGTAGGAATGTCTGATGAATATAGTCATAGCATTGCAGGAGGGGGCAGACTGTGGCTGAAACACAATCCGTGTGTGCTTAAATGCGACTGAAATGAATGTCTTCCCCATTCTTCTTATTATCTTATGTCTTCTTTTCTTACATCAAGGTTTCCATTCCCTGTCACCCTACTGAGATTTGTTCCCAAAGCTTCATTTTAACACTTGAATCCTTTGCTTCATACAAGGCACATTTTTAAAGACTTCAACTTTGTCCCAGCCTGAAAACGTTATGAAATGCTTAAATAAAAGCATCCTGCATCAATTTAACCATATTTTTTGTCTACAGAAATTCTGCTTTTAAACTCAGGAGACATCTAAAATGGCTTTTTGTAGGAAAAAGAACTCCAGTCTGCTTCCGATAAAATGTTTAATAAAATTTACAACATTTTGTTCAGATCGAAGTTGGAGGAAACCAAATTTATGATGGGCTGCTTGGCTCAGAGCAACAATAAGTGTCAGCTCAATAAAAGGATGCTTTTTCTTAACACGGACAAAATAAAAAATGGGAGGCAGAGATTCACAAAACATGGCTGGAAAACATCAAGTTACAAACTAACTAATGGAAAAAAATAAAGGGATGTCTTCTTTTTAGGAGATGGAGAACATCTGCATAAGACAACAAGCAGGTTTCCAAAAAAAAAATGCTAACTTTTGAAAATATATAGCCATCAACTCTCACTTTAGACCCCAGTTTTGCTGCTAAAAGTTGCCAGCCAGGTCTTTCTTGGCTAGGGATGGTGCATCTGTGACCTTCCAGATGTTAGCAGACTTAATTCACAACATCTCAGACTATGAGTCAAGCTGGACGATGGAGTCTAACAATAACTCAAGGATGACAGAATGCCTTCACTGCTCTATAAGAGGTCATGAGAAAGTCATAAAGGAACCACCCCTTTCTTTTATCTCCCAATGGTTTGAAACCCAAACATTTCAAATACCCAACCATATTTTAGATGGATCTTCTTCCCCCACCCACCTACGTTGACTGAGTCAAACAATCCAATGTTCCTCTAGATATCAAAGGCAACCTCCAAATGTGTGGAAGTTGGCCATTGATGAGAATTCTGGGTCTTGTAGTCCACATATGAAGTTGTCCAGATCAGGAAATATCAGATAGACCAACTGTTCTAGAAGTCTTAAAGCTGTCATTTCTGATTTATGAATGTAGGTGTTGATGAACAAGATGGATAGATGTTTTTCCCGAGTCAAGATGGGAGATGGGAGATGATGGGAGATAGAGATAGAGAGATAGAGAGATAGAGAGATAGAGAGATAGAGAGATAAAGAGATAGAGATAGAGATAGAGATAGAGATAGAGATAGAGATAGAGATAGAGATAGAGATAGAGATAGAGATAGAGATAGAGATAGAGATAGAGATAGAGATAGAGATAGAGATAGAGATAGATCTCAAAATCCATCTTGAAACATGAAGGTACCATTTGTCAGATCATAGCAGTAAGAAGGTCAGCAACCTGACACTAAAAGCTAGTAATTCAAAGCACTCTTCAGAGAGACTTCAGGATGAGAAGGCAGCTTTGCTAGTCAACAGAGATATGTAATTTTCCCACGCTTTTGCTAAGATGGAGCAATTTGCACAGCTCAACCGAGGGTGTGGATGGGTTTCATAACAGACCTCTTCAGGAGAAATGTCTAAAAAGGACCAGAATGAAAAGGAAATGACGACTCCAGCTGTCTAGAACCCAACAATAAATGTCCTTATGAGTTTCTAAATAAGATCCTGTATGAACAATGTGCTTATTTTCCTTCTGAGGTTGCCTCCTTGCTACATAAATATGCAATGTTTGAAAAAAAAAAAAGCAAAAACAGTAACTAGTGGAGATGAAACAAAAAACAAAAAATTAAAATTGACACATTGCAAACCAGTAAAAGTTTCCAAAACACTATAGATGCCTACAAGAAACCAAGTCTAGCATCTTCCATTACACACAGCTGTCATCTACCCACTTGGGTAGGTATAATTGTATATATATTTAAAGTAAGTCCTAGGCATTTCTCCCCCCCCCCCCCCACCCCCGTTTTCCGGACCATCACATTATTTTGATGAGGCCTTCAAGAATCATTGAGAAAGGGTTGGTGACATGGCTGAGAATGGTCTTTTAATGCAAACAATCAAACTCCTGTAACAAATCTCAAGCTGCCAAATTTTGCAGCAAATGTTGGTGGCCTAATCCTGTGTTTCTCAACCTTAGCAACTTTAAGATGTGTGGACTTCAACTCCCAGAATTCCCCATGCTGGCTGGGGAATTCTAGGAGTTGAAGTCCACACATCTTAAAGTTGTCTGGGGAATTCTGGGAGTGCTGGCTGGGGAATGCTGGGGGTTGAAGTCCACACATCTTAAAGTTGCTAAGGTTGAGAAACACTGGCCTAATCTAACAAGATTCTGGGGGGAAAACTTTAAAAATGACCCTTGGGGTGGTTTTTAAACAAAGCAAGCTAACTCTCCTGTCCTTTTCACTTTGTCTTGCATCTGGGTTTGTTCTGTTTATTTTCTGGCCTCTTTGGATCAAATCTATAACTCAGTGGATGCTTGTTATCTGCAGCACGGAAATCCCGCATACATCTTCCTTAACGAAGGTTATTCTGTCATATTTGAACTCTTGAAAATGAGGCAGGGTTGGTAAACAACTTTCTCCCTTGATCCTTTAATCCAGTTGACTTTTTATGTATTGTAAGCACTCATTAGAGATGATTTGTGTAACAGACTTCTTTGCTTTGCAATATTGGTGTGTTTGTTTAAAGCCCCTTGCATAAATGCCTTCCATGATGGATCAGGATGCCTTTCGGAAGACGTTCTTCCAAATTGTGATTTGTAAGGAAATCAGAGGAAGGCTATTAGAAAAATTATGAAGTGAAGACTGATTTCCTGGGAGGTACAACTGAAGAGCTGGAATAAAACACCTCATGCCTGGGGCAGAGCAGAAAAAAAAAATCCAGAGCTTTTCCCCCTACCAGTTCTCATTCAGTTTGATGAAAGAGACTTGACATTCAAAAGTTCTTTGGAAGATGAAAGTTTCCGTGAAATAGGTGGACTGTGGCATTCTGATAATTCAGTGATGACATGTCTAACATTGTTTGCTTCAGCGTCCTCGCTTCCCTTTTACAATCCTGTTTTCAATTATCTACAGCCAGCTTCCAATGTTCCCATTCAGTTGTAAGGATGGACTTCAAGAGGCACTTTCTTCCCTGGGGTTTTTCCAGTAGCAGTGCTGTGGTCTCATTTGGTCCTGGAGAAGCTGTTGAAGGATTTCCCTTCCCCTGGAGAAAAGATTCCCTCAATTACTCTGTCTGGTAACCTGGGGGTGATGTTTGAGGAACTGGTTCTAAACAAACCAAGGGGGGGGGTCTTCTTGGCTTGGTTGATGCTTTTGACCTTCAGTCCCTTGTGTTTGTCTCACACAACAAGCTGTAAACAAACCACAGGTGCCTGTTTCCAAGCTGTGCAATGCAGATGATGGAGGAGCAAATCCACCAATAATGAGTAAGTCTATCCTGCCACGTCGGAAAGCACCACCATAAAATGGGCGTGCATATGATCATTGATGCTTGGGCTGTCTCATCTCAGATTCTCAAGAACCAGTCAGATCTTGGCAGAGGAGCAATATTTCTTCTCCAGTCAGGATTCTCCCAGTGTGATTGATCTGTCCTTCCCTGGTTCTCTGACTCTGTTTTTCGGTTCTCCTGGTTATCAGCCTTTAGAACGACATGGGGTCAAGATCCTAATCCCACGCTGAGCCATGCTCTTCCATCTCTGACCAATTCTCCCCTTTGAATGAAAACAGCAACATTTGCAAACCTGGCCTCAACCCAGAGTCTAACGGGAAACTCGCACCCAACTCCCTCCAACTGCTTCACCACAATGCACAGCCTGGACTCCCCATCTGTTCTTCCACACCAGAAGAAGAGCTTGACATTTTAGGAGATTTATAAAGAGAAACCAGAAAATTAGCTTCCACCGAGTGACCTTGACTTGATGATGAAAAAGAAACCTCTGGCAGGTTGCCATGCGAAGCTATAAAGACTCTAGGAGGCAAAAATAAAATCAAGGGGATGGGAGAAGGCAAACGGCTGTATGCGAAGGTTGTGCAGAACTGCGTGTACTGAAGCTTAATTTGGGTGCTCAGATCTGGGCTACAAAAATTGTGACCACCACTAGGGGCAACAGAGATACAGAGCTTTGTCCTTCTCTTTGCTGCCCCCTTGTGATCGACTGTATGCTTGCAGCCCAGCTCTGATTATTTATTATTTTAAATCCGTTCAATCGTGTCCGATTCTCGGAGACTGCCTGGACAAGTCCCTGCAGTTTTCTTGGCAAGGTTTTTCAGAAGTGGTTTGCCATTGCCTCCTTCCTAGGACTGAGAGAAAGTGGCTGGCCCAGGTCACCCAGCTGACTTTCTGCCCAAGGCAGGACTAGAACTCATAGTCTTCCAGTTTCTAGCCTGATGCCTTAACCACTACACCAACTGGCTCTTCCAGCTCTGATAGATCCAGCTTAATCATCTATCTCAGTGTTTCTCAACCTTAGCAACATTAATATGTCTGGACTTCAACTCCCGGAATTCCCCAGCCAGCCATGCCGGACTTGCAAGATTGATGTCAGCCTTCCCAGGTAGACCAGACAGGAAACGCAAGTAGATGAGCTAATTCTACTTTATTGTAAGGCTACATTAACAGAATCTTGCAAGTCTGAAAGTACACTGAGCCTCTTGGCCCGCCCACTATCCAGCTGTGGGCTCTGCCCTCTCTTATCTGGCCTTTCCCTAAGCAGCATCTCTTTGCCCTGTCTCCCAAGGTCTTTCCCACATACCATTACAGCCAGAAGTCTGGGAGTTAGATTCTCCATCCAACTGTCCTCAACCAACCATCCAAGTTGAGGATGACTCATCTACATCATGGCAATGTTTTCTATATACCCAGTAGGCACAAAATATCTGTTGCGCCTATATTTACCATTTTTATGCAATACGCTTCTACGAGGAGGGCTCTTTTCAAAGTGTCCATTGCATTTACTCACAGCACCCCATGTCTTTCCAAACCATGGACAGCGCCACAAAGCGATGCCCCTTGATGGTTCCTCCCCCAAAATTTGCAGCCACCAACATTAACTTGTATCCTTTTGGTTGGATTTCACGGGAGAGCAAGCTTGAAGTGTTTCATGTCGTCTCAGAGGGAGAAGAAATGAAACAGGTAATTCTAACTCCTACGCTGCTGGGTGGGGAGAGGGAATTTCCATTACAAGAATAATATACCAGGGAGCTATTGATGTGAAGAAAACCACAAACACACGGAAAATAAAAGCAAAGCAGTGAATTAAAATTTCCACCTCCGAACTGCACCTTAGCGGTGCAGCAGAGGATGGGGGAGAACAGGGGGAGAAGAAAAACACTTTTGCAGAAATTACAATAGTCATTCCCTTGGAGATCTGTTTGGCGTTTCTCTCAGCGCACCAGACTGTGGATTAAAGAAACCATTAATATAAAAGGAATGATATTTCTTCAGGTTAAATCAGCAGCAAGAGGATGCGGAGAACGTTCTCCGTCAAGGGTATCTCAGAAACCTCAGATCGGGGTGTCCTTGCAAAGGAATAAAGGTCATGCGGAAAATTTCATCTCCAGGTTTCCTCCTCCTCCACTTAAATGAAATGGATATTCTTGCCTTTGTCCCACCCCAAAGGAAAAGGAGTTCATGAAATTTTCACATGGGGGGGGGGGGTCTGACATTTCCTTTTGCTGAAAGCTTTTCATTGGGCAGCCTCCTTCGCCTTCCAGTTTTCCATTCGAGCCTGAGGGAAGACTTGAGAAAGAATCTCCCTTCATGCAATTTCAAAACCTTTAACAGGTAGCCAGGGAGGCTGCAGAGGGAGGGAGGGAGGGAAGGAAGGAATCTAGCTATATGGGAAGGAAGGAAGGAAGGAAGGAAGGAAGGAAGGAAGGAAGGAAGGAAGGAAGGAAGGAAGGAAGGAAGGAAGGAAGGAATCTAGAAGGAAGGAAGGAAGGAAGGAAGGAAGGAAGGAAGGAAGGAAGGAAGGAAGGAAGGAAGGAAGGAAGGAAGGAATCTAGCTATATGGGAAGGAGGGAAGGAAGGAAGATGGAAGAAGAGGTGAAAGGAAAAGAAAAAGAGGAATGAAGGAACTGTCACAATGAGAAAAATAATTCATCATGCCAGCACAGGAAAAACAATGAAAAAATTCAGCAAGATTATCTTTTTAAAAAAAAAGACTTTCAGATTTACACAGTAAGAAAACCCCTTTTACTTCAGGACTTACACCCCTCTGACACCCTCCTTTGTGAAAAGGCACAAAAGTTCCTTTCTGCGTAATTCAGCCCCACTGTGAGGACAACCCTGCTAAGAAATAGGAGAAGGATGCCAGCCAGCTGAATCCAGAAATGTGCAGGAGCGCAGGAGTGCAGAACGCTGGATGGGCCATACTTGAACAGCATATTTAAAACTCTCCTCTTCGGTTCGGAACAAACTTCCCCCCCTGTTCATCTTGGGGCTCCTTGCCAAGCTGACTTTCTCAAGGTCTCAATATCTATTTATTGTAGTGGAAGTTATCAAACCATGTGATGACATAGCTAAACCTGGAGGCGGCGGGAGGAAGTCGGCCAAAGAGTGTGGTTCCTCTCACCACTCGGCAGGGGATTAAGGGATTAGAAAACCGCTCTACAAAGTCCTATCTCGCCAATCCCATTTTTTTGGGCGCACGGCGCCGTGCTCCATTGCACCTATTCTTTCCCAGCATCAGAGCTCTTGTTTAAATGTGAAGTCTTCTTCCAGGGCTTAATTGTTTTTTTCTGGGCACTTTCAGAGACTGCTGCAGAGATGGGGCTCCCACGGCCTTGCCTGCTGGAGGCCTCGTTAAGCTAGATGGGCTGTTTCTGCTGGAAGACAGCAGGCAATTGGGCACAGGGGGGGCCATGCTGAGGATTCACACATCCCCTCAAATCCTGGGTGTTTCTTTTGGAGCAATCCCAAAGTTGCCATCAAGTACAGTAGATATTTTTTTATGTGATAGGAGAAAATGAAACACCTTCTGAATTTGGGCCAGTCAATTTCTCTAGGGCTACTTTGACCTCAGGAAGGAAGGAAGGAAGGAAGGAAGGAAGGAAGGAAGGAAGGAAGGAAGGAAGGAAGGAAGGAAGGAAGGAAGGAAGGAAGGAAGGAAGGAAGGAAGGAAGGAAGGAAGGCAGGCTGCATGCCTGCCTGCCTGCCTGCCTGCCTGCCTACAAGAGGTCAAAGTAGCCCTAGAGAAATTGACTGGCCCAAATTGACTGGCCCATATCTATCATATGTCTATCAATCTCTATTGTCAAATCTTGACAATAGAGATTGATAGACATATGATAGGTAGGTAGAATGATAGAGCCGATAGGGACAGATGATAGAGACAGACAGATAGATAGATAACTTTTGGCATTATGGGAAATTCAAATGGAGGCACTTAAGTGTCAAGGGCTAAAGATTAGGGCTTCAAAGCACCACCTGTAAGGCATCCCTTCAAAGCTCCGATCAAGACAGTGCTCCAAGCTGAAACAGCTCTGCCAAATCCAATCCCTTGTCCTCAAGGCTTTGCTTTGAAGCTTTGAAACAAAACAACTCGGTCCTCTTCATCACAGCCCTGTTTCAAATCAGAACCCTTTGAAGATCCAAAGCCAAGCTGGTATCCAGCTAAGAAGCTGATTAAAACCAATTCAGGAGCCTAGTGTTAGATGGGGGAGAGTTTGCGCTATAGCCTCATCTTCTTCATTTGGGCAAGAGCAGGATGAGGGTGATGGGACATGTAACTTGCTCCTCCTCTCCCTCTTTAGTTGACCATCCGCCACACATCTAAGTGCTTCAAGTGATGGTGTGATCCTAAAATTCCCAAACAGTGTGAGGGTAAGACTTAATATTGCTTTACATTATTCAACAGGAAATACAAAATTGGTCCCTTATATTCAGTTTGGCATTCACATCAGCACTGGTTTGTCATAAAATATAATGGTACACATGCTTTCTTGAGTTCAGCAGCTCTTTCATTTTCTCTTTTCAAGTCTGGAGGTGGGACCAGATTTTGGGGAGGGGGGGGCAAGAGACCTTCCCAATCCCTGCCACTTCAGAATTGGGAATCAAATCTTGGAAAGCCGTCTAATGCAAGGGGCACAGCCTTGTTCAGGCCAAGGATGATCCTTGGCTTTTGAGCTGCATGGTACATCACATGAAACAGCAAAGTCCTTCCAAATTATTTTGTACTAGGTTTTAAAAAAAAAACTCAGCTAATTATTATCTTGTTCTTCAACTAGGTAATTAATTTTTTGCATTGGTGCTCTGCTCCTTTCCTTGTGTTAAATTGTCAGAGGGAAGGGGAAATAAAATGAGAGGAATTTTAATCAATGCAGCTAGAGCATCTTTTCGGGGTGGGGAATAAGAGGAAGTCCAGCTTGCAAATATCCTTTCATCAACCACACTCGCTAATTACCACAGGGCCGGCAAGAATGGTTTGTTTTACCTTTTTAATCATTCAACCGATTTTTAAAACATAAAAATGTCCCTTGGACATTGGGGAGCAAAATAAGAGGTCTTTGCTCGACTACCCCCCCCCCCCCATGCTTTCAAGCCATTGCATGAAAAGCAAAATATTCTCTTCAGTTTCAGGAAACATCAGCATTCTGGATGCCTCGGACTACCCCCCCCCCCCCATCATCTCTCACCTGCATGGTGGAAGTAACCGCCCAGAGTCCCCTTGTGGGAGATGGTGCGGTGATAGAAGTCGAAACATAAATAAATAAAATAAATAAATAAAACAATCCAGTAACATCTGCAGCTTCACCACTGAACTGTACAATTTAACCAACAAAAAAAAAAAAGAGGAGGGGGGATCCCTGAAAAAACAGATTTAGTCTTCCCTGGTCAAGGTCAACTGACTGAGCTCCACAATTTTAAAATGCCCATTGTACACAGTTAGATGATGAACATGAACTTGAGTCAACTCCGGGAGGCAGTGGAGGACAGGAAGGCCTGGCGTGCTGTGGTCCATGAGGTCACGAAGAGTCGGACACGACTAAACGACTGAACAACAACAAAAAACACACTCTTTACTTTGATAAACACTACTCATGATGAGTTTGACATATTCTTATTAAATGACCAATAGTCAGGTGTTTTGAAGGCAGTAGCAAAATTTTCATCTGTACTCTTAGCTTATAGGAACCGTTTGGGAATTTCTATGCAATGTTAACTTTATAGAGTCAGTCTCTCTCTCTCTCTCTCTCTCTCTCAACCAGGGTTCCGTGGCACCCTCGGGTTCCGCAAGAGGTCACTAGGAGTTCCGTGTGTGTGTGTGTGTGTGTGTGTGTGTGTGTGTGTGTGTGTGTGTATTAATGGTGTGCTGTATTTTTAAAATTCTGTGACTTGGTCTTGGACCGTAAGTAAATAAATAAGCTCAACAGCAGATGAAATAGACCAGGGAATATTCATCCCAACTCTCTCGCCGTTTCCTAGAAATTTTCTTCCCCTACAAAAAAGGCTGGTGGTTTCCCACCTTCTTTCCCAGGCTCTTAAGAATGTGCTTCTAATTTCTCTTGTGGCATGTCTGAGATTCCCGTTTCCCTCATTCCAAGCCACTTGGCTGCCCCAACTTCCTAATGTGGAAACACTCCTTAGTGGAGTTACTACCCAAAGATAGGATTGGGTATAGGTGAGAAACCGGGGAAGCCGTAAGAGTAAAAAACAGAAATTCACCTGCATCTCTTGGCCAGCAAAGCAAAACAAGGCTATCATACTTCACCCAGGAGAGTTTCACCCAAAATTCTTTCTCCTCTGAAAGGTGTTTCAAAATCAAACCCTCTGTCATTAACTTGGCTGAGAATGAGGAGGAAGAGGAGATGATTTAAATGTTCATTTATATTCAAGGGGGCAGATGGTGCAAGGTAGCGAAGGACATTGCTCCATTTCCAGTGACTCATCATTGTTCTTGGGGGGGGGGGGGGGGGGAGGAAAGCCATGAATAGGGCAGAGGACCAAGAACAGAATCAAGAACCATTAAGATGGAAATGGGCAATCTATTAGAACCATTGCAGGAGAGGCAATATCACATAAGTGGGCAAAGCTGAGATTTTCCCCAGGATTTTAGAGGGCAAGTTCATGCATCTTTTGCCTCTCCCCCACCTCCAAAATCTGTGCTCTGCTTATTTTAGGATTTACACCGCACTTTCTCTGTGCTTCCAATCGACAGAAATCCATGCCACCAACCACCATGAACTCAAAGAGGACCAGGGACAAAAATCAACCCCACCCCATTTTTTTTTAAAGTGCAGCCTCTGGAGTGGGTAGGGGGCAAACATTACCATTTTTTAAAATTTCTCTAGGGGATGGTGAGCTTCTAAGGAGCAATGGAGATGTTGTAAGCCTTGCATAGTTGTAGGGATCCATCTCAATGCTTCTGACTCCAACCTCAAGAAATGTCCAGTTTTGGAACATGTTCCTCAAGATGCCATACAAAGCCCCACATGGCTCTTGAGTCTCCAGAAGTCATGTGCCCTGGCTGTGGACTTTTCAGGATCTGGCACTTCCAAGTTACTCTTGTTCTCTCCACAGCAGTTCTGATATTTCTGTTCCACTATTCCTCCATACCACCCCTGTCTCCAGCATTCTGGAAAGGTAATTCCTCCTATGGGATCACCCATCTTTACGGAGACCCCATGTTTTTTAGAGTAACTCGCTTTTAGAAAAGCAGGGCAAAGAGAAAATGAGGGAGTCTCTGGTTACATTTCTGCCCATGCACCATTCTTAATGTTGCTGCCACTCCCCTATAGAAGTTCATAATAAGCTAAAGTAAAGCTAACCATACCATGTTCTAGATTGGTGCATTGGATGAACCAAGCCATAGAATCAAGAATCATATTGAACCAAGCCATAGAATCAAGAATCATATTGAACCAAGCCATAGAATCAAGAATCATATTGAACCAAGCCATAGAATCAAGAATCATATTGAACCAAGCCATAGAATCAAGAATCATATTGAACCAAGCCATAGAATCAAGAATCATATTGAACCAAGCCATAGAATCAAGAATCATATTGAACCAAGCCATAGAATCAAGAATCATATTGAACAGTATTTATTTATTTACTTATTTACTTATTTACTTATTTACTTATTTACTTATTTACTTACTTACTCAAATTTATACACCACCCACCTCACTATGCAAATGACTCTGGGTGGCTTACAAATAAAAGGTCATAAAAAACCATTATAAAAGTTTGCCTGGTTGAAAAAGATTCTCAAATTGGGAAGACACAGGTAGAGATCTCTATATTCAAGCTCAACAGGTGACTTTGGGCTTTTTTCAGAATTGTTGTGAGCTTAAAATGAGGAAGGAGCCATTCGCTCAAAGGAAGTTTGGGTTAAAAAGGGGGGGAAATGAAAAAAAAACTACAAATTCTTCTGAGGCTTGAAGATCTCGGAGCAAAACACTTTTGCTCTGAAAAGACAATCTTTGGTGAAAAAAATAAGGTTCTCTCTCCTTCACCTCTACCCGTTATAATAGTAGCTATTTTACTGGATCAATAAGTGATAAAGAACAAGGGGAAAAACATGTATCTTGTCCCCATAGTAGTTCTACCAGAAGCCTGAAATCCATAACAGGTTCCTACTCAGATTAAATGGGCCACATTGCTCAGTTAATTTAATGCTTCCCATGTCTCTAAATTCATTTGGAGAAAAAAGTAATTAAAGTATTTGCTTGTTTTTATTCTGCTTATTACACTTCCTTGTGCCAAATGAGCTTTTATTTTTTTTAAAAAAGCAACATTTGTACAGTTTAAACACCCCTACATTTTACTTATCTGTTTTGGGAAACCACCTTTCTTTTTTAATATAGCAGATTAATCAGTTGCCATTGATCAAAACCAACCTGTCATAAGGAGAGAACAAGTTATGGAATGTTGATGAGCAGTAAAGCTTCTGAGAAGTAAATCACAGCAGCTCTGGAAAGCAGAGTAAGAAATGCTGCTAGCAAAACACATATTCTAGCTTCACCAACATATCTCTTGCTCCAGTCCAAGAAATACATCAAAGAAGATTGGGTATTTTACTACACCATTTTAAAAGAAAATCAGATTTGCACATTCCACAAAAACAACCAGGAACCAAACATCAGTCAGTTCCTTTCCTTTTTTTTTTTTTGTCCTCACAGTTAATGCAACCTGAAAAAACTACAAGAGTATTTATTAGGGTCAATTGCTTCCTTTAGACATTTTAATTTACCTTGATCGCTGGGTGAAAAGCACCCTGGTCCAACAGGGTGGAATTCTTCTACTGCTCACAGCAATGGCTTAGATGTGCACATAAAGGAAGGGGCAGTCAACTGGAGGGGGTAATAAAAGCCATCAAGGCACTCCAACTAATAGTTGCAGGTAGCACCCAAGAGATTTGGTTTCAGGACCAAGGATAGCACCTCTCAACTACAGAGCAGATCAGTTATTCCAAAACCAGCCTGGGCCAATTGGGAGTCTTTTATACTCAGGCCATAATAGACTTGCTGGAAGCTCCGCCCTTTCAAATACTCCTGCTGGTTCTAAAAGGGCCAGCAGCCTTCTTCAATGGCTATATTTGCAAAACATACTAACCCACAGCTAATTAAACCATGGTGTTAACCCAATCACTTGAGTTCCTATAAGTCACCAAATCCTAAGTTAATGATATTGGCACATGGTGCTGATTCCCAAAGTAGCAACTACAATTTAGACTAGTATGTTATGTGCACCCAGCTTGTGTGCTTAGTTTATGATTTATTTTATTTATGTATTTATTTATGTATTTATGTATTTATTTATTTTATGTATTGTGTGAATCAGGGAATTGGACTGAGTAAACAGTATTTTCACTATCATATGAATAGCCTACAAGTACTGGTTCCTCCCAAGTGATTAAAGTTGGAAGCATGATAAGTTGTGTTTGCACAACACATGGACCTAATGTCACAAATTAGACAGCCAATTTTTGGCCTGCAGTGTTGTGTGAACCAGCCCATGTCATTAGTATAGGATTCAATGAATCATGCAAACCCAAGGAATTAGATTAAGTAAATTATGTTCTTTTAATCTTGAAAAAGTATATACTGTAAACACATCTGATAAGTAGACTGGAGATCACTTTATGACATTTCTCTGTTCATGGACATCTTGCCCTAGGACAAAAAAAAAAACTTTTGCAATATCTCCCTACGGTTCCAAAAGCTGGGGGGATCTTAAACTTGTTTACTGCTATATTTTAATGTGTTTGTCAATAAACAGAAACTGTCCTCTCAAGAAGTTAATCCAAGACAAGCAATCAGTTTCATAGTTAACACTATTTCATTTAAATAGAGATCTTCTGCTTGAAGTTCAATATGTTAGCTACTTAACTGCTTTCCTTTGTATCGGGATACCAAATTTGGGCTGCAAACACCGAGCAACCACTAGATGTCAGCAAAGAGGTAGGGGGAAAAAAGCTTCAACTCTTATCTTCCATCTAGTGGCCAGCTAGATTTTTATATCCCAGACTTGATAGCAGATCTATCATGGTAATCTGGTATCCCTCCAGATATATTGGAATAATTTTTGTAACATATGTATATGCACCTCTAATTTTTTTCTTCATTTATTACAATTTTCTTTTAAAAAAAACTGAACAGTCTAGAAGCCAATGGCATTATGTTTTTCACATATGCTTTTGCCCACTTGGCAATCCTTTTCCTTCCTGTCCCTTGCAAAGCCTAAAATGAACTTGGCTTTTGAAATTCTCTGTGTTGTCTTTGCACATCATTATCGCAAAAGCTAGGACAGCTTTGAAAAGGGTGTTTGATTGTTAATTGCCACCACTGAGCTATCCACTCCAAGGAGCACCACAACAAGCTGCATTTGATTCTCAGCAAAAAGCATCTGTTCACAAACACTGGAGAATTGTGGGCTTTTTAAAACAAAACCATTTTGCAAGCCACAGGGAAGGGAAGGGAAGGGAAGGGAAGGGAAGGGAAGGGAAGGGAAGGGAAGGGAAGGGAAGGGAAGGGAAGGGAAGGGAAGGGAAGGGAAGGGAAGTTGGTGAAAGGGAAGGGAAGGGAAGTTGGGGAAGGATTTCCCCACACACACAAAAACACACACATTTTGGCCTGGATCTTAGAATGACTGCAAAGTATCAGATAGAGCAGAGCTTTCCAAACTTTTCATGTTGGTGACAAACTTTTTAGACATGGATCATTTCACGACACACTCTTACAGCAGGGCACAAGGCAGGCACTAGGACCTGCGTGGAATCACAGCAGATTTGGAGGCAGCAAGGCACAAGGCAGGCACTAGGACCTGCGTGGAATCCTGGCAGGGCAGGTTTGGAGGCAGCAAGGCACAAGGCAGGCACTAGGACCTGCGCGGAATCCTGGCAGGGCAGGTTTGGAGGCAGCAGGGCACAAGGCAGGCACTAGGACCTGCGTGGAATCCTGGCAGGGCTTGGAGGCGGCAGCAGCAGCCACGACACACCCAGACACTGCAGCTGACACACTAACGTGTCCCGACACACAGTTTGGAAAACTCTGAGATAGAGATTTCAACCTTCAATTTAGGTAACATTAAAGGTTAACGTTCCCCCCGCACAGTTGTGTAGCCATGTCCGACTCTAGGGGCCGGTGCTCATCTCCGTTTGTTAGCCGAAGAACCAGCGTTGTCCGAAGACGCTTCCACGGTCATGTGGCCGGTATGACACGCGCGGAACGCTGTTACCTACCAACCAAAGTGGTACCTATTCATCTACTTGCATTTGCATGCTTTCGAATTGCTCTCCGTGAAAAAGGACAATAACTTTGTGTTGTTTTGTTATCTGCTTTTTTGTTACCTAGTCGGGTAATGAAACATCTGCAAGCCAACAACCAAGCTCAGAGAGCACCAAGGACTCCACAACAGCACCGAATTATGGGAGCTACATTCCAAAACATCTAGAAGGCATCATATTGCTTACCTGTTTCAAACTCTACATTGAACGTGATTTGGGGATGGGGCGGGAGAGAGAATAATCAGCTGTCCCACTGTTTACAAGTTGTGCTGGTGCCTTATGCTATCTCTTTTCCTTGTTCTAATTAATTTTTTACCGTAGTTTGATTTCTTACCTAATTTGTACATTACCCCAAAGACTAGCCTGATAGGAGATTAATAGCACCGTCTAATCCTTGCCTCCTCAGAAATGTGTTCCAGACAGAGTTCAGGGTGGTTTCGTCGCAAAGAAGTAGATATTAGAATGCATCCCAGTTAATGAGCCCCAATTAATTAATTAATCTGTCTCCCCAAACGATGCCTTCTATTTTGACACATGTACATAAACTACAACCAAAGAAACCCTTCAGGTTTAATTGCCAAATTAATTAGCCGGCCAAGGTCTACCATATATGAGAACGAAGCAGTTGAACCATGCAACAGTGCTCCACTATCGCATTTTTGCAGTGTTGTGACAAGTATCTCTAAATCTGATTGCCTAGAATAACGGTGGGAAATTGGATATGCATGCAGGCCGGCTGTTACCTTTTATATCACAGGCTCTTGGCTATTAGTTCTCTCCTCAAACCAAACCACACCACACCAATTTTCTGCATGATGAAAAAGAACAAAGCTTTGCCCGGGGGTGGGGGGGCGGTCTCTTCAGCCCACCAACCTCTCACAAACCCCTTCCGCCCATTTATCCATCCTGCTAACTCAATTGTTGCAGCAGGGGCGTCCCTGAGGAGGGGCAGTCAAAAAAGTCAAGATGACACCTGCAGTCAATGCATTTGAAGCTCAAGCTATTTGCATGTGACCCACATTATTTGCATGTGACCCACATTATTTGCATGTGACCCACATTATTTGCATGTGACCCATGTTAAAAAAAGGGAGGGTGTTGGCTCCACCTGGCCTTCTTGTCCTTCCTATAGATATGCCTGCTTTCTAATGAAGCTGCTCCGAAGACATGGGTGGGGTGGACGGTCCAGTTGGAAAAAACAGCACCTTTCTACGCTGTGCACCAAAGAGACACAGAGGCTGGGTTTGCACATTGCAGGAAACCACAACGTGGTTTGTTAATTACCATTTCATATCAACAAAGCCAGTGCATGTTATCAACCCAGGCTTGAGAAGGAAGGGGCTGCAAACAGTCCCTAGATTTCCCTCCAAATGCAACTGCTACAATGTGGTGCCCTGCCCTTTGTTTGTTTTTTTAATAATAATTTTTATTAAAGTTTAGAGATACACAGATAAAAAACTAATACAAACTAAGAAAAATATAAAAGAGTAAAAAGAAAAAAGAAAAAGTGCAGAAAGAAAGAAAGAAAGAAAGAAAGAAAGAAAGAAAGAAAGAAAGAAAGAAAGAAAGAAAGAAAGAAAGAAAGAAAGAAAGAAAGAAGGAGAGGGAGAGGGAGAGATCCTTATATATCTTTATATTTCTTTTTTCTTACAGTGCCCTGTCCTTTGGAGCAAAAGCTCTAAAAGACTTCTGGCATTGTTTTTAAAGCAACCAAACCGGCGTGCCAAAATTCCTCTCCCAAGGGTGGGCCACCCCAAGCAATTCCCACCCTGTATCAACTCCTCTGTGGCTTTGCCAGCAAACAATGCCTTAGCAGGCTGCATGAATCTGGTCAGCGAGGAAAATAGGAAATGCAAAACATGGCTGTCCTCTCCCTCCCTTTGAATTTTGGCCAGGCCCACTTTAAATTAAATACAAATTAATGCCATCCTTGAAAAGAGAGGGGGGGAAATCCCACATCCCTCGGTTTGAAAGAAAAAAGAAATCCTTCCTGTTAACTCTCCTGCCCAGTAACGGCCCTGACAGTCTGCTTGGAAATAAATAGGACAGAATATTGTCTTGCCATAAAGTTCCCTTAAGCTTATTTAAAACACAATCCTTTGCCGCCTCGGTAAATGCCTTCCACTCGAAAGCCTCTTTGTGCAGTGACCTTATTTCTTCCTGGTCAATACAATCAATGTAATGTTCCTTTTCTATGCAAGAATTATGAAGGAGCCAGGGAGGAGGAGGGGGGGCAAAGAATCCAGCACCCCAGCCGATAATATTTGGATCCCAAAGATGAATATTGCAATTGCGACCCTGTCATTTTATGGGATGCCATTTGAGCTCCAAAGAATTTGCCGCCTCATTGCTCAGATCAACGATCACCATGTATATGTTTCCCCCTCGCTCCATCTGTTGCTTAGGCTGTCACCTTAAACATCTGCAAAAGGGGAGAAAGGCTGTTTGTGCCCTACGCTTAACCTAGGCAAGTCTTCTTGCTGGTGGTTGGGGGGGGGGAGAGCCCCTGCCTTTAACAGTACCTGCCGTGGTGGAGAGGTTTGCTCATCTTGAGACGCTCTGTATCTCCAACTCTTTTGCTTGGAGGATTAACTGGGCAGAGCTTGGAAACAGCCCCACTGTTGCTTGGATTAGGTTGTTCACCAAGCCACAGGGTTTTACCACCCCACCAACCCAGAAGTCAGGGCTGTCTGGGGTTAACAATAACCTCTCCTGCCCCACGGCTGAATCATTTATGGTATGGAGTCCTTGGTGCTCTCTGAGCTTGGTGGTTTGCTTGCAGACGGTTCATTACCCAGCTAGGTAACATCATCAGTGTGAGTATGGGTGACACATAGGGATGCAAACCAGTGAGTGAGTGTGGGTGACAAATAGAAATAAATCATATTTATACACCACTCAAGGGAGACAATAAAGAAGCTAAGGAGGAAACAAAAAGACCAGAACACATCCTCTCCAGCAGCCAACACCCAGACAAGCAGAGACAAACAATCAAGCAGAAAACAATGCCCTAACTAAGGAACTACCAAGGAGAAAACCACACCCCCACCAAAACTGGCAGGGAAAGCCACTGTATACCAACAGGGAGCAAACACCACACTCCCTCGCACTGATGATGTTCCCTAGTTGGGTGATGAAATGTCTGCAAGCCAACAACCAAACTCAGAGAGCACCAAGGGCTCCACAGTTCAACCCTGAGCTACGTATAGTCTCTTCTATTGGAACCATTTATGGTATTCCCAACACTCACTAGACTAAAATGTGGTTGACAAACTCAGTTTGTCATCTAAACATAGCCTTTTTTTAAAAAAAATTGGTATGCTTCTTAGGAACAAGGCCCTGTCTGGATCTTTCTGATCTTTAACTTTAAATGGGAATATTCATGTTAAGTATTTAATACTGTTTGCCGTATCAAATGTTATAGGCTGTCTAGCAACTCTGTGGCTGAGGTCACCCATGTTCAACCAGGGTTTGCTGAATTGTGGCTTGAATCAATTGCAGTTGGCTGGATGTTCACACTACGCTCAGACTAAACCAGAACACATATTTTAAGCCTTAGCTTCTTACTCTCTCATTCACCCAAATATGGTCCTTCAGGCCACTTCTCTTAGTTATCTCTGGGATCAGAAGACAGCCTTCTTTTTGATGAAGGATAAACCAAAGAGAGCCTAGATCCACCTCCAGGTCATCTGAGCCTCTCCTTTCTCTTGCTTTTGATAGACACACCAGATGATTCACTTTCCAACTAGGAAGCCTGTTCCATCAACTATTACTAGCAATCCCCAGTGAAAGACAGTGTCAAATAGGTGATCTAATAAGACACAATGACGCCCCTACCAACCATCCAAAGCTTTGAAAGCTGGGGTATGTTGGGGAAATATGTTCACCTGGTTTGATGTCATCAAGAACCTCACAAATTGGGTCTCACCATCTCTTGCTGTCAGCTAGCAGTTCCTTCAGCTGCAAGGTCCCACCTTTGTAGGGGCTGAATTCACATGTCATGCCAAGCTCTTCTGTGGTTTCTTTGGGTTTGGGCTTCACGTGTTGCAGGAACCCAAACGGGGTGGTTTATAAACTCTTAGGGTTTAATAAGGGGGGGGACACACCCAACCACCTGGGGATTTATTCACTGAGCCACAAAACAAGCCAGTAGAAGTATGTAGGTTGTCCACTGTTCTTCATGCTGGGGCTTTCTGGGGGAATTTCTATCATTGCCTCAATGAACCACTCCTCTGAAGTTGTTTATGGCCCTACTATAAATGTAAGATTCCCTCAAATCAAACTCAACCTCTGGTGATTTCTTGGATACGTTCCTGTCACTTTCTTGGCACCCAGCTGGACGTGGCTTGCCACAGCCTTCTCCTGGGAAGTTTCCCCAATTGTCCAGTCTAGCCTACAGACCTAGAACTTCCTGGTTATCTCCAGGTGGACTAACCAGGTCTCACCCCTCTGAGCTTTTCTCAAGATCTAGGAGCTACCATCCACTGTAGGCACAGCCTTCCCACCCAACCACATTTCAGCCTCATCTGTTGGGGGGACTCATCTGATATGAGTTAGTTCATGGTTTGGAGTGTAGCACAACTCCAAAAATTAAGTCCCTTGTTTAAATAAACTGTGGGCAAATATGTCATATAAACATACCACAGCGACTAGCTTCTCACAATCTGTGGCAAGCCAAAGCATGCTTTGCTTGTTCGTGGCTTTGTGTGTTTCTGGGAACTTAGCCACTGCAGTTTGCCTTGTAAAGCTTGGTTTATGACTTTGTGTATTGTCGGGGCGTGATGGCTCAGTGGTTAAGACGCCAGGCTTGTCGATCGGAAGGTCAGTGGTTCAAGACCCGAGCACCGCGTGACGGAGTGAGCTCCCGCACTCGCCCCAGCTCTTGCCAACCTAGCAATTCGAAAGCATGCAAATGCAAGTAGATGAATAGGTACCACTTCCGTGGGACGGTAACAGCGTTCCGCGCGTGTCATGCCAGCCATGTGACCGCGGAAGCGTCTTCGGACAGCGCTGGCTCTTCGGCTAACAAACGGAGATGAGCACCGGCCCCTAGAGTCGGACACGACTGTGCACGGGAAAACCTTTACCTATGTGGTATGAACTCTGTCACTTGTGGTTTGTCCAACAAACCATGGTTCATCCAGTCAAGGCTTAGTGGGTGCAGTGTGGATCCAAGCAATCTGTCTATAATAGCTTAAGACCCAACCTCCAACCTAGAGATGTCCACCTTAGCTTACAAGGTCACCGCTGCGCTTGTCCCCAACCACTCCTTGTCTTTCATGTGCCTGCTAAGGTCCCTGCAGAATAAATAATCCAGCACGGAGGCAATTCCTTACATCTTCTAGTTGCAAATTGTCACCGTGGCATGTATTCCGAGGAGCTGTCTGCAAGCATAAAAGGTAGAGAAACATAAATGGAATTTAGATGGTAGGACCACCACCATTAGGGACCAACAGGTTGATCCTTCCCTTTGCTCAAATATCCTCAGAAGTTTCCACCCTCCTCTCTCCTCCCACTCCAAGCCCTCCAGGCTGCTGCCGAAAACAAAGTGTGCGTGTGCGTGTTTTAACTTAAATCATCACATAATATGATGGTAATGAAATTCTCAGAAAATCATTATGTCTCTGTCAGGTAGTAATAAAATTGAGTATTTGTCTGCGTCCTAAGCTCGCTTGGAGAATATGCAGATCTGCCAGTCCTCGTTATATCTTGATGGAAACAAAACCCATTAGCACGGGGGCTGTGGGTTTTAATAGGAGAGACATGTTGGAAAGCAATCCGGGTCAATGATAATGAAACTGTTACAGCCAGCTAAACTGATAAAAATCTAATTATTCTCATTATCAATGGACTATTTCAAATTTGGGTGGCACTGACCTTCCATCCCCACCACCTTGTTGCAGGAAGGCAGTAGAGATTGCTCCCTAAATAGTTGCCTACAATCGGCAGGCAAGAAAGCATGCCTCAACGGCAGGCTGTATTTTGGACTTACAAGAAGAGAGAAAACATCTTGGCTGGAGTTTTGCAAAACTGCGGAAAATTTCATTCAGATGCAAACAGCTAGCACACCCCGGAGTTTTGCTGGTCAATGACCAAAATAAAGAGATTTGACTTGCGCCACTGAGCAACCCAAAGGGTTGAAGGGAGATCATGATTCTCAACAGGCCAAACTGCTCTGGAAGTCTGGAGCCAAGCTGAATGTAGGGTGGGTTCACACACAGCACTCAACCAGAACGTGCGCTCGGCTGGTTTGGCACAACCCTAGCTGTTGTGGCTTTTAAGTGGAGATGGATGAGTTGGACATTGTGCAAGCCAAATCTATTTTGGCTTAGTGCTCTTCTACACTGCTGATATCTAGTGTGGGTGCTGGCAGAAAATGATGACAGCTTGAAGGTGCAATGCTCACTCTTTTTACAACTCCCTATCCTTCCTTGGAATGAAGGGGTTCTAAAAAGGTAAAGGTTCCCCCCGCACATTTGTGCAGTCGTGTCTGACTCTAGGGGGCGGTGCTCAACTCCATTTGTTAGCCGAAGAGCCAGCGTTGTCGGAAGACACTTCCACAGTCATGTGGCCGGCATGATGCGCGTGGAACGCTCTTACCTACCCACCGAAGTGGTGCCTATTCATCTACTTGCATTTGCATGCTTTCGAATTGCTAAGTTGGCAAGAGCTGGGGCGAGTGCGGGAGCTCACTCCATCATGCGGCGCTCGGGTCTCGAACCGCTGACCTTCCGATCGACAAGCCTGGCATCTTAACCACTGAGCCATCGCGCCCCGCATATTCATGTTTAAGCCCTCCAAAATCACAAAATGCAACATTCCACCTTTGAGTAATGCAAATACCTTCAAGATCTTCTTCCAGAAATGGAGTCACTGGGCAGCTGTCAGAAATGAGCCAGGATGCCTTGAGATGAATCAGTAGTCAGGACAGAAAAAACTCCAGGATGCAGAGTTAAGAAGCAAAGCAAAGACCAGGATCAGAAGGCACACCAAAAACCAGGACTGAAGAACCATTAAGGAACCAGGAACACACTCCTTGTGGTTTAAAGGAGATTTAACTGGACCATTGGGCTTATTTATACTCCAGGGGTCACCAATGATGGGTGGAGTCAATCCAAAGTAGGATGGTGATTTGCTAAGATGACCACTTCCTGCAGTTCTGTAGCTCACCACCCAAGGCCGCCTCCACCAGAACCAAACAGCTTCCCAACACCTGTGTTGAAAATCAGAAATAAGTTGCTGCTGGAACAGCCATGGGAGTTCAACTGATGTAGAACGATTGGAAATCATGCCCCCATTTTGGCGCTCTGGGACCTGCATCAGAGAGCAGTGCCTTTAAAAGGAAAGGGAATAGTTTCCTGAAATTGATGGTTTTCTGTGATTTCCCAAAATAGTAGGTCTTCATATTGACAGGTGCCACCACTCTGGCTGAGCTGCTGCGATGAATGGGAAGATCAGATATCCTGAAGTTGTCCAGTGCTCACAGCAAGAAGCTAAGGCAACCGAGTTTGCTCCTCGAGTGTGGTGGAAGTTGTGTAAATTGGGTGCTGTAATTTACATGGCATGAGATGTGTTGTGGGCAACTGATTACTTGTTGATGCTTCTTTACTGGGTGGTAACATTCTAAGACAGATCTTTATGTATCACAGACCCAAAACTGGATTTTGGTTCTTGTTGGAGTTCCTCTAACAGCTAACAGTCTGGAGGGGAAATGAACTCAATTAAAGCAACTGTTCTTCCAGGAGGGAGTTTTGTCAAAATAACTATGTTGTTATTTTTGAATGCATGATTTCACTTGCACAAGCTCCAGAAGGTAGAATAGGAATGGGCAACCAATAGACTGCACAACCCCTCAAGTTCTCATTTTGGTTGTCATCCAAACTTTGCAACTTGGTTGACTGCTGGGATTGGATAATAAACATTTATTTTGCAGCTTAACACTTTGACATTCAGGAATACAATCTCTGCATAGGGATTGGGGAGCCTTCAAATGGGTTATTGACTTACTCCTTTTTCTGGGATCACACATTATATCCAAACTTAAACCAACCAAATGGGTTAACTGCAAAAATTCCTACCTTAGCTTGTTGTGCTGATATAACCACAAGGTTTTTACCGACCTGGTTAAATATGTTGTGTGAACAGAATGAAGTCACTGTTTTGTTTGAGCATGACTGGCAACCTTCTGTTTTTACCTATTATTGTTATATGAAAAAGAATTGATTGTGTTAAAGATGATATAATAAAGAGCAATCAAATTACCTCGAAAGGAAGGAGGGGAAAACCCTACTGCCACCTACACAGTTTATATTACTTTAAAAATACATCTATCAACTTCCAGCTCTGTTTTATAGAATAATTGCTGGGTTTTTCTCAAGTGGGTGAGAGAGCATTGTTTTGCTCAGCTGTAGAAGGAAGCTTGCAACTTGCATGACACTGGCAGACCTCCATTAAAATCCTGCTGTGGCAAGACATCAAGCCATATGTCAGGGCTTTTGGTGCGCTCTTGACCCAGTGTAATGGTCTGTGGGAATGACCTTGGGAGACAGGAGCAAGAGCCGCAGACTAGGCAACTGTCATAAGAGGCAGCTGAGCCTGCAGAAGGAATGGGGCATGGTAAATGTCTCAGAAGGGACCTTCCCTAGTTTCTTGGACTGTAAAGGTGAGGGGGGAGAGATGTACTTTCAGACTTGCAAGATTGATGTTAGCCCATCAAGGTAGTCCAGACAAGAAGCACACCCTGGAGTACTAGCTCTAACTTTATTTGTAAGGTTACATTAACATAATCTTGCAAGTCTGAAAGTACATATCTCCCCACTTGCCTTTACAGTCCAAGAAACTAGGGAGGGTCCCTTCTGAGACACTTCCCACGCCTCCACTCCTTCTGTGGGCTCAGCTGCCCCTTATCTGTCCATTGTCTAGTCTGCAGCTCTTGCTTCTGTCTCCCAAGGTCATTCCCACAGACCATTTCATCCAGTTCCAAAGTGCCCAATGCAGCAATGGGCACAGATCAAAGGATCTTGCTGAATGAGAGGATTTGATCCATTAATGTCCAAGTCTTATATCACCAGGCAGTGCAGGGAGACAAGAATTAATGTGCTTAGAAGTCAAAAGCCACCAAGGGCCTCTGTTCTTCCTCAGATAAGAGATTGGAAGCTTTTCTTAAGAAAACCTATGAAGTCAGCACAGATTGAGGGCCCAAAGAGGGCAAACTTTGATTGATGAGGGTGGGATTCTGACAGCAGCTGTGGATAAATACCCTATCTCCCCAAGGGAAATGGCCATCAAGCATGGCTTGATTGTTGGAGTATTGACTGCATCAGTTCTATGAAGCAAATGTCACCTTTAAAAATAATAAATGCCAGCCCTGTGACCCTTCCTCGCTGAAGCCAATGGGCTGGTATCCTTGGCAGCTGCTCTGAAGAACAGACTGCATCCTGGATGGCTCGGGAGGGAATTCTAACAAGGAACTTCGTACAAAAAGCAAATTTGATCCGGGGCTTCTCATTTGAGTCTGATGGGTCCGAAGTGCAGAAGCAAGGCAGAGCAGGCCACACAGAGCTGGGGTAGGGAGCCATGGAGATGACCTTGGAGGAACGATTCGGAGATGAGATGGTTGGAGGAAAAGGGAAAGTGTTAAGAAAAGACTCAGGCTGGCTCCTCCCTGATTCCCTGGGGTAGAAGAGGGAGGGGAGGGAAAATGCAGTCAGGTGGAGAGAATCCTGCAAGATTCTGTTAGCCTGTCTCAATAAAATATAGTTCGAGTCATCTTGCGGACTCCCTTTCCCGATCTGGTTCCCCTTGAAGGGCTGACCGTCATCAAGTCCGATCTGTTTCGTGAGGCAGGTCCTCCAAAGTTATCAGGACTCCATGAAAGCAGTCGCGCCTCTGCTTGAAGACTCGAGAAAGGAAGGACCCCCATTTTTTAGGTTAATAATGCCCTGGCCATTGCTCAAGACGCTTAAGCATCCCAAACCAAAATCTGTCCTCCTGTATCTGAAGTCGAATGATTGCTAACACCCAAAATACAACAGATGCAAGTAAAAGGAGGGCAGGCTGCAGGCTAAACTTTCTGCTAGCCATACCGTTGTTTCCACTGCCAGCATAGTAACCATTAATCTTTGAGACTGGTAGCCATATTCAGAATGTCCTCTGTGTCATTTGTTTCCTTCTACTTCCCTCCACCTTGCCAAGCATAGCCATTCATCTGTCTGCATCGCACCCCCAAAGTGTATGAGGGTCTCCTTGCAGATCGTTGCCTTAAGGGAGCAACTGACCTTCATTTGGTTCTTGGCCTGGTTGGTTCTTCTTGCACTCCGTGGTCCACCTTGTAACCAAGGGCAGATGTGGGTGATTCGAAACACCGGCAGCTCCGAAGGCCAGCTGGCACGGCTGCCCCTGGCTGGCCCTCGAGTCTCTCTCTCCTTCAGACCCCCTGCTGTAGAGAACCACAGAGATGACCTTGGGGAAGGAATGTGGCAGTTGGCAAAACGTGAATTAAGCCCGGGAAAGGAAGAAAGCATGAGTCAACTCAAGATGGCCTCACCTTGACTCTCTTTGGTGTAAAAACAAGGGAAGACACTCTCAGGCTTTCAAGATGCTGTTACTATAACCTTCATCAATAGAGTGTGCAGCATTCTTGTGGGGCAGGGGTCCCCAACCTTTTTGGCGCCAGGGACCGGTTTCAAAAGACGATTTTCCCGCAGACCGGGGGACAGGGTTTGTGGGCGGGAGCCAATCGTGCGCACCGGGGGCAGGGTTTTTCGGGCAGGAGCCAATCACAAGCACCAGGGGTGGGGTTTGCAGGCGGGAGCCAATCACAAGCACCAGGGGCGGGATTTGCGGGTGGGAGCCAATCACAAGCACCGGGGGGCGGGGTTTGCGGGCGGGAGCCCCGCAGCCCAGTTCCTAATAGGCCGCGGCCCACAGGTTGGGGACCCCTGTTGTGGGGACTCTCCTGACCTGGCCTACCATGAAGGGTTGGCAAGTGCACACCCTTCCAGATGCTCTCTACCAGCACATTCACTTTTTCTTTTATTCAAGCGAACGCCATCTTCTGAAGATCCCACCACCTACCATTTTTGTTTCTGAACAGCATCTATGGATTCTGTGATAGGTCCAGAGAACATCTCCTGGGCTAGGGGCTGATGCTTTGCAGCAGGCTAACTCCCATTATTTGTTTTAATTAGTAGAATAATCTTTAACATGCTATACAGTTAAGTAGGACAGGGAACCTGATGGAACCCCAAGAGAGGTGGTCACAATACCTTGCTGTTCATAGACACCTAGATTCCTCGCTCCAGTGTACATTCAGCAGCAAAATACAGGTAGTCCTCGACTTACGACCACAATTGGGACCGGAACTTCTGTCGCTAAGCAAGGCGGTTGTTAAGTGAGTCACGCCCAATTTTACGACCTTTTTTGCTGTGGTCGTTCAGTGAATCACCACGGTCGTTAAGCGAATCCAGCTTCCCCCATTGACTTTGCTTGTTGGAAGCCAGCTTGGAAGGTCGCAAATGGCAATCGCACGACCCCGGGACACGGCGACCGTCATAAATACATGACGTCATAAATACAACCAACATGCTGGTTGCCAGGCGCCTGAATTTTGATCACGTGACCACGGGGACACTGCAAGGGTCGTAAGTGCAAGGACCGGCCGTAAGCCACTTTTTTCAGCGCCGTCATAACTTTGAGCGGTCGCTAAACGAATGGTTGTAAGTCGAGGACTACCTGTACTTGGACTCAATGCTGTATCCATCAGTATACAGACAATTAGGCTATGCTATTTTTTGGCATCTAGCTAAAACAACCAGTTTCCTGCCACTGTCACCCTCAAGCAGGTACAGCTAATGTAGAATGGCAAAACTAGCATCCATTTCAGGCATGATCTCCGCAGATTTTTAGTCTTTCGGTCGGGCTGCGGGCTTCAAAACCGCAGTCCCCCTCCAGAATAGAGAGGACTTTTTTGCTCCCACCTTCTCTGTCTTCAGCAGCAAAGCTGACCTTTGCACAGATGTGAATCTCTTCTGCTACAGCCATGGTTCGCTGGCAGAACGTGGATCCCCCAACGTTTTCACTAAGGGGATGGAGGCTGGATGAGAAATCTGGGAACTGGAATCCCAAGAAATATGGGAATTGGAGTCATCCGAGAAGTGACATATGAGAAAAAAGTAACTAGCGTGAATGGGGGGTGTTCATACGACGTTCAGTGTTCAAAGCAACAAAAATGGCCACATTTAAAGAGCCATGTTCTTAGAATGTTTGAATATTGAGGCAATCTTGTATCTGCTCTTTATGCATACTAAAAAGGATGGGGAAAATCTGTTTTAAAAGCACCCTCCTTTTTTGGGAAGGAGTGTGTCCCTAATACATCTCTTTTTATTGCCATTTAAAAGACCACCTTCAAGTAAATAAGCGCCACTCCTGACATTTTAGAAAATATTTATTCTGAAAAAAGTTCACTCCATACAAATTTGAACTAGAACATTCTCAATATTGCATGGTTTATAAAAAATGCTAACATGGACCCAATAAAAGCAATTTCTTTCTCTTTTCTTTTAAATTACATGGCTAAAACTAAAAACAGTTCCTCAGGAAGTTACTTAATGATAATACATTTAAATGTCTCAGAACTCAAAAAAAAAAAAAGATCACCAGGTTTTCAAAAGCTTTTGGATTTGATGTGAATGGGTTACTTCCAAATACTTATTTTAATGGATGACAATTTCTGTTTTATAATGTTCCTCTTAGGCATAAGGGATTCACCAACCCAGAATTCAGAAATGAGTCCACTTTCACTATATAATGCTCTGCAGGAAAAAAAAATTAGCACAATTTGATTTTGTTTTTTACCAACTAGCAACCAAAAAAATAACACCACCAATAAAAACAAGAGTGATTTCCTGTACATCTTTCTTACAAAATTGCTGTACAATTCCATGAACTCGCGTCCTTTTTTGATTGGATTAAAATGACCTTTCAGCAGTCTGTGTATCAACCTGAAAGTAAACGATTAAAAAAAGAAAAACCTTGCAAAAAGCTTTGCACACCAAGATCCACAACGTGGGGGATAATTCTTGAACGCCCTTCTTTAAAAAAGATGTCAACCAGTATTCCTATGCAAGTCTCAACTCTCACAAACATCTTTGTTCTTCTTGCTCACCACATAAAACAAGATTGTTCTATGTGCAAAGTTCAAATCTCGTCCTTTTCATGATCCCCCAGCACAATGAGGAAGGAAAAAGCAACTTTGAGAGTCTAAAAACAGAACAGTTCCTGGAAACACGATCATGCTGCAAACATCAGGGCCGGGATGGGTGAAGAAGCCATCCATGATGGGGGTGAAGGTTCTCTTCCTGTCTCAACTGGCTTTGCTGTTCTCCAAGTCTTTGTGACACCTACAGCCATGGATGCCAGGCTGGGTCCATGCGACAGAGGTTGTCTAAGCTATTAGCTGCCGCAACCAGGGTGTTGACTTTGCTCTCCCCGCCTTCAAACTGAGCCAAGTTATGGAGCCGGGTCATGATGGCAGTCACTGCTTTCTGGACCAGTGAAACCAGCTGTTGGCTGTCCATGTTCTCGGGCTGCCCGGCTGCCGAGAGAGGAGAGGACGTATCCTCCTGGGTCTTCTTATGCCAAGCAATGGTTTCATCGCGCAGCACTGTTTTCAGGATGCCATCAACCTAGAAGGAAGGGAAAAGATGAGTGGATTCAACTCAAAAGACCCATCACAGGGATGGTGGAGTTTTGGACTGCCCTGGAAATACTCCCTGGTGCTTTAGGCCTTCTTCCAGGTGTTTTTTAAACTCTTTATGTCAGCCTTTCTCAACTTTTTGACAATGGAGGAACCCTTGAAACATCTTTCAGGCCTCGGGGAAGCCCTGCACATTCAGGCTCAAAGAGAGGCCAGAAGCTACAAAATTATTATCTTCGTTTCATGGGTAGGCCTGTCTATATGCATTCACAGTGTTCTTAAACTGAAAATAAAGAGTGAAACTTACCTCTTTAATGGGAAGTTGCCCGAATTTGAAATAATTATTTTAATAAATTGTGATCTCCCAGGGAACCCCTAGTGGCCTCTCGTGGAACCCGAGGGTGCCACGGAACCCTGGTGGAGAAAGCCTGCTTTTTGCCAACAAGTTCATTTATTTATTTACTTATTACTCATATTTCTACACCGCCCATCTCGCAAGAGCAAGCCCAATGAGAGAGGGTCTGGATTCACCTTCTGGGCCACGCCAGAACCTTTGAAGCCAGACATTTTATACGTCAGAAACACTCGAGGTGATGAAATGTTTTAATCCGATCCTCTTTTCGGGGGGCAGGGAGGGTGGTGCTTTAAAGCTTTGGGAAACATTCAGTCCAACTGCAGGATGAATCTTAAGAAGTAGCTGCTACGTGAGCTTCCTCTTCCTTTGAGCATTTCGAAAGGAATACGCCCACTTCCTTTAGCAAAGAGCTTCCTGCAACGAGGTCAGCTCCATCACAGCCACAGTAGAGATTCCACTCCCTGTTCTGCTAAGCTACCAATTTCAAGTTGCAGCGTTAGATTGGGGGGGGGGGGAGGAAATTACCCTAAACTAAACTGCCATTTCTACCACCCTTCGCAGCCTTGCAAAAACCGGCGTGGCTAGAACGCGATGGCTGGGCAAATTAATTTCATCCCGAGGGGCCAAGCCGAGGATGGAATTACCCTCCGAACAGCAACGATTCTTCCCCCCAAATCAAAGCCAAGATGGCTCTGTACAGGCTGTCTGGTTGTACAAGGGGAAGTGAAATGGTTCTCTAATTGACCGGAAAATGGGCGTGAAAGAGCACTGAAGCACGGCAGCGCTTTGCAGATGGGTTTCTAGTGGACCAGGGACCAGCTGCCCATCTCTGCACTGAGCCAGCCCCGAGGCAGCCACGACACGCTTACCTTGAAGTTTGGCTGGGCAAAACAGCGAGCCACGGCAATCATGGATGCTGTGAGTGGGCCAGAGACCCCGATGGTGGTGAGGAACTCAGAAATGTTTGGGGTGAGCCGGAACGGGACAGGACGGTTGGCGTCCAGATCCCCGGTGGCATCGTTGATGTCGAACCGGAAATAGGCCACATTTAATTTGCCCGTATCCTAATTTTTTGAAAGAAACACAAGCACAATGTTGTAAGGAATGATAGGAAGGGGAGGGGGAGGGGAAGAAAAATTACTCCAAAATAATACAGGCAGTCCTTGACTTACGATCACAATCTGGACTGGAATTTCCAGCGTAAGTCATTGCAGTCGAGTCACCATGTGACCGGACCTGATTTTACGACCATTTTTATGATGGTCGTTAAGCAAATCTAGCTTCCCCAATGGGCATTTGTTGCTGGAAAATGGCAAAAAAGTCACAAAACACGATCACATGACTGCAGGACCGTGCAACTGGTCATAAATGCGAGCCGGTTGCCAAGCGCCCAAAATGCGATCATGTGGCTGCGGGGGGGGGGGGGTTGTGACATTTTGCGATGCTTGGAAGTGCTTTACAGGCCATAAAGCACCCATTCCGAGGCTGTCGTAACGTCAGACCATTGCTAAACGAATGGTTGTAAGTTGAGGACAAGCTGTAATGCACAGCCTGGGACCCCGAGGCCACATGTGGCCCTCCAACATCTTCAGGGTGGCCCTCAGAGGCTTCCAGACATTTCCCCCAAACAGTAACTGGTAATGTGATGGAAAGAGAAAGTGAATTAATTAATTAATTAATTAATTAATTAATTAATTGTCAGACTTATATCACCGCCCATCTCCCTCCACCAGAGGGACTCTGGGCGGTTTACAACAAGATAATAAAACAAAAGGCATAAAAATACATACAATATAAAATTACTAGTTTATAAAACAAGATTAAAATCCAAGAATAATAAAAAGATCTAACTCAATCCAATGTAGGAGAGGGGCTCTCTAAGGTATTAGCCATCCCCAAGAGTGACTACTTCTTCCTTGGCCCCAAGCAAGGCGGCAGAACCAAGTTTTCAGGTTCCTCCAGAAGGCCAGGAGCGAAGGGGCTAATCTCACCTCCGGGGGCAAGTTGTTCCACAGGGCAGGAGCTACTGCAGAGAAGGTACGCCTCCTGGACCCCGCCAGATGGAACTCTCTTGTAGTTGGGGTCCACAGCATGCCCTCTCTGCATGTTCAGGTTGGACGGGTGGATGTATTGGGGATGAGGCGGTCCTTCAGGTAACCTGGTCCCATGCCATGTAGGGCTTTAAAGGTGATAACCAACACCTTGAATTGGACCCGGAAGCAAACTGGTACCCAATGCAGCTCACGTAATAAAGGTGTTATGTGTGCCGATCTAGGGGCACCAACGATGGCCCGTGCAGCTGCATTCTGGACCAGCTGGAGCTTCCGGATACTCTTCAAGGGTAGCCCCATGTAGAGCGCATTACAGTAGTCTACATGGGAGATAACAAGGGCATCCCGATCCAGGAATTATGCAAGTGGGGGAAGTCATATTCATTGTACTTAATTAATGCAATTTTAATGACATTAGGTTTAGATTTTAACTCTCCCCCTCAACCGTTTTTTTGGTAGTGTGGCCCCCGCCATGTGCCCTAGAGATGAAGATCAAAAAAAAGGGCCCCCTTCCTATTCAATTTTTCTAATATACAAGGTTGACATTCATGCATAATCAAAAAGGATCCTTTCCAACCCACTCAGGCACGTTAACAAGAAATTCAGCTTTGGACGCTCCCCTCTATTAACAGGCGTATAAAGATGACAGGTATAAACTTTCTCAGCAAGGTATCAATCCTGAATAATGGGTTCTTTTGTTGTGCTGGTGGATGGGTCAGGCACAGGGGGAAATTGCTCTTGTTTCTGCCTTTCTCAGTACAGAAACTCTCAATGTTCTCCCTGACAATGCAACTGGAAATGAGGGATTTAGAATTGAAGGGGGGGTCAAAAAGGAGGAGGGGGTCCATTAAAATTTCAGCAACCTCGGCATCTTTCGCATGAAGGACAAGGTAGCACATGGCTTTGGCGTTCTTCTCACCCCTTCACCTGCAGTGGCCAGAGAAGACATCTGGGTTTTCTTCTCCGTGATGAACTGACGTGTTGGGTCTGTGCGTACGGGGGTGTGCAATTTCTCCCCAGGGTCTAAATGGGGTCACTGCCTGTGTCGTCTGTGTGTGTGTGTCTGTGTGTGTGTCAGCTCTCCCCTCCTGTTGTGAGTGTGCATTTGTGTATCTTTGGGCACAGGGGAACACAGGGCTGGCTGCGTATGGGTCACATGAGTGAAGCATATTCACAGCAGCCAGCCCTGTGATCCCCTGTGCCTAGAGAATACCGTGGAACACCTGAAGGACCAGGTTGAAGAGAAAATCTATCTATGTCAGGGGTGGGGAACATCTGGCCCGCGGGCCGAATAAGGCCCGCGAAATCATTTGGTCTGGCCCTGCCAAGGTAACCGCAGGCGGGACTCGAAATTCAATAAATCTAGGAGCTCCCGCCCACAAACCCCGCCCCCCAGTGCACGCGATTGGCTCCCGCCTGCAAACCCTGCCCCCTTCCGCACGATTGGCTCCCGCCCGCAAACCCTGCCCCCGGTCCGCGAATGATGTTATAAATATCAAAATGGCCCTTGGCAGAAAAAAGGTTCCCCACCCGATACTGAAGCTGAAGCTCAAATACTTTGGCCACCTAATGCGAAGAGAGGACTCACTGGAAAAGACCCTGATGCTGGGAAAGACTGGAGGCAAAAGGAGAAGGGGACGGCAGAGGATGAGATGGTTAGATAGCATCACCGATGTGATGAACATGAATTTGAGTCAACTCCGGGAGACAGTGGAGGACAGGAGGGCCTGGCGTGCTATGGCCCATGGGGTCATGAAGAGCCAGACACGACTAAACGACTGAACAACAACAAAAAACCCTGATCTATGTGGTCACACCTTGATGGCACGTAATCACATTAGAACTTTGGGTGAGGACAGAGGGAATGTAGATTTAAAACTGAGCGTACAGTTCCCTTGGCATCTTAAGCCTAATCTATGCTATTAGATTGAGGAGACCATCTTGAACTGCTGGATTGGAGGGGCGCAGGCAAGGTCCCTAAGCCCAACCAGCTTTCAACACCTACCTGAGCAATCTGCAACATCTCAGGGTTCAGCCGGTTCAAATGGAAGACAAATTCCGCAAAACCGATCAACGCCAACTGGATCGTGAACATCTTCCGGAACGTCCAGTAGTCGGTCGCGTTGGGGAACGTGTGCAGGGCCCACTCCTTCAGCATACTGCGTGGCACCATGTTACCCTGAACTTCTTTCAGAATATCCCGGAGGACCTGAAGAGGAAAGAGTGGGATGATCAGGAGGTGGCTTGGCTACACTGGCTGGGCGCTATGGGGAGAATCTTGGAATGATTTCTCCTATGTTAGCTGGGAATTTGGATCTTGCAGTTTAACCAACTGGACAGCACCAAACTGAGGAAGCCCGAGATATAACCTCTTATATTCTTCTTCCCTATCACTTCAGGGGGGGTCAAATCTGACTGTTCAGTTGGTCTATAAAGGGCTTGGATCCGCCTCAAATCTCTAAGGGTTTTTTGCTCCCACACATTCTGCAGGCAAGTTGGGCCTCACGTGTAAATATCTGCAAGTCACCCGTAATGAATTACTACAGCATGGACTGGCTTAATTAATTGGAGCTAGAAATAAAGAGGGGGGCTGCTCCTGTGTGCTCGGAAAGAACAATCAGTGCACTTACTCAAATTAAATTATTCAGGGAGACAAAATTTCTGCGAGCCAAAGGCAAGTGCCTTGAAAGGAAAAGGAGACAGATGTTCCAAGTCACTCGATTTTTAGGCTGGGCCAAGAAGGAAAGGCTGTTTATTAGCAGGTGAACTTTCAAGATACAGCGCACCTGGAATTTCACCAATTAAAAATGGGTCAAGGACAACCGTAGGTCTACCTATACCTTTTAAAGCTTTTCAGCTAACTATTTCTTATCAGAAATGGATGAGTAGGGATGATAATGGAAGATGAAGTCTTACTTATTCCACCTCAGAGAGTGTCAAACTGTGCTTTAGTCAGAGTAAGGAAATTAAGGGGAAGATGTGGGAGAGCAGTCTAAATGCCAATGGGAAAAGACTCTTTACAGGCCTATCTCTTGAGTGAACAACACTAAGTGGACGGCGCTTACTGGGGTACATCAGCACAGTCAACCCAATTGCTTGGTGTGGTTATTTATTATGGTTGCACAATGCTTCAAATTCAGTCCCAGAAAGATACTTTGAAGCGTGGGGACACATCAACGCAACAGCGGTGGGTGACTTTAGCACCCCCATGTTCACACCGCCCAGAGTCCCCTCTATGGGGGGAGATGGGCGGTGTTATAAGTTGGATAAATAAATAAATAAATAAATAAATAAATAAATAAGGGTCACTTAGGGTCACGGGCAGAACAGGAAGGTTGTAAAAACACACACAACCAGTCAACAGCAGGTTAAAGGGGGTTCATTTTGGCTCAAAAGAACTTTTTCCCAGAAACAGAGGCAAAAAATTAACACCATCTCTTCCTGCTGCTTGTGTAGAGGCAAAGTTCTAGAAAGGCCTCGTAACAATATCTCTGTTCATTTTGCTTTTCATCCCCCTCCCTGATGTCCAAGAAGAGTGGAAGAGAAATAATAAGGGGACGGGATATATGGGTAAACCTCCCAATATCCACTCTGCAGTGGTGCTAGATCGATCAGGCCATCGCATTACAGGTAGTCCTTGACTTATGATCGTTCATTTAACGAAGTTACGACGGCCTTGGAATGGGTGCTTTACAGCCTGTAAACCACTTCCAAGCGTCACAAAATGTGGCACCCCCCTGCGGTCACATGACCGCATTTTGGGCGCTTGGCAACCAGCTCGCATTTACGGCCAGTTGCAGCGTCTGCGGTCACGTGATCATGTTTTGCGATCTTCCTTGCCATTTTCCGGCAAAAAGTGCCCATTGGGGAAGCTGGATTTGCTTAACCACCGTGGTGATTCACTTAACAACCCGTGATTCGCTTAACGACCACCGTAGAAACGGTTGTAAAATCGGGTCCGGTCATGTGACTTGACTTACGACCACAACGACATACAATGGAAATTCCAGTCGCAACTAATGGTCGTAAGTCGAGGACTACCTGTATCTTTTTTTAAAAAATTGTTTCTTAAAAAGGCCTTTGTTTTTTACAAGTGAGAACCTCTCAACCACCTTTGCAGCACCTGGGAGGTTTCCGATAGGGGAGCAGTTGAATAGGTCAGCCATGTTCTCCAAATGTGGACTCTAAAGTGTCCCAAAGAACATTAAATGCCAGCCCCCAAAACTTTTCATCCTACAGAACATCTGCTTTTCTCATGATCGCATTCTATTAGGTCAGAGCTTTCCAAACTGTGTGTCGGGACACGTTAGTGTGTCAGCTGCAGTGTCTGGGTGTGTCACAGTGTCTGGGTGCTGCCTCCGAGCCCTGCCAGGATTCTGCACAGGTCCTAGTGCCTGCCTTGTGCCTGGCTGCCTACAAACCTGCTGTGATTCCGCGCAGGTCCTAGTGCCTGCCTTGTGCCCTGCTGTAAGAGTGTGTCGCGAAATGATGCATGTCTAAAAGGTGTGTCACCAACATGAAAAGTTTGGAAAGCTCTGTTCTACAGGCATTAGGTAATGACGGTCTTCCGTTTTCGTTCGAGGGGCTTCTGTCTTCGGCGCTCCACCATGACTTGAGTGCGATGCAGGGGCTCGGAAGGTCTCCTGGCGCGAAAGTGAAGAGGTTGCGGAAGTGGCCCTGGAGAACAAAGCCCATCCTGAATCATTAGTCGCCGGCGCCATACCTGGTGACTGGCTTGGGTTCCTCGTGCCTGGACGGTCGCCAGCCGGTCATAGTAGCGAGAAATTGGGCTGTCGTGCTCAATGCCCTTCTTGGCGCAGCGCTGCTTGTAGATCTCCACCAGGGAGAGAGAAGAGGGGTTGTCTTCTACCAGGCGCATCTGGGGAGAGACAGCCACAACTCGGGGAACTGGAGAAAGGGGACAAGAGGAGAAACACAAAAGGAATGATTCGTTTCATGGAAAACAGCTGGAAGAACCACAGCCAGCAAGTCCAAAACTTTATCCTTCTTTCACTACGAGAGCTCATATCCTTTTACCTTGAAATCCCTCCAGAGGCCTCTGTAATCTCTCTTCTAATCTCAGTATGCCCTTTCTCGTAATTTATGGTCACAGCTTATCACTCAGACCACAGGAGATGCTGCAAGGCCTCACGCAAATGCCCAACCTTGAGCATTTAGCACCCCTGGGGCTATCCAAACCTCACCAGTTTTCCTGAATAAGGCCAGAAGATATTCCTTTGCCTTCAAATTCCAACTCTGAGGATTCTGCAAGTGAAGCTGAGATACCATCGCTTTACCCTCGCTCCTGAGGGTGGAACCTAAGGGATGGACATGCACCTTCTCTGAGACCTTGCTGGAACTTCCCCTTGCTAAGACCTCTCTATGAACCTGTTGCTAGTAGTTTACCCTCACTGTAGACCAGAGCTTTCCAAACTGTGTGTCGCGACACAAAAGTGTGTCGCCACACACAGTCTGGTGTGTCGCCACACAACCCGGAAGCGCTAATCATCAGCGCTTCCGGGTTTTCCCGCGGCGACACACCAACGGCGGCGCGCAAAACCCGAAAGCGGCAACAGCGCTTCCGGGTTTTTGCGCGCTGCCGCAACGGCGGCACTTCCGGGTTTTCCTGCGGCGACACACCAACGGCGGTTGGTGTGTCGCCGCGGGAAAACTTTGGAAAGCCCTGCTGTAGACCGTTCCTTCACCTCAAGTTTGACCTTCAGCTGTCCAAATTCATTCTCTTTTTGTCCTCAGTGTTGCTTTGCTTTAAACCAGTGTTTCTCAACATTGGCAACTTTACGATGTGTGGACTTCAACTCCCAGAATTCCCCAGCCAGCATGAAGTCCACACATCGTAAAGTTTCCAAGGTTGAGAAACACGGCACTAAACAGGCAATCCAACTTTGGTTCTGCTTTCTCTCTTGTATCTTCTGCCCTACCAGTTTTGACTTCAGACTGCCTAGCCTTGTCAACGAGCCCTGTTCACTGAGCCACGTTCTGCAGGTGGTCAGCACAAAACAAACATATCTTTATCTCCTCCTAACAAAACTCAGAGAACCCCTTGTTTTGTTTTGAGTTTGAAACACTCAAAATGGCCATTTAGTGCTTGAAATCTTTTTGTACGCCCTCAGGTCTAATGTTTCTGATTTCTTTCCAGCAGCATAAGATTTGGGCAGCAACCAAGGCAGCCTATCCCGTATCTTCACCTCTGAGTTGAGGAAATGCATGGGCAGGATGTACAATGGGTTTTTCAGTCAAATGCATGCAACGTTTCTCCACCCCCAAAATCACAGCTACAATATTGAGTTGATAGATCAACTGCAAACGCCGTAAAAACAATTTCCCTCGTAGTCAGTCAGCAGATTTTGAAGCTTTGCTTTTCCAACGTTCCACTGGAACCCTTACAACAGTGACAGACAACAGCTGTAATCTTAAACCTGGCACACCCTGTTCTGCGGGAGAGAAAAGGGGGGAGCATGAAGCCACAATGTGCACGTGCACATTTTGTGATGGGTGGGCAGCCTTTCTATTGTCAAGGGATGGACTGCCTCCAAGGTAACCTTTTGCGGAGGGGGGGGAGCACATGGTGGGCTGGGCTGAAGCAAACAGTGGGTGGAGGTTGAGGGAGACGGAGCAAAGGGCTGGGAAACCAGCCCATCTAAATAAAAGCAATAGTATTTAATCAAGCATTATACAGAAGCTGAGATGATCAAGTGAAGAGCATTGGGGTCTTTGTCCATCCCTTACAGCAGGGGTCCCCAACCTGTGGGCCGCGGCCTGTTAGGAAGTGGGCCGCGGGGCTCCCTCCTGCAAACCCCACCCCTGGTGCGCGATTACCCCACCCCCAGTGCGCGCGATTGGCTCCCGTCTGCAAACCCTGCCCCCCCGATGAGCTCGATTGGCTCCCACCTGCAAACCCCGCCCCCCGGTGCATGCAATTGGTTTCTGCTTGCAAACCCCACCCCCCGGTCCGTGGAAAAAATTTCTCCCATGACCGGTCCCTGGTGCCAGAAAGGTTGGGGACCACTGCCTTACAGCACACACAAGAGCTCTCCAGAGAGAGAGAGAGAGAGAGAGAGAGAGAGAGAGGGAGGGAGGGAGGGACGGAGGGAGGGAGGGAGAGAGAGCTCACAAGAGGTCCTATCCAGAACAGACACTCAACCTGTCAAAGATAATTCTGAACAAGCAAACATATAACCCTGAGCAGGATTCTGGTTGCCCTGCCTCGGTTGCTACACCGTGCCACTGGAAATCTGAAGGCCAGTGGCTGCTCTTATGTAAGAAAGAAGGGTGCTTTTGGTTCAGACAACAACCCGACAACAACTGGCAAGTTTGCTTTCTTTAATTAAGGCATGAAATATGGTCTTCTGCTCCAATACCAAAAAAGCCTGAGCAGGGCTCCAAGCTATCGGAGATGCAAAAGAAAACCTGCACGGGCTGGGAGGGGGAAAGCTGGCCAAGAACGAGGAACAGGCCTTCATCAGCAAGGTTGTTTCCAGTCCACTGATACTCCAGCTGGTGACTTTTAGCTCTGTTTTATACTTGAGGTGTCAAAGAGCTGAAATTCTACACTTTGTCTTTACAGCCAAGGGACCGAAGAAAGGGAAGGGGGAAGGGGGAAGGGGGAAGGGGGAAGGGGGAAGGGGGAAGGGGGAAGGGGGAAGGGGGAAGGGGGAAGGGGGAAGGGGGAAGGGGGAGGGGAGGGGAGGGGAGGGGAGGGGAGGGGAGGGGAGGGGAGGGGAGAAGAGAAGAGAAGAGAAGAGAAGAGAAGAGAAGAGAAGAGAAGAGAAGAGAAGAGAAGAGAAGAGAAGGATGATTTATTAGGTGGTGGTATATCAGTCCATAGCAGAACTACCAAATACAGCAAGGATACAACGTTCGGATGAAGTTCCTACAAAGCCACCAAAATTGGCTACAGAAGGGGAACAAAAATCATGAAGTCTATGGGATAAGACCCATATGAACTGTATTTAATTCCACTGCATTTTAATTCAATTCTAATTAAACCAAATGTCCTGGTTTTGTCCTGGCCCCATCAACTTTTTAGAGGGAAGCCCCCAGCCCCCCTAGGGTTCCGCGAGAGGTCACAAGGGATTCCCTGGGAGATCACAATTTATTTAAAACAATATTTCAAATTCAGGCAACTTCACATGAAAGAGGTAAGTTTCATTCTTTATTTTTAGTTTAAGAACCCTGTTAATGCATATAGACAGGCCTACCCATGAAACAAATATATCTTCTGGCCTATATTTAAGGCTGAACGTGCAGGGGTTCCCTGAGGCCTGAAAAAATATTTCAAGGGTTCCTCCAGGGTCAAAAGGTTGAGAAAGGCTGCTTTACACTAACAGGATTTCTCAGTTGTCTCCTATTTGCGGAACAGGGGTCAGAAAGAAACTAAGACTGGCAAGGCCCTCCATCTTGCTCTGTCCACCATGATGCTGATTACAGCAGGGACGACATGGACGATGGACACTCCCTGGGTGACAAGGTTGTTCGAGATTCTGCTCTGCCGGTGGATAAGGATGAGCTTGTTCCCAGGGGAACAGCTGTCTCAGCCATGTCGCTGAAGCATGGCCAATGAAGCAGCCGAGTTCAATCACACCGAAACGGAGATATAGCCGCTTCTAATAAGAGTTCTGAGGAACCTCAAGTAGCAAACGGAGCAAAATTTCCTAATCCTGCTACAGATCACGTTCTTTGCTTTCTGACCATCGGTGAGCTGGTGGCGGTACCTCCCTCCATGAACTGGGGGAAGAGACCAGCTCAGCCTTCGCAGTCCTCGTCCCTATTTAGGGACCTCACCAGATAGCTATTTCTTTAAAGACAGGCTTAGAAAAGCTACGTCGGGACTGTTGGCCAGCATTGGATAACCTAGAACAGCCTAAATTGTACTTTGTCGCAAATAAATAAGACCTGTCACAAATGGAGGGGGGGGGCAGAAAAGAAAAAGGGAGAAAATAAGCATTAGGTAACAATATGCCCGATCCCAAATGGGTTGTTAAAAATGACTCTGATTGAAGTATTTACTTTCCAAACATATTCTTGGTGTTTGTGTGTTTTTCTTCCGCAGAGAATTATTGTGTGACGTGCCGCTATATTTAGTCTGCCATCGGTGAACTCGTGGGACTTAAAAAAACAAAAAACCCTCCAGAACCAAAAGGTTTTGCTGAATGCTGTAATCAAATACAATTGAGAAGCAAAAACGATGCACACAAATTGTAACGGAAAAGAAATCTGACATTTTAACAGAGCATTACAAATTAACCATGCCGGGATTATGTTATTTTGCCAACACTGACTTTACTGGTGCCCACCCCACTGCTGGGCTGGAAAGAATAAAAAACCACCCAACTTAAGTTACTGTAGGAGGAGAACCCTGTTAGTCCATGGTGGCAAAATAATCAGGACTCTGATTAGGACCAACACATTGGACGAAAAGGCAGAAGCTGTTGTGAGCTGCAGGTTCCTTCATCAGATGCATGGAGGGGCTAGCGCAGTGTTTCTCAACCTTGGCAACTTCAAGCTGTGTGGACTTCAACTCCCAGAATTCCCCAGCCAGCAGGGGAATTCTGGGAGTTGAAGTCCACACAGCTTGAAGTTGCCACAGTTGAGAAACACTGGGCTAGACTGATATAGTTCAAACTGATGACCAGTTGAGTCCCTCTGTGCATTTAATGATGTGATTTGTAGCTCACATTATAAAAGGTGCCTTTTAATAGAATTTGTTAGTTGGTAAAGGTGCTACCAGACTCTGGATTTTTTGCCAATTTACGTTAGTGCCATGTCTCAACACTAATTCTAGATGTTTTCTGAGCTTGGTTGTTTTCCTGCAGACCGTTACATCACCAAGTTAGGGAACATCATCAGTGCATGGGAAAATGAAGTTTGTTTGGTGCTTATCTAGGTAACACTCAGATAAGCAAGAAACAGGAGCAGCTAAGCCATCAGGGAAGAAACAATAGCCTAATCAAGGAAGAAACCACATCCCAGTCAAGACTGGCAAGGCAAGCTATTATATACCAAGAAAGAACAAATACAGGCCCAACGGAAGTGAATTCTGGAATCAGGGTGCAGAGCACAAAACCGTTTTATACATGCATCAGTACCCTTGGAAAAGTTTATTCTGCAGATCTTAATTGTCCACTTTCATAATGTGATGGAACAATCCCTTAAGTCAATGGTGGATAACACCCAGCCCTCCTATGGTGCTCTTTTGGGGCCCCAAAGCCCCACCAGAGAAAGAAGGGACATTTTCAGCCTTGTTTATTTCTTAATCGGGGAAGTGGCGAGGGTACAAACAGATTTGTGATATCTGCTTACGTTGTGTTGAGTTTTGGAATTGGACTCCAGGACAGCCAGTTGTCTCTGTCTCCAGGGCACTGTATGAAATCTGAGGCATGTTTGTAAGAGGAGGATCTGTTCCTCAAGATCCTTGGATCTTCCAAAGATCTGTTCCTCAAGATCCTTGGAAGCAATGAGTTTACGGAACAGCAGTGGAGGACCCAACACTCTCTGTAAGTTATTGAACTACTATTCCCAGCATTCCTCAGGCAACTAGGAATCAAGAGTTGGAAGGGTCCATCTAGTCCAACTCGCTGCTCAGTGCAGGATACACCTCTGAAAGATGACTACCCAGCCTCTGTCTGAAGACCTCCAACGAAGGAGAACTCATTTCACATGATGGCCTGTTCTCCTGGTTGACTCAGCTTCTACCATCTGGTAGTTCCTCCAGATGTCTAACCTGAACCTACTTTCTAGTTTTAATCCACTGGTTCTGGTCCTGCCCTCTGGGGAAACAGAGAGTAAGTCCATTCTCTGTGTAACAACCCTTTGAAGACGGCTATCCTTTCTCCTCTCGTTCATCCATTTGGTACCCTAAACATCCCCCGATTCTTTAACGATCCCTCACAGGGAGTGGTTTCCAGACCCTTCACTATTTTGGCCACCCTGCCCTGAACTCAATCCAATTTTGAACCGTGCTTCTCATAGTTCAGCCACAACTACAGTCTCTCTCCCACCCCTCACTTCAGGTTAAAGCTTCTCTGCTGCCACTCGTTCTTTGTCAAACTCACCAGTAAAGAAAAGGTGCCTCTTTGTGGTTTCTTTTCTCTTTTCTAAACAAGGGTTCAGGAGGCGAAGAAGCTGTAACACTCGTTCCTCTCTACGCGACTCGGTCAAGCAAGCATCATTCATTACAAGATATGGGTAAATCTTTCCATTATGGCCTCGGATATAGAGTCTTCGGGCTGCCGTGTTATGTTTCTGCACTATCTCCACTCTGGGCATAAATCTATCAAGAAAAAAGAGGTGGGGGGGAGATAAAAAGCAGCTGAGCTTCCAGAGTCTAAAGCTTCATTTCTCTCCTTCAAGATGAAAGCCAGATTTAAAAAAAAAACAGAGGAGGAGGAATTCTATTACCTTACTTAAAAAGCTAACAATAGGAAGCACATTACACTGTTAGACTAACACCGGCATTATGAATGTTTATAATGATACCACCTTTTAAGCAACTACGTTTTTCTATTATGTGGCTCAACTGAGATTAGTGTTTTCTGTGAAAAGCTTCCGCAGGTACATACATGCTTTTGTCCCCTCCAACTGAATGACAAAACTTCTTTTTAAATACACACACACACACAGGGAGAAAGAAGCAAGTTGCTGAGCATAATCAGACAGTTTTCTAAGCCCGAGACAACACAACCCCTAAGTGGATGTTATGTCCTGAGCACCAGCCTTCCTGAACTGTGGCATCCTCCAGATGGGTTGGACTACAGACTCCATGAGTCCCAGTCTGCTTTGAAGCTTGTAAAGGTAAAGGTTCCCCCTGCACATTTGTGCAGTCGTGTCCGACTCTAGGGGCCGGTGCTCATCTCCGTTTGTTAGCCGAAGAGCCAGCGTTGTCCGAAGACGCTTCCACGGTCATGTGGCCGGCATGACGCGCGCAGAACGCTGTTACCTTCCCACCAAAGTGGTACCTATTCATCTACTTGCATTTGCATGCTTTCGAATTGCTAGGTTGGCAAGAGCTGGGGCGAGTGCGGGAGCTCACTCCAGTTGGAAAAGACTGGTCTATATTCTCAGAGGATAATTTCTACAAGTTGGGTCTAATCAGAATTTTAACTCCCATTTATGCTAGTGAACCTGTACCAGTTCAACCACTGCTAAATCACTGGTTTAAAGAGCTCAACACTTTCAGCCCCTAAATGGTTGAATGGACAAAAAACCTGCTCCAGTCACCCAACTTCCTGACAAATCCAAATGTTGGATATATTCAACTAATTCTAAGAACAACAACTAGACTATTATAATGCATTGTACATGGGCCTGCCTTGGAACAGAATATAAAAACATCTGCCAATGCAGAATATGGCCTCCAAGTGTTTGGGGGAGAGGGGAGGCAAAGAAAATGCTTTGGTTTTATTAATGCTTTATTTCTTTTACGAAAGCATCTTCTGGGTGTTCTCTGAGCTTGGACATTTCGTTACCAGCCTAGGGAACATCATCACTGCATGGGAGAGTGGAGTTTATGGCTGTTTATATGGTGTAGCTTGGTTTGTATCTTGGTTTGGGGTGTGGTTTCTTCCTTGATTAGGATATTGCTGCTTCTTCCCTATCTGGTGCTGTTTCCTGCTTATCTGGGCGCTGGCTGCAAGGGAGGGTGTGAAATTGTGGTTGAAAGGTGGGTGGATTTGTCTATGTGTCTATGTGTTGAAAGGTTAAGGCAGGGGTCCCCAACCTTTTTGGTGCCAGGGACCGGTTTCAAAAGACAATTTTTCCGCGGACCGGCGGGGCGGGGTTTCCGGGATTTCCGCGGACGGGGGGGCAGGGTTTCTGGGATTTCCACAGACCGGGGGGCGGGGTTTGCAGACGGGAGCAAATCACGCACACTGGGGGATGCGGTTTGTGGGCGGGAGCCCCGCGGCCCAGTTCCTAACAGGCCACGGCCCACTAGTGGGCCGTGGCCCACAGGTTGGGGACCCCTGGGTTAAGGAACCAAAACATCTCTATGTGTTCCTCAATCTATCAACACAGAGACAAATTCACCCTCAATTTCAAGTGGTAAATGCTGACATTCTAGACTTCCCTTGCTGACATTCTAGACTTCCCTTGCTGGCTAGGGAATTCTGGGAGTTGAAGTCCACACATCTTAACATTGCCCAGGTTGAGAAACACTGGTCTAGACCAAGCCACATCCAAAAACGCTAGAGAATTCCTGGAAGCTTAGCATTCTGACCAATCAGCCATCAACAGATCCATAGAGATAAACCCTATGTACATTCCATTTTAAATATATATATAACCCCAGGAACCATTCAACCCTGAGCTACATATACCCTCCACTATTAAAAGCATCTTGCTCTTAAAGCCATGACCTGAAAAGATTTCCAATGAATCAGTTAAAATAAGAAAGCTTGGACAACGGTATCCAGGACCAGCACTACAACCAAGTCTCCATTTTACCAGCCTTCTCCTTTACCGTGCAATTTTGATATAGTAGTGCGTCGGTTTTGGCATGAGGAACTCCCCAGGAATTTCCACTTCGGCAGTCTGGGCAGAGAAGTTGCTGAGGAAACGGCACTTTTCCTCAATGAGAAAAAATTTGGGCAGCTGCTTGGTTTTGGCCTCAAGGATTTTGATCCACTTCTTCAGCTTAGAAATGAGATTGTGGAGTTTCATGGAGCCCGGCACGCTGAAGTCAAAATCTGTCAGAGAGGGGGACACAGAAAATACCTGCTGTTAGAAACTGGAATGAGAAGTATTAAGGTACCTGTGATGCAGAATCAGAAGCTTCATCTCCAGAATTTTATTTCCTTCTCCCCTCCTTTCTAGCAGCTCAAAAGGATGTCTCAATGAAAAGCGGAAGGAAACAAGAACATTGCACGTCTTTAGATGTGTAGGAAATCTGTGAAGACACATCTCTTTTGCCAAGTTAATGGTTATATGATTTTCATATTTATTTTATTGTCTGTATTTTCCCTCTTTATATTCTTTTTTTTAAGTTGTTTACTGTCCTGAGTGCTCGCCAGAGCAGAAAAATGGGATATAAATCATACCCAATCAAGTCAATCAAGTCTTAAGATTTTGCAGCATTTTATCCTATAAGCCAATGTTTAAAATAGATAAGCAACAGTGACTTCAGCTGACCTGTTCCAACTTACACAGAGTCGAAAGAGAATACGTATGAAATATGCTTGATTTGTCACTTCTTTTGACGTTCTGTGGATGCTGACATTTCATTCTGTGCTATCGTTAACTGCGCAAAAATGGCTGGATAGTTCCCTCCCATATCAACTTTCAAAAGGTTAACTAGATGTGCAGTAAATCAAAGGCAATTTTGTTTGTAGAAAAACAGGCACAGGTCATACTGCTCTGCAGAAATATATTCTGAACTTATTTCTTATGCAAATAGGCCCAAAGATGCAGATTTGTTTGGAGGAAATCACATCTCATTCATTCATTCATTCATTCATTCATTCATTCAATTCATTCAACTTATATACTGCCAAATCAGTACAGACTCATGCCAGTTTACAAAACAATTTTTAAAAAAAACTATCCGTAACAGTTAAAACTTCCAAATTCTTGGAAGGAAAATAGAAATGGACGGGTTGTTGGTGGCACTGGGAATACCTTGCCAAAATCTTCCTTCAAACATTTTTGACAGCACGTAATTTTTCTGTTTTGGTCTGGCGTTTTCATATACTGTTCCTAAACAGCCATTGATGGGCAGTGACACTGGATAGTTTTAATCTGACTTTTTCCCCCTATTATTATTTTTCATGCTGTGTCTTGCACGTTATATTACATTTGTCCCTATAGATAGATATATAGATATATAGATATAGTTTTTATTACCAATGTAATCATATTTAATAATATGTGATTCTGTATGATTAGTTGCTTTACTGTTATCCACTTTGGAAACGTTATATGAAATTGAATTGAAAGAGGAATCTGAGGGTGGGAAAAGGCAGGCTTCAATATCCTTCAAGTATTTTTTAATTTTAATCAGACTGCTGTGTTTAAGTAACAAAACTGGGGGCTGTGATTTGTTAAGCTCCACATTAACCCAAAGGGAAATCTTCACATTCAGGGCCCCCCTATGAAAAAGGCCCAAAGGGTGACTGTCAAGACAGCACTCATTAAAGATACATTTACATTTAATAAAAGGCAAGCAGCGTCTTCTATCTGGAAGTCCCTCTAAAGCCTTTCTTAATATTACTCAATAGCAAGACTTTAAAAAGATTTGGTGAGCAGCTGTCAACGGCTAAAGTTACCTGTTCTTGAATACCAATATTTTTAATCCCTTTAGGTAAACGGGCAGGGGGACTTAGACACGCTATCAGCAGGTTTTCAATACATTCTCCGCAGCCCTTCCTAGCCTTCAAAACTGCAGAATGACATACATACACAGTGTTTCCCAATGCAATGCCCTCTAAATGTGCTTCACAATCTCCTCCATCATCCACAGCCAGCCCAGCAAGCCCAGAGGGGACTGAAGATTGAAAAAGGCTGCCATCTCAAACCCAAATTCTTCAACCCTGATCAGAAGTGCAACACATACATCAAAATAACCCAATCATTTTTGCCGGGGGGGGGGGGGGGAGGGCATCTGCCGTTTCTATGCAGCCTCAACTCATCTCTGTCAACGGCCTCCTCGTTTAACGTGAGGCGTACCTGAGACAGGTGAGGATGCTGTATCTCTGGTGGATTTTGTTCAGAGGCAATCTATTTATTTGTTTAGATTTATGTCCTTGCTTTCAACAGAAGGATTCTCAAGCTGGTGGATAATACATTGTAATACCCAACACACTTGTGCCTAGGGCAACAGATCTACCGACACGCCAATGATCAAAACATTTTGCGGGGTGCCCGTTAAGAACGAGATGGATGATTCATATTAATCTCACAATAGATTTATTGTACAAAACACATTTTTTTTAAAAAAATGCCCCAAATCTTTTCCAGCAGCTCTTGGGTCTATTGGGAATGTTCGAAAAACCCAACTCTAATTCCAAGTCTACCCTCTAGTGAGCAACTGGAGAAAGACGCAACACGCCGTTCGCTTTGCTGCTTTCCGCTACCTGAAGCGCAGGAATATGCCACCACATGGGGAAATACAACATCCTTGCTAACGATATGCAAATCGGTGAAGTAAAAAAATAAATCAGCAGTGTTAATTTTTTAAAAAAGTGAGTCATCCTTTGCACCATGGGAATCGCTCTAGTTTGCTGAAAATACCTATTTTAGATTTGCTTTTTCTTCTTTCGCGTTCTTGTTTTGCTTTGTGGGACCAGACGAGAGTGACGAGAGAGCACGCAATTAATTAGCTGTCTTTGTTCATGCCAGAAAGGCTTCACACTGAGCTTGTCTAACTAAATCCAGACTTTCAAAAAGGTAAAGAATTACCAGCAACGTGAGTGGCACAAGCCACCGTCGCCTGTTCTGCCGGCAGCTTAATGAGGTTAGAAATGAAATCTCTTTTGGCATCAATCCGAAATACAATCCAACTCTTTATTACCTGCACTGGTTTAAGCGCTTCAGACTGAACAAAAACATGACAATGTTGTTGAAGGAAAGTACATGTTGGACTTAGCTCTGAACGTTCTTCCGAAACATTGAATAACTGACAGGTGGATTAAGAGTCTTTCACCGGAAGGAAAAAGGAAAGCCAATTATTTGGGACAGCAGTCAAATAGAACAGGGAACTCTAAATCCAACCATCCCCAAGTGGTTGGGGAAGATGGGAAATGAAGCTCAGAACGTCTGAAACAATATCGGATTGGAGAAGGTTGAAGGAAACATAAATCACAACTCGAAGCTTAAAGAGTAAGTTGACCAACACAGAAGGCCTGAGATATTTGGTTACAGGAAATCCAGATGGGCCACAAGGGATGAAATGAGAAGTCATCCATAACTGACAATTTGCTATGGTTCAGCGCCACTCCTGAATTTGCCACATAAGGAGAACCTTTCACCTTGACTTCTGATGACCTTTTATTTTATTTCACCAAGGTATCTGCTGCTCACTCCTTAAGGATGCTTAAGAGCTATCTTCCATGGAAGTTAGGATGGAAGATGCTAGCTTAGACCAGGGTGTCTCAACCAGGGTTCCCTGGAAGCCTCGGGTTCCGCGAGAGACCACTAGGGGTTCCCTGGGAGATCACGATTTATTTAAAAAATTATTTCAAATTCAGCAACTTCACATGAAAGAGGTATGTTTCATTCTTTATTTTTAGTTTAAGAACCCTGCTAATGCATATAGACAGGCCTACCCCTGAAACGAATATAATACTTTTGTAACTTCTGGACTATCTTTGAGCCTGAATGTGCAGGGGTTCCCCAAGGCCTGAAAAATATTTCAAGTGTTCCTCCAGGGTCAAAAGGTTGAGAAAGGCTGGTTTAGACCATCGCTTTCCTAGCAACGCCACACCTGCACTGGCATTCGTTCTTGTATGCTCTGGTTGTTGCACTGCCTGGATTGCGAAGATGGTTGGAAAGCGATTCCCTTTTTGATTCACGAAATAGCAACTGCCACTCGAGAGCACAGAGACAATACAAGGAGATGATGCTTTGGTATGGAGCCCGCAGCAAAGGAATAAGAAGAACAAACCCTGAAAGGACTTCTTTAGCTATGATCATCTGAGCTGTCACTATGCTCTTAATGTAACAACAAGCTTACAGAACACAACCAGCCTCCAAAATGCATCCACAGTTTGCTCTCTGCACAAGCAGCAGAGAGCTGGGAAGTTCTTCCATCCAAAACAATGGATTTTATTGCCTTCCAAAGGGTCACTGTGTTGGCAGATCCAATTTCAATCTTGCCACCATCCATCCCCACAAAAGAATCTCCCCCAGACGCCAGCCGGAACAGCACTGATTTCTGCTTTAAGGAGAGCTACAATCCTTGGCTTAGATACATTTTCTAACCACTCGGAATCAGCAGCCAAGAACAAATCCTAACTTCAAAACCTGGCTTGTTGACTGTGAAGTGTATGCTTGGGAAAAGACGCAATGCACACAAGGAAAGGACTACAACTGCGACAGAGAGATTATAAACCTGGAAAATCTTGATCAGCTGTGGAAGAGTATGGTGATTAAATTGCCATTAATCCAGCAGCACTGATGCTATTCTTGCTGCACATTAATCAAAATTTTTATTTTCCACAAAATGAATTAAATCCCACAACTCCAAACCGTAAGCCCATTGACCAATTTAATTGCAGCCGTTTCCCCACCATCCTTCAACATTAATTCAGTGCCCAACTTTTAACAGATTAAAGCAATCTCATCTTGAGCTGAGTAAAATGGCTACTTTCATCTTAATTACTCAGGCCTAATCATAATTGAAAAATAAAATATTCTGAACCTATAAAAGATATTTGAAAGGGGTTTTTAATTATTATTATTCTAAAAAAGTAGATAATCCTTTCATCACCCTGATTGTTTCAAGCCTTCTATTTCAGGAGTTGAAGAAAATCTGCCTCTCTGAAAAGTTTCTTTTTCAAAGCGCACAACTCAACCCCAAACTTCGTCTACAGCATTTGAAAATGTGAAAAGTAAAGAATGACCAAATACATGCAATTATTAAGGACAGAATTATTTTTAAGTGTGAGGTGGGAATAGTAAAATATTTCAACTAAACCCATAACATTGATTTTTCTTGGAGTGTATGCACTGGGGGTGTGTAGAATGTGGTGGGAACTGAGCTTCAGATCCAGTATGAGATGTGCAACGAGATGGCAAGAATTACATGATCCCTGGTTCCACTTAAAATGTCTGCTTCCCCATCCTCAATCTTCTCCCTATCCATCCACCTTTCCAAGAAATGATGCCATGTTTTGGTACTATGCTCAAATGTCTCTTTACAGCAACCACATTTGAAATAAAGCAAAGAAGGCTCTGAATGAAGGTTGATGATCTTGCAAGGCAGAGGGAGGGCGGAAAAATCATGCTTGCAACATTTGCACACACACATGTACAGGTAGTCCTCGACTTACGACCACAATTGGGATCAGAACTTCCGTTGCTAAGCGGTACAGTTGTTAAGTGAGTCACGCCTGATTTTATGACCTTTTTTGCTGTGAATCACCACGGTTGTTAAGTGAATCATGTGGTTGTGAAGCGAATCCGGCTTCCCCCATTGACTTTGCTTGTCGGAAGCCGGCTGGTAAGGTTGCAAATGGTGATCACGTGACCACAGGGACGCTGCGACGGTTGTAAGTGTGAGGACCGGTCGTAATTTTCAGCACCGTCGTAACTTCAAATGGTCACTAAACGAGCAGTCGTAAGTCAAGGACTACCTGTACATACAAGTTGGCCTCCTAGATGTCAGAGAACTGGGGAGTGGGGAACATTTATGAAATTGTTCTGTTACTTGTTTCATGGGGAGGAGAACAAATGGAGTTCAATTCATGTTGCAACCTGAAGCATGTTTTACTCTGGATTAAACCCAACAGGGCTTCCTTCAGAGAAACCGAGCCTTCACACTTCAGCAGAACAGTAAACATCCCGCCTCGTTTTGAAATGACTTCGCACAGGTGCTCCTCACAGATCAAAGTTTTATTCACTGCCAATCTTGAAATGATGGAAAAGGAGACTGGCTAATATAAAACCAATGTAACGTTATTGCAATGCTTCCCAAGTGGCCCTTTTAAATACCCAATTATAGCAATCGATTTAAATTATTTGGCTCGGATGCAAACCCTCAAGTCACGCTGCAACTGTCTGATACCAAAAGCTTAAATTATTTGCTTGTATGAATGCTATTAATTTGGGGGGAGCGGAATATTCACGTACAAATTTCATCATCGCATTTCAAGAGGGCTGTTCAACCACAAATTTGAACTACCTGAAGATTATTTTCTTATTCACATTTTTTAAAGGACTTAAGGCATTAAGCCCGGTAGATTGAAAGCCCACAAAAGTATTTTTTTATAATGGGTCATAACTTTTACAACAGAGCTTGGAAAAGACCTAATAGCCAAAAGTTTCTATTCTCCTGCTGCTTCCACACACACACCCTCCTCCCTAACTAAGAAGAGATAATGTCCTACTTCAAAGACAATCATGAATATTCCGAATCCCAAATTTGGGGAACCATGGTTAATTTAAAACTGGGGTGGGGATCATGACAAGGAAAACCAACACTGAATTCCAGCCAATCTAGAAATGACTTGCCTGTTGTGAACTGCCCTTTCAGTTTCTGAAAGACAGGGTCCTGAGCTGTTGCTTGAGCCCTCCTGGCTAGCGATTCGGAAGCAGCGCTGGAAAACATGGTGGAGACGTTGGAGACGTTCTCGAGGCCCACTCCGAAGGTGCTGACCAGCTTCTTGACAAAATTCAGGGTGTGGGGTGTGATCTTGGCATCTGAAACTGCCCCACTCTTCTCAAAGGCAACAGAATAGCACTTGGCGAGGCCTTGTTGAAGTTGCCGGAGAACCTAAAGCCACCAAACACGGGAAGGACCAGTGGGGGGTTGGGGGGGGCCACAGAGAGAGACAACACAAAGAGGGTCTTTTGAGTTGAAAGTATGGAACAAACCCACAACACAAATATTGCAAGAGACCAAAGCTGCAGATAGCCAAAATCCAACCCTGCAGAATTTTGCAGATAGGACACAAGCAGATACTGAAATGATTAGCTTTCAAGTCAAAGAGAGGCTGAAGATCCCTCTCGTTTACAGCCACATCGCTCTGAGCTTCTCAAGATATTGCCTTGCTTCCGAAAGAACTTTAGAAATATGCTAATTTATTTATAAAACCTGTATTCTGTCCTTCGGCTGCATCGCTCATTACTTCTACCCTAGATATATTAAATGCTTCAAAGGAGATCTTTTCCTGAAAGATGTGGTGTAAGTGCTTACATGAATGGGAAACAACATTGCAAGAAACAAGGGGTTGGCTGGGATCATGCCAAGTTACAATGTGGTTTGTCTGACTTTGGCTTAGAGCAGGGGTGGGCAACGTCAGGCCCATGGGGCTCCCGCCCGCAAACCCCACCACTTCGTGATTGGCTCCCGCCCGCAAACCCCGCCCCCCAATGCTTGTGATTGGCTCCCGCCCGCAAACTCCGGCCCCCGGTCCGTGGAAATCCCAGAAACCCCGCCCCGGTCCCCAGTTATATATATCCAAATGGCCCTTGGCAGAAAAAAGGTTCCCCACCCCTGGCTTAGAGTGTTGGCTTAGAACCCAGCCAACTGTGGCAAAGTTAACAAAAACAACAAAAATCACAGTGTAGCTTTATGTGTGAATTTATCTCCTATATATGTATGATAGAAAGAGGTCACATGTTGTTGTGGGGAAAACAGGAGGAGAAAGGAGTATTAGGTATGTTTGCGCCTTGAGTTATTTATAAAAATAATAAAGGTGGGATAAAAAATAAATAAATAAAATTAAATAAATAATTCTGGTACTCAGGGAAGCAGGGGGGAAATACAAAGGAGCAAACATCTCAAATTAAAACAAAGTCACCAGCAAAAAAGTCATGGAACTTTGTTTTTGTGTATGACAACTGCAGCGAGACTATTATATGCTCAAAAGTGGAAAGGTTCGACACTCCCCGCCATGGAGGAATGGTTGATGAAGATGATGGAACTTGCGGAGATGGATAAATTAACTTCTTGGATCAGAGAAAAAACAGTATCTACATTTGTGGCTGACTGGAAACCCCTTATGGACTTTTTACATGAAATGGGGAAAAATGCACTCGGGACTTGTGGTTTTGATTAGAAAAAAATTCGATAATAGAAAAGTGAGCTTTTTTTGTAATCCTAGAGTAAGAGACAATGTTGTAATTGTACTGATATGTGCTGCAAAGGAAATCGGAAGCTCTTTCCTTCTCTCTTCTCTCTATTAGTTTGTGTTAGTTTTTATGTTCTCTGTAAAACTTTTAATAAAATTTATTTTAAAAAAATCAAATTAAAACAAAGTCTACCTCCTCGTGCCAGTTTTCTCGGAACCAGACCATCTGATCCACAATCCCTTCCAGAGACGAAAGGAGCGTTGGGTGCAATTCGCGTTGCATGTGCATGATTCGACTGCATCGCCACATCGGGGCGGTCGCTCGGATCGGCCCGGGGTCAGAAGCGGAATGCGACTGGTTTCCGACGGAACTCGGCTGTTGCTGCCCAGAATCTTGCGGGGGAGATGGGAAGGAGAAAGTGTCAGCCCTTCAAAGCAGGCCAAGTTGGGAAACAGATACAACATGGACTATTGGAACTCTATTGTTATAGGGCAATGTTTCTCAACCTTGGCAACTTTCAGATGTGTGGACTTCAACTCCCAGAATTCCCCAGCCAGCCATGCTGGCTGGGGAATTCTGGGAGTTGAAGTCCACACATCTAAAAGTTGCCAAGGTTGAGAAACACTGTTATAGGGTATAATAAGAGAATCTTGAAAGCTGGACAGAGATTCTCAAAGTGCTTGAAAATTTTACCACAAAACTCATGGTGCCATCAACGCCCTGCCAGAACAGGCATCCAAGTAGCCTTCTCATTCATTCAATCTCATGACCAGCTCACCCCCACCCCCAAATCTACCTTATTCCTAACTCCAGGACAATCTGAATTGAAGGAAAATGGAGTTGGGGTCTATAAGAACCCATATAATTTAGTACTGGGGGATTTTATATCCCTCAGATATGCTGCTTTAAGAATAGAATCCTCACTGCAATTGCAATTTTAAAAATGCTAAATTCTAGCCCTCCTCAAAAATATCATTAAAACGGCAATTAAGGGTTTAACTGGATCCATCTGATCCCATTCTCCAATTAGGAAAGAAGGCTAACCAAGGATCTGCCCATCTGCCAGCCACGGAGGCAACGTAACTCAATTTTCCCTGACCGGAGAACCGGCCCCTGAGGACGTACCACTGTGATGTTTCCAGCTTACCGCTTTTGTAACGCTCTCGTTGTTCTATCTTCAATGTCAAATAGAGGGTTCGGATGGGGAAGTAAACCGCCTGGGGGTAGACACGTCCAACCTATTTCGTGAAAAAGAAGCGCGTGTTAAAAATCAACGGCCGTCTCCGAAGAACTGCGATACAGCAATCTGCCCACTGATTTACGTCTAGCGTTGTCTCCATGAAATCAATTAATAACGATTTATATAGAGGAGAGAGAAAGGGATGGGGAGGAGGCTAGGTTAATCTTAAAACGAAGGGCCTGATGATTAGAGAAGGGCTTTACACAAATCTGAAAGTACATCTAACTGTTCTGCTCTCCCCACAGACAAGTCCACAACCTTTAAAGGGGAACCTATCAGAGAAGAGTCCACCAGGGATGTACATCTAAAATCATTTTTGCATCCCCAAAAGTCTGGATGTTCCCCTTCCCTGGAACCACTTCAGTTGCCCCACAACGTGCATTTGTAATATAAACAAGGGAGGAAATTAACGGCTAGGGTGCAGTCTTATTGATAGCTTATCCTCAACTAAATCAAATTTAGCTTTGCCCTGGCTCGACTTCTTTATTCCTGCACTGCTTATTCTTTGCTGATTCGCCCTGACATGCGACTCGGAAAGCCAGCATGATTCTTGATCAAACTCTACCCCAACCCCCCGCCAAATGGACATAAGCCTGGTATCAAAATTAAACATGTGCAGATCCAGATTGCAAACCTTTTCTCAAAAAGGCATCCCAGATATTCAAGAAAACCATCCTGGGCCTATGTCTATGAAGGTTCTCAGTCATCCAGGTGGAATTGTCTGTAGCTTGAATCATGTCAACTGGATTTCTATTTTCTCAGTGGAAACGTTTCGTTTCAGACTGAAGAAGCTCCTTGGATAAGGAGCGAAACGTTTCCACTGAGAAAATAGAAATCCAGTTGACATGATTCAAGCTACAGACATCCTGGGCCTATCTAAGTTAAGATTTAAATGCCTGTATGATCAATTTAAATGTTGCACCTTCTATGGATGTCTACTGTTAACATCAGATGGAAACAGAGGGCATGGTTTAAACACCCTCTGCTTCCTCTGCATGGGCGCATTTCCTGATGTGCTCAAAAGAGGAAGCTGAGACAGGTTCTGCTGTATTACCCAATATGCCAGATATCTGCATAACACAAGGTTGGCAAGGATGCTAAAAAAATGTTATATATGTGAATCAAAAAACCCAGAGAAACCCAAAAAGGATACTTAGTCTTTAAATAAGGCTGCACATTCCCAATAAATTGTGTGCTACATATTAGTCAGGCTCATTAGAGTGTAACCTTACTCAGCAAAAATTGTGCACTAAAGGTGAAGAATGGCCACCGAATGGAAAGGGGGAAAGCACAATTAGCAAGTGGTTTTCTTCTGGAAAAGAAGGGGGAGGAGGAGAAATGAGGTAAAGTAAGGTAAGGTAAGATGCTGAATTGACATCAACATGCCACTTTTGTCTTTAAAAGTGTAAACCAGTGTTTCTGTCAGGGAGATAGCTGGTGGAGAAGGAGGGGGCCCTCTCCAGGGGGACAAAGGCATGCGCACTACGGAGTCTCTTTGGTTCCCTCCTAAGAGAGCCAAGAAAGCACCGCCTTAGTTTTATGGGCCTTTTCCCTCAGTGTTTGCCAATTCGTTTCAGCTTAGCTGGATTCTGTCTAGCAGAGTAGAACAACAAACACTAGAGCTTCGACACTTCGTCTCAGTGTGGTTCTCCACTCTTAGTCAGGACAGTTTCTCAACCTTGGCAACTTGAAGATGTATGGAGTTCAACTCTTAGAATTCTCCAGCCAGCTTGGAGAATTCTGGGAGTTGAAGTCCACACATCTTCAAGTTGCCAAGGTTGAGAAACACTGGTCTAAACTTTGGTGTCCGTGCAATGAACTAATACATTTGATCAGATGTTATGATACGAGAAGCTATGACAAGTGGTCTTCCTTGCCAACCCTTACACCATCTGCACCATGTGGGACAGGGGTATGGGTTACAGCTGGAATTTTGGGATCACGTGGTGGTTTAAAGCCCCACGTGGCTGGCAACCCAAGAAGCGAGAACAAGACAGAATTCAGAAAGGCTTCTTTAATGCCAGTCAAGGGTAAAACCACCATTTTGAAAATGGCAAAAGTCCCCAAGCAGCCTCCTAGCGACCCCTTTTTCCTGCAAGAACCCCAGAGAATCCCGTCCCAAAAATACAAGAACATCCATCGTCAAAGCGTGGTTCATCCGCTTCCTACATCTCCATACCTGACTAATAAGGTTCAAGAGGAGTTTTCCTTCTGATCCAACCAAGCAGGTTAAGAGCTGTGGGATCCAAGCCAGCCACTGGATGGGCGGGACTCCGATGCAATACTTGTCCACAGCATCAGCCAGAGTATTCTTGTCATCATCAAAGCTCAGGAGCCAGAGAACCTGAAACAAACCACAAAATAAGAGGCTGAGGAGAAACAACGAGAAGAAACAGGGAAATATAAAGACCTCCAAATAGAGATCAAGTGAATGTGGAAAAAGGAAGTTATAATGGTGCCAGTAATGGTTGGAGTGCTTGGTGCCATCCCAAAGATCCGAAAAGGCACTTGGACACCAGAGGAATGGACAGAATCTCAACTCTTCAATTACAAAAAGTTGCATTACTTGGAAGAGCGCATATATTACAATCTCCTTAACTATCAGTAATGGCATGTGGAAATGACCTTGGGAGACAGGGGAAGAGCTGCAGCCGTGGGAACGATGGTCGCATAAGAGTCAGCCTAATTCTGTTGCATCAGCATGTGTTAAATCAAGATTTGCTATAGTATTATTTGTTGTAATAGTATGTGGGAATGACCTTGGGAGACAGGAGGAAGAGCCACAGGCTATACAACGGTCAGATAAGAGGCAGCTGAGCCCGCAGCAGCAATGTGGACATGGCAAACATCTCAGAAGGGACCCTCCCTAGTTTCTTGGACTGTAAAGGCGAGGGGGGAAGAGATGTACTTTCAGACTTGCAAGATTCTGTTAATGTAACCTTACAACCAAGTAGAATTGGTTCATCTGGGCGTTCTTCCTGTCTGGACGACCACACAAGACTGACAATATCCTAGATCCTTGGGAAGGATCTGATAACCTAAAGTATCATACCCAGTCTGAACTATCTGGTGGACTGTGTGTAAATAGTAGTGGGGGTAGTAGCAGTAATAATAAAAAGAAAAAGGTACTGTGATTACTTGGTGACTTGCTCCCTTATTTCAAGAAGACCCATTTCTGATCGGGTGTGCTAAGCCGTCCCACCTATTCTGGCTTAAATAGCTCAGTTGTTATGCAGCAACAGGGCAAAACTTATTTTCTGTTTCCTTTTCCTGCCTCGACAAAGATGAAAGAAAGAAACTCCAATAGGAGAGAATTGTCTGTAGCTCACGGTTGAACTGTGGAGTCCTTGGTGCTCTTTGAGCTTGGTTGTTGGCTTGCAGACATTTCATTACCTAAGACATTTCATTACTTAGGCATGAAAGCCAGCTGGGTGACCTTGGGCCAGTCCCTGTCTCTCAGCCCTAGGAAGGAGCCAATAGAAACCAGGAGACTGAGAGTTCTAGTCCCGCCTTAGGCACGAAACCTGGCTGGGTGACCTTGGGCCAGTCACTCTCTCTCAGCCCAGCTCACCTCACAGGGTTGTTGCTGTGGGGAAAATAGGAGGAGGAAGATTAGGTATGTTCGCCGCCTTGAGTTATTTATAAAAATAATAAAGGCAGGATAGAAAATAAATAAACAATCATCAGCTTGACTAGGTAACTCGACTAGGTAACATCACTCACTAGCACTGACGATGTTATCTAGTCGGGTAATGAAACATCTGCAAGCCAAGAACCAAACTCAGAGAACACCAAGGACTTCACAAGAAAGAAACTGCCCACATCTGTCTTTCAGGTGGTTTCTTCTCCGAAAGAAAACACTCACCTTTGCTAGATACTTCCTGGATTTGCTTTCGTTCTGGTGCCGGCAGGCATGTAGGTAGCAAGTAAGCGCCGACACCCCGAGGTGCAGCTGACGCTCCTTCACAAAGATGTTTTCCAGGTAATCGCCCCACATGGCCCAGGCCTTCACTAACACGTCGTGCATCTGCACCGCTGCTGAGAAAGCTTTGTTGGCTTCTTCAGACCTGGGGAGAACGTGAAAGGGAAGGATATTTGCTGGGCATTAAGCCAGCAACACAGAGAAGAGATTGATGGAACTGGACAGTCCAAAAATCCAAACAACCGTTGCGTCTTCCAGGCTGAAAAAGAATGGGTTCACTTCACAATGTAAAAGGGGGAGTGAGGAGGAGGGAAGCAGTGGAAGTTTTCGCCTTCCTCCTTGGCCACAGCTACCACCTTTACACCTGCTAGAACCGCGGATGCACCAATCTGCGCTACTTGTATCTTAGCATCGGCAACCACTTGCACACGCCAATCCAGAAAAATGTGCAACCCCTTCAAGCAGGGACATTTACAAAGGGAGGGAGTCAACATCAAAACAGCAGGTGTAGCCAGGCAACTGAAGCCCCTTTTTACATCTGCGCAATACAGGTAGTTCCTCGTTTAGCAACTGCCTCGTACAGCGACCGTTCGCAGTTACGACAGTGATGAAAAAGTAACTTTGCAACCAATCCTCACATTTACGACTTTCACAGGTCCGTAAAGCAAAAGAAAGCTGAAGTAAAATTGTAACACTGTGGTTTTCACTTAGCGACCGAGTTGCTGGTCCCAATTGTGGTCACTAAACGAGGACCTGTACATCCAACGCACATTAAAAAGAGGCAGGCTTTGACTGCAGGTCACGCCTACTATTCTGGCTTGATGGACCCTGCCCCTACCACCGCCCCAGGATGGCCCCCCTTTCAAGTTTTAGAATGCCTCTTGCCCTTACAAAATCTCACAGCAACAGCAAAGCTCCTGCCTCGAACACCTGCACAGCTCTCATTCTTTTCAGAAAAAAAAACCCTATTTCCACTTTCTGCTCCCTTCAGCATCAGCGCGGCATCAGAAGCCGCCCAGTTTACTTAATTTAGGACGGCCTAATACTGCAGTCATCTGCCTGCAGCGGTAAAAAAAAAAAAAAAAAGAATGGATGGGATTGGGTGAAAAAACACTGCCAAATGGAAAATAAGCCTATCTGTCAAATAGCTTATTAAACAGCTAATTAGCCTCCCTATTACTCGGCTTCCTTTTCATCTCCGTCTTCACCTTTTTGGCTAACAGCTCTCAGAATCCCGGACTCTGCAAAGCCTTACAGCTTATTACCGAAGGAAAACAGCTGATAAATGGCTTGCCGTATTTCTCCTTTCAACTGCTAACAACAGGATTCATCTTCCAGCTGCTGCTTCTTCTGTTTTCTCCTCCCATCTGGGGTTATCTATCACGAAGGCTTCTGATAACTCTTTATCCTCCTACAGCCTCCCAAGCCACTCAGCTGGCAAAACTGACCTGACCCAGTGTCTATCCAAATGGTCTTTCAGTCCCAGGTCTTCCAACGGCTAGCCAAGGATCACAACTCAATCTCGGTCTGAGCAAACATCTTGAAAATACGAAATAGAAACACCAGACCCCCGATTCCCTGTATGTTTTTTTTTTCCTGCTTCATTTTTGACAAGAGACAAAGCGAAGCTGGCATTTGAAGAATGTATCTGGCCTAAAACCTTGCCAGTAGGCAGGACATCTAAATTATTTAACCCCACTTCCTCTGCAGAGGAAACTTCTGAACGTGCTCATTTGGTTGTTTAAAAAGAAAGAGGCTACTGCACTTTTCTGCTCAACTAATCCCCTTTTAGGGGATTAATACAAATATTTTAGGGGATTAATACAAATATTTTAGGGGCGTGGTGGCTCAGCGGGTAAGACGCCAGGCTTGTCGATTGCAAGTTCAGAAGTTCGAATCCCTAGCCCCGTGTGACGGAGCGAGCTCCCGCACTCGCCCCAGCTCTTGCCAACCTAGCAATTCGAAAGCATGCAAATGCAAGTAGATGAATAGGTACCACTTCGGTGGGAAGGTAACAGCGTTCCACGTGCGTCATGCCGGCCCCATGACCGTTGAAGCGTCTTTGGACAACGCTGGCTCTTCGGCTGAGAAACGGAGATGAGCACCGGCCCCTAGAGTCGGACACGACTGCACAAATGCAGGGGGAACCTTTACCTTTTCAATCCCTTTCCTGATTTAAAATGCTCCTACGCTATGCAACTGTGATGCTAAGTAGCGTGTTTGGACAACAGGTGAATTTCCCTCCCTACTTTTAAAAGTCTCTCGTCTTCAAGGACTGCAAATGGCATTAACTACAGGCTCAACTCTGCTTCCGGTTCAGTATGGAGAGGCTCTGAAAACCTGACAACACAGAAGCGGGCCCAGGGCCGTCTCGCAGCTTGGCCGTGAGGTTTTTTGAAGTAAAAAAAAGGGAGGATGGGTTGCCAAGCCTGTTGGCCTTCCGGAAGGCCCTCAAAACATGGTTTTGTCAACGAGCTTGGGGATCCCATGGTAGAGGGGAGCCCGTTGGATGCTTATGGGATCGTTAACTGATGCACTCTCTGTGTGCTGGCCGCCATTTTGTTTTTCGCTTTGGTTTTCATTTAAATTGTGGTTTTACTGGTTTTTATGTATTTTACTTTTATGTATTTTGTTTTATGGTGTACGCCGCCCAGAGTCACTAGGTGAGATGGGCAGCTATTCTATACAAATATGATAAATAAATAAAATAAACTTTAAAAATAGCCAAAAGCATCCTAGAGGCCTAGCCCACTAGTCAGGTTTTGTGACAACCCATCTCTTCCATGGTAGACCTTCTGCTAGCTCCGTGCAGGTTCTTCCTATGCTCACTCTTATGTTTCGTGGATTTTAAACTCCCCATGAGCCACACAGCCAGTGTGACCCAATGATGTGCACAATGTGTCATTGGAATAATAGGTATTTCTCCCCCACATTCTCTTCTCCTTCCACCAAGATCTGGCTTCTGTCCTGTCATAGGACTAGATACTACATACTACACTGCAAGATCATTGGTTTAAATCTACATAAATCTCCTTCTAAAGAGAAAGGCTGAGCAATCTCATCAGAAAATTCTTAATACTTTTAGCAGGGTTTTTTGAGGAAAGGCCAACAAGCATGAGTTTATGGAGATACAAATGTGTATCACCAAAGCAGATTTTTACATACGCTCCCTCTCCATTCATTCTCCTCCCCCTCCCTTTCTTAAAATCGTTACTTATTACGGACCCCGTCTGTAAAAGAATTCCATCTGACAGGGTCTCGGAAGCGGGCCTTCTCTGCAGCAGCGCCCGCCCTCTGGAACATTCTTCCCCCGGAGGTGAGACAGGCCCCCTCGCTCCTGGACTTTCGTAAAAAGCTAAAAACCTTGCTCTGCCAGTTGGCTTGGAACGGTAGGGAGCGCAGTAATTCCTGGGGATGGCTAGCACCCTAGAATGACCTGGAGTAACCCCTAAGCTCGCACACTGACGAAGATCTTTAGCCATCTGGATTTTATTTCATCTATATTGTTATCGTTATTTATATTTATATTTTGATATTATCGTATTTGTAATGGGTACTGGATTTTAATAATGATCTTGTTGTAAACCGCCCAGAGTCCCCCCCCCCCTTGGGAGGAGATGGGCGGTGATAAAATCCAATAAATAAATAAATAAATAAATAAATAAATAATCCATTTTTAAGGGGAAAAAAGAGGTGCCGTTGGAGAAAGCCAACTAGATCGCATCCTGCTGGTGAGTCCCAACCCATTCAAAGAAGCTGAACAGCATTTAATTTATGCAATTCTGTGTGCATTTCCTTGTAAGCATCACTGAACCCAGTGAGATTTCAAAATGACGGCATTTGCCCAACACGCTAGACTAGGCTAAAAAGTGCCAGGTAGTCTACAATTAGGTGTGTGGTGGGAACCTAGCCATACGCAACAGGCCATGATGGGAACCCATAACAGCTGGCAGGTACAGCAGAAGACAGGACAGGATTGTTCAGAATTGCTCCAGAGGACAGAACAAAAAGTGGATGGATTCGAATCAGAAGAAAGGAGACTGCAATTGGACATCACAAAACAAATTTACGCATATAAAAAAGGAAAAGGTTTCAATAAAAAAACAAAAAAAATAAATAAATTTTAAAAAAGCCCTAACCCCCCATCTTGACTCTTTCTGACAACCTCCACCCCATCTCTCACGGACATCCCGAGGTCAAAAGAAGGAATCTCGGGTTCCTGTTGGCATTTTTTGCATCTCTGGCCTAAAGTAACTACTTTTCCTTAACTAATGTGGGTGAGATGGGCAGCTGTATACATTTGATAAACAAATAAGCAAATTTCCAACAGTGATCTACTTGTAGTTTTAACTGTTTAAAGGGCTAATATTAATTACCAAAGACAGACACTAACTTGGTATCTCTTTTGTAAACCATCTCAGCCAAGGCTGTTCAAGAATCAAATTGTTCCTCTATCACATCGAATGTTAACTTCTGAAATACATTCAAAAGGCTAAACAAAGGAGTGGGTAGTACCCATCAATCTTTCTACAGCACTGCGTAGGGTGCAACTGGTAATTATTATTATTATTATTCACGGCCCACACTGAAGCTTTCACTTTGCACATAAAGTCTTTGGAATTAAGAAAACAAAACAAAACTTCGTCTCTGTGTGTTGTTTATACACATTCTCAGATGTTACCGCAACATTTTACCCAACATACATACTTGTTAATCTGAGCTAAAAACATCCCCTTCAATGCGTAGAACTCGGCAGTCATTTCCTTGGTAAAATACTTCAGGTTCGTGGACTCAATCACTTCCAGGCCCTATTGGACAGATTTGGACACAGCAAGGTTTGCAAAAGATGTATCAGTCAGACAAAGACATATTAAAATGTTTCAAAACTCAGGACTTCACAGCACAGGTAGTCCTCACTTAACGAATTTCGGTTGCTAAGCAAAGCGGTCATTAAACGAATCTGACCCAATTTTACAAGCTCTTTTGCGGCGGCCGTTAAGTGAAACACCGTGGGCTTTAAGCAAACCATGTGGTCATTAAACAAATCACGTGGTTCCCTATTGATTTTGCTTGCCAGAAGCCGGCTGGAAAGGTCAAAAATGGTGATCACGTGACCATGGGATGCTGCGACGGTCACAAATGCAAACCGGTTGCCAAGCACCCAAATCGTGATCACGTGACCGCGGTAACGCTGCAACGGTCGTGAGTTCCAGTCATAAGTCAGTTTTTTTCAGCAGCGTTGTAAGTCCGAAGCATCACTAAACGAATGGTTGTTAAGCGAGGACTACCTGTAGATGACTCTTTGATATAGTGCCAAATGCTCAGCAACCTTAGACCATGGTAAAAATTGCTAGAAATGAGAAACCAGACACTTGCCATCAAATCCACAGGGGTCAATCGGTTTTTGCCATTTGGTTTTTATTCAGATTTTTGCCCCTTGAACAGGTTTCTATTCATAACCCCGTTGGTGTTTAGCAGTTTTACTCTCTAGAACAGGGTTCCTCAACCTCAGCCATTTTAAGATGTGTTGACTTCAACTCCCAGAATACTCCAGCCAGCAATGCTGGCTGGAGTATTCTGGGAGTTGAAGTCCACACATCTTAAAATGGCTGAGGTTGAGGAACCCTGCTCTAGAAAATATATTCAGGATTGCAGCTGTAACATATTTAGTATTGGGGATTACTTTTCGGATCATCCCCGCTCAAGGCAGAGGGTTGATGTGTTCTGCAATGATTATACAGAAGGAAAACTGAATTTGGAGTCAGATTAACTGTCTGACAGACAACTGAACGTGGCCTAATTCAGAAGTATTTTTCCTGCTCTTCGGTATATCGGCTTCCAAGGCATCTCAAACAGCAACACTTGGAAAGTGGAAATCATAAAACACCAGCATCACAATTGGTAGAATCAGCAGCAGCAACCTGAACACATCTACCAAGCACATAAAACCAGTTTAGGTAATACTAGACAACCTGTGGCCCATTGAGTTATCGTTTCAGAGATATTTCCTTACCAGATTCCTCAATGCCTTCAACAATGGCAGAGCTTCTAATGTACTGCCTTCACTGGAAAAGTTCTTAAAAATTCAAGGAGATATTCAGAGATGGATCTGCCTTGAAAATAGGCCATGGCCTTCATATTGAACTGTATTTATTTATTTTTTTATTTTCTATCCCGCCTTTATTATTTTTATAACTAACTCAAGGTGGCGAACATACCTAATACTCCTTCCTCCTCCTATTTTCCTCACAATCACCACCCTGTGAGGTGAGTTGGGCTGAGTGTGTGTGACTGGCCCAAGGTCACCCAGCCAGCTTTCATGCCTAAGGCGGGACTAGAACTCACAGTCTCCTTGTTTGCCATTGGCTCCTTCCTAGGGCTGAGAGGGAGGGACTGGCCCAAAGTCACCCAGCCAGCTTTCATGCCTAAGGCGGGACTAGAACTCTCAGTCTCCTGGTTTGCCATTGGCTCCTTCCTAGGGCTGAGAGAGAGGGACTGGCCCAAGGTCACCCAGCCAGCTTTCGTGCCTAAGGCGGGACTAGAACTCTCAGTCTCCTGGTTTGCCATTGGCTCCTTCCTAGGGCTGAGAGAGAAGGACTGGCCCAAGGTCACCCAGCCAGCTTTCATGCCTAAGGCGGGACTAGAACTCTCAGTCTCCTGGTTTCTAGCCTGGTGCCTTAACCACTAGACCAAACTGTATAGCCCAAACATCAAGAGTTGACCACAGGAAATGTTTTATGACATTTTGTGTTACAGCATGTCATAAAATGTTTTACAATAACTTTAATGTCATAAAATGGCTTATAAAATTTGCCAAATTTCTATTCCACAGGAATCATGGGTGCCGGATTTTGGATGCATTCTGTAAGTTAGCCCATTTGAGGTGCCTTGGTTCAAAAATTGTTGCCCTACGATGCACCGTTTCGCCCAGTTAAAGGTTACAAAGTATCAAACAGACACGAGAGTTTTAGTAGTATATAGATAGATTTTAAAATGCCCCAACAGACACACTACTGGAGGTGCCAGCCAAATCTCTCAAGGTGACGGAGAGGGCTCAAAACATTGGTGGCCATTTCTCCAGTTATCATCCCCTCTTATGGAAGCTGAAGGAGCCTGGAGAAGTCCTTCTAAAATCAGACTTTCGTCCAGATGATTCATGTTCCTTTTTTGCATTAGTATCCTTATATATGAACATATGCGTGGAAGGACAGCTTCACACTACTTTGCTACAGGAGCAGCCTTTGGAATTTCTCTCCAAAAACAATCATCATACTTAAAGATGGGATTCTGGGCATCTGCATAGCATTATGGATCAACTCCTGGCATCCCCAGGCAGACCAGGGGAAAAGCCTGCTTGAAATTCTGGGCCAATCAGTGTTGACAATATTAAGCTATAAGGACCATTAGTCTGATCTGGTATCTTGCACCCCTAAGGATATAATTTAAATGCAAACCGATAATCACAATGTATGGCTTGTGTTTTATTCCCTTGAGCAGTCTCTCGTGTTATTTAGGCTGTTTAATTTGAAACGGAGTTTCAGGATGCCCGCCCCTTTCTCGCCCTCCCCCTGCTGTAATGGATATTAGCTCCAAGCTGAAACGGTTTCTGCATTTTTATCAAAACCCCTCTCTTCTTCTACGCTGAATTCTTAATCCCATTCTCTGCTTCTTAAAAACTAGACCCCAATGCTAACCCTAACCGCCCAGAGTCCCCCCTTAGGGGGGGAGATGGGCGGTGGCAAAATGTGACAAATAAATACATTTGGCAAATAAATACAACCCTCCATTCCACTGGACCAGGAGAGACCCCGTTGGCTGTGTTCACACATCATGTTAAGCAAGATGTGATGTGTCTGCTTTTAGTTGAACTAAACTAAAAGCAGACACATCACATCTTGCTTAACATGATGTGTGAACGCAGCCGACGGGGTCTCTCCTTGGTGCTCTCTGAGCCTTGTTGTTTTCTTGCAGACGTTTCATTGCCAGGCTAGGCAACATCTTCAGTGCAAAAAGGGAGTGAGACTTGCTCTCTGTTTATATATCGTGGCTTGTCCTGCTTGTGTTGGTGGGGGTGTTGTTCTCTCCTTGGTAGTTCCTTGATTGGGCTGTTGTTTGCTGCTTGGTTGATTGACTGAGTTAATAGTTCCTTGATTAAGGTATAGTGTGCTGTTTGATTGTTCCTCTGGTGCTAATCCCAGTGTTAATCTTTGCCTATCTGGGTGTTGATTGCTGGCAAGGAGGTGTTCTGGTCTTCTGGCTTTTTCTATTGTAAAAAACAACAAGGCTCAGAGAGCACCAAGGACTCCACAGTTCTACCCTGAGCTACAAATATTCTCTTCGATTGGTATTAGTTCAACATGTTTGTAAATCACAGTTCAATGTTATGTGCAAACCAGACCACTAGGGTTATTCAGGGATTAACGGTGTGTGCCCTGCAAAATATTGCACATCGTCCAGAACAGTGTTTCTCAACCTCAGCAAATTTAAGATGGGTGGACTTCAATTCCCAGAATTCCCCAGCCAGCATGCTGGCTGGGGAATTCTGGGAGTTGGAGTCCGCCCATCTTTCAGTTGCTAAGGCTGAGAAATACTGGTCTAGAACATGGCTGCTATACCTGCATGCATTCGTTTTTGCCCATCACGCCAGCGAGCTGGAGGTAGCATTTCACTTGCTGTCGAATCTTCTGGAAGCAATCCACAATGGGCACAGTTGGAATGGTGTGAATGCGGCTCAAGATGTCCAAGGCTACATTGACCAGACCCTGTTTCCGAGCAATCTTGCCATACTGGATAATCGCTGAGGCTGATGCGTGAACTCCCAGCATGGCATTGTTGGAACTAGGATCGTGTTGAGTACTGTTCTCATAGGCACTTACGATGGCTAGAAAAGCGAGAGAGAGTATTTTAAAAAAAGAAAAACATGAAACACAGAATGAATTTAAGTATCTATGTTCCCCAATTACAGCATATAATGCCTCTGACCATATATGTTTAGCAAGGATGGCTAAAACAGGGGTAGAGAATCTGCCACCCTGCAGGTGTGGCTGACCACCTCATAGCAGCCATGCAAAGCACGGCCAGTGGTGAGGGCTGCAGGAAGATCTACTTCAGCAATATCTGGGACCCCCCAGTAGAGGGTATGGAAGATGACCTGGATGGAAATATGCAAGAACCATCATCTAGGCCAGAGCTTTCCAAACTTTTCATGTCGGGGACACACTTTTTAGACATGCATCATTTCGCGACACACTCTTACAGCAGGGCACAAGGCAGGCACTAGGACCTGCACGGAATCACAGCAGGTTTGGAGGCAGCCAGGCACAAGGCAGGCACTAGGACCTGTGCAGAATCACAGCAGGTTTGGAGGCAGCCAGGCACAAGGCAGGCACTAGGACCTGTGCAGAATCACAGCAGGTTTGGAGGCAGCCAGGCACAAGGCAGGCACTAGGACCTGTGCAGAATCACAGCAGGTTTGGAGGCAGCCAGGCACAAGGCAGGCACTAGGACCTGTGCGGAATCACAGCAGGTTTGGAGGCAGCCAGGCACAAGGCAGGCACTAGGACCTGCATGGAATCCTGGCAGGACAGGTTTGGAGGCAGCCAGGCACAAGGCAGGCACTAGGACCTGTGCGGAATCACAGCAGGTTTGGAGGCAGCCAGGCACAAGGCAGGCACTAGGACCTGTGCGGAATCACAGCAGGTTTGGAGGCAGCCAGGCACAAGGCAGGCACTAGGACCTGCATGGAATCCTGGCAGGGCAGGTTTGGAGGCAGCCAGGCACAAGGCAGGCACTAGGACCTGTGCGGAATCACAGCAGGTTTGGAGGCAGCCAGGCACAAGGCAGGCACTAGGGCCTGCGTGGAATCACAGCAGGTTTGGAGGCAGCCAGGCACAAGGCAGGCACTAGGACCTGCGTGGAATCCTGGCAGGGCTCGGAGGCAGCAGCAGCAGCCGTGACACACCCAGACACTGCAGCCAACACACTAACCTATCACAACATACAGTTTAGAAAGCTCTGATCTAGGCAAAAGGGACTGAAACGTTTTTTAAATCCAGGGAAATGAGATAATATTCAGAAGCAGCTCAGGCAGACACCGTCCTGGAGTGTAAGAAAGGGGAAGACATCCAGCAAAGTCCAACTTGCAAGATTCGGTGATTATAGCCAATCTCAATAAAAGCAGTTTTAGCCTTCCTGTGGAGTGGATTTCCTGGTATGGTCTACCTAAAGGGGCTGACCCCCCCCCTCGGGCAAGGTTCTCCACTTCATTCCCCCGTATCTTATGGGCGGCCCCATCCCACAGGGAGAGATTGGATTCTCTAAAATAAAGGATTACTCATTAGGATCTCTCCTCCTGGGAGAGCAAAATTCCAAGCGCTGCTCTCAACCATTAAAGAACTTGAAACATGAGCAACTGAAGGTTCGCCTTTCCAGATCCGTACTGGCCCGAGCATCTTAATCATCAAAGGACTTGCTGTGGGTATCCTTGTTACAGGAGATTAAACAGGTAAGGGCCGCATCTACGAAGCACCCTTTCCACAGAAACTGAAACTTCCTTGAAACTGAAAGCATCTGCCTTTAGGCCCTAATGAGCTGTCCTTTTACACTTCCAGTGTTTAAACTGTTCTTTTGGTCCTCAGTGCTTGTTTTATTTCAGCCTTTCTGTTCTATTGTTTTCGGCCATTATCGTTTGCACTGATCTGTGGTTAAGCTGCTTTGAAAATACTTTGGTTCAAAATCAGAATAAAAATCCTTGCATACCTACCCTGACTTAGTTAGGAATGTGCCATCATCCCATTTGATGTATGCCATTAAATATACGTCAGCACCTCTCATTAAACAGGTTTGCAAAAAGAGTGTTTCACATCACTAAGCCCCAGCTTCACACAGAGCTTGTTGATACTGAGATTTAGTTTCCTAGACAAGCTTCCCCCAAATAGATTTTAAAACCCCACCAAGTGGCGTTGTTTTCTTTCAGCTTCCCAAAGAGGATCTCAGCAAGATGTTGCACCAATGAACTTTTTAAAGAAGGAGCTGAGGTCCCTCTGGAGGGGGATTCACCTTGATAATGATGCTGCCGCCACATGAAAATGCTGCTCCAGTGAGACAAGTCATCTGACACGATGGGCAGCCTATTCCTCCAGGTCTTCACCACGGTTTTCATGTCGTGCAGGCTGTTGTTCCGCCCAAGATTGGCCGGTTGCAATCCTGCGTTGATTTGGGCAGCTTCTTGAAGTTCGATGATCTGCTGGGCAGCCTGGGAAGAAGAAGAAGAGGACGACGAAGACGAGGAGGAGGAGGGGGAAGAAGATGACGACGAAGACGAGGAGGAGGAGGGGGAAGATGACGACGAAGACGAGGAGGAGGAGGGGGAAGAAGAAGATGACAACGAAGACGAGGAGGAGGAGGGGGAAGAAGAAGATGACAACGAAGACGAGGAGGAGGAGGGGGAAGAAGAAGATGACAACGAAGACGAGGAGGAGGAGGGGGAAGAAGATGACAACGAAGACGAGGAGGAGGAGGGGGAGGGGGAAGAAGAAGATGATGACGAAGACGAGGAGGAGGGGGGAGGGGGAGGGGGAAGAAGAAGATGACAACGAAGACGAGGAGGAGGAGGGGGAGGGGGAAGAAGAAGATGATGACGAAGACGAGGAGGAGGGGGGAGGGGGAGGGGGAAGAAGAAGATGACGACGAAGACAAGGAGGAGGAGGGGGAAGAAGAAGATGACGACGAAGACGAGGAGGAGGAGGGGGAAGAAGATGACAAAGGCGAGGAGGAGGGGGAGGAAGGTTAGGAATATTTAAAAATGTGGGTTCTTGAACTCTTAGGAAGGAAGCCTTATTTAACTATAGGCAACGTAGTTGGGTTCAAGCATCATACTAAGCACAAAAATAAAAAAATACTAAGCACAAAAATAGACCACACCAGGGCTTATGTGCAAACAGGCAAGTGACCAGCTGAAGATTACCCTGCAAACACCATACAGTATAACCAAATGGGGATTTGACCCCAAATCTCCTAGTCCAACATGCTCACCACTGTACATTCTATATTTGATTATTTCAAACACATAAATTAAGTACTGGAATTAACAAATTCCAGTACTTACTAGGCACAGAAACCAGCAGCTAGAGAGACCCCTACATAGCACAGAGTTAAGCTCCAGGGGACGTGTAAACTTTGCTGGAATTTAAATCCCGCAGAGACAGTAAACTGATGTAAGCCATTTGCAGACCTCCTCCATAAAAGATAACACTTGTATGAGCTGTTGATCAACTAACTCAGGTAACTGTCTCTCACACCCCAAAAGTTAGGCCACACTTCTGGCACCGATCTCCGAAAATAAAACAAATTAAGCAAGGCAGCCTCTTTCTCCGACCCCCACTCCCACCCGAAATTGCCGTGGTATCAGCTCCCACAAGAATTTCACCTTCTTCCTACCCCATTCATCATATAAATTTAATTTTCAAGCAGGTACTTAATCACCCATTATCTGATCTAGAAAAAAGTAATTACTGCTGAGTAGCTTTATTGCCATGTTGCTAACTTGTCATTCACAGCCCACCTAAGCAATCTCACAATGAGAAAATGATTGAGGTCATACATCGGGCTTAGCCACCATTGGTTTAACCAAAGTTTGTTGAGTAAACCACAAATAGAATCAAAGAACCCACTAAGCCAGGGTTTCTCAACCAGGGTTCCGTGGCACCCTCCGGTTCTGTGAGAGGCCACTAGGGGTTCCCTGGGAGATCACGATTTATTTAAAAAATAATTTCAAATCCTGGCAACTTCACATTCAAGAGGTAAGTTTCCCTCTTTATTTTTAGTTTAAGAACACTGTTCATGCATATAGACAAGCCAAGCCATGAAACAAATATAATAATTTTGTAACTTCTGGCCTATATTTGAGCCTGAATGTGCAGGGGTTCCCTGAGGCCCGAAAAATATATCAAGGGTTCCTCCAGGGTCAAAAGGTGGAGAAAGGCTGCACTAAGCTATAAATCATAGTCTACAAATCAAAACAGCTGGTTTGGTATTGCATGCTAAGATTAAACCAACCACATGATAGCTTGGCACGTACTTCCCCAATTTTGCCAGCTTCCAAATGGATGGGCTTCAACTCCCAGAATGCTCAGCACGGGTCATGCGTAATGGGGAATTCTGGGAGTTGAAGTCTTCACACTGGGGACTGGCCAAGGACAGGAAACATAGCATAATACTATGTGTACCTAAAAAAGGCTTAAGAGAAGGCAAGAAAGCAAGACATCTTTCACACATGGCTGCCAGGTCAGGAAGAAAGGCCCCACAATTGATCCCTGCCAGGGCACCCTCCTTCTCCCTTTCAGTAGTACTTGTTCTGCCATGAACGCAAGGGGCATCATTCAGTAACTGCATGACACAGCGACTGCTTCACAATTCAAGGAGGTTTATACGTCAGAGTATAAAAGAACTAGGATTCCCCCCACCCTATTTAGCTCTCCAAGGATTCCTTGCAGCCAACCCTGCTGACATCAACCGAAAGATACTACATTTCCGCAAACTGGGGAATGACCCATTCGGATGACAATCAGCGGATATACGCTCCTTCCGTATGAAAGCCGTCTGCACTTAGAGACAGAATTTGAACCTGTATCCTGTGTGCTGTTGTTAATGCCCATTATACACCCAATGGCGATTGAGCACACAGTTCCAATTATCAGTATTTTTAATTGTTCCTGTGAGTATTGTAGGAGATGAACCATGTTGGAATATGATGGCAAAATATCAGGGATCTGGTAGCATTTCTCCCAACCAACACATTTTATTAAAAGGCATACGCTTTTGTGAGCTGTAGCTTACTTCATCAGATGCATAGAGTGGTTAGATCAGTGTTTCTCAACCTTGGCAGCTTTAAGAAGCATGGACTTCAACTCCCAGAATTCCCATGCTGGCTGGGGAATTCTGGGAGTTGAAGTCCATGCATCTTAAAGCTGCCAAGGTTGAGAAACACTGGGTTAGACTGATGTATCCAAACAAGTGATCTACAGCTCACAAAAGCTTATGCCTTTTAACAAAACTTGTTAGTCATAAAAGGTGTTCCTGATTTCCTGTGATTATGAGATTACTGCTCTTAAAAGAAGATGTGATCAATTGATGTGATCAATTCTCAGAAACCTCTAAGAAGGTTACCAAATTCCTATGGATTGCCATGGCTTTTAGAAACCACCTAATTGATTAACATGATTAAGTGTTTCGGGGGGGGGGGGTTATGTTACATAATTTCTTTTATTCAATATATTTGCTGTATTTTACTTTTGATGATCGGTCTCGGACCATCAGTAAATAAACATCTTTCCAACCCAACAGGATTCTACTGATCCATCTGTCCACCAGCAAGATGAGACTCCAAAAACAGAACTGAACTGGACCAAATTTGGTGGTGGGGGGGAACCCCACATCAAAAGAAAGTTTGAGATCAGAGCCAGATCTGGCCAGGGGGTGCCGAGAGAAGAATTCCAGGGGAAAAAAAGGCATCCCTAGAGGAGACACAATAGGGCAGCGGCTTGGGAAGTTGACAAGTGCCCCATTCTAAGCCTCTCTCCCACTTTCTTTCTGAGCCTTATTAAAGAAATAATTTCATAAGCCCTACTCTGCATGCTTTCCCTACCTGGTTAAGGAACGGCAAATATCCCTATGTGTGTGTGTGTGTGTGTGTGTGTGTGTATGTGTATGTGTGTGTATGTATGTATGTATGTATGTGTATGTATGTATATATGTATGTGTGTGTATGTATATATGTATGTGTGTGTATGTATATATGTATGTGTGTGTATGTATGTATGTGTGTGTATGTATGTATGTGTGTGTGTGTACGTGTATATATACAGTGTGTGTGTATGTATGTATGTATGTATGTGTGTATATATATATATACATATATATACATATATATATATATATATATATGTATGTATGTGTGTGTATGTATGTATGTGTGTGTGTGTATGTGTATATATACAGTGTGTGTGTATGTATGTATGTGTGTGTGTGTGTGTGTGTATATACATATATACATATATACATATATACATATACACTGCTCAAAAAAATAAAGGGAACACTGAAACAACACAATGTAAGTCCAAGTCAATCACACATCTGTGAAATCAAACTGTCCACTTAGGTAGCAACACTGATTGACAATCAATTTCACATGCTGTTTTGCACATGGAATAGACAACAGGCTGAAAGCATAGGCAGTTAGAAAGACATCCCCAATAAAGGAGTGGATCTGCAGGTGGTGACCACAGACCACTTCTCAGTTCCTATGCTTTCTGGCTGATGGTTTGGTCACTTTTGAATGCTGGCGGTGCTTCCACTCTAGTGGTAGCATGAGACGGAGTCTACAACCCACACAAGTGGCTCAGGTAGTGCAGCTCATCCAGGATGGCACATCAATGCGAGCTGTGGCAAGAAGGTTTGCTGTGTCTGTCAGCGTAGTGTCTAGAGCATGGAGACGCTACCAGGAGGCAGGTCAGTACATCAGGAGACGTGGAGGCCGTAGGAGGGCAACAACCCAGCAGCAGGACCACTACCTCCGCCTTTGTGCAAGGAGGGACAGGAGGAGCACTGCCAGAGCCCTGCAAAATGACCTCCAGTGGGCCACAAATGTGTGTGTGGCTGCTCAAACGGTCAGAAACAGACTCCATGAGGGTGGTATGAGGGCCCGACGTCCACAGGTGGGGGTTGTGCTTACAGCCCAACACCGTGCAGGACGTTTGGCATTTGCCAGAGAACACAAGATTGGCAACTTCGCCACTGGTGCCCTGTGCTCTTCACAGATGAAAGCAGGTTCACACTGAGCACATGTGACAGACGTGACAGGGTCTGGAGACGCCGTGGAGAACGTTCTGCTGCCTGCAACGTCCTCCAGCATGACCGGTTTGGCAGTGGGTCAGTAATGGTGTGGGGTGGCATTTCTTTAGGGGGCCGCACAGCCCTCCATGTGCTCGCCAGAGGTAGCCTGACTGCCATTAGGTACCAAGATGAGATCCTCAGACCCCTTGTGAGACCATATGCTGGTGCGGTTGGCCCTGGGTTCCTCCTAATGCAAGACAATGCTAGACCTCATGTGGCTGGAGTGTGCCAGCAGTTCCTGCAAGACGAAGGCATTGATGCTATGGACTGGCCCGCCCGTTCCCCAGACCTGAATCCAATTGAGCACATCTGGGACATCATGTCTCGCTCCATCCACCAACGCCACGTTGCACCACAGACTGTCCAGGAGTTGGGGGATGCTTTAGTCCAGGTGTGGGAGGAGATCCCTCAGGAGACCATCCGCCACCTCATCAGGAGCATGCCCAGGCGTTGTAGGGAGGTCATACAGGCACGTGGAGGCCACACACACTACTGAGCCTCATTTTGACTTGTTTTAAGGACATTACATCAACGTTGGATCAGCCTGTAGTGTTCTTTTCCACTTTAATTTTTGAGTGTAACTCCACATCCAGACCTCCAGGGGTTGCTTACATTTGATTTCCATTGCTTTTTGTGTGATTTTGTTGTCAGCACATTCAACTATGTAATGAACAAAGTAATTAATACGAATATTTCATTCATTCAGATCTAGGATGTCTTATTTCAGTGTTCCCTTTATTTTTTTGAGCAGTGTATATATATATATATCAAATTTTTATCACCGCCCATCTCCCCCTCAAGGAGGGACCCTGGGCGGTTTACAATAAAAACAAATTTTAAAATTCAATACAAAACTGTCAATAATACAAATAGAAGATAAAAACATATAATACAATAAAATCCAGATGGTGGTAAGTTCTACTTCTACTATTTTTGCAAAACTATGAGATAAAAACCCTCCATATTTCATTATTAGCGCTCTCATTTGGTGGTTAAAGTGACCCACCTGCAAAAGAATTGGGCACCTCCGGAGATCAGCCTGTCTTACCTGAAGAAGTGGTGTGTGGACATGGGAAACCACCTGTGGAAGTCTTCGCCACTCCCGGATAGCCAACCCGCTGGCCATTTCCACCAGGCGCTCAATGAAGTTAAGCTGCTGTTCGTCAGGGTGGCAAATGGCCAAATAACCCCGATACATGTTGACTTTCCATGCCATCTCTTTAGGGCAACTCAGCTCCACCTTGGGACAAAAGAAGAAGATAAGAGGAGGTGTCAGGACCAAGGGAATTCCCAAGAAAAAGAGTGGATGATTTTAGACCAGGGATTCTTAGCCAGGGTTCTGTGGCACCCTCGGGTTCCACGAGAGGTCCCTAGGGGTTCCCTGGGAGATCACGATTTATTTAAAAAATTATTTCAAATTTGGGCAACTTCACTTTAAAGAGGTAAGTTTCATTCTTTATTTTTAGTTTAGGAACACTGTGAATGCATATCCACAGGCCTAACCATGAAACAAATACAATAATTTTGTAACTTCTGGCCTCTATTTGAGCCTGAATGTGCAGGGGTTCCCCGCGGCCTGAGAAATATTTCAAGGGTTCCTCCAGGGTCAAAAGGTTGAGAAAGGCTGTTTTAGATGCAACATGAAACTGTGGCTCACCTTAATTGCATTGAAGGCTCATATCATGCTATAAAGACTGATAAGGTAAAGGTAAAGGTTCCCCCCGCACATTTGTGCAGTCGTGTCCGACTCCAGGGGCCGGTGCTCATCTCCGTTTGTTAGCCGAAGAGCCAGCATTGTCCGAAGACGCTTCCGCGGTCATGTGGCCGCATGACATGCACGGAACGCTGTTACCTACCCACCAAAGTGGTACCTTTTCATCTACTTGCATTTGCATGCTTTCGAATTGCCTGGCGCCTTACCCGCTGAGCCACCACGCCCCCTATAAAGACTGATACTTTGCTTTAATTTCTCATTTGATTAAGACCAGACCCATAAGCTCGCTCCTGCCTCTTTTAAGAGGAGAGCAATGGTTTTAATCCTGAAACAGCCAGGAAATTCATACGTACTGGCAAACCATACTTAGAGCAAATGGTGGTTTGCAAAGGTTCATCAACCTACCATATCCTAGCGAGCCAACCCACGCTTCCCTTTTCGGCCAAGACGAACGGCCAAATCATCCACACAACTCCAGCTGGTATCAACTGTGCTTTGAACTACATTAAGCTACCCCCAGTGAAAGTCGGCCGGGATGAACAAGCAGCATTAAGATAATTATGCTTCCAATATTGCATTTATGAACATTTCCTTCTTTTTTTTTCTAAATGGAAATAGCAACAAAATCAGAGCAGCTCAATTTATATCAGAGTGGTTTCCCCCCCCCCCTCCCTTTGGAGTTCATTAGTAAAGGCTTCATGACTGAACATCTCTCATTCTCTCCAGCTCCGTTGAGAGAGTGCCCAACGTCCTGGTGGCTGTCACATCGCTTTAGCTTGCAAGACTACACAAGGAGAAGCTGTCAGAATTGATCAATGCACTTGGCCGCAATTCCAAGGCCTCTTAGCCTACCCTGCAATTTGTTCTTTATTGCACAGCTGCAGCAGACGTGCGCGCACACAAACACACACAAACCCCAGCGCCAAAATACACTTGTTATAAAATTATCTTCAGATGTATCAAAGGGATAAGGTACCTCTTGGGAGCAGATCTGTTCCTGTTCTTTAAAGGGAAATAAATGTATTGGGCCTCAGTTCCTAATTATGCAGGAAAAAGAGGCACCTTCCAGTTTCAGGGCTGTCTTTTAATGATTAAAAAGATTCCTTCGCTGTTGAAGGACAAGTTTGTTTCGATTATTTCATTTGGACCTGAATAAGAAGCACAGATTGCATAATTCCTACAATTAATCAGCCTTCCACTTTTATTTTTATTTTCCCCCAGGACTTGCCCTGTCACTAAGTATACATAAAATGCTGGACCCTGACCTCAATTTTTCACCAATGGTGCAAAACCCTAAGTGGCATTGGAAGGCTGATAGCAAGTTTAGAATAAATAATGTTAAGAGCTCGTTAAAGAATTATCACTCTGTCACCATCTTGAATCCCTTCCAACAACAAGTTTCTGAGTCATCCTCCACCAAAACCCCTCCGACTCATGTCCATGAAGAAAACTCAATTCAGAACAAATAAAACATTCTTCCACTAACTTGTCCTCTGCCCTGATGCTGATTCCTCCCCAGAACTTCAGAATTTGCACTTCAAGAGTTTGTTCCATTGTCCTACAGCAGGGGTCAGCAAACTTTTTTATGCCAGGAGCCATTTTGACATTTATAAAATTTATAATATCACTCGAGGGCCAGGGGGCGGGGTTTGCGGGCGGGGGCCAATCGCGTGGAAGGGGGCGGGGTTTGCGGGCGGGAGCCAATCGCGTGGAAGGGGGCGGGGGAGGTTTGGAAGAAGGAGAAGGGAAAGAGAGGCTCGACTGCTCCAGTCGCTTCTCTTCCGGAGCCACTCACGCCCCCAGTCCAGGCAAAGTAAAGCTGGTGGGGAATCCAGCGCGGGAGCGGGGTTTGCGGGTGGGAGTTTGCGGGCCAATCGCGCACACTTAGGGCCTGCTGCCGCCATGCTCGCTGCCGCGCCTGCCCCCCGCCATGCCTGCCTGGGGAAGAGCCACACTCAAGGGGCCAAAGAGCCGCATGTGGCTCGCGAGCCGCGGTTTGCCGACCCCTGTCCTACAGCATACAGATAGTCCTCGCTTAACAACCATTTGTTTAATGATGGTTCAGGCTAACCACGGTGCTGAAACAACTGACTTACGACCAGTCCTCACACTTACGACCGTTGCAGCATCTCCGCAGTCACGTGATCACGATTTGGGCAACTGGTTCGCATTTATGACCATCGCAATGTCCCGCAGTCACGTGATTGCCATTTTCAACCTTCCCGGCCAGCTTTTGGCAAACAAAATCAATGGGGAACCGTGTGATCTGCTTAACAACCACGTGGTTTGCTTAACACTCACAGTGATTCACTTAACGACTGCCGCAAAAAAGGTCGTAAAATCGGGTTGGATTTGCGTAATGACTGCTATGCTTAGCAACCAAAATTCCAGTCCCAACTGCAGTCGTTAAGTGAGGACTACCTGTACAGTTAGTCCTCGCTTACTGACCATATTTGGGACCGGCAACTCCATCGCTAAGTGCCGCGGTTGCTAACTCTCATAACCGTTAGGTTATGAGCATTACATCAGAATTCCACACACAGATTCTTTTTCTCTTCAATTTAAAATTGGTATTGTTTTCGTTGTTTTTATTCTGTTGAAAACTTATTTAATAAAAATTAATTTAAAAAAAAACTCCACACACACAATTGTGAAGATTTATCATGCTCATCCTGTTCTTCCTAATCTCTTCCTTCCCTGCACGGCACAGGTTCAAATGCCTGCCTCCCAAACTTTGCAGCAGAACTGAGAAAGTGCGGGAGGACCACTGTCAGACCGCCGAGTGCAACGTCACTCGCTTCCATCACCTTTTTTTAGTGCCTCTAATGCTGCACCCATTTAACTTAAGTATCGTTTAGCTCGAGGATGGATTCCGCAGGCATGCTTGGTGGAATTCTTTGGATAGGCTCACCATAAGAACCTACTTGAAATATACATTTGAGCAAACTATACAGAGGGGCTTCTTTTTTTAAAAAAAGCCCTTCTGTAGCAGCCACTTAGCGATATCAAAATTTCACCTAAATGGTTAGCATGTAGAGTTCACTTAAGAGGAAGATAAACACACTCCAGTTCAAGTGTGGAGATTACTTAGCAGGATGCAAGATACAGGATGTAACGGCATACAGCGTGTGACAAGCAAATCAACCGTACATGATTTGGGATATTGCCTAGGGCAGAGCTTTCCAAACTTTTCATGTTCATGACACACTTTTTAGACATACATCATTTCGTGACACACTCTTACAGCAGGGCATCATTTCGTGACACACTCTTACAGCAGGGCACAAGGCAGGCACTAGGACCTGCACGGAATCACAGCAGGTTTGGAGGCAGCAAGGCACAAAGCAGGCACTAGGACCTGCATGGAATCCTGGCAGGGCTCGGAGGCAGCAGCAGCCGCGACACACCCAGACACTGCAGCCGACACACTAATGTGTCCCGACACACAGTTTGGAAAGCTCTGGCCTAGGGCTACAAAAACCTATACAGCCACCAGATGGCAGTGAAGAGGAACAGGAAATGCTGTCTACCATCTAGTGGTGATCTGCATTACTGCAGCCCAGATCTGGTACCGAAGTCGAACTGCCAGACACCCCAAACATTCAAAGGTTGCATTCAGAATTGTTGCAACATGCAATCCAAGTTGTTCCTCTCCAGCCATTTGCCAACTAAAACCTTCAAGCACATCTGATTTCTTGTCCTTTTGGGTTGCCAATCGTCACTGTCAAATAAAACAGTGGATGACTGATCACTAATGCACTTTTCATTTGAAACTATGCCACCCAAACTGAAATATATCTCAATTAGCCATCAGCAGTGTTTTACGCCCTAAACTTCCAGCACTGGCTTTAAGCAAGAAAACAACAGAAAGATAAGAAGGAAATGCCTCAGACAATATGGCAATTTCCTCGTAGCACAAATTCAGAAGCCAAAGGAACACCAGAAAGGATTCCAAAACTGGAAGATGCATGTCCAGCCACAGTGACAAAAAACAGTATTTCCACAAAGGTATTTTAACAGGTATTCCTATATGCTGCTGTTGAGTAAATCATGATTAAAAGATCTAGTGCTCTCTCTCACCACCAACCTCCATTTGGGAACATACGCAATTCCACCGAGTTCTAAATGTTTCTTATTTTTTACTTTCATTGATTTCTAAAAGGGTAACCCAATGTTCCTTCTCATCTTCACCATCTCAAAGCAGGTGATCTGGAAAATCAGGAGTGATGTGAGCAGGGAATTAGGAATCTTCTATAGCAGTGTTTCTCAACCTTGGCAACTTCAGGCTGTGTGGACTTCAACTCCCAGAATTCCCCAGCCAGCATGGGGAATTCTGGTTGGCTGGCATGGCTGGCTGGGGAATCCTGGGAGTTGAAGTCCACATAGCTTGAAATTGCCAAGGTTGAGAAACACTGTTCCATAGCCTGGGAGCTGAAGCCATGATCTGTGGCGGATTTCAGAGGGATTGAGCAGCACAGTTAACAGGAGATGCCAAAACAGAGATGAAGTATGGAATTTGTGCTTCCTAAAATGATTTGGTGTTTGTGCTTCCAATAAATAATCTTGCCCCGTTGCCCTATTACTGTTAAACTATATTCTGGAGATGGGAATGCCTGTTGGAAATGTGGGATCTATCTGTTTTGGAAAAGGCAATATTCTCTATTAATCAAAGGATGCAACAATATGTGTTATTATGGCAGAAATTTTGTGATATTTTACAAAAATATTTTGTACTGATTATATTATAGCTGTGTATTTCTTCGTAAACTAGTGACTATTGATAAGTATAAAATATAAGGTAGATTTTTTTCTCTCTGTTCTTTTGGTTTGTATTTTTAGTTTGTGTGGGGTTCTCTCTTCTCTTTTAAGTAGTTTTTTGTAAGTTTTTTTGTAAGTTTAAAGATGGTTTTATTTCTTATGTATGGATCTTTTTTTAAAAAAATAAATACATTCTTATTAAAAGTATTCTGGAGATGGTGTGAGTGCGTGCGTGCGTGCATGCACTGAGGGCTGCACTTTCTTGGGGACAATCTCTTTGAAGAGGGGTACCCAACCTTTTTGGCACGAGGGACCGGTTTCAGGGAAGACAATTTTTCTATGGACCAGGGGGGCGGGGTTTGCAGGTGGGAGCCAATCGTGCGGACCAGGGGGCAGGGTTTGCAGGCGGGAGCCAATCACACGGACCGGGGTGGGGTTCGAAGACCAGCATGGCGGCCCGGTTCCTAACAGGCCACGGACCGGTACCGGTCTGTGGCCCGGGGGTTGGGGACCCCTGTCTTAGAAGACCCTTTGTGGTGGGGAATGAATGTCCCCCTTTTCCCCTTTCCTGCCTTTTCTCTGTCCTGCCCTCAGTAACAATCAGTGTCTTCTCCAAGTTACCAAAAAGCAGAGCAAATCTCTTTCTCTCATTCCACTTGCTGACAGTTCTTGAAGACTTGGGAACTCGGGGTATATATGTCTCTGGATGTATATTATGCCCTCCCTTTTCTTCTCCTCTGCGAAAAAGCTCCCTGGTCACAGGACAAGACCGATGAGCCGCAAAACCATGTCTGTGTTCCACCTGCAGGTGCTCCGTCAGCATTTTCTACTCTTCAAGAAATCTTGACGAAAAATCCTACAAATCCCTCTTGGGTAGGCTACGCGTTGATGGCCAGGAAAACCAGCTGCTCACTCCATCAGAAATAATCCTACCAAAGATGAGCACAGCCTCTGTCTGTGTGTTTATGTTTGTGTGGGTTTGGTTAACAGCCCTGCACAGGCAGCCTTTGAGTGTAGAATCATAGACTGTCTGACCTGGTAGATGGGAGATTGCGGGGAGGCTGGGACAGAAATGCAAGAAAGAGCAGACAAACAATCAAGAGATAGAAGGCCAATCAATTGACAGTTTATCTCATAAACAGCAACTCAGCCGTTGAAATCCGGCAAGCAGCCATTCAAACCACTCAGAGACTTCACCTTAGATCAGTGTTTCTCAACCCTGGCCACTTTAAGATGTGTGGACTTCAACTCCCAGAATTCCCCAGCCAGCATACTGGCTGGGGAATTCTGGGAGTTGAAGTCCACATAACTTAAAGATGCTAAGGTTGAGAAACACTGCCTTAGATAACTCAATATAAACAAAGGTGGGGAATTCCTCTTACCGTTTTCAAGATTCTGGATTTACGCTGACACTTGCCCCCAACAGTGATTACATATGCTTTACAAACATTTGTGTAGATCTTGCCTAGATGCCTGGGGCTGACAGAAGGGGCCTCATCCAACCCACTGCTCAGAGCAGGCATCCATTAAACCATCTTTGATGGTGGCCATCCAGCTTGTTTGAAAACGTCAAGGGAGGAGGAATCCACCACCCTTCTGGGCAGACAGTCCTACTGCTTCACGGCTGAGACCAGCCAGAAATCCCTTCTAACATTCAGTCTGGATCTTCTTACTTGGAATCTCAACACACTGATGATGGTTCTGCTCAAAACTGAAGATAGGCCCTCCCCTCTTGCTCGTGGCAACCTTTTCGATATTTGTAAGCCATGATCATGTCTCCCCACCATCTTCTCTTCTGCAAGATAAAGATGCCCAGGAATGCAGACCCTTTGATCACATGGTTTACAACTCACCTGTACTAGGGCTTCTTTCATGGCTGTCCAGTTGGAGACACGCCATGCACACTCCAGAACCAGGTAAGGGTTTATGTGACCCTTGGACTGGCCATATTCCGTTAGGGCTTCCCACTGATTCAATTCCTTGGAACACCTAGAAACGAGAAATGCAACACCAATCCAGTTTTCTAGTCAAGAGGAACCTTTCCTCCGATCAAAAGCAGGAAATCTAGCTGTTGTAACCCAGCATTTTGAAAGCCTACCCCACTCGATATATATTGGGGATTCAACAATCTAGGAAATTTTTGGAAAGGCGTGCCGTCACACCGTGCAGGTGCCAGAACAGAGAAAGTCTGCTTAAAACACTTTCAAAGAGTTGAGCTACTCTTCAACATTCAATTGCTGTCTTTTGTTCCCAATTTTTCTCTTATTAGGAGTTTAATCTGAAATCATTGTAACTCTACTCCATTTTGGCTTGTGGAAATATTCGCTGCAACACACCCGTTTAAAAGGACATACTCGTGGTAAGAGAAACAACAAAACAAGTTATTTTTCCCATATCACAATTTTAATGTGGAATGAAAGAGTTCCTCGGAAGTCCATTTAACTCAAAGCAAGGAACATTTCTGCAAAGCTGTAAGTAGGCACTAGCTCTGAGGGAATGGGATGGAGTTGGCTTATTCTCAATACTTTCTGAAATTTAGGTTAAATCTCACATCCTGGTCTCCAGAGGCCCAAACGTTCATAATAACATAATAAAAAACGAACAACAATCAGATTTAATTAACTTACCGAATCCAATGGTCTTCCCAGAGCTGATATTCAGGAAAAATAGCAGGAGAGGCATTACTTCTTTCATGTTCTTTCTTAGCTTTCTCCATCGCTTTTTCGTAGGTTTCCTGAGCCTTGAACAGAAACAAAGCAGTTCAGTTTCTCATGGGATCCAAAGTAGAGGAAAGATAAGCTGACAGAGGCTACGGGGCCAGGAATTTGGTTCTGAATATGCAGGTCCCATACAGTCTGTTGTGGAGTGACATTTATTCCCCACCACGACCGCCACTCAAGGAGATTGGTCCCACTGGGTACAATCTGATGGGTGCCCTGATTATCGGACGCAGCTTCCTAAACTAGAAAAATAACAACCGTATCACACATCTGCATTATTCATTCATCAAGGCCGTGGAGGCCACCTATTTTCAAGAGGAGGGAGGGGAGCACCTTTTCCCACCTCAAAGGCCACCTCTGACCTCCGAGTGGCATGCCAGGACAAATAGGTGGGTGGGGCCACAGCCAAAAATGGAAATGGATTTGGTGGAATTCGTTCAATTAAAATACACCGTCGCTGTATTTTGAAGATTACCCCCTTATTGTCCCTTTAAATATTGTGGATCAATTACAACTTCTGGAGGAGCTTCAGGAGGTCAGAGGCCATGACATCTCAGCTTATCTACCCTGCCCTAGAGCATCAAATGGGTCTGTGGGGAGTGGGGGGAGCTGGCTGGACCCAGCCTCTCCTCTTGCCCTCCCAGGGTCCAGCACAAATAGTCAATTTTCCTGGCTCCTTCCCTTCTGAGCAAGCCATCACGCTACTGCATCTTTGCAAGGCAGGACTACGTACAAGTCAGTTTGTTGAGTTTAAACTTCAAAGTCTTGCACAAATCCATAAAATTCCTAACATGCTATATAGGTTAAGTCCAGACATTTTTCCAATTCAACGGGGTGGCCGAGGAGGGAAAGACAACTGTCTGCCTTTAAGGCTGAATAAATTCCAATTCCTACATGTATTCCTTCAAGTAAAAAAATCCGATTCCAATCAGCCGGAAGGCTTAATAACTCCATGTTCGGCTCATGTGCCACGGGTTGCTAAATATCCCTCTGATCTATTTAATCAGCGTTCAAACACTGTGTGTGTCTGTGGAAAGGATTTTTGCCAGAAAGGGCATCTTCTGGACTTATACGCAAACACCGCCAAGCTCAACAAAAGCAATTGTGGCGGCTACTACTGAGCACCTCAAGTTCGTGAAAAAGCCCTTAATTAAATTTGCACGGCTTGAATGTATCACAGCTTGCAAGAGGCACTTAATCAAAATCATTCACAGCCCTACTGTGGTTCAATAAAGGAGGGGCGCCACGTGCTTCTGATGTCAAAGAAATGGCAACTTCAAGCAGGCCCATACTGCTGTGGTCTATTTTACTTCTGATAGATAGGTTTTTTGGTTATACCCACAGACACACAGACACACACACACACACCTGCTCGAAGAAGCCGTGCTGTTCATAAGCAATAGCGGTTGCTGTCTCTGGAAATTTACAACGTTTCTGCCACAATCCAGCCCACATGTCCTCTTCTTGTAGCAAGCAATACAGCTCGGCCAGCGAGTCAAGGATTTCCTAGGAGGGAGGGGAAAAGCCAAAAGATCAATAGGTACTGGTTTACAATTAAGCTGGTCAACCCATCAAGGTAGACCAGGTCAAGAAACAGCCACCACCGGGATTCCAAGAGTGCTACTTTATTGTAGTAGGGCAGTGCTTTCGTCACCAACGGCGGGAGCGTGGGGGCGCACGCGGCGGCGGCACAGGGGGGCGAGCGGCAGCGGTGTGCACGGCGGTGGCAGCGGCCTCATGTTTTCCGCTAAAACGTGGAAACGCTGATGGCGCGCCGCTGCCGTCGCTGCCGCCGCCGCCATACACACCACTGCCGCCGTGCACGTCCACTTCCGGGTTGTGTCGCGACACACTAAACTGTGTCTCACGACACACTAAAGTGTCACGACACACAGTTTGGAAAGCTATGTAGTAGGGTATAACAACAGAATCTTGGAAGCCTGCCAGAGATTTCTTTGCCCTATCTTATACCAGACAAAATCAAGAAAGGGTTATTTTGAGTTTCTTTCTTGCACTCCCCACTTTCTCAGGACCCAGTTGCTGTTTGTTTTTCCTTCCTTCCTTCCTTCCTTCCTTCCTTCCTTCCTTCCTTCCTTCCTCCCTCCCTCCCTCCCTCCCCCCCTCCCCCCCTCCAACATCCAGACATTTGCTACCTTCCCAGTCAGCTTCTGGCAAACAAAGCCAATGGGGAACCGTGTGATTCACTTAACGACCACATGGTTCGCTTAAACCCGTGGTGATTCACTTAACAACAGCTGCAAAAAAGGTCGTAAAATCGGGTCAGATTCACTTAACGACTGCTTCACTTAGCAACCAAACCTCCAGGCCCAATTGTAGTCATTAAGTGAGGACTGCCTGTACATAACTGTGTGCTTTTCCAGCCAGGGTCTGTAACAAAGATGTTCTTTTCTCGCCTTCCAAACTGGGCGTTCTGAATTCAAAGTGGTTCCCGTCCTAAACATTGTGTAGACTCATTTGCTTCACATCTGTCACCTACTCAGGTTTACTGCACGTGCTGGGACTTTTTTTGCCTCTACGTAGACACCCCCACGTATATTTGTTTCAGGATACAAATCCCAAATTTGCGCTGTACCTGTTGGGGCGGCGTGATGCTTTCCTGCTCGTAAAATTCCGTGGTCTGCTTTGGTTTTATCTGCAGACTGAGCCCTTTCTCGAAGGCCTGGTGTTCCAACATCAGGGTTGAGCGGAACCAGAGGTTGTGAGTTTTCCCCAGGTACTTCAGCACGCAGGGCCTGATCGGGATGGGGGGCACGCACTGCGACATGGCTTCCACAAAGCAGTTCAGCGCGCTCGGCTGGCAGTCGCGCTGGACCTGGTGGCTTCCACTGCACAAGAAAGGGCTTATTTCACCGGCGAGAGCCTAAAAGGGAAATCAGCCACTGTTGCATTATTCAGGGAACTCCAAGCGCCAAGCTGGCGTCGTGAACAGGTTTGCAGGTAATGCTCTCAACAGGGACGTTGCCAAAAACCGTTCTTTCAGGGTTGGAACCACGAGTCTTGGTGGGACTGAAATTGCCACTGTATCCCTCCTGGGGAAGCATTAAAGCTCGGAAACGTCTTTTCTCCAGAGGAACAGCGCTAAAGTGAAGAACAGAGTCTCCTATTCCCCAACCTCCAGAATGCAGCTATGACAATTGAAAGCCAGGCATGAAACATCCCCAATTCTCTTTTAGCTACCTGTGCCAGGTCGTCTAGATTCAGCAGCTGATCTAACATCATCAATGAAGAACACTGTCTCTGTCTGCCCTAGCAGATTACGTAGATCTGGTGGCATACAAGTTTAATCAATCAACAAACAAACATATGGTTTATCTAAGCATCCTCCTTTCCCTAGGCTGGAACGATTTCCTGATCTTGGAAAAGGACCTTTTTTTCTTGCAAATTGCAACTCCAAGCAGGAAGGGTGGCAAAAGAGGAGGAGGAGGAGGAGGAGGAGGAGGAGGAGGAGGAGGAGGAGGAGGAGACGACGACACGATTTTTTAGGAAACGACACGATTTTGAGAAGGAGAAGGAGGAGAGAAAATCAAAATATTTCACCAGTTTTGCATCACTTATTTTCAAAATGACACTCACATGCTGCTGTCTGTCTGAAAGAATTTTCCACAGTCTGGAAAACAGCTGGATCCACGTTTTTTCAGCCAAGGGGGTGGAAATGTGACAAAGCTGTACGAAGGCACTTAGCAGGGCTCCAGTCTGGAACGAAATTGCTGGTTAGGCATATCAAATTATGAAGAAGGTGAAGCCGCTTCCCCCCCCCCCCCCGAAAGAACGAACGAGGAAGAAGCCTTCCCTAAGCCACCACCTGAAGGCCACACATCTGGGGAGGGCTGAGCTAGGAAAGCTGCTAGAAACCAGCAACACAGAGATCTCATCCTTACCCAGCAGACCAACAATGGGACAGCTGTAATGACGACGTGCTAGGAAACATCCTAAGGAGTGGCCTGCAACCCACCTACTCTTACACCAAAAGGGACTTTAGTAGCATGTGCATCGCAGAAAAGTCTCCTCAAGTGGTCTTGTGAAATGCAAGGGGAGCATCAACTCGCTCACCTTCACTTCGCGCAGAGAGTCCAGGAATTTATCGTGCCGGTTGGTTAACATGTGCAGCTGGTTACCAATGTCCTTTTCAGAAAGCTCCTTGGTTTTGGGTGTGCTTGTCTGATCTCCAGGAGCCAGCTCGATGTCTATCTCAACATCCTATTTTATTTACAAAGGGGAGAATACAAGAGTTTCGCAACACGCATTAAGATACCTAAAATGCAGAGATCTCTACATGGAAGCCAGTAAGGTTTACATGGGTGTTTCCCTGCAGTACAGCAGGCCAAATATCTGAAAGGGTCTGGTTCAACACAGGTGGGTGGGAAAGATGAAGAATCACTTCCACCAATTCCACTAGAGCAAGTAGACTTCAACTCCCATAATTAAAGCAAGTAGACTTCAACTCCCATAATTCCCCAGCCAACATGGCAGGAGGGAGCCAGTCTGGGAAAAGCTGGTGTACTATGACATTGGTGTGTGTGTGTGTGTGTGTGTGTGTGTGTGTGTGTGTGTAATAAAACGTTACCTCTTCTTTCGATTCACTGTTTTCTCTCTCACGAGGTTCTTGCTTGACGTGAGTCACCATGGCAAAGGCCGCCCGGTCGTGGCTATCAGCCAAGTTAATAACATTTGTGATGGAGGGAAGGGTGGCTCCTTGACAGCTTGTCCCAATTGTTGTGTTTCTTTCACATACCGCCAGCAGGAGCTAAAGGGGTTTGAAAAGAGAGGCTGCAGACATGGCTAACAATTTTTGCCTGAGGGTTACGGTTCCTACTGTTGTCAACTCAAGCTGAACGAAGGCGTCCTGGGTATGCCACCTTGAATTCCTGGAAGGAAGGCCAGATATACATTTAACAAAAAAACTAAACTCCCGTTGCTAATGGCCTTGTGCAGATGTGCAAATGAGCACCTGTTCAACACGGGTGGGAATTCGTGGGACCAGGCTACGGTTTCCCTCCTTCATCAGACACAAATCAGCTCTTCTCTTGCTTTAGCACAGCCTTTCCCCAATCTGATGCTCTCCAGATGTGATTCATCCTGGACCCTTCACTGTTTGTGAGTGCACACAAAAAAGCCATTTTTCTTGCTTCCCCGCCCCGTTTAAATAACGTCTTTCTGCAAAACGTGGAGTTCCCCCAAGAATTCCGACCCCTCCCTCCCATTCAGGGCTCTCACGCCTCACCAGTCCAAGACCTTCAGCAGGATGACAGTGATTTCTGCCTTCTCGCTGTGCGAAGGTACACAGATCACTGTCTCGGAATTTAATCACTGGGGCGCTTCAAGCGGCAGAGATGGTCGTGGAACGTCAAAAGCGAACAGAAATGAAACTCTGCTGCTAAGTTTCACGTGGCAGATCAGTCGTATTTTTCACAATTGAAAAAAAAGACAAGTAAGGAGTTTATCTGGGATTCTGCTGGTGTCCGTTTAAGAAAGAAAAGGCATCTGGTGGCTGCTGTGATGGGATTTTTTTCTATGTGGAAGGACCCCAAGGAAAAGCCGTTACCTGTGTTTGAGGCTTATTATTATTTTTTTTAAAAAGAAATAAATAGCAGAGCCGGGGAGGAATTACGCGGCGAGGTTAAAAAGCTCAGCTCTGCGAGGCTTGCGTGCATCCTATTTCTCTGCAAAATGCAAATAAAACTGGAGTTATTCCTTCCCCCTTTTCGGGCCCTTGGAACCTCCTTTGTAACTGCTGAGAAGCAGTAACTTAATTCCCTTCCATTGAGGGATCTTGAAAGTCAATCTCAGATTAAAGATGACAGTAGATGATAATAGATGAAAACTGTCCTCTAAAGCAGTGTTTCTCAACCTTGGGAACTTTAAGATGTGTGGACTTCAACTCCCAGAATTCTCCAGCATGGCTGGCTGGAGAATTCTGGGAGTTGAAGTCCACACATCTTAAAGTTCCCAAGGTTGAGAAACACTGCTCTAAAGCCTACAAAGAGCAACTCACACCTTACATCCCAGTCTAGGGACTCCATGATCACAACCGCACATCCAGGCATTGTCTCTTAGCATGCATTCCCACTTCTCCACCTAACCTACAGATCTGATCGTCTCCCATCCCAGTATTAACTGACATCTTGCGGAGAGCCACAGAGACAGCCTTCAGGAAACTTCGCAGAGACAGTTACTGAAACAGGTGTTAAGCCTGGGAAGTGAAGAAAACATTAGGAAGAAGCTCAAACTGATTGTGTCTTAACTCCCTGGGGTATAAGAGGGAGGGGAGGGAAAACACAGTCAGGGTTTCAAGATCCTTTGACTAGAACCTCTATCCATAAAGTAGAGCCCCAGGATTCTTGTGGCGTCGTGTTCCTGACTCGGTCTACCTCCAAGGGCTGACGCAACTGTAAAGGGGCCCTCAACCTCCTAATGTTAAGTGTTGCCAACAAAACCAGAAGGCAAATTAGAACGTACATTGAATCTGCAGTGGAAGAGAGATCTTGTTGAAAAAAGACTTGCTTCCAGAGAAGCCACCGAGACCCTAACTGGCCGTATCCTCACCTCGATGCACTGCTTGATCCAAAAATGGTTCCCCATCGCTTCCCAATTTTGAGAACAGGTTATGTACAGCAGTCGCTCGTAGACCCGGCGCTTGATGGAGTTGTCAAAAACCTCAAAAAATTTAGCCCTGATGAGAGGCTGGGCACATCGGAGGCCAGAGAGAAAGGCTGGTTCGAGTTTAGCGGTGAGCTCGCTACCTGAAAGGTTTTCATCCCTAGGGAGAAGGAGGAACCCAAATTACTGCTGGTAATAAAGGTATGGAAATGACTAGATGAGAGACACAGGGTAAGTTCACCCGCAGGAGTTAGTTAACAAGGAAGCTCTTGTCAGACATTACTAACAAAACTGAGTAATAAGGCTATGCAGAGATCTGAATTCAAAGGGCAAAATATGACTCGCAGCGTAGTCCCTGCCGGGAACACTTTAAACCAAGCCCAACTTTTCACCAAATCACGTTGAAAAAGATGCAGCAGGTTGAAGACGGTCCTAAACACGTGCTACACACATGTTCCAAGTCACTGCACAGACCAACATCAAAAATAACAACATAGTCCTAGATAAAATGCTGCTTGAAAACTGGCACGTATTTTAAGAACAGGAGAAGACACGTGGGACATTTCAGAATGCCTTGGAAACTTTAGAAAGTAGGTGCCACCTCGTAAACACAGCAATGGGTTAGATTAGGGATGGGGAACGTGCACTCTCTGAATCCCTTTCTTGAGATGCAGCAAGCTGTCTGGGGAAGGCTGGTTGTACCCAAACTGCTGAGAAAGTCTAGTCATGCTCCAATTCAATGCAAAGAAATCAGTTCAGTCAATTACAAAACTCCCACAGAATTTTCTATCTTGAAACTTTTAAAAAATGCTTTAACTCTTATAGGGGGATATCTTTTCCTTAGAAGAATTGACAGAGATTGACTAAGAATTTGAGTAGCATGAACATCAACTGAAACCTTGGAGAATGAGAAATTGATCGACCCCAACCCCACAACTTTCCCCAATCCCTAGATTGACTTTAAAAGATGAATGGTGCATTCTTAAGGTCATACATGGCACAAATTATGAACCGAGATGCTGAACCAGGTGATTAATTGCTATAATTTACCTATAGACATAGTTAACAAGGTCTAAGAACTGAGCGTTTAATTCAAGGTCCTCTGGAAAACGTTTTTCAATGTAGGTCATCATTTTTACCAGCAAAATGGACTTCTCTCGGAGCGTTGGAATCTGTTTAGGAAAAAGAAAAGAGTGTTCATTTTTCCCTAGCTGTCCCTAAGATGGCAGAGGAATAGCTGTCCGTAAACATAGCCCACTTCTGAAATAGTCTCCTAGCAGAACATACGCAATAATGTGTAAGTGTTACCACCCCAAAATTCTAAGGACAAATACAGTGATTTCATCAGCAATCATATACTGTATCACTGTCAAACAAATCAAAATAATACGAACATGACATTCAAAAGGTCACAACATCCCACCCTTGGTCATGCCTTTCTCCTCAAATAACTATTCTTCCTAGTGGACAAAGTACGTAATGTGGAGTCCTTGGTGCTCTCTGAGCTTGGTTGTTGGCTTGCAGACGTTTCATTACCTGACTAGGTAACATCATCAGTGCCTGATGATGGAGCAACTGATGATGTTTCCTAGCCTGGATGATGTTTCCTAGTCAGGTTTCCTAGTCAAACCCATAATTCAAAGGAAACATAGCAAGGTTCAATTCAATTTGTTTCAATTCAACTCCTAGCACTTTCATTCCCTTCTTATTTCATCAATATCCATTTTTATGCTGCCTTCCTTCCAACGTGCTCAAAGAAACACACGTCAATGCGTTCCGCTCACTCCTCCATAACCCTCTGAGGTCATTTAAGATGAAAACGTAGCAGTCAAATCGGGAGTCAGTGCACTTGGTGGAATGAGGGGGATTCAAGCCTACTTCCCCCCCCCCCCAGTGCTCCTGTTAGGTTACCTGGTTAGCTGCCATCGACGAGCTGTTTTTTACCCACTCTTCCACAATTTTGACCACAGCACGGAGGATTTTGGCATCGTTCGATTTTTCAATGAGCGAGGTCAGAATGGCTTGAATGAAGTTCTTCCTCATTTCCATGCTCATCATAGCTAGACGGGTTTTCACCAAGTCCAAACTCAACATAACCAACTCGCTGGTGCCAGCTGCAAATAGAATCAAGGCAGAAACCTAGTCAAGTTGGTTTAATCAATACTGGAGGCCATGGTTAAGCACACCGTGATTCAACTCCATGCTTAAATCCAGACTGCATAGCTTAACACGATGGGGGAACAGGACATTTCAGTAGTTCAGGGGAACTGCAAATAGGGCACTGGGGTTGGGATGTAGCCTACACACATCCTTACATGGATCACTCCCACCCACACTCCTCCTTTAATTATTTCTCCTGCTCATTATCAGGAAAAGAGCCAAATTTAGTTAGGGATGGAAGAGTCTCGGAATAACATTGGCCAAAGCAGACGGTACGGCCACTTACAAATACTTCTCCCTTCATTCTTGCTGTACTTGGCAAGCACCACTTATCTGCCCAGACAGGAGGGGATATTTCTTTTCTTTTTTTATATATTTTTATTTCCAAACAAGAGTAAAAATTTATACAAACTAAAACAGAGTAAGAGGAAAAAAGAAATAAAAGAGAAAGCTAAAGTGCAAAAAGAAAAAGAAAAGGTAGAAGAAAAATAGAAGAGAAAGAAAAAAGATATAAAGAAGTGGCTTCTGATCTTCTTTACAGCAGTTATAAATGCAATTGTAGATTTACCTCTTTCTCTAAAGTTATATCGTGACTCTCTTTTTTCTATAATTTATCCTATCTAGTTGCCAAAACCATAGATCATGAGTTCATTTTTTTCTGTTTTACACAAAAAGTCCATAAGGGGTTTCCAGTCAGCAATAAGTGTGGATATTATCTTTCCTCTAATCAAAGAGGTCAATTTGGCCATCTCCGCAAGTTCCATCTTCTTCACCAACCATTCCTCCGTTGTAAGTTTTGCCAAATCTTTCTATCTTTGTCCGTACAATAATCTCAGTGTGGTTAGTTAGTTAGTTAGTTAGTTAGTTAGTTAGTTAGTTAGTTAATTTTTATCCCTTTATTATTTTTATAAATAACTCAAGGTGGCGAACATACCTAATACTCCTTCCTCCTCCTATTTTCCCCACAGCAACAACCCTGTGAGGTGAGTTGGGCTGTGTGTGTGTGACTGGCCCAAGGTCACCCAGTTATAGGAGGGAATATTTCTTGATTTGCACAATGTTCTTTTCATCATAGTTTCCCTGAATAAGTTTTCTCAGCTTTCAAGGACAGGCCCAAATTGCACCATGAAAACCAAATCCTTCCACCAAAACCACCCGAACTCTACATCAGGGGTACCCAACCTTTTTGGCATGAGGGACCAGTTTCATGGAAGACAATTTTTCCACGGACCGGGCGGGGGTGTTTGCAGGCGGGAGCCAATCGCACAGACCGGGGGGTGGGGTTTGCAGGCAGGAGCCAATCGCACAGACCGGGGGGTGGGGTTTGCAGGCGGGAGCCAATCGCACAGACCGGGGAGTGGGGTTCAGACACCGTCATGGCAGCCCGGCTCCTAACAGGCCACGGACCGGGACCGGTCCATGGCCCAGGGGTTGGGGACCCATGCTCTACATTTTAAGGAGCAAAATTGCTCTGGCAGGAACTTCAACGTGGCAATCAGGCAGTTGCAACATGATGACCTACCTGTATTGGCTTCTACTGTTCCTGCTTGAGACTGCTGGTTTAAATGCTCCCTCACCATCTTCTGGAGCGATCTCATGAAGACTGAAATAAGCCTGTCTATATAACTGGGATTGTTGCTGCATGCAGATTTCAGAATCATTAAAGTCCCTAAAAGATATAAACAAAACAGAACCAGCCATTATTGGAAGGTAAGAACAGAACAGAACCCATCTGTCACTGTTCTGTTTTGAACTGGCCCAACCAAGTGCTATTCTGAAGGTGATAAGAAAGGTTAGATCGCTTGGTTTTGAACACCACGGATGTTCAACCCACCAATTGTTCCTTCCAAGGAAATGACTTCTCGCCGGTGGAGTTTTAAAGCAAAACAGAATAAAACTAGGCAGTAATATAGGCTCAATAAGGATTCAGTGACTTTCTGTAGACTCTTAACAATGTTCTGGGCACATACTTCAGGTCATTCAATCTGCTCCTCTGTTGCATATTATCCTCATTTCTATTCTTCTGTCTCCTAAAACAGTCTTCTCCAAACCTGGACATCCCCCAGATATGTGGATTTCACCACTCAGAAGTCACAGCAATGGTCATTTTGGCAGAGGAATTCTGGGAGATGTTCCCCACATCTGTAAGGCACCCAAATTGGGGAAACTGGTTCCTGTTTCCTATCTTACTGGGTGTATAAACCACTCAAGTCAAAGCTGGCTCTGAGCAGCGTACAGCCCAACCTTAATAAACTGGGTTAAAATACACAACACGCAGCACAATAAAAGGGCAGCGGCCACAAGTCATGAAAACAACCCTACAGAGAAAAACACAGCACTGGGAATCTGATCTGCTCAACAGTCACCAAACAAAAGGTTTCTGTTGTTATCAGAAGCAGATCACACCATTCCAGTCCCCAATGCCTAATGAAATAACCATGTTTTGATGGATGTGAGAGATTGAGGAGAGGGTTGGAAAAGAATGGAAGGGAGAGCAGACATAACAATCAAGAGACAAAAGGAGGGATTGTTGGCAGCTTATCTCATAAACGGCAATTCAACCGAGGTGGCGAGAAGCAGCGTTTCAAATCACGCAAAGAGACTCTGTCTTGAATGAACTCACTATAAATGAGGCTGGGGATTTCCCAAATCCTTTCTTTACTCAACACTGCCATTAAAGCCTCTGTGTAGGTCTTGCTTCCTTGATCATGCCCAGCTGAGTGGAGCTGGACGATGGACTTCCTAAAAACCAGGAGGATTTTGCTGCCCAACCCAACTCAACTGCTCTTCATGTATCCAAACCATCCTTGCCAGGCCAAAACCAATTCTGCATCCTCCCTCTTCCAACTAGAAAGCTGGGATTAATCCCAGCTTCTCTCACCCATTCTAATTTGCCATCCAGCATATGAAAGCATATGAAAGTTGGACCATAAGGAAGGCTGAGCGCCGAAGAATTGATGCTTTCGAACTGTGGTGCTGGGGAAGACTCTTGAGAGTCCCTTGGACTGCAAGGAGGTCAAACCAGTCAATCCTAAAGGAAATCAACCCTGACTGCTCATTGGAAGGACAGATGCTGAAGCTGAAGCTCAAATACTATGGCTACCTAATGCGAAGAGAGGACTCACTGGAAAAGACCCTGATGCTGGGAAAGACTGAAGGCAAAAGGAGAAGGGGACGGCAGAGGATGAGATGGTGAGATAGCATCACCGATGTAATGAACATGAACTTGAGTCAACTCCAGGAGGCAGTGGAGGACAGGAAGGCCTGGAGTGCTATGGTCCATGAGGTCACGAAGTCGGACACGACTAAACGACTGAACAACAACAACAAAATATGAAACCAAACATCCAATCTTGTCAAACCACTGTTCTGAGCGTTCAATCATTGTAAAACCTCATCCAATCTATAAACACCAGGCAGCAGAACCATCTGCACCTGCAGGAAAAGCAGACAAGGCCAAACCGGGGCTGCCTTCAGCAGACCAAACATTCATCTCTGTTCCAAGACAGGACAATAAGAAAGTAAGATCCAGAATCTGATGTATGATGGGGTTGTACCAAATCTAAACCAGCAGACTTCTGTTTACAAACACGCTCCCACCTTCAAACCTTTGGCAGATCAACTGCATCCATACGGTCCCATCATCTCTGACATGCTTGCGTTCAAAGCATAACCCAGGAAATTCTACAGAAATTCCACCCAAATAATTTAGACATTCCATTATGAGTAACAAAGAAGACGACTTCTCCTAGTGGTTTGCCCCACTGTTCCTGCTTTTGTCTTCCTCATCATAAAAGATGCTTGATATTAGAGAGGACTCACTGGAATAGACCCTGATGCTGGGAAAGACTGAAGGCAAAAGGAGAAGGGGACGGCAGAGGATGAGATGGTTAGATAGCATCACCGATGTAACGAACATGAATTTGAGTAAACTCCGGGAGGCAGTGGAGGACAGGAAGGCCTGGCGTGCTATGGTCCATGGGGTCACGAAGCGTCGGACACGACTAAACGACTGAACAACAAAAGAGACTTCATTTACTTACTTTCTTTCACAAGGGGGCCTAGGGAGCAACATTTTCAAAAAGGTTGTGCATTAGCTCTGGACTGGGGGTGGGGATGGTGGGGGGGGAGAGGAACCCAGTAACAGCAGGCTCTATAACCTTGATGTGTTCTGGACAAATGATAAGTATCTTTCTTGGTCAGTCTATCCTACGGCACAACTGACACCTGACAAATAGGCAATTCCCAAATGAAATGACCTCTGTCTGCACAGATCACAGGCTAGGATACTGAAGGACATTTGCTATTTAAAGCAGCCAGTGCACCAAGTCACCGCAATTTCAGACCCACGTTGTTGACAGAAGTAATTCCACAGCAAGCTTAAGATGGCCCCAATTTGCCAGGAGGTTTAATCATCTCAGCCCATCTGCGCTACTGGTTAGGTGGCTTTGATGGTATCCGAAGAGAAGCCTGCCTGCCCCTCGTTTAATCAAAAGTTAATATGGGAGTGGAAGAGGAGAAAGCTTCTTAGCGATTCACAGGACGAAGCGAATACATTTAGAAAGTGTTCCTGAAACAAGGCCCTAGGATCGGCAAGGGAAGAACAAAACGTTTCTGATGGTTATCGGCAACACACGGGAAACGCAGAGGGCATCCTTAAATAAGAGCCAAACAGCAATGGGCCCGTGGGGAAATAAAAGCAACAACTAAAGTTTGAGCTACTTGTTTAATCTCAGAATGCGAATGTTAGCATTCCTTGGCTTTGTAGTTCTAGCCCCTGTGCAGCAAATCTTTCATTGCTTCGCCTGCTCAGTTCGTTTTCCCTTTTTGGAACTGCCACCCCAAACCTAATATTCCCCTTCCAGCCTTAACTCCATTGACTTAATCATCCTGCAGCGATTTCAGATTCACCCCACCCTATCCCAGTGTCTCCATCATCTCCTTCTTCTCCTTCTTCTCAAGAGAAGCTTAGCCAATCATTCCAGAGATTTCACCACCCCCTGGATAGACTTCACTATGACCAACTTCAGCAGGCACCTTATAATGTGACTTGTCAGCAGCATTAGTTATGCTCCAACCGATCTACAGTCAGCCTCAAAGAAGAAGTTAGCGATACCCTTCTCAATCGCCATCAGGCGCAATCAAGGCAACACCAAGGTCTTCCAACGCAGACCATCCTCGCGACATACATACCAGGCTTTTTGTGAACGCTCATCATCCGCTCTATGGAGGCATAATGAAGTTGCCTTAGTCTCTTATTAATGCTCAGCAAAAAGAAAAAGAAAAAACCAATGGAAAGTCGCCTTCTTAGTTCTCAAAATATTAAAATAAATGGACCGGGCCATTTTTTTACTGATTATGTGCTCAATCATAATGATGCAATAAATCAAACTGCTTACCAAAAAGCTGAGAAGGGTTAGCACTAGCAGCTTTTTCATAGTTGGTAAGTCCTTCATAAATAACCTTCCCAACAGCAGCATAGAGACATTCCAGTTCTTCATATTTGGATGCAACGCTTGAAGTGCCTACACAGGAAACGAAACAAGACAGATTCACAGGTTGAATGGGATTCTTTGACTTTTAGCAAGTAGAATGTATACAGGTAGTCCTCGACTTACGATCGTTCACTTAACAACCGTTCGAAGTTACGACGGCTCTGGAAAAAGTGACTTGAGACCGGTCCTCGCACTTATGACCATCGCAGCGTCCCCAGTCACATGATCAAAATTCGGGCATTTGGCAACTGGCATGTATTTATGAGGGTTGCAGCATCCTCGGGTCACGTGATCGCCATTTGCGACCTTCCCAAGGGGCTTCCAACAAGCAAAGTCAATAGGGGAAGCCATATTTGCTTAACAACCTCATGATTCACTTAATGACCATGGTAATTCACTTAACAACCATGGCAAAAAAAGTCATAAAATCGGGTGCGACTCACTTAGTGGCCACATCGCTTAGCGACAGGCATTCCGGTCCCAACTGTGGTCGTAAGTCGAGGACTACCTGTATTTTCAAAAGGAGGTGGGGGATACCATACAAATCAAATCAAATCAAATCAAATCAAATCAAGCTTTATTACAGCCACAGACCATCAAAGGAAGGATTTACAATCATTGGTTTGTTCCTTATTCCTAGCAAGCTTTGGGAAAGCACCAGGGTATGTGAGGGAGGTAGGGGAGAAAGCAACCCACTTTTTTTTATTTTTGCAATCCCCCCCCCCCCCCCCCGAGACTGGATGGGACCAGAAACTTTACTATCTCCTTTTTTGCATTTTGTAGAGTTTGGATAAAAGGCGTTCAAAAACAAAGCAAATGCCTTAAGGCTTGCAGAGAGTAAGGGCACCAATTTGAGAACTGGGGAGGGCCTTGTCCGAGACGTTTACTTGGGTTACATTTCTGCCCAGGACTCGGTCCTCTTTTATCTGACCGCTGACTTGGTAGCGGCTCTTCCTCCCGTCCCTCAAGGCCGTTCCCTTTACCCTCTACAAGGAGCCATGTCTCTGCTCTGTGTTCTCCGCTTGAAAGAGAAGCGAGTATGCAATTTTTCAAGCAAAATCGGATCTCCACAATAAACTACCGGGCAGGAACATGCAGCTCTTTGGAGCCAGAGAGAGCAAGGTGGTTCGGACCCAGCGTGGCCACTCTTGCGGTCTGCCTATGTCCATGCAACTATTGTACAAGCCCAGGAAAAGACAAGGATTCCTTCAGGAGCTGCAGACAGATGCAGCTCCTTTCCCGCGTTGGATCCAAATAGATGCACATCCCTAAGATTAAACTTAGTTGCAATCACGATGGTGCAACCACCCATCTCTCTATTTAGCCGTTGGTCCCGTGCAGCCGAATGAGGCTTCTTCCCAGGCAAGGTTGGGCAAAGAGACCCTTCGCTTCTATCCAGTTGTTCCCTCTTATCAAAAGTCTGCCTTTACACCTAATTTCCCTTCCTTGTCTTACTAATGCAGCCATGTTCAACAACTGAGAAACTGCACTTTCAAAGCAGAAAAAATGGTAATTGCAAAAGACATTAAATTTATGACATGCATTTCTTGAGCCAAAGTAATAACTGCCACAGGTTATTAAGTTTTTATGCCACTGGATAATGATGTATTTCTAGTGGTTACCTATTTCAACTTTTTATTTTAATTGGGTCTGGAAGTGCAAGTTTAAAAAAATAGAAAAAGTCCATAAAGACAGGCACCAATGAGAAGGAAGACATTCAAGATGTTCTGCCCTTTTTCTTGGTCTCCCATTTTCTAGAACGACACCCATCCCCATTCCTTGTTGTCCCTACGTACTTGGTTCGGTAGGGAAGTTACTCATTAAACGAGAAAGGAGTGTGTGGACGGCTCGCAGAACCTTGGTGTTTCCACAGGTCATGCAAGAGGCTATTCCTCGCTGCAGCGGTTTGAAGCTACTCAAGATAACCGAAGAGTGGAGCACAGTGAGCAGAAAGCTGAGAACTTCCAACCCGGTGCAGATATTGGCAAAGTTGGCTTGGTTGGGCTGTTCCTGGAACAAAACATTGGAAAGAAAAAGAGGATTGGAAGAGACAACCAGCAAACTCACGTATATACACACCTAAAGAAGCTTTAAGATGTTGTGGAACAGATTCCATTCTTACAAGGTGTCTTCCGATCTAAGCAACTTGTGGTTCTTCAGACGGTGCTGCATTAAAGCTTCTAGCAACCTTCACTATGGCTCAAGCTGGCTGGGAGCTGCTAGGATCACAAGTTCCCATTTCTTGTCTTAATTCCTGACTCCCAAGGAAAACCCATCTGTCTTTTTTAAACGCATCAGCCCTTTGTCCCGAGGTCAAATCACAAATGAGGAAAAGGGGCTGAGTGCTTTTCAGCAATCACGTTCCCAGTTGGGGAATGTCTTCTCCAGACAAGCATGCTTGAGGTCTACATTATGGTCTTCTGGATGCTGGGTGATGACGTTTGTATTTCCCCAAGCTTTAAAGGAAGCATTTTACACTTGTGAAAATGGCTTTGCATTTATTTCATTTATTATATTTATTATTGATGTTGTTTGTTTCAACTCTGTAAAGCTGCTAATTTTTAGTTTTATACCCCACCTGGGAATCTGGCTGTTGTGAGTTTAGGAATGTAAAAACTAAATACATGTAAGACACATATGGAAAGGGAAGAACAGGATTTGATATACTCCCCATGTCCGATCTCCTTGAATTCCCAGGATCAGGGATGCTGAAGACTTAGGAAGAAGCAGCATCAACAGATTTAAGGACTTCCACGCCAACAAACAGCGTCATCTTCACATCAAAGCCTTCCTAATGTTTTCAGGATTTGGAATTACATGCCATCTAGAGATAAGCTCTGCAATCGAATTGCCGCATTTTACAATACAGGCGGCAATTGGGAATTTTTGTTTATTATATTTGTTGACAGACCTACGTGACATAAATGTTCTGCTATACGTGGCTGCTAGTGAATAAAATAAATATTCCAGACTGCTGCTTAGGATGCAAAACGTGGCAATTAGCACCCACACACACGTAACTACCAGGACACAGCTGTTGCATTTGCTGGTAGCATTAATTAGGTAGCATTTAAGGTAAGTTTGGAGGCAGAAAATGTTTAACAAACCACATCTCTGGGCAGAGATATGTTCAAAAACATCAGCCTCCCTTTTCCCAATGTACACACATTCGGGAGTGTCACAGATTCCCTCCTCCTTCCTTTTCCTTCCTCGAGAAAGAAGCTAGCTAGGCACCTTTCAGATCTCTTGGGACCACAACAGTCAGCATCGCTGTCATCCCTGTTGGTGGGATAAGCAACCCCACCAACACGGGGTTGCAGTCTCAACATATCTGAAGAGCACCAGGTGAGAAGAGTGCTCTAAACACTACACAGCATGAGTAACAGTCCCAGTGTTACTGCCAATAGGTGAGGCCAATCTCAAGGATGTGTAAAAGGATACTTCCATTATACCCCTGAAAGTAAGATGTAGTGGAGCCAAGCTTGACTCTTGCTGACACTTCCATGGAGTTGACTCTGGACTCTTACCAAACGCATCCATGGAGTTTTCTTGGCAATGGGACACAGGTGGCTCGCCACTGACTTTTTCCAGAGTTCCCATTTTAGCCTACAACTCTGGGACTTCCTGGTCAACTTCTATCCAAGTATTAAGCAGGTCTGACCTGCCTAGCTTTTGAGGTCAGACAACATCAGTCAAAATTCCCATTCAGCCATTAAGCCACCTGAATGACCCTGAGCTAATACTGAGCTATAAACACAAATCTACATACTTGCATGGATAGTGGGTGGTATTCATACAATTCTGCGCTTCTTAGAGGAAGAATGAAGCTATCGTCAGACACATAAATGCTCGTCTCAGAAACAACCCTCTGGAAACTCAACCATTTTAAAAGATTTGCATTGGGGGGAAAAAAGACGAGAAACTAACACTTCATCAATATTCCAATTCAAAGCCTAGCATTCCTGTCTTGCGTTCATTTCCAATTCACAGCCGCTGACTTTTCATCCCAAGTCAAAAACAAGGACAAGTGTAATCATTTGAGACTATAAATCAATTCCATTAAGTTGAACATTTTCCAAGTCATGACATCAAATTAAATTGGCAATTAAAGAAGCTAACGTGACATTTCAAGATCTCTGCTTCCATACACAAACACCCCGCCACACCTATTTGGTTTCTCCATAATTTTAAAACAAATCGACACACTGGACACAGCATGACAACTCATAGTACAGCCAAGGTGTTTTATGAAGCACTTAATTATGCAGATGAGTTCTTTCAAAGCCACAGTGCAACTTACCACGGTCATTAGAAGCTTATCAAACCACTGCAGTTTCAGCTCTGATTTTGGCCACATGTCTGGCCGTAAAGCTGTCTTCAGAAGGTTAACACAGCGCCGAGAGAGCATTTCTCCTGGAGAGCCGGCAGTGTTTGAGTTGTCATTTACCTAGCAATTAACCAGAATAATTACCAAGTGGCAAATATTTATCATCATCATCTTTCAGAGCTCATTAATATTTTAATGCCATCGTACCTCCCATGTACGCAGGAATGACATTTCACTTCTCCAAAAAGACTTAGTTCAACCAGGAGATCACTGTTAAGAGCAATGTCATTCAATAATTCTAGTAAACTGCTTCTGGACGTAGAAACAAGGTTTCCATACCTTCACCCACTCCTGAACCTAAAACTCCACCAAGCAGCAGATGTGGGAAAAGCTTCTGCCCTGGAAGTCGCTTAATGGTATCTCTTGGGCTAATGTAGAGGCAAAGCCTTCCCATTTTGATTAACCAGAGCTCTTTGGGCATTGTCTCAGTGGTAAAAAGTTGTAATCAATCTGAACTGTAGTTAAGTTGCAGTAAGCAAATCCAAACAGTGGGTTATCAAGTTGTCTTGCCTCAAACAAAGCACAAATAGAATTATCCACAAGGAAATGTAATAATAAACTGAAGGACAATTAGTTTGGAATGGAAGCTGAAGGCAAAGTCTCCTTCAAGTTGACTTCTAGTAACTTCATAGGCCCTCCCTTCCCTTCCCTTCCCTTCCCATTATATGCTGCTCCATTTCTAGAAACTCTGAGTGTCTTATAAGCTATCAGTATAATAAAATTGAAACAGAAATCCATTAATAACAGGGATAAAGCAATCAACTTGATGTGCCATGTGCCATGATGATTTTACTCATCCCCAAATGTCTTTCTGAACAGCCATATTTTTATGGGTCTCTGAAAATATAGTAAGAAAAGAGTGGTCCAAATATCCATGCAGTTTTCTCGGCAACAGAATGTAAGTGGTTTGTCACTGCCTTCTTTGATGATATTTTTTTTTATCGCCGTACTCTAGCCTGCATATTCTGGAGGTGACAGACTCAACCATGGGGGAGCTGGGGATGGTGACGGCCGACAGGAAGCTCTGGCGTGGGCTGGTCCATGAAGTCACGAAGAGTCGGAAGCGACTGAACGAATAAACAACAAAACTCTAGCCTGCAGCTGTGATATTCCCTGGAGACTTCCATCCAAGTATTGACCAGCTCTGACCCGGCCTGCCTTCCAAGTCCTGACCAGATTATCTAGATGCTTCCACCTGCTAGGACAAACTGGCAGCCAACATCTCTAAATGCTTCCCAGACGTGTGAGAAGAAGAAATGGTGAACTTGAAGCTCAGGAGATGGTGACTGGGACCATCCTTGTCATGACAAATCCATGATGTCTAAGGGCCATAACTGGCTTTGTAAAGGGTATGACCCAATAGTACGCAGGATCCAACTTTGGAAAAATCATCAGAGATACTTTCCTAAGCAACCCTCTGTTCTGGTAGGAGGCAAGCCTATTCAGTGATGGCATCTCAGCTCCATAAATCTCCCCCCAGAGTCACCTGTCTAGTGCCAAGTACAGTCTCAGGTGGAAATCTTTTTCCATCTACTGTTTAATTTTGGCTACCTAATAAAACAACATTTGCAGGGTAGTTTCCAGTGAGGAGTTAGGTAAAAAAATACCATTGATAAAATCCAATCACACCACGTTCAGAAAGTCCCAAATCTCTTCTTCCCAGCTTTAGACTCGTGGGACACCATTTCTACCATGCTTCCCCAAGACCTCTCACTGGCTCAGGAACCCCACTGGAACTTGGAAGAGATGCTTCAAACAGAAAGACTGTTGTAAACTGAAAAATCCAAAGGAGTAGAAGAACTGGATAATGCGAGAGGATTCTTGCTGCTCTTTCTCGGCCTTAGGACCAAGAAAATACTCCAGATCTCCCTTCAATGGAACAGAGAGGCTTTCGGATACTAATCAAGCCAGACCGTGTTCATTTCAGAAGAGCGCAGTACCTGGCAGGCAATTCTAATGAGGAAGTTGATCACCGTGTCGGTGTGTTGCTTGTCAATAGACTTGGAAAAGAGGCTGTCTGCTCCGGAAAGAGACTGGCTGCGTCCAAACACCTGAGAACACACAGCACATTGAAATGGTTCGCCAGTTGTTACAACAGCACATGAGCACAGAAAAGCCGCACAGCAAAAGCAGAATAGGCACCGTCCTTTTTTTTTCTTTTTCTTGTCCTCATCTGAAAACCTGCCCGTTCACCCAGGCGTTTGCAGGTCAGCAGAACCAGGCTACTTTTGAATCTGCCCATTATTCTACGTCTTTTTTTTTTTTAAATGTGGAACATGGAGTGTTGTCATACAGACACTGTAACCCTAACCCTAACCCTAACCCTAACCCTAACCCTAACCCTGTTTTTGGGAAAAGAATGAAGGTCTTCTTTGGACACCTCGTACCTCTTCCTTAGTTAACTCAAACGACTGTCTGTTTAACGACACTTCAGAGATACGACGAGGCTAAAAAAGTTACTTACGACCCTTTCTCGAAGTTATGACTGTCGCACCACCCCCACAGTCACGTGATCGCGATTTGGGCGCTTGGCAACTGGCTCACATTTACAACCATTTGCAGCGTCCCGCGGTCACATGATCACAATTTGCAACCTTCCCAGCCAGCTTCTGACCCGAAAAATCAATTGGAAACAATCGATTCGCTTTACAACCAAGTGACTCGCTTTACGACTACAGTGACTCACTTTACGACTGCTGCGAAAATGGTCGCAAAATTGGGTCCGGTCACACGGTGCTTCACTTAATGCCTGCATCACTTAGCGACCAAAATTCTCATCCCTATTGTGGTTGTTAAGCGAGGACTACCTGTATTTTGAGGATTGCTGGGTTTCTTTCCTTCTTTTTTTTAGAGTCCTTTGGTCAACTGCTCTAGGCTCCTTTAGAAGGAAAAGCAGCACAAACATCAAGGGAATAAAGAAATGGGGGGTGGGAAGCAAAAAAAAGAAAAGGTCCTTACTGCACTGATTGCCCCAGTCGCCGTTCGGAACCGCTTCACTTCCTGACCGGAATCCACAGAGAGCCCTCTTTTCACCCCAGACGAGGCCGTGCTCACGCCCTCACCACTGGCACCTTGATCCATATCTGAATCCGGCTTTCGGGGAGAAAGGGGAAGAGAAGAGCCCAGGAATCGCAAGTCGCTACGATTTGTTCTTCTCCCAATTTTGCAGGCAGCCTCCCAAACTGTCCCCGCTTTACCTGCTGATCCTTGATTCGCTGCAATTCCCACTTGATAATCACTTCGGCTAGGTCCACCGCTAGTTTCCTCTGCTCGATGGTCACGCTGGGCGTGAAGCCCAACCTTTGCATGGCGCTCACCATGTGCTGCACTAAATGGTGTCTCACCGGGTAGTAAACCTGCAAATGTGTATCACAGAACAGCTCAAGAAAATTGCTCAAAAAGTCATCTTCCTGGCCCTTAGTATATGTGCAGATCCAAGCAGTGTGGCCTTTTGTAATTGACAGATGGAAATTTTGTCAATGCGCAGATTCTCTAAGTGCCGTCCAAGGCTGTTCGGAATGGCACCCAGTGTGCCGATAACCACTGGGACCACCACTGCTGGTTTATGCCATAGTCCATAGCTTTCCAAACTGTGTGTCGCGACACATTAGAGTGTCACGACAAAACCCGGAAGTGCTGATGGCACGTCGCCGCCACCCCTGCGGCGGCGCATGCAGCAACGGAAGTAGTGCGTGCGGTGGCGACGGCACACCATCAGCACTTCCGGGTTTTAGCGCAAAACACGAGGCCGCCGCCGTGCCGCCACCGCTGGTGTGTCGCCAATGGTGGGAGTTTGGAAGCACTGCCATAGTCTTTCAACTTCGATTTTCAGATCTTGATACTTTGTGATCTTCTCCAATTCTTTGTCTTCTATTCTGCTATCCCCTGGTATTGCCACATCAATTATGTACACTTTCTTCTTTGCAACCACAGTTAAATCTGATGTGTTATGTGCCAAGACTTTATCAGTTTATATTATTATATAGTATTAGTATTAGTATTAGTATTAGTATTAGTATTAGTATTAGTATTAGTATTAGTATTAGTATTAGTATTAGTATTAGTATTAGTATTGAAAGAATCCATGTCAACCTTAATAAAATTCATAATAAAAAAAATCAAATGAATCCATGTCAATGACCTAATGTGGCCATTTTCATTTTTCCATATTAATTCTTTTGGCAGCCAGCCCCCCTGCCGTGGATAAAGTACCACTCCTCACTTCCAATGTTGGGGATACAGCCAAGACAAGCATATGCATCTTTGACAAGCATCCATTCTCACCAGACATTCTAAACTATGGTTTTCCTGGTGATCCAAAAATTCAGTTTAGTGTCTAAAATCTAGTTAGAGTGCACTACACTGGGTGAGATGTCTGAAGGAAGATTTTTGGTCTGGTGTCTCAATGCACAGATTCAAAATTGTGGAAAATGGAGTGTTATACAGACATTATAACAGTGTTTTCGGGAAAAGGATGATGGTCTCCTTTGGACGCCTCGTACCTCTTCCTTAGTTAATTCAAGCTGTTCTAAATATACCTACAGATACACTTAGCCCCTCGGTTTCTCTGCATTAGGAGGGCCAGAGTATTATAAAGAAGAGAAAAATTGCTTTCTGGTTTTAAATACTGTATGCTAAATGCCTCTGGCCAACAGACTGCAGAGCACTTTTCTCTTTATTTGTGACTCCCTCAAGCTTGGTGGCTCAGCGGGTAAGACGCCAGGCTTGTCGATCGGAAGATCGCAAGTTCGGAGGTTCAAATCCCTAGCCCCGCGTGACGGGGTGAGCTCCCGCACTCGCCCCAGCTCTTGCCAACCTAGCAATTCGAAAGCATGCAAATGCAAGTAGATGAAGAGGTACCACTTCGGTGGGAAGGTAACAGCGTTCCCCGTGCGTCATGCCGGCCACATGACCGCGGAAGCGTCTTCGGACAACGCTGGCTCTTCGGCTAACAAACGGAGATGAGCACCGGCCCCTAGAGTCGGACACGACTGCACAACTGTGCGGGGGGAACCTTTACCTTTTACAAGCTCACTAACAGCATGGCTACCTTGGGGGCATTATTATTATTCCAAAATGACAAAAACCAACTGCATTCACGAGTTGTCCAAATGACAATGGGCCATAGCTCCCACAGTCTTTGTCGACATTAAAATGATTTCCCCAGCCCTCCAGCAATCCCACCAAGTATTTGCTGCTGAAAATAACCATTACCCATTTGACTTCCCTGCCGTTCCAGAACGTCTCGGAAAATCCCAATCCAAGCTGCTTGGACCATACGCATGCCATTGGTAGTCTACTTAATCAAAAGGCATTGCACGGCTTCAGAGCCATTCTGCTCCTTTGTGACCACACACATGCATACAGTGCAGCTTTTCTTTAATGCCAAGACTGATTCAAGAACATAGTATCATCCAAATTGTTTGTACCTATCATCTATTTATCATCTATCATCTATCTATCTATCTATCTATCTATCTATCTATCTATCTATCTATCATCCATCATCCATCCATCCATTCATCCATCCATCTATCTCTAAATACCTATCATCTATCTATGTATCTCTTCCATCATCCATCCATCCATCCATCCATCCATCCAATCTATCTCTGTGAGTGTGTATGTGAGTTACTGATTTATCCGTCTCTATACAGCAGGGTTTCTCAACCAGGGTTCCGTGGCACCCTCGGGTTCCGCGAGAGGTCACTAGGGGCTCCCTGGGAGATCACGATTTATTTTAAAAATTATTTCAAATTCGGGCAACTTCACATGAAAGAGGTAAGTTTCATTCTTTATTTTTAGTTTAAGAACACTGTTCATGCATATAGACAGGCCTACCCATGAAACGAATATAATTTTGTAACTTCTGGCATATATTTGAGCCTGAGTGTGCAGGGGTCCCCCGAGGCCTGAAGAATATTTCAAGGGTTCCTCCAGGGTCAAAAGGTTGAGAAAGGCTGCTATACAGTTACACAGGAATAGGAGAACATTGCAAATCCAAATGGAAAGAGAAAGGAAATACCTTACCAGTCATTGTATACAGAACTATATTTCTTATCAGCCTATAATTTTGCAATAGGAAGTGATGTTTGACCAACGTGACCTGTTGTGGAGATGATCTCCAGCAGGTCTCAAGTCAATACAACAGAAGCTTCAAAGGTAATTAGGGAATGCGCAAGTTTTGCTAGAGAGCCTCGGTTATTAGTTTGTTACAAGAAAGCAGAAGTGGTTTGCTTTATTATTTAAGAATGGAAACGTTTTGAGGAAAATGTGTAGGAGTTTCTGATTTTGCAGGACAAGCAAATCAAGGGCTGGGGTTGCACCACCATGATTTGACTATAGTTTACTGAATAAACCATAATTTGCTGGGTTCACCCATCACACTGTTCACAAATCGTGAGCTACAATCACAACAGCTGGTTACCAACACCAAGGAAATTACACGTAGAAATACAGCCTCTCTGTCTTTACATGTGCTTGCATTCCCCATGCACACGCACATTGATGCAAACCCTAGCAAACTTGGCTGGCATTGCATGTGGTCATTAAGTTATTTACTCGTTTTAGTGTTTAATGCACAACATACCCAGACACTTAAACTAGCGTAGACGTTCCTGCCTTGCATCAATATTAAGCAGGCTGAGTTCATACCTTGAAGTGCTGAACTATCAAGTGCAAGATATGGACCAGCTGAGGGACAGTATGGCCTTCCTCAACTATGATCTTCCTTGTCCAGTGAGTCAGCATCTGGTGGCCATCCTCCATTCGGGCAGGCACTGCAGGTGTCAAAATAGCCATGGCTTGTCTTACGATGATCCGAGCCTCCATTGCATGAGCCTTCAAGAGACTGTGGAACACCTGAAGAGGTGGTGGACATGATTTCAATGGGCAGGAATCTCAAGTATGTGACTTTTACATTAAGATTTTCCAGGTGGATATTACAAGATGATAAGGCAGATCTTTCCAATCTGGCAGGCTCCAGACTGTAATTCCCTTTCGAATTGGCTGGAATCCTAGCAGGTGCTAAACTGCTGTTTATGAGTAGCTGAACTCCATCAAGAGGCTGCCATATTGAGGAAGGTTAAACTAAATCACCTCCCCAGCCAAGATGTCAAATGGTTTCTCCAAGATCTTTCTACCTTCCACCCCCTAGCATCTTCTCCAGTCACAAGGAAATAAATGTCTTCAAAATACTGGAGAATGGAAGAAAAACTGTCCATAACGCTAATGACATCATTGGGTATCTTTGGACATACAACAGTTGGTTCAAGTAGTTGGTTCAATAAACCTAAGTCATTAAGGTTTTCACATAAAGATAACTGATAAATGATGGTTTATGAACTACTGCTGGATTCTATGCATTAAAGACAAGGCTCCTTTGAGTAAACCTCAACTCCTAAAGTCCATGTGGATGAGTCCATGTTGTTTCCTTGGCAACAATAAGGAAGTACTTTGCCATTGCTCCTTATAGAAAACCTTTTCCACTTCCCAGTCTGACCTACAGTCCTGAGATCTCCTGGCATTCTCCCATCCAACCACTAACCAGGTCTGACCTAGCTTAGCTCCCAGGTCTAAGAGAAAGCCCAACACAGAACTCAAATGGGAGACCTCCTACAATTCAATGGCTGTTGTCAGTAGCTGAACTCCACTAGAAGATGTCTTACCAACTTCATGCATTGACTAGGATATTCAACAGCCTTCTTCTAGCTTCTACTATTGGTATGAATCCTTAAGTCACACTTCTACACATCCTTCAGAAGAAGCCGATACCAAGCCTTGCACAACTGGGGAGAACCAAAGATTCTACTAAGGTCTCTTTAATGCTAGTCAAAAATAAATACCAAATCTTGGAAACTGTACAAGGAGTTTTACAGCCTCCTTTATAGTGAGTTCATTAAGGGGGAGTTTCTTTGAATGATTTGAAAACTTCTTCCCGAGGTTATCTCCATTTGGGCTAAACTGCTGTTTATGAGAGGCTGTCAATTGATTTGCTTTCTGTTCCTTGACTGTTGGTATCTGCTCTCTCTTCTACTCCTTTCCCAGCTCTCCCACCATCTCTCCCAGGAAGCCGTACCACCTCTTCCCAAGCAAAGCCTTCAAGGATCTCTTGGCCATATTAATGCACAAATGGATGGATATACACACCAATGCGTTAAATCAAATATGCCTACATGTTTCAGGCCCAGCACCATTTATGGAAAGGGAAACAGAGCAAAACGCAGGATTGGATAAACCTAGAATTAGCATGAATTGCAGAACGGTGCTTCAAAAGACTGCCAACCTCTTATTCACCCCACACATACCTGTAAGACGATCTTTTTGTGAATGGCGAATTTGGCAATGATGTGGGCGAGGAGCAAGTGCCCGCTGTATTTGCAGGCTGGGTCGACACAGGCTTTGGAGAGCAAACAGGGCCAAGCAAAGGTCATAAGGCGGCGGAGTTTGCTGTTCCGGTTCTTGTTGTTGTCGTGAATGTGGTGCGGGGCGTGCTCGACCAGCAAGGTGGCAAACTGCAGGAGGTAAATCCGGAGCGAATCCAGCATGTCAGCTTGCTTTTCTGGGTCAAGAACCTGAATCGCCCAAAGGGAGGGGAAGAAATGTCCAGAATATATTATCAAACAGATATGCATCTGCACGAGCACCTTAAAATTACTCTTAGGAGCTGCTGGGGCTTGAAACTGGCAAGTCACACTTGAGCTCAAAAGGGTAGAAGTTGCAGTCTTCCCTGAAATATCAAAGATTCCCGAGGGCAAAAAAGACTGCCCAGGCTCAAAACTCCTATAAAACAGCCTTCCCTAATTTGACATCCTCCAAAATGGTGGGTTTCACCTCCCAGAAGGTATCCCCGTCAACCTGGAATTGCAGTCCTAACCTAGCTGGCGTGTGCCAGGTTGGAGAAGAAGGCTCTTAGAGGATAAAGGCTTCCTCTTTGGACTAAGATTATGGGCTGGCCAACAATAAACCACACTGCTCCCAGCATCCAAATGTGTCCCTGGCAGTTAAATTCCTGTATAACCACTGAGCACCAAGATCAATGGGAAATAAAGACATTTCTGATCAGAGTCGATCTGAGATAGTCTGCCACTTGAGGCAAAGACCAAGATGATATTCTCCGTGCTTCATAAAGAGAAACTGACTGGATCAACCAGACTGACAGTTGAAAATTAGCTGACAGTATCTCCTTCTACTGGACCATAAGGAAGGCTGAGCGAAGGAAGATAGATGGAGGAAAATTCTGAGAGTGCCTTGGAGTGCAAGAAGATCAAACCAGTCCATACTCCAGGAAATAAAGCCAGACTGCTCACTTGAGGGAATGATATTAAAGGCAAAACTGAAGTACTTTGGCCACATAATGAGAGGACAGGATACCCTGGAGAAGATGCTGATGCTAGGGAAGGTGGAAGGCAAAAGGAAGAGGGGCCAGCCAAGGGCAAGATGGACGGATGACATTCTGGAGGTGAGGGACTCAACCGTGGGGGAGCTGGGGGTGGCGACGGCCGACAGGAAGCTCTGGCGTGGGCTGGTCCACGAAGTCACGAAGAGTCGGAAGCGACTGAACGAATAAACAACAACATCTCCTTCTACGCTACACTAAAGGCAGCAGGCTAGCTTAAGAGCTGAAAGATAGATCTGTCTCCGCTCCTCTCGCATCCCTCCCTGACCACCGCCTTCGCTGCTTGAGACAGCCAACTGCCCCCACCCGATGGAAGATGCATCCCCTCCCAAGTTTCCAACCCTCTTTTTTCCCTTCTTAGCTGAAACTACCTTTGTTATGAATACGCTGGTGATACTTTCAGGGTTGTCGCCCTCAGGGTTGGGGGGCCCCAGAAGCTGTTCCCCTTCCCCCTTTTCAAAGCTGTACAAGAAAGCAGGATTCAGAATGTACTGCAAAACCTGTCAGCCAAAGACAAGAAAAACAAAACGATGATAAAAACCTGCCAGGTAACCTACTGGGAAGCCAACGACCCACAATATTAGGAAGACTACGCGTAAGTAGATATCCAAAGGACGTGTCGATCCATCTTGAAATTCAATTTCTTCTGCAGAAAAGCTACACCTCAATATTCAAGAGGTGGCATATTTGAAAGGGAGTTGGATAAATTCCTGACTTCACCCGTTATCTCTCTTCATTGGGCACAGAATTCTCCCAAAAGGGGACTGGCCAATTATCAAACGCTCCCCGACATTTAAAGCAAGAGACTCGGGTTGTTCGAGAAAAGGAATGTGCGGCCATGTGGGATTTTGCTTTACCTTAGCTTTCAGCTCATCGCCGAAGTTGAGATCGCTGAAGTCGACAAAGCGGAAGAACAGTGCCCGCTTTTGGGCAATGGTGTAATTTTTGGGGATGTCTTCTTCCATATATTCCTTCAAAAACGTCATGTTGCAGAGGAATCGGCCAGTGAAGGCTCGGAGAAGCTGGAAAAGCAGTTCGATGTCGTTGTAATTTCTCCTAAGAAAGAAGAGGGGGAAGGAAATCCAGATGTAAAAACACGCAGGGCACTAAAGGCTCCCCTTGGGTGCAAAGCCCTGTCTCACTCATCAAGGCTTTAGGCGAGTGCTGGGAAGGGAAGGGAAGGGCAGGGCAGGGGAGAACAATGATGGAAGAGAGAGAGAATATAATTAAAGGAGAAGGAAGGAAGGAGGGAAGGGAAGGGAAGGGGAGGGGAGGGGAGGGGAGGGGAGGGGAGGGGAGGGGAGGGGAGGGGAGGGGAGGGAAGGGAAGGGAAGGGAAGGGAAGGGAAGGGAAGGGAAGGGAAGGGAAGGGAAGGGAAGGGCTCAACTTTACAGATGTTGGAAATATTTCTAGCCAAGGGAGGCCTGTGACAAAATGGACTGTCCCATTCATCAAGATTCTGCCATATAGCTTTACCATAAAGTAGAATTAGCTCATCTGGTTGTGATTCCTCTCTGGTTTACCCTGCGAGGCCGACATCAGTCTTGCAAGTCTGAAAGTACAATTCCTTCCCCCCCCCCCCGTCTCCTTCACAGCCTGAGAAACTAGGGAGGGTCCCTTCTGAGCCTCTTGCCCTGTCCCCTAGCCAGCTGCGGGCTATGCTGGGTCTTATCTGACCGTTCCCTTGGCAGGGTCTCTTGGCCCAGGCTCCCAAGGTCTTTCCCACATACCATCCTAGCCTGAGACAAAATGTCCATTTATTGCTGGCTTGATTTTACAGCCTGCTTTCTCTTCCAGGGCCCAAGATAATGTCTATTAGGATCTCCACTACTTTTTTTTACACACACACACCCCACATAAGGTCAGTTGGACTGAGAGAGAATGGCCGGCCCAGACTTACCTTTGGATGTGTCATGGCTGAGCAGAACCCGAGGCCAGGTCTCCCCGTCCAAGGACAGCTTGGCCCCCACAATCACCCTCTTCCCACTGGGTGGGCTTCACGTGGCGTGGGCCGGCCCTCCCCCTTGCTGAGCGATGGGGCATTCTTCATCAGCCCTCCACATGGGTGGGAGGGTCCCGTGGGTCATCTCCTTCCCTCCAGGCCTCCATCCCATTCCCTCTTTGAGTTCCCTACGAGAGGGAGTGACCCGCACTCCAGTTTGCTTATATAGAAGCAGAAAGGCAGGACGCAAAGTTTAATAATTAACTTAAAAGACGCACTTGCAATAATTCAGTAAGCAATAGGCCAGAAGTTTGGGTTCCTTCCAGTTTGTGGCCGCCATGTTCTCCTTCCGGTGCCTCTCTTGGAATGCGTCACTGACCCACACTCGCCTCAGTTGGCTCACCAAGGAATGTTGGTTGGCCAGCCAGCATTCATCATTCTTAACGATAATACTTATGATCTGTCGAAGCAAAAACAAGGACGTCGGTCTGTAAATTGCCTTAAGCAGGTGATTAGTTATGGCCCACTTAATGCAGTGTTCCTCAACCGTAGCAACTTGAAGATGTGTGGACTTCAACTCCCAGAATTCCCCAGCCAGCAACGCTGGCTAGGGAATTCTGGGAGTTGAAGTCCACACATCTTCAAGTTGCTACGTTTGGGGACTCCTGACTTAATGTTTCCTCTGCCATGGTTCTAGGCATGGGCATTAGGAACCTGAAGACCCCTGGAAACCGGATCAAAACAGAAGGGAAATTATGGAAGAGTTCACAGTAACAAGAGACCTATATCAAGCATGGAAGAATTTGAAAAGGAGATTAGAAATTAGAAAGGGGTGCTAACAAATATGTTAAGAAAGGAGAGTGTCTGGGAGCCGTTGAAGAGGGCAGAATCTAGCATCCAAAAACACTTTGGAGGAATCTGCTGGTGCTAGCCCCCGCTGGGTAGACCAGAGCAGGAAATCAACTCCACAGGAAGGCTAAAACTACCTTTATTGAGATGGGCTGTAATATCAGAACCTTGCAAGTCCGATTGTGCTGCACCTCCTTATACTCCAGTGAATCAGGAGAGTGTCTGCCTGAGCCACTTCTGAATAGCACCTTGTTTCCCAGGGCTTAAAAAATGTTTCAGCCCGTTTTGCCTGGGTAAACAGCTCCAGCATATTTCCTTCAAGGTCATCTTCCTTACTCTCTGCAGCTAGCTAAACCAGTGAAATCCAGATGTGTACCTTTCAGCATCAGAATGACCATACCTTAATAGCTTGAAACTGGAGATCAAGGCGCATGGTGCTGGTGCTGGGGGAGCCAGGCCGAACAGCTGTCTGGGTACCGCCAGGTAAGAGTAATGTGATGAAACGGTTGGGATTTGCCGCCAGGACATCCCGCAAAGGCTTGGCATCTTTGTGTTTTAAAAAACTCTGTTTTTTAAAAAAAATAGGGGGGGAAATAAAAACTTCTGGTGAAGACACCCACCCAATGTCTACAAAACATGCCCAAGACATGATTTTCTACAAGGCCTCCGTACCAGCCGCAGCTTAGCAACCTTGCTTTGCACATCAAATGCTCTGTTGCGGTGCCACTCTCAACCTCCTGAATCGCTTTGCTTTCATCGTAAGAGGCTGAGAGTGGCGCCGCCCTAATTTCTTGGGCCCTTTCTCTGAGCATTACTAGTTCATTTTCGTTTAGCTGGATTCTGTCTAGCAGAGTAGAACAATAAAACACTAGAGCCTGTACACCAAGTCTCAGCGTGTTCCTTCACTCAAAGTCAGGACAAAAGCTTACTAAAAAGCAGAAGCATTTGTTAGTCGGAAAATGTGCTACCAAATTCGGTCTAAAGAGGAGGGATGTAAGGCATCATTCCATTATACCCAGCAACAGCTTTACTGTCAAACTCCTTACAGCAGGGCGTGATCAAGGAACCAAGGAGCACACAGGGTTTAATGCAAGAATTAGGGAATCTTGGAATCTATATAGTACTAAATCTCTCGTGTCTGTCTGATTCTTTGTAACCTTTAACTGGGCGAAACGGTGCATCGCAAGGCAACAATTTTTGAACCAAGGTACCTCAAATGGGCAAACTTACAGAATGCATTCAAAATCCAGGACCCATGACTCCCGTGGAACTGAAATTTGGAAAACTTTAGGAAACATTTTATGATATAAAAATTACCATAAAACATTTTATGACATAATACAAAATGTCATTAAAACATTTCCAGTGGTCAACTGCTGATGTTTCACTGGGCTATACAGTTCAATATGAATGACATGGCCTATTTTCAAGGCAGATCCATCTCTGAGTATCTCCCTGAATTTTTAAGAGCTTTTTCAGTGAAGGCAGTACATCAGAAGCTCTGCCATTGTTGAGGAATCTGGTAAGGAAGTATCTCTGAAATGATGACCCAACGGGTCACGGGTTGTCTAGTGAGAGATAAAACTCTTGAGATAAACTTTATATCTTTATGAGATAAACGCCCACCTAACTCTACCATCTCCTGATGGTTGAGGGATAAAGGTCCTCCTGTTTCTTCCCAGGCTCCTTGCCCACCTCGAACATCTCCCCATCTTCAACACCGCATCCTTTCCCAAGGTGGTACATTTCAGATGGACTGGAGTTCACCCCACCTAATGCATGCCAGCCAAGACTGAATGCCAGCACTAGGTTGGGATGGCGAAGGTCAGTGTAAGAAAGCCAACTGCGTATTACCATGAACATCCTGCTCCACTGTGGATCATTTAAGGTGGCTTCCATCATAAAGAGCTCGACCGTCTGAGATGGGTGACGCGTCAGAAACTTGATTAATGGCTCTCGGAAGGGGCTACCAGCCTGCAAAGCAGATTACAAAGGAAAGCAGGCTCCATTAACACGTGAGCAAGCACAAAGCCTGTCCAGCTTGCTTTCTTAAGGACCCCCTTTTCTTACAGACTGCAAAACATGACGACAACTCTCCTATCAGTAAATTACAGGTTTTTAAAACGTTTTTAAAACGCAAGACAGCTGGCTCTTCCTTTCGAATCCAGGCTAAGCACAGGGATTCCATATTTTAAACTCTGAGTTATGTTTATATAAGGCCAAGTTATTGGGCAATGCTCAACGTTACATGAACAGCAAAAAAATGCCCATTGGGGAAGCTGGATTTGCTTAACGACCGCAGTGATTCGCTTAAAGACTGCTGTAAAAATGGTCGTAAAATCGGGTCTGGTCACGTGGTGACTCAACTTACGACTGTAATGACTTACGATGGAAATTCCGGTCCCAATTGTGGTCGTGAGTCGAGGACTACCTGCACAAGCAGCGGATTGGAAACAATTAAGGAAACGGCAGTCCTTTACCTCAATCAACATGGCCCGTTCCGTTTTCATCACCACTTCCAGCAAGGGTTTGACAAGCGTCTGCGGAGCGGCCGGGATCAGATGAAATAGGTTTATAATTGCTGAGCAAATCTTCATTTCCTGCAGATAAAATGGGAATATCAGCAAATGCCCAGTGGCCTTAAAATATACAACAGGTAGCCCTACCCGAAGCTGCAGTCCTCTTTCTACAGATTAATATGGCTAGCAAATCAAAGCAAGGAGTTACTTAACCATGGTTACTTACCGCAGGGCGTTTAAGAAGCTGCCTTGGTTTGATTGGCCAGGGGTTTACCTAGATCATTTGGTTACCTTTCGGAAGTAGAATCTGTAACTCTTTTCTTGTTTGTTTTTAACGGAATGACAACAGAGGTGTGGTAAGTTATGAAACTCTGAAGTGGTACGTTTCTCTTCAAAAGGCAAAACCTGCTACTGAAAATGGACTCGGACAGGATTGGACCGTAAAAACTTCTGCCTGGCTTTTAAAAGATCTTTCTCCAGCACTGCAGCTCAGCTGTTCATATGGACTAGCTGCTTTAAAATCCAACTGGGCCATCCTCGCTGTGCCTCTTTCACAGGATGGCTATTTTTCTACTAGCCACTTGTTTTTCACACTGGATTGCAGTAAATGCCATAAAGAGGAGGAGTTTTGAGGGGGAAGGAGAAAAAAATGCATTCAACCTAGAAAGGTGGCTGCATTTCCAGGACTTCGATCAAGTATAGGATAGAGAAGCCATCACAGCTTCCAAAACGGGGACCTCAATTATTTCTTTTCAGTTTGACATTAGCAACTCAAAACATTCAGAGATATATAAACACACACACACACCAAATCTCCCAGTGAAAAATAAAGGACATGCTTAAAACTCCTTCACATGGCAAGTGTTACGCAAACAACTCCATCACAGACGAGAAAACAGAGGACAAATCACAGCACTGCACTCAAAGGCACAATGCATTCTGCCCCGATATGCAACAAATACAACTAACAAACCACAGCAAAAATAACAGTGAAACCAAAAGGGTAGAAAAAAGAACAACGGGAAGGCGGAGGAGGAGGAGGGGAAGGAGGAAGATGAGAAGGAGGAGAAGAAAGAAGATGAGGAGAAGGAGGAAGAGGAGAAGGAAAAAGATGAGGAGAAGAAGATAAGGAGAAGGAGAAGGAAGAAGATGAGGAGAAGGAGGAAGAAGATGAAAAGGAGGAGGAGGAGGAGAAGGAAGAAGATGAGGAAAAGAAGATGAGAAGGAGAAGAAGGAGAAGGAGAAGAAAGAAGATGAGGAGGAGGAAGAAGATGAGGAAGAGGAGGAGGAAGAGGAGAAGGAAGAAGATGAGAAGAAGATGATGAGAAGGAGAAGAGGGAGAAGGAAGAAGATGAGGAGATGATGATGAGAAGGAGGAGGAGAAGGAAGAAGATAAGGAGAAGAAGGAGGAAGATAAGGAGGAGGAGGAGGATCACCACTTCCTTGTGCTTCTACCAACAATTCTCACCTCTACCCCTTCCACGGCAGGCTGAACCAAACAACAAAAGAAAAAAGAAAAGAAAAAACAAAAATTCACAGCATGAACAACAAAAAAAGGAACACAAATGCCAAAAACAAGAACAAAAAACAAAAAACGTGTATGTGCTGGTGCTTTGGATTGCAGTCAGGGGTAAAAAACAAACAAACAAACAAACCAAAAACTGATTATTTTTTAAGTAGGGATCATGTTCTCACCTCAAACTGACCGAATGGAGACAAGGAACATTTCCTGCACTCCGCAATACTGTCCTAGGGATGGGAAAAGCAACTTTTTTTTCTTTTTTGCTATTGGAACACACACTGAATACATAGAACTCCCCATGTTTCAAAAAAAAAATATTGCACACTGGGGTGGAGGGGAAAGTTTAGAGCTGGACAAGTGAGTGAAAATCAGCATTCGGGTTCTTGCAGGAGGGGACAGACAGTGTGGCGTGTGGAAGCCACAACCAGAAATTCCCCTTCCAGCGCTTGAGAGGATAAACCAGGCTGTGCAGATCAGCCACCTCCAATCTGTTCACTCGCACACGCACCCAAACACTCTGCATCCTTTCGGCATGTTTTAAAAAAACCATCTGGGAAAAATGAATACGAGGAGCAGGATCTCTGGACAGGGACACGCATTTAGCACCATCTAGAACAGGGTTTCTCCGCCAGGGTTCCATGGCACCCTAGGGTTCCGCGAGAGGTCACTAGGGGCTCCCTGGGAGATCATGATTTATTTAAAAAATTATTTCTAATTTCGGCAACTTCACATGAAAGAGGTAAGGCCTGCAGCTAAAGACAACACCTGGATACAGGTTATGTCATGAGTATATGGTCAGTAGAACTCTATCAGTGTCTGTTGTGATCAAAGGATCCGTAACTACAACTCCCAGAATTCTCAGGCAAGAGTTCCCTTTGGAAGTTTGGGAGATGTGGTATAAAAAACCTCAGGAGGACATCAAGCCAAGCAAGGCTGATGTTGAATCCAGACATACAGCAATTCATTGCTGGTGATTATCTGGGTTTGCGGAGTCCCTGGTGCTCTCTGAGCCTTGTTGTTTTCTTGCAGACGTTTCATTGCCAGACTAGGCAACATCTTCAGTGCGAAAAGGGAGTGGGACTTGCTCTCTGTTTATATACCATGGCTTGTCCTGCTTGTGTTGTCTGGGTTGTTATTATCTGGGTTGTCTACTCAGAAGTAGGCTCTTTGGTGACACAACTCAAATGGGTTGGCTTTATGTTCTTGGAGGTGGCACGCCAAAGAAAGGGAGTATATGGGGTAGGAATCAACGTATCATCTTATGCTAACTTTGCAGAGGACTCTCCTCTCTACCACCCAGGAGAGAAGAAGATGAGTCATGAAAGATGAGTCATGAAATAAGATGAGTCATGAAATAAGATGATGAGTCAAAGGATTACATACTTTGTCATCCTAAATAGGATGACAAGTATGAAGAACATAAGTTCTAAGGGGGGAGATTTTGGTTTGTGAGTTCCTTAGAAGCATTTTGCTGGCCCATCTGGAAAACCAGAAAGGACCAAAATCTCTGTTGAAACTCCAGGAGGTTGGTGGAGGTGCCAAGAAAAGGACTGAACCGGACTGCACCATCCTTGGTGGAAATTGAAGCTGAATGATGGAAGCTTCAAAAGGACTTGGCTGATTCCAACCTTCGTGCACATTGCTGTAAAGCTTTCAGACAAGTCCCATCAACACTTCAAACTTTATTGACTAGCAGTGATTTATCATGTTTGTATTCCCTTATCACTTTGCAGAAAGCTTTTAACATCGAGTGCTCGCTACTCAAGATTGAAACCACATTTTTGATACTCCCCTGACAGACTTCCACGGCTGTTTAAAGAACGGATTTTACACACACACACACACACACACTGTACACACACTGAAACATTGACAACTGTGACAGAAAATACCAGACGAAGGCACGCCGTTAAGAGCAAGCTGCTGTGCTGTAACGCAACTGCTGGAGAGAAAAAATTGCAAAAAATCTACCGATCAGTAGTTTTGCCCAACTAATGAATCCTTCCAAAGGACCAGAAAAACGAATGCCTGTGGATTTTAGGTACCAGGAGACTAAAAATGAAACAGGAAGAAAATGCTAAATATTAATGATACACCAAAACTATGGAGATGCAGATTTCTCCTGGGGGATTCAACCTGGTAGAGCTCTAGCCAACACAAACCAGCCTGTCATTTCTTTATAAAAAAAAAAAATTCAGAAGGCACAGCATGAAACATCTGTCAGCCTTTTACTAGCTTTCACTAGTTCCCTTTAGTAAATAGTAAATAGAAATATAAAGTAAATAGAAGACTCTGTTTTCTTTTCCCCTAAACATGGACACCGATTAAACGGAGCCTTCCAGGAAAACAAAAAAGGTGGGGAATGTGAGGTGGAAGAAGCTTGGTGCATCCAGTACATTAACTGGAAGGGAAGAAAAGAAGACAGAATGACTTCCAGGTCCAGGTCAGGGAAGAAAAGAAGACAGAATGACTTCCAGGTCATTCCAGGTCAGGGAAGAAAAGAAGACAGAATGACTTCCAGGTCAACGGGTATTTTTTCTAAGGATGGATTACTCTTAATGATAGAATCCGTTCTTCTGAATCAGTCCACCCCAGCCAGGGTTCTCCACATCTGTTGGGGCAGATTCCCCCAATCCAGAGCCTAGAGGCCATTCTGGCTGGAAATCGGGGAATTACAATCCTAATGCCTCTGGAAAGGACCAGATTGGAGTGGGGTGAATTGGACTAATTATCTCCAACGTCCCAGCAGTGGTTGGGACCCAGGACTCCTCCGAGGACCAGACTCGGGAAAAGCCCAGCAAGCGATGTGCTGGGATGGAATTGCCAATGGAAACCAACTGTTGTCCAGCCACACTTTTCACAGCACAGGCATCTTGCGCACCGTTCACTCAGCCAAAAGGGGGCATTTCTTGCACCCAAGCTCCAGCAGCAAATGTCCCACCAGCTGCATCTCAATGCCGTGGAGGGGCTGCAAGATGATTATGAAAAATGCAAATGCTTAAATCGTATGGAAAACAGTTCTTAAGCAAGGTAAATGATTCGGAATCGAAACCTGGCAGTTAACATGAGGTTTCCCCTTATACTGTAAGCATCTCTGTTTTGGAATCCAACACTCACAAAAAAAGAACCTCCTACTTACGTTGCCATCACTCCTTTGGCCTCCTTTATGGGTAAGGACCACCACTTCCATCCATTTACGCAAGTGTTGCTACAAAAGGATTAAAGAGACAGTCACATCCTGCACTCTTATGTTCCTGATTAGCAGATATGTCTGCCAATGAGAAAAGTCACTCCGTGTGGATCATGACATGCCACAAATGACACGATGTATATGTTGCCCGTTACAAGTAGTCCTCGCTTAATGACCATTTGTTTACTGATGGTTTGGATTTACGACGGTGCTGAAAAAACCCAACTTGTGACCGGTCCTCGCACTTATGATCGTCGAAGCATCCCAGAGTCACGTGATCATCATTTTCGACCTTCCCAGCCAGCTTTCAGCAAGCAAAATCAATGGGGAACCGCGTGATTCACTTAACGATCACCGCAAAAAAGGTCATAAAATTGGGACACTCACTTAACGACCACATCGCTTAGCGACCAAAATTCCAGTCCCAATTGGTCTGTTAAGTGAGGATTACCTGTATTTGCATCATGACAAGACCAATGCAAATTACAGAACTTGTGTCATTTGTATGACATCATAACACGCACCCATGATGTCACCGCATCAGGTGCTTATGACTCTACCCTAAGCTAGTGTCTCTTAAATTTTTTTCTCCCAAGACCCTTCCCACTTTTAAAAATTATGGAGGACCCCAAAAGAGCTTTTGTTTGTGTGGGTTATATTGATCGATATTTACATATTAAAAATTTAAATTGATACATTCGCTGCCACTGCTGCTTCTCACGACTGTTTGATGGGATTTTAATATTGTATGATTTTTCAACATAGGCTGGCAAATAATTTTGATTTTGCAGACCCCTGAGAGGGTCTTGGGAGACCCCCATGGATCCTTGGGCCGCGCTTTGCGAAATGCCTTTGTTCCACATCTTTACCATCATCTGGTCACAAAATTTATCGTTAAAAGAGTTGGGGAAGAGCCTCGTCACCGACGTCAGCCTGTTCACCACGTTTAGGGTCAAGCTTCGATAGTCGCCCAGCATCATTAGCAACGGTCTCATGTGGGTGTGAATCTGGTCCACTTCGATGGTTGCACCTTCCAAAAACTGCGAGGGGGCAGAAAGAGGCAAGTATTGGGGAACGCCGGGAGAACGCAAATGCTCCTTTTATGCGGCTGCACCATGATCAACGTAAGGCCATGCCGTTCCCTGACATTGTGACTAGACAAACATAGCACGTTGCCTACAATACGTGCCTTGGTTTATTTCATCAATCTGACCCAGTGTTTCTCAATCTCAGCAACTTTAAGCTGGCTGGACTTCAACTCCCAGAATTCCCCAGCCAGCATGCTGGCTGGGGAATTCTGGGAGTTGAAGTCCAGCCAGCTTAAAGTTGCTGATATTGAGAAACACTGGTCTAACCAATATATAATGCTGGCTCTTAGCAAACTCTCATAGCTAGTTAACCCCGGCCTCTCAACCCCTGCCAATCAAGACATTAGACCAGGGTTTCTCAGCCAGGGTTCCGTGGCACCCTCAGGTTCCACGAGAGGTCACTGGGGGTTCCCTGGGAGATCACGATTTATTTTAAAAAATATTTCAAATTCAGGCAACTTCACATTAAAGAGGTCAGTTTCATTCTTTATTTTTAGTTGAAGAACACTGTTCATGCATCTATACAGGCCTACCCACAAAACAAATACAATAATTTTGTAACTTCTGGCCTATATTTGAGCCTGAATGTGCAGGGCTTCCCCGAGGCCTGAAAAGTATTTCAAGGGTTCCTCCAGGGTTGAAAAGTCGAGAAAGGCTGCATTAGACGCTTAACTCGTTGCACCAACTTCTTAGGAAAAAAACTGTCACCGTGCCTGCATCCAGAAAATGAGCCCACTGCCTGTTTCTCTAAGTTTAAGATGAGCGGTTTGAGCCCTACTGTTAGTTCTGAATATTACAGGCCCCACAGGCAGCCATCAGCAGTTGCTTTAACACAGAGCTTTCCAAACTGTGTGTCGGGACACGTTAGTGTGTCGGCTGCAGTGTCTGGGTGTGTCCCGGCTGCTGCTGCCTCCGATCCCTGCCAGGATTCCGTGCAGGTCCTAGTGCCTGCCTTGCGCCTTGCTGCCTCCAAACCAGCTGTGATTCCACGCAGGTCCTAGTGCCGGCCTTGTGCCTGGCTGCCTCCAAACCTGCTGTGATTCCGCACAGGTCCTAGTGCCTGCCTTGCGCCGTGCTGCCTCCAAACCTGCTGTGATTCTGCACAGGTCCTAGTGCCTGCCTTGTGCCCTGCTGTAAGAGTGTGTCGCGAAATGATGCCCTGCTGTAAGAGTGTGTTGCGAAATGATGCATGTCTAAAAAGTGTGTCACCAACATGAAAAGTTTGGAAAGCTCTGCTTTAACAGTTTGGGGCAAGACAATTAAAGATCCATTAAAGTGACATTACAGCTGCACCAACAGCCTTCGTTCAAGTCCGTACGGGTAGGTGGTAAAGGTGGCATGGAGAAAACACCTTAGGAAAATGCTGGTTCTCCGTTTGGGAGGTGGCATCGTGCATTTCAGAGGCCCCGGAGAAGTTGACCCCCAAGCTGACGCTTTCTGCCCATCCCATCTGCTTCACAGGGGCCCGATTGCAGGGGCTTCCCGCAACCAAGAGCTCAACAGAGACTCCATCGGCCTCAACAGCCCTCTGCTTTCTTGTGGCTTCTGGTCTTGGGGAAGAAAGGAAAGGCGGCCACCAACCTTCCGCATGCATGCCTCGCCGGCCTCCTGAAGCTCATTGTTTGTCGAATTGAGGGCTTTGAAGAGAGCGCCAATGATTTTCTCTCGGGACTGGGGTAAGTAGTTGCAGGCGGCCAAGGCATCTGCATGGAATCAAAGGAAAGCAGGTCCCCTTCTTAAGGGGGAATTCAAAACGCAGAACCCCAACAGTCCAAAACGAGGCTCTCAGGATCGGCATTCTGCTACCTAACACCCCTCTTGATCTCTCCCCAAATTAGGAAGAGCTGAAGAGCTTCTGCCACGAGCAACGGATTTCAAGATCGGAAGAGCGAGAGATGAATTGGAACTCGGGTTCTGGACAGTAATAACACATATAAAAAGGTAAAGGTTCCCCCCGCACATTTGTGCAGTCGTGTCCGACTCTAGGGGCCGGTGCTCATCTCCGTTTCTTAGCCGAAGAGCCAGCGTTGTCCGAAGACGCTTCCACGGTCATGTGGCCGCATGACATGCGTGGAACGCTGTTACCTACCCACCGAAGTGGTACCTATTAATCTACTTGCATTTGCATGCTCTCGAATTGCTAGGTTGGCAATAACACATATACCCATGTCTAATTGCACATATACGTATGGATTTGCATGCGCTGTTCACATAGCCAGACTCCAAGATTACTTAGATTTCCCCAAGAGAATTCTCAGCAGTTTGCAACAACCGGATTCAAGCAACACAAGGCAGGAATTCAGGCAATCTATATTCTACTAAAACTCTCATTGTGTTTATCTGTTTGCCTGTTTGTGCCCTCAAGTTAGCCCAAACGGTGCATTATACCGCAACAATTTTTGAATCAAGGTACCTCAAATCCACTAACATAAAGAATGCGTAAAAAATCCGGGATCCATTACTCCTGTGGGACTGAAATTTCCATGATGTTCGGACCAGTTTGATTCGCAAAGTTGTGGCCGTTGCGGCGTCCCCGCGGCCAAATGATCGTGATTTCCGACACTCCCTGCCAGCTTCCCACAAGCAAAGTCCATGGGGAAGCTGGCAGGAAGTAGGAAGTCGCTCCCGCTCCCACGGCTTTTTTGCCCACCCGTGGTCATTCTGTTGATCTGTTTAGGTAAGGGAATATTGACTTATTCTTGAAGTTCATTTGCCACTACAATTATTTTTCTATTTATGATATATACTCTTCTTAGATGATCACGGGACTGTCTAGCATTGGGGTAAAAAAAAGTATGGCCAGCCTAAAATTTAATGTTCATTCTGGTCACATCAGACTGCACTACCTCTCTCTCAAAGGATGACCCAACGGGTCACAGGATTGTCTAATACCCTACAAAAGCTCTTTTCACTCATTCAACTGACGCTTACTATTTTATTTCTGTCAATGATAGCCTTCCCCAAGCGGGATGCCCTCCGGGTAGGTGGAGTCAAATTCCCAGAATTCCCAACCATCACTTGAGAATTCCGGGAGTTAAAGTCCACTTTTCTGGAGACACTTCAGTTGTAGAAGGTTGACTTGTTCATTTCATAAATGAAAGGAAAGACAAAAACAGCAACAATGAAAAAGCTTTTCTGATTAAAAAAAGGAGGGGATCCAGGATGAAGCAGAGATGCCAGAGAGCAGCATTTGCAACGTAGCGCCCTCCAGCTGTTTGGGCATCGCTAGTAATTTTGGCCAGGAATCCGGGAAATTGTATGCCAAGGTCAGGGGAAGCCGTTGAGCCAACAAATGCCCAATCTCTTTCAACACAGCCGTCCTTAGCCTTGGAACTGGTGCCATTTATCCCAAAAACCTCTACTAGCTAGCTTCAAAGCTTGATAAACTTACTCAGGGCTGCAATTCGAAGGGGCACCAAGGAGGGAAGACTCTTGTAACAGGGCAATTTCATCAAGGCACAGTCTTCAGCCTCACACAGATTCAGCAGCTGAAAGTTCAAAGAGAAGACAACTTAGTCCGTTGGCTTCGGACACAGCCTGGCTAACTCCCAGGCCAGAAGAGAAACCATCGAAATGCCACGATGATCTCCAAAATTAAGGTGCTTCACCAGTTTAGTAAGACACTTTGAAGCAGGACACACTGCTACACAATTTCTTCCCCAGGGTATCACCTACATATTAGAACCCTCTCCCATCATGGCATGCTGTTTAAGCGATTCAACTACAGAAAAATATAAAAACAGCCCCAAGGGATAGGACCAAGGCCCATCTCAGCCTAATATTTTGTTTGTCACAATGGCCTACCAGATGCATCTGAGATATTCATGAGGAGAAGATGAGTGATCCCTTTTTCCCGTGTTCCTCTACAACTGGTACTTGAAGGTACAGTACTCTCAACCCAACACTGTCTTCAAGAGTAATACAGCTTGCTAGACTTTCCTCCATGAATAGATCCAAACCACTTAATCTAGTCCAGCTTGCGTTATAATGACCATTCCAAATTCTGCACACCCCTTTTCCTCTCTCTCCTGAACAATTCTGGAACATGGCTGAGTCTGATAATCCAGCCTCAGTTCTTCAACTGCTGAATTTCATTCCCCAGAATTCCTTTCACCCTACACATCTGGAAAGCTGCTGGCTTGTTCTTGATTCACATCAAGGGGTCCAACATTGCATACCATACATAAAGAGTTAGGACAGTTGAAAAGATGAAAAGCTCCTTCAGAACAGTTTGTTCAGTTTATCAAAAATGAAAACAGGGCAAAAGAAAAAAATATCAACCACCTTTGAACAGGGATTCTTAACCATTTGGCACCACGGATCCCTTGGTCTGGTGAAACCTATGAGGTCTAGAAACTATAAAATTACTTGCTTGCCTATATTCATTATTGAATGAAAATCTAAATTTCAGTTAGAAATTAGTGAACACAAAGTTGTACTTTTTTTTCCCATCCAAGTTCACAAAGCCTCTGAAATCTATCTATAGATCCCCAAGGGATCTGTGGATCCCAGGTTAATAACCTCTGTTTTTAACATTAAAAAGCCTAATACATTAGGGGGAAAAAATTCAAGCAAAGGTATGCTGCAGATGCATAAATTTAATAGCATTCATGAACGCCAATCTTTCTCACTCAGTACTAATCAAAGCATACACAGGACTGCCGATTTACAGGGGTCAATTTTAGGAAAGATCTGAGAGTGACAAAGGAAAATACCTCTGTATAAAATACTTTGTGTTCCACCACGTTAAGGTCCATTGTAAAAAGTCGAGGTTGCAGGGTGGTGCAAAATGTATTCCCCTCCATCAACCCAATCTGTGCATTTGCAGGCTGGTGTCGGAGCAAATGCTTCTTCGGAGGAACCATGTCTTGGAGAACCTAGAAGACAGCAGAAACATGGCCTTGCTGGCTTGGTTCCACCACCACCACCACCACCACGGCTGTTTCCCCATTCACCACACAAACTAGGTTCAGCCCTTGGAGAACAAAACAGTAGCATGACATTGGAATGCTCAATCTATGTGGAAAAGGCCTCTAAAAGCAAAGAACCCATCATCTAGAACCCAAAGTTCTAGCCCAATAAATCCCGGGCAATGCTACTTTTCTACTTGCAAGGAGACTTTTCTTAGAAACAACGCTGCAAGAAAGCACAGGCTCACCTCTTTATGAGGTTCCATGATTGCAGTGACGCTCTTCCCGGTGACTTGGGCAACCACCTGCAGGGAATGCATCGCTTGCTTCCTCACGGTAGAGTTTGGCGAGGTCACTTCTCGCACCAGGTCGTGGGTTACATGGTGGAACGACTTCTCCTGGGCCGCGAGGATGTCGTCTGTTTTCTCCTCTTCTTTCAAGAGCGTCGCGCATCGGATCAAGAGCTGCTCCAGTGTCGTCTTGGCCATGGCGACAGCCCCGTTGGAAACCTAGGTGGGCACGCACCTCTCCGTTTATCCGCCAATGAAACAAATCGGCATGCTGCTCTGATGTTGCAATAGCAAAGTTTGCAAGGAAAGGCTAACTTGAGAGCCAAATGGAGGCCTTTGCAATTAATTTTTTTTAATTAAATTAAAAAATTAGATTGATTAAAACTAGAGTCCCCCGTTGGAGGAGATGGGGGTCATATAAATTTAAATAAAAGCTCTATGATATGTTTGGTTTGTGCCCAGCAGAGCAGGTGACCCATTCCGCCCTGGCTCGTCCACAAACCACAGTGAAGCAAACGCCGGCTGGAAAATGCAGCTGGAGCGAAAGCCGCAAGGGGGGAGAAGGGAAGGGAGGCTAGCTATAAAAAGCAAGTGTGAACTACCTCTCCCGTCAGGTCCATCATGACGAAGAGCAATGCCTTGAGGAACGTCTGCTGGTTCTGGAGGACCCAAATGAGAGGCAGGCGCTCCATGAGGAACTTGATCGACACCACCCCGCCCAGCTTAGCATACCAGGCTTGTTCGTAGCAACACGCACAGAGGCGCTCCACGATGTATGAGAACAAGGGCAGCTGGCAGGCCTGGAGGACAGAAAGAAACATTGGTCACCCAAAGGGCCAGGAACCAGGCCCCGGTTTTGAAGAACAAGATGATGGCCACATCCCATCAGCTAGCGCTAGCTAGATAGATATATATATATATATATATATATATATATATATATATATATATCCATTTTTTTTATAAATAACTCAAGGCAGCGAACATACCTAATACGCCTTCCTCCTCCTATTTTCCCCACAACAGCAACTCTGTGAGGTGAGCTGGGCTGAGAGAGTGACTGGCCCAAGGTCACCCAGCCGGCTTTCCTGCCTAAGGCGGGACTAGAACTCTCAGTCTCCTGGTTTGCCATTGGCTCCTTCCTAGGGCTGAGAGGGAGGGACTGGCCCAAGGTCACCCAGCCGGCTTTCACGCCTGAGGCGGGACTAGAACTCTCAGTCTCCTGGTTTGCCATTGGCTCCTTCCTAGGGCTGAGACACAGGGACTGGCCCAAGGTCACCCAGCCGGCTTTCATGCCTAAGGCGGGACTAGAACTCTCAGTCTCCTGGTTTGCCATTGGCTCCTTCCTAGGGCTGAGAGAGAGGGACTGGCCCAAGGTCACCCAACCGGCTTTCATGCCTAAGGCGGGACTAGAACTCTCAGTCTCCTGGTTTGCCATTGGCTCCTTCCTAGGGCTGAGAGAGAGGGACTGGCCCCAGGTCACCCAGCCGGCTTTCATGCCTAAGGCGGGACTAGAACTCTCAGTCTCCTGGTTTCTAGCCCAGCACCTTAACCACTAGACCAAACTGGCTCTCTTACCCGTTCCTTTGATCCCAGAATGATGCTGGCCACGTCAAAGATCACAGCCAAGGCCACCTCTCCTATTTTGCAAAGCTCCTTCTCCTCGTAGGCCATGCAGATGGCGATGGCGTCGATCAGCACCAAGGGATCCATGCCTCTCGATCCATTTTCTTCGCTGTGAAACATGGCTGTGCTGGGCTGGCTTCCCACCTGATAGCACTGGAGCAGGAAAGGGCCTGGGGATTGGCCATGCAGCAAGAAGAGCAAAAGTGGGGCGGGGAGGGAAGGGGGAAGAAGAGTCTCCCATTAAAGAGGAGCGTGGGGGTAGTTTTGCCGGCAGAGCCCTCCCCATCCAGCATCCTGGTAACCAACTTGCAAAGGCTGAATGAGATGCTTGCAGTCAACTAATAAGGACGATATTAACAAAATCCTCTTCTTATTCTACTTCAAGCAACTCATTTTCACTTTTGGCCTATGAACATAATAAAGTCTCTCTCTCTCTCTGCTTCTGAACAGGGGCTTCAACATAGCCATCGAGGCTAAGAGATGCTAAAATTCTCCCCCCCAAAAAGAGGGAACTGAGGCCTTCCAGATGTTGCTGAAAAAGTCCCCAGCACCATTAGCCAACGTTAAGGGATGAGAGTCATCTTTCAACATCTGGAGTGGCAACAGATGCACTCTGTTGTACCACCTTAGGTAAACTTCTTGATTAAAGGCCATTTAAGCTAAGCCTCTTCTCACAGACTATCTCAATCATTCCATTCCAGGTGACCAAACTTCCCCACATTTATTTACGCTGAAGCTGTATGCCACAGTAATCGTATTTTTCATTTGGATTCCTGCACAGAACTCTCTTCCCTGATAATACCCAATATCTAGCATTGTGAGTAAAATGAAAGCCAAGTTGACTTTCTCCACGCTGTCCACCCCCAACTAAATAGTAGGAATGTGACAATCAGCCAAATTTGCAATCCATTGGGTTGATCCAACCCGTGCAGATGCCTACTGAATTTTCAAATTGATTCAAAAGGCTTGATTCAAACTGATCTCGCAATTCTCTTCGAAGGGGTCATTTGATCAAATCATCTTCCAACTAACACTTTAAGTCAAAGCTTTGCAAGGTCCAACTAACATTAGATCTTTGAAGTCAAAGCTTTGCAGAGAAGCCCAGACCTATATCACAACCTTTCCCAACCTGGTGCATGTCGGATTGCAATTCCAGATGTGTTGGAATTACAATGCCAAGAATTTAGCCTTTGACCCTGCTGCATGAAAACTCTAGAAGCTTCAGCATCAACACATCTGGAAAGCATTGGGTCAGGTCTACGTTTATAGTCAATAAATGATCAATAGCGATCAACAGACACAGAGAGATAAACCACATTTACACACCATTCAAAAAGAGACAATAAAATAGATAAGAAGGAAACAAAAAGACCAGAACACATCTTCTCCAGCAGCCAACACCCAGGGATTAACACAAGACAAACAATCAAACAGAAAACAATACCCTAATCAAGGAACTACCAAGGAGACAAACAACCAAGGAGACAAACAACCAAGCAGACAAACAATGCCCTAAACAAGGAACTACCAAGGAGAAAACCACTCCCCCACCAGCACTGGCAGGGCAAGTTACTGTATATGAAAAGGGAGCAAACCCCACACTCCCTCGCACTGACGATGTTACCTAGTCGGGTCATGAAACGTCTGCAAGCAAACAACCCAGCTCAGAGAGCACCAAGGACTCCACACTAGATAGTTGTTACGACTGGCTCATTGCGGAACTCTTACCACACTGCTGAGCTACCGCCACCATGGTGTAATGACGGATTAAGCTGGCCACGAAAGGCAGCGCGCTGGGTCGCAGGTCTTTGATCACCGCTGACATGAAGGCCCCCGTTAGGGCCTGCTCAAAGGTTTTACGGGCAGGCGTGTCCTGGGCCTTGTACCGATGGGAAATGATCACGCTGGGAATTGACTTCTCAGTAAAGCTGCCAGAAACAAAGTAATGGTTGGTACCACCAAAAAGCACCACATGAATTTACTTTGAGGAATGTCTCCCTGGGAGAAAACTGTTGGCACCAAGCAAGGAATCAGAGAAATGTTCAGCGGACCACCGGCTAGTATCAGTAAAGGGCAGCTCACATATTGCATTAGGCTGCAACTGATATTAAGCATTAAATCAAACTATCCTTGCCTGGCGCACAGGGTTCCAGCCCAGCGTTGGCTCATGCACAGTGATAAACCATAATGTGGTTCCTTAGCCTTGCATAATTAGAAACCCAGCATTATGGCTTAGTCAGTGTTATATATTGAAAAATGTCATGATGGCTAAAAGGTCCTACAGGGAGTCCTCGGCTTACAACCACAATTAGGACCGGAATTTCCATCGTAAGTCGTTGCGGTCGTAAGTCAAGTCACCATGTGACCGGACCCAATTTTACAACCATTTTACAACCCGGATTTATTGAAAAAGCTAGAGGGCTGTGGTTCACACGCAACACCTAGCCACGCACCCTAGTTAACAACGGCAATGCCCATGGTTCACACTGTCCTAAAAGCAAAAACCAAACAAACAATACTGTAGCTTAGCTCAATGTCTGAATCCGACCAACGTCAGCTCTTTGACCAACTGATTTCCTTCCCTTTTATATTATTCCAATATGATCCGAATATGACCAGCCTTCCCTGCCTTAGGCGGCTTCCAAAGGTGCAGCCTCCAACTCCCAGAATTCTCAGAAACAGGCACAATAGCTAGGGGATTCTGGGAAGGGAAGTCGACGCCTCCAAAGGGCCCTCAAATTGGGCAGATTGCCCTGGGCCATTGCAAGAACGAGGCCCGGCTTGCCAATGTCACCTTGATCCACCTAAGAGTAAGATTCTTACTTGGGATGTGCAAGAAGCTGATACAAAGCATGCTTGTTATCATCTAGGCTCATCATGGCGACCAGGAAGCATTTGATGACTTCCCAAGCTTGTCTCCGATAGTAGGGCTCCGTGTTTGCGCTCTTCAAGCAGTCCAAGGCAGTCTCGATGGCCTAAGATGATGGAAAGAATCTCTCTTGGTCAACCAGTAAAAAACCCCAAAGCACCACAATATTGGCATATTTAAAAGCTATGAAACATCTGCAAGAAAACAACAAGGTTCAGAGAGCACCAAGGACTCAACAGAACATTTGCACAAGATGGAAACTCAACGGAGGATAGGCAGTGGGCAGACATACGCTGCTCTGCGGCAGGGTCCACAGGGGCAGGAGGAACACGGATGTCAAAAAGGAGAAGATGGGGTTTGCAGCATGACAATGCAGCCCCCCCCCTTTTGTGCAGCGGGACTCACATTGCTATGCCACATTCACCCCCTTGGTGACACCCCACCCGCTGCAGACCCCAATGATGGTTTGTTTGGTTTGGGCTTGGTGCGTTGGACAAACCCAGCCCCTATGGCTGTTGAGCACATGGCACGTACCCAGGCAATGATGATTTATTCCTCAAGCTAGGTTTATGGGTAGCTATGGCTTAGAACAGCCTTTCTCAACCTTTTGGTCCTGAAGGAACCCTTGAAATGTTTTTCAGGCCTCGGGGAACCCCTAAACATTCAGGCTCAAAGATAGGCCTGAAGTTACAAAATGATTATATTTGTTTCATGGGTAGGCCTGTAGATATGCACTAACAGTGTTCTTAAACTAAAAATAAAGAATGAAACTTAACTCTTTAAGGTGAAGTTGCCCGAATTTGAACTAAGTTTTTAAATAAATCATGATCTCCCAAGGAACCCCTAATGACCTCTCGCGGAACCCGAGGGTGCCACAGGACCCCGATTGAGAAAGCCTGGCTTAGAATGTTTTGTGAACCCAGTCCATGAGTGCTTCACTCTAGACAAAGGCTGACTTTTTCATCAAGAAAGGTTTCCCAATTTTCGGGTGACCATAAAATGTTCTACCTGGCTGCAGAATATTAATTAGATCTGTGTATAAAGGCTGTAGGCTAGATAGGGTATCGGTCTGTCTGTCTATCTCCACCCTCATAAGATGTGATGGCAAAACGGGTCTGTCTCATTCCAGGAAAAATGCTTCGGTCACACCAGAAGTCAAATAAAGGACCGCTTCATCCCCAGAGCATCGACCCACCCCACCCGGTTATGCAGAGAGGGCTTGCTACGGACCCCGTCTACAAGAGAATTCCATCTGATGGGGTCCAGGAGGCGGGCCTTCTCGGCAGTGGCACCCGCCCTCTGGAATATTCTGCCCCTGGAGGTGAGGCAAGCCCCCACACTTATGACCTTCCGGAAACAACTGAAGACCTGGCTCTGCCACCTCGCTTGGGATGGGGGGAGTAATAGCTCCTCTTGGGGTTGGCTTGCTCCGTAGAGTTCTTTTAAACTTAACATCAGAGCCCCTTGGGTCTTATATATTTAATTAATTTATATAGAGATATATTATGTATTGTATTTTATAAGTTTTTATATGTTTTAATTGCTGGCTTTGTGTAAACCGCCCAGAGTCCCCTCTGGAAATGGGGGGGATGGGCGGTGATAGAAGTTAGAAATATAAATAAATAAATAAAATATGACTCAAACTGCAAGCAGCATTCAAGGCCACTAGGATCTATGTCTGAATGCAAGCTTTCAGGCTGAATGCCCGTAACCCAGGAGGACCTTAAGGTAGGGTCACACAGCTACCTAGAAACATATTTAGGATTCCCTTACCAACTTTGCTCAGACTGAAGAAGCTCCTTGGATAAGGAGCGAAACGTTTCCACTGAGAAAATAGAAATCCAGTTGACATGATTCAAGCTACAGACAATTCCACCTGGATGACTGAGAACCTTCATAGACACCTTAAGGTAGGCATTACCTTCTCCATGGGGAGCTGAATTGATGCTTTACAGTCAGAGAACTCTGCCGTAATACTGGGCCCTTGGATCTCGGTCACCACGTAGTGCAACTTCTGCGACTCCTTCAGCATTTTCCTGTTGCTCCCACCAAATTTGCCCAGCACGCGATAAGCCACGTGAGAAATCGTCTCTGCAGGATTGCGCAGCGTCCGCCACAGAGCCTAAGAAGCAAGTGGGTAAAACATCTAGGGGCGGTTCAGAAGAATGTTGAAACGCTGGGCTTTCAAAACTCTTTGAAAACCATTCTGGACTGTTGCTCTTCAGGGCGGTATAAAGCCTCCATAATAAATATATTATGAAAAATAAACAAAACAACAAACCGTTCGTCCTAGCTAGCAGGAATTCTTGCGAGTTACAGCTTTACAATGTTTTCCCTGTTATAATCCAACAGGTCTAAAGCACGCCAAGCTATTCTCCTTGCCTCGCTTGGACTAATTGCCAAGAATTTGCACAGCATTTGTGTGAGGTCACTTCCCATCAGCAGCACTTTCCTCAAAAAAAACTTTCCTCCTGTTTATCCGGCCATCTTCCACCTTGAATCACGATCTGAGAGCTGACCAGTGCAAAAGCAAAACGTTTTGAATAACCAAGCAAAGGCTGACCTCTACAGCCGCATTCCCATAATGACACCTTTACCTGCATCAGTTCAGCTCGGACGGGTTGAATATGATCATACAGGAAATCTGGCTGCAGATTATCTACACACAGCTCCAGAGTGCGCAGACCCTGGCTGACCAGCGTCTGGGATCCATTTAAAGCTGATACCAAAGGATCCATCAGCATCGGTAGATAGGGAAGGAGGGAGCTGAGGCGAACCGGGACGGTCAAGCAAAGCTCAACAAACAAATCTTTCATGTGCTGCTTGTGCAAGCCACTCTGAAGCATGTTAAGACCTGCATGGCAACAGGGAGCAAGAACAAAACATCAAGTCCACTACCAAAAACGACTGACCTAAAGAGATATATGGGGGGTGGGGGCGTGGATGGGGGGTGTTTGATGAGCTTAGAGGTCTACTGACCTTGTAGTAAGTTAGGTAACAAGGGCAAGAATTCCTGATACAAGAGGTCATGGCTCCCTCCTCCAATAGATCGGAAAAGGGCTCTGAGAAGCAAGAAATAATTGTAGGGTTCCTTAGCTGTCTGTGAAAGTTCCATGGAGCTGTTCACTATCTTGTGTAGATGTGGCTGAAAAACAGAAAGGGGGGTGGGGGGCACGAAGGTATTTACAAAGGTAAAAGCTAAAAAAGTTTTCAAGTAATCTGTCTGGGCATGCTGCTACTCCTTGGTTGACAATTTCAGCAAGACAGAGCTAGCTCAATCCTTTTAACGTTGCATTATTTAATTAATACTGACTGACGTGGTTATTATTCAGAATTATTAAATCTAGTCTGTACAGCAATGTATTGCTCTAACTTCTCATTTTTCTAATATAAAGACATTTCAAAAGTTAATAGAGAACACATCCGTTGATTATACTGGTTCTATAGTAATGTTACTATCTGATTTTTTTTTTCAATTTTAGTTCACTTTAATCTTTATTATATATAACATTATTTTTGCCTGTGTAATCACTGTTGCATTTTATTATTGTATCTTAGTTACTATACTTCCCCCCACCCCAAATTAAAAATATGTTCATAAAATTTCTTTTAAGCAGTTCAGAATGATAGATGAAATTAAGGAGACATTAAATGCAGTCACGTATTAAGCTTAATCAAGATTTTTTTTGCTCACAATTTGTTAACAAATCAGAATGGTGTGGTTCACACTTGTATAATTAAACCATAAAAATGAATCATTCTCATATTGTGGCTTAGCCTCATATTTGAACTGAGCAACTAGATTAGGTTGAGCAGAATTTATTCTTATGTCCTTAAATCAATGAAGCTCTGTTGTTAAAAAAAAAAAAGGGGGGGGATAGGAATGTGACAGATCTTCACATTCTTTGAGGTCCCCCCCCACCTTCTAATAACATTAGTGCTCTCTTGAATGCACTAAAAGTAATCAGGAGGTTCAAACCATTAGCATTAGATAGTTAATCTGCAAATTAATGCATTCCCATCACCATAGGAGAAAAAAATTAAGAGCACTGGGCTACAGCTACAGAAAAGGGGGGGGGGGGGAGGACATCTGACTCAACCAAGTAACAAACTCCAAAATAACTGGGGTTTTTTTATTATTAACATCTAAAGGCCCAGCCTTGTTCCACTATTGGAGAGAATCATTTTCATCACTCAAATTAAATTGTCTACTCAGGGCCATACATCAATTCTTCAGAATCAAATAATTTAACAGGCATGGAACAAAGGCAGCAGTATATCACGCCAATGAAATTGGATCTGCCTTTTATACAACCAAAATGACCTTGACTCAGGAGGTTGACTTTTTAAAAAAAAAAAAAAATACAGAACGCAATTCCACGGAAGGAATGCTTTACACATCTTGGATTTATTTGCAAGACAGGAAGCAGTGGGGTTAAACAATTAACCCGCAAGTAATCAGGACTTCTTGGCAGATGAAGAAATGTTGCCTCTCTCTTTTAAATATACACGGCACGTTTGTAATTTGAAAGAAAAAAAATTACCAAGTGTAGTAACACTAGATGTGAAGCAGATTGGCACATGGTGGCTAAGTTTGAAATAATTATTTAGATGCACTTAAAACAAGCTTCCACAGCATGGTGCTCTCCATATATGCTGGACTATAACTCCCATAATCCCCAAGGGTATCTGGCAAGTACAGCTTAGAGAAGACTATCTAACAGTTTTGAAGGGTTCATTACTTTTTATTTTTCCCTCCAGCTCGTCACAAATTGCTTTTGATAGGTCTACTAACACATACATGTTACTTCCTAACGTCAAGGCAACTTGCAAGATGTTCTTGATTTAATCAACGGCGTGCTGCATATTCCTTCAACAACCATGCCCTAAATTGTGCACTGTAGACATTTTTCCTACACTGTTTTTCTTCACTGGCTGGAACACAGTCTCTACATCAGGAGTCTGCCATGTTTTCTGATTCCAGGCACCATCACGTGCTCTTCTACAGTGGTCCAAGGATTCCTCCCTTCCCCCAAATCCCTACAGACATGCTTGTGAGATTAAAAAGGTTATATTATTTTGGGGTGCTCAAGCATCTCCCAGGTCTTCAAGAGAGTCCACTCAGTAGCTACCAAAACAAAAACAAACAAAACCCAAATTAATTTCCAAGCTCCTGCTCATTCAAAGAGGCTTTCTTTGGAAAACTCTCCAACGCTTGCTCTTAGATGCACAAAACCACCATTTTTTTGGAATCCAACTACAATGTTGAGGTTGGTTTGGCTTCTGCACAAAGGGAATTGGCCTTCCACTCAACACCACCAAACGTGCTTCCTGCATCTCCCTCTCTCCAACGTTTACCTTCAGCATCTGCTCGTTTTCGGCAGCGAAGAGCGAAACCGAACCAAAGACCAGCTTGAACAGTTTGAGATAAAGGTTGGACAGCTCCACGTTGGAGCCCATTTCGGGCAAACGGTCGAGCAGGTACTCCACCAGGATTGTGGCAAACAAAGCTGAGGTTGTAGGATTGGCCAGGAAAGAATTGGCAACGATCTGTCAACATACAATAAAGAAAAAGCAATTCGGAATCATCGCCCCTATGATTTTTTCTAAGAATGTTACTGTGATGGAATGTGAGGGGAACCTTGGAGAAGAGAGGGAAGAGACGCTGCCTAGGGAACGATCAGATAAAAGGAAAGGGAGTCCGAGGGAGGGGGACGGTCTGAAAAAGAAACTTAGGAAAGACCCGCCCGGACCACTCAAGCGATAAATAGGGAGGGTGGGAGATCTGCACTTTCAGACTTGCAAGATTCTGTTAATATAGTCTTACGATAAAGTACAATTAGTTCATCGAGTCGTGTTTCCTGTGTGGAATCAACACAGGACTCAAAGCAAAAATAATCAAGGCTGACTGCAGTCTTTATTGATACAGTGCACACCGGAGGGGTCCTCACCAAGATGGTGGGTGCCTCCCCTGCAGACAAAAGAAATGCACTGATATTTATACATTACAGGAAGGGAAAGGATGTAAGCATATTCATATGATGATGCAGGCATATATACATATTCATAAGCAGACGTTATGGAGAACGTGGGGGAAGGAGGAAGGGGCGCCTTCCAGGGTGAGAAGTGCATTCGCAGCCTCGAAGACCTCGGGCGCCCGTCCAAGGAGGGCAGGCCGGACCCGCCTTAGGGTGCCTGGGGTTTTTCCCCACAGAACTGCTTAGGGTAGCTTAGTTTGGCAAGATTCTGTGTAAGGTCGAACAATAAAGATCTAGAGCTCAAATCTGAGGCTCAGCGTTGTTCTTCGCCTAACCACGACAGCAAGAGACCTCAAGTTACTTTCTGTCCTACTTATCTACTCTGAAGAAAGCCACTGTCTTAGAGGGAAGAAGGGAGGGAGGAAACTTCTTGAATACAGAGAGATGTCCTGATAAGACTGGTGTGAGAAGCCTGCAGAAGCTGGTGTGAGATAGCTTCCAAGGTTGTTGCCCCATACCTTTATGTTTCAATTTGGTTTAAACGGGACCATTCATCTGAAAACTTATTTTTCTCACCCCTGTCTTGTTTACCTGGAAGAGCTGAGTGTTACTGAATGGCAAATTCAGCTGCTGGGGGGGAAAGGCCAACGGGAACGCCAACATCAAAGCTCCCATCCCCTCCAAAACCCTTCCAGGGTGACCCCCAAAAGTAGAAGAGGAAGCAGTAACGTTAAATGCCTCTCTTGAATTTGTTCTGCCCCACTTTCCTGATCTGCTCTCCTCCCACTTGTAGAAAAAGAAGGGCAATAAAATAGGCCAGCTCCGCAGAGGGCAGAGTTCTTCTTCTATTCCACAGGTGTCAAAACCGATGTGGTTTGCTCGGGGTGACCAGACTTTGCTCCACTTCCAGAGTTAGGTCATCAGGGAAGCCACGGATAAAGAGCTTCCGTGGTTCTCCTCCTTTTAAAATTGACCTCTCTTCTCCTTCGGAGAACACCTAGAGCAGCTGGGACACATAGGGTGAGACCTTCCTCGTTTTCCAAGCCCCCTCCTGCCTCCTCTAATGATTTTGCTTTGCTGACATTCTGTTCCCAATCATAGCAAAGGTTGCAACAGACCTTCCCAAAGAAGGCTGATAAGAGGCTATTTTTAGACCAGCTGGATGTAGATCTTCCTTAAAGAGATCTCAATTGAAGAGAATATTTGTAGCTTAGGGTTGAACTGTGGAGTCCTTGGTGCTCTCTGAGCCTTGTTGTTTTCTTGCAGATGTTTCATTGCCAGACTAGGCAACATCCTCAGTGCGAAAAGGGACTGGTGTTCGCTCTCAGTTTATATACTGTGGTTTGCCCTGCTTGTGTTGGTGGGGGTGTTGTCCTCTCCTTGGGAGTTCCTTGATTGAGCTGTTGTTTGCTGCTCTATCCATGAATACCAACTAGCAGTCAGAAGACACGATGAAAACTCCTTAATCTCACAACACATGGACAGACTCAACCACACTTTCAATTGGGAGACTGTAAGCATCCTAGACCAAGCCAAATCCAAGAACGCTAGGGAATTCCTGGAAGCTTGGCACTCTGACAAGTCAGCCATCAACAGACACATAGAGGTAAACAACATTTACATACCATTCAAAAGAGATAATAGAAAAGCCAAAAGACCAGAACACCGCCTCACCAGCAATCAACACCCAGATATGCAAAGATTAACACCAGATGAACAATCAAACAGTACACTAGACCCTAATCAAGGAACTATTAAGTCAGTCAATCAACCAAACAGCAAACAACAGCCTAATCAAGGAACTCCCAAGGAGAGAACACCTCCACCAACACAAGCAGGGCAAACCATAGTATATAAATTGAGAGCAAACACCACTCCCTTTTCGCACTGAGGATGTTGCCTAGTCTGGCAATGAAACGTCTGCAAGAAAACAACAAGGCTCAGAGAGCACCAAGGACTCCACAGTTAAAGAGATCTCCCCACTTCAATTATTTCCATTCTAAATCGTGACATCCACGGTCCCACCTCCAGTGCACAGCCTCCCTGCAACCCTGAGCGCCCGATAAGATGCCACGGCTGTTATAAATCAGTCCTGGAGAAGAATGTGTGAACCTTGACGCCCAGTTGTACAGTTCACCTTACTGTCAAGTGCACAAAACATACTACCTGAAGGGCATAGTTCTTGGAGATTCTCTCAACCATGTAAGGGACAGAGGTCTGGAAGATTTCTTTAAACGTCAGAGGATTCATCATGGTGAAGACCCCGGCAAAGTGCTCCAGGACCTCTTTCTCCTCTTTCATTCTGACCGTCTGGCAGTTTGCAACTCGAATGTACGTCTGCCCGTTTCCAGCTATTTGGACCTAGGTGTGATGGACACATTTCAAATAGTTAAAATATGGTCCTTGCCCAGGCGTTAACTGGAAAACACTGAGCTTGAGAAGAAGTAAATCTTCCAAGGGAAATGGATTTATCATCTTCCAAATTACGTATAAGCCATCATCATTGGCGATCACTCGTAGCCGAGTAAGATTGTCTTCCAAAGGTAAAATTTTAACGGTGGATCCGTAAGTGGCTGTAAAGGCCAATTCTGGATCCGCACAACCTCCCACGTATAAGCCACACCCATGTTGATACAAGGGTCCAATAGGTACCTGATAAATATCCAAAGCCTGCATGGCATATTTGACCAATTTTATATAGATCTGGGTCTCTTTAGGTTGCAGCTGCTTATTAGGGATGAACTGGGCTTCTAAAACAAAGAAGATGACGAAGAAGAAGAAGAGGAGAAATAAGAATTACTGAAACCAGAATTACTTTTTACTGCAAAAGATCACTAGTCTGTGTAACAATAAAACATTAGGGCTGCACCACTTATTCAATTAGCCAGCGTGATTAATTTATTTAGATAGTTTAATGCAATAAAAAGATGCCCCTTCCAATTAGGCAGACAACAGATATCTTACAAGAGACATTCTGCTTTCTCCCACAGGGTGGAAGGAATGCCTCTTTTAGGAAGAAGCTTGCTACAACCTTTTCTCCCAGAGTGAAGGAAATGCCTCTTCAAGAAGATGCTTGCCATAACACATCTTTACATCCAAGCATGCAATATAGAAATGCCATTTGCCTATAAGCATGCATAAGTTAATAAAACAAAAAAACTGGGTTGCAACCTGAATACATCTTAAAAAAGGATAATTAAGTCTCAGTCAACTTTACCCCCAGGAGCTTTACAAGACGTGATGCCCCACGTAATTGTCTTGACGCCACAGACTAAGGTCTTCACCAGGCTTCGACAATCGGTGACTTGAAACGTTTGTTTGTCTTCCTTCTCCTTCTCCCCTTGTTTCTCAAAGACGGGCCCTGAAGCAGCGACTACAGGGGTGGTGGGCGCAGGAGAGGGCACCGTGACCGGAAGAGTGTTTCCCCCTGCTGGTGCCCCAGATAAAGCTGCTTCTCCTGCCCCCAGCTCTGACTGCGGTTTGCACTTTTTAAAGATAACGGAAAGCTGATAACGGGCAATGGTGTGAAATTTCAAGACAAAAACCTGAGGAATTAGAAAAAGAGGAACGGAGATCAGGAATAACAACTACACCAGACTACCAACAGAGCTACAGGCAGTCCTTGGCTTACAACCATTTGTTTAACAACCATTCAAAGTTACAACGGTGCTGGAAAAAGTGACTTGGGGCCGGTCCTCGTACTTATGACAGTTGCAGTGTCCCCGCAGTCATCTGATCAAAATTCAGACGCTTGGCAACCAGCATGTTTTTATGACAGTTGCAGCGTCCCGGGATCAAATGATCACCATTTGTGACCTTCCCAGGGGGCTTCCGACCCAAAAAAATCAATTGGAAACAATTGATTCACTTTACGACCACGATTCACTTTACAACTGTGTGACTCGTTTTACGACCACGGTGATTCGCTTAACTGTAGCAAAAAAGGTCATAAAATTGGGCGTGACTCACTTAATGACCGCATTGCTTAGCAATGGAAGTTCCAGTCCCAATTGTGGTTGTAAGTCCGAGGACTACCTGTATAAGGAAGCAGCTGGAATTCCTGCATCCCTCTTGCTACCCAGTCCTTCGGATACCCACTCCCCCCTCGATTGCTGTAAATTTCACATTCCTTTCAGAGTCCTACATCCCTCCTGTTACTGCAACTCTTCCTCCGTTAGGCTATCGGTAATTATTCTATCCAGGCAGACAAACAATGGTTTGTACTGCCAATTAACTTTACAATTCTCACCGTCATTCCATGAACCACCATTAACTTGATGTATCAGCAGACTACACGTTTGCCTTCTTGAATCAGCCAACTGCAGCCTGAGCTAAAGCATGATCAACCCCAGGGCTTCCCAAACCTGAGTAAATGACCCCAAATTGGGTAAAAGTGTTCTTTTTCCTTTGGGTAACGACACACGAACCCATTAAATTGATGTAAAGTGTTTTACCTACGTTGGTTAAAAAGGACTTTCTGATAAGCAGTTTCAGGTAATGAAGGAAACCGTTTGGGAAGCACTGATCGAACCCAACGCTGTCAAAATAGGTCAACGTTCATCAGGATTTCAGGCAGGAATCTTTCTCTCAACCACACCTGCAAATGCCGGGGACTGAACCCAGGGTCTTATGGGTGCAAAGCTCATCTTCTACCACTAAGCCAGGAAGCGACCTTACCCGTCTGCCCGACTTTCAAGTGAAAGGACTCCCCCATTTCCGTCTCTTCGTTTTTCATCCCCATCCTGGCCCCCACCACCTCTGCAATCAGAGAGACCCAGTTTCCGAGCAGCGACATCACTTAATGCTATTCCCGCTTCTCATTCCCACGGACAGGCCTTCCTACCTCCAACATCCTCATGAGAATATCTCTGCCGTTTCCATTTTCCTGTTCGCTCTTGGACCGAATACAATCCACCAGGTTTAGCAGAAGTTTACACGACATAGTCTGGATGCTGCTAGGCAAAGAGTCGTCATCGATGTTCTTGGCAAAGAGCTGGACGGCCAGGGAGAGATCGCTGAGGGGTAAATGCTGGCGGACGTGGTGGACCAGATCGGCCAGGGTGCTATACGCAAGGGGCCTAAAGCGAAGAGAAGCATGCTGTTTTGGAGGCGAGGGTTACATATCGTAAGCTTTCGCTTTCCAGAGAGAGATGTCCAACAGATACGAAGGTTGGGTAGCAAGCGGTCTGTTTTATTTTTCTGCAGAAAGCTTTCCATCTTTAGAAATGCATGCAGTCATGACACAGAAGTGCAACCTTAAGTCAAACTGGGCAACAAATACAGATCAAATTTTAAAATTAATGAGTATACAGGTAGTCCTCGCTTAGCAACCATTCATTTAGTGATGGTTCGGACTTGTGATGGTGCTGGGAAAACCGATTTACGCCCCACCTCTCTCTGCGTGGAATTGAAGCCTACAGTTATACACATACACTTATTTGTATGGGCCCTCCTTAAGCAACCAGGAATTCATCACGTTTGGGATTCCCAACCAACAACTAAGAACAGAATCCAGAATTCAACAGCCTCTCTTCCTCCCTTGGTGTCAATAGGCACAGAAAAAAGATCTCCAATAATAGTCTTATACACGCATCAACCTTCTGAAGCATGACACTATTAGCTGTGCCATTCATAACAAGCTGCTATTGTCAAACTGATGGTCATCACCATTACCTAGTGGCATCATGACATCTGATGCAAGTATATTAAGTGGCAGCATTTGTGTGATGATGTGATCATAATTTGCCTTTCCCTACAGACACCTACAGAACCCTAGAGTCGGACACGACTGCACAAATGTGCGGGGGGAACCTTTACCTTTTTACAGACACCTAGGACTCTTCTACATGACCACTAAATGCCTCTAACTAATAGCACCCATTACTGTCAGCCTTACCAAGTAGACCAGACAGGAAAAAGAACCAGATAAGCTAATTCTACTTTACTGTAAAGCTGCGTTAACAGAATCTTGCAAGTCTGAAAGTACAATTCTTCCCCCCCCCCCGTCTCCTTTACAGCCCGAGAAACTAGGGAGGGTCCCTTCTGAGTAGGCTGACCATACGTCCCGTTTTGAATGGGACAGTCCCGGTTTTTAAGCATTTCTCAACCGTCCCGTTTTCATAAAAATCTCAATTTTGTCCCGTTTTTCAAACCCGGCGGGAATGGCGCGGAAGGAGGATCCGAGCCGGAGCGCGGACCGGGGGCGGGGTTTGCAGGCGGGAGCCAATCGCGCAGACCGGGGGGCAGGGACCCGTCTTTTTCATGAATACGGAATATTACATAAGACCCTGTCCCGTTTTGCCATCCTGAAATATGGTCAGCCTACTTCTGAGCCTCTTTCTTCATCCATTATGCAGCTGCGGGCTCTGCCCTCTCTTATCTCACCGTTCCCTAGGCAGCATCTCTTCGCCCCGTCTCCCAAGGTCATTCCCACATACCATTACAATTACACACCTGAGAGTTTCACGGGCCGTGTAGCCAGAGCCTATGAGTATGGATTCATCAAATAATTTGTCCATGCACGGGATAAATTCTGCAACAAAAATTTGCAGGAGAATGAATACTGTAGTGAAAGCAACAAGGATTATTAAGATGTTTCAACTAACTTAAGCTGGTAATACAAGGGTCACAGAGGAACTATTTCCATGTGAAAACACGCTGGCTGATTATGAAGGCACTGGCTAGTCAACACTCCCTTTTCATCCTTCCTTTCCCCCCTCAAGCCAAATTGAATACAAAGCAAAACTGAAACTTTTTTCCCCATGATATTTCATCCACTCCAAAATTCTCAGCTGCTGCTCCTAACAAGCCACGAATTACAAGGCCCAGGGCAAATTTCCTCTCACAATTAGGGCTTTTGAATGGAGTGTTACGCCAGAATTCCCTTTCTGAAAGATCTGCTAGGTAACTAGCATGTAAGAAAGGTAAGAAAGAAGAGACGTACATACAAGTAAGTTAAGAGAAGCTCATCTTGTTCCGTGAGAATTTTGAGATAAAGTCCTTAGTTATTCCCTGGGTCCATATAAGTATCTCTAGAGCTTTAAAACAGAGATACAGTATCTGAATTTTCTCTTTAAGGTCCACCAAAACCATAAAGGGCTGCATCATTGGGCAGAAATCCAAACAGTGTATGCAATGAAGAAGAACAAGGAGGAGGAGGAGGAAGAGGAGGAGGCGGCAGCAAATGGATAATGGACATGTTGAATTTCTACCTGCACCACGAGTGTAGGAGGTGGAATTTGAGGGAAGCACTATGCCTTGTACAAATGCATTGGCCATAACTGCACCATCATCATCCTTATTAAGTGATTGGGGAAGCTGATCCTGGAACATCTGCCTGGAATCCTCCCCGGGGGTGACTTGAGAAGCCCACAACACGGAGCAAAATCTTGCATGCGGCTTTTAATGAGAGACTTCAAACTTCCCCAGCAATTGTAAAAACCACTCTTGCAGAAATCACGTGGCCTTAACAAGACCGCCCGTGGGATGATCCAGTGTTTTTTAAAGAGATGGCATCCCAGGTCTACCTCTTGCCATTTCCCCAACGCTGCACGCAACTGTCTAAACAGGGCAGCAGTACGTACGGCTCCTCAGGTCCGTGGTGAGAATATGTTTGGCTGCAATGAGAAGTTCCTTCCTCAGGTGAGCGGTTTCTGCTGGGCAGTTGGACAATAACTGCAACATTCCTTTCACCATCTGCTGAGAATACTTAGCCACTAGCTCCTGGCAAAGTGAAAAAAAGAAAAGAAAATGCACCTCCATTATTACAGATATAACCTCCGTTGTTTATATCCCAAGGAAGAGTAACTTAGAGGAAGTATAAGGAAGGTTGACTTTCCATTGTGTTGGATTCCAAAGTACAGGGCCTGGCTGGCAATGACAAGAATTGTTGTCCAATGCATCCTGAGGCCACCAAGTTAGGAAACAATATCTCAAGCCACCTAGGTAAGCATGGACCATGGAGATTTAACTGCTGTAAGCTGCCATTCATCGACATGAAATCTGTGGCATGCAAATTTGAGAAACCACTAAAAATATCTGCTTCCTCTCCTTTACCCATTTCTTCCAGCCTCCGTTAGTCCTCAAAATTTAATCATCACCACCTTTAATATGGCCACTGACCAGATTTCAGCATAGTTCCATGACTAATTTCCCAGGGATAAAAAGGGAGATAATTTTTTTAAATGGCTAAGTAAATCTGCAGAGAGTAAAAGGGAACAAGTTAAAAGATTAGAATATAGGACTATTCTAAGATACATAAAATATATATTATCTAAGATACATAAAAGAAATACAATGCTGGTTTTTTAGTGTTGGCTCATGGAACCCAGTTAAGACATTTCGTCTGGTTTCTCCAGCTTCTGCGGATCATTGCCACCCAGTTCCTCAGGCCTCTATCACAGCTCACCTGATAAATTCTTATAATGTAAGCCAGGAATGACAATGTTTTGATCTGTGCAGCAATGAAGTCAGCATATAATTCCTTATTGTAATTTTTATTCTGCCTGAAAATTGAAGAAGGCATACTTTATCAGAACAATTATTCATTGCCTGTGCTATGAAATAAACACCCAGGTATTCTGCTCCCCCCCCAAAAAAAAAAATGCCTCTTCTAAGAAGGTGCTTCCTGTGGCACATATTTGTAACCCCTAAACACAAAGCAAGCTTCTTGTTATGAAAAGTTCTTTTCTCACATGCATGCTTATTTTCTTTAAAAAAGGTAATCTCAGTGTTCGCATATAAATAAAAGGCGGGATAAAACTTAAATAAATAAAATAAAATAAAATATTCAGTGAAGATTACTCCTAAGTAGTATACACAGCCTTGCACTCTTAAGCTAGCAAAATAATATTCAAAAGTGCATATGATACCAAAAGCTTACATCTCAAACCAGGATGGAGACCCCCAAAATCTTGATCCCACACGAACCCCTTAGTCACCAACCGACCGCAATGTTTAATACGACAGATAATTGTTAAACGCATGAAAAGCAAAGATATGACTTGTACCTAGTTAAATAATGTGATCGTAATTAAATTATATTCAAATTTTGTCCTGGCTTGTCCCTTTTTGGATACAACTCTCAAATGCAGCCTTCAGCAAGAAAGAAAGAAAGAAAGAAAGAAAGAAAGAAAGAAAGAAAGAAAGAAAGAAAGAAAGAAAGAAAGAAAGAAAGAAAGAAAGAAAGAAAGAGGGAGGGAGGGAGGGAGGGAGGGAGGGAGGGAGGAAGGAAGGAAGGAAGGAAGGAAGGAAGGAAGGAAGGAAGGAAGGAAATTTTGCCACTCCCTGCCTTAAAGACTACAGATTTAGGAAAACAGCTTCCAATTCAAGGAGGATTTGGAAATAAATCTCTCCCTCTTAAGATGTCTGAAAACTATGGTGCCTTTTCTTGCCATAACTAACAGGGTTTCTCCTCTGAAATTTGATGCTGGAATGCTGGAATTTGTTCCCCTTTGCTCCATATCAGCAGCATACATTTCTTTACATAGTTCAGGATTTGTTAAAAGTTTTGTTCCTTATGCATACCTGGCTTGGTTGGACACCTGAATAATTATAGTATTCATGATCAAGGGCACAAATTCCGCTACCACATTGTGAATATTCAGTTTGTACAGCTAAGAAAAAACAAAAAGGTGCGTTAGGGGAGGACAACCACCAACTTTTCTCTTTCCTTTTCTTTTTTTGCTTTTAAGTAATTTGAGAAGAATAGCAAAAATGTTCAGAACGCGATGAGCACGAAATTACAGCTACCTCTTATTCTCGTCTCTGATGGCGGAAAGAAGAAAAACATGCCAGAGGGTTCGTTGGAAGTAAAGAATAGGAATGGAGACATGGCTGAAAACGGTTTCATACGAACCTGATACATGAGGACGACGATTATGGGAAGTTCTGCTAAAACTTTCAAGGAAAGAGAGCCACGAGGAATGACAGCGTGCTGGAAAAGAAAAAAATGTGCATTGAGCTTTGCAAGGCAGTAAAGCATTAAAGGCCCGGATTTGGGCCATGAGGTTAAACAAGGTCCGTTGGTGGATTTGTCTGGTTTGTATCAATTAATGATGGATTGTTTTCTGGCCTAGACGGTCATTAAGTAAGTAATATTTTCTTGCATATGTTCTGCTTATGTAACAGCGGTAAACCGTTGGCTTTTCTGACACCCACAAAAGATTTACAAGATTGCAAGGGGTCCAAGGACAGAACTTAAAGTCAGAGATTTTCAAGATATGCCTTTGCTTGTACCCACCGATCTGGTTTCACTGTCATCTCTCTCCGGATTTACTTTCACTACAATCGTCGTGATCAAGCCCACCATTTCTGGGGTAGGGACGGTGTTCTCGGGAACGACCTGAGGATTCTCGAAGTATCGATTCTGGGGTAAGAAACACAATCGAGACGTCACCTTAGCTGCAGGTCGCAGGCTGCGATGTGAAAGTAATTGGAAGTGATGGGTCCTGGGATAAGGAATTATTTTAGGAAAACTGTAGAGAAGCCACTGGGGATTCAGGGATACTGGATCAAGACCAAGGATTTCCAAAAAAAACTGTGTAGAAGAAAAACAGTAATGCCATCATCACGTTACCTACCACTACTTTTGGTAGTTCCTTGTAAATCTGTTTCACAAAATCCAAGAAGTGATGAATCTGTGGAAAGGGGGGGAAATGTATGAGAAATCTTATTTCGAAATCTGAAGCAATTCTATTCTTGGGAGAAGTCAACTGAGCCCCAGGATCTGCTGCCTGAGGAGCCCATAAGGCAGGGGTGGGGAACGTCTGGCCCTCGGGCCGTATAAGGCCCGCAAAATAATTTGGTCTGGCCCTGCCAAGGCAACCGCAGGCGGGACTCAAAATTCACTAAATCTAGGAGCTCCCACCCGCAAACCCCGCCCCCTTCTGTGCGATTGGCTCCTGCCCGCAAACCCCACCCCCTGGTGCTTGTGATTGGCTCCTGCCCACAAGCCCTACCCCCAGTGCGCGCAATTGGCTCCTGCCTGCAAACCCCGCCCCCCCAGTGCACGCAATTGGCTCACGCCCACAAACCCCGCCCCCTGGTCCGCGAATGTTATAAATATCAAAATGGCCCTTGGCAGAAAAAAGGTTCCCTACCCCTGATAAGGGAAGACCTATCGTCCACCCCACCCGAGGAACTAAGCTAGGCTCCAGGTGCTCTCTAATCTTTTGCCTTCAAGCACAAATAATCATTTGTAGGGAAAAGACACCAACAAAGCCCTCCCCTCTCAGAATCTGAAATGGAATAACTGAGATACTGGTTTAATATGGATGGAATATGCTTCAAAATGGACTGCATTTTTATTAATGTTAAATAGTAATATGGACTGAATACGCTTCAATATCAATTAGGCCTTATTGCAACAGTTCCTAATTCTCAGCCTGGGGATAACTGGAGGTTTGCAATTGAAATGCAGCTGTCCCTGGTACACAGTTTGCATGTTTTTCTCACTGGCATCATTTTACCCCATATGTAAACCCGCGTAATTTTCACCACGTGCACACTATGTAACGGACATAATAGACATTATTTGCAGATAATTATACAAATGATATCCATTACATAAATGGCCCAAACTCCTTCAGAACATCATCCCAGGCTTTTCATTTGTACAATTTGTCTAGCCGCCTGAAGCCACCCAGACCCCAGGAGGCTTAGAGAAATGTAAGAATGAAAAGGAAGACTTGAGTCAAAAACTGTTATGATTAAAATGCAAAACTAAAAAGAATGCAATTAAGAAGCAGCATCACAATATACGTCAGTGTAGACAGAAGAGTGATGCAAACTGCATTTAGCAGGTTCTTGAATCTGTGCGCTGCGTAACAAGGATTCGGAAAAGGTTTTTTATGATGGGAGGAGGAGGAGGAGAAGAGGAAGAGAAGGAAACTCTGCCCTATCATATATTTGGCAATCTAAACATTATTGCTCAGTTTAATGAGAATTACTTCCAAGCAAACATGTAAAGGATCAAAGCTTACACTCATGTATTTTAATATCCCAAACCTTTCATTTATTTATTTATTTATTATTTAATTTCGTTTGTCTTTTAGTTCACCAGCCAATAAATTGGTTAAAGCAGCAAATTCCTTTATAACCATCATTTTAAACTTTTACCAACGATCCACATAAATCCACCACTCTTCCTGTCATAAATCTAAATTCCCCACATAACTATAATACTCCAGGTGTGTCCCAAACCTCTCATACATTTACCGAAAAGGCACCATGATTTTCTACATTAATTCAATCTGATTGGGCAAAAATAACATTGAGAGCAAAAAATGCTACACGTCACACTCATGTACGCCGCCCAGAGTCACTTCTTGTGAAATGGGCAGCCATATAAATTTGATGAATAAATAAAAACTTGATAATTAATTCATAAAACAGTCCATCAGAAAGTATCTCAAAAGCCCCGTAAGTTAAAAACTTTTGCCAGAAAATTATTTACCTCTTGTGTGATTGGTGGCCGGAACTGTTTGTGAAGTTCAATAATTATCCTCAAGCAAATAAGAACATTTTCTTCATTTTCAGTCTAAACATTGGGGGAAGGGGGGAATGGAAGGGATTTATTAAACAATGGCAAAAACCAGATCCTCATATTGCAAACGGTTTGGGAAAAAATGCAGAGAATATTGTCAAATACAATTACCTCTAGAAATCTAAACATCACAGATAAGATATTTTTTGTGTGGGGGCGCAGGTGTTCATTGGTTGGTATTCTATGGATTATTTCCAAAACTAATTTTCTCAGTTGCTGCAGAAGGGGAGAAAAAAAAATGGGGAATAGACTCAGCTTTGAATGATAAACATGTATGTGTTAAAGATAAACACACAAATTAAACACAAAAGGCACAAGTAATAATGCTAAATGAAGCTGTGCTTTGTCTGCAAGTTTGTTAAATCCATTAACAGCTTAAGCAAAGTTTTACATTAAAAAAAAATAGATAACATGTCAAAATTCACAATAATCAAGCGCAACTAGGCGCCAGCTCCTCTTGGCTAAGCTCAGAAAACTAGGCAGGGTCATATACCATTACTGTTTCGATGAGAGACACCAGGAATTCTTAGGATGGCAAGTAAAACTGGGAAGTTAAAAAAAAGGTCTCAGAAGAGGCACTAAATCTTTCATATTGCAGCCAAGAAAATTACACGGAGTTGAACTCTATCAGAAGCAGGCTTTATCTTTTAACAGACATTTCAACTTCCTTCCAAGATTTAAAATGATGGTGTACGTATTTCACAATAGGGATGGGCAACCAGTTTTAAGATTACAGGTAGTCCTCGCTTAACGACTGCTTGTTTAGTGACCATCCAGAGTTATGATGGCATTGAAAAACCGACTTACGACCATTCCTTGCACTTACAACCATCACAGCGTCCCCGCGGTCACATGATCATGATTCGGGCACTTGGCAACTGCTGCACATTTACAGCTGTTGCAGCATCCCACAGTCATGTGACTGCCATTTCCGACCTTCCCAGCCAGCTTCCGATAAGCAAAATCAACAGGGAACCGCGTGATTTGCTTAACGATCACATGGTTTGCTTAACGACCGTGATTTGCTTAACGGCCGCCGCAAAAATGGTCGTAAAATCGGGTCCAGATTTGCTTAAGGGTTGCTTAACAACCTAAATTCCAGTCCCAATTGTGGTCATTTAGCAAGGACTACTTGCACGCAACATCCACCAGGAGCCACACTCTACAAGACAAGGGGACACCTTCTCTTTTCAAATTCATTGCCTCCCTGGCCAGCAAGCTGCTTTGAGGAAGAAGAAAGTCTGTTTGGTCTTCAGCCAGCTGCTTGAAAAAGGTCCCCGGAAGAGGCTGAAGGCCACCCCTGCCGAATAAAGAATCACTTCAGAGGGTACCTGTGCGGGTTTTTCCTGCAGGAACTGGACTTCCCCATCTTGGAGAAACGTAAGGAAGCGAGGGATGATGTGTTCCAGGAACGTGGAATACTGAGGAGATGAGGTTACGTTCTAGTTAAGAGAAAATAAGATTTTAAGCACCATGCAGAGGGTATTGTTCCAAGCTTTACGGTCAGTCACTTACAAAACAAAAACCCTGCTGCTGTTAAAAGGGACCAAGCCAGAAACTCTTAAAACAGCTGACACGCACGCAGCCTGCTAGGCCATAGCATCAGAGACCAAAAGTGTCGGAAGAGGCCTTGGAGATTACCGCCCCTGGCACAGCAGGAATCCGTGGTTGCAGCATCCCCAACAGACGGCCATCCAGCTTCTGACCAAAACACCTCAACGACTGGTTTGCTTTACCACGCTATGCTCTAAAGCAGTGTTCTTCAACCTTGGCAGCTTGAAGTTGTGTGGACTTCAACACCCAGAATTCCCCAGCCAGCCTTGGCTGGGGAATTCTGGGTGTTGAAGTCCACACAACTTCAAGCTGCCAAGGTTGAAGAACACTGCTCTAAAGGGTTTGGCAACCACAATGGCTTGCCCAAGAAATGACAGGAGGCCAAAATGAAGCCAACCACGCAATGGCTTAATGCAACCTTGGGCAAACTCTGATGATCCTTGGTCGTAAGTCCATTTCCACCTACCCTTAAATGGAGAAGACCTTTCCCCACATCCCAGTCTGAAGACCGAGATGTCCCTCAACACCAACACCCACTTTACCACAAAGAATCCCCGCATCTCCAAGCAATCATTCCAGCAAGGAACACAACAGGGACCCATGAAGCCATCTTCTGCTTAGTCAGATCTTTGCTTCAGCTCTTCCAGTATATGTCAGCAAACCTGCCAGCAGCTTTTCAGGTTTCTAGTAGAACCTTTCTAGCCAGGAAGTGAACCTCCTCCAATCCACAATGGCCCCAATGTTCAGACCTATCAAGCGCCCGCAAACCGTTACCTCAAAGTTTTCACTGACTTCTTGCATCATCTTCAGTTTCGTTTCATCGGCTGCAAAGCAAGAATGAAAGGCGAGTGATTAAATACTTTTGAAGCGTGGCAGAAAGGTATTATCTGAACTCCCTCGAAGAAGCAGTCAGATCTTATCAGTTTCACTCTCACAACCCCCATGTTAAGCGTCACACATCACAACTCCCAGCCGTGCATCTTCACACGCATTCATCTCCAGGCACTCACACCCAAGTTCTTTTTGTGGGGTTCAAGGAAAATAGCGCTCATCATTTGCTTCTTCGTGAGGCCTCCGGGTGTGCCTGAAATTACATGGCTGCATCCAAACCTGGGTTTGTAAATTATCAGCTGTCCTCACGGACGCATTCTCTCCCCTCTCCGGTGTGAAAACGCAAGTGAGCATCCAATTTGCACCACGACGAAGTCAGGTTTCTCAAACTCTGGGTCGTGACACAAACACCGCCCTCAAAGAAGATTATGAGCAACTTGCAGGTGGTGCCCCATACATTTTAAACCCGATCAGGGTTTTGCAGGCGAAACGGGAGAGCTATCAAAACCTTCTCCTGGTTGTTTTGCCTGCTTCATCTGTGGGCTTGCCTGGCATAATGGGAGCAAGTTGTGTCTTCTATACCAGATGTATGGACTTCAACTCCCAGAATTCTCCAGCTAGCATGGGCAGGCAGCATGGCTGGCTGGAGAATTCTGGGAGTTGAAGTCCACTCACCTTAAAGTTGCCAAGGTTGAGAAACACTGGTCTATACAATCCTGCACTGGGCAGCTGTGCTACTCAAAAGTTTGAGAGTCCCTGTGATGCGTGGAATTCAATTATGAAAAGTAGCATATTTCTTTCTCAGGCAGCTGTAGCCACAATAAAGTCATTCCATCCATTCGGCACAAATTGTTTTAGCATTTCAGCGTCTGTCGTACAGGTAGTCCTCGACTTACGACCACAATTGGGACCGGAATTTCCATCGTAAGTCCTCCCATGTTGACGGATGATCTCGCCCAGTGGTTTCATGTAGATATTAATTAGGAGAGGGGAGAGAACCGAACCCTGCAGCACCCCACAAAGTAGGGGCCGAGGGTCGGATCTCTCATCTCCTATTACCACCGATTGGGACCGGTCTCGGAGGAAGGTGAACCAGCGCAAAACTACGCCACCCACCCCCAACTCCCCGAGCCGCCCCAAAAGGATACCATGGTCGATGGTATCGAAAGCCGCTGAGAGGTCAAGAAGAGCCAGGATCGATGCACTGCCTCCATCCCGCTCCCGCCAGAGATCATCCGGAAGTGCGACCAATGCAGTTTCCACCCCATATCCTGGCCTGAACCCTGACTGAAAGGGGTCTAGATAATCTGTATCATCCAGAATCCTCTGGAGCTGTAATGCCACCACTTTCTCAACCACCTTCCCCAAAAAGGGGAGGTGGGAGACGGGACGAAAGTTGTCCAACACCGTAGGGTCCAGGAATGGTTTCTTGAGGAGGGGGTGCACAAGCGCCTCCTTAAAAGCAGCCGGGAACACTCCCTCTCCCAAGGATGTAGTAACCATCGCATGGACCCAACCACATGTCACCTCCCTGGCTGCTTTCACCAGCCAGGAAGGGCATGGGTCTAGATGACACGTAGTGGCCCTTACAGTCCGGAGGATCCTGTCCACTTCCTTAGGTCCAACAGGATCAAACCGTTCCCAGATAACCAGGCAAAGACATTCCCTCAGCATCTCCCCAGACCATGCATCACACTTGGAGTCCAGCTTATAAAGTTCAATCTTGGCCATCCACATTTTAAGCTGTGTTTTCTGACCATGGCACTGTTTTCTGGATTCTGGCTTTTTCTGCTCAGAAAAGGGAACAGCAATCAGGAAGCGTGTCCTAACGTGCTTTCATCTTACTGATAACCCAACATTCCGAAGAATCCTGGCTTACCAATTAGTGCTAACAAGCTAGTGGTCAAATGAGGACTTTTATTACCACCCAGGCTTAGCAGCGGGTTACTAAAAAAAAATTCACGTTCAGGAATTCACAATTCCGTAAGAATTCACAGGAGAGGAAGGAGTATGCATTCGGGAAGACAACCCACAATTTGCAAACCACAATCCACAGAAAAGTTGTTCAAAGTCGGTGCCAACAGAAAATGAGTGCCGAAAAGAAACTTACGTGTGTTCGCATCAGTGAGAGCCGCCACAAACTGGAGGTACTTTTTCATTAAAGTGGTCTGATCGACCACCGTGGGCCCTTGGGTTGAAACAAACGCCATTTTACTTCTGAATGTATTTAGGGGGCAACTGAAGAGTTCAAGTATCAGCCTGCCTATAAGAAATCGAAAAGCAGAGCTGTTTTAGCATCATGACACAGATCCCAGGATGTTACAGGCTGGGTCTACTCGCCGCCTTAAGCCAGGGTTGGCTTTTAAATTGCGAAGAGAAAAAGAAAATGATACTGAAATTACAAGAGGGAGATACAGTATCAACGGACAATGCGGCCACACAGAAAACATTTTATCAATACTATTCTAATTTGTATATAGGGCAGGATATCCCCTTGGGGAAAATAGATGAGTATCTGAGAAAACAAAAATTACCAAGAATTACAGATGAACAAAGACAAATTACGAATGGACCCGTGACGATAAAGTAAATCACAGAAGTAATTAAAAAGAGTAAACCAGGAAAGGTACCTGGACCAGATGGACTATCGAGTTTGTATTATAAATGCTTTGAGGATGAACTTTTACCTCCTTTACAAAGTACAGATAGTCCTTGCTTAACGGCCATTTGTTTAGTGACAGTTCAGATTTACAACAGTGCTAGAAAACCGACCAGTCCTCACACTTACGACCGTCACAGCATCCCCACAATCACGTGATCATGATTTGGGTGCTTGGCAACCAGTTTGCATTTATGACTGTCACAGCGTCCTGCATTCACCATTTTCAACCTTCTCGGCTGCCTTCTGGCAAGCAAAAATGATTGGGGAACCGCGTGATTCGCTTAACCACCACCTGGTTTGCTTAACACCTGTGGTGATTCGCTTAACGACCACTGCAAAAAAGGTAGCAAAATCAGGTCGGACTCGCTTAATGACCACTTCGCTTAGCAACCAAAATTCCGGTCCCAATTGTCGTTGTTAAGCAAGGACTACCTGTACAATGAATTCTACTCTTCAGGGAGGAAAGATGCCAGAGACTTGGAAAGAGGCTAATATAACATTAATACCTAAAGAGGCACCAGATTTGACTTCAGCAAGAAATTACAGACCAACATCATTATTGAATAATAACTATAAGTTGTTTACACCGATTTTAGCTGAAAGACTGAAAATAATCTTGCAAGAATTTACTCATGAGGATCAATGTGGGTTTTTACCTAAAAGACAGTTGAAAAACAAATGAATCTCAAATGCTTTAGAAAAATGCACTGGTGTAGCTCGGTGTAGCACTGCGGCCCTCAATAATAAAAGGTTAGAGGGTTTTTCTAAAGCGTTTGAGACTCATTTATTTTAAAACAAACTCTGGCTTAGAGCAGCTTCGCCTCTCCAAAGTGAGCCTTATTTCTGGACAAACCTGCATTAGTCTCAGGCTGAAAAAGTTGAGAATCGGTGTTATGAGGTTAAGATATCCTGAACTAGAGGACAGCATACAGTACATGCCCTGAAGGTAGAGACGGATCGTGGCGTTATCCTTGAGCTTCTTCGCTGCTCTGAGACAAAATAAAAGCCTCTGGAAGGAGAGGCGTTTTGGGTTTCTGCTCCGCATCATGTTGGAATAAGGATTTGGGTATTTGTGGCAGGGGAATTGCAGAAGGGGCAGCCAAGATATAGTCCCCGCTCAGCCGCAGAAGCTCCTTGGGTGACCTTGGGCCAGTCCCAGCCTCCCTCACAGGGCTGTTGTTGCAGGGAAAAAATACTACATCCACTGCTTCGCATTCTTGTGCAAAATACAAGAGATCAATTCAATGCATCCGTGATATATAAACAGCTCTGCGCCCCCCCAGAGCTGAATCTATCCTACCCCTCCCCCACCCTTCAAACGGAAGCAACCATTCCCATCACCCACAGCCGCCCTGGCTCAGCATCCTCTGAACCCCCAGCTTGGCAGCCCCAAACTTGGGGCGACTCCCCACCCTTTCGTCGCAGGAATAGAGAGGCAGGAGGACCACCACCCCTTAAACGCCCAGCAGGGCTGGGGAGGATGGGAGCGGCAGTCCCCCGAAAGCAGAGGGCGCCCGGTTGGAGAAGCACCCCGATTCCATCCCCCTCGCAGAACCCGAACGCCAATCTCGTCTCGCCCCGGGCTGGCCACGCCTTTCCCGGCGAAAGCCACGCCCCCCCGCCACGCCCACTTTTGTGCTCCGCAAGAGGAGGGGAAGCGTGGCTCCCCTTCATCCTTTCCTACCCACCCCCTTCCCGGGCGCGCCCTCTGCCCGCTCCTCTCACCGGCCCGGGCCGCGCCGGCCCCTCATGCCCGTCTCGGCGGCTTCCCGAAGCTCCGCCGCAGCGGCACCGGAGACCCGGACGCCTCCCCGTCGCCGCTCTCGCTCCGCTCCTTCACCTGCCCGCGGCGGAAGCCTTTGGCGGCGCCACTTCCGGCCCTTCCTCCTCCACTAGAGATATGTAAGAGTGAAGAGGGGCATGCTGCCGTCACTTCCACCGCAGTCGCGCCTTCCCAATAAACCCAAAGAGTTAGGTACGGTTAGGAGGTGCCCCAGAGTTAAGAATAGAGGCGGATCAAAAACAGGAATCCAGGAAAGTGTACGAAAAGGCCATGCATCGTGCTGTACACAGATATACATTATGCATAGCTTTGTCTTCTCTATATATGCGGATGCATGACTTTTGCCTTCTCTATATGCAGGAAGATGCATGGCCTTTGCCTTCTATAGTTTTGTATCTCTATATTTCATCTTCTCTGGGATCAACCAATCAGCGCGCTGCTCTCGCCTCTTCCCAACCAATCAATGCAACCCTGTGCAGCGTTGTACAGAACTGAGTCCTATTGAACATAAGGCGACTGAGTTCTCAGGAAAACAGGCAGAGGGAGCTTTCCCAGGGGTATAGGAACTACAGCTCCCAGAATTCCCTATCACTTGGCTTGGGCTTTTTGGATTTCTCGTGCCTGCGCGTGTGTAAAGCGCCTGGTGCAGAACATTGCCCCTGTGTTTGACGCAGCAATCCGTGGGACGAAAGCTGGAAGCATAAAATGTTCCTCTTAAAGCAGTCGACCATGCCATTGCGCATTTGTTAGTCTTTTAAAATGCTACAACATTTTTTTCTGGCCAAAGTAATCTCTTAATTAGTTGCTACAGTTTGTATTTGTTTCCCTTCATTGGAGAACAAGTAGGATTTTCCAACTGGCACTGCCATGTATTGCAAATGCACGGATGTTATCTTTATAGCCCATCCTTCCACCAACAGGTCAAGGCAATCATCCTTGCATACCAGAGTTTTTGGATGGATTCACAGAATAAAGGCAGAACCAAGCAAATTCTAATTTTGATTCTTGTGAAGCAACGTTATTCTGCTCTGTGCAATAGGAGGATAGTTTGCACCAGTGTTTTTCAAACTTGGCAACTTGAAGATGCTGGACTTCAACTCCCAGAATTCCCCAGCCAGCATGTGTGGACTTCGACTCCCAGAATTCCTCAGCCAGCATGCTAGCTAGGGAATTCTGGGGGTTGAAGTCCACACATCTTCAAGTTGCCAAGATTGAGAAACACTGGTTTACATTGACTAGCCTCATAAGATTACTGTTGATTCATATTTTGAGGGTGTTCAAAATGGGATGAAATAAAATGTTGAAATGGCGTGTGTTCTAATTTATTACACACTGTGCTAAACCACATTTTGCAGATATTTTTAGGTCTGGTTACAATGCATTTATAACTTTGTATGATATACCTACATGAAGCAAAACAATTCAGGAATTGTTTAGTCATCAAAATCACCCTGAAAGACACTCGTGGTTCTATAAAAATACACAGAATTTATGGTTTGGACCCTAATCTTGCCAATACAATGCTACTAACATGTTCTACATATCCTAAATATAGCTATGTTCTTCCACAGGCCTTCCTATCTATGTTTTTGAGATCGTTTGTATGGACTGTAAAACCAACACATGCTTAGACCCAAGACTTTATTACCAGGAGCACTCCAGACACAACGGTTTTGCAGGATGGCAATATAGATCAGAGTTTCTCGAACTTGCTGGCTGGGGAATTCTGGGAGTTGAAGTCCACAAGTCTTAAAGTTGCCAAGTTTGAGAAACACTGCTTTAGATAATCATGGTTGTTGATCCCCTGATCTTGGCTAGAATGGTTTGTACAGGAGGTGAGCTAAAATGAGTTCAGCCAGCTAGAGACACCATCAGTTGCAGGAAGGCAGTCAATATGGTCTAGTCTAGTGTATAGCACGGACCCAGCCGACTGAGTTAATTCACTAAACTGTGGTTAAATAAACCATATTGTGTGGATACAATCACAGCATTATAGGGATGTGAAAAGAAACCATTCCGTCAATTCTGAATAGCACGGAGCCAAAATGAAGCATGGCTCCTGTATTTACCATCTATTGGCAGCTGGGTAAATAGAGGTAACTGTTCCCTTGAGTTAAGCTTGAATCCTGCCAACTACACAGACATGACACTGCAGTTTTCCTGGTGGCAGTGCAAAGCGATCGGCTGCTGCCCCTTGCAAAGATTTTTCTTGTCATCCATTTCACTTCCCATTCTAAACTACAGCTCAGAGATCTCCTAGTGGTCTCCCATCCAGTCCTAACTACTTCCTGTCTCACAAAGAACATGTTTTATTCCTCGATAGGATCCTTGAAACCCTTGTTGGTTCTGCTGCATAAGGCCCTGGGGAATCTGCTACAAATCGCCCCTTCCCAGACATCCTGGGCATGAAAAACGCTTAGGAACATTTAGCAAAAACTGTTCTGCATGGACACAGCATCAGCTTCAGAAGGCACGGAACCAGGCACTGTTCTCAGACTGCCAATAGAGGTCAGCAGCTACCACGGGCTGTTTTGTTCCCTTAAGGTAAAAGGAAAGGGAAGCCAGCCTCATTGAAGTTGAAATCTGACCCTCCGCGCTGAGCAGACAGCCGGGAGAGATTTCCTTCCAAAGCCATCACCACCTCCGAAATGGTGCTGCTGTTTTCTGCCCTGAATTTCGTCCAGGTGGTTTGGGGGGTGCTGTTCCTTGCCACCAGAGCCGCAGGTAAGATCAACTCCTATTTCTTGGGGAGGAAAGAAACGGGACTGGCTACATCCTGAAAGGCAAACGATCTGCTGCAATAACCTTGTTGCAATTCATGACAAGAGGCCCGCAGCTTCCAGAGACAAATGCATTAAACCATCACCTGCCCTGGCTGCATTATTTAGCTCAGGGATGGGGAGGGGGAAATGACTTTAAGATTCAGTCGGAAGAGATTAAAAGAGGGGTGCACACTCTGAGGCCGTGGGGTTGCCCCAAGTGCCTTGGCGGATACCCCGAAGGCACCTCCTAGGGATGCCCCCCAAAACTCCTGATTAATATGATCATTGGGGGAAATGAATCAATATAAATAGAGTATCCATATCAGAATTGCGTCCACTCAGTCATGTCCCTGCCCACGGGAGAAGTATATTGCATCTTCCAAACATTATTTCAAGGCTAAATGTCTTCTGCAATGCCCCCCACCACCACTGAATATCCCCGGGTTAAAACAAGACCGCGGTTGTGTCCACACAACACACTAAACCCCGAACTAGTCAATTACAGTTTAGACTAGCAGTCCTTGGCTGCATGCTTTGCACCGCGAAATCCCAGAATCCCAGAAAACAGAGTCAGTTCCGTCAATTGTGATCGCTCTCGTGGCAAATGTACTGCGTGAACCCGGGCAATCAGATTAGAATGATCTTCTCTGAGATGGGGGTCCTGTTTGGCAATATTTTCCCTGTAGCTCTGTTGGGTTGTGGGCTGAAAAGTCCACGTTGTAAAGTCAGGGAAGGTGAAAGAGATCAGCTTTTGTCAACAAGGCAACCGATGCGCAAGAAACAGCATGTGAGAAAGCAGGATCCGAACCGGGGAGGGGGGAATATTTCTGTGCCCAAGGACAGAAATAGAAACAGACACCTTAAAACCATCAGGAGGAGGAGAAAAGTGGGTGAACAGTGAAATGTGGCCTTTATTTTTTGCTTCGGATGGGTGCCACCCCGTCCTAAACCTAGGACAGGTTTTAGACCCGCTTTCTTTAAATAGCTTCTTGAATGTCACCTTTCACGGTTTGTTCATCACACTGGTGTGTGAACATTTCCCTCCAAGGGGACAAGTCTTGTATGATATTCGGACACCCACCCTCATTCCTTCTTCCTGCAGCTTCCATCTGGTCAGCTGCTTTTTGGGGAAAAAGAATATTCTGAAAAGGCTGTCTTTAAAGCTTCACGCTTTAAAGCTCTGTTTCTTTAACCAGGGTTTGTTGGCTAAGCTGCAGTTAGCACAAGGGCGAAGCTTTAAGTCCCAAACCAAGCCACGATGGCTTGTCAGCAAACAGGGGTTGAAACAAGCCGTGGGTTAGCGTGACAAGTAAACTCCGCCGTTGTTTAACGAAGATGGGTGCCCCATTTGTCAGGAAAGCAAGGAGCATAAAATGAAGGGACCTAGAGGAAGCTGATGAACACTAATATTTTTTTTTCTAAAATGGGTCCCGAACGTGCAAAGCCAAGATACAGGACTGAACTAGGTATTAGGTGGAATGCGATGCAGCAACTGATTAAAATGGTCAGTGTTTCCCTGGGTTTCCTTTTTAAAGCTACAGGTAGTCCTCGCTTAATGACCATTCGTTTAGTGATGGTTCGGACTTATGACGGTGCTGAAAAAAACCGACTTACGGCTGGTCCTCACACTTACGGCCGTCACAGCATCCCCCTGGTCACGTGATCACGATTTGGGCTCTTGGCAACCGGTTTGTATTTATGACCGCTGCAGCGGCCCATGGTCACATGATCACCATTTTCGACCTTCCTGCCCAGCTTCTGGCAAGCAAAATCAATGGGGAACTGCGTGATTCCCTTAATGACCACGTGGTTCACTTAATGCCTGCAGTGATTCACTTAACCGCTGCAAAAAAGGTCGTAAAATCGGGTTGAATTTGCTTACTGACCGCTTTGCTTAGCAACCAAAATTCCAGTCCCAATTGTGGTCGTTAAGCGAGGACTACCTGTATATCAAACCTCTCTTAGGCTTTACGCTGCAAGTCCCCCTATTTCAACATGTTGGAAAATTGCACCACCCATTTTCAGCCATCACGGTCAGAGGCAGCCCCGGGGCTGTAGATTGCCGACCCCTGGCGCCCAAAGTCATTCCTGTAATTCTTAGGAATGTTTGGGTGTTCTTCAACCAGGCCTTCGGAGTTGAAGCGAGGCTAAGATGTGCCTCATCCAACGATTCAATTCTGTCTTGATCCGATGTGGTTTTTGGAAGCGGGTGGGAGGGAATGAGGATCGCAACTCTTCCACACTACAAGCATTTCTCAAAGAGAAACAAGTGAACAAAAACAGTCTTCATACAGGTAACTCCAGCATGACTAGCATCAAGCCCTAATGTTGGGGTTTGTATATACCCAGGAATTTACAGATAGATAAATTATACTGGAGAGGCTTGATATCTAGGTGAGAGGGGAATTATTCTGCAAGTCACCCAATTAGCAGCCATTGTTGTAGGGATGATGTGGCAGTAATGACTCATACTACAGGTGCTATAGTTCAGTTGGGTGTGGCAGATGATGAGAGTGACCTATAATGTGATTGGTCAGTTTATGTACTGTATATAAGCAGAGAAGATCTGGTGTTCTTTCTTCTCGTTGCTGTTAAACTTCTCATCGCTGTATTCCATCTCGTTGCTGTTATCATTTGTAACTGTGTTGGATGTTACTGGACTGTATTTGGACTACGTATGTATATAAAGTAAATAGGCTATTTTATCTAATCTCTGCTTGAGTGTCTATTTACTGCATAGAACGTGGATCACTGGTGTCTTGGAAAAAGGAGCAGGCTGCCCCACGGTGCACACTCTGACACCTAATCTGATGGGACATATCTGGGGGAGGTCAAAAAAGAAGGTGCCAGGTTCACCGGGTGAAGATCTGAATAGTCTTTTGACAAGCGCTGATGGGACACAGGCAAAATGAGCCTCAACAGATTCAGCATCTAGTCCGTCCCATTGTCATTTCGACACGGGCCACCTTTTCACAAGGGAACAGGGTTTCGTTGAGTTCGTGCCAGAAACTACAAAGTCCAATTTGTAGCTTGTCCTCTCCAAATGCGTTGGGCTAGAAGCATAGCAGATAAAATGAAAGTATTGTATAGTTGCAGAATTCGCAGGAGAAGGTCCCATATCTATAAATTAATTAATTAATTAATTAATTAATTTGTTTATTATTCGAATTTATCACCGCCCATCTCCACAACAGTAGACTCTGGGTGGTTTACAACATTAATATTAAAAAACCTATACACTTAAAAATACAATATAATAATAAATAGATGAGAATCCAGAGGATGGGAAGATCTTTAAAAAGGAGGATATTACGGGGCTAACCACCCCCAGGAGGAACTATTACCTCCTTTGTCCCAGGCAAGGTGGCAGAACCAGGTCTTTAAAGACTTCCAGAAGGCCAGGAGCGAGGGCACCTGTATCTTCTCCTTCTCCTTCTCCTTCTCCTTCTCCTCCTCCTCCTCCTCCTCCTTCTCTCCCTCCTCCTCCTCCTCCTCCTCCTTCATCTCCTTGAAGATATTCCTTCACTGTAGCTCTAGAAAACACAACAGCAATTCCTTTGTGGCCAAGATCGTTCTCGGACCCATATCTGGGATGAAACCAGTGTTTCTCATTTTCAGAAGGTATTATTTCCACAGCCTCCTATGGACTGGAGGTTGCCAACAACGGTCCCGTTATAACAGAAGCTCGGGCTACGATTCAATCCACCCTCCGCCAGAAGAACGATGGGCGTCCGCCGTTGGACATCCCCAAGTACCATTTTGCCTGGAAGTTTGACGCCCCCCTGGTTCTGGTGGAGAAAGTCGAGCGTGGGAGAAATTCCCAAATTGTGGTCACTAGCCCAGTTCCTGGAGCATTTCCTGTTTCTGTGGAGGTGATGCATTCTGACTGTTGGTTTTGTGGGACACTGGCAAGAAATCTAACAGTTCTACAGGTTTCAGGTAATTCTAATTTTGCATGCGCAGATGGGTTCTCCAAGAGAAAAACCCTACTGGTGTTTACTCAAAAGGGCATGCCAATGCATTCAATGGGGCTCACACCCAGGAAACTGTACTGTGTTATAGTGTGATCCCATCCATGTCTAATCCAAACTAAATCTACTGAACTCTTTTGTTCTAAAAAACTACAGAAAGGAAAGCAACTAAAATTAATTCACCATTACATTTAGTCAGAGGTGTAGAATCTAGCTAGAAACCGGGAGACCGTGAGTTCTAGTCCCACCTTGGGCCTGAAACCAGCCGGGAGGCCTTGGGCCAGTCACCTTCTCTCAGTCCTAAGGAAGGAGGCAATGGCAAACCACTTCTGAAAAACCTTGTCAAGAAAACTGCAGGGACTTGTCCAGGCAGCCTCCGAGAATCAGACACGATTGAACGGATTAAAAAAAAAAAAGCACCATTGATTTCAATGAGGTTTACTTACCAATAAACAGATAGAAGATTGCAAGTAATCTTCCAGAATCTAAGCGGCTGCATCTCTCTTTTGGGGCTTCACCACTCAAATGTAGCCTCCATCTCTAGTAAAATATTATTTCTTTGCTGATTAGTTGACATACGTACCAATTCAAATGGATCAAAGCCGCCCTCTTGGCCATGTCAAAATGACTAATTTCCTATTGGATGGGAAGCTCTTTGTGGGATGCAGGCTGGCTAAAGGTTCTTCCTGTCTTCTCTTACAGAGTTTATAGTGGGGAATCTCTCCGTCACTCAAATGAAGAATTGCAATGACGTGCACAAACGTGACTGCCATCACACCTCTGCCGTTCTGGCCCTGGCAACTTTTTCTCTTCATGACCCGAGTCGTTATTTTAAGTCCGCATCATTCATTTACAACTGGGATTTTGGAGATGGGTATGCCCTTCTTCTCTTCTCCTCCTTCAGTGGCACAGTTCATGTAACACACTAAGCCATACAAACCTGGTTTAGTATGTTGTGTGGATCCAGCCAACTGTGGTTTGTTCAGTAATTCATGGTTAAATTAATTATGGGTTGGCTTGGTATGGGAACCTAATCCTATACTTTTGAGGATGGATGGATGAAGATAGACGGACAGACGGACCCACATACTTATATATTCCAAATAACCTTGTTTTTTTTATTACTTTTCTTTTTTTTAATGTTTTTAATTGTGAGCCACCCAGACTCATTGGAATTCGGGCAGCATACAAGAGTGTGTGTGTGTGTGTGTGTGTGTGTGTGTGTGTATTAAAGCAGCAGATCAGTAGCTACCTCTTGCTTAAGTTTATTCAAAGAATTGTCACATCGGTGTGGCTGGGAGATCCTTCACAGGCCTGTCCACAGATGTCACTCTCAAGTGTGATGTGTTGGGTGAACACCAAGGAAGATGCGTTCTCTGAAGGGATCAAACAATAAATTTAATCACAGAAATTCCGAGCCATTGAGAACCTCCTTTCATGACACCCCGAACTGATTGTTCTGATATGGCTACCTAACTCTTACCAAACGGTTGGCCCAGCCCATCTAATGACAGAGGAGGTTGACTGTCCATGTCCGTTCCATCAAATGCAGGACAAGGGCAGAAACAGGGAAGCCCGCCGTCTACCATAATTATCCTACCATCGGGACTTGGACGGTGCGCCTCGACATCACTGCAGAATGGAGACGAGAGGGGACAAGCGTGGAAGATCCCAGAGAGGTTGTCCAGGAAACGGGACGTTTCACCACGACACTGAAGTCGTTGGATGAAGGCCAAGCAGAGCCAGAAACTCAAGGCAAGGTCCAGGGTCTGGAAACCTTGGGGGCCGTAGGAGAAAATATGGGGCTGCTTAGGAGAAGTGAAATAAATCAGAAACATTTCCCTCTTCTAATTACCTTCCCAGGGACTTCAGAAACAACAACTCTGTCAGCTCAGCCCTAAAACATACAGTATAGAGGGCCAAGGAATGTTAATAAAAGCATGGGAAGATACTAGGAGGCAAACGTTTCTCGGGGAGCCAAGGCCAGTTGAATAGTAGCTCCCTAGAAAGAAACTGTGTTCAGGAAATACTATCTCTTTGTCCTCTCAGAATAATTCTCTTTGTGGTCCTGCCCTCAATTATCTCACAGTCCCAGCCCAATTCCCTCACTGAATGCCATGTGCTGCTATACCCCATCAAATACTTTGCTGCTGGATCCAATCACATGCATGTTCTAAAGTGCAAAGTTATTTCTTCTATCCCCCCCTTTTTTTTTTTAAAGTTAGTCTCAGCTGCCTCTGGTACCATATTAACTCAGTTGTGTTTCATTGGAATTGGGTACCGGTCTCCAGTTTTAAACAATCCCTCAGGGAAATCTGTGAGAGAAATTTCTCCTACAGGGCCACGGGGAACGCATCATCAGTCTGTCTCATCGTAATGGAATGTGGGAATGACCTTGGGAGACCGGGGGGGGGGGGGGGGGGAGAGAGGCTGCCTAGGGAACGGTCAGATAAGAGAGGGCATAGCCCATAGCTGCATAACGGGCGGAGAAAGAGTAGGCTGACCATACGTCCCGTTTTGAACAGGACAGTCCTGTTTTTAAGCATTTTTCAACCGTCCCGTAGTTTTCATAAAAATCTCAATTTTTTCCCGTTTTTCAAACCCGGCGGGAATGGTGCAGAAGGAGGATCCAAGCCGGAGCGCGGACCGGGGGGGCAGGGTTTGCAGGCAGGAGCCAATCGCATGGACCGGGGGACAGGGTTTGCAGGCGGGAGCCAATCGCGCGGACCAGGGTGGGGTTTGCAGGCGGGAGCCAGTTGCACGGACTGGGGGGCGGGGACCCGTCTTTTTCATGAATACGGAATATTACATAAGACCCCGTCCCATTTTGCCATCCTGAAATATGGTCAGCCTAAGAAAGAGGCTCAGAAGGGACCCTCCCTTAGTTTCTCAGGAGACGGCGGGAGGTTTGTACTTGCAAGATTCTGTTAACGTAGCCTTGCAACAAAGTAGAAGTAGCTCATCTGGTCGTGTTTCCCATCTGGTCTACCTGGGAAGGCTGACACACACCTCCTCCCCTTTCTAGGCAGCTGAGCTCTGGATGGAATACTATCAAATGTTCATTCAGAAATATGATTACTTACAGCAAAGGAGAATTAGCTGTGATCTTCTAGGCCATGCTGAACTACAATGCCTAGTAGCCCCAGTCTGTGGGCCTAATGATGGGGATGATGGCCATTGTAGTTCAGCAGTGTCTTGAAGACATTCCTCCCTCCTTAACCTACAGTCACTAACATCAGCAGCCACTGACTGGCCTCTTTTCCCACAAATGTCAGTATTGATTATTCCTGCTCCACAGCCCGTTTTGATCATTAGTAGTAGTACTGTTATGGATAACATTTGTACACCGTTTGGAAAATAATAGAGTTGAGAAAACCCTGCCCTCAGGTTTGCAGCACCTGAGGAAAAGCAGACACAGAGGGAAAAGGAAAACATAAAACTCCTGCTGCTATTACTCAATGGATTGTTTAAACCAGGAAAAGTTTGAGTCCACCTTTGAGACTTCTCAGCTTGATAAGTTAGGACAAAGATCGCAATGTCTTGCTTACCGTTTCTTGTTATCTCTTCTTTTTTATCTCTCTTTCTCAGATGCTGTAAGAAGCATTAACATCACAGGCTCCACCGAAGCCCACGTGATGGAAAACTTAAATTTATCTCTGCATATCCAGGGGAGGTAAGCAATGTTTTTTTAAGAAATCCAAAACATCTGCAGCTATTTTCCCCAAGTTGTACTCTTTGCATCTCTTCTTGGAATAGTACAGGTAGTCCTCATTTAACGACCACAACTGGGACTGGAATTTCATTAAGCGAATCTGACCTGATTTTATGACCATTTTTGCAGCGGTCGTTAAGTGAACCACTGCCATCATTAAGTGAATCGGATGGTCGTTAAGTGAATCACGCGGTTCCCCATTGATTTTGCTTGCTGGAAGCTGGCTGGGAAGGTTGAAAATAGCGAACATGTGACTGTGGGATGCTGCGACGGTCGTAAAATGTGAACTGGTCGCCAAGCACCCAAATCGCGATCACGTGATCGTAGGGTACTGCGACGGTCGTAAGTGCAAGGACCAGTCATAAGTCAGGTTTTAGCGCCATCGTAAGTCCAAACCGTCGCTAAACGAATAGTTGTTAAAGACTACCTGTGGTCTCCTTTTTTAGGCACAGGGAACAGAAAACGCATGATTGTTGATCAGGCTGCTCTCCTCCAAGGATTGTTAATGTTTGCAGTCCGACTCGGGGTTGAAACGACACGGTTCATCTCTTAATTCGGTTGAGCAAAGGGCTCAACCTGCCGCTTTTTCAAAACATTCCAGCACAGTATATAAAAAAAAAGCCTTCTCTCCAGGCAAAACATCTCCCCAAATCACCCGCGAGAAATCTGGCCCGCTCTCCCCGGCGATTTTTGCAAGGCAAGGAGCAGAAACCCAGGGCAGCTGTTGGCATAAGTCGGCCCAACGTTCCCAACAGGCACCTGGTAGCACTTTGCCCTTGCAACGGCGACCCGGGGTTGGCCGGGGGAGGCCCGCCTGCTTGAAGATCTGGGGCCGGAAGCGTCGCGAGGCGCTGCCCCCGCGACGGGTTGAGAAATGCTGGGGGGAGGCCGACGGCTCTCCAGGTGGGCTCCCGGCTCCTGCCATCCCAGCAGCCTGGCCAGTGGTCAGGTAGGAGGGGAGTTGGGGGGGGTCCAGACCCACTTGGAGGGCCATCAAGCCCCCTCCCCTGAGCAAAAGAGAACTCGCTGTTCTTTGCACTCTCTCGTTTCCAGTCCCCCCCTGAGTTTATGCTGGTTAATCAAGACGGAGTGTATCCCGCTTGGAGGAGACCAGTGCCACCTAGTGGTGACGAACAGCACGCGATACTATCTGAACCACACCTTCAGCAACGCTGGACAATATTGCCTTAGCGTCCGCGTGGAGAACCGGGTGAACATCTTGCAGTCCTACCAGGAGATTCAGATAAGGCCATCGGGTGAGAGTTGGGTGGCACCTATGGGGCTCCCTTTGCATATGCACCCTGTTTCTTCCCCGTTTTGATTTCCTCCTCTTCCTCCCCACCTGGGATACCTTTGGCTTGAGGGCAAGATCTTTATATGGAGGTCAAAGCCTCACGGCAGAATGGAAGTCCCAATGGTTTAAAAAAAGGCATGTGCTTCCACCTGGTGGTCAATAGCGGTAATAACACCACATTGGTTATGCGTTGTAAAAATAGGGCAAAAACCCACCCCCTTGGAAGTCACATAACAGCTTGTATGTGGGGGATGTAATGGTCCGTGGGAATGACCTTGGGAGACAGGAGCGAGAGCCACAGACTAGGCAACGGTCAGATAAGAGGCAGCTGAGCCTACAGAAGGAATGGGGACATGGCAAACGTCTCAGAAGGGACCCTCCCTAGTTTCTTGGACAGTAAAGGCGAAGGGGGGAGAGATGTACTGAAATATAGTATCTACAAGGGGAAAAAGGAATCAACAAGATAGCACCGCTAGTGCTCAGTGTATCTATGATTAGAAATTAACTGTGGGAAACATTAAATTACATTTAAGTACCTTAAATGGGTCTAACAATGGAAGTAAGAATTTAAATCTCCAAGGTAAGTGCCAAAATCTCCACTATTTGTTGTTCAAAATACACAAAAAAGGAAAAGAGAGAAAAAAAAACCCTACTAAAACATTATAGATAAACATTAGTTTCTAACTTCCCTTTTCTGAGAGTTTAAGTCCACACGTCTTAACGTTCCCGAACGTGCTGGCTGGGGAATTCTGGGAGTTGCAGTCCACCCATCTTAAAGCTGCCGAGGTTGAGAAACAGCGTCTAAGCCCAGCCTACCCCACAGCGTTACCGTTTGAGGGGGATGGCAAAAATCAGGGAGAGGGTGCTATCTTGCTTCGAGCCTCTGGAAGAAAAAGGGAGGTGGGGGAATGTAAATCTAGCAAATAATAAATATAACATGTTAAGGTATCCTTCTCTTGACCTTGGAAGCTTGACTCGGCTATCACAGTCCTTGGAATTGAGAGGAACCTGGCTCATCTGTGAACGTTTGCAAGCAAAGCCTTGCCTAAGGGACACCTGCCGAAGGCTGCTGGTTTGACCCCACGGTTTTCCCTTCTGTCCTTCAACAGGCATCCACCCAGCTTCCTTTGTCCTGCCCTGCATCATCCTTTTACCGGCCACCCTGGGTTTAGCCGTCTACGTGACCTTTCGTAACACCGTGCAGCAGAAGGACCTGGTGGAGGTAAGCAATCTTTAGTTTCCTTGACCTGAACCAGCAAACATCGATCATTCTTTTGGAAATCTCTTCCCAGACGTTCCCACCCAAGATCTAAGGCTTCATCCTGTGCTGCCCCCCAAATGCAACCCTAGTTTTAAACAAGGACTTCTCAGGGCCATCTTGGTAGATGCTTACCGTACGCTAGAGTTGTTCGGGGGAAAGGCGTATCTGAAAGGTACAGCCTAGGCCAGTGTTCCTCAGCCTTGGCCACTTTCAGATGGGTGGACTTCAACTCCCAGAATTCCCCAGCCAGCTTTGAATGTTGGGAGTTGAAGTCCACACATCTTAAAGTGGCCAAGGTTGAGGAACACTGGCCCTAGACTTTGTGTGCTGGGGGGTCACAGGTTCAATTCCATGTAGATTTTGAAAGGAACGGTCCCTTCTTCAAGATTCAAAGGGACAAAATCAGCCCGGGTTAGCAGAGAGTTAATTCTCCAGCAACTGTAGCTTGAATCATGTCAACTGGATTTCTATTTCTCAGTGGAAACGTTTCGCTCCTTATCCAAGAAGCTTCTTCAGTCTGAGCAAAGTTAGTAAGGGAATCCTTAAATATGTTTCTAGGGTGGCTGTTTATGATTATGAGGCTGATTATGCCTCAGGCACAATCTTTCCCCTATTTTCCTTCCTGCTTTGTCTTCTGTGCCTAGGAAGATTAAGACCATTTCGCAAGCTCAACAGCAGCATGGTAATCTCAACAATCCTCCTTTGGATGATAAAGGGACTTAGAAATAAACATCTCAAATAACCATGACCTAGCCCCAGGTGCAAGGTCACACAGCCACCCTAGAAACATATTTAAGGATTCCCTTACTAACTTTGCTCAGACTGAAGAAGCTTCTTGGATAAGGAGCGAAACGTTTCCACTGAGAAATAGAAATCCAGTTGACATGATTCAAGCTACAGACAATTCCACCTGGATGACTGAGAACCTTCATAGACATATTTCTCCAGCAACTGTGTTTCTCCAAGGTCCAACAGAGATTTCGTCTTGCTGCTGAGTTACAGGTTGCCGATTTTGACTTCTCCCCCGTGTCCACCAAGAAGCCATCCAGCACCAGATGGAGCTGTGGGCAACTCTGCTGCAAAACCTGCTTCCTTCAGTTGTCTCCGGAACGTTGCAGCACGGCCAAAGAGCACCATCGCCTCCTTCAGCCCCTGTGCAAATCCAGTCAGTTGTACAGCACCTGAGAGACCCCAAACAACGTATCGCTTGGGTCCAATGAGGTCTGCCGTGCACGCCAAGTTCTTCATGGATAATCAGAGGCTTTGCCAACATGGGTGACGAAGCAGTCATTCAGCGGCAGATGTGTTGGATGTTCCAGCAAATCAGCATGCCTCATTAGCATATGGGTGATTGCTCTAGGAGGCAAACTCTCTATGTGCTTCTTCCTGAGGAAGCTGTTTGTTGCTCCTCCCACTTCCTTTTTTTCTCTCTCTGCCTTTTCCACCATCAGAGGAAGAAGCATGTTGCTGAGCTCCTCTCTACCTTGAGGCCATGCGGCCTAGAATCAGGAGGTTTTTCCCCCTTTCTACATGCAGCCCCTGGCAGCAAAGAGGGCCAGGGGTCTAAAAACAGTTTAGGGAACCAAAGAAAGAAGAATCATTCCTAACAGAATGGATGTAACTGTAACTGGACAAAATAAACGTAAAAACTCTCTTGTACTTACTTTTGTAACCTACTTTGTCTAAGCGTGTGATTCTTTATGCTTGGGTGGGCTATATGCTTAAGATCAATAACATAAATCTCTCTAGCATGCTCATTAATGCTATTGTTGATAATATTCCTTTCTGTGCACTTATTGCCTTGCTGCATTAAGCTCTGCTCCATTCAGTGGTCCTAAAAGTCCACTAATGGCCATCAAGATGATTAATCAGCTGTCCAGAAAGAGAGCAAGCTTAACGCTGTCACCATGCCAAAATCAGCCTTACAGCCCTTGGAGAAAGAGGCTTCTGTTTTTCCACCTTATGCTCAGGATGCTTGAAATTTTCTTGGTCATTTCTCTTGTGGGAATTTGAGAGCTGATTTAATGATGGCCGGTGCCAAGAAGGGAGTTTAACTGGTGCAGCTATTTTTGATTATCCATCTCTCCCTATCATTCTGTAGGCTCCAATATCTATACTTTCTAAACTTGAAAAGCACCCCGGGAGCAGTTCTTTTTTAACATGTTTCCTTGGACCATGATAAAAGCATGGGAAGCTAGAGAAACTGTAGGATATTAGAGAGAGGGCTGTATAATAAACAGCAGGACATTCACATCCAGGCTTCAGAGAAATCCGGATCAGTGATAGCCCATTATTAAAATTATTAAAAATTTCACCCAAATGTTCTCTGGGGAAAAAAATCCCTTTGAAGTGATTGTTCCACATCATATGAATTGCAGTGGTAGTTTTTTTAAAAAGAGAATAAAAAAAAAACAGTACATTTTTAACTTGGCACTACGGGGAAAAAAAATTACAAGTTCTAGTCCTGTTTACTCAGAAGTAATTCTCATCCTGTTCAGCGGCATTCATTCAACATGAAGCAGCCTAAATGACTTTTTAAAAAATTGCTGAGAAGATGCATGCATTGTACGACAGGGCCCCTGCCAGACATTAATGCATATACATTAAGTTTTATTCATAATTTAAAATAATAATATACCCAGGCACTCAAGGGCCACAAAATACATCCTTGACTTTTACCCACAGCTTCTGGGTCAGTGTTTCTCAACCTTGGCCACTTTAAGACGTGTGGACTTCAACTCCCAGAATTCCCCAGCCAGCCTGGCTGAGGAATTCTGGGAGTTGAAGTCCACACGTCTTAAAGTGGCCGTGGTTGAGAAACACTACTCTGGGTATACCCTTGCAATAAAGATATTCAAAATGCTTCTGAAGGAGCAGGGTCAATAGAAACACTATTTGGGATGGAAATGGACGCAGATCTGTTTGGGATCGGCCTTATGCGTCAAGAAGGAGCTATCTGAATCTGCTTATGCTGTTGATGAAATGTCAGGTGAGGTTCCTCGTTTAATTTCTATCATCCCTGGAAATGAAGCTTTCTGGCAGGCAAACCAATACTTTTTGGCCAAGGATGGAATTTAATCAGAAACCACAATCCCCCCTTGGCTATCCTCCACTGGAAAAATTGTTGGCAGAGAGATAATCTTGCCACCTGTCCCTAAAAAGAATTAGATTGACAATAGATAGACAAATCTCAGCTTTGTTGCAGAGAATAAATTACATTTAAATGGAGGGGGGAAACTCCTCCAGTGCCCCATATTCATACTTTTACAGTACAGGTAGTCCTCCATTAACAACCACAATTGGGACTGGAATTTTGGTTGCTCAGCGAAGCGGTCATTAAGTGAATCCAACCCAACTTTACAACCTCTTTTGCAGCGGTTGTTAAGCGAATCGCTGTGAGCATTAAGCAAACCACATGGTCCTTAAGAGAGTCATGCGGTTGGTTCCTCATTGATTTTGCTTGCCAGAAGCCGGCCGGGAAGGTCGAAAATGGTGATCACATTACCACGGGACACTGCGACGGTGATAAATGCAAACCGGTTGCCAACTGCCCAAATCATGATCACATGACTGTGGGGATGCTGTGACGGTTGTAAGTGTGAGGACCAGTTGTAATTTGATTTTTTCAGCACCGTCATAAGTCCGAACCACTGACAGAACGTTTGAAGTGTTTCCAAGTTTCTTCCCCATCCACATATTTTTTTAAATACTGTATATTTCAAGGAAATTGAAAGTGTTGCTCGTTAGCCAAGCGTGTCCTTATGGCTTTGAGCTCTAGCCAGCCCAGTGAAAGAAATATTGGGAATTGTCTAAAACCTGAGAGAATCCCGTACAGCTTGCTGCAAGAGATTCAGGTTTTAGACAGTTCCCAATATTTCAGGTTGGGGATTGCCAAGCGTGGGCTGATTTCGTTTTTATTAAAGCCCATCACTGGCGAAACGTGTTGGCTTGCCTGTTAGAAGCTTTGGATGAGACAAATCAGGTCGAATGGAGAAACGAAGGCCGCCGTGAGATTCAGGGCTGAATTTAAGGGTTAGAGGCGCTTTTGGATGCTCGTTTCGGGACGGCACGATTTTTGGCCCAGGATAGATCGGTTAGGATCACAAATATCACAAATCACAGCTTGCTTAACACCCCAATACCACAACGGGGTGACTTCATACATCTGGCCAAGTCATAAACCATTGTTTGCAACCCATCACGGCTGGAATCACATGCCATACCACGGTGCAATTTGTATGCTAACCACAATTGACTGGATTCATACATCATGTTATGCTGCAAAACCACAATTTACAACCTACGAAGGCAGTTTCATACATTGTACCAAGACCAACTTTGGTACCGTGGTTTTTTGACTCAGCCACAATTGGATGTTTGCACAGCAGGCAAGCCATCGGCGGAGGTTTAGAAACCATAATGGCTGGTTTCACATAACACGCAGGCCGCAAACAATGCTGCATTATGGCTTGCGTCTGTTGTGTGGAGCACGCAGTAAAGTGATGTGCTAGAAAGCAGCACCCCGGGTACGTGACACCAAATACACAAACTCAGAAGGCCATATTTCGCCCAGAAAAAATAATCGAAGCAAAGAGAAACCACATAACATTTGCTCTCAAATTTAGCAGCTGGCAAAACTTGGCTGGGCTCAGAGGAATTACTAGCTGGTTGGGTGACCCCAAGAAAATCTCAGGGCTCCAGGCTGGGCTGGGAAGCCCATGGCAACATCCAGCCATTTCATGTTATTGATAAGAAAACATCATTTATGATATCCATGAAGGAGACTCTGATCAGAGAAGATAAACACCATCCGCCATCCTGTTATCTGACCATCCAGACATATAAAAACCATACAGGTAGTCCTCGCTCAATGACCACAATTGGGACCAGGCTTTTGGTTGCTAAGTGGTCATTAAGCGAATCCGACCCGATTTTACGACCCTTTTTGCCACTGTCGTTAAGTGAATCACTGTGGGCGTTAAGTGAAGCACGTGGTCATTAAGCGAATCATGCGGCTCCCCACTGATTTTGCTTGCCAGAAGCTGGCCGGGAAGGTAGAAAATGGTGATCATGTGACCACAGGTTACTGCGATGGTCATAAATGCGAACCGGTTGCTAAGCATCCAAATTGTGATCACGTGACTGTGAGGACGCTGCGACGGTTGTAAGCGGGAGGACAGGTTGTAAGTCGGTTTTTTCAGCACCATCATAAGTCCAAATTGTCACTAAACGAATGGTTCAGCACCAGGGCCAGCAGAGAAAGAGCAGCATGAAAGTAGTGTTATGCAAATCCAAAAGGGCTGGAGCTTGATGGCACATGTCAGGCCTGCATTATCTGGGGTAATAGAACATAAACCGGACCTTGGGAATGGGAGGAGGAATTTCAAAAAAAGATTACTCAATCCGGGAAAGAAAAAAGCACGAAAACAACGCTCAAAACAACCCGCCTTGATTTTGTTTGGTATAAGATGGGGTAGAGAGAAAATCTGACAAGCTTTCAAGATTCTGTTATTACACTCTGCAACAGCGAAGAGCATTCATGGAACACCTGTGTAACGGCATGTGGGAAAGACCTTGGGAGACGGGCAAAGAGACGCTGCCAAGGGAACAGTCAGATAAGAGACGGCAGAGCCCGCAGCCGCATAATGGGTGGAGCAAGAGGCTCAGAAGGGACCCTCCCTAGTTTCTCGGGCTGTAAAGGAGACAGCAGGAGAATTGTACTTTCAGACTTGCAAGATTCTGCCAGTGTAGCTTTACAATCAAGTAGAATCAGCTCATCTGGTCATGATTCCTATCTGGTTTACCCCGCAAGGCCAACACCCTGCCCCTCCTGTGGCCTACCTCAGAGGGCTGACATCTACCTTGAACGATCAACCTTCAGCCAAACTGATTATGTCTATCCTTGTTACGCTAAGAAAAAAAATTGGAATGGTTCACAAAACCAGTCGGGCATGCTGGATTTGGTCTGTCTGATCCTGAGAACTCTCTCCTCTATCCACCCGGAGTGTTTTATGTTGATAAGGAGTATGCATTCTACAATTTTGCCAGCAGAGGACACTCTTGCATAAGAATGCCTGGGCAGAAAGTTGAATGACCCAGTTGGCCATTGTTTGCAGACTGGACAATTGTAGTCAACAATTGAGTACAACAATTGTACTCAAACCTGTTTGCTCACCCCCTTCTCCGTCCTCCTTAGAGGATCTACCGTCTTTCCACAAGACTGCAGATTATTTACATTTGAAGTAGACTCAGGATAAAACCACCCTTAATACTTAGGATCTGCTGTATTCCCAAGTTTATGATTTAAAGAAAAGGAACGCTAAGGGGGCGAATGTTGTGGTGGGATGCTCAAAATTTGGGAAGGAGTGAAGGGGGGAGTTTGCAACCAAGACTCTGCATTTCAAAGGCATCCTGCAACTACACACACACACACACACACACACACACCTCTTTACAACTATTTCAGAAATACTCAAAACCTGGGCTGGATTTGCCTCAATCAAAGGAGTGCCCTGCCAGAACACTGAGACACAGATGGGGTGCCTGGATGCCTCGAGAGAAGGATACAGATAAAGCAGAGCATCCAAGTAGATTTCTAGAGAAGCCCCATTAGCTTTGTCAACCTCAGAAAAGAAAGGCAATCAGGTTAGCCCCCATGCATTTTGCATGAACTAGAAGCGAAAGAGAGCAGGAGTGTGTGCGTGTATTCCTCGCCAAGGGCAGGTCTCAGCAGGGAAATTTTAACATATAAATATTACTTAATCAGGATTCTAATGACCCAGACAATTGAAAGGACCTCACTGCGTTCCCCTGTTCACTTCTCCGTTGGCGTCGGCACTGGCGGATTGTTCCTGTCCCAAATTCGGGGTTTCGCTGGCATTTTTGCCTACACCAGGAGATCAAGGAGAAGGAGGAGAAAATTGGGACATTAGTGATTGCAGCTGCCTTAAAGCCCACTTACCATAGTGGAAAATAGATGTGGTTCAGGGTTGAATTGTTGGGTGCTCAGCATTTCTTGAGCTTGCTTTGCTGATAATCTTACTAGCCTGGTAATAAAACATCTATAGAAAGAGAAGCAAGTTCAAAGAATCGCAAGAAGCCAGCAATTAATGCAATTAAAAAAAGTACAGCTGTGACCTGCAACTCTGGGGTCTTATATTTGTTCCGTATTAATTAAAAAATTGTTTAAACATTATAGCTGGACATGCAGAGCTAGGATTATATTGTCCAAAGATTCATTTATTATTTATTCATTTATACATACACACACACACACAATTTTCTATTAAACCCAGTCTGAGACCTTTATAATGGCCTTTTCCTCTTTTCAATTTCTGTTTCATTTGCTTTCTAAATTCTGTTGCCAGAACCCAGAGGGCTAAGATTTCCACAAATTCTTAATCCTTCCTTGAACTGCAGCTAGACCCATGTTTGACCCACTTCTCTCCCCGCCAGTGAGAAAGTCACACAAAGTTAGGAGAAATGCACTGAATGACCCTTCAGAGCAGTGTTTCTCAACCTTGGCAACTTTAAGATGCGTGGACTTCAACTCCACCATGCCTCAGCCATGCCGGCTGGGGAATTCTGGGAGTTGAAGTCCACGCATCTTAAAGTTGCCAAGGTTGAGAAGTACTGATTCAGAGAATATATCTGCATCTGTTTCCATAGTAATGATTTATTGCACAACTGACAGAACATCATTTCAAGGAATTTTACAAATGCCACTTAAAACGCTGTCAAATACTGTTTTGGGGGGCTAAACGAGAATACCCTGGGTTGGCTAGGGATTATGGTTGACAACACCTGGCATATCTGAGGCACCAGTTTAGAGACGCCTGTTTTGAACTCCGGCCTGCTCTCTTCATGTATAAAGAGGTCAAGTTTTCAAAGGTATCAGCCTTAAACCAGAACATGATTTGCACACTTAATCCAGGGCTGGCTTAATTTACTCAACCTGCCATGCGCGCTATGTTCACAGAATGGCTCAAACCACGGTTAGCCGGTTGAATTTACCCCGTTGCTAGAGTGTGCGCCACACAACGCACCTGACGCTAACTTAACTGCCTTGGCTAATGAGCCATAAGCCAGCCAACTCTATTTCAGCCCAGAGTCTTTTCAAACTCTTTGGGGCTTTGGGTGATGATGTGCCAACTCTGCCCAAGACAGACAAAATTCAACCCCGCTGTATTTTTAAATATATTTGTTTTGTGGCCTGGAATGGAGAAGCCATGTTCCATCTGATGGTTCCAAATTTATTTATTTATTTATTTATTTATTTATTTATTTATTTATTTATTTATTTACTATCCCGCCTTTATTATTTTGATAAATATCTCAAGGCGGCAAACATACCTAATACCCCTTCCTCCTCCTATTTTCCCCACAACAACAACCCTGTGAGGTGAGTTGGGCTGAGAGCGCGCGACTGGCCCAAGGTCACCCAGCCGGCTTTCGTGCCTAAGGCGGGACTAGAACTCTCAGTCTCCTGGTTTGCCACTGGCTCCTTCCTAGGGCTGAGAGAGAGCGACTGGCCCAGGGTCACCCAGCCGGCTTTCATGCCTAAGGCGGGACTAGAACTCTCCGTCTCCTGGTTTGCCACTGGCTCCTTCCTAGGGCTGAGAGAGAGCGACTGGCCCAGGGTCACCCAGCCGGCTTTCATGCCTAAGGCGGGACTAGAACTCTCCGTCTCCTGGTTTGCCACTGGCTCCTTCCTAGGGCTGAGAGAGAGCGACTGGCCCAGGGTCACCCAGCCGGCTTTCATGCCTAAGGCGGGACTAGAACTCATAGTCTCCTGGGTTGCCACTGGCTCCTTCCTAGGGCTGAGAAAGGGTGACTGGCCCAAGGTCACCCAGCCGGCTTTCATGCCTAAGGCGGGACTAGAACTCTCAGTCTCCTGGTTTGCCATTGGCTCCTTCCTAGGGCTGAGAGACAGGGACTTGCCCAAGGTCACCCAGCCAGCTTTCATGCCTAAGGCAGGACTAGAACTCTCAGTCTCCTGGTTTCTAGCCCGTTGCCTTAACCACTAGATCTGTTGTATGGAATCCCTCCACACTCAGGGCAAATGGCATCTTTGACTTTTTCCAATGCACTTGCATGTACTTTGCATCTTGACCCAGCCAATCCAACCTTTGCCCCGGGACACTCCAGTCTGGCGTTCTCTGATGCAATGATGGCTTATAACTGACAAGATGACTAAATGGATGGTTCCCTACCCACTTACCGGAGATTCATAATCCAGTCTGTCTGGCCTGAAAAGTCAGATTTATTGCGAAATCCCACATGAAAAATTACTTCTCTTCCCCACCCCGCTCCCATACCGCAAAGTTCAAGGCAATTATAAAGTGCATCTTTATGTGGAAATCGTGTCTGTCAAATCGCACGCAGCATGCAGCAGCTTGTAGAAAATGAAAAAAAGAGACAGAGAGAAAGGGAAGGTTCAAAAATATCCATACATTAACATTAAGTCTTCTCTGAAACAGGAAAGAAAAAAAAAAGATTTCACAATGTCTCATGTTAATGCGACAGATCCTGGGCAACATTATTGTTTTTTTGCTTATTAGGGCCTGCCTCGATTGAAGAGAACGCATTTTCAATTGGTTTAAATCTAAGACATATTTAAGGCCAAGTTTGCACACTCGAAAATGCTATTCTGTTAAAAGAGCAGGGAGGGTCTAATGGGAGTGTGCAAGAGAACCGACTGGGAGTGCAATAAATAATAAATTAACTGAAGACTCTCTCCTTCTTTCTTGCAATCTGAGGAAATCCCTCCAACGATGGGGGGAAAAAATGTCTTGGCCAAAACAGTGGGTATAGGGAAAGCATTTTCGTAGTGGAGAATATTAAGTCTGTTATCTGTTTTATTCCTGGCTTGTTTAAATGTGCAACCAGAGAAAACATAGGCAATTCATGGAGGACGACTGAGATGGCAAAGCCATCCAAAAAGAACGTTTGTGCAGTTCAGAAATTCAGTGCCCACCAAAGGCATGTTTTAGCAGCTGGCACACAAAGGGGGTGACAAAATAGAAAATATAGTAAGTAGGGCCAGATCTAAATGGTTGTCATATTCCACCCGTGTATCAATTGTCTCATTCATGGAATGTACAAGATGCAATTCTGAAGTTGTTTTTTTTTCTCTCTCTCTCCAAATTTGGTTTTTTCCCTGAATCTTTTCATAACTGTTCTTTGCAAGTGGGTGAAGAAGAAGGCAGATGTGGCTTCTATGTGCTACCAGTGACAGTATATTTTGAAGTTTCAGGAGTTGTGCTTGTTTTTTATAACTCATGGGGCAAGGCTAGGACATGCCGCCAGGAAAAACACACGCTGATGTGAGAAATTGTGGGGAGGTGGGAAAGGAACGGAAGTGAGTCGATAGAACAATTCTACAAAAGATTTTTTCAAAAGTTAGTAGAATTGGAAGAAGGCGAGATATTTGTCTTCAGAGACAGGAACAGTGTTAGATCTGAATTTAGATACATCATCCCAAAAGAGGAGAGGTGAGAAGTTTCCGCAAAAGGTGTTCCAATTTATGGATGAACGGGCACAGTTACAGGTAGTCCTCGCTTAACAACCACAATTGGGACCAGAATTTCAGTTGCTAAGCGAAGCAGTCATTAAGCGAATCCGACCCAATTTTATGACCTTCCTTGCGGCGGTTTTTAAGCGAATCACTGTGGGCGTTAAGTGAACCACATGGTTGTTAAGTTAATCATGTGGTTCCCCATTGATTTTGCCTGCCAGAAGCTGGCTGACGTGGTCGAAAATGGTGATCACGTGACCATGGGATGCTGTGACGGTCATAAATGTGAACTGGTTGCCAAGCACCCAAATCGTGATCACGTGACCGCGGGGACACTGCGATAGTCATAAGTGCGAGAACCAGTCGTAAGTCGTTTTTTTCAACACGGTTGTAAGTCCGAACTGTCACTAAACAAATGGTTGTTAAGTGAGGACTACTTGTAGTAAATATCTGTCCATACAGAGACTGCAAAACCTGACAAAGAGAGACTACATCTTTTTCTCGGCCTCTGTCACCCTCCAGTTATGCGCTGGGCCCCCAAGACTTCAACCCCATCTATTAAAGAGGTAGGCATTTTTCCAATGCCATCTGCGGATCATAATCCAATATGAATAACATGGCGCTTGGCATGCTTTATCTTTTACTAAGATTATAGTGAGCATTAATTGTATAACTTCAGTCAATATCTGTCCGTTTGTAGATATTACCATTTTTGAACATATACCTTATAATAATGATAAAGAAATAATTGAGAGACAGGAGGTGAATCTCTTAGCAGTTTATCTCAAGAACAGCAACTTTGGAGAAAAATCTGGGAAGAAGCATGTCAAGGTATTGAAAGAGATTCTGCCTGAAGCTCACTATAAATGAGGGGAGGAAATACTTATTACAATTCCCAAGATTCTGCCTTTACCCCAAACTAGGACTGAAGATGCCTTCCTAAAATCTTGCTTCCAATCACATGAGGTTTGAAAACCACGATGTTTCCTCTCCTTCCTTCCTTCCTTCCTTCCTTCCTTCCTTCCTCCCTCCCTTCCTTCCTCCCTCCCTCCCCTCCCCTCCCCTCCCCTTCCCTATTTAAAAAACATTTAAAAAAACATTTAAAAAACATTTTAAAGGGAAATCATCAAAGCTGCATCTTGTGCCAGACACTTTTCTTGTATCAGACCAAGAAAGGCATCTCTGAATTATAGTTCTCTTTCAAACCTGCCACATGACTCTGTGTTTGGACAGCCTTGTTGCTAATTCCAGAAAGTATCAGCATTTGCCAACCATTTTGCACATTCCAAAAGTTTCTTGGACAACGAGGAAACAAGGCTCACCCAGAAAGAAAAATATTTCAAACATCTGTAAGAGCGGGTAGAGGGGATCATCAAAAGCATTGCCGGCAGAATGTTATATTTAAACTGTGTTAATAAAAATAAAATGAAAACGTGTTACAAGGATCTGACTGTGCTTCAGTTTGATTCTTATCAACAGTCATCCATGGAGGAGGAAAGCTTAAAAAGGAAAGAGAGCTGCTAGCATGTGTTACCAATTGAATTTAATATTTTATGAGCAGAGGGAAAGTCTACGCAGTCCTCTGGCCCCGGATCACCAAACAGAAGAAAGACAACATCAGGTTTAAAAATCTGTCTCTAACCTGATGCGCCTGACACCTGTTGGGATGGTACCGCTCAGAATGCCTAAGTGGCAGGATCGTAGATTTGCAAGCAATCTCGGGCCAATATGCTTAGAGGGTGCCAGCTTGGGGAGATCTGGGTTGAATATGATGCAAAAGAGAGACACTTCTAAACATCTTCCAGGGAAACCTCCCTTTCTACATCAGCTGGGTCACATCTGGAATTTTGAGAGGATCTGCTAAGGAACAAGGGTGTTCTCCAAAGTGGTCTTGGGAATTGATTATTATAGTTGTTCTAAATTCTAAACAGAGGAAGGCAGTGACTCAGCATCTTAGCACCTCATTTACAATAAATTCTACATTGATAGAATCTTGCAAGTCTGAAAGTACAATCCTCCCCCCCCCATCTCCTTTACAGCCCGAGAAACTAGGGAGGGTCCCTTCTGAGCCTCTTGCCCTGCCCACTATCTAGCTGTGGGCTCAGCTGCCTTTTATCTGACCGTTCCCTTGGCTGCGTCTCTTTGCCCTGTCTCCCAAGGTCTTTCCCACATACCATTACAGAGGAGTACCCCAGTTTGCAGGAAGTCAGCACATGAGTCCTGTTGACTCTGCCCCTTCCGTGCCCAGAAACCAGCTGTTTCTTAATTTAGACAGCACCCTGCTGGGGTCAAAATGTAGGGAGAACAGGTGTACTTATAAAATGGTAGAGCTGGCCAATCAGAAAAAAATACTTCTTTCCCAGAAGTCAACTCTGAGGTAGGCTAACCATATGTCCCATTTTGAACGGGACAGTCCCGTTTTTTTAGCATTTTTCAACCGTCCCGTCGTTTCGATAAAAATCTCAATTTTGTCCCGTTTTTTAAACCCAGCGGGAATGGCATGGAAGGAGGATCTGAGCCGTAGCTGCCTATTGGAGGCAGCCCAGAAGAGGAAGCCCTCCCGCCTATCAGCGCGCGGCAAAGGAGGGACCGGAGGGCGGGGTTTGCAGGCGGGAGCCAATTGCGCAGACCGGGGGCAGGGTTTGCAGGCGGGAGCCAATTGCATGGACCAGGGGGCGGGGTTTGCAGGTGGGAGCCAATAGCACGGACCAGGGGGTGGGGACCCCTGTCTTTTTCATGAATACGGAATATTACATAAGACCCGGTCCCGTTTTGCCATCCCAATGTCCCGTTTTTGTCTCAAGGAAATATGGTCAGCCTACTCTGAGGTTGTTCCCTGGCACCCCAGTCTCCTTTGGCCTTTTTCCGGAGCCCACCTTCAAACCAAACCCCTTTTATTTCCTGACAAAGCTGAGACCTAGAAGTACATTGGCCCACAGAAATTCTGCAAAGACTGGTACTTCACTTCCCAGCAAGTTAGCTACGGATTTCATTTATCCCTTTTAAATAAAGAATCCAGTTATGACTATCTTCCCACGCCTTAATTTCTGCTGCCCACCTCATAACAGCTTTTCTCATTTTATAAACTCTCTCTAAAGATTGCTAATTCTTCTGCGCCCTTCTCCAATTTAAAGCAAAATCTCATCATAAAAGGAGGATAAATCAGCTCCGGAAAGACTCAGCACACGTCACTATTCTGAACAGTTTCATTTCAGCTAATCACAACAAGCTGGAGAGTTTTCTAATTAAGCCTGACCCCTGATGTTCACCCTCAGATGAGTCTGTGTCGAGAATGTGTGTGAGAATGTGCAAGCGCACCAGTGAATTCTGGGCCTTTCCCCCGCCCCTCCCCATTTGTATTGCCAGGGGAAGCAGCTAATCTTACACACAAGTTTTTCTGCCCCTGGAACCAGTGAATCTGGGAAGTAATGAGGCAGTGGACTTCAAATGCGCCATCTTGTAATGTTCTTCGCTGAACTTCTCGTGACCCCCCGTTTGGACTACTGCAACGCGCTCTACATGGGGCTGCCCTTGAAGAGCATTCGGAAGCTTCAGCTGGTACAGAATGCAGCTGCCCGAGTGGTAAATAGTGTCGGCTACTCGGCACACGTAACACCACTGCTGCGGGGGCTGCATTCGTTGCCGGTGTGTTTCCGGGTGCAATTCAAGGGGCTGGTTGTCACCTTTAAAGCCCTTCACGGCTTGGAACTGGGTTACCCGAGGGACCATCTTTTCCCACTTGTTTCTGCCCATCCAATCCAGTCTGGCACGATGGGCATGCTCCGGGTCCCGTCAACCAAGGAATGTTGGCTGGCGGGGACCAGGAGACGTGCCTTTTCTGCTGTAGCGCCTGCCCTCTGGAACATCCTCCTGAGATTAGGATGGCCCCGACCCTTTTGGCTTTTCAGAAGGCCTTGAAGACCTGGCTTTGCGCCCGGGCCTGGGGCCCCGAGTGTGTGAAGGGCCCCGTTTCATGGTTGTGCTAACACCAATGGCTTTTAAGATATCTTGGCTGCTGTTTGCATTTAATTCCTTTTGTATTGTTTTAATTGTTTGACTGCTTTTATGACTGTTGGCCGCCCAGAGCCACTACTTTGAGATGGGTGGCTATTTAAATTGAATAAACAAACAAACAAACAAACAAACTTGTTCCCCCTTCAATATTGCTGAAGAAACACCAGCCGTGTTTCAAAGCTACTCCTCAAAACCCAGATTCTAAACAAGCTCATCTTATATTGGCACATAAATATTCAAGAAAGAAACTACCATTCGGTTCTCCTTACACACGACCTCTACCACTGATTCCACTCCTTGTGTGCTGGCATTTTTTTAATCACTCACCCCTGATGATGTTTGGGAAGTATAGAAATTATTTTCCCCCTCTTATGTGCCTACAGACCCACACACGAACACCGATCTGCATTCAGCACTAAGCTATAAACGATGGGTTATCCATCAGAATTGGATTGGTACATCACTCTAATAGAAGGAAAGAGAAGAAGAGGACAACCAACAGCAAGATGGATGGACACAATTACAGTGGTGATGGGTGCACCAATGTAAGACCTGAAGGACCAGGTTGGGGGCAGATTGTCCTGAAGTAGATCTATCTATGTGGTTGCTAAGAGCTGACACCGACTTGATGGCACATAATCAATCAATCAACTCTCATCACTCTAAGTCCAAATCCAGCTTGATGACCTAGCTTGATAGAAGAAGCGTTCCTGGACTTCATTTTGATGAGATGCTTTAGAAAGTATCCTGGACTTCAAAAAGGAAGAGTTACCTGTTGCAGTCATTCTTCTCTTGAGGCAGGGGTACAATCTGGTCTCCGTCTCTCAGTTCAGCATCATAATGAAACGTGACGTCAACAACAAAAGAGCAGGGGGGTTATGAACTGGCAAGCTCAATTTGGAAAAGTTAGACTGGCTGGAATATTAAAATGAGGATGCTCCTTCTTCTCTCTAGATCTACTCCAAAGGGGATTGGATAGATTTGCCTGTTGTGAACATAAACACATTTAATCACAGATAGTGGTAGGGGCGTGGTGGCTCAGTGGGTAAGACGCCAGGCTTGTCGATCGGAAGGTCGCAACTTCGGCGGTTCGAGACCTTTGGGATCACTGGGATGAAAAGGTGGAGGTGGCCTATGAAATGTTTTACTCTAAATTAATTATAGGCAAGTAAAAATATTTTAGTCAATTTTAAATAATCATCTACCTTATCATAAAGGTAAAAGGTAAAGGTTCCCCCCGCACATTTGTGCAGTCGTGTCCAACTCTAGGGGCCGGTGCTCATCTCCGTTTCTTAGCCGAAGAGCCAGCGTTGTCCGAAGATGCTTCCACGGTCATGTGGCCGGCATGATGCACGTGGAACCTATTCATTTACTTGCATTTGCATGCTTTCGAATTGCTAGGTTGGCAAGAGCTGGGGTGAGTGTGGGAGCTCACTCCGTCACGCGGGGCTAGGGTCTCGAACCTCTGAACTTGCAATCTTCCGATCGACAAGCCTGGTGTCTTACCCGCTGAGCCACCCTTATCATAGTCTGTGGCTTGAATCATGTCAACTGGATTTCTATTTTCTCAGTAGAAACGTTTCACTCCTTATCCAAGGAGCTTCTTCAGTCTGAGTAAAGTTAGTAAGGGAATCCTTAAATATGTTTCTAGGGTGGCTGTGTGACCTTACACCTGGGGTCATGGTTATATTGAGATGTTATTTTAAGTCCCTTTATCATCTAAAGAAGGATCGTTAAGATTACCCTGCTGCTGTTGAGCTTGCGAAATGGTCTTAATCTGTGCCTAGGAAGATTAAGACCATTTCGCAAGCTCAACAGCAGCAGGGTAATCTTAACGATCCTTCTTTAGATGATAAAGGGACTTAGAAACAAACATCTAAAAATAACCATGACCTAGCCCCAGGTGCAAGGTCACACAGCCACCCTAGAAACATATTTAAGGATTCCCTTACTAACTTTACTCAGACTGAAGAAGCTCCTTGGATAAGGAGTGAAACGTTTCTACTGAGAAAATAGAAATCCAGTTGACATGATTCAAGCCACAGAATGTTCCACCTGGATGACTGAGAACCTTCATCGACACCCTTATCATAGCTAATCTCAAAATGATAAGCAGAGTCAGACTTGGTTAGTAAATCACCAGGTGGTCAAGTCTACTGAAATCAATAAATTTATGTACTTTGACAATGTCATGGATAAGTCCTCCCAAATGCTTTGGGCTACAACTCCTATAATCCCAAGCTGTTGCATCTGCTGATTTGTGGAGCCATCAGGTTGTAGGCCTGACTGAGATTACACATGGGATGATGACTACAACACTGGGTAAAAATCAGATAAATTGCAAAGCATCAGTTGGTTACAGCTTTATTTATCTGCATTTCTTCCTACATCGAAGATGTTCTCCACATTGGGGTGTGCAATCAGAAAACCAGGAGCAGCATCTGCCAAAGGAATTATTATGTCCTTGACTCTAAACATTTGTTTGCTCTCCACACTTTGCGAATAAATTTCACAAGGAATCAAATTGATTTGCCTGAACGTTGTAAACACTTTTCAGCGTATGAGGTTTTCATGGACTGGAAGAATACAATTTGAAAACAATATGATTCATGGTCAACAAATGTTCCTCAGAGCTTCATCCTCTACACACAGCCATCACCCGAAGTACTCTTGGGCGGTTTCATACTTGTATAAATCCAATAGTGTCTTCTTAAAATTGGGAGGTGTGATTTATCAAACTATTTAATCTAGGCTTAAGATTTTGTTGTTGTTGTTGTTGTTCAGTTGTTTAGTCGTGTCTGACTCTTCGTGACCTCATGGACCATAGCACGCCAGGCCTTCCTGTCCTCCACTGTCTCCCAGAGTTTACTCAAATTCATGTTCGTTACATCGGTGATGCTATCTAACCATCTCATCCTCTGCCGTCCCCTTCTCCTTTTGCCTTCAGTATTTCCCAGCATCAGGGTCTTTTCCAGTGAGTCCTCTCTTCGCATTAGGTGGCCAAAGTATTTGAGCTTCAGCTTCAGCATCTGTCCTTCCAATGAGCAGTCAGGGTTGATTTCCTTTAGGATTGACTGATTTGACCGCCTTGCAGTCCAAGGGACTCTTAAGAGTCTTCTCCAGCACCACAGTTCAAAAGATTTAAGGCTTAATATTTACCCAATAGTTTAATCAATAGGAATGTCAGCATAGTATTGAACTCTGGACAAGTTTTCATGATACAGTACACAAAAATGCATCAGTTTTATCCTCCACCATATTAGAAATCATGAATTATGAGAGACGAAAGAGGGACAGACCTGCAACTTATGAAGATACTAGACCAGCCTTTGCTAAGCATCTATCCGCCCGATGTATTGGGATGACAGCTCCCATAATTCCCAATCACCATGGCCCTGGAAATTCTGGAAGTTGTAGCCCCAAATATCTGGAGGACACTGCTCCTCAGAACCAGTCCCCAATACTCTGTCAAGAATTGTCTGTTGCTCTCATGGGATGAGCTATGTTATTTCAATTTCTCAGTGAAGGACCTTCCAGAATGACTTTGGCTGGCTGGCCAGCTGGGAAGAAATATCACTCATATGAACTGAATTGTATTGGGAGGTCCATCTGCCTGAGCCCGCTGTCAGCCTCACATGTTCGTCTGCCATGTTTCTCTGAAAGCTGTACATGTGTGGATCGCTGGCCGTGCATTTCATAACTTTAAGACGCTAGCCTCCTTTTCGGCATTCCGGCCAGGAACTCCGATAAGCGCCTGCTCTCTCAACTCACATTCTGTCGGGAGCGGGGTTGCCTGGAGTGGGAACTGAATTGTTATGTCTTCACTGTGGCTGATGTCAGAGGGACGTTTTGATAATGCAGCCTTACGCGCGAAAGTCTTTATTCGAGGCTTCTCCTCGCCTGAAGTGCACTGATCCTGAATAAATGAATCTTTCAGGGTAATTGCCTGAGGGAGTTCTTGATTGGGAATTCTGGCACTGAGGGTCATCACACACACACAAGTTGAGATGCCAGGGCCACCGGCAGCTCTGAACCTCTATTTTCATAACCCCAGGCCCGACCATCACCACCGCCACTGCAGAAAACCAGTGACATGGTCAAAACCATCCCTTTTGAGTCTATGAAGGTTCTCAGTCATCCAGGTGGAATTGTCTGTAGCTTGAATCATGTCAACTGGATTTCTATTTTCTCAGTGGAAACGTTTCGCTCCTTATCCAAGGAGCTTCTTCCTTACCAACTTTGCTCAGACTAAAGAAGCTCCTTGGATAAGGAGCGAAACGTTTCCACTGAGAAAATAGAAATCCAGTTGACATGATTCAAGCTACAGTCTCAGTCTGCTGGTTTGCCATTGGCTCCTTCCTAGGGCTGAGAGCGTGTGACTGGCCCAAGGTCATCCAGCCAGCTTTCATGCCCAAGACGGGGCTAGAACTCGCAGACTCCTGGTTTGCCATTGGCTCCTTCCTAGGGCTGATAGAGAGGGACTGGTCCAAGGTCACCCAGCCGGCTTTCATGCCTGAGGCGGGACTAGAACTCTCAGTCTGCTGTCTATGAAGGTTCTCAGTCATCCAGGTGGAATTGTCTGTAGCTTGAATCATGTCAACTTTAACATCTCAATATAACCATGACCTAGCCCCAGGTGTAAGGTCACACAGCTACCTAGAAACATATTTAGGATTCCCTTACCAACTTTGCTCAGACTGAAGAAGCTCCTTGGATAAGGAGCGAAACGTTTCCACTGAGAAAATAGAAATCCAGTTGACATGATTCAAGCTACAGACATCCCTTTTGAGATGAGTACGTGAAAGCTTCAACACAAACCCTGAAACACAGAAACTGTAGCCAAAACTTTCAAATAGGTTTAACGTGAAGGAGAGGGAAATCAGAGCATCCTGATGACGTGCAGTAGACCCACTCATTGCAGCACACACCCAGCTCCCCAAAAGGTTAAATGCTAATCCAGATGTTGTGACTACCATCACCACCCACAAATCCCAAAGGTTTCGGACCACGAGAACCCCAATCAACAGCTCCCCAATTGCCGACAATCACTGCAAGAACTCTGCTGGCAGTAGATGAGAATTCAGAGGAAGAAGTTATTTCATCCCTGGCAGCTGTCCAAGGTACCGAATGGCTCTAATTGGCCTTTTTAAAAATCTTGGAGAAACAAAAGAAAACGAACATGTGCATGTCCTGATGCTATGCCAACATTCACCTCGCAGTTTCTAGAGGTTTTTAATCGAGGATAGACAACTGAGAAATTCAAAATCACCCCTGAATGTTATTAGATGTGACTTTTTCCCCATCGTGTTGATTCAACAACAGTATTACAACTACTCCAGGCAAAGTTCTTCCTCTTTTAGACTCAAAGGGGCAGCCAAAAATGAGCAAATGAATCAAGACACTTCCAAATTCAGTTGGCCACATCTAAAGTAACTTCTTTTCCGTCCACCATCTTGTCAGGACTGGTTGGGCACGCCCTGAAGTCCCGCAGGAGCTCAGAGTCCAAATTCCCTTGAGCTTCTTGCCCCATCTGCTCCTTCTCATTGCCGCTGGTTGTCCTCTGTAAGTATGGAAGAAGTGACGAGATGTTCTTTACCGTGTCTTTCATCTTTTCCATTTGAGGAGCTACGTGGACTAGAATAGAGAAGGCATGGATAAGCGGACTCCAGTCTCTGCGGTGAGAAGGTACTGTACTTTAAGATCATTCATTCAGAGTGGCTGTGTGGGGGGAGGTCCTACACAGGGTAGAAGGTTCCGTGTGCAATCTAGGCAGCTCCAGGGAGCCCTACGAGAAACACTGGAGTACTGCTGTCACAGCCAAACTAGAGGAAGTTAAATGCTAGAAGAGATGGATCAATTTCACTTCTGAATTTGCAGCTTCCTTAGAAAAATCCTAGACTAGCTGAATCAAAAGCCTAACTTGGAATCTGGCAAGGGGCCAGGAAAGATAGATCAATAGCCTGACATGCAGTTGGATGATTTCCGATGTTTCTTCACAACCCAAAGCCAGCCCTTCACTTTCCATAGTGAACTTCGAGCAAGGGCTGCCCGTCCCCTGACTTTCTCATCCAACAACAACCTATAAAAGCTATAAAAAAAGGTAAAGGTTCCCCCCGCACATTTGTGCAGTCGTGTCCGACTCTAGGGGCCAGTGCTCATCTCCGTTTGTTAGCCGAAGAGCCAGCGCTGTCCGAAGACGCTTCTATGGTCATGTGGCCAGCATGACGCGTGCAGAACGCAGTTACCTTCCCAACGAAGTGGTGCCTATTCATCTACTTGCATTTGCATGCTTTCAAATTGCTAGGTTGGCAAGAGCTGGGGCGAGTGCGGGAGCTCCCTCCGTCACGCGGGACTAGGGATTCGAACCTCCGAACTTGCGACCTTCCGATCAACAAGCCTGGCGCCTTAACCGCTGAGCAGTAAAAGCTTTGCGAGAATAGAACAAGTCATCTTTTCCCTTATATTCTTTAGAAGCCTGTCTTTCAACACCTCCTCCATTTGCTGCAAAAGGAAGCCTGGTTCCTTAGTCCAAGTCGCCAACTGAGTCCATCAACAGCCCAAACTGAGTCATCTTCCCTTTCATCTCTCAAGAGTACCCTCTCCGAGGAGTGGGAAAACCCTAGATCTGAAGCTCTACACACTCTTTCCCAAATAGAATCTCAGCATTATGGAAAGAAGAAAGGCCCCTCGGCTTCTGGGACCAACAAGCAAGGCCATTTGGGATCTCTTTTAATAGCTCAAACCAGGATCTGCTCTATCATCTCTCTTGACCTTCCAGAAACCTTTTTCAGAAACAATGCATCATCTGTTAGCTTGGGATTTATTTTTATCTGATGGGGAAAGAGCTGTTAAGAGGTAGGCAGGTGTGTCCTTTTGGTTAAGAGGAGTTGTTGTGTTTCAGTTAAGGACAGAATCACCTGTCTCTCCATGTGCACTAGCACTTATTGAAAGTGAACAAGCACATGTAGCTTTAGCAGCAGATAACGTATCTGCTGGGCGGAGGGAAGGAACCCTTCATTAAAGACAAGCAGGCTTTTCTCTTTCTTTTCTTTCTTTTCAATCTAATTATAGCTACTGTGGTAGCCTACATCTTTAGACGGATTCCTCCCCAACGAACATTCTCTAGCCAATTCACACACACACACACACACACACACACACACAGTAAAAATCACTTCAATTCCGTATTATAATGAAACTGTTTAAAAAGTAAAACCCTCATTTTATTTTTAGACATTGAAGGGATTGAAAACACCCTCCGGGGCAGTTTTCAATGCAAATTGAAACCCCGAAGCAGCACAAGTGAAAACACGAACCTGTGGTGATTTGCAGAGATTCTTAAAATTTTTGACACATTCCTCCTTTCCTGCATCTTTCCTTCTTTGAATAAATGCAACTACAATTAACTTTGTTATTATCAGGTACCGTTGGCAACTTCAGGGGTGATTGATTATTTTCAAAGAGTGGTTTTAAGGTCTTGGATGTGTTTATTTTCAAGCTGGCTGGGGAATTCTGGGAGATGAAGTCCACCCATCTTAAAGCTGCCAAGGTTAAGAAACACTGTTCTAGCAGGTTGGGAAAATGGCATACACAGGGGTACTAATGGGTAAAGATCTGAGGTTATACAACCTTTGAGGACCAACAAAGGGTCATTTCATAAAGCAGTCCCTTGGCTTTTTAAAAATCTTTTCACAACAGATGCACTCGGAAGCAAAACTTCATCTCATCCCCCTCTTCGCTGGCTGAGCATCTTCTGATCTTACGTGTCTACGGGCCAAAAGGTAAGTTACAGCAAATGCAATGCAATCCCATATTTTGTTTCAAGGAAAGGAAAAGGTTATTCCCTCTGGTGCTGTCTTCTGTAAATGGAAAGAAAATGAGACATTCTTTTTCTTTTTTTAAGGGAGAAAACTAGGGGATTTTTAAAAAGACTTCACTGTCAAACGTGGCAGATGCTTTCTGTAAAATATGTTTAAGGAAGAGGTAAAAAATCTGACCCATTTGTTTCCTTCCTGCTGTCTCGTCAGATGAAGAGGGAGACCAATTATGGATCACTGGCTGGAAAGCAAGGAAGAGGGGTAAACATTCAGGTTAGTGCAAGAGAAATTAAATAATTAATTAAATTAAATTAAATTAAATTAAATTAAATTAAATTAAATTAAATTAAATTAAATTAAATTATTAAGGACATCTCCAGAGCAACCAATAGGGACCAGGTCACTGTCAAGCCCCTAGCTGTTGCTCACAAACAAGAATACTTGTTTCTCACGGGGTCTTATTAACAGGATTTATTGAAAGGAGGGATCTTGGCAGCTGGATTACCCCATTTATCACTAAGTTCCTAGGTTGATCTTCTTGCTAATCGCCTTTGAACACAGTGGGCAGCTGGCTATCCACTTTCCTGATAAAAGAGGAAACGTATACAGTAGATGTTCTGCACTGGAATAGTTTGCAAACCATCATTCAAGCCCTTTATGGTCAGCAGACATTCAAATTGGCATTGGCTAGATGTAATACAGGTAGTCCTCACTTAATGACCACAATTGGGACCAGAATTTCAGTTGCTAAGTGAAGTGGTCATTAAGTGAATCCGACCCAATTTTACCACCTTTTTTGCAGCAGTTAAGCGAATCACTGTGGGCATTAAGCGAACCACATGGTCGTTAAGTGAATCACATGGTTCCGCATTGGTTTTGCTTGGCAGAAGGCGGCCAGGGAGGTCGAAAATGGCGATCACGTGACCATGGGACACCGCGACAGTCATAAATGCAAACTGGTTACCAAGCGCCCGAATCGTGATCACGTGACTGTGGGGATGCTGCGACAGTCGTAAGTGCGAGGACCAGTCACAAGTCAGTTTTTTCAGCACCTTTGTAAGTCCAAACCATCACTAAACAAACGGTTGTTAAGAGAGGACTACTTGTAAAGAATAGGTCAGATGCACAGATCCAGAAAGGGATCTTATAAGGCCCATGACATATGAGCAACCCAAGAAGACTCTCCCACTGGTACAAGCCTGTCTGCTACCTCCAAAACATTGTGCCAATCTTCCCTGGAGTACACATGAGTCATTATTATTATTATTTTTAAACTGGAACAAGTATCATATGGAAGAGAGAGGGAGGAATACATGCCGCTGCCAGCTTTAAAGAATGCATACCCCACAGACAAAACTGAGACTCGAGAAAAGAAGCTCACTTGCTGAAGCCCACAGGGAACTGATCTTCTGGATGTCAGATGTTTCAGGAATTGGCAAGGAACAACCTCTCTTTCATCTCTCTCCCATTCTTCACTTTGCTGGAAGGGTTAGCGGCCCCACCACCTTCCAAGTCTTTCCTTTATTGCTCAGGTCGGGTAGAATGTCCTTCCTTAACTCACATGCTGGTTAACCTCCCTGTTTCTTAGAAATTCTAATGCTTTGTGGCCATGGAAACATTTGGAACCGGATTAAGAAGCGAGTGAGACCGTCCAGCAGAATGCATCAACCATCCAGCCAGCCTTGCTTCCCAACTCTTATCATTCCTCAACCAAGATGATACATTTCAAATTGTTTCCTCAGAACCCTATGTCCCACCTTCATGAGAACTTGATGGTAGGCTGACCATATTTCCTTCAGACAAAAATGGGACTTTTGGGATGGCAAAACAGGACAGGGTCTTATGCTACCATGCCGGCCTCCAAACCCCGCCCCCCAGTCCACGCAATTGGCTCCTGCCTGCAAACCCCACCCCCACCCCACACGATTGGCTCCCGCCTGCAAACCCCGCCCCCATCAGCGTGATTGGCTCGGATTTTAATTTGTTTTTAATTTTTAAAGGTTTTTTTTTCTTCTAGCAGTAAATGGTGCGGCAGAGCTGGTGTGTTTGGGGGAGGCCGGAGCACACACACTGTGCACACAGCACCGTCATCGGCTGGGGAACAAGGGGCGGGGATGGAGGCCCACCACTGCCCCATCCCCCTCGGGCTTGGCCGAGGGAGGGAGGAGAGTCGCTGCTGCTGCCACCGCCGCAGAGCAGGAGAAGCAGGAGGAACTGCTTCAGCCACACCACTCCGCCCCTTGCTGCCCGCTGAAGCTCCCCAGGGTGGCCGGCTCCTGCTTCTCCTGCTCGGTGGCCCGACAACTCTCCTCCCTTGGCCAAGCCCGATCAGATGCACATACACCAGGAGCCGGCCGTGCTGGGAGGCTTCAGCCACACCACTCCGCCCCTCGCCACCCGCTGAAGCCCCCCAGCATGGCCAGCTCCTGCCAGGGCAGTCTGTCCTGTGAGTGTGTGTGTGTGTGTGTGTGTGTGCATCTGATCGGGCTTGGCCGAGGGAGGAGAGTTGTCGACCACTCCGCCCCTTGCTTCCCGCTGAAGCTCCCCAGGGTGGCCGGCTCCTGCTTCTCCTGCTCGGCGGCCCGACAACTCTCCTCCCTTGGTGAAGCCCGATCAGATGCGCGCGCACACACACACACACCCCACACCCTCTTTCTCCAGCCTCCCTGCAACAGGTGCGGATGCATTTGGTCATGGGGAGGCTGGAGAAAGAGGGTGTGGGGTGCACACCCTGTGTGTGTGTGTGTGCGCACGCGCGATTACGCTGAGCAAGTAATCTCTGCGCGCACACACACGCACCCTCTTTCCACAACCTTCCCGTGCCTGCTTTCCCTGGCCTCACCACTGCTGGGCAGACAATCTCAGGATCAGGTAAGGAGGCAGGAACCTGGACTGTGGTGCTGTGTCTGCTGCTGGGCTCGCACGTGGCAACTGGGCTTCCAGTTGCCGCGCTGATAGGGCCTCTTCCGGGCTGCCTCCAATGGCAAGTCCGGCTCCAGTCCTCCTTCCTGTCTTCCTGTCCTCCTTCCCGCCGGGTTTAAAAAAGGGACAAAATTGAGATTTTGATCAAAACGACAGGACGGTTGAAAAATGCTAAAATATCGGGACTGTCCTGTTCAAAACGGGACGTATGGTCACCCCACTTGATGGAGTTCCTTGAGAGAATGGGGGCTGTGGGGAGTTCACTTGAACACAACCAATTCTGTATCACTAGAGCTTTGCTTCTTGATTCCAGGAATTTTCTTACTTACTTTCTTTTCTTTCTTTTTTTAATCAAACAGGTTCTGCAGTTTGAGAATCTAGCCAACTGAAGAAACAGGACTTTTCTGAACCAGTCAAAGGAGAAACCTGGCGGTATACACCATCAGGGAGCCTCGCAGAATCAGAAAAAGAGCTGTCCAAAAAGTATCTAGGCCACATGCAGCCTATCACATTAGCAACTTCCAGGCAAAACCTGAAAAATCCTCGCCTGCAATATCCACCGTAGAGAAAAAACAGAGCAGTCTAATAGGAGACAGCAGTGTGATACAGCGGCTGAAAAAGCCAAGGCAATCTTTGGCAGCTTTAACAGAAGCACAGCCTCCCAACTGAAAGTAGCAGTGCTACTTTATTGTTACTTATATCGTTAAGCAAATCACATGGTCGTTAAGCGAATGCGGTTTCCCAATTGACTTTGCTTGTCAGAAGCCAGCTGGGAAGGCTGCAAGTTGCGATCACATGACCCCGGGATGCTGCAACCATCGTAAATACATGCCGGTTGCCAAGCACCTGAATTTTGGTCACATGACCACAGGGACGCTGCAACACTCGTAAATATGAGGACCAATCATAAGTCACTTTTTTCAGCACTGTCATAACTTTGAACAGTCACTAAACAAATGGTCATAAGTCGAGGACTACCTGTATATGTGTGAATCAGCCTGATATTCCTGCTTTCACAAATCTACTTAGCCTCCATGAGATGATTGACTAAAAATCATCCCTAGGAAAAAAAAACCCTAAAACCCTCAGCTCACTCACATATTTCGAGCCATTAGCAGCCCATTTTCTTTGTAATGGATGTTCCTAATTTGCAAACGATATTGCCAGATTGCCTTTGGAAAAAAAGAGCCCACGGAAGTGCTTCTCGGCGCTGTCAACGGTAATTGGGCCAACAGCTCCGCGTCTATGTAAAACTGTTGTTTCAAGTTTCATTTAATTAATTTTAATTGTAATTAATGTCCCCGGGGCATCTGACTAGAGTGATTTAAGGTGCCATAGGTGGATCTGCATCATCCATTTCCCCCTCCTTTAATTTGGTATTTATTACAGAGGGAAAGCTATTAAAACACACACACACACCCAGGCATTCTTCTTGGAAGTAAATGCACTCTATTGAACAGGGTCAAATTAGGAGCCAGATTTTTAACTGGATCAACTCATGTTTAGCGTTTCCTGCCTTGAGCAAGAACAGCTCGGGCAGATTTTCCTTTGAAAGGGAAAGTATTGGAGAATGTAACTTACAATATCTCTTTGTTACCAACCTACAGCCAACAGATAGCAAAAATGCTCCCAATTAACTCCAAATGCTGAGATTCCCTGACTGTCCCTAAAGATAAATGACTGTCAGTTCCTGCCACCTTCTTAGAAGACAACATTCCCAGCCGTCTCTACTAGACAGTTACAATACTCCCTACTTGGAGAGGAGGATGTTACCCTCGCAGGCCACCTGGCTGTTGAGGATGAGGAACCTATGTGGAAAAAAAAACCCTCTATCCACCCTTCAAGGTAGTCCAGGAAATCAAAACCATGAGTCCCAACACTGCCTTTACTGTAAGGTCACAACAACAGAATCTTGCCAGTCTGAAAGCTCCTCTCCCCTCCATTACTTTTACTCTCCCAAAAGGTAGGGAGGGCCCCTTCTGAGATGCTTCCTCCACCCCCAATTCCTGCTTTGGACTCAGATTTCTCTTCGCAGACCGTTGTCTCGGCTGCGGCTCTTCCTCCTGTCTCCCAAGGTCGTTCTCACAGCCCATGACAGGTTGGGCTTATACAGCATGCTAGATGGAGCAAAAAGAAGGTTGGGGAATTTAGCGAGCGAGCTTGTCCTTTGCTTTGCATGCTGTATGATTTATTTATTTAAATGATTAATTAATCGGTTAATTAAATTAATTAATCAATCAATTAAATAGCCGCCCATCTGAACAAGTGACTCTGGGTGGCTTATTAGCCATCAGAGAAGGTCACGATGTGCACACCCCACGGGTGAGGCGTGGTGGCTCAGCGGCTAAGACGCCAGGCCTGTCCTTAGTCTGCAGTAACTAAGGTTTCTTGATTGCAGATGAAAACGCTGCACTGTTTGGTCTTTACATAAACGCCTATGTTGCATAGTGAACTGATTATCTGGAATATCTGATGAGTACCATTGAATCTTTTCATAGCAACTGAAATAATTATCTCTTTTTATCAGAAGAACATGATTCCTTCACCTTCAAAGGATGGGTTGACAGGATTAAAGTCCAAAAATGGATGTGATTGATGCTTTACAAGAGCAGAGTAATAGAAAACCATTTAATACAACACTGGTTGTTACCCCCTGTATTTCAGAACAATCACATTTCATGATCGTGTCAAGCTAAGAGTGTCATGTTCTTTCCTTATTTTTTTTTCCTCCCAGGGAAAAAAACTCACCAAGTTAAATCATTAGCCAAATGGCTCCAATACATTTGATAGGGCCTTGGCTGGAGAAAGAGGTTACAAAACATAATCTCTTCTACCTGCCTTTAATTTTCTTTTCCACCCGATATGCAGCATTGCATGATTTTAGAAAACACTTAACCTTGAACAGACCTTCTTATTTGTTTGAGGTTCCATCCTCTTTATGCAAACACTTTGAACTTACCCATAACTACTTTCACGCCCGCCCAATTTTTCCTTCTTTTCATCAGCACTTGACCCTCAAAATCGCTATTAGCAGGAGTCACCTCATCTTGTTTCTTCACTTATGCTTTTTCAAGAACTCAATGCTTGATTTTAACAAGCCATCCTCCTAGGGGATCCATTGTGTAAAAGTGGGTAGACTTTTCTTATGAACTCAGATGGTTTCATCTTGATTTCACTTTAGGTTTTTGGCACAAAAAAACCCTCCCACTCTTCGACAGCCAGAGCCTAGCCAACATGGAGAAAATCAAAAAGCCTGCAAGATATTCAAGGCTCCAGGGAACAGTCCCTATAATAGGGGCTGCTAATAAATTTTTGAAACTCAAACGCTCCCAGAAACGTCTTGGCTTTCAGACCGAACATTCCAGCACAGAAACACTGAGCAAGGAAGACATTGGACCAAGTAAATAAGCAAAAAAAAAAAAAAAAGGGGAGGGGTGTAAAAAACAACAACAAAGGGAGGAGACTACTTTATGCATATTTAATATGTCAGATTTCTTATACTATATGATATTGGTAAATTGGATTTCTTTTCAATGCAAAAGTGTTTTGGCAAATTGCATCTTTTACAAAGCAAAGCAAAGCATTCTCATGGTGACGTGAATGCCAGGTGGCTGGACAACAGAGAAGCCTTGGCGTTGTTTACGTCCTCATGAGATATGAAGCTAGAAGGTACCATTGTTATGGCTAGCAATGGAAATCTTCCCATGAGAAGATATCCTCCTGATGTCCTTCCGTGGGAATATTTGCCAAGGCCCCCCTGAGCAAGGAGGAGGGGGAACTCATGCTGTGTGCTTTGAGGCCTAGTGTGTGTAACAGCTAACAGCCAGCCAATCAGAAAGCTAGAAGAACTGAATATACAACCATGCAAAATGGTGTTCTATGTCTTCCTGTTTTCTAGTGTCTCTTAGCTATGTTAATGCCCATTAACTTTTCCATAGAACAGAACCAGACCATAAAGATTTGAAAATTAGTGCCTGTTGGCCTTACCTCATCATCCAAGAACCTGAAACCCTAAAGAGGTGAAGGGATTATAGCGAGAACATGAGGAGAGTCCTGCTAGGTCAGGCTGAAGTCCATCTAGCCAGCATTGCATCTCCCATGGTGGCCCACCAGACGTGTTTAGGAAGCCCACAAACAGCAGATCAAGGCAGCCCTCTTCTCCATTGTTGTTCTCATGAACCTAATATGGAGAGGCACACTGCCCCCATGTCTGGAGGAACAGTCATCAAGGCTAGCAACTATTGATCCAGAAGTCATCCAGAAGGATCCAGAGACTTTTCGAAGTTATCACCAAATGGTCATTGAGGAGGAGGAAATTATTCAGTACATAACTGGATAGTCATCAAATCAACTAAGTTTATTTAATTTTAAGTGCACTACCCTTAGTCATTACAGGAGGTAAACAGGCTGGTCCATGAAGTCACGAAGAGTCGGAAGCGACTGAACGAATAAACAACAAAAGACCCTTAGTCAGGGCAACAGTGCATGCTTGCTCCTACTTTAAATTAAATGGCAAACTAAAACATATACTTTCCCCCCAGGGCCACCGTTAATCCAACTCCCTTTTTCAAAGGAAAAAAAAAGGTAGAGGACAAGTTGTTAACAGATTGTACTGACTCACTCAGCAGATGGAGAGATATTGCCAGCGTATAAGTGTACCAGTTGCAGAGAGGACACACTCGAGACAGTCATCCTTGGTGGGAGAAGATCCAGGTGTTGCAATGATACTAACATTTGCCTTCTTCTCTTCCCCCCACCTCCATAAAAAAAAGAAAAAAAGCACTGACGACGATGTGGTCAAGTATTGTCAGCCCTTCCAGGTAAACCAGACAGGAAACACAACTAGATGAACTAATTCTACTTCATTGTAAGGCTACGTTACCAGAATCTTGCAAGTCTGAAAGTACAAATCTCCCGCCCTCCCTATTTATTGCTTGAGTGGTCCCGGCGGGTCTTTCCTAAGTTTCTTCTTTAGATTGTTACCTTCTCATGGACTTCCTTTCCCTTTATCTGATCATTTCTTAGGCAGCATCTCCTCCCTCTGTTCTCCAAGGTCACCCTACATTCCATCACAAGTATCAGGAATAGTTCACTTGCATCATAGCCAAGCTCCAGAACCAAGGAGAACTTACGGTCAGCCACAAAGAAACCAACAGCAGGTGAGGTCTCAATAGTAGCAGAACTACTATTAGACAAGAAGAGAACTTGGCCTCCCCTGAGCAAGTTGCTCCAGTGCTGTTTAGTAGGGGAGTGAGGAACTAGTAGCTGTACAAGCATTGCTGAAGAACACTTCTCAGCATCCTTCAACTCCTTCAACCCACTCCGGTTTGGTTTCTGGGGAATTCACCAATGTCATGAGGGCTACATTTATTTATTTTATTAAATTTATATTAATTAATTTACATATCTCCCCACCACACACAGACTCTCATGAGAGCGCCTGGAAACTTGTTCGTTGCTCATTTGGTAACATCTGAAGAGCACAAATACTTTATAGGGCCCAGTTCTCATGGAGGTTTCACCTCTAGTTGGAGGAACGTCTCCCGAAGAAGTCATGTTCAACTTCAGACTCTGGAAGTTGCTAAAAGCTTCTTCTTCTTCTTCTTTAGAACAGCACAAAGCTAGCAAGATGCAATGATTTTGCTGTCTTATCTCAAGTCCATCTGTGTTCTCCAGCAGAATGAAGCAGGTGGCTAAATTTCTACATCTCCATCACATCCCCAAATAAGATGTGATCAGTTTTTTTCCACCATTTGGCTGCCTGTTGCAGATGAAGATGTTTTATTTCCATTATCAGTGCCTCATCTATATCTTAAAATACCTGTCAGCTTTTCCATTTATGAGAACAGCTAGATTAATTTGTATTCTGAATGCTTTAAATCATCATATATATGAGAACAACCAGGCAAAGATAAAGTCTCCTGGGTTGAATTCCAATGAAATTATAGGAGGGTGGACATATTAGAGGAAGAAAATATGCAACCAAACAAAAAGCAATAGGAATACGAATTGCTCATTAAGATTCAAGCTTTGTTCATAAAATTCTACCAACGATTTCCATTAGAAAGCAAATACTTTCACCAGTCCTTGCTGGTTTCTCTTTATGGATATTTAAGCTAATTTCTAGCAAAGGATTGGTGGGTCATAACAACAGCAGATTTCTGAGCCAGAGTTGAGTCACTGCTACACCCCAGCAAAGTAGGACACACATTTTAAGTGCAAGAGCCAACATACGTACATACTACAAGCAGCCACAGATTTGTGAGTCACACTATTATTATTGCTCACATCAAGTCCAGAATGAGAAAAAATATTTCAAGAACAAAGAAGATTCCAGAATTGAGGAAAATCAATATGATTTGCATTTGAAAGTAGTTATGATTTTGCATTTAGACCTGTCCACAGTCAGAAACTGAAAGAGACCCAGCTTGATGTAGTGGTGAAGGCATCAGGCTAGAAACCGGGAGTTCTAGTCCCGCCTTAGGCATGAAAGCCAGCTGGATGACCTTGGGCCAGTCACACACTCAGCCCTAGGAAGGAGCCGATGGCAAACCAGGAGACCGGGAGTTCTAGTCCCGCCTTAGGCATGAAAGCCGGCTGGATGACCTTGGGCCAGTCCCTCTCTCTCAGCCCTAGGAAGGAGCCAATGGCAAACCAGGAGACCGGGAGTTCTAGTCCCGCCTTAGGCATGAAAGCCGGCTGGATGACCTTGGGCCAGTCCCTGTCTCTCAGCCCTAGGAAGGAGCCAATGGCAAACCAGGAGACTGAGAGCTCTAGTCCTACCTTAGGCATGAAGCCAGCTGGGTGACCTTGGGCTTGTCACTTTCTCTCAGCCCTAGGAAGGAGGCAATGGCAAACCACTTCTGAAAAACCTTGCCAAGAAAACTGAAGGGACTTGTCCAGGCAGTCTCCGAGAATCGGACACAACTGAACGGATTAAAAAAAAAAACAGTCTGAAAAGTAACTATCCTTCAAAATCTGCTTTTTTCCTTTTTGCACTGCAGCTTTTCCAAACCAGAAAAGTATATGAGAGGTATGCATGCCCAAAGCTATTTTTTCCCATAAAAATAACAAATTCATTTTATTAGGGGGAAAATATGTGAAATTGCAATTAATTGTTATTTGGAGAAATATACACAGAAGTGCATACAGACCTTTGGGCAACCTTTTTTTAAAATAAGGTGTCCGTCTAGGAGAGAAAGAGGATAAACTCTTAAAATGACAGTCTGGAAGAGACCAACACTGGCAGATTTTTCCAGCTGTCGTCTTCAGCCTGGGAACATTTGAGCACCAAAGAATGCTCTAGGCCAGGGTTTCTCAGCCAGGGTTCCGTGGCACCCTCGGGTTCCGCGAGAGGTCACTAGGGGTTCCCTGAGAGATCACAATTTTAAAAATTATTTCAAATTCGGGCAACTTTACATTAAAGAAGTACGTTTCATTCTTTATTTTCAGTTTAAGGACATTGTTAATGCATATCTACAGGCCTACCCATGAAACGAATATAATCATTTTGTAACTTCTGGCCTCTCTTTGAGCCTGAATGTGCAGGGGTTCCCCGAGGCCTGAAAAGTATTTCAAGGGTTCCTCCAGGGTCAAAAGGTTGAGAAAGGCTGCTCTAGGCCAATGTTCCTCAAACTTGGCCATTTTAAGATGCGTGACATTGTGGTTCCCAGCCCCTATTCATCTTTGTTGTTGTTTATTCGTTCAGTTGTTTCCGACTCTTCGTGACTTCATGGACCAGCCCACGCCAGCGCTTCCTGTCGGCCGTCGCCACCCCCAGCTGCCCCACGGTCGAGTCCGTCACCTCCAGAATATCATCCATCCATCTTGCCCTTGGTCGGCCCCTCTTCCTTTTGCCTTCCACTTTCCCTATTCATCTACTCTTCTCCATCTGTGTTCCCAACTTAAAGTTTCTTCAAACACAGCAAGCCACTTCAAGCGAAACTTCATGGGTGGGGCAGCAAAGGGGCCCTTTGTGAAAAACTTTTCCCAAATTGTGTTGGATATTTTATTAGTCCTTTGGAATAATCAGTTTCCTTCGTTGATGCTACATGAAAGGAGCAAGAAGCCAAGGGAATATCAGGAACTGCAAGCTTTCTGCCAATTTTTCGGGCTAGCAACATTTTTCCAAGGAATAGCAGAAGTGGACGAGCCAGCCATTGCTCAAGAGGCAGTGGGTCCCTGTCATGTCCCTTGCAGCAGCTCACATCCCAAAAAGCTAAAGTTTCATTCCAATTTTTTTTTTAAAAAAAGGGGGGGGAGGTTTAATTACAAAATTAAGAGTTCAGTTTGCAGTTGAATTCCCTCCATAAAAGCATTACATTGCACAGAAGTTAAACAGCGGGGCCTGCAGAAATAAATAGCAAGACTCGGAGCAAGGGACAGGAGAATATGAAGCAGAGCTGTTCAAGGAGGCTCGGCTTACAGTATAGGAGACTTTGAAGGCCCAGTCCCCACCTTTGCAGTCGCCCCAAGTTACTCCTAAAGGTATGACTATTACTTGCAATGAGAAACTTCCCAGATGAGATTTCTCTTCTCAGATGAGCAGATTCAACAGCTCCCTTTAATTAAGGCCCAACCGCATATGGGAATATGCACACACCAACCTTACAGGAGGCAATTTTAATTATAACTTTTAAAAAAATAATAATCCACAAGCAGCTATCTGATGAACTCCAACAGAATGCTTACTTAGGAGTGCCAGTTTTAGCATTCTTGGATATGCTTATTGACTGGTAAGTTTTATATCCTGCTTTATTTTTTATTACTCGAGGTGGCATACATCATGTTCCTTTCTATTTTCCCCACAATGACAACAATTAACAGCGGGGGGGGGGGGGGGAGAGAGAGAATCAGTCTTAAAAGAGCTAGGTGCTATTAAGACCCTTGAAATTCTCCACCTGGTTTGTGGTCAGAGAAAGTAGGTAGATATTTTCTCCAAAGGTCTCCAGGGAATAGAGAAGTTCAACATTAGCTATTAAAGGCAAGTTTTTCCCTTTAGTGCAGGCTGTTGCAGGGCTACTAAACACGTACACAATGAGATTTTTTCTGTTTGAATGAAAGTTCAGGACGGTAGAGGGGCCACTGACTACTGGAAAAGATAGGACACTTAGCCCGTTTCCACTAAATGGCCAAACACCGACATTTTCACCAATCCCAGCTGCATTCTCCTGTAGATCCAGCCACTACATATAGAGAAACCTATTGGTGGAGTAAGGGGTGTGGTGGCTCAGCGGGTAAGACACCAGGCTTGTCAATCAGAAGGTTGCAAGTTCAGAGGTTCGAATCCCTAGCCCCGCGTGACGGAGTGAGCTCCCGCACTCGCCCCAGCTCTTGCCAACCTAGCAATTCGAAAGCATGCAAATGCAAGTAGATGAATAGGTACCACTTCTGTGGGAAGATAACAGCGTTCCGCGTGCGTCATGCCAGCCACATGACCGTGGAAACGTCTTCGGACAATGCTGGCTCTTTGGCTAACAAACGGAGATGAGCACCGGCCCCTAGAGTCGGACACGACTGCACAAATGTGCAGGGGGAACCTTTACCTTTACTATTGGTAGAGTAAATAACACAGAGGTTTGTTACCTTTCTCCAAGAGCCAGGAATCCTAACCAGGCCTTGGTGAATCCATCTAGGATATAAGCTAGTAATGCTAGAATACCAAAAGCCAATAACTCATGGTTAGAAACCAAACCAGGGTCATTAGCAAAGCCCAGGATTAATTCAAGGAGCAGAAATAACCACAGCAAACATCAGAAGATAATAACTTACTTAACAAACCAAAACTGAGGGCTTATAAAGCTAAAGACCCTGGGACCCCACCCATGGTCCAGCTGCAAACCATGAAGCCTTTGAGTAGAAGAACTCCTCACTAGGAACTCCCTACTCTAGAGTCAGCTCCCAGCTCAGAGGAGACCTGTTCTTTAGATATATGCTGCTCTGGAACCGGCAAATGCCTGATTCCGGTGTCTGGGGAGCCCTGCTTCATGCCGATGTTTCATGTCCATGGAAAGGATGCGACACAGCATGTGAGAAAGTCAGAGAATGAGCAAGAGGAGGGAGGGAGGGAAAGCCCTCTGCTAGAGGTTTAACTGAAAGCTGGCTTGCTCGCTCTCTGCTGTTCCGACAGGCTTAGCATTTTGAATAAAACATGGCCAGTAATTTATTTAGCAAGCAAGTCTTGGAGCAGAAATCCGGGTGGGGGTGGGGGTGGTGGTGTTATTTTATTTTCCACTTTTCTGCTTTATCTAAAACGATTATACTGGCATTTTTAAAAGGGTCCAATATCTATTTGTATCTTGGGTGTGGCATTCCGGGATCATTCTACGCCCCTGCTTTTGCTGCATTTGATAAGCACGGAAGGGATTCCTAGGGGCACAGCCTGGTTGGTGATTTATTTTGTAGTCCATTGATCATGTAGCTCGTGGAGGCATTTCCTGACCAGTAAAGTGCCAGATGGTACCATGGCCAAGGAAGGGTTGCTCAACTGGGACCTCTAGTTTTTGGGAAGGAAAGTCACTTTCTTTTGTTCCCCTGCACTTAGGATATCACGAAATATTTTGGCAGACAGCACAGCCAAACGCCAAGCAGGCTTTTGCCTATGAGTCCCTTGCATGGGAGATGGGCGGGGAATAAAATAAATAAAAATAAAATAAATGAAGGATCCAGGGTTGCCAGGGGCACTTCTAAACTCTTCTAGCATCACCCAACCATCATTGAGTGTGACGGTGTGCTTATTTGCTAAGCCAAAATCAAACAACTCTTGTTTATGGTTAGCACAATGGGTCAACCCAGCCACCATCTCGTAGCTTCTTGCAACTCAGAGCTGTTGCGATGTTAATAGGTTGGGCAGAAACACATTTATGGGCTTGATCTCCTGGTAGGGAAGGCAGGATGCAGATGAAATGAATAAATAAGAGGTTATTTTGTAAAGATAGATGTTGGCATCTCAAGTGAATCCTAATCACCTGACAGCCAGTTTGGTCTAGTGGTTAAGGCAACGGGCTAGAAACCAGGAGACTGAGAGTTCTAGTCCCGCCTTAGGCATGAAAGCCGGCTGGGTGACCTGGGGCTAGTCCCTCCCTCTCAGCCCTAGGAAGGAGCCAATGGCAAACCAGGAGACTGAGAGTTCTAGTCCCGCCTTAGGCATGAAAGCCGGCTGGGTGACCTGGGGCCAGTCCCTGTCTCTCAGCCCAACCCACCTCACAGGGTTGTTGTTGTGGGGAAAATAGGAGGAAGAACTATTAGGTATGTTCGCCGCCTTGAGTTATTTATAAAAATAATAAGGGCGGGATAGAAAATAAAATAAATTAATAAATAAATAAATAATTGCTGCTGATCACCAATGAGGAATCTCCAGTTGGGGAACACATGGACAGAATTCTAATTGACTTAGGAGCGTTGGGAGAGTTAATTAAATAGAGCAGACTTTGATGGAAGCATCCCTGAAGTCTGCCTTTAAAGTCTTCCATTAGCAAATCTTCCTTTGCTCTTCCTAATTTATCTTCCCAAGTTTTTCCTAAGTGATCCATGTTAAAAAATTTTAAAAACAGGCAAAACTTCAATCGCACCATCATGGCCACCATCTTGACTTTTTTGACCATACCTTGTGGACAGCTCTGCTTGCAAGTCTATATGTCTCTGCTTATACTTGCCATGTCGTCAGATCCAGAGATGAACCTATGATCCATAAAAATAACTGCAAATATCACTTCTCAGGTCATAGCACTTAATAATACATCTGACACTATAAATGCAATATAAAATTAGCCACCCCTGTAATTCTTACAGGTAGTCCTCGCTTAACAACCACAATTGGGACTGGAATTTTGGTTGCTAAGCGAAGTGGTCATTAAGTAAATCTGGCCTTTTTTTGGTGGTCATTAAGTGAAACACCACAGCCATTAAGCAAACCACATGGTTGTTAAGCAAATCATGCGGTTCCCCATTAATTTTGCTTACCAGAAGCCAGCCGGAAAGGATGAAAATGGTGATCATGTGACCATGGGATGCTGCGACGGTCATAAATGTGAACCGGTTGCCAATCGCCCAAATCCTGATCACGTGACTGCGGGGACGCTGCGATGGTCGTTAAGTGTGAGTTCCGCTCATAAGTCATTTTTTTCAGCACCATTGTAAGTCTGAACCATCACTAAACAAATGGTTGTTAAGCGAGGACTACCTGTACTTCTACCACATCAGCAGGGATGATAAAATTCAATGGGTAGCATCTTATCAGCAGATGAATTTTGAGGCTTTCGGGAATTCTAACAGCCTTGACTGTTTCAATTTGCAGACCGGTCTGGATTCTCTCCCTCACCCAGCTGGCTCCATCCATGCCAAAGTCCATTCATTAAAAATCACAAAAGATACGTTAAGTATCTGCAAATGCCAAAAGGCAGATGTTCCACGGTATTTAAAGATTATCGGGCTAAAGTAGGTCAATTTTTTTCAGTTTGATTCTCAGAAACCCAAACCGCTCTTTTAAGCTGATTAGGAGATGTGACCCAGATTGCGGCTTTTATGCCTGGAAATTCATCGCAGATCTTGTGATGTGTGGCCGAGCAAGAGAGGAGGTGGGCTCCTACAGCACAGTTTCTTTTAGTTGGCCTGCAGGTAGAAAGAATGGGACCCCCTCCCTCTTATTTAATTGTGTGCTAAGGTGAAATATGGATCATTAATTTACACAGCAGGCACCATCATTCCAGGCCATATTAGTGTGCAATTAAGGCAAATTTATCGCTAAAGACACCCCCTGCAGTATAACAGTCCCCTTGTCAGGACCCTAGATCAAGCATGGAGTGTCCCCCCCCACCACTGATTTTTTATTTTTGCATCCCAAGAGCACCCCCTTCCATTGTAACTGCTAAAGGTCAGAGGTCAGAGACAATTTGCCCTTCTTTTTGAGAAAGGAATACCCTGAAATTTTAGTGCCTGCCCTAAAACAGGATCCGTGTAGCTTCAGAAGCAAAGAATGTCCATCCAGGGATGCAGCCTTCCAATACATCCTCATCCAGGTCCGCCATCTTTGCATCATCCTTTTCCCAGAATGCAACCATCCTTGCAGCACTCAGGGCATTATGGGAAGCAAACATGGCTCCTGGATGGGGTTGTAGCTCAGTCACAGATCTCTATAAGCTTTAGATCATCTCATAGGATGGGTTTTTGGGGGTGCCAGATCTGAAAGTAGCTTCTTTGATGCCACATATATCCCAAGATTCCAGCCAGGTTGGATTTAAACTCTGTTTTATTGGCTAACCTACATGGTTTGCCATTGGTAAACCCTGGCTGCCGACTATGGTTCCCAAACTTTGTGGTGTATTCGGCAAGCCATGTGTAAACCTCAGTTTCCTTCTCCGCAGAATGGAAGGATGGGATGGAAGGAACCACTTCAGAGGCTCCCCGCCACCACTCCTGCTCCTTGTTTTCTTTTTAAAAATTGCGTTTAAAAAAGGGGGCTTTTTCTCCTCTGAGAAGCCATCATTTTAGATTATTTTTGTTCCTTTTACGAGAGGCGCAATCTGTTTTTGCAATTTGTAGAGGCGGCTGCATTTTTATTTCTTTTAATAAGCTTGCATCCATATGCAGAACCAACTCTCTCTAGCAATATTTCGATATTGGATCTGACAAATATATTTTATAATGGCCTGGGTGGACTAATGTGGTACAATTAGCATCTTGCCTGTAAGGTTGCGCTTGAGATTAGTAACAAACTAATACAGAGGAGGCAGAGTGTTAAAAATTGTCACTCATCGGTTTTGGCAACATTTTGCAGCTTGCACAGAGGTCAAAACTTTAAATCTTCTCATAATGGCATCTTTTTCTTCCCCCTTTACAGTATTTTATTTTAAGAGCTGTTCCCTCCATGGTAACTCATGCTGAAAACAACAACAGCCTAGCATCCTCCAAAGATAAATTTAATGAGAATTATTTTCCAGGAACAGCGACAACGATGTACAAGCAATCCCAGCCTCTTAGATACACTGCCTCAAATTGTGGTTTGTTGATTCATGTTTTTGAGTAGGCTAACGTACGTTGGATCCACACCACAAGTTAAGCAAACTGAGAAACCATATTCTAAGTTAATGTGATATACCATCGGGTGATATTTAGGCAGCCTAATATATTAAGCATAGGGGGCGTGGTGGCTCAGGGGGTAAGACGCCAGGCTTGTTGATTGGAAGATCGCAAGTTCGGGGGTTCGAATCCCTAGCCCCGCGTGACGGAGTGAGCTCCCGCACTCGCCCCAGCTCTTGCCAACCTTGCAATTCGAAAGCATGCAAATGCAAGTAGATGAATAGGTACCACTTAGGTGGGAAGGTAACAGCGTTCTGCGTGCGTCATGCCAGCCACATGACCGTGGAAGCGTCTTCGGACATTGCTGGCTCTTCGGCTAAGAAACGGAGATGAGCACCGGCCCCTAGTCGGACACGACTGCACAACTGTGCGGGGGGAACCTTTACTTTAATATATTAAGCAAAACCCAGTGGTGGCTTTCTTACGTTTTCTTTAAACATTATGATCCTCTTGGGACTCTACTTAAGCCCAGCCATCAGTTTTATTTCCTATAATGCAATGGAGCAATGGTGCTTTGGAAGCATAAAGGGGAATTTTAAAAAAAACTTGCAGCTCAGGGCCCACTTGGTACATTGCTGTCAGTGAGGGCTCCCCAAACCTTCCTTGTGTCTATGATTCAACAATGTGACCTTCCCAGTTGGGCTGTTGAATTTGATCAGCCCGTATGTGGCCATTCAAATCAGTGATACGACATTTTTCAAGATCTTCAAATTGTGTCAACTCAGATCAATCAAAAACGTTGAATTGCAAGGCCTTACCCTGGGCCTCTGTGTGGGGATTAAAAAAAAAACAAGATGGCAGTCACCACAGGTTCAAAGCCGTACCCTTTTTTTACATCCATCGTGTAAAAACGAGTGGGGCTTCAGTCATGTGGACGTGGCTGCCATCTTGGTTTTTTTGACCCCTCTCTGCAAACCACCCTGGCAGAGCCCAGCAAGGGGGCACTTCGTGAGGGACCCATGACCTCTACTGTCGGCCTTAACCCTAGCCTTACAATAAGAACTTTTCAACCTCCCTGAGGCTAACTTTGCAAATTTGAAGATCCACCCAGCAGATCTACTACAGCAGATTGAGACAGGATCACACACTACACTAAGTGATCTGTTTGACATTAGCTTACCCAGACTCTGTAGTTTATAAACCATTCAGGATTAGAACTGGGTGAATTCAGTGAACCTATCCGACCAACTATGGTTAATAATCCATGGCTTAGTATAACGGGTGAACCTAGGCACACTGCAATCCTTCAGACAAATGTGTGAAAATAACGACAAGAATGCAGAAACAGTGGAGTCAAGACTGGCTTGGAGCCTTAATTCACATCGAACCTCTAAAATACGTTTATGCCATTTTATTTTATTTTTCAAATAACCAAAGCAGGTAGATACCAACTTGCCTCCATTTTATCATTCTCTGGGCCCATTTAGTCTGCAGAAGTCACCCATTTCCAAAGCTGAAGAAGGGAGAAAATATCAAGGATGAGATTTTCCTCCAACACACTAAAGCAGGGCTTTCCAAAGTGCCGCCACTGGTGACACACCAGCGGCGGCGCGCGCGCACACGGCGGCAGCACGCATGTGCACGGCAGTGGCAGCAGCGGCTGCAGCCTCCGCTAAAACGCAGAAACACTGATCCCGTGCCGCTGCTGCTGCCGCTGTGCACGCGCGCGCCGCCGCTTCCGGGTGGTGTGGCGACACACTTTTGTGTCGCGACACACAGTTTGGAAAGCTCTGCACTAAAGGAACCTAAAATGAACTCAAACAGGTTGCACACCATACCTTCTCTCTGAAAGTTGCAGTTGACCTTCACACAAAGTGGGTGCAAGATAAGGACGCCACACAATGCAAATCCGTCTTGAAAGACAAGCCTGGATTGCTATTATTGTTGACATCAAGTGTCACCAGGGGAAGAAGCAGATTTTTGCCATGCATCCTGGCCATATTATTTATTGCATTCTCTGTCCTCTCGGCAAAAGTGTGCACTCTTCATTTTCTTGTGACAGAGAGGACGTTGTTTTATTAATGCTATTGAAGGGTCTGGGAGGAACCGTGGGAAGCGTACAGGGTCAATGCATGACAATTATGGCAGTGTAAGGAATCTAGAGTTGACCTTGGGCATAAGGAAAGGATGAACAAGCTGTTAAGGGGGCATTTCCAGAAAAGATAACACAGTCCAGAAAAAGAGGAACGCATGAGAAACAAACTCAAAATAACCCTGCCTTGATTTTGTTTAATATAAGATGGGACAGCAACAGACTTAGACAGGCTTTCAAGATTGATGTCAGTCTTTCAAGGTAGGGCTGGTCAAGAACAAACACAACAGAGATTCCAGAAATGTTACTCTATTGTAGAAGGGTATAACAACAGTATCAGAGGTCAGAAAGAGATTTCTCCCCAGACAAAAAGGTTGTCCATCACTGAATTACAGCAAAACACAGCCTGAGTCCACAGACTAACCCCCAATTTGCTTAATTACTATTGGTTGGCTGAACCCCAATTAGTTCAAATAACTCACTGGTGCTCAAAGCTGCAGATTCTTACCTTTGCAACTTTCAGAACTCAGTTTGAACCTGTGTCCCTGGGAAAACACAACACCGAGGTTCATACATTTCCTGGCTTCCTGTAATATACGAACCAAGGAGGCTGGGTTTGCACAGCCCACGGAACCAAACTTAAAACTAGCCAAGCGTTGCCCGTTGCATAAATACAATAGCTAGATCTTTACTTGACTGAATTGGACCGTATTGTTGGACCATATTGTATGAACACAATACATCTGCATCCAAGCTTTAGATATTTTCTTTATTCTTTGGTTGCTATATAAAAGCTTCTCCCGATTCACTGCCACAATAATTATTGCATTCAAATACATTAACACCCCCACATTCCTATCTCCCTTTCAGAAAGAGCCACTGTAACTTCTGCCCTGTTTTCCTGATGTAAAAAAAAATGGAATTGAGTGAGTCACTTGCTGATAAAGATGCTGTGATTCAGAAAGATGTATTCACAACTCATCCCCTACATCCACCCTATAGCTGTGGAGAGCCACATCACTTGTTTTGTTAGAAGCTCTGATTGTGTTCATCCACCCAAAATTTGCCTTAACCATTATGCTGAAGCAGTATCTTCAAGCGGTCAACAGAATGTTCATAGAACAGATGTAACTATTGAAACTTCCAAGGATTCTTGACTGAGTTCACCAATCTACTTTGCCATGATTTTATTAATGGTAGGTTGTTGCATATGGGGTCATATCAGGTTCAAAAAGTCACCTTCAACTGCACCAAAGATTCTGCTGAAGAAAGTGGGAAGATGATGATGATGATGATGATGATGATGATGATGATGATGATGATGGATCATCATCATCATCATCATCATCATCATCAAGTCATTTCCAACTCCTAACAACCACATAGAGATGATGATAGAGAGATAGAGAGATAGAGATAGAGATAGAGATAGAGATAGAGATAGAGATAGAGATAGAGATAGAGATAGAGATAGAGATAGAGATAGAGATAGAGATGGACGGATGGATGATAGATAGAGGTAGAGATAGAGATGATAGAGATAGAGATGATAGAGATAGAGATAGAGATAGAGATAGAGATAGAGATAGAGATAGAGATAGAGATAGAGATAGAGATAGAGATAGAGAGATAGACGATAGACGATAGACGGATAGACGGATGGACGGATGGATGGATGGATGGATGGATGGATGGATGGATGGATGGTTGGATGGATGATAGAGATAGAGATAGAGATAGAGATAGAGATAGAGATAGAGATAGAGATAGAGATAGACGGATGGACGGATGATAGAGATAGATAGAGATAGAGATAGAGATAGAGATAGAGATAGAGATAGAGATAGAGATAGAGATAGCAAATTAATCTAGCCCTTAAATGTCAAATTTCCCTCCTAGGAATCAAGACTGGAAACAATGCAAAGATAAAAACTCTCAACTTAGTTTAGTAATGTTTCTCAGAAGAAAGATTAGAGTTATAAGAATTCCAGCTAGTACTGTACTTTCAAGTAAGAAACCTATCTATAGGCAATTGATGGTAGCAAAATTGTGGTCCATTTCATTATGGTTTTGGGGTGAGAAAGGGAGGATGTCTGACTGTTTTTGCAAAGGCATCTGTTGACTGCTTTGGTAACTGCTACTAAACTTATCAGTGTGAGAAATTATTCACATTAAACTGTTTCCATCCCCTGAGAAATGCAAGATTCCTTGGTCGGTGGACAGCAGAAGACTGGCAAGCAGCAGCTGGGTTTATTCAAAAAGCCGATGTCGGCATCATGAACCATGATTTGTTGAATAAACCTCCATTTCTGTTTGGGGTACCACAAAGTTTGAAAAATAACTTTTCTTTTCTTTTCTTTTCTTTTCTTTTCACTGCCAATCATCCCCACCCATTCCCCAAATTTTCCCCATTGTCTTGATAAAGATTGAACCAGGGCCAAACCCTTCACAGAGCACCTCAGCGCTCTTCCAACATGGCTGCCATGGCAACGTGGAGACTTCCATTGTCAAGTCGGCCTTCAAAACCAGGCTTTCAATCTCACTTGCAGGAAAGAAGATAAAGGTTCGATTATCATTCATAGCATCCTTTGTACCCTTTAGGTGACGTCCTATTGCTCATCCAATGCATTGTGAGGAAGGAGGGAAGAATGGATTGAGACTATGGCTGATTTCAAGAAAGGATGAGCAACCTACCTTTTAGATCCAGCTCAGATTAGCAGGCCGATCACAGCACCATCAGTTCTGTCTCAAGGAGAAAAACAGCTTGAGCATCAGAAAACGACATGCCAGAAACTGGGTAGGTCAACCAAGTGAGTGAATTAAAGGAGAGGACCACAGCAGGGCTGGTTAAGTTCTTTCTTAATACGGAAAGTGAAGAGTGGGAACAATCTGGAAATTCTCCTTGTTTCTCTTCCAGATGTTGGACGTGCCCCAGATGTGCAGTATTAGAAACCTTTCTCCCATTTTCCTTTTTGTTTGGGAATTTCATGCTGAGAGGACAGGAGTCACACATTGAGGGGAGGGAGGGAGGGAGGGAGGAAATTTTGATGATTGCTAATGGGTAACAAATATAGGAAAGAACAAAAGAAAAGGAAAGAGAGAGAAGAGGAATTAAAATCCTGGCTCTCTCTTTCTGTCTTCCCCTTCCCACTGTCTTCGGTTCCCCCCCAAATGTGAAAGGAAATCCCATCAGAAGCTTGCCCACAGTCTTCGCAAGAAAAGTGTGAAAATGTGTGTGCATCTGTGTGTATGTTTTAACACTCATCCTGCAATGCATCACATTTCAGCTTCCTCACCTACTGAGAAATTAACAATATTTCCATATGGGAAGAGGTACACAAATAAATGTGTGTTTTTTTTTGCTGTCTGGCTTCTGTTCTGTTCTGTTCTGTTCTGTTCTGTTCTGTTCCGTTCTTCTACACATTTTGTGACTAATCTTTGCAAAGGCCTTAGGATGAACTGAAAGAAGGCACCTTAGCACCTGAATTTCAAGCTGCGCAAAAAATATCTTTGGGGAAAAATCCAAGGTCAGTGTTAGCTGTGCCAAGCAAGGCTTTATATGTTCATTTGGATGCTTTTTCAATTAAAGGGGGGGGGGTGTTGGGGAGAAGGTTCCTTGCTGCAAATGACAGATGGGCATCATCTAGCTGACCGGCTGCAATCTTGCACCCCAGAGGCAGTTGCAATTCAGGACCAATTACCCTTCTCTACGGTTACCAATAAAAGCTCCCAAATCTAAAAGCATTTTATTAAGACAGCAGCATATACCACCAATGCAATTTTCTTTCAAATTAAGCCTATGTCTCATATACTTTGCAGTTAACTAGCCTCTGCCTTTCATACCTGAGATGGAGGGGAGAGATGTACTTTGAGACTTGCAAGATTGATGTCAACCTTCCCAGGTAGACCAGGCAGGAAACATGACCAGATGAGCTAATTCTACTTTATTGTAAAGCTACATTAACAGAAACTTGCAAGTCTGAAAGTAGAAATCTCCCGCCGTCCCCTTTACAGCCCAAGAAACTAGGGAGGGTCTCTTCTGAGCCTCTTGCTCTACCCATTATGCAGCTGCAGGCTAAGCCTTCTCTTATCTGACCGTTCCCTTGGCAGTGTCTCTTTGCCCTGTCTCCCAAGGCCTTTCCCACATAACATCACGTCTTGGCTGTTCTTGAAAAGCTAAGCAATTGAGGACTTTGGAAAGGAGACTACCAGGAGATCCCTGAGCTATAGCCTAGACTGGAAATTCACTTCCATACTGTTGCCAAGAAAACCACAGGGACATGTCCATGAAGCCATCAGGAGTTGAGCTCAACTTGGAGACTTGGCCCTTTTTATCATATTATACAAACCCTGTGTTCTGTTATCCTGCATTTCAGGTTTAGTGAGCTGTATGAACCCAGGCGTTCGAAAGTATTCCCAAGTTCCTTTTATTTCAAAAGGAGAGCATTAAGCGTGTGCTTAAAATAGGGATTAGAAACTCTCTGGAAACCAAGTCATGATGTTTACATTTGTCTTGATCACACTTTTTACGTTTGCAAACAGAAAAGCACTGTGACGTTTGTATAAAGGATATGCGAGACAGGGCCTAGGAAGAAAAATCACAGCATTTCACAAAAGTACAAAGGCAAATTGCTTTCCAATACAATGATTCTTTTTAATCTCTTTTTTTTAAAAAAAGAACATCATCTTACATTTTAATGGAAATATGTAACTTTGTCTTACAAACGGCAGTCCTTGTTACAGACCTCCAAACAATCCGAGCATATGAAAAATAAAATATGGTCTTTTATAAATACCCCCTGCCCACCCTCTAAAATCATACAAAGTAGCCACTTTGTTCAACTCCCAGGTCTCATGTTAGGATGCTTAGTGCCAGGAGCCCAAAATAGTCACAAATACTTTTTTTTAAAAAAAGGGGGGGGAGAGTGAAGGGGGGGTGTTGAGAAGGAACCAGCTATTTCCAGAAAAACATTAAAGGGGATTAAAACACACATTACTCCATGTCTGCTCAGGATTCATAGATACCATGATGACCGAAAAACTAACGTAGCTGATTGACTTTGTCTTTCAAAAGCACAAAGAACCATCACAGGAGAAATTTTGCTTTGGAAATGTGATTTTTTTTCCCCCTTGAAATGGAGCAGATGATATATTAGCATTAATTTCACTGATTTCCCACCTTTCCTTCCAACGCAAGCTAGCATTCATTCAGGTTTAAGGTCTTCCAGAGCCAAAGGAAAGGCTGCTGCCTTCTGTAAGATCTCTGGCATGGCGTTTTTTTTCATGAACGGCAAAAGGAGAAGAATAGGTGGAAAGGAGCTAACAATAACCCATTCAGTGGAACAAAGAACTTTCCTGCCTATTTTCTTCTCCTTGAAGGAGCAAGTCCCACGTTCTGCCACCAAGCATGCAGGGAAATTCCGTGCTTATCTGGGGATTATGGGAATAGAATCCCAGCACTACTAGGGGGGAGCTGCTAGATCACCTAGCTAGTAATGGTTCCTGATTGGTTGGGAAGCTAAGCAAAGGGAAACACGGTCCTTCTATTTTCCCCTATGGAAAATCTCTACCTACAGAACCTCAGTCTCTTGACAACAGTTTTCTTAACACATCCAACTTCCACCGACAACTGAGTCAGTGGAAAGAGAAGTTGGGGGCTTGGATAGTCACATAAAAATCCAGCAGAGCTTCAATCACATTGTTGAGGTCGCCCTCTTGACTTTTTCACTACATCCTGCGGACATCCCTGGTCTAGCCAACAACTGAACAAAAAACAAAGTTGTGCCAGATGCTCTTTTAACTAAACTCACTGGGTGCCACCAAAATCACAACTTCCATCGGCCATTTTGGTTCAAAACTTTCAGACGAAAAGGTTGGACTTGGAATTCAACACTTGTAAGATAGTAATGCATGACTGTCATTGTTCCCTTCATTTCAAGGCGATTTGGGGGGGACAGGCAAAAGAGACACACACACCCCTAGAAGACCTTTTGCGGCCCTGGGTCCCTCAGAGTGGTTGGAACCAAAATATTGGGCCTTTTTTTGTATTGGAGGCCTTAGGAGTTACGGGACAAAATGGGAGCCTTAAACCTTGCAGAGGTTTAAGGCCCTCATTTCAGTCTTTAAAAAGTCTGAAACTGCTCCCCTAAAACAGGCCACATTTTTAAATTGCGGCTTTCTGTCAAATCTGGCTGACAAATAAGACCATGCTGGAGGATATCTACAGAGGGCAAGTCTGGCCATTTCAGATTCTCTCCATTTTTCATTGGGCAAACTTTGCCATATCTCTCACATTGTCCTTTGTAAATATGTGCTGTTCCTGGGCTAGTTTGAGATTTTTAAAAGCTTGGGCCACGCTTGCAGGGATTTTGGTTTGCATTTCTCCAAACTTCTGGATTTTGGTGTGCCTTTTGGTTCTTTCAAAATGTTCCTCCAATCAATGCAGGCTCGCTCTCTCTCTCTCTCTCTCTCTCTCTCTCTCTCTCTCTCTCTCTCTCTCTCTCTCTCTCTCTCTCATTGTTTTATTAAATCCATGCATTTTTGTGCACATTTTCCCCTACTCTACAGTCGTCAGTGGTGTATGCTTGTTTGCTCTGGTGAATGGCATTGCAAAAATGCAACTGAAGTGCATCTTTTAAAGGATAACCAAGTTCCACCAAGCAGCGTCTCAGATGTGATGTTATATATGGTCAACAAAATTAATCTCTTCCCCCTCCAGTCCTCACTGCATAACACTTTCAACAAATGAAAAACAGCACCGTGTGCATCGTCATTGGGCTGAATCACAGACACAAAAATAAAACAGACTAAGTGTTTAGCAACCCTTTTTGCAACCCTGATACTGCAGAACTTGCTGTTTTAAGGGCCTTTACAATACAATTAAGACAAGGTTATTTGTAGTCTAATAATAACAGCAACAGCAACAGAAGTGCTTCTTTCAGAGGGAGACCAGAACATAAGGTTAAGCACTTGAGGAGGGGAGAGTCAATCATGGTGTCTCTTCATGATCAGATTTAATAAGAGGTTGTTCTTAAGAAACTAGAAATATGGGGGCCATCACAACAATGAAGCGGCAGTGTGGAAGGAAAGAAGCAATATGGCTTTAACAACAGTTCTTCCACAGCTGACAACATGTCTTTGCCAGGTTTATCAAGAAAAGTTCTCATTGCTGACAATAGGGTACACCTCCAAGCAAGAAGTTCTAGAATCACCATCCTTTAAGAGATGATCTGGTCTCTGGAAAAAAAATTGGTGAAAAGCCAACCTAAAATGAAATACAGGGAAAAAGTAAACCAACTCTTTAAGAAGCGATAGACTCACAGAATCTATAGGAGGGGGCATTTATGCCGTTCGGTCCCCTACTCAGGAATCAAAAAGCACCCCCAGCTGATGGGTGTCCAGCTTTCCTTTGAAAGAGATCCCACCACCTCTCTGAATAATTGGTTCCACTCTTGAATTGCTGTTCCCAGTAGGAAGGTCTATCTAACACTCAATGTAAGAGCAGAGAATCAACCGATGATGTTGTTCCCTGGTCCTCAGCCTAGAAAAGCAGGTATAGACTTGCTTCTCCATCTTGCTAGCTCGTGAGACTGGAAAGAAATCTAGGAAAAAGACGGGAGAGAGGAGTGGTGCAGGGAGAACGTATTTCAGGGGACGTAGGGGGGAAGGGAACTAGCCAAACCAAGGTTGAGGAACTTGTACTGCTGAAAAGCTCCAACCATCCTTCGCCATCAGCTCTGCTGGCTGGGATGTTCAACCCAATCACAGGTCTAAGTGTAACAGTTTTAGTGGGTTCTAATTAAGAGTTATGGTTAACTGCAACCATGAATTACAAGCCCAACTCTTTAGACTTCTCCCAGGGCTAGCAAATCTGGACTGCCACATTTTGTAAGGCTACGAGATGGCAGCAAAGACTTTTCTCCATTGCTTTGCTGGCAACTAGTAGTCAACTCAATTTTTGCAGTCCAGGTCTCTTACCCCTAACAGCTCCCCTCCATCATTTGCGTCTGTTTTTGACACCACAACTAAGTTCACCCAGCATACCAAAGTCCAAACTCAGGGTAACGAAACCCAAATATTGTATTCACCTGTCTAAATAAATTCATCACATTATGGCTTAGCATTATGGCCTGGTTCCACATCAAATGAAGATAATGGTCAGGTACCCAGAATTTGTTGACGCACGAATCACCTCAACCCCATTTCATCTTAACTTCTTGGATGAAGGCAGATATAGTGTGGCTAGAAAGAGTAAAAGATTTGCACAAGGTATAGATTTACTCCTTTGAGGTGTTGCTCCACAGCCAGAGGAAGCTTTGGAACACACCTCCAGCAGGAATTGTCACTTGAATCGCAGAGTCTGAGCTGGTCTGAAATTCAGGCTAGTAACCCACCTCCCCCAAATTGGACTGTCTCCAGGTCTGTGAACTTCATCTCCCAGAATTTCCCTGCCCATGTGGCCATCACAGAAACCCCATTGGTTGGGGTCACACATTGAACATGACTTGTTCTGGCCATAGTTTGTTGAGCAAGCCAGAATGGCTTTGTTCTAACCGTGGCTTAAGCCTTAGAACATAGTTTACACAACACCATGGCTGGGTTCAGCACACTGGATGTGCAAACTCAGCCATCAGAAGACATCAAACTTGTGCCAATTTCCCATTCGTTCCAAGGGGACTTTTGCATACATCCCTGGAGAACTATGCTGTATGTGTGGAACTGTATATTGTGTGGGGGGGGGGGCAGCTAACTAAGCAGGATTTAAAAAATAAAATCATAATTAATATTATTATAGTACAAGGAAATGAAGAGGGATATCAGAGCATCAAAGATTGTCTTAATGAAAACAGGGCACTTGGATGGGAAATGGCCATGGCTATAAGTCAAGCAGACGTTCTTCACAGCTTTCTACAGGCCATTTGGTGGCACCGCCAAACACATCCACGTTATTGTCGACCCACGGAATGATGTTGCCTGGCATGTTGATCGAACAATTAGCAATCTTCATAATATCGTCTGGCTTTAAGACTCTGTCCCAGATATTGAACTGACTCATTTCTCCAACAAAAGCTTGGGTTGCGTCAAACCTCCCTCCAACGGTATCCTTGAAAACCAATGGAAACAAACAATCTGTTAGGACCAAGCCAATGTTTTGGCTTAAAAGAAGCAGACAAGTTAAATTCTGGAAAAAATAACTTCTCCACCCCCAGGTACCTAAAAAAAATCCCAAATCTGACAAGATCACCAAATCTCATGGGGTTTTGGAAATTTCACTTGGAAGTCACTTTGAGTGTTCTTAGATGCAATCTTGCAGGATTTCAGCATCCATATCCAGGTTCACCCTCCCCCTCTTCCAGCCATCTCTTTGCTGAAATTACAGCCTTGTAACCACTCCTTTGGACATCATCTTCTCCTTCAAAGAGAAGATCCTCCTACTAGAAGACGTCCTGTAGATGGAGATCTACAGGTAGATCAGATCCTGCTAGAAGATGTAGATCTCTCAGTACTTTGCAATAGATCACTCAGGCATTTCTGATTCCCAGCTTGTTCAATCACAACAGCACCTCCATCAGACTGTAATAAATTATGCATATGGTATTATCTTATACATAAATTATAAATTTAAAAAAATGGGAGGCAGGTAGAGAAACTGGGCATGGAAAGGCAGTGATTCTATTCAGTTCTGGTCCTCCAACACATTTTCTATTTTTTGCATCAGATTCAGCTGTTGGATCTCAGGACTGAGTAAACAAACAAAGTAGATGTCAAAATCTGCTCCATCCTTTCCTGTCCTCCTACAGTTCTATTGGGAATAGAATTGGACATTTTCTGAAATTCTTTCACTGTTGGTGCATTGATTGATTGATTGATTATGTGCCATCAAGTTGTCGACTCTTAGTGGCCGCATAGATAGTTGGTGTGTGTGTGTGTGTGTGTGTGTGTGTGTGTATACAGTATATATTTCCAGTGTGAAACTGGCTAGACCTTCCCAAGTCCAGATGGGAGATTCCACAGAAGGTCGTGGAGAATGGCAGGGCTAAGATCCTGTGGGACTTCCAGATCCAGACAGACAGGCAGGTACTGGCCAATCAACCAGACATCGTGGTAGTAGACAAGTACCAGAAGACAGCAATGGTGATAGATGTAGCGGTGCCAAGTGACAGCAACATCAGGAAGAAGGATTATGAGAAGCTGGAGAAGTCCCAGGGCCTGAAGGAGGAACTAGAGAGGATGTGGAAAGTGAAGGCCAAAGTGGTCCCAGTGGTGGTAGGGGCACTCGGGGCTGTGACTCCCAAGCTGGGAGAGGGGTTCCAACAGACCCCAGGAGCCACATCAGAGCTCCCTGTCCAGAAGAGTGCAGTGCTAGGAACAGCTGAGATGCTGCACAGAACCCCCAAACTCCCAGGCCTCTGGCTGAGGCCCCGAGGCTGAGGAAGACACACACCAGCCATAGGGGTGAGAAGGGATTTTTTTTTCCAGCGTGCAGGAAGATGGTAAAACTCTCTGCTGTGGCTCACCTGTTCCTGCCCAAGGATCAAAACCCCTCCGGGTTTAATGGGATGCCAAGGAGCTAAATTTTCTCCGGTCCCCAGTTTCTCTCCATCCTGGAAGGCCTCCCACATCCCGTCTCTCGTTGTCCACGTGATGCAAATGTGGTGCCACTTTCCATCGCTAATGAAGAGGGGAAGCTGGGCCACCTTGCCAAAGAAAATCATAAAAATCATTGTGATTATGATTATTTGTTTGGAATTTTCACATCTTTAAAAGCAGAGGCTCGGGGATTAAAATCACATTCTGTACCTGGACTTCAATTAAATCCTGTGCATAAGGATGGTGCGCTGTTGCAATTTCAGAATGATGCATATGTCACTTAGCAACTCACATACAGTACAACTCTCCCAGGGATTCATTGTTTATGAGACTCTCATTGCACCATGTGTTTTCTCCTGCTTCCTTCTCACGCCAACTTTTTCCTCCTGATAAATGTTTCATTTTCAACAAAACAACCTGCTGCCCCATTCAACGGTTCCGTTAAAATTATTCGGTTTTAAACAACGGGGCCATCAAATCCCAGCTGAACGAATGGAGCTCCGCTGCAATTGTGGCTTTGCAGCGTGGTCAACCCAACAGTTAACCTTTGGAGAAGTAAGGTGGGGAGTCTTATCTGATGTCTTACAAGTCAAGCCATCAGTGACTTGGGTCCAGGGGATCTACAGGACCCATCCTTCCCATACCAGACTATGTAGAGGGCAGAGGGAATGGCCTTGAGGGACAGGAGGAAGATCTTCTATAGTCAGATAAAAGAGGATGGAGTCCAGGGCAGGAATGCAAGCTGAGTAAATGTCTCAGACAAGACCCTCCCTAGTTCTCATGAATTTAAGGGGAGAGAGGGAGAAAGGGCATTCAGACTTGCAAGATTATGTTACTATAACCTTACAATGAAAGTAGTACTGACCTACATGACATTGGATTCCTCATCTGATCTACCTTCAAGGACTGACAGCCCGGCCCTGTCCTGAAATTTTCACAGGAGGTCTTCCTGTGGCCCAATTGTGGTCAAGCAAAGGGAAGCCCTGCTATGTTGCTGTATCTAGTCCAGGGTTTCTCAACCTTGGCAACTGTAAGATGGGTGGACTTCGACTCCCAGAATTCCCCAGCCAGCAATTCCCCAGCCTTTGGCCACGTCCCCCAAAGTAGGGAAGTCAAAACCAAGAAGGGGGTGAAAGGGTGAAAGGGAAGGAGGAAACAGAGGGAGGAAATGTAAATAAAATCAAGTTCACGACGCAGTACGTTTGCCGGAGAGACATTCTATATTTATGGGGCAAATGAAAAATACGTTCTGAGGCTGGCCTTTTAATTTTTTAATTTTCGATCCGATTTCTCAAAAGAAACTTAGCCCCACCTTGTCATTAATCAGGAGTTCGATGGGATTGTTCCCCCACTCAATCAACACGACTTCGTTTGTTTGTCCCGGAACAGCGTAAGAGAAGGGAGTCCCAATTCCAGGGGATGCGCCGGATTTCAGCCACAAGCAGACGGTGAAGGCGTAGAGCTCAGGAAGCGTCTTCTTGATCTTCCCATACAAGTAGTTGGTGCGAAGAGGGAGGGAGACCTTGAATTCATCCGGTGCCTTAAAAGCACTGGTACCTAAGGGCCAGAAACATAATTATCTACATAGAACACAAGATTGTCCCGAATCAAGAGATTTTAGCTGGTTCTTCAGCTGCTAAAATTTTAGCCTAGATTCATTCCACGCGTTTTCGCCAATTCATTCCACATCTTTTCGCCAATTCATTCCATGCTTTGTAGCTGAGTCATGATCACCCACTGGTGCTGACTCGTGATATGCATCGGTTCCAATTCGTCAGAGGCATTTGCACTAATTCACCGAGTCAATTGATACAGGATTAGAAACGACAGCTGCAAAGCTAAGAGGTTATAGGCCAGCCTTCCCAGGTGACCCAGACAGGAAACACGAGCAGATGAGCTAATTCTACTTTGTTGTAAGGCTACATTAACAGAATCTTGCGAGTCTGAAAGTACAAACCTCCCGCCGCCTCTTTTACCCCTGAAAAATTAGGGAAAGTCTCTTCTGAGTTTCTTTCTCTGCCTGTTATGCAGCTGCAGGCTATGTCTTCTCTTATCTGATGGTTCCCTAGGCAGCATCTCTTTCTCCTGTCTCCCAAGGTCATTCCCACATACCATTACATACCAACAATTTATATAGGCCAAGAGTATGTTTTCATCTGAGGATCTTCCCATCTCCTTCTCTATTACTCTTACTTCCAGCCTCAGATTGTGGGAAGGGGTGGGTGGGTTCCATAGCTTAGTAACACAATACATGAGTGGCAGAACATCTGAGGATCCCTGAAAAAGATATAACAGATGATGGGGAAAGCCCTTCTCTGTCCAGGAAGTATAGACGATCTGAAGTCCTTCAGATGTTTTGCACTTCAGCTCCCATCAGTACTAACTAACTGGCAACTGGAAGACTCACCCCTTCCTGATAACCCCATAATATAGATGTACACCCCCTTCCAAAGTTGGAAGAAACCCAGAAGTGGGCAGGTGGGGTAGAAGAACTTGACCTAAAAGCTGATAAGGAGGTGATGTAATGGTCTGTGGGAATGACCTTGGGAGACAGAGGGAAGAGCCACAGACTGGGCAACAGTCAGATAAGAGGCAGCTGAGCCGGCAGAAGGAATGAGGAAGTGGCAAATGTCTCAGAAGGAACCCCCCCTAGTTTCTTGGACTGTAAAGGTGAGGGGGGGAGATGTACTTTCAGAGTTGCAAGATTCTGTTAATGTAACAACCTTACAATAAAGTTAAAACTAGTACTTCTGGGTGTGCTTCTTGTCTGGACTACCCCACAAGGCTGACAGGTGCAGAGCTAATATCAGCTTTCCATCGTCAGAACAAGAGAATTGGATAAATTTAGGAAGGAAAAGGTGGTGTTTATGTATGGAACTCGCAGGTTTAGGGGCAGTGTGTCTGTGAGTTTCAGTTGTTGAGGAATTTTCTCCTCCAGTGGAGTTTCTCGTCAGAGGGGACGTCCTGCTGCCTGAAGGGAATCCTCTTCAGAGCATCAATATATCAATAATTAGAGAAGGATTAGAATTGCCTTGTTAGCTATTAAGAAATCTTGGAAATAGAGTCTGGCATTGTAACTGCCGGAGAGATCATGCAAGAAAAAAAGATAAGGATGCGGTTACTCTGCATCATCCGGTAGAAATCACAGAAAGGAATGTAAATCCCTAAGCCAGCAAAGAATCTAGGTCAAAACTCACCCTTTGACAAGCCAACATTCCTCAGTCTTGCCTATGCTCCCCCGCTCCCGAACTTCAGGGGGTTGGAAGGATGACAGATCTGCTATGACAAAAGCGCTTTGAACACTCAAGTGCTCTTCAGAAGTGACTGGTTACTGTTGGAATGTACAGGGGCCTTTAGCTGCAAGATGTAATGCATAAAAGAGGGGGCAGGTCCTAACCCATGACCCAGATGTGGGCTTCCCAAACTCGGGTTCTCTCTGGACTGTGTCACTGCTGCATGGGTGTCCACAGGGTGCGATAAAAAAAATTAAGGGTGGTGGCTGCAGAGGGGCTATTGAAGCTCCACCTGTTTTTATATGCAACATGCAAAAACAAAAAAAATAGGTGGAGTTTCAGACATACCAGCACAGCCTCTATCTTGACTTTTTTTCTACACCCTGTGGACACCTTTGGTTTTGTAGGTGGGGGTGTTTGTGTGTGTTCTAAAACAGTTCTCCACATTTTTTCAGGGGAAGGGTGGAAAATTTGGCCTCGGCTCACTCCATTGAAGTCACCAGCACCATCAACCTAACCCTTCTGAGAGGAGATGATGGATGGATGGATGGATGGATGGATGGATGGATGGATGGATGGATGGATGATAGATGATAGATGATAGATGATAGATGATAGATGGAGGATGGATGGAGGATGGATGGAGGATGGATGGATGGATGGATGGATGGATGGATGGATGGATGGAGGATAGATGATAGATAGATGATAGATAGATGATGGATGGAGGATGGATGGATGATAGATGATAGATGATAGATGATAGATGATAGAGGATGGATGGAGGATGGATGGATGGATGGATGGATGGATGGATGGATGGATGGAGGATGGATGGATGGAGGATGGATGGAGGATGGATGGATGGATGATAGATGATAGATGATAGATGATAGATGATAGATGATAGAGGATGGATGGAGGATGGATGGAGGATGGATGGATGGATGGAGGATGGATGGAGGATGGATGGATGGATGGATGGATGGAGGATGGATGGATGGAGGATGGATGGATGGATGGATGGAGGATGGATGGATGATAGATGATAGATGATAGATGATAGAGGATGGATGGAGGATGGATGGATGGATGGAGGATGGATGGAGGATGGATGGATGGATGGATGGATGGAGGATGGATGGATGGATGGATGGATGGATGATGGATGGATGATAGATGATAGATGATAGATGATAGAGGATGGATGGAGGATGGATGGAGGATGGATGGAGGATGGATGGATGGATGGATGGATGGATGGATGGATGGAGGATGGATGGATGGAGGATAGAAATTAAAGCATGCACCAATGGCCTCACAGGAGGTAGAAGGAGAAAACCATCCACAAGGTTCACTGATGTTGCCTTTTAGGGAGGAAAGCCAATGCATCAGTTACACCAAGCATTCATTGGATGAGTTTTTGATGCGCTTGTCATGCAAGACATTCCTGAGAACAAGATACGAAGGGGCATCAAGCTTACCTCTTTCCAATTCAGACACCCTCTCTAGGAGCGCGTTCAAGGCGGCTTCCGTCCTCTGCCGGTGGGTGGATGTCTCGTTATGAAGCAACCATTTCTCGTTCTCCAGCTCAGCCACCTTGCTTAGCAGCTGGCGCTCCAGTTCTCCAAGCCTCCTCTGAAGCATCTCTCTAAGGTCGGTAGGCAGGGCTCCAAAAGTCACATTGCCCCGAAGCTGGTGCTTCAAGAGGAGGGAAAGACACAAAACCACACACCATGGGAGACGAGTACCAGTCTCATTCGTTTAATTAATCAGGCACCTTACTGTATTGTGTGTGTGTGTGTGTGTGTGTGTGTGTAAAACTGCAAATGCACCAATACAGCTGAAGAGTTCTTATTTCTCTGAACTATAAAAATAAGCCTTTCTGTGCAAGTTTATTGCTGGACGCTTTCTACTTTGCTAAACTAAATAAAACGCTGCTTGGGTTTTTCTGTTACTAACATTTCAGAACCCTTGCAATCCTAAAGCAACATCCCCCCTTATGCATGGTTTAAGACCCACCAGGGTCTGATTTCTCAGCTAGAGTTCCCAGAATTCCACATGAGAACCTCCAGACCAGTGCTTCTCAACCTTGGCAACTTTAAGATGTGTGGACTTCAACTCCCAGAATTCCCCAGCCAGCCAGGGAGCTGGGTCCACACACCTTAAAGTTGCCAAGGCTGAGAAACACTGCTCCAGATGTTCAAGTGAAAACTCCTAGAATTGTGAGAATAGCCCTCTCAAGGCATCTAGAAGGCAGCGGGGTACAGAAGATTCCACTTTGGGTCATTTTGTGCAAAGGTCATAGCTCCGCTCATATTTTGCCTCTGTGATCTAACAATTGGAAATGCAAAATCTGGATTGCGGTGGATAGATTTCTCTGGAGTTGGGAGGGAGAGACAGATTCAGGGCACCTTTTCTGTTACAACAGCTGTCTGGAGGGATTCTAGCTTCTTTCATTAGTCTCAGCTAACAGCCCCCCCCCCCCCGCCCCTCTCGGTGTCTCCCGTGTTGGATCAGCGCCAAAGCCATTGCAAAGAGACAAACAAACATGACGAGGAGAATCAACAGGGAAAGCCATCCACAGATACTAGCAATAGCCGCATGGTCCAACACATTCATTAAGCCAAACATCCATATGTTGTTACTTATTTATAAAGAGAATGCGTGCTACACTGTTCTTTCAAAACCGAAGCTGAGATAATCTCTAGCAATGCCAGAAAAAAATATATTCGGTTGAAAGAGCCAAGTGGGCTTTAGAAAGGAGTCTAGGAAAGCTTTGTGTCCATTGGTAGATTTCTGAAAGGGGATCCAAATAACATACTACTGTTTGAATGGAGTTAACTTTCACGCCAAGGAACTCAACCTGATTTTAATTTCCATTATGATTTAAATCAGGGGTGGGCAACGTCAGGCCTGCGGGGCTCCCGCCTAAGGCCTGCAGGGCTCCCGCCCGCAAACCCCACCCCTTCCACGTGATTGTCTCCTGCCCGCAAACCCCGCCCCCAGTGCTTGTGATTGGCTCCCGCCCGCAAACTCCGGCCCCCGGTCCGTGGAAATCCCAGAAACCCCGCCCCCCACCGCCCCGGTCCCCGGTTATAAATATCCAAATGGCCCTTGGCAGAAAAAAGGTTCCCCACCCCTGATTTAAATGGACATTGAACAGAAGAGGACCAGCTAAGCACAGAAGACTAGTAGCCAGTTATTTGTGGGAGGGCAAATGTCCCCACTACCCCCATCTAAATACAAGATGGATCAACCCTACACACATAGATGCATGGACATAAATCATGCAACCATAAAAAATTAGTGAATTAAAACCATCCAGACACAATAGATTGTGTATCAGCTTGGCCTTAAGGACTCGCTAACCATGGATTTTGGAAAGCTGCAAAACCGGAATGGAATAATCAAAGCTTCTGACTTTTTTTTTGAAGACCAGTAGGAAGGACACCCTCTGAAGACTGACCCAGTAGGTCATACCTGAAGAGACATGCACTGCTGGTCCTCTAGATGTTCTGGATTACAATTGCCATCTACGTCAGTTAGCACAGCTGATGGCAAGGGATTATGGAATCTGTAGTCCAAGCATCTGGAGCAGATGGAAGGTCAGCTATGTTGTGCGGTAGCTTCCCTCAATCTGGTGTCCTCCAGATATTCTGGACTATACTGTAAATCCCATCCCAGCATTTTCAGCCAACATGAGCGGTTGAATTCTGAGAATTTGAATTGTGATGGTGTCATTGAACCATGCTGATTAAAACACAGAAGTCCATTGGCCAAGCAGGCTGGGAATGCTGGGATTTATAGTCCAGAATAAGACAGTGGGAGGTTGCCATGTAGGAAGTGGTCTTTTCTAAGGGTACTGTTTTCAAGTTAAGCCCAGTTTTGTAAGACAAACAGGATTCAGCCATAATAATCCAGCAGCCCAAGAAAGCAGTAACATTAAAAGATCTGTCACCTAAATCTCTAGCTTAACGAGAAAATTGCATTATCATCATCATCATCATCATCATCATCATCATCATCCATAATCCTTATTGCAATATTTCATTTTGGTTATTTTGGAAATACGGGCAACTGCTTTGCCATATACTAACCAAACTTTGATAGGGCCAAAATGGGCCGTACAAAAGTATTTTATTAGGGTCATTCCCTCTAACCTGAAATTGGGCAAACAAACATTCCCCAAATGATTATTCTACAAATATCTACAATTCAGATGTGATGTACGCCAGTTAACACAGGAACCAGATACTAAATGCTGAACAATAACAGTAAAGCTGGCTCCCACTTTCATGGCCTTCCAAAAAAGGTTGGTAAAATCCTGGTCATTTCAGAAGGCCTTCAGAGATGATCAGTTATGGTTCCATTGGCCCTAATAGATGAATGCTTCAGTGTCTATGGACAATGTTCCACTGCTTTAGTTATATTACATTTTATGATATTTGCACTGCTGATTATTTTCGCCCTAGGACCCCAGCTACAGTCCTCTTAAACTGAAAGTTCTATAACATTTATAAATAAATAAACTCACTTTCTCATCCTGTCATTTTGACAAGTCATCTACGCGCAAAACATTCCTCCCTTTATCTTTTTTTATAAGAACTTTATTAATGTTCAAAGTATAATTAAAATATAAAATATAGAATATAGAAAAGCTAGAGCATAGGACTAAAGAAAAAAGAAAAAAACTATAAAAGTGCAAGCAGATAGAAAACAGAAACAGAAAGTGACTTCCGACGACTTTCTCCAATACAGATATGAATAAGTTTACAAATATAATCTCTTACCATTGATTAAACTTTAGTAACATTATTTCTATCAAAACAAACCATTTAATCACTAAAACCCAAAATCAAAGCTTCAATTTTTTCTAGCACAAGCAAGTAATCTAAAAGTGGTTGCCAAGTAGAAATAAATCCAGAAACAATGTTTTCTCATTCCTCCCTTTATCTAACTGTCCGGGACATTAAGATATATCAAAAATCTCAATAATGCAAGACAGTTTCCAAAACACAATGAACATTATCAAGATGTTAGCTTTTGGGAGACAAACAGGAATTGCAATATTATAGACCTGTCCATTAAGAGTTACAGTTTTGATATTTTATTACTATGGGACTCCCCCACGCCACAGGGATGGTGCTTCAAAGAACTGTGAGAGCCAATTTAGACAGATTGAATTTCACATTGATTATGAAGAGCTTTCAACTCTCTCCTTCAAGAACTAAGAAAGCAACCTTAGATATTCATTAATGAGTGCTGGAATTTCAAATGGACGTACTATAGCTGCATTCATTCTAGGCAGAGTCTGGTTTAAGGGGAAGGTAGGAGCTTATGGAGGAGACTGAATTCTGAAGTACAGTTCAATATTTGTGGTGGCTCAGCGGGTAAGACGCCAGGCTTGTCAGTCAGAAGGTCGCAAGTTCGGAGGTTCGAATCCCTAGCCCCGCATGACGGAGTGAGCTCCCGCACTAGCCCCAGCTCTTGCCAACCTAGCAATTCGAAAGCATGCAAATGCAAGTAGATGAATAGGTACCACTTCGGTGGGTAGGTAACCGCATTCCGCGCGCGTCATGCGGCCACATGACCGTGGAAGCATCTTCGGACAACACTGGTTCTTCGGCTAACAAACGGAGATGAGCACCAGCCCCTAGAGTCGGACATGTCGGCCCCTAGAGCCTTTACCTTTTTTAGGAGCATATGGAGGAGGCTGAATTCTAAAGTACAGTTCAATATTTGAAATGATCAGAGAGCTGAAGACCTTTCCATTTGAGACAGTAAAACTACACTGTTCAAGAAATAATTCCAGAAGTTATTTTAATATTTGAGGTTTCTCCAAACATTGTTATTTATTGGACCATGGACTTCAATGGACAAAAAGCAACAGAGGAAAAAAATAGAAAAGGGGTGGTGAGAACAGGGGTCTAATAAACATTCTCCCCTCAATGGCTGTCTATCCATCATGTTTTCAATAGTTAACCTCTGCTCGGCTTTTAGCAAAATTAATTAGAAATACCATTTACACTTAGGATAGAAGAAAAAGAAAAAATGAAATCTGTTCTACATGAATGGAAAGGAAAGATAGGGAGAGGAAGGAGGTGGAAATGAGAAGGAAGGAAGGAAGGAAGGAAGGAAGGAAGGAAGGAAGGAAGGAAGGAAGGAAGGAAGGAAGGAGGAAGGAAGGACAATGGGCAGGAAAATAAAGCTGAACAAATCTCAATCCATTTAAATGAAAACAAACAGAATGTCTCTTTCTTCCCCATTTCCACTGAGAGAAAATGCCTTCTTTAATTTATACACATAAAACTTGATATATTTTACTCCTTGCAATCCATTTTCACAAGACCAAGCATTTAACCAGACATACAATTGGTTTATTTCTTTGCTTTGTGAATGATCAGTCCTGACTTTCTCCAGCCTCCTGTCTCTTCTCTGTCTGCCTGAAATAAAAGATTGCTTCTGTCCCTAATGCAATTGTTAAAAATGACTCGTTGCAAAGAATTTTAAGATTGTGACTTATTTAAGGCCTTCATTTTAAAAAAAAAAAATAATGCAATAAAGATGACCCTGAGAGTGAGTAAGAGTTTCTGAGAAATGAAGCTTGTTTGTGAAAATGTCCCACTGGACATTCATTGATTGCCCTCCTGATAATATCCTATGTGTATATTTAGCTGGTGACAATATCGCCTAAGAGGAGATGCACTTTTGAATGACAAAAATTAGAGCCTGCAGGCTTGAAACAATGAATGACCACACACTTGGATAAGAGGAGAGATGCAGGTATAAGTAGGAGAAGGTCTCCAAAACTGAGTGACCCTTGAATGGATCCACAAACTCATCCAGAAATATTGACTAGAAATAAATACATGCTTTAGATTGCAACATGTAGGTTGAAGCTTCATACAAAGAGGATTTAAGCCCTTCTCAGTGGGTTAATATCAAATCCTGCTTCCTAATAGACAGTTGTATATAACAGTATATGCATATATTATACACCACAGTATATGCATAACTGTATACAGAGCTATCTCTAATATATGGCAGACCTATAATGTTTATATTATATTATTATAATATTATATAATATAAATTATATTATATAAAAATAATGTTTAGAGCTCAGACTAGGATGTAGAGATTCCCCTCCTCTTTTGACCATGAAATCACGGGGTGACCACAATCTATCACTACCTCTTAATTTCATGCCCCCCTTCACAAGGGTTTTGTGAAGATACAACAGGGTGAGATGAGAAACACGTAACACACATTAAACTCCTGCAGGAAAGGAAAGATGTACAACTCTCTTTGACTATACATCACTGCTTCATTATTGCATTAATAAATCAGAGCGAGTGACATTAGCAAATAGTCAGTCATAATCATGCAAAAACAGCCATGCTGGCTTGGATCAGCAGCATATCGCACAGACTTCCCTGTTTGCTAGCCTTGTGTGTGTGTGTGTGTGTGTGAGAGAGAGAGAGAGAGGGGGGGGGAGAGGGAGAGAAAGGCATCTTCTGCTATTTTCCCACCCAGAGCACAGCCATTCAGAAACAGATTCCGTCCAAACACCGAGGTCTCCTTAAGCCGGATCTCTGCCTGGGAACTCTGGAAGTAGTTTCAAGAGACCTGGAGGGTTTTGGGAAGCTCAGTTCGGCCACCCTGCTTGCACGGTATAGGAGTTACGGTACTGGATTTAGATCCCGCAGACTTGGGGTCAGATCTCAGCCCCAATTCTGACTAAGCAACCTTGAGATCAAAGCAGGGCTGTTTCAAGAATACCAAACAGAATAGGCCACAGGTGTGAACTTGGACGCTCCAGAGCAGTGTTTCTCAACCTTGGCAACTTAAAGATGGGTGGCCTTCAACTCCCAGAATTCCCCAGCCAGCCAGGCTGGCTGGGGAATTCTGGGAGTTGAAGGCCACCCATCTTCAAGTTGCCAAGGTTGAGAAACACTGCTCCAGAGCAAGGAAAGGGGAATGCAAATGAAACCTTAACCGTGCAACTCTGGGATATTTAAACAGCCTCAGCGTCTCCCTGTCACAGTTAACTCTGTGGAAGGTTTACAGGCTCAATCTGCTCTTGCGCACGCACACGCACACACAAACACACAGATGGATCTTTCTCCTCTCTCCCGCAATTTGTTCTCCGCAGCCTAAACTTAGACAAAACCCTTCCGCCCCCGAAGTGGTCCTTAAGACTAAAGTTGCAAGGTCAGAAAAAACTCCTTGCGGTCAAGACCTTCACCACCCGCCTTGGCCCAGGATCTCGGCCGCTCTTCCCTCCAACCGGGGTCGCCTTTCAGCACCACGGACAGCTACGGCGCGTTTCTCATCCCGCGGGTCTCATCGAACCAGCAAGGCGTCCATTTCCGCACTCCAACCCCGTTTTCGGTAACTGCGGAGAGAGTCCCTCCACACGCACACCCCGGTCTCCCTTTGGGCTCTTATCCCGCGTTCCCACGGCCTCTTTTCCCCCGGCCTCACCTCCAGGTTCTCCAAGCGATCCTTGAGTGCCTGCATGGTGCGGCTGAGCTGGTCGACGATCTTCCCGGGATCGCGGGGCAAGTCGCCCATCGTGTCCTTGCTCTTGCCCAACTCTTTCCTCCACGCGCCGCCTTTGCCGTCGGAACTCTCGCACCGGCCCAGCTTGCCGCTCAGCTCGCGGATGGTCTCCCGCTGGTTCCCGATGGTCTCTTTCTGCTGCAAGATGGTTTCCCGCAGCTGCAGCACGGTGGCCTTCAGCTCCTCCTCGGGGGGCAGCCCGCCCCCTTGCATGGGGACGGGGGGCAGCGGGCAGCCCGGGTTGGCGGGGTCCAACGGCAGCGAGGTGCACACGAAGCGACTGCCCGGGGGGGCCTCTTGGGCGCCCGCTGCCGACCCCCAAGCCGAGAAGAGGAGGCCGGCCAAGACTGGCAGCAGCATAGCGGCCAGACGTTGGGACGGATTTATTGCATGGAGGAGGCGAACGTGTGAACGGGCGGGAGCAAAAGAAGAGTCCCGTGTCAGCTCACTTTTCCTGTAGAGAAAGCCCGGGTTGGGGCGAGGGGCGCAAGGACGAGTCTGGAGTTGGCCGGACGCGCAACAGCTGCCGGAGCAAGGTGTCCTCGCGCAAAGCGACCGAGCCAACTCCGCGGTCCGCGCACCCTTAAAACGCTGAGCCGCCGCTGGCAGGGCGGGGCCGCGGGCGAGGGGGAGCGGGCGAGGCGGCTGGTTGGCGGAGCGCCCGCGTCAGGCCACGCCCCCTCGGCCCGGGACCGTGAAACGAGGGAGGCGGCGGGGGGGAGGCATCTGATTGGCGGGGACCTGGAGGGGGGCGGGGTCTGGAAAAGTGCCCTTTCATTCATTCATTCATTCATTCATTCATGGGTAGGGTGCAAAACTCCTGACGGCCGCTAAGGGGCAGGGACGGGTTCCTTTTCGGCCTTTTTAGCCAGCCACCTCGGGGTCGTCCGGGTTTTTGCAGCGCAGACCTGGTCTGGCCCCACATCTCAGGCTCCCTGGGCGTTGCAGCATCCCGGTTGCCCGACCAGGGAGACTCGGGGCTGTGCGTGGGTTCGCCGGCCCGTCCACGACCTGGCTGGTGGATTCGCCCCACTTGCCGAGCTGGGTTAGTTTTAACCCGGTTTCTTGGTTTGGTGGCTTGGAGCCCTGGGCTGACCCAATCCCTTTGGTTAGGTTAGGGTGGGATGAACTGGGTGGACCCAGGAGACGGGTTATATGAGGTAGCCCGGTTACAGAGGTTGTGTGAATGCGAACAGCGAGCAGGAGAGAGAATCTGACAGGTTTTTCTCCCAAACTGGCAGGTGCCCCCGGCAGGTCGTTAGAATACAGTTCTGACCACCCCGTACTGTTCATGCTGGGTAGAGCCGATGGAAAAGGTAAGGTAAAGGTTCCCCCCGCACATTTGTGCAGTCGTGTCCGACTCTAGGGAAAACTGTTTGCCAATTCAGGGCTCCGGGCTGGGGACGTTGCTCCCACTCCAGTCTCCCCGCTCTTTCCTGTCTGATGAGACTTTTGCCAGGGGAAAGGGAAGTGGGCATCGTCCGGAAGAAGGATAGGATAAAAAGAATACTGATTTGCTTCCTTACCATTGTGCTTCTTCCCAACTTATTTGAGGCTACAGCATGGATGAGTCTCAAAGCATATGAAATCCTTTATACAGGGAACTCTGGGTTAATATCCAAACACTCTAGATTGGCCTTCCCTAACCGGGTGCCCTCCCGTCAAGGTACGACTCTAGGACCCACGGCCCCCCACCATCAGGCTGGGGATGCTGGGAGTTGCGGCCCTGGTTTAAGTGGAAAGCGCTTCGGGCGGGTGGGGAAGGATGGTTGGGGGTCTTCTCTGCCCTCTAAAACTCTAAAGCCAGTAAATCCTCTTTCAACAGATTGGGGCCGTTGATCAAGACCCCCCCCCTAAAGGTGCAGACTATCGGCTGAGAGAGAATGATACCAACACGGATTATCCCCAGAACAACCCTGTGAGGTAGATTAGTCGGTGAGACAGTGAGTGGCCCCAAATCGCCCAGTGAATTTCACAGTTGTGGGGATTCGAACCCCAGATTCCCCAGGCTTACTTCATCATTCTAACCACCCCACCGCATTGTCCCTCTCCCTTACTAAACATGCCTATCCGGGCCGGATGTGGCTCCCTGCAGCATCCTTGCCCAGTCCAGGGCTTTCCAAAGAGGTTGGACCACAACTCCCATCGTCCCCAGCTGCTTTGGCATTGGCCTGCTGGCTGGGGACGATGGCAGGTGTTGGCCAAACAAATGGAGCCTACCCTGCAGTAGGTGGGCGGCCACCTTTTGCAGAAGTAGGTTTGGGGCTCCAGGGCCACAGGGCTGGACAGGCAGGCAGTGTTCCTGGCTGATCACAATCCTTAACTTTTTCTTGTGCATTTTTCCCCCCTCTTCACAAATATTTTGTGCACATATTTTCTAACTTCAGATGTGACTTTGATCAAAGATGTCCAGCTGTCTGCTCCGAAATTAATTCCATCCACGCGCTCCGCTTGTCAGCTTCCAGACAGGTAGCTAACGAGATGTCCTATAAGGCTGGATTCACACAAACCACAAGCCATTATTTAACCAAGATGTAGGGAATAGATCACAGCGGTAGGGCTCCCACAATGCGGCAACTCGAAACCGAATAAACCACATTAGGGCTTAGATGACAGGAAGACAACCTGTGGCTGTCAGGACTCTTTTTTTTTTTTCAGTTTCCAGAACCCCTCTGATCATAACCGCTTTTAAAACAATGGCTCAAAACGCCATTTTGCAGTGGGTAATAGCTGGAAATTGTACCGAAAGCCTAAAGTATACATATCACAGCTTAACAGAATAAGTGAACCAGACTTAAACCAAATGATTTAATCGTATCAACAGTTCCTCTACCCAGAATGTGTAGTGCTGTACATAAAATTAAAAGTTTGTTATTCCAATACAGTATCAAACATTAAGGGGCGTGGTGGCTAAGCGGGTAAGATGCCAGGCTTGTCGATCGGAAGATTGCAAGTTCGGAGGTTCGAATCCCTAGCCCCGCGTGACGGAGGGAGCTCCCGCACTCACCCCAGCTCTTGCCAACCTAGCAATTCGAAAGCATGCAAATAGATGAATAGGTACCACTTTGGTGGGTAGGTAACAGCATTCCGTGTGCGTCATGCCAGCCACATGACCATAGAAGCGTCTTCGGACAACGCTGGCTCTTCGGCTAACAAACGGAGATGAGCACCGGCCCCTAGAGTCGGACATGACTGTACAAATGTGCGGGGGGAACCTTTACCTTTTTATCAAACATTAACCAGTCTTTTTCTGCCTTCTTTTTCTAACTATAATGATGTGGTTAGTTAACAATAATGCCTTCGATTTTGGACTTGACAGCAGATCCACCCAAAGAAAATATTTAGTACGGCTAAAAAAAAACCCTAAATCCTAAGCAAGGTCTGATGGAAGCTGAGCATATCCATATGCCTGGTATGCTCAGAGACTATTGTGGATGACAGAGAGACAAAAAATCAGGGGGAATATGGAGTGGAATGTCATGAACAGGAGGACTCTACAGTGGAGTATTTTGATGCAGTTCCAATTTGTCTTCCCTGGTCCAGATCTTTTATCATCTGACAGTTGTTGCATTTGTGGAAAAGCCATTGGGTACATGTGATCTACAGTATCTAACTGTGATAGATGATAGAAGATAGATAGATAGATGATAGAAGATAGATAGATAGATAGATAGATAGATAGATAGATAGATAGATAGACAGACAGACAGACAGACAGACAGACAGACAGACAGACAGACAGACAGACAATGGATGGACGGACAGACAGACACACACCCCATGTTGCAGCAATTGTGCGGCTGAGATTTGGCGTAGGTTAAACCATCTTGCCCTCTGGTGGTGAAAGAGACAGGTTTACACTCGCTTCTCATGTTTCCATCCGTGCATCTTGTTAAGAGTGAGGGAAAAGTTCTGATGATTTCCTAGACCCGTTGGGGCAGTTTTTCGGCAATGGTGTGGAAGTGGATTGCCGTCGCTTTCTTCCTTTCTATCCGTCATTGGGGTCTTCTTCCCTCTGACCCCAAGACGCCTCTTCTTTTCTTTCCGCAAACTCTGAGGGCTTCCCCCAAGCCCGCTGACACCTCCTTCATGTGCATGGATGCTGTTGCTTTGACAATGTAAGGGCTGGCTCTTGGATGATGACTTTTGCTAGTAATTTGTAGGACTGGTGTTTCGTTGCTTTGATATTGTTATCCGATCGTTATTATGTGCATTTTTTAAAAAATCTTATACATCTGTTCCAGGGAGAGAACTAGAGAGGCTATGACATCACAGCATCCAACCAATCAGAACTGTATTCCAGTATGCAGTCCTCCCTCCCTCCATCCCTCCCTCCCTCCCCCCTCCCTCCCCCCTTCCTTCCTTCCTTCCTTCCTTCCTTCCTTCCTTCCTTCCTTCCTTCCTTCTCTTCCTCCCTCCCTCCCTCCCTCCCTCTTTCCCTCCCCTTCCTTCCCTCCCTCCCTCCCTCCCTCCCTTTCTTTTCCTTCCTTCCTTCTTTCCCTCTGTCCATTCAACATTCTAAATTTTTTGGGATCAGGGGCATATTCTTGTTTGGGGTGTGTCTTAGTCTCCTTTCAAGGGCTCGTAAAAATGGATCTGGTCCTAAGACCAGTCATCTGAGTTGTCTTTATTTTGCGCCAGTCTGTGTTGATGACTGCAGCACCCTATTAAATGGATATTACGACATACAATATTCCCATTTACAACAGGAACTTTCCTGTCAATCTCCGCAGGATTGTGATTTATATTAGTCAGGCGGGAATATCAGATGCTTATAGGAGATGGAGAGAGCTAAACCTCACACCACGGGAACAAATTCAGCTTGCCCAGCTATCAAATACTCATGTACGGTACGTGCAGAAGAGGTTTATGAGAACAAAGAGTTGTTAAGTATTAAAGCAGTGTATCTTTCGCCTTGACAGGTAAAGTCAATACAATTGCAGAGACTTCTAATGTGGGCAATATGAGTCATGACACACTCACTTGGAGCAACCAAGCACATGGCAAATTGAGTTGGGGGTCCAATATTCCCCTTCACGCTCTCCAGTATTATCCATATTTTACTTTGACACTACTCAAGAAGAAAAGAAAAAAAAATTCTTATTGTAGAGAATCTCTGTTACACCATTGCTATTAAATACCATTACTATTAAAACACAATGGCGGCTTTAGCATTTAAGAGCATGTGTACAGCTTAATGTATTTATTGAATTAGGAGGAACCACCCTAAAAACACAGAAATCAGTCCAGCTGATCAGTATTTAGGCAACAAACTGCTTTAACCGAGATGGCAGTGAAGAAAATGGTTCCCCACAACTGATTTATGCAAGTTGGTGATATATTTCTTTCTGCAAAAATATATATATTTTAAAAAAAGAGAGCTTTATCACAGCAGTCAAGAGGATTGAAAAACTTCTGACTCCTAAGGGCTGTCTGGCAGACTCACGACTTCGCTTCAGCCCACAGAACGGATTGTTAATTTTTAATTGAGCATTGACAATTTCAGCCTCCTTCAAAAGAGCTTTGTTCCCCTTCAAAGCAGCATTGGTATTCTTTCGGGGATCATTTGCAGCCTTTGATGGGCCGTTTTAAAAATGCCTAACCCTGGAAATGAGCAAGAAAGACTGAGCCCAAGGACAAGCAAGCTGGGTTTCCTTTTTTGCTCATTTGCTGCTCGTAGGCTGCAACGCTTCTGCTCCTAGTAATAAATTCAAGGGGATGCTGTAGCATCTCCTCACCTTTTAGTGGAGGCATTCTTGTAGAGTTCCAGATTGCTGATCCTTCCAAGAGGGGGGGGGGTGTTCAATCCCATCATCCTACTCCTCTAAAGTATCCAGTTTGCGTCAGCTTAAAGCGGTGTTTCTCAACCTTGGCAACTTTTAGATGTGTGGACTTCAACTCCCAGAATTCCCCGGCCAGCACTCAGAAGTTCACACATCTTAAAAACTTCCCAAGGTTGAGAAACAGTAGCTTAAGGGTGCCTAACTCCACTGAGAGCTGTCCATGGTACCAATTTTTCTCTTCAGATCTTTTCCCCAATATTCCCTCTGGGTGTTGAATGGAAGGAGATGAGCTACGTCCCCTATGATGCCTCTTCAGAAAAGTCGACAATAAGTTTCTCCAACCTCATGTTGTTGGATCTGCGACACCCAGAATTCCCAGGCATATTAATCCCATCACATCTGGAGACCTCCTGAAAGAATTACACTGCTAAATTTAAAAATAGAAAGATAATGTCTCCTTCAAGTTAAGTTTCATTTCTAGTGACATCATGGATGGATCCATGACATTTTCTTGAGAACAATACGGAAGCGGCTTGCCATTGTTGTCTTTCTGTCAACTTCCCAGAGCAGATTTTTTGGAAGAGCCGGTGTTCTGTGCACTCATGATGAGTGCAATCCAGGTGATGTGTTAAAATCAAAGACCGACCTTGTTGTACAAAATACCCAGATGCACCAGGATAATGGAAGAACTTTGAATCCTTTTTTTTTTAACAGAACATAATGTTGCAGCTAATCAATGTCCTTGTGTATGTTTCTTATTTACTTAGGAATGTAACAACAACCTTGAATTCCGCCTTCAGCTTTTCCTCTAGCATCCTTTCTCAGCGGTGGATAATTGGAGAGAGTATTATAACTTCACGCGTGTGATGTTCAAAAGGCCAAACCATTAGGGGCTCAGTCAGGATGTTCAGCTTCCTCTTGAGTTCTGAGTGGTGTTGCAAAGAAAACAAATCTTGATAGATCTCCAAGGATACTCGATGAGTCCAGAAAACCATTAAATCCAGAAAAATCACTATTTGTATGTACTGTAGTGTGCAATTTCTTTAGAAAAATAGAAAAGGGGGTGGGTGGGAGAGAAAGGAGAGAAAGATGCTCCTCGAGAAGGAAAAGTGGGTTCAGTTTCTTTCATCCAGGATGTGGACTCTTAAAAACCAAGACAAAAGGATGATTTCTTCATGTTAAAATGCCAATACTGTAATTGCCATATTCTAATTTAGAACAATTATGCTTTCAAAAGAGACATATGCAAGTGGCCCCCAAAACAGTGACTTTTCTCTAGATAAAGTGGGGGTGGGGGCATTATAGAACACCTAGAACATGAATGCAGATAGTCTAATTCAGTGTTTTTCAACCTTGTCAACTTTAAGATGTGTGGACTTCAACTCCCAGAATTCCCCAGCCAGCAGGTTGGGAGTTTTTGCTTCAGCAGAGTAACAAACTTGGATTGAGAAGGTCAAGTTTCGGGAGGAAAAACAAGAGAAAGCTGATGCCTCCTCTGATATCTCCCGTCAATATAAATCACATTTTGTTTGGCAATTTGGCAGCGGTCCCTAACACAGATGAGACGTCATTATGGCTCACTCTTCCCAAGAAGCTAGTTGATCAAACTTCCTTGGAAGATGTGAGACCATCAAATGGAAATATTTTTCCTTTCCTACCTTTGGACAAAAAGATGGAAAACAAATTTATCGATTACGTGTTCCAGATTTAAAGTTATATGGTGTAATATTTGAAAGATACCCCCTGGGCAAAACAACAAATAAAGTTTAAGCATGAAAGAGAGCTCTTGGGGTGTTGGGTCTCATCCAACTTGTGCAGGGGGTTAAAACAATTTGTGGGCTTGCAAACACAACACTGATTGTGTTACTGTCTGTCTGGAAGGCAGAAGAACTCCTACTTGTTGACGTTTGATTGAGCATTTGATTTAAGGGCCAATACTGACACAAAAGAATAAAGGCAGGTGAAAATCATGGTAAACATGTTGTATATCTGATGGGAGTGATTTTTCACACTTCCCCAGATTTCGCTAAGGATCACTGTCATATAAGCTCTGGCAAACTCACGCCATTTTTTGAGAAAGTGAAGAAAAACTCATGGAAGTGTGTAGAGTAGCACAGAATGCAAGGAAGAAGATGGCTTGTACAAATATTCCATGAAATTGGTGGTCTGTAATGATTGTCTTCCCACAAAATGCATCGAGGGGGTTTATGAGCAATGCCGGGCAATTTAAACAAATCAATAGAAATAAGCCAATAGCCAGTCTGAAGCAGCAGTGGCAAAGTCCGTGAGATGTGCTCCAACATGGCTTTCACTCAAGGTCTAGAAGGTTAAACCCATCAATCTAAAACACTTCCTCAAAGAATGAGAAATGGTTAAATTAGGATGCAAGCAGCAAGAAGGCCCTGTTTTCAGCCACTGCTGTCTTTGAAGGCAACAGCATCTGGAGAAAAGTTGTTCATCCAAGTTGGTGCCACCCTTGGCCATGGGATTCAAATGGCCACGCTGCTCAGTCACCACTGGCCAATGAGTTGTGTTCTCCTTGTGGGCCATATCTACATCACCTCTGGAGTCCCTTCTCTTTGCTTTTCTCATATTTTGCACTGGGAAAGGGCAGCTGGACAGGTTCAAAAGCATGGTGATGATGATGATGACTTATTAAATTTATGTGCCGCCCGATTCCCAGCAACTCTGGGTGGTGCAAGATGGTGGAGCAAGGCCAAGGAAAGACCCATCATTGTTCAGAGATTTTAACTCATCAATGGTAGATATGGTTTGAATCTGGGCCAAGGCAGCAAGTCACTGTAGGGCAGCTAGTTGCCCACCCCTGACCTACACGGATCACCACATACAACGAGAAAGAAAGATTTCAAGCTTTTCCATCCTTTGATGCAAACTGCTGTCTTCTTCCCTCTGGCAGTGGCACTGCAGAAGTAAAATAGAAAAGATTTATTGTGCTGCTGCTTTCTTTTCTGTTTTGGAAAGAGAACTGAGAAAGGAACCCTGCAGACCTTTGTAATGAGGTTAGGTATGAGCGACGGCAAGTATGGTTGGGTTCAGTGCCATCTCAGTTGAGGAATAAATTACGGACGTGGCAGCCGTGTTGCTCCCCAGGCACTTTTGGAAGGCTGCACAGAGAGTTGCAGTAAGAAATGGAAGCGCTTTGAGGAGAAGCAGTCAAACATTGGTAATTTTTCATCCCTACACACAGATACCCACACGCGTTCCTTCTAGCCCTCTGCTGGAGATCCATTCAAAACTCCAGGGCAGGGTGTCTCTGCCAGGGTTCCGTGGTGCCCTCAGGTTCCGCGAGAGGTCACCAGGGGTTCCCTGGGAGATCAGGATTTATTTTAAAAATGATTTCAAATTCGGGCAACGTCACATTAAAGAGGTAAGTTTCAATCTTTATTTTTAGCTTAAGAACACTGTGAATGCATATCTACAGGCCTACCCGTGAAACGAATAGAATTATTCTGTAACTTCTGGCCCATATTTGAGCCTGAATGTGCAGGGGTTCCCTGAGGACTGAAAAATAGTTCAAGGGTTCCTCCGGGATCAAAAAGTTGAGAAAGGCTGCTCCAGAGGTACTGAAACATTGGTACCTAATCTGGCAACATGACTGTGGAATTGGAGCACCTAAAACTGAGGTGCGTCATTATTGCACCAATCAACTAGAATTCTTCTAACTCAAGTGCCAATGTTGCTAGGTGCTTCTAAGAAGAGGGCCCTGGAGCTGGCTGGCTTCACACATTACAGCCCAGCCAGGACTTTTTTAAACCATGATTTCTTGAATGAGCTCTACTGGCCTGATACATGCACCATGTTAATTTTTGAAGGGCTCCATAAACATAGTTAAAATAACTGCAGCTTAATGGGATATGAAAGTACATCTAATAAATTAGCTTCAGGTTTGAAATTGACCGTCGGCTCGAAACTGACCACACTTGATTTTGAAACTGATCATCTCCATTCTGAGCAAGATAACAAATTGAGTTTAAAGAAAAGTAAAAGCTTTGGGATTTTCCTTCACCTCTTGGGGCAGTGGAAAGGGAAGAGACCTGATCCACATTTGCAAAGTCCCAGTCCAGGCTGGTCCTACAGTCTGTACAAGATCTGGATCCAACGCAACACGATCCAGTGGCTCTGTATTGATTAGACTAGCAATATCTAAGTTATAGCTCACCCCCTGCACAGTTTATGAGTACTGTTGGACATAGATCAAGTAATGCCATTAAAATATAGTGTGTTGTTATTTACAAAATGTTGTAGTAATTAACTTGGCTGGTAATAAATGCTTCTCAGAACAAACGGTTTTATTTAAAGCCAGGAAGATAGTTGCTACTAATGCCATATTTTATTACACTGTCAACATCCCATAACACTTAAAAGAATCTAACTAACAATATTGCAATTACTCTTTTATGTGATGCCAAATCCCATGAATTGGCAATAATCGTATAAACGTGACAGAATGATTTGGCTGGTTTTGTTTCCTAAAAGGGCATATCTTTTAGATTTAAAACTAATATTTTATCTAGTTCATGGTTCCTTTCATTAGGCAGTAGAATATATATTGAATGGTACTTCAGCTCCCAGATTTTTTCTTTTTCTTTTTAATAGGAGCTCTGCTGGCCATGAGCAGAAGCCACCCTCCCGTTCCATAGTTAGAAAAAATGGATTCTGCAACCATTCTTGCTAACTTATGGGGGAAGGATTATAGCTAGGGGCAATTGCAAGCCCAGGAAGGGGATGCCATCTCCAAAAAAGCACAGAAGGGGCAACGGAGGCAAGTGACATCATGTTTGTCATGACATCATCGTGCAAATAATGTGACACGTGTAATTTGCACCATGTGTGCAAATCATGATGAATGGGTGTTATTGTGGCCTTCTTGGACATGGATGGTTGGGAGATGTAGAACTAGCAGGGATCATAACTTGGCTACTTTCCCCAAATCTGATTTTCCCCAGATCTCTTAGAACTACAGCCATAATTTGTTTAATGTTGGTTTGTTGAGTAAGTCAGTTACTTGAGTTCACATATTATGCAAAGCATGATTTGTAGAACCAGTTATGATGGCCTGGTTTACCTATTTAAAAAAAGGTAAAGGTTCCCCCCGCACATTTGTGCAGTCATGTCCGATTCTAGGGGCCGGTGCTCATCTCCGTTTGTTAGCCGAAGAACCAGCGTTGTCCGAAGATGCTTCCACGGTCATGTGGCCGGCATGACGCACGCGGAACGCTGTTACCATCCCACCGAAGTGGTACCTATTTATCTACTTGCATTTGCATGCTTTTGAATTGCTAGGTTGGCAAGAGCTGGAGCGAGTGCAGGAGCTCACTCCGCACACGGGGCTAGGGATTCGAACCTCCGAACTTGCGATCTTCCGATCGACAAGCCTGGCGTCTTACCCGCTTAGCCACCACGCCCCTGCTTTACATATTGCATTACACCAAAACCTTTATTTTCTTTTTTTTCCAGATAGTTTTATTGTTAGAAGAGTGAAATACATAGAAATAGTGAAATACATGGGGAAAAGTCTACATTATTGTGACAATAAAACAAAACAAACAGAAACAACTACTAAGCATAAATAAAACCATTATGGGAAAACTTTCTAGCGACACATTCTCCTTTTCTGTTTGTTCCCCAACCGCTGACCAGAGTTCATACTTTACAGTGAAAATTGTTCCTAATATCAAGTCCTTTCATCTATTATTTTCGATTGGTCTCATAATTTTTCTCCTAGAAACCACATTCCAAATGTCTGCATTTGCTTGTTGTGTAAGGTGTAGTATATAAGGGAGCCATCCATTGCTTAAATTTGGATAAACTTCTATTATGGAGATATACGATCAATTATCGCATTGCTGCATATTTGCTGATTTTGGTCTCCCGAGCTGATTTTGTCAGCAAGTTTCCTCTTTCCCAATGTTATGCTGAATTTGTACTTGCAACTGCCAGCATGTATCTTAGTAAAACTGTGAGCCAGTTTGGTGTGGTGGTGAAGGCACCAGGCTAGGAACCGGGAGACTGGGAGCTCTAGACCCGCCTTGGGCACAAAGCCAGCTGGGCGACCTTGGGCCAGTCATGCCCTCTAAGCCCTAGGAAGGAGGCAATGGCAAACCACTTCCAAAAAACCTGGCCAAGAAAACTGCAAGGACTTGTCCAGGCAGTCTCCCAGAATCAGACACGATTGAACGGATTAAAAAATAAATCTTAGTAAAACTGTGAGCCAGTTTGGTGTGGTGGTGAAGGCACCAGGCTAGGAACCGGGACACTGGGAGCTCTAGACCCGCCTTGGGCACAAAGCCAGCTGGGTGACCTTGGGCCAGTCATTCCCTCTAAGCCCTAGGAAGGAGGCAATGGCAAACCACTTCCAAAAAACCTGGCCAAGAAAACTGCAAGGACTTGTCCAGGCAGTCTCCCAGAATCAGACACGATTGAACGGATTAAAAAATAAATCTTAGTAAAAAGTGGTATTTTTTTATTCATGTTTTCTGGAATTCTACCTAATAAATATGTGTGTGGTTTCGGCTCGGATTTTATTTTTAGGATTTTTAAAATATTTTGATGTATTTCTTTCCAGTACTTTTGAGGTTCTTTATTTACGTAACTACGTATGATAACCTGTTCCTTCTTTGTTATGACATTTCCAGCATTGATTGTTATATGATTTTTCTATCTTGGCTATTATTGATGGAGTTCTGTAAAACAGGCTGACCGATTTGAGGATGAGCTTTGGGGAAGTCTATCCCATTGGCATCCTCCAGATCCCAGTCAATCCAGTCCTTGAACCAATAACAACACCCCTCCTGTATAACTTTCTTTTATAAACATGGTCTAATAAATGCATAAAGACATAGACCTAGTTTTCATTGAGGGAGTTCAGCCTACATCCATCTATTTTCACAGAACAGTAAAATCTAAACCCCAACTGGAGAACACATTGGAGGCAGATATGATAGAATGCTTCTTCAAGAAAAAATCCTTTCACACAGAAAATTACCATCATTCATACACTTGCTTGGGGAGACGTTAGCCTGATCCGAAACATAGATCTTGTGGGTTTGATGCTTATTTTAGATTCTGCCTTGGCAACAGTACCACGGTAGATGTGAGTGACTTGTCATTATGAAATAATAATTAGTTCACGAACTGCTTAGATCAATTAGCTGCCAGGAATCTGTCTAGATGCAAACTTAGAAACATTTGGAACACAATGTGTTCCGCAAATCCCTCCAGTATCAAATAAACTTTGCAATCTCAGGCAGCAAGTCAGATTTGCAAATATTTGTCCACGACACCAGGAGTCTCGTTTGGCTGGATGGCACCTCCCTAACCCCAGTACAGAATGGATTCTCCATTTGAGCTGCAATGCAAATATTTGGAAGAGTGTTAGTCATTATTAAGAGAAGTCTGACCATGGGGTTAATATATGGAATGGAATGGAATGGAATGGAATGGAATGGCGCTCTCTTTCTCAAAATACACATATATGTTCCATTATTAAGAACAGGCAATGAAAGAGGTCTTTGCACAAAACAGGAGTGCAATTAAATAATCTTTTTTACTTTATTTAACTTTCAAAAAAATCAAAAATATAAACGAAGAAGAAAAGAAAAAAAATATCTTATATGTTATACTTATCAATAGTCACTGGGTTCCCAATGAATTATGACTATAATATGAGCAATACAAGATGTTATTGTAAGACCTCACAGGATCTCTGTCATAACAACACATATTGCGCAATCAAATAATCTTCCACCGTGCCATTATCTACGGAGATCTCATTAGTTTCGGTGCCACTCACCAGATGCGTACTTTCCTGACCACGCAGCCTTGAAATGAGAGCGGGAAGGATTTCATTCCTGTTCAAAAGCTCTTCTCTCTTGGCTCAGAGAAGGTGTCGGAAGACATCAGCGCTAGGCCACTGCATCTGCGATGTTAAAGGACACAGCAGTGCAGCCCAAACTGCTGAGTGACATTTGGCTGAGGATTGTTGTGGTTTTTAAGGAAAAAGCTATATAAAATATTATCCAACCACAAAGGGTTGTTTCCCCCTTCCCTTCACCTCTCCCTGCTTGATCTCCCAAACCCCCAAGAAAAGGTTTAATTTAACTTGAGATGAGACTGTGTGTGTTGCTTTGATCTTCTGTGCTGTATTGGCAAGGGGTGGGGGGGCACATATACTCTCTTCCAGTTGCTGCCAGTCCAACTCCCATCAACTCCACCTAGCAAGGCCAGTGATCAGACGTGATGGGCCCCAGGTACTTTCGAAGACCTGGAGTCCCCCCATCTTTATTGCAGTGGGTAGGAATGAGAAAAAAAAATGGCAAGGTTCCTCACAAATGGGGCTTTAGATCTAAATTCTCCCTTGGATAAATAGGAAAGCCTTCACGGTTCTGCATGAAAGGTAGAAGAGATATCCTGCCTGACGGGTTCCCATAATCCTACAACTGCACTAGAGATGGTGCAAATGATTTGGTTTGCGGGTTGCTTCTCTAGAAAGCAAGCGGGGGGGGGGCGGAGTGGCTTTGGAGACTATGTTTAAGAGGGGGCCCCAAGAGGCATCTTCTGCAACACATCCCTGTGTGATTGCTTTAAGGTATTGCAGACCGTTGTCACATATGCACACCCATGCTGCACCCCTCTGCTGCCTAGCCCAGGGTTTATCCACCAGGGTTCCGTGGCACCCTAGGGTTCCACGAGAGGTCCCTAGGGGTTCCCTGGGAGATCACAATTTATTTAAAAAATGATTTCAAATTCGGGCAACTACACATTCAAGAGGTAAGTTTCACTCTTTATTTTTAGCTTAAGAACACTGTTAATACATATCGACAGGCCTACCCATGAAACAAATATAATCATTTTGTATCTTCTGCCCTATCTTTGAGCCTGAATGGGCAGGGGTTCCCCAAGGCCTGAGAAATATTTCAAGGGCTCCTCCAGGGTCGAAAGGTTGAGAAAGGCTGCTCTAGCCCTTTCCTCCTCTCCTTTCTCCCTCGTTTTATTCTCTCTCCCAAGTTGTGCGATACACAACTACAAAAATAGCATCTGTAGTTCTCTAGCTAACAGCAAGGGATTTAAAAGCGGGCTGAGCAGGCAGGGCAGAGAAAAAGCTACGTCTTTCGTCCCCGTTACCCTGTCAAGGCAGATCAAGCCACAGCAGTTTGGTTCACGCAGAACAGTAAGCCACAAGGGCCGAGTAGAGTCCTACATCACGCTAAAGCGACCCAACCCAGCAACCACATTCAGATCTAGCCCTTGGGCGGGCGACTTTTTGACTCCAGAGACAGCCTTTTTAAAATCTTTTTCCAACCTCTAGTGCAGCGTTTCTCAACCTTGGTGAGTTTAAGATGGGTGGACTTCAACTCCCAGAATTCCCCAGCCAGCTCTTTTTGATGTTAGCTTTCCTAACTCAGTGAAGGTAAAATCTCCTTGTCTCCTTGTGGTCAAGGTCAAGTCTCTCATTCCCATTAACACTCTCAGTCCTGTTAGAACAGAGCTTTCCAAACTGTGTGTCGGGACACGTTAGTGTGTCGGCTGCAGTGTCTGGGTGTGTCGAGGCTGCTGCTGCCTCCGAGCCCTGCCAGGATTCCGTGCAGGTCCTAGTGCCTGCCTTGTGCCCTGCTGTAAGAGTGTGTCGTGAAATGATGCATGTCTAAAAAGTGTGTCACCAACATGAAAAGTTTGGAAAGCTCTGTGTTAGAAGATGTTGAAGTCCACCCATCTTAAACTCATCAAGGTCGAGAAACACTGCTCTACAGGCTCCTGAGAGCATCACTACTGGAGAAGGCACAGCTGAAAAATTGGAAGGGTTGGAAAAGGGGACAATTTTAATGCAAAATAGGTGCCTTAAGCTTTGCACGGGTTGAATGCAACTATTTTATTCCTTTCCTCACTGCAGTGCAAAAAAAAAAGGTAGTGATTGGCCATTTAATTTTAGTGGGGGGAACTTGGGAGGTCTCTAAAGGTCGCAGGAATGTAGCTGGTGGCTGGTGGTTTGCCAGTTCTTGGTTTAACAGTGTATGTGGACCTGAGTCACAAATATCTTGACCTGGGTAGCAAATCAGATCCAGTTTGCAAGTTTATGGGTCTCAAAGCCATCAGTACGTTCGCTGAGATGTTTCTGACATGCACACACCACCCACAGAGGTTGGCAAGGATTGCAGCCAACTGACGAGGACTTCATCGGCTGAGCCGGTAGGTCGTTTGTTTGTTCAAAGCAGCAGTGGTGAACGTCACCTATTGTTGATCTTGGCAGGCGCTGTGACTGCGGTTCGGCAGACAAAAGGCTGACTCATCGTCAAACAGCTGGAGGGTCTTCTTTAGCAAGCAAGCCTTAAGCCATGAGTCCAGGATGCTTCATTCACAAACGGGAATCAACGGTGTCATTGTAGTGTAGTCCTAGGATTATGGGAATCCATCAGGCAGGATATAAATAAATAAAAATAAAACATCATACTGATAGAATAAAATAAGGTAAAGTTAAAATTATTAAGGTAAAATTACAGAGCAGAGGTATTAAAACCCAAAAGAATTCTATAAAATTACAATTAATTTTACAATGAGTAATTAATTTTGCAATGAGTGATCTAAATACTATAAATAACTAGGACAGGTAACGGTAAAAAGCCATAAATAATACCAGAATTTATAAAACACTATGAGAGTGTAAAGCTATGCTAATTTATATTACGTCTAACACTTGCTGAAGCCCTGCAAGGGTTTGTTGGACCATTTTGGTCCAAAACCAATTATAACAAAGAAATAGCAAAAGATAACATAGAGTGGTATGAGTATATTTAAAAGGAGAAGAGGGGAAAAAAGGGAGGAAAAAAAAGGGAGGAGCGGGGAAGAAGGAAGGGGGGAAAATAAAGGAAGAGAAAATATATTGAGTTACGGAAGTCTAGTTAAGTTTTATAAAGTGGTCTGAGAAGAGGTGGAAATTATGGGGAGAGTAGTAACTACTGTAATATTGTTCCCCACTTGCTGTAGCCTCAGTTGCTTCTTCCCACTCTATGCCAGCCCTTCAAAGTTGGCCAGAGTTAAACACCAAAGTCATGAATACTAAACAAAGTCATGAATACTAAAACTACTGTATTATAGGTTTACCCTAAAAGAATATTTGCTGAACTCTGAATGCAACTCCCTCTTCCCTCCCTTTACCTAAAGAGAACTAGGGAGGGTCAAGCAAGCCTGAGATGCTTTCTCAAATTCCATTCCTGCTTTGGACTCAGATTTCTCTTATCTTGCCTTGGCTGCAGCTCTTCCTCCTCTTCCTCAAGGTTATTCTCACAGCTTATTACATTCCAGTTCTCTTTTATGGAAGGAAATAAGGAATGTAAGAAAGCTCCATTTCTGAATCCACCTGATTAGCAATGCTATTCCTCCCTTCTGCGGAAGATTTGTATGCAACCACTCCTACAAAGTTGGTTGTCCATTCATCTGGTCTGTGGCCAGAAACTTTAGTGTCAGGAAGCAGGTACCACTGCTGTCTTTTGTGTTGACAATAATGCCCACCGATATGTGGATGCAAGACAAAGCAACTTGTATTAAAAGCACTGATTGTAATCTTAGGCTTACATACCTGAATGACAGAGGGTCACTATCACCACAAGCTGTGGTGTCCACGGGAAGGGGAGGGGGATAAAAAATTCAAGATGGAGTCACATAAAAGGGAGGCGGGGCCTTGATTGCTTGGTTGTAGCACCACCATCTTGACTTTTTCTACCCACCCATCCTGATCAGAAGAGAGAAATGTTTGTGTGAATGGGGCTTCATGCTGCAGTGCCAACAGTTTGTTTAATCAACAACCCTAAATATGCCATCTTTCCTCAGATCAGATTGTAACACAGTGTTTGACAACATGGAGCAGATCAGGCTGGCACTTTTTGATCTGGTGGACTTTCATCCTCCAATATCACAGACAAATGGGATTTCCAGATGTTTGATCTGGAAGATACTATGTCAGGGAAAGCATTGGAGATATATGTGGGTGTGGGTGTACACACAACCACACACACACTTATTTATTTCCATCCCAAACCACCTTCCTTCTTTCTCTTCCTCTTTTTGGGCACACGATGGATGTCGATAAATATCGTTACTTCAGTCCTAGAAAAACCATCTCGGTTACTTACATACTATGAAAAGCCCCCAAGATCTATCGTTTTCTCTCAGTTTTGGGGACTTTTGACCCACGGGTGTCTTGGGATTCTGCCATCTGGCATTCCATGGGGTAGTGAGCAATAAATATGGATGTATGCAAATCGCAACCCAACTAATCAGGATGGCTTTAAAATAACAACTCTAAACTTGAGCTGCGATGGATAAGTACCAAAATGAATGACAAACAATTGCGTGAGGGATCATGTCACTGGGAAGTTATTGCTCATTCTAAATGTCCCCTTCAGGGTTGTGCCTTTGTTTCAAAGCAGCTGGTTTAAATCCAACTTCTTTTAAGGACGTAAAGAAAAATAGAGCGACGACTGCAAAATGCATCCATCTATTTAATTCAGCTACAGAACGCAACTTTCTCCAGTCTTAGAGACAGACGTTAGAGCCTCATAAAGTTTCTGGTGTTATGCAACTATGTTATGTGTGCCTGTATGTTTGTGTGCACGGGGAAGTAGCAGAAGCCACAGGGACGACAGGTTCCTGGCACCACAGGTAGCAACCTGAGAAACTGCTCCTGTCAGGTATCAGGAACTAACCTGTTGACTGGATTTTAAGAGGCGGCTATTTTTACAGCAGTAACGATCACACGGTTATTATTCCCTCCCTTTCTGCTGTTGGAGTAAAGCTAGGCCAAATATCCCTCCTGAATTCATCATTTTCCATCACCCTCGTATTTCTGAATGCACACTTCTCCTGCTTAGGGGCTCCGAAGAGACAGGGAGAATGGAATTGAGGAGTGAGGAATTACAGCATCTGCAGGACAGCTCAAAATCCAAGAACAACTGCTGGGTAAAGGCCCGGGGACACTCGATTATGGCTAGATAACATGTGGGGAAAGAGGTTGCTGTGGGGAAGAACAGGAAGAGTAATACTTGGTCAAAAGTCTTAGGGGAGTGAAATCTAAAAGACAGCATGTCCTTGGGATGGGAGATGGCTGACTATAGCGTGGAAGTTGGACTGGGCCATGTTTGAGCAGCGGACTATAGCTGGTCCATGTTTGCAAACTTTCTGAGCACATGTAATTGACCATTGTGTCACACTGAATGCTGGATTCAATATACCTTGACCCTGATTCAGCAGCTGTTTTATGACCGCACATACAGTACATGGAGGTATCTGCTCAGTTAATCCCAACAAAAACCTTGGGAGTTTGGATGGATGGAAAGGAACTGACTGGCTCAAAGTCACCCATTGTGATGGAATGGGTCTCTGAAGGGGGCGGTGATGTGATGGACTTCCGTAACGCTCCTGGTTCTCAGGAAGGAGGGAGCACATTCCAAGGAGGAGGACAAGATAAGAGGAAACACAGTCCAGGAAGCAATTGCGGGAAAACTAAGAGGTTCAGAATAGCCCCACCCTAGAGCCTCCCAGGTTATTTCCCCTTAGGTGAGGTAGAGTAGCTTGAGTCTGGCAAGATTCTGTCTACACGGTGTGAGCAAATAAAGAACTGAAGTTTGGCTGGATTGATTCCTTGTCATTCTTGGGCTGGGCCTGACACCCATGGAGCTCTATGTTGACGTGGAGCTGCTCTGACATCTTCCTTTTTTCCAGAGTCCCCGTTATGATGTCTTCATCTCAGGAAGGAGGGAGCACATTCTCTCTTTTGAGGGAGAGGGGCGGTGACAAAATTTGAAATATATATAAATAAATAAATAAATAAATAAATAAATAAATAAATAAATAAATCTCATCGTAAGTCCATGTGTGAGACAGACTTGAGTCATCCTGAGCTGTACCAGTGATAGTGTAGCTTTATTGTGATGTTGTCCAAGGGTGTAGGTGTGTAACATTTGTTAGGCTTTGCCTTCAGTGACCTTGCAGGAGAGTCAAGGGGTAGCAGTGGCTTGAAACAGAGGCAGCGGAAGCTGGACAAGGATGACAGTGGGAACAGAACATTTAATGCCAGTCTAGTTTTCAACTGACTCAAGGATGGGCGGAGATCACTTCAACTCAACAAGCGGCAAAGAACCTGTAAAAGGTAAAGGTTCCCCCCGCACATTTGTGCAGTCGTGACCGACTCTAGGGGCTGGTGCTCATCTCCGTTTGTTAGCCGAAGAGCCAGCATTGTCCGAAGACGCTTCCATGGTCATGTGGCCGGCATGACGCGCGTGGAACGCTGTTACCTACCCACCGAAGTGGTACCTATTCATCTACTTGCATTTGCATGCTTTCTAATTGCTAGGTTGGCAAGAGCCGGGGCGAGTGCGGGAGCTCACTCTGTCACGCGGGGCTAGGGATTCGAACCTCTGAACTTGCGATCTTCCAATCGACAAGCCTGGCGTCTTACCCGCTGAGCCACCACGCCCCTCTAAAGAACCTGAGACAGGGATAAAGAAAATTATTGGATTACAAGCTTCAATTAAATAGCTGGGAAGCTGAATTTCCAAGAATGCTTCCCGGCAGATGGGCCTCATAAGCTTTCTTAGGGGACGAAAAGGGTCGAGGGCTGCTACCAATGCTTGGGTTGATAGAAAACCCATTAGGAGAGAAAGAGCTTCCGGGAGACTAGATCCACCTCACCAGTTAACTTTCTGGGAAATTGGTGTTTGGGGATTGGCTATGTCCACCTATATATGAAGGAGCAATTCCCCCATCCTAGCAGCCATTTTTGTTAAAGCTCCACTTCCCACTTTTGAAATCCCAAATGCGTCCTACTAGCCCCCAAATGCAACTCCTGTTCTCAGGATAATGATTCTGGTTGCATCACAAGAGAAACTATCCTCATTCAGGTATCCTTGTAAAAGACTGATAAATTATATTAATAGCATTCACTTGATTGTGACTCAGCAGAACCGCATGGCCTGCTCCTTACCGACTAGCAGTAAAATATTGAAATGCAAATGAGGAAGACGGCTTTGGAAGCAGCAGCGTCTTCCTTTTCAAACACACCGTTCCAAGGACTGAGAAACTTTCAGTGCAGAACTTTGCGGAGCACGGATCACCTCCTGTGACCTTGGATCACAGTGGCAACTGGACCGAATGGATGTGGCTTCCTGTCAAAGGTGTGACGCTGTCGCTCGGATGTCAAGGAAGCCAGGGAAACCCAAACCATGGGGCTGAGAAGGTCAGCAGTGGAGTGGCCAGAAAAAATTCTTCTGCTGATGTAAGTCCGTGCAATCTGTGATGGGTGTTTATTTCCAGGGATCTACTTTTGAGTAGACATTATAAGTGAGTGTAAGCTCCACCCAATAAAATGGGGAAAACACATGTAGTTTGGCTCCAAAACATGGATTGACAGCCAGTGGGAGAGAGGTTTCCTGGCGGACTTTGGGCCCGTCCCTCTCTCTCAACCCGAGAGCCAATGGAGGTGCTGCACAAGGAGTGGGGAGACGCAGCTCCTGCTTTTCAGAGCATTCTTGCCACCCACGATTAAGAAAAAGAAGGTCCAGTCCCCAGACGAAAGGCACACAGGATTGGGAGGAGATGCTGAGATGGGAGCAATCCACTTTTCCAAGCCAGAAAGAAGTGGGGAGCTAAGCTATGACTTCTCTCCAGGTCTATCCTGGAGGAAGTCTTTGCTGGGGTTCTGGCTTAGAACAGAAATAGGCAGATCTTGTTCCTTTGGCCGATGGAACAGGTGGCCTTCATTGGTTGGAAGGTGGTTTCACCTTCATTTCTCAAGTTTCTGGACAGATACCAAGAGAAGCTCTGCTCTGCCCAATAACTCAGGAAATTCCCTGTAGTTTCTCTGGCTAAAGTAAGGGGTCAAGTCTCCCCATTGCAAAATGCTCCTCCTTGGAGGAAGAGGTTGCCACCTCTCAGCCGTACGATGCTGCACTTCGGTTCCCCAGTCCCATCAGGCATGATGATTGATGAGAACTGGATCCATACCTTCTCTTTTGGCTGGGGAATATCAGCTGAACAGAATCTTTACAGGCTAACATGATGCTAAAGAGGATGGCACGTAGGCAGATCTTTAAAAAGGCCTGTTGGTACCTATTGCTTTTCTCGCTTCTGCATGGGGCAAAACTCCCCTTCTTTTAAATACAGGCCATCATATCTGAGCCTCCACTAAGGAACTGGACCAAAAAATAGAACACTGAACTTGAAAGTGTCATGCTGCTTCCTGCTGAACTTGGAAGGGCCCGTTGATTTGGCTGGGGGTTGCTATAAATTGGTATGAATACACTGATTTGCATCTCAACCAGCGATTGGTAACGGTTCACTGAACACAATTAAGAACCTTTATCCTCCTTGGAAGGAAGTCCGTTTTGGTTCTGTGCATCCTATTAAGCTGGCCAACGAGAAAGGGCGTTGCAGTAGGCTTATAGATCAAGTTTTGCAAGTAAACAATTTCAGTTCGTTGCAGCCCAGATGGTTTCTTCTAGCACACTAAGAAAAGCTGTTTTAATTATTGTAATAAGAGATGCCAGAGTGAGTCAAAGACTAGAGAATAATGTGATTCATTAAGCACTTCATGAATAATTAGTTAATGTTTAGAGAAGGCTACAAGCATAGAAAATACGTTCAATGGCATTAGGCAAAATGTCCTTATTCTTGGTGCGACTTCCCAAGTAAGTCAATAAGAAAGGTATTACTGTTCAGAGAAAGGATCAGTTAACGTGTTGTGAAAATATAGGAACTATTTTGCTTTACGCTTGATCGACCTACCCAAATTTATATCCCAAATGCTCCAAAACTTAGTAGCCCTCTCAATAATCCAATAAAGTGCTCTGCCGTTCTTCTTTTTCATGTTATCATTCAGGCATTTATGAAAATATTGACTTGTTTTTTATGCTGGCAACTCACAACATGGTTTATAACATTAGAAAGCAACAATACTGTAATCAAATGATTCGCTCACACAGGGGTGAGCAACTGTTCTGGCTGGAAGATGCGATGATGATGATGATGATGATGATGATGATGATGATGGATGTAACCTGAGATGGGAACAAGGTGTTTTGACCTTTATAAAAAAATTGATAGGTTAAAAAAAATAAAAGACCTGTAGCAGGTAAGGCGCCAGGCTTGTCGATCGGAAGATCGCAAGTTCGGAGGTTCGAATCCCTAGTCCCGCGTGACGGAGTGAGCTCCCGCACTAGCCCCAGCTCTTGCCAAGCTAGCAATTGCAAGATTCTGTTAATGTAGCCTTACAATAAAGTAGTATTAGCTAATCTGGTCGTGTTTCCTGTCTGGTCTGCCTGGGAAGGCTGACAGCTACAAACATAGTGGCTGCTTTCATACAACATGCTAAATTTAATTTGGGCTGTTTTTTGTTTCTTTTGATGTGGTTTAGCATTCTGTGGGAATCCACCCTATTTGGTCCCGTTATGGGTCAAGCTATAGTGTAATCTCAGCAAATGTGCTAATTCAGTAACCAGGTTAAGCCTGTGGTGTGAACTCAGCCCAACTCAGTGAGTAGCAAGGTCATGCAGAAGTGTCGGCTCCCCTTCTGGATGCTGATTAAAGAAATTAAGAAAACCATCTCCAAATGTCATCTTTTTGCTTCAGTAAAGCTCCCAGATTTTTGAGACTTCTGAAGGCATCTGAAGGGTGAGGCCGAAAAATGCACTTTTACCTGCCATAAATCACTAAGGATACCATCCCAATTAAATGAATAGGAGTCCTACAACGTCCCCAGAATTCCTAGCCCGCCGAATATTTTAACTGTCATCCTTGAATGCAAAGCGCAAAAGTGTTTAGATTTTGCTGTCATGCATGCCCCGCCAAACACATCAGTCTTCTTGAAATGGAGAGAACGTGCTTTTTGGCTGTAAGAAAACAACTCTATAAAATGGGTGAGCAAAACAATTGTTCTTCTAAAGAAAGCAGTGTTGTGAAATCCCCTGCAGGGAGACAAAGTGTGTGTGTGCGCCCGAGAGAGCGGGAGAATTATGTTGCCACTATTCTGCTACAGATGTGGGTGGGAGGTTATGGTAGCATAAATCTAAGCAGGATAATAAAAACTATAATTTAATATCTATTCTTGAAATTAACATTGGCTTTTTCCCCCAAATGGGGAGCTATCATTATTCTTTTTTCTTTCTTTCTTTCTTTTTTTTGGTGGCAATGCAGGAAGAAAGATGTTATATTCTGTTTTGATTCCTCACAATAACCATCAGTTAAATACAGCCTAATGGAATACTTCCAGAAACTGTGGGATATCACTGAATCATCTTACTTCAAATAAAAAGTGCTGTTGCATTAATAGTATTCTGAGGGAAATTCCCAAAGTGCTCCGAATCTGCATTTGATTTGCACGGATCTTTTCACTTACTTTCAATGTTTGCTGCTTAGGGATTTGTTGTTCAGATTCCCCTCCAGGTCCTTTTTTGCAAATTCCAAATTCCTCCAGGACAGCTCCATTAAAGTTAAGTAACACAAGGTGCAGAGTTTCCAAGACATTTAATGCATTTAATGTATTTGGAGAAAACAATACACCCAAAGCTTACAAATCTTTTTTAAAAGGGGGCAAAGAATTCCCCACCACCCCCTCCAGTGATGTCATTACATCACCACCATGCCTGCATCTGATAAAGTTGGTCAGGAAAAGCGTATGTGTTGATAACTGTCAGCCTTGCGAGGTAGTCCAGACAAGAAGCACACCCAGAAGTACTAGCTCTAACTTTATTGTAAGGTTACATTAACAGAATCTTGCAAGTCTGAAAGTACATCTCTCCCCCCCCCCCTTTGCCTTTACGGTCCAAGAAACTAGGGAGGGTCCCTTCTGAGACGTTTGCCACGTCCTCATTCCTTCTGTGGGTTCATCTGCCTCTTATCTGACTGTTGTCTAGTCTGCAGCTCTTCCTCCTGTCTCCCAAGATCATTCCCACAGACCATTACACCAACTGGTTAGTCTACAAGGTGTCACAACAGTCTTGGACGTTCTCGTACCTTTATGGCTTAGCATGCTACTTGAACCTAGCTAAGATGTTACATGCAGTTCTGTGATTCCTTTTAGGAACTGTTTTACACAATGCAGACTGGAAGATAGAAAGAGGTTTCTTATCCTTTTTTGTCCCGTGCCACTTTTCCAACGAAGACTGTACAGACTCTTGTTACTCCCAACCTGCTCTGATCCTCACCCTTGTGGAAAGACCCAGGTATTTGCATTTTTTCCATCAGTGATTTCGGGGCCAGAAATCACTTTTCCGGGCCAGAAAAAGGGCGTACAGGCAACTGGGTGCAAAACCCCACCTGCTACTACTCTTTTGTTTCTAACTGTCCTCCTTGCCATCCGTGTCACATATACGTAAACGCAATCTTAAGAAATACAGAACAATGAATTAATTTGTAGCTCTGTCCTCAAGGCAGCCAGTTGCAGCTGAGAGAAAAAGCATTGTAATTATAATCTAATTAAGAGCAAATCTGGACAAGAGGTATTCTTGCAAATAACCAGCTTCTCCAAACAGAGATGTTGATCATGCCTGTAAGGGAAAACCAAGTGCTTGCCACCCATCCTTCAGCGGCTGCCCCCATTGCAGATCTCTCTCCTGTCTCAGTGGCCTCTGTTCCAGCCACTGCCATTCATCCAACTGCCCTCTACAGCAGTGTTTCTCAACCTTGGCAACTTGAAGATGGGTGGACTTCAACTCCCAGAATTCCCCAGCCAGCTGGCTGGGGAATTCTGGGAGTTGAAGTCCACCCATCTTCAAGTTGCCACGGTTGAGAAACACTGCTCTATAGGAACAAATGACAAATCCCTTGAGCTGCTTTTGGATGGAGTTAGAAGAAGGGGGGAAATGCTACTTTAATGCCAATGCATCTTAAAGGTCACTTATGTCTAAATTAGATGGGAAATGGAAAGTATTTGTTGTTGCTGTTGTCCAACCGCCTTGGGTCAGAGGAAATCTTGCCGATTGATTCCAGATGACCAGATTTATAAATCCATGCTATGGCACATTCTGTTCAACTTTGCTCTAAACGAAACCACTAAGGCACCCAAATTTGATTTGATTAGGTGCCATCAAGTTGGTGTCAACTCTGAGCAACCAGGTAAGACAGATTTTTCTCCAGGACAATCTGTCCCCAACCTGGTTTTTCAAGTCTCCCAATGGTGCAGTGGTCGCCACTGTAACTGAGTCCCTCCACCTTGCTTCTGGTCATCCTCTTCTTCTCTTTGCTCCCACCTTTCCCAGCATTACAGACTTCTCCAAAGAGCCGGGTCTTCCCATAATGTGTCCGAAGGAGGATAACTTGAGCCTGGCCATTTGTGCCTCAAGTAAGAACTCTGGGTTGATTTGATGGATGATCCATAGTCTTCTTGGCGGTCCATGGTATTCTCAAGGGTCTTCTCCAACACCGAAATTCAAAAGTGCCAATACTGTTTCTCTTCTGCTTCTTCAAAGTCTAATTTCCATTTCTATAGGGTCACAGCCAAAAGAAACACCTTGACAAGTCGCCAGCAGCTGCCCCTTTTCCTGATTTAGCAGGAAATGAGGATCCAGCAATCCGGAGCAACCAAAGAAGTCCCCCTTATATTTTGTTCCGGAGCAGCAGGGCCGTTGAAGAGTGGGAAACAAACTTAATGAGTTGAAAAGTCACATTCTTCAAGCAGTTTAAAAAAAACACTGCACCTCAGAGAATATTTATTCTTCCGCCACCTCTGCAAAAGTTTGCATATAAAACAGGGCTTACTGAAGTGAATTAGATGCTTGCTTTTCAGCAAAAATTTAAGATTCACATTATGCAGGCTTGTTTGTTTTAAAATCAAGGTGCAATGAAGGATATATATGCGGTGGCCAATCTTCTCAGGGATATTACATCCTATTAAGATTTTTTTTCTGGAGTACAGGCACCAGACAAGGACCCAGAGAAGATCAGAGCAAGATGATCATAGTATCATCTGCCTCAGAAGGCAGGAACCTCTGACTCCTGATGTGGTTGGACTACAGTTCCCCTCACCTAACCATCGGGCACACTGGTGACATTGATGAGAGTTGGAAAACCTCAATGCTTCATACAACCCACATTTCTCATCACTCCAGCTGCAGGGTTATTCTGGAATGAGCAACAGCTGTAAACGTTGAAGTCTGGACATGATAACTCATGGTCTACATTGGCTTTAGAAATGATAGAAGGCTAACCCGCATGTTCACAAAAGAAAAGCCTTCTTCATATCAAACTCCGTTCCTGGGGATTCCACAGATGTAGCGTTCTTGGGAATGATACACAAGCATTTTGTCGTGACTTTTTTCAGGGATTTAATGTTTTCACCTTCCCAATTAAGCCTACAGCCCTGGGATTCTTTAAAGGTCTCCCATCCAAATACTCATCAAACCTGACTCTGCTTAGCTTTCAAGGTCAGCTTGGTACTACCATCAGCTGAGGGACACACAAATACACATCTGAATTCAGTTATTGCTCAGCTTCTTCCCTCTCCAAAAGAGTGACAGGTACAGGTAGTCCTCGACTTATGACCATTCGTTCAGTGACCGTTCAAAGTTACAACGGCACTGAAAAAAGTGACTTGTGACCGGTCCTCACGCTTACGACCGTCACAGTGTCCCTGTAGTCACGTGATCAAAATTTAGGTGCTTGGCAACCGGCTCGCATTTATGACGGTTGCAGCATTCTAGGGTCATGTGATTGCCATTTGCAACCTTCCCAGCCGGCTTCCGACAAGCAAAGTCAATGGGGGAAGCTGGATTCACTCAACAACCAGTGATTCGCTTAACGACCAATGTGATTTGCTTAACAGCTGTGGCAAAAAAGGTCGTAAAATCGGGCATGATTCACTTAACAACCGCCTCGCTTAGCAACAGAAGTTCCAGGCCCAATTGTGGTTGTAAGTCGAGTCCGTAATAAGGGAGAAGCAGTCCATTTCCAACTTGCAGATCAGAATCCTATCATCACCAACAGGGTTTATTTTATTTATTTATTTATTTATAGTGATATTTATACCCCGCCTATCCCCTCCCTAATGGAGGACTCTAGGCGGCTTACATTCATATATATACAATTCAAATTATACAATTCACCGAATTCAATTCACCGCGCGTGAAGGAAGGGGGGTGAGGGAACCAACTCTACTAGGCTCCAGACTACAATTCCCAGGATGCCTTGAGCCGGCTGCTGATGTCCCGTAGCTGTCACATCCGAGTCCGTCGTCACCACTGCCATTCGATCTTCCTCCAATCCTCTCCTCTGGTGGAGCCGACTTCCCGACAGGACGCCAGCAAATTAGCCCACTTAAGGTGGTACCCATTTTATCTACTTGCTAGGCTTTCGAACTGCTGGGTTGACAGGAGAGTTTAGGGTTGCTAAACTTCCATCTGAAGGCATAAAATGGCCTAATCTTGGAGTGATGACACTATGAAAGCTCCCCCCCCCCCTTATTTTACTGTATTCCTTTTGTACTCAATTTCTATGTCATCATATGTTTTATATTGCTTTCCTTATTTTATTCCATTCTCCCGTTCTCTGGCTTCTAAGTCTTAATTCTTTTAGATTGGATTTGACTGCCATATTGTTTTCTGATCTATGATCATAATAAAAGATTTTGACTCGATTGGATTTGACTGTTATATTGTCTTGTATTTGGCCATTGTTTCTAAACAGTTTTGTTTTAGGGCTCCCCCCCCCCCACCTTTGCTGGTCACTGACTGTAATTCAATAAATTTGATTTGAGACGCGTGTCACAGAAATGTTTAGTGGCCTATCTGGACGTAAAGGTGATGTCACTAGAAAGGAATAAAGAAGAGATCATGAATCGTGGATTGAGCTGAAATAATGCCAGATGGCTGAATTAATAAGACAAGGATCTTCTGGAAACAAAGGAGGAGCTCTGCCATTGTCATGACCCTGCGCCAAAATAAAACTGGGTGCAATGCGGAAGCAAATAAAGAAAACCGGGATCACAGCCCATTCAGTAAGAAGGAAAACGGAAGGGTTTGCTGGTGCCTTCATCCGAGGTCCTAGCACAGCCCATGATTCCAATCAGAAAGAGAGGCAATCCCTCTGAGGCCACAATCTTGGCAGCTGGCTTTCTAGCCTTCCGTGCATATTAGAAAGCATCCGCTCAAATCGGAAAGCTGGAAATGGAAATGCAACCTTTTTGTTATCTGATTCCCAAAGCCAGGAGTCTCTGAGTTCTCAGAAGCGGAGAGAAAAGCGGGTGGAAATATTCCGACAATAGTTGATCCATTAATTCACCCAAGAGCAGCCATTTCATTCGCCGAAGAGAAAGGGAAGCTTTCAGCCATAATCAAAATTCTTTGTAGCCATTCTTTTCCATTGCTGCATGCCTTGAATTTGAATTAAAGCATTAGGAAATGAAGGAAGGGTGTTTTTTTTTTCCAGGTTATTTCGACTCAAATCTGTAAGCTTCTCGCCAGAAGGTCAAAAATGCTCACGTGTCTATTTTGCAAAGATTTTCAGCAGTTTCCTTTTGCTGCTCCCTGAAACCAGCTGGTGGCCTCCCAGCATCCTGCTACTTTTTCTCTTACAGTCCGATCCTGCACAGGGAGGCATTCTGCAGTCAACACAGAACCAACCGGGGCTGTTTTGTTACTGAAATTCAAATGCATAACTTGCCACCCCAATTTTAAATGTTTAATTTTAAGTGTACTGCTTTTCTTGTTTTTTTTTTAAATATCTATTTGGATTTGTAACAATTCTTTTAACTTCTACCTTAGCCACTCCCCTACCCTTTTTTTTAAAAAAAAAAAGGAACCTCCCATTGAAAGACAAAATGCATATCATGGCTAGTAGCCTCAGGAGGGAAGGCTTGAGAAAGGCAGAGCTAAAGTTTGGGATTGAGTTTTGTTCAGAAAAAAGTCAACCATCTGAGAAGAAAACTTTTTAGAAGTTGTGCCAAGACCCTTCATCCTCTTAAATTAAGAAATCCATGATTGATTGTGTCAACACTGCTGCTGAAAGAGTGTTAAGAGTTGCTTTATCACCAGCCTCCTACAATCATCTGTTTTTCTTCATCATTATCCTTGCATCAAAGACTGCTTCAGATTTTAGTTTGGAGGCTTCTGTTTATTAAAGGCTGACTACTGGGCCAAACATATTTTACTGTATAACTTTCCCTTAATGTTCTACTCCGGTCCAATTCTCGGAGACTGCCTGGGCAAGTCCCTGCAGTTTTCTTGGCAAGGTTTTTCGGAAGTGGTTGGCCATTGCCTCCTTCCTAGGGCTGAGAGAATGTGACTGGCCCAAGGTCCCCCAGCTGACTTCATGCCTAAGGCGGGACTAGAACTCACGGTCTCCCGGTTTCCAGCCTGATGCCTTAACCACGACACCAAACTGGCTCTCGACTTGAAGATACACACACACAAAAACCCACTATGCCTTCCTTTGATATTATTGCTCTTAAGTGAAGCCTAAACTGGGCCTACAGTCCCTTCGAAAAAGCCATCAGGGCCTGCTGACCTCTACCGATCACACCCTCAAAGGTTGCACACAGATCACCTAAAATCCTGCTTCCAAAATCTGGATCTGAGCAAACTCCCAAATGGGAGTGAACGATGCAATGAATATTCTGAGATGCTCAGGTTGTATATATCTATGAAGATTCTCAGTCATCCAGGTGGAATTGTCTGTAGGCTGAGTCATGGCAACTGGATTTCTTTCTTTTGGTTGGAAACGTCTGGCTGCTTGTCCAAGTAGCTTCTTCAGTCTGGGCAAACGTTGGTGAGGGGACCCCATCTAAGTCTTCCAGGGTGGCTGTCTTGACCTTACACCTGATTGGCTTGTTAATTGGGCAATTGAGGTGTAGATAGTCTTTGGGATGTCTTACTCCTAAAACCTTTATTCATCCCCAAGTGGATCCTTAAATTTGGCCTTGCTGGTGAACTTGTGAAGTGGTCTTAATCTTCCTGGGGTCTAATGAAAGTGCAGCATGATAAATGGGGGACAAGTTCTGCCTTGAGGCCTCCGCCTCTATTGAGGGAAGGATTTTCCACTTTGGCATGAAGGTTGTATATCAGGTTGTATATCAGGTTGTATATAAGTCTAGTGACCACCTGGCTCGATGTTGTCTGAACAAAGACTCAACACAACCCCCACTGAAGGTTGGGCAAAGACTCCATGGACCACCACCACTGGTGGTGAAGCTAGGTGGTTGGAGTACCCAGCACCTCTACCATACCAACTACATTAGCAACTTGTACTTTTTCCAGTCTCAGTTTAAAACCTTAAATACTTCCAGATCAAGTTAGCTATAGGACCAGGGCAACCTCAGAAACCTGCTTAGGAAGAGAGATCACCCTCAGAGGACCAGCTTGACAGCATCAGGATGGCGTAGGGCACACGTTCCATCAAACACAGTGGAATGCACTGCTGAATAAACCTTCAGGGTTACAGAGACCTGATGAGTTCACAACAAACTCATTTTATTCCATATCTCAAAGTTTGTAACGTTGTCTGCTACTGTATTATCAAAGAAATAAGAGGCAATTTTTATAGTAATCCCTCTCAGTTTCACTCTAGGAGGACCATAATCTCAGCCATATCTTGCGCTAGGGATATTTCAGGAGAAACTACACAAAACCATTTACCAGACAACTGAATCAAAATGTAACCAGTCAATCAAATTGAAAAACACCATCCACCAGTTCCTACCAGCTTCTAGATTTGAATCGTATCACAAAGCTCATGCATTGCTCTGTATCCTGGAAAACATTTGGACAATTGCCATTTAAAATTTAACTGCTTAAATCAGTTCTTTGGCTTATGAGTTCAAGCTTGACCTAACTGAGAAAATAACGCTATCTACGCCCTTTTTTTCTGGCATCAATCATCCTTTCCTGCAGTAGCATCAAAACAACAGGGAGTTCATCTAACCTAATTTTCCGGGGTGGGTTCCACCTAAGCGACCCCTAAAAAGAATATTGCATACAACAGTTCACGTGGATTTTAAAGGAGTATATTTCAAGGGTGTGTGACAGAGAATCGGTACTTATGTTTGGCATGTAGGGCAAAAACCAGTAACAGAGAACTGAGAACAGCACAAGGAAAGAGATCAAAAAATTGATTGGGGGGTTAGGGAGGAATAGCAAGAACCCAAATTTGCTATACTGTTTTATTTATAATTTATTTACAATCAGAAGGAATAACCAAGAACTCCCGCAGTATTTGTTCAAAGTGAGGAAACAGATCAAAGACTTCAAGGGATCCTCAATGGGGACGGAGAGGTCTGCAGGATATGCAATGTGCATAACAACACAGGTGGACCTTCGATCACACTGTTGTGGCTGCCCTCGACTTTTTTACCATACCTTGCAGACACCCCTAATTTGAGGGGGGGGGAGGCTAACTGGTACCATCATTTTCCACAACATGTTCCCTTTTCGCTTCGTTTTGCACTCTACGTTTGTGCTTTCTTGCGCTGTGGCACTTCGGTGGCCCACCCATGTCACCTCTGATGGATTAGGCCGGCAAGAAGGAAAATGAATTTGCCTTGGGCAACAATGGCTGGAAATCTCAGCATTGGGTCCATTTTTCCTTCTCTGCTTATAAACTAATATTGTTCTCTGCTGGAGTTGGAGAAACATGCTTAGCAATTGTACGTCAGGGCCGAATGCTGGACCTTTCTGGACAGTTTCTACGGTGGGAACAAAAGCACTCCAGCCACAGGGGTAGAGAATTGTGCTTGACATCAGGAAGGTTGAGTCCCGCTAGATGAGAAGAGCATTTTCCTCTTTTCGTTGTTGCACCGATTCTCACTATTCAGATTGTTTAACTTGGAATAAATTGGTCGTTTCTTCTCACTCCCCTTCAACTCTGTCCTGCTTCAGAATTTATGAGAAACCCTGGATTCCATCTAAGACAGGGTTCCTCAACCTCAGCCATTTTAAGATGTGTGGACTTCAACTCCCAGAATACTCCAGCCAGCAATGCTGGCTGGAGTATTCTGGGAGTTGAAGTCCACACATCTTAAAATGGCTGAGGTTGAGGAACCCTGATCTAAGGGAATGAACCTCAGAGAAGGTCGGCGAGCATGCCCCCCACTTCCATTTCAAAATTGATCATAATTCCACATGTTGGCTTGGTTCGTAAACCATCGAGGTAGCATACAGCGACTACCTGTGCAGTATCAAACAAGATGCAACTTGTTCCCAGAAATAAAGACAGAAGATGATGCTAACTCCATAGCAGTTTATCAGCTTATGGATATCCATGGAACCATACTTGAAATGTACTGCTATAAATTACATGGAAATGTAGCAGATCTTCTCACATCTCCAAGATTGCCTGCTCTGAAATGATTCTGCCCATCCTACAAGATCTGGGAGACAGGCCTTGCTGAGGGCCCTGTCATCAAAGGAGTCCCATCTACAAGGACCCTGTAGCAGGGCCTTCTCTGGGGTGGCACCCTTCCTGTGCAAGAACTTGTCCTCATATTGCGAACTTCCTTCTCCCTAGTGTGTTGCTATAAAGAAGTGAAACCCTGGCCCTGTGTAATGGTCTGTGGGAACGACCTCGGGAGACAGCGGGAACAGCCACAGCCAGGGGAATGGTCAGATAAGAGGCAGCTGAGCCCACAGAAGGAATGTGGACATGGTAAACATCTCAGAAGAGACCTTTTAAACCCTTGCTTACTGTTGTCTGCTGCTCAGAATCTTTTGGAGCATAAAAGAGGGGCATAACAATATCAGTCATCAATAAATCAAATAGGTAAATGTTAGAAGGCTGTGCCTACCAGCTGATCTGTGTGCCTGTCCGGATGTCCTAGGTTAAAAGGGTTTCCCCTGCACAGTCGTGTCCAACTCTAGGGGCCGGTGCTCATCTCCGTTTGTTAGCCGAAGAGCCAGTGTTGTCTGAAGACGCTTCCGCGGTCATGTGGCCGGCATGACACGCGCGGAACGCTGTTACCTACCCACCGAAGTGGTACCTATTCATCTACTTGCATTTGCATGTCCTACCTATCACTAAACTTGGCAACCTTTTAAGTAGTGGACACTTTCAAACAGAATAGGATGGATAGACAGGCACCATTCTAAAGGAGATACATAAGAATACTCCAAAAATGCAAAAAAGAAATTATAAACAAAAATTTAAAAACCAGAACATTATGAATAACTAAAAAGCAAAAGAAGGGGGGAAAAGTGGTATTGTTGTATGGTTTATCTTTCTTTATCTGGGTCTTAACTAAAAGCTCCCCTCCCTCCCCGTATAAATATTAAACAATATATAGAAATAGAAAAGGATGCTTGATTGCTTTAAGGGAACTATAAAGGCGGGGAAATGTAAAATGTAAAAATGAAATTTTTATTGTAAGCTGCCCAGAGTCCCCCAGTTGGGGGAGATGGGCGGTCATATAAATTTAAAATTTAATAAATAAATAAATAAATGTAATACATGGTGGTTGGAATATTGGCAATAATAAATTCTCCTGAGTTTTGGAAAATATAATACATATAGTCGGGCTAATATTGGTAGTCATATGTGTAGTCACTGCTTAAGAAGTTAAAATTTAAAAAAAACTATTCCTTTCCTCACATATGATGCTTATATATTTAATAAATTGTTTGTTTATTATTTAAACTGAATCTTGTTAGTCTGTGGCAGGGTGTTCGTGGTGAAAATGTTTATATTTCAAATTAGCTGCATTTTATGGAAATGTAAAAGTAGAGGCAGGGAGCGAGCTTTCGACATTTACATTTCCCATCAACGGCTTTCAAGTAAATTAATGATTGGCGAGGCAAAAAAACAGGGAGAAAGCGTGGACTGTTCTCAGCAGCAAATGAGAACCAAAGGGAATGTTAAAAGAGCTGCCTGCTATTTTTATTTATTTCTTTCATCAACCTTGGTACAGCTTCATTATTCATGTGTGCCCGTGGTCATCAGTCTTGTTTATCGGCCCCACGTGTGCACAGGAAATATTAAAGTTAAAAACAAGACACAAATAACACATAATTAGCGGCATATCGAGAGCAGGACGCAGCCTCTCCCCACACTCGGGAGGACATAGAAAACTCTTGAATGCCAGTGGATCCCAGCCCAGAGATAAAAACACTCAGTGAGTAAGATGTCTATTTTTATGTATTTATTTATCGAATTTATCACCGCCCATCTCCCCCCAAGGAGGGACTCTGGGCGGTTTACAATAAAAACATCATTAACTGATATGGAATAGAATACAATACAATGAATATAAATAGACAGTAAAAATATAAAATGTAGTAAAATCTAGATGGCTAAGCGTTCTTTATCAGTCCGTGAGTAAAAGGGCAGCTTTAGGGCCGTTCTAGGAAACTAGCCATATGACTTAAGCTCTCGGGTGTAGGATGAAACAGGGGTGTGGAATATTGGTCCGTGACTGGCAAGAAGTACAATAAAGACATTCGCTCCAAAGAGTGGCATGATGTATGTCTTGTGTGGTTGGTTTGCAACCCGCTTCCATTAGAGGCAAGCGTTGTGTTTGGGTTTACTGTAGCGTGCAAATATCAGGGTCTTATTCATACATCCTTAGATGATGGCCGGTCTTGGCCCATACGGGTAGTCCTCAACTTATGACCACAATTGGGACCAGAACATCCGTCGCTAAGCGAGGTGGTGGTGAAGTGAGTCACACCCGATTTTATGACCTTTTTGCCACGGTCATTAAGTGAATTACATGGTCGTTAAGCAAATCTGGCTTCCCCCACTGACTTTGCTTTTCGGAAGCCGGCTTGGAAGGTCGCAAATGACTATCACATGACCCCAGGACGCTATGACGGTTGTTAAGTGCAAGAACCGGTCATAAGTCACTTTTTTCAGTGCCATCGTAACTTCGAATGGTCACTAAACGAATGGTCGTGAGTCGAGGACTTCCTGTATTTCCTTATGGAATGTGAAATAGGCAGAGATGAGCAACCTGGTGCCCTCTGTAGGTGGAGAGCCGTCGTGTTAGTCCATGCTATTGAAACCTTGGAGGGCATCTCATCTCGTTCTGCTCTGCTGAGATTGTTGCATAAAGGGTGTATATTTTATTTTTTACTTATTTATATTTATTGAGAATTTTACATACAGTAAGTCAAATCTAAAGAAAAAGATAGAAAAGAAAGAAAAGAAGAAGAAAGGTAAAAGTGCAAGAAACGGAAAAAAAGAAAAAAAACTAAAGTTATGAACTATAATGACTTCCAACCTTCTCTTCAACAGATAATTATAATCTTATAACCCTCCCTCCCTCCTAGATGTTATACAAATCCATTCAACCCCTCACTTAATCCACATCTTTTTTAATCCTCAAACCCCTAAATCATCATATTATTTTTTTTTGTTCTTTCAGCAAAAAGTCATATAAGGTTTCCAGTCTTTCAGAAAAGTTTTTGTTGTTTTTTTCTCTGACCGAACAGGTCAGCTTTGCCATCTCAGTGAATTCTGACCTTTTCACAATCCGTTCCTCCACTCTGGGAATAAAGGGAGTATATTTTATTGATGATTGTGGCTTTTGCTTGTTGGGAAAAACATTCAGTGTAGAAATCCATTGCAGCATTACATCCATCTGGGGGCGTCCATGTACTGGGTTTTTTTTTTGGAGGGGGGTATGCAGTTGGGATTTGGTGTGATCTGTAGTTGTGCGTTGTCCCAGGATGCGTTGAGTTGATGATGGCTCTATGTCTATGTCTTGTTCAACTCCCACCAGCCCCAGCTGGCAAGAGACTGGGGGAGTTGCAATGCACAGCATTTTGGAAAGCACCAGGAGGAGTATCTCTTGCCACAGGTTTCTGAATAATCCAGAGAGAGGAGCATGCTGGCCTCTTTTTTGCAGAGTATACAAAGTGGTGCATTAATGGTTTCATTGAGGAAAAAGCTGACCATGGTTACAAAAACGCACATAAGGATCTTCAGCTTTGGAGTGGAATGCTTTTCAGTACCAACTGATTGGGAAGTAGGTATTCATGTCCTGCATGTAGGCTTCTCAAAGGCATCTGGCTGGTCCCTGGGAGAGGAAAATGGACCCTGGACAAGGTTGGCCGTTGCAATATTCCTGCATTGCTCTTCTTTGCCCTCCCTCAAAATAGCTCCTAGGCCCAAAGAGAAGCAGGCCATGAAATTTAATGCTTATCTAATGAGGATCAACCAGCTATGGAGCAGATGTTCCTCTAAACTCCCCTGCATTGTATTCAGGCAACAATCAAGCCCCTACCATATCCCCACCGGCCAAGAGAGTTCTTTGTGGGAGAACTTTACTGAAAATTCAAAATGTATCATCTAATTCTCTTTTTCTTTCTCATCCGATTAAACATCAAAACAAAGCTGAAGGTTGGAGAGAAGCGAATCTGTGCTGGTTTTGTTCCTTTATTATCTTGATAGAAAGCTTCAGAGGCACCTGTGATGACTTTCTCCCCAGATCCATAATGAGCAGAGAACTAAAGAGTTCTTCATGTACAAATCTGAACATGTCAATGACTATTCCTTTTTCGTAACTATCACGGCTACAAAGGCCCTTCGGTCTTCTGTTCCGATAAATGGCTCTGAATGACTAATGATGTTCTTGGGAGCCCAGGATCCAGGCTCATGTTTCCACCGTCCGGTTCGGCTCAACGTAGGCTTAACCAGGACAGAGAGAGAGCTAACACCCTTGTTTTCTAGCCCTACCTCTAAGAAGATGAAGTTAGAAAGCCTGATCATCAACAGTGTGGCTACAAAGGTTATTGACAAACACTCCATCTTGGAAGAGCCTGGAGGAGGACTGCTTGGCCGAGCCCCTGCAAGTGAAAATCAACCATCCATTTGCAGAGTCATTGAGAAAGAACATAAAGAGATTACAGCCAAGTGGAGTGCTAGCTGGCATTAAAACTACTCAGCTTCAGCAGAACACCAGTCAAAGTAATTCAGAGGCAAGTCCTGAGTTGCGCGATACGTAAAGAAAAATGCCTGTTTCGGGGGCAAACGTCTGACAGCCTGAAAACCTGACAAAATAGAGGGCTGAAGGCATTACAGGAAGAAACCACCTTAATTCATAGCTGAATAATAACAGGCTGTAGAAACTAAAGAATGTCACCCGTAACTAGGCATTAAAAACAATAAATCATTCCGTTGGTATCAACGTTTGCACCTCACAAGGGAGTCTGGCAGCAAATTATTGTTCTGCTGAGTGTTTATTGGGTTTGTTCTTGGCAACCACTATAGGTTTTTCATGCTTTGTTGACAGTGGTCTTTGCATTGTTTTTAATGGGTGGTTAGCCACCCCGAGTGGCATTTGCAAGATGGGCGGCCCTAAGAATCAATCCATCCATCCATCCATCAGTTCCCTTGGGCTTTGATTGCAGAACAAGGAATTAGGACATAAACGTAGTAAGGCCTGCTATGAGGGCTGCCATTTGAACTGATTTCAGTATAAAGTTGCCAACTTATTTATTTATTATTTTTATTTATTAAACAGATTTATAAGGCCGCCCAACTCACACACGGTGACTCCGGGCGGCTTACAGAATTAAAAAACATAAAAACACAATAGACACCGCCCCCCGCCCCCGGCAGCAGCAAGCACATTCATACCAGCCACTCGATCGGCTCTGAAGCAGCTTGGGGTCCCCAGGCCCGTTGACCGAACCACGTCTTCAGGGCCTTCCGGAACAGGAGCAAGGAGGGGGCCAATCTTATATCTGGGGGGTGATGTTCCAAAGGGAGGGAGCCTCTACGGCAGAGCTTTCCAAACTGTGTGTGGCGACACAAAAGTGTGTCGCCACACCACCTGGAAGCGGCGGCGTGCGCGCACGCCCCCCATGCCGCCACCGTGCGCGCGTGCCACCGCACGCCCCCCGCGCCGCCACCGTACGCGCGCGCGCCGCCGCACGCCCCCCTGCGCCGCCACCATGCGCGCGTGCCACCGCACGCCCCCCCGCGCTGTTGCCGTGCGCACGCCACCGCCGCTGCCGCTGGTGTGTCGCCAGCGGCAGCACTTTGGAAAGCCCTGCTCTACGGAGAAGGCCCTTTTCCTTGGTCCCACCAGATGTTCCTCCCTGACTGAAGGGACCCGCAACATGCCCTGCCTCCCTGCTCTGGTGGGCTGGGTGGATGTGACTGGGGAAAGGCAGTCCTGCAAATAACCTGGCCCCAAGCCACTTTTGACCACATAAACAGAAGTTACTACTCCATGCCTTCACATGCAACTGGGTGGTAAGCATCTGATTAGCCACTGCTTTTGCTTTTTCAGCTGAAAAGATGCTTTCAGGAAAAATAAGAGGATGGTGGTCCACATTCCTCGGACCGTAACAAATGCTCCCAAATTTTCTTCCTGCAACCGCAATACATCGCTCTTACCGTGCTGCCAAATGTGGAAGTATTTGGTTTGTTAATACTCAACCTACTATGAAACCCAAATTATTACTATTATAATAAAAGAACCTAATATAAATTCCCTTTAAAAGGGAGAAAATTCTCTTTTAAAACTATTACCCTGTTTGATGGCAGTAAATTCTAGACATCATGGGCTGTGTAAGGAAATACACACAGCTGGTTGGGCTTGGACAGCATCCAAATTGAATAAAAAAATTAAAAAATAAAAAGTAAAGTAAAGTAATAAAATAATAAAATAAAATAAAATAAAATAAAATAAAATAAAATAAAATAATAAAATAAAATAATAAAATAAAATAATAAAATAAAATAAAATAAAATAATAAATAAAATAATAAAATAAAATAAAATAAAATAATAAAATAAAATAAAATAAAATAAAATAAAATAAAATAAAATAAAATAAGTACTGCTTTTTACTGGTCCCGAATTTCCCAGCCTGCCTTTAATTTAACCGCCCAGAGTTCCCCGTTGGGGGAGATGGGCGGTCATATAAGTTAAATAAAATAAATAAATAAATAAATAATTTAAGTGGAAGAACCAGAGTTCCAACCTGGGGAAGAGAGAAACAGAGAAGTATATCCCATTGGGACCTCAACTGCATTGCGTTGTTTCTCCAGTGCTCCATAAACAAAAGGCTTCCAAATCCTGAACTGTGGATTCTTGGTGCTCTCTAAGCTTGGTTGTTTGCTTGTAGACATTTCATTATCCAACTAGGAATGTCATCAGTGCGAGGGAGTGTGGGTTTTGCTGCCTGTTTATATGCAGTTGCTCGCCCTGCTGAAAAGTTATGTGGAAATGCCCTTGGGAGACAGGAGGAAGAGCTACAGACTAAGCAATGGACAGATAAGAGGCAGTTGAGCCCACAGAAGGAATAGGGGCGTGGCAAACATCTCAGAAGGGTCCCTCCCTAGTTTCTTGGACTGTAAAGAAACTTTGTAAAGGTGAGAAGGGAGAGATGTACTTTCAGACTTGCAAGATTCTGTTAATGTAACCTTACAATAAAGTTAGAGCTAGTACTTCTGGGTGTGCTTCTTTTGACACCTGCCAATTTTGGTGGGGGTGTAGTTTCAGTTTTGCCCACCAAAACTGGCAGGGCAAGCTCCTGTATATAAACAGGCAGCAAACCCCACACTCCTTCACACGGATGATGTTACCTAGTCGGGTAATGAAACGTCTACAAGCAAACAACCAAGCTCAGAGAGTACCAAGGACTCCACATTTCAGCCCTGAGCTACAGATAGTCTCTTCTATTGAAATCCTAAACTGTTGAATCTGTTTGTAGCAAACTAATGGGACACCCCACTCTGGTGGGAAATCTTGAGTTGAACTCAGGAATCTTGATGCGACTGCCACCTTAACAAAGGTGCGAGATCCCTCTTGGTTATCACTTCTGAATAGTCTTCTGCTTTATATATTTAAATTGTCTTTTTGAAAGGCTAGAAACAATGGTGCATTTTATTCCTATACCACCAAGGGATTTCCTTTGTCTGGAGAATGAATGAAAAAAAAAAAATTATTTATATATATATATATATATATATATATATATATATATATATATATATATATAAATAAAAAAAAAGAAGTGGGAACACAGGCTTCTTATTGAAATAAATTAGCATGAAAGGGTTCTAAAATAAGATAGTAAAGACCTATTTAAAAAAATTTTATATATATATATATATATATATAAATTTTAAATAGGTCTTTACTATCTTATTTTAGAACCCTTTCATGCTAATTTATTTCAATAAGAAGCCTGTGTTCCCACTTCTCTCGCTGGTTTCAGAAATGCTAATTAACATCAGATTTTTCAATCCCAGAAACCACCAGCTGGGTCAAGGTGAGAAATTCAGGGAATGGGAAATGGACAGGATGACGCAAGGGAGGCTTTATAGATGAACAAAGCTTATTAGTTTCTCACACATTGTCCTGATCTGCTAAATTGATTCTAGCTGTGAAACTGAGAGAGTGGAGAATCTTTTCAAAATCTCTATTAGATAGAGGTGTGCTGCGGGAAAAAAGTGTGAATCAACCATCTGCTGAGGCTTAATCTATTTATCATTTCCCTTTGTGAATTGAGGTATAAAAATCCAGCTTGTGTGAAGGAGTATAAATATTATTTTAGCTCCATTAACTTTGGGGTCCTGCTTGCATCCCAAGTAGTTATGACCAAGCCATCGTACAGTCATGATTTTTCCAGCTCCCTGACTCCTGGGGTATCACAGATAACGACTGAATTTGCACAAGCCATAGTTTCTCAACTTTGTTCCACCTAACCCTGTGTTCCCAAACATGGAGAAGAGATTCTGCAAGCTAAGCCCCATGTTCAAGAGATGTGGGATTTGTGGAATTTAGAGCTACTCAATTTAATCTACTCAGCAGACCTACTCTACTGCAAGGAGTCAAAAGGAAAGACAATGGGCACAATCTGCATTCGTGTATGACAATCCACTATTTAAAAGATGCCCAGATGGCTGTCCTCTGTTTAAAAGTTTCCTCTAGTTGAAGGGTTGGCCATCTGAGTCAAGGGCCCTGGAGATGCTCATCAATAGTTAGCACTCAAAAGGTCACCTGGGCACCCCCTTCAAAGGTGTAGTATCTTGCATTTGTATTTAAATCACAGTCAACATGCCAAAGTGTGCTTGTATGTATGTATGTATGTATGTATGTATAGAAGGAAAGGTTCCCCTGTGCAAGCACCGAGTCATGTGACCCCTGGGGAGACGCCGCTTTTGCAACGTTTTCCTGGCAGACTACAGAGCGGGGTGGTTTGCCATTGCCTTCCCCAGCCGTGATTACCTTTCCCCCAGCAAGCTGGGTACTCATTTTACCGACCTCGGAAGGATGGAAGGCTGAGTCGACCCGAGCCGGCTACCTGAGAACCAGCTTCCGCTGGGATCGAACTCAGGTCGTGGGGAGAGTTTCGGTTGCAATACTGCCGCCTACCACTCTGCGCCACATGAGGCTCATAGATGAAGCTTCTATATATGTACTGTATGTATGTATACATTTATATTAATTTAATGACATAGTTACAGTGTTTTTTCCTTTGTTGCAGACCTGACTCTACAGTTTGGTCTCATGGTTGAAGATGCTACACTAAAAGTAGGGTGGCCTGAATTCTAGTCCTGCCTTAGGCAGGGAAGCCAACTGGGTGACTTGCCCATGTAGTTTCTGGGAGTCAAGACTGACTCAAAGGCAAAAAAATGGCATACTTTGGACACACACTGCAAAACCCATACAAGTGTGATCTCTAATAATAGCAGGGACATTCCACAGATGAACAAAAAAGTGATGCGTCTCAGAAAGCAACTGCATTCACACTTTACACGGAGCCAAAGTCAGTCTTAGCAGAAAACAAACAAGGCATTTATGGCTTGGTTAGATAAGTTTTAGCAATGATGGAAATTTAAGACTAGCTTTGGGTAGAAGAATCCAGAGAAAGAAGCTGTTTGTTTGTTTATAATTTGTGATTGGTATTCTTCTCACTTCTTCAGTGTGGATGAAGCCAGAGTCTGAAGCTTGCACAATCAACCACGTTTGTCTAACCAAAACATGGACAACTCATAGTTATGAGTTATCACATGGCCAGAGTCAGCAGATGCATGCCAATCCATTCCCCGCTAAGCCAGCTTCTTGCCTCAGGCTTCACACCTGAGCTGGGCAGTAAATCACCAATCTCTGGACACTTCGCTTTTCGTTCAGCACTCATCTTGCCTTGACAGAAGACTCACAGCCATGGCTTGGCTAGATTGGAATCTTCACTGTGGAGGAGAATGAAGCCTCAGATGTAACAACCCAGCACAGAGCAAAGGTATGAAAGGTGTGCGTGTGTGTGCGCACCCGTGTATTCTTGAGGGTTCAGGTTTTAATCTTCTTTTTCCCACTGTTCCCTTTAACAGATCCTTGGTGCAGAGCTTCATGGCCTACATAATGGACCTCTTTGGGTTGGGAGCTGGTTTCCAGTCTCACTCTTACATTTTCCATGATATACGATGTAGGACCTGTGGTACCTCAAACTGAAATGCTTATTTTCAACATGATATCAAAGGCGAATTTTGGAGGTCTAGTTAAAAGCCCCTAACCCAACTACATCTTCCCAGGGAAAACAAAGTACTGGCTCAGTGAAAGGGTGTCGAAGTAGGCAACTGCCCCCTTTCCAAAAAGACGTTCCCAAGTAACTAAGACGGTCAGCTCAGCCATAAGAACATTTAGAAGACCAAGGAATGATGATCCGCTGGGGAAAGGTCCTGGGTTGGGAGCAAATAGGGCTGTGAGTGAGTAGGGCTAAAAGGAAAGCATGTTCATGAAATACTGCCTCTTGGTTCTTTCAAAACCCCATTGTCTTTGTAGTCCCGCCCTGTTAACTTATAGCTACACCCCACTTGCCTCATTGACCTTGCTAGATATATGAAGTGCTACATCCGATGAAAGACCCGGTTGCTGTATCTAATCGCAGGTATAGTCTAAATTTGCTTATAGAGGGACAAGAGCCAGTTTGGTGTAGTGGTTAAGGCAGTGTTTCTCAACCTTGGCAACTTTAAGAGCTGTGGATTCACCATGCTGGCTGGGGAATTCTGGGAGTTGAAGTCCACACCTCTTAAAGTTGCCAAGGTTAAGAAACACTGGGTTAAGGCATCAGCTTAGAAACCGGGCGAGTTCTAGTCCTGCCTTAGGCACGAAGCCAGCTGGGCGACCTTGGGCCAGTCACTTTCTCTCGGCCCCAGGAAGGAGGCAATGGCAAACCCCTTCTGAAAAACCTTGCCAAGAAAACTGCAGGCACTTGTCCAGGCAGTCTCCAAGAATTGGGCACGACTGAATGGATAAAAAATAAAATAAAGAGGGACAGTTAACCCCACCCTCTTTAGTCCTGCCTTTGCCTCCTGCGCTGTCAATAAACCAATTTGGGCTTCCATGTAATCGCATCCTGGTCTCCAGTTTAAATGAACCCCTTTTAGGGGAAATTTTCTTAACTACCCTATCCTTTCTGAGACAGGATCTTAATGCGGATATATCATCAGCCAGCCCTGCATCCTGGCCTCTTTTCCTCCTCCTCCTCCTTCTGAAATTTGAATAACCTGACGCCATAACGCCATCGTTATCCACCGGGACTTCAAAAGCTTTTTGCAATGCAAGCGGTTTCCAGTGGCCCATTGGATGATCATTATTTTTCCCGGAAAAGGAGCAGAACAAACCGCAGGCCGGGCCGCCCTGAAATTGCAAGAAGGGACGGCTGGCGTCCAAGAGGACAGTTCTGATGCCAAAGCTTCCAACTGAATTAGCGGTAACAAGAGTAAATCCAGGGGAGCCGGTTTTCTCGCCCCTTCCGCCTCATTGTGCCCGCACACCAGGATTCCTCTTTAACCCTTAGACCATCATCAGGGCAACCAGCAACTTGCTTCCCGTACGCCTGCAATGAAAAAATAAAAACGAAATAAAATAAAAAAGATGTGTAATGACGTGCTCTCATTTTAAAGGGTGTCAAGTCTATTCTCACATTGGCATCATCGTCCAAAATGCAGCTCAGGCTCCCGAGGTCCCATTAAATCCATGCAAAGTCATTGCAGCCCCAAGAAGAAGGCGAGGATGAATCACATCCCAAGGTGACAACAGCGCCTGCTAGAAACTTCATCAAATATCTTTTTCCTATCATCATGCGGATGTGTCACGGCTTCTGCAGCCTTCCCCATCCCTACTCCTCCTCTCTCTGACTCTAACAAGCCCTTTCTCCTTCTCTTTACTGCATGCTAGGAGAACAACAATCGTTAAAAATATTTACCAATTAAAACCAGGACCCAAGAGTACTGTAGTACACAGAGAGGAACTCTTACGATCCCCGAAATTGGTTTAACAAATCTTTTTCTCCCACTGTACTAAGCCGTAATTTGGTTTCTTGGGGTTCGGGCAAAACTGCCTAGGTTCAGGTGGCAGGTTAAAACCGAGTACGATTTGGGTGTTGGGTGACCCAGCCAATTGGGGTGGGTTAAACAGAAAGTGGCTTAGGATAGGCAGAAACAGCCAGAGGGACAAATGCCAAAGAAAAAATGCCACAAGGGATGTTGACCCAGAACTCTATCTGCTCCAAGTTAAAGGTAAAGGTTCCCCCCGCACATTTGTGCAGTCGTGTCCGACTCTAGGGGCCGGTGCTCATTTCCGTTTGTTAGCCGAAGAGCCAGCGCTGTCCAAAGACGCTTCCGCGGTCATGTGGCCAGCATGACGCACGCTCCAAGTTAGGTCACTCTTAAAAGGCCCATTGCTTTTCACCTCCTCTCGCTGAAAGGCAAACCTCTGTCAGACATTATTTGTAACGAGCATTCATGCTTCCCTGGATCTGCTAATTCACTCTCATGGGAAAAGGTGCAAAATTCTTGGCTTCCGAGGGCAGCCTTCTTTCATGCCGCTCTTTCGCACGGGTCTCGTCTTCACCTTTTGTGCGCGTTTTTCGTACGTGGGCAATTGCTTCCAACTGGAATTAAGTTCTCAGCCTGGTCTGCCACGCTCCGTTTCCCCCAAAGGACAGCATTCCCCAAACCAAGTGCTGCTATTTATAATTTAGATGGCTGCCCGTATTACATAAGATAACCCTTGGCAGCTAATAACTGCTAATAACAGGTATTCAAATAACAAAAATTCACAAAAACACCACCTAGCGCCATACTATAAGCCAGTGTTTCTCAACCTTGGCAACTTGAAGACGTGTGGACTTCAACTCCCAGAATTCCCCAGCCAGCCATGCTGTCTTCAAGTTGCCAAGGTTGAGAAACACTGCTGTAAGCGCTACTGCTACAGGGAGGGGAATGAAAGAATCTCAACCCCAACAGCGTCAAGCCCATGAAGGAAACCTTGTTTCTGCTCCAGCCATCCAACGTATCTCCCCACTTTTATTAAAGGTTTGCTGTCAGCCCAGCTGCTATCAGGCTGTTGAAGGCACTGCAGTGCCCAACAGTACTGAATTTTCATAGGCGTGCCCGCAGGATCACACGTCACAAGGAGGCCCCGTATTCTCAGATCGGCTTGGGGATTCTTGCAGACAAGTAATAAAGAATAAAATGGGGCACTCTGGTAATTGATACCATCACAAAGCCCACCCAGGAGGGAACAATTTGCTGGAAGATCCCTTCCCATGAAACGTGCCCAATTTCATGGGTAACCCTCGTGTAATTTTTTTCCCCCAAGACAGCCCTTGGTCTTCCTGCGTGGGAGCTGAGTCAGAGCATAAAGTGAGGGAGCCTAGAGCAAACACTGAACTGGATTTAATTAAATTTAAATTAGATTAATTACAGTTAAGAACAGCCTTTCTCAACCTTTTGATCCTGGAGGAACCCTTGAAATATTTTTTCAGGCCTCAGGGAAGGAAACCCTGCACATTCAGGCTCAAATATAGGCCAGAAGTTACAAAATTATTATATTTGTTTCATGGGTAAGCCTATATGTATGCATTAACAGTGTTCTTAAACTAAAAATAAAGAATGAAACTTACTTCTTTAATGTGAAGTTGCCCGAATTAGAAATAATTTTCAAATTATGTAGCACTTTTTCCAACTAACAAATTAAAAGAAGAGGTAATGCATCAGATCTGGATCAGGATGCACGTAGTAGTAATACATCTGGAGCCATCACTCCTTGCATCTAATGAAGAGAGCTGTAGCTGAGAAAAGCTTGTGCCTTTTAATAAAACGTATTAGCTGGAAATGGTACTTCTAGATTCTTTCTGATTTTTGGCTCTCTTGGCTAAGATGGCTCTCCTCCTACAATGCACTTATCTTAAACATGCTTAATAAAATGGATGCTTCAGACCAGCTTCAACTGTTTGTGAGATAAAACCAGCACCAGCAGCCTCGTCTTTCTTCTTCCTGACCTTGATAAATCGTGCTGCTGGTGGCCACGTGCTTGAAACTCTCCATGTTATAAAGCAGACTTAACAAACGGTAACCTTCCAGATCAGAAGACGTTTACTTCTTGGGAGGAGAGGAATGACAAATCTTGATAAAATCGTTAAGAACAGAGACATCACACTGACAACAAAGGTCCGCACAGTTAAAGCAATGGTATTCCCTGTAGTAACCTATGGCTATGAGAGCTGGACCATAAGGAAGGCTGAGCGAAGGAAGATAGATGCTTTTGAACTGTGGTGTTGGAGGAAAATTCTGAGAGTGCCTTGGAGTGCAAGAAGATCAAACCAGTCCATCCTCCAGGAAATAAAGCCAGACTGCTCACTTGAGGGAATGGTATTAAAGGCAAAACTGAAGTACTTTGGCCACATAATGAGAAGACAGGATACCCTGGAGAAGAAGCTGATGCTAGAGAAAGTGGAAGGCAAAAGGAAGAGGGGCCGACCAAGGGCAAGATGGATGGATGATATTCTGGAGGTGACGGACTTGACCTTGGGGGAGCTGGGGGTGGCGACGGCCGACAGGAAGCTCTGGCGTGGGCTGGTCCATGAAGTCACGAAGAGTCGGAAGCGACTGAACGAATAAAAAACAACAAAACCTCCCAGATGGAGAATCCCAACTTCACACCCAGCACGGCAATAAATCTCGAAGTTCCAGACACACCACTCCATATTCAAGAATTTGCTTACAGCAAAAGCCTAACAGACACAACGTGGCTAGACCAGTTGCTTTGTTGCAGACAAGAAAGAAGTCCTATCTATGTAGAAGATCGACTAATTCCAGAACACCAAAATCAAACCCTATATATGTGTCTGCTTTAGAGTTTAAATTCTAGGCTTTTTCCTCTTGCCTTTTCAAGTTAATGGGCCTTGACTGCTCTTTTCCTGGCCTTGAGAGTTGGAGACATCTGCTCAAGGTTTCCATAATAGTTCTGACTGCCCTGGGCACTGATTGTCCCTGCCTCACCAGCTTCAGCCTTCACAACACCCATCACCGCCACAGAACAAGCAAGCATCTAGAATTGGCTTCTTAGCCTTCGCTAAAAATATCTCCTGTACACGAACGCTCAAGTGCTCCACAGCGAGGTTACTTTGCAATGCTCAAGTTAGCCAATGAAATCTCTTGTAAGGAAGAACCACAGACCTGTGTAACATCAAAGGGGAGGTCGCAAAAAGCAGCCTATTGATTACAAATCAACATTCTTTGCCTTTTTTAAAAAAAGATAATTCACAATTAGCACCACAAGCCAAGGTCTCTAGATCGAAGGGACCTCCATGTGGCCTGAGACAGCAAATCCAAGAAGCAATTTGATTTGATAATACTCCTCCCAGGAAATCCTGTAGCTATGTTGGCAAATCTTGGTTAGTTTTTTTTTAGGAAATGCATTAAGCCGCTGGAGGTTTGTCAAACTTCAAGGAGATACAGAGCCTGGAGGAGGAAGGGGACTTTTCCTAAAAGCAAACTTCCAGCGCAACTGGTGTGTGATCTCAACTCCTAGTCTGGAAACCCTTACAATTCTGTTGTGTTGCTGTCATTCTTCATTCATTCTCTTACTGATATCAGACGGGATGATTCCCCCGCTGTGCAAGTTAGCTCAGAGATATCAAAAAGAAAAGGGTCTTGCTGTTTCCTCTCCTCCCTTCATCAATCATTCTCTCTCTACTCTCAGCCACTGTTCTTTGAATCTGAATTCTGCTTGGATGCTCGGTTACGACTGCCACGCATTCAGTCGGTTCCTATTATTTTCCTTCCTTCATTGCTTGTTATTGGGGGGGGGGGAAACAGATTCAGAACATGAAACAGAGTTGGAGATGCACTGGGTCCAGAGATTGGCAGGTGGAACTCCCAGCACAAGCTTTGTCAGCTGAGAAGAGAGGCATCATTTCATGATAAGGTTGGCACCAATCTTCCTGAATGTACAAACTAGATTTAAGTTCTGGGGGTTGGGCGATGTTCAGCAGGTGGACAAAAAGTTTCTTCTCCTGGAAGCCAGAAAGCTAAGTCATCAGGCTCTATAAAGCAGTGTTTCTCAACCTTGGCAACTGAAGATGTGTGGACTTCAACTCCCAGAATTGAGAAGCGATGCTGAGGGAAAACAATCTGGGCGACAATTTTTTTGTAAATTTGAAAAAAAATTCTCTTGTGTTTCTGCACTTTTTTTAGCTTTTTTCTTTCTTTACAGGTTTTTTTTTGGTAGTTTTTATTCTTCTCTTGGGGCGTGGTGGCTCAGCAGGTAAGACGCCAGGCTTGTCGATCGGAAGATCGCACGTTCGGCGGTTCGAGACCTTAGCCCCGGGTGACGGAGTGAGCTCCCGCACTAGCTCCAGCTCCTGCCAACCTAGCAATTCGAAAGCATGCAAATGCAAGTAGATGAATAGGTACCACTTCGGTGGGAAGGTAACAGCGTTCCACGCGCATCATGCAGCCACATGACCGTGGAAGCGTCTTCGGACAACGCTGGCTCTTCGGCTAACAAACGGAGAGGAGCACCAGCCCCTAGAGTCGGACACGACTGCACAAATGTGCGGGGGGAACCTTTACCTTTACCTATTCTTCTCTTGAAACCTAATAAAATTTATTATAAAAAAAAAAATCTGGGCGACACTGCATGGTCTTAACTGGAAAATATGTCCCATGTTTGAGACTAATGGAAAATGACTTTCTGACAGGATTCCATCTAAAACAGCCTAATCGGCCCATCAGGGTTTGAGAGGGGATGGCAACGAGGCATGTGTGAGGGCTGCCCGTAGACATTTCAGAGAAAGCGGGGTGAGAAACCCGCCATTTATGGACCCTAGATGCTTCTTCCATTAGTGTAACCAAGGGTTCTTTGGGAGACATTTCACCTTAAAGATGCTGGTGATTAACTTTAAACCCCACGCAAATTGAAATCACCAGAAGACACCAAACGACATTGCAGACGCAAAGTCTGCAGAGAGGGATGGGTTCCACATCCCAGTTAGTGAAGACGCGACTGTCGTGGATTCAGCCTGAAGAAGGGGCGCGACACTGAGGAGAACCGTGTTCATTGCAAGAATCGTTAGGTGCCCGCTTTGCAAGGAAGACCCTGAACAATGGGAAAGCAGAGACTTTTATCAATGTTGAGGGCTACAAGCTGGGAGACCCTAGGGATCTGGTTTGCTGGCCAGTTTGGGGAAGCTGGGCGGGTCCTTGTCAGCGTACCTGGGGTGAGTTCTACTGTTGGGCCAAATGGGCCTTTCAGGAGGGCAGCAGAGCTGGGGAAGTTCATTGTGGAGGAGATGGAAGGCCGAGGTCCTCAGCTGGTGGAGGATGGAAGGCTGTGGTTCCCTTGGAAGGGTGGCCCGTGGACTGTGCTGGTGAGGCGGCTACTGTTCTTTGGTTTGATGGGACTGTCTGGGGCAAGGAGGGTCAATTTGGGTCTGATGGGATTAGGCAAAGAGGTGAACTGGGTTTGACCCTGGCCCCATCTAAAAGACGGGGAGGAAACGGGTGCAATTTCCATTTTGTTTGTTAGGTGTATTTTCTCCATTACGGTGACAATTATCTATGAATCATATTTCTCATCTCATCTAAGTGGCTCGGGGAGAGGCATATGGTCCTGTTCCCCCTCCTGTTTTATAACCTGTATGGACCCTCCCCGAAACACCTACTTGGCCTTTCTGGACCCATCTTCTGATCCCCTCTCTGCAGCATCTGCCAAGGGGAATGGGGCAAGTAGCCCCAAGCAGGGGGAAGACTTCCACTGGGAGACCTCACGTATGGCCTGCCTTTCCAAGAGCTGTTGTGTGTCTTTTGGGCTCCGGCCAGTGTTTCTCAACCTTGGCAACTTCAACTCCCAGAATTCCCTAGCCAGCTGGCTGGGGAATTCTGGGAGTTGAAGTCCAGACGTCTTAAAGTTGCCAAGGTTGAGAAACACTGGCTCTGGCAAAAGCATTCCTTTTCTCCCAGGCATTTCACGCGTTTCATATTCTGTTTGATTTTAAGTGCCAACACTATGCTGGAAGAATGCCTTTGATATGTTTCCTTGGCTGTTTTTTTTTTCCTTCCATTTCCTTACACTTTCTGTATGGTGTGTTTTCCTGTACTGTTTTTACGTGCTTTATTCTTTCCTTGCCTTTGTCTTTTCAAAAAACGCCATGGGAAGTAACTTTGTAATCCACCCAAACAATTTGAATGGCTGCGCACATCGGCAGTAAAAAGAATCCTCATCCCATCTACACACCAGCCTACAAGGTAGGCTTAGCTGAGAATAGTGATGGGGGCAGGTTGTACGATGAGGAGGTTGGGAATTGTTCAATTTAAGGACAAAATCTCCCCACAGTGCAGCATTCCTGTCTCTACATGTTCCCTGTTTATCGAAAATCTGTTTTGTGGAAGGGAAAAATAAGCTGTTGTAATTTTAACTAGTAATAAGCTAGATTTTACCTTCGCAGGACAGGCTTCCTAGAACAAGCGCAGCTTTAAGCTCTTGGTGCAGGAACTCCCTTTCTAAAAATTATCCCTCTGATATTTAAAACGAAAACTATCAAAGCATATTTCCACTAAGCAGAGCTCCAGAAAGATGGATCCTACCCTTTGCATAAAAGAGAGGAAAAATATTGGCTGACAGGTTCAGAGTACTGTGAAAAGCAGAGTTGACGAATCAACATGTCTCCCTCATCGTGTTTCTAGGCAAGCATCCTTAGAGATATTTTCTTCATCTCTTCAGAATAGCCACTTGCAATTATTTTTCTAACAAGATAGCTCTGTTCCACATTCACATAGACCATGGTTTATTTTAACCATGGTTTAATAAAAAGCCAAAAACAAGGAAACCATAGAGGCTCAGCATTCCACATGAACCGAGTCATACATTCTGTTTAGGTTTACACACTGCACTAAATCCCGGTTTGTTGAATAAACCACAGTTGGCTGGATAGTCACATCATGCTCAGCTATAAACAATGGTTTTCACCATTGTGCTGAGTTTGCACAAATGCTAGGTCATAAACCAGTAAACCTGATTTTGTCTTACCACAAAATCGGGCTTACTTGTTTACGACTTAGCATTTGTAAGTGGTGTGGAAATGGTATGGAAGCTCACCACCAACCAGTGATGTGGAAGTTCACATTTGTAAGTGAACCTGTGGTGTGGAAAACACCCTGCAGTAAGCTGTCACACTGCTAATGCGTGTGTAAACTAAATAACCTTATGGGCACACCACAAGCGTCACAGAAATTGGACGTGTACTTTCCCGCTGCTGATAGTGAAACAAGTCAATGCATTTGGCATCTTAAAAGACAGGAGGGGCCCAGACAGGGGGTGGGCAGGCCCCATTTGCTTCAGCAGTCTAAGAGAAGCAAAATCAGAACGAGATAGGCACACACACCATTCCGCTTTTTGATGGCCCCGATTGCTCACTTTTCCCTTCTGCTGCCCAGAAAGTCTTACAGTAATTAATTTTCCAAGGAAAAGGGTTATCATGTGAAGAATTTATCACCTCTTCATCAGCTTTACCCATGGAACGTGTGAAGAGTGCCCTCCAAACTATAAATAATCCATACGCTTTTAAGAAGCAATTAAAGAGCTAGAATACACAGTGGATCCCTCTGGAGAAAAGCCCTTTTGCATTATGTATGGGCACAGTTCACTCGCCACAGTAGGGATCTCATCTCTGACTGGCATCTCTAAGTTCCAACGTAATGCAAATTATCCGTCATCGTTATTCTTTGTAGCATCAACCACTTTGGAACATAAGCACAAAGCTGGCCACATTTTGACATTTCCAACTTTACTGGCTTTGGTGTTCGTCCTCAGCTAGGCAGTTAATAGAAGACAAGGCTGCAATTTTTAATCAATGGACAGGCAGGACTAAGTATTATTAACATTGCAGAGCTGTATAGAAGAGGCATTCGCCCTTAATTTTCATAACGCCTCTTTTAAAATGGTACGCACATGACTTTTTAAAAAATACAGAATTAAACAGATGGTTAAAACTAATTTGGTTAACTCTGTTCTGATTGATTATGTGCCATCAAGTCATTTTTGCCTCCTAGTGATCACATAGATTTTCTCCATGACAATCTGTCCCCAATCTGGTCCTTGAGGTCCCCCAATGGTGCACCCATCACCTCCATAACTGAGTCCCTCCCCCTTGCTGCTGGTCGTCCTCTTCTTCTTTCCTTCCACCTTTCCCAGCATTAGAGCCTTCTCCAGAGAGCTGGGTCTTCCCATAATGTGTCCGAAGTAGGATAATTTGAGCCTGGCCATTTGCACCTCGAGTGAGAACTCTGGGTTGATTTGTTCAATGATCCATCGGTTTGTTTTCTTGGCTGTCCATGGTATTCTCAGGAGTCTTCTCTAACACCAAAATTCAAAGGCGCCAATACTCTTCCTATCCTGCTTCTTCCAGCTTTCACTTCCATAGAGTGTCACAGGGAATACCATGGCTTGCACGATTCTGATCTTTGTAGGTATAGACACATCGCAGCATTTGAATATCTTTTCCAAGGCCTTCATGGCTGCTCTACCAAGTGCTAGCCTGTGGCGTATGTCTTGACTGCTTTTTCCTTCACTGTTGATTAACCCTGTTTTAGTGCAGTCCTAAACCTCCGTCTTTGCTAGGAGGAGTTAGGATACAGCAGAATCACCTTCCACCAGCTAATGGTGCACCACATCATATATGTTCCCATTAGTGGTATGGCTTGAAACAGGGGGGGAGACTCATCAAGTATTCTAGCCTGGCCTGTTTTCTATGTGAGGCAGAAACTGTAGGAGGAGAGCCGTGTTAGGATCTGGTAGCCAAAAAATCAGGAGGAGTCTGGTCGCCCTTTTTCTGACGAACCCATTTTACTAAAAGGCCTAAGCTTTTGTGAGCTGCAGCTCATTTCATCAGATGCAGAGTGGCTCAAGTGATGTAGGGTTTAAATTGGGATGAGGTGGGGAGGAAACAAAGGGGAACACAGGATGGTTACGCTAGTGCAGGTTACAGTATATATGAAACAGATTACAAATCCCTCATCAATTATCAGTTGTAATCCATGCATCTGATCAAGTGATCTTAGGCCTTTAAATAACGTTGGTTAGTCGGAAAAGATGCTACCCCACTCCTCATTTTTTGCTACCAGAGGGAAAGGGTTTAACCATATAAACCCTTTGACCATATACTGTAAATCTGATAAAATGTTGATGCAGCAAGAGATCGACTCTTCTTTTTCTCATGGACTTGCTTAGAATTGTTCAGCTTGGCTACCATCTAATCAACCTTTCTCTGCAAATAAGACCCATTGAGCACAACAGCCTGGTTCATACATCACACAAAGCCATAATATGATTGGTTTGTTCCCAACCTAATGTGAGGTGTGAACCTTTCCATTAAAGCAGCGTTTCTCAACCTTGGCAAGATTAAGATGGGTGGACTTCAACTCCCAGAATTCCCCAGTTGGCTAGGGAATTCTGGGAGTTGAAGTCCACCCATCTTAAACTTGCCAAGGTTGAGAAACGCTGCAATAAACTATAATGACACAGATCAGGTCACTATAGCTTGTTCAACGAACCATAGTTAAAACACTGGCTTAGCATTATGTTTGAATGAGCTTTACTTCTGAGTAAAAATATATAGGTTTGCAATATATGACTTTGTCCGTCAATGACAAATCATGCCAAAGACACCAGAGATCATTTTGAGCATGGGTTTTGTTTGTTTTTTGGCCTCCTGTAATCCTATCACAAAGCAACTCACACAACTGGATTCCCTAAATATGAAGTTCAGAAATATCAGTCTCTCTATCCAGCAGAGTCCACAATGATACCAAAATGATAACTTGCGCAACAACGACATTCAAGCAACCGTTACAATTATGTGCATGAGTCAGAATGTCACAACATTTAGGTATTATTGATAAAACTATTAATTGCCACTATGCACGGGGCTGGAGAGCATGGCATCCTCATTCGATCTGAACCATATTGTCACATTTTTAAAAAATGCATTTCTAAACACAGTCACTGGGGAATACTCAGCTCAACCAAGGCCAACTCAAACTTATTTAAGAAATCATTAAACAAACCACAACTGAGCATAATGTAAGAATAACAACTCTGTTTCCACGTAGCTATTTGTGACCTTGGCCCAGTCCCACTCTCTCAGCCCAACTCACCTCACAGGGTTGTTGTGGGGAAAATAGGAGGAGGAAGGTGTATGAGGTATGTTCCCTGCCTTGAGTTCTTTATAAAAATAATAAAGGCGGGATAAAAAAAATTGAATGAATGAACGAATGAACGAATGAACGAATGAACTATTTCTTCCATGTTACGTTTGCAACTGACTTCTGTAAACTGAATTGTGTAAGTTAGGATTACTCATATCATAATGGATACAACTGGAATACAGTCCTGTTTTAATGGTACTTAGAGCAGCTGCCTATCAGTGACATCCAAGCATTCTCCAATGCCGGCTGCTTAAAGAGCTGAAGCTGTTGGATGGAGGTACATATTGGGGGCCCTTCCAAGAACAGAGTAGTGCTAGATTGCAACAAAGGCTCTCTCAAAGCTTGCTAGGAAAAAGCAAGCAAGCAAATGCCTATAAATCTCAAGAACACTGAAAGTCATCACTTCTGGCCCTCTTTTGCAAAACTTGCTCACCATCTAGTGGCCCATGAAGATAATAAGATTCTAAAGAACTCCAAAGTTTTGCACATCCTCCACTCGCGCACCTTTTCACAATATGACCAGAGAATGGCTGATGATTCCACCTGTTATCCAAAGATGAGAACGGCTTTTGTATGTTATGAAGAAAATGAAGATTCAAAATATATTCTTTGCTGCCTTAAATTCTACATCAGTGGAACAAATAAGTATTTTTTGAATCTTAAATAAAAAAACAAAAACTTCTGAGGCGGCACAAAATGTTTGCATCTAGCTTATCTGCCATGTCATTTCTTTCATAGGTTCATCATGAATGAGAATGACAGAAAGCAAATGGTCAGAATAAATTAAGCATCTCCAGGTCCATGTTTTGTCAAACAAAGCAGCTGATCTCCAGGTACAAAGCTTCAATTCCTCCTGTGAACATAACTGCAGATGGTGGTAGTGAAGCTAAGTAGAGTCAGTGGCTGCATTCATACACTGCACTTCATACCCTGCTTCACTTAATCCCCGTTGCCTATATCCACACACCCAAACCCTCTGTTGGGTTAGCATCACGCACACGAGGGTAATGTGACTTACTCAGTTAAGTGGTGATGAGTGCACTGTTGGAAGACCTGAAGGACCAGGTTAGGAACAGATCATCATGGAGAAAATCTATCTATGTGGTCGCTAAGAGTCAACACTGACTTGATGGCACATAATCAATCAATCTATCAAATGTGAATTAACTTGCGTGACATGTTGATCTCAATATAAACATTTCAATTTCAGTTTTAATAGCTATAAGCTTAGCTGGACCCCATGGATCTTCGAAGTGATAGTATCCCAAACAGCTACACTTAGCTCAAATCTACTGTTGGTGCCATATTGCTCACTTCATGAAAACGGTATACAGCACAATTGCCGGGGTCAGTTTAGGAAGTTTCCACATAAGCCGATAAAGTGGCAAACTTGTATTTGGACTGTACGGCTACTGACGGGGGGTTCATAAGAATGACAAAGTATTCTTACAAAGAACAAAAACTTAAGACACAGAATTAGATGTCAGGGTGGGGGGCTGTAGCCAACCCTTTGCTGGACGTGCCAATTTTCGACCCAAAGAACTGTTTTTATTTGGAGGATCAGCCTGTAGCTCCCTGTTGTCAGGAGGAATGTACCCAAGGAACGTACCGGTTACCGTCTCTGCTTCTATTTGCAAGGACAAGACCTCAACAGCTGTAAGGTTTATGTGTAATATACTTAGACATCTTTAAGCACTCAGTAAGCGCTATAACATTAAGATGTCCCTGGAAAACCAAGTTGGTGTATCTGATTATTTATTTATTTATTTTCTATCCCGCCTTTATTATTTTTATAAATAACTCAAGGCGGCGAACATACTTAATACTCCTTCCTCCTTCTATTTTCCCCACAACAACCCTGTGAGGTGAGTTGGGCTGAGAGCGCGCAACTGGCCCAAGGTCACCCAGCCGGCTTTCGTGCCTAAGGCGGGACTAGAACTCTCAGTCTCCTGGTTTCCCATTGGCTCCTTCCTAGGGCTGAGAGACAGGGACTGGCCCAAGGTCACCCAGCCAGCTTTCATGCCTAAGGCGGGACTAGAACTCTCAGTCTCCTGGTTTGCCATTGGCTCCTTCCTAGGGCTGAGAGACAGGGACTGGCCCAAGGTCACCCAGCCAGCTTTCATGCCTCAGGCGGGACTAGAACTCACAGTCTCCTGGTTTCTAGCCCGTTGCCTTAACCACTAGACCAAACTGGTTCTTAAGGACCACTTCACGCATAGCACTTTGTACTCCAGATTTGTTCTTCGTGGTCAAAAACATGCATTGATAGGGTTAAATACAATTGAGCACATCTGTCTGAGGAATGGATATATGCACCTCTTTGTGCCTCTGAGAGATGAGGGATGATCCAGCTGTCCAGAGTTGGGAGTTGGACAGCATATAAATTTTATTATTATTATTACTATTACTATTATTACTATTACTATTACTATTATTATTATTATTATTATTATTATTATTAAGGTAGATTTGAGCAGTGGACATGGGCTCAGGGCAAGGCAGAAGCTTTCAATCACTGCCCTACAAATTTTCCATTGCTGGCTGACTTCACCAACAGATGCACCACAGGCACTTGATTCAGCAATTTCAGACACATTTGTAGTTTGAATTAAAAGATTTGTTTTACATGCCGCAAGGATTTAGACATTTTAAATATTTAAAAAATTAGACTTTATTACTCCAGGGACTCTTAAGGACAATCAGAGCAAAGCTATAAATTATTATTCAATGGTGCGTTTTAAGTATACAGACGTGATATAAATTATTCCCAAACATTCTCCATAAAATATTTTCCTGTGTTTAGTTTAATAATCAAAACTGTGCTCACATCCAAAGCCATAAAATAAATAGATTTTTCTCATGTCCGGGCTGTATTTCAAAACACGAACACTGGCCATAAAACTCTAAAAAGACAGCAGATTGTTTTAGTAAATTCTTACTGTGCTTTCAGCAATGTTTCCAAGACAAGGGAGTAAACATTCCTCTGTGTTTTTGTTTCTGAACTAAAGCCACTTGAAAGAAAATATATTTTTAGTACAGCATTTTCTCAGCCATGGGTCTTTTTTTAAAAAAAAGAAAAGTTTATTTACTTAGCACAATAGATTTGTATGAAATTACAAATCTGCTATTTCTACTCCCGCTTCTGTTCTTTTGGTGAAACATTTTCCCCAACTTCAGCTACACCGCTCCTCTAGAAAAAGCCCAATAACATCAGTTTTTGAAGACTGCAAATCGGGTTTTTTTTCCTGATATTTAATCCAACTGCTTCACCTCATCCTGAAATACATTGTTCCCCCCCCCCCGTGTCCAAATAACGCTTTTTCTGCCCAGTTATCTGGTTTGCACATAATAAGTACCAATGAGGTTTGTTAGATTTTGGCTTAGGGTGACATGGGAATCACACAAGCATAGCTTAGCATTATAAACAGAGGGGTGTGTCTGTATATATACAGTATGTCTGTCTGTCTCTGTGTGTGTGCATCTGTCTGTGGTGTGTCTGTGTGTATGTCTGTATATATATGTATATATAGCTGCCCCTCTTGCCAGGGACTCAGGCAGCAATATAGTTCAAAAATAAAAAAACCACAATATAAATAACTGTTAAAGCCTACAATCCAAAAAAGAAGTGACAGCCGAGAATGGAAAAAAACGCAAAATAATATCAACTCCTTAGGCTTTACTAACTTCCCAGCAAACCAAACCCATGGACTTTTATTCTGTTACCTTGGATTTATGACTTGAGCTATCTCTCTTGATCCAAATGCTACAGCACATCTTTCTCTATGATGTCCTGCTGAAACTTTGATTTTCCTATTCACTGGGTATGCGCATCACATCACACTAATCCATGTCATTTTGGCTTCATGTACCATGTGAATCCAGTGATTTGTAAACCAATGATTATATCTCACGGAGTTGTGCAAACCCATCCAATTGGGGCTCATTCAAAAAATGATGGCAAGCAGGTATCATACATCCTTGACAGAAGAACATTATACTTCTATCTAGGAATAGGGTTCCTCAACCAGGGTTCCGTGGCACCCGGAGGAGGAGGAGGAGGAGGAGGAGGAGGAGGAGGAGGAGGAGGAGGAGGAGGAGAAGGAGAAGGAGAAGGAGAAGGAGAAGGAGAAGGAGAAGGAGAAGGAGAAGGAGAAGGAGAAGGAGAAGGAGAAGGAGAAGGAGAAGGAGAAGGAGAAATAATATGCTGGTCTATGACCATAATATAGATTGGAAGGAGGGGAAGGGGAAGGAGAGATGATGGTGGTGGTGGTAACAATAGTTTGGTTTCCTCTTTTTATAAGAACATACCACAAATCTACATTTTTTCATGTGGGATGGAAAGAATTTGAGCTTTTTTTAAAAAAAATCCAATACTTGAGAAATCAACACTAAAACATTTCACCATCCTAATTCAGGAGAACAAGTTATATAGGGAAATGGTTTTCAACCCATCAGAGGATTTCACTGGAGCACCCAAGGTTCAAACAGAGAAGTTTGATGATTGCCCATCAAACCACATGATAAGCTGAACGAACATGATAAAGAACCAGTATAGTTGCTGAACAGGAACCACTTTATAAATTGCCAGGATGGGAAATCACCTGGGAACCATATGTCAGAATTCTTTAAAGGAAGAAGGGTGTGGGGGAAATATATTAAGTATATAACCCAGCATTTCTCAACCTTTTGACCCTGGAGGAACCCTTGAAATATTTTTCAGGCCTCGGGAAACCCCTGCACATTCAGGCTCAAATACAGGCCAGAAGTTACAAAATTATTCTATTCGTTTCATGGGTAGGCCTGTGTATATGCATTAACTGTGTTCTTAAACTAAAAATAAAGAATGAAACTTGCCTCTTTCATGTGAAGTTGCCTGAATTTGAAATAATTTTTTAAACAAATTGTGTTCTCCCAGGGAACCCCTGGTGACCTCTCACAGAACCCGAGGGTTCCACAGAACCCTGGTAGAGAAACCCTGATATAACCTCTCTGCCTCCTTTTGCCTATGCCTATATCCAGTGCTTTGCTCTGTTTATCAACTTTACTGGCCTTGGTCTATCAAAGTTTTTTTGTCCATCACGTAGTCATCAATTTTGGGCTGTTTTGCTGTTTGGGGTAGAGTCTGAGAGTCCGGGCTTGTCCTGTTGCGTTTCTCGTTTTTCCCCATGGCTTCAGTGTTGACGTAGCGTCACTGAAGCCTGTATGATGTTTTAAGAACTTGGTGTTCAGTTTTAGAATACAGTATATGTTTATGAGAATGTGTTTATGAAATAAAGCTAGATACAAATTAAGATGTGTAGCTAGGCTCTATGGATAGAGCAAATTAAATATCATAAGGAACTCAGCAGGGACGCTGCTGCTCCATCGCCATCTTAGCTGTGCCCCATCCTACTGGCCTTGGCCTACAAGCACTAAAGCTTGTGTTTATGTACCCACCATATCACTTCTGGGTGTAATCAGTGCAAGGCTCATATAAGCACAGAACCCTGAAGGCAACTGTGAAGTTATAAAACAACTTCCATCTACTGAAACAATTTAGTTTTACAATTCCTGAAACCTGAACATTTACCTCCTTCCTGAGATCCATGAAAGTCTTAAGTCCACTTGCGTTGTTCTGCCACCAGTGACTCACCACAGCAACCAGGGAAACAGAGGACACCTAGCATTTGGAAAGGTGGAAGACAGAACGCCATTTATGAATAAATTGTCTTTGATAAAGATCCCTCCCAACCCCAAACAGCCCTATTATTCTAGCAAGGCCAAGTCATATCCCTACTACCACGGCCCAAAAATTTTATTTATTTTTTATTTATCAAATTTTGTCACCGCCCATCTCCCCCCTCAAGATATATAAGAAAAATCCTTCTCATATTTCCCAACCCACATTGGAAAAGCTTTATATACTAGGTTTTAGCTACCCTGAGCTAGAATCGGTGCACTTGAATGTTAAAATAACAAGAACAGTATCTTGTATGTATATGAGAGCATGTGAGAATATAGCAACTAGATGGGAACAGGACTTGAGCCCTAACTTCTTTGATAGCTGTACTCCAGCATATGCGGGACAGTGACGCCAGTGGTTACTGCCAGTCACACCACAACGAGTGTGAAAGTGGACAGAATGAGGCAACTGTGTCCAATAACAACGACAGAAACAGGGAACTCCAGCAGAATTTCTTTCTCCACCTATAACAAGAGTGGAGGGGTAGCTTGCAGGTAGTCCTCGTTTAGCAACTGCCTCGTTTAGCAACTGTTCACCATTACGACGGTGATGGAAAAGTAACTTTACGACCAATCTTTGCATTTATGACCTTTGCAGGTCTGTAAAGCAAAAGAAAACTGAAGTAAGATCGTAAGCACAGTTGCGGTTTCACTTAGTGGCCGCTTCGCTTAACGACCGAGTTGCCGGTCCCAACTGTGGTCGCTAAATGAGGACAACCTGTACAATGGAAAGGAATGGGGAAAACCGATGAGACTGTCGTTTCCTGGATGACCAGCGCAAAGCCACCAAAGAGAATTAAGGCTGTAGAAGATCAGACGATTGAGAAGCCACATTTGGCAACTTCAGAAGCTCCCCAGTTTTCAGATCTTAACTGAGTTCATTGTGTGTTAAGCCACCATTTATTTACAATTACAACTGGCTGGGTTTATATGTTGCACTAAGCTACAGGGCTGGCTTTGCACAATGCTAAGGATCACTCAGAAAGTTGGAGGAGAAAAATAGATCGGTTCCTCCACTAGCACAATTCAACTCTTGTTATTTTTTTACTTCTGCTATTTACGGGTGTGGCTGCTGTTAACAACAGCTCGCTTGCAGTACAGAATGCCGGTTTGATAATGTGAGAAAACACCGATTAAGTAAAAGATGAATGTTTCTCCACTTCCTCTCTCAACCGATCAGGGGGAAAAGGAGAGATGTGTGCATTACTCTAAGGCAGCCATTCTACATCTGCATATCACAGCCCGCTAAAATAACAAATGATGTTATTAAACTGCAATGTATTTATCCCAGAGATTGTCAAACAATCCTTGTAGGCACAGCGGGAAGCACAGCCCCACATGAGTTGGCAAAGAGGGGACAGTGGTTCACATGTGGTTGCTTTAGGACTGAGCCACAGCACGCGCACACACACACACACACACACACACCTCAGGATATTTTAAAATTGACAAGGCTTTTTGCTAAATTTTTCAAAAAATGGGAATTCTCAGAGTTGCATCTTTTAGGACTTATCTGCACCACGGCCAGAGGTTAGAGTCTAACCGTGGATTCCCTGATTGATAGTTCAGTCTGTTGGCCCCTCCGCGGTTGCAGCTCGCATTGTCCTTCACACTCACTTGGTTCACAATATCGAGTTTACACTCGACTGCTCAGGACTGTACAAGTTGCTCACCCCTGAATGCACGGTCTCTCTCCTGAAAAACACGGGGAGACGGAACGTCTCTCTGGAGCAGCCCGCTCACACGCATGACTCGCTCATAGATCAGTGGCAAGTCCTCCATGAGAAGCACACACAGGCACACACACACACACACACACACAAAAACACACGAGTGAAGGTTTGCAGCTTCAAAGCTAACGTTCCAAGTCGACTGCAGCGTAAATTCCCCCGCAGCAACACAAATCACTCTGTTGTTCTTGTTCTGGCAACCCAACACACGACCAGTCTGGGCAACCCCCAAGATTCCACAGCTGCTTTTCCAAAAAGACAATTTCAGCTCCTAAAATGATCTCAAATGTAGTCAGGTAACCACTTGGCCGCACATTAAAATCTTCCGGCATGTGGGTAAAACAGCCCCATGGCCGAATTCTCACGCTGCACCAAGCCATGTTTGTCTAACTGTAATTTATTTAATAATGGCTGATGGGGTGCCTTTACCCAGCACATGAAGCCAGTGTTTCTCAACCTCAGCAGCTTTAAGATGCGTGGACTTCAACTCCCAGAATTCCCCAGCCAACCATGCTGGCTGGGGAATTCTGGGAGTTGAAGTCCACGCATCTTAAAGTTGCTGAGGTTGAGAAACACTGCACTGAACTATACACTCTGGGTTCCTGCAACATGTTAAGGCAAAACTCAACAAACCACCTTGCAGCTTAGTGCAATGTGTGAATCTAGCTCCCAGGATTGGGTTGGCCCATCACACTAAAACAGATTCAAGGGAGGTTCAGGTGAGGAACTGCTTGTCCTCCAGATGTTGCTGGACTACAATGCCCAGCTGCCACAACCAGCAGGGCCAATAGATGAGGGCATTTGGGGAATATCCAAAGGGCCACAAACTTGCTCACCCTTTTTTGTAGGAGCCCAAAGGGTGCATCCAGCCCATTAGGGTTTATTCAATAAACTACCATGAAAAAAAACCATAGTTTGCCTCCTATGAAGATGTCATAAGTGGAAAATAACACAAGGGAGTATTTTGCTACGTGACAAACATAACCCCAGACAACCTAACTACATCATTTTATTTTTTTAATTTATTTATCTCTCAAATTTATATGGCTGCCCATCTCATACAAGGGGACTCTGGGCAGCGTACAATAAAACCAACAATAAAACCATCATAGTCTAGGCTGTTATATCCACCCAGCTCAATTTACAGTTGAAGCAATATTACATATGGTGGCTCAGCAGGTAAGATGCCAGGCTTGTCGATCGGAAGATCGCAAGTTCGGAGGTTCGAGACCCGAGCGCCGCGTGATGGAGTGAGCTCCCGCACTTGCCCCAGCTCTTGCCAACCTAGCAATTCGAAAGCATGCAAATGCAAGTAGATGAATAGGTACCACTTCGGTGGGAAGGTAACAGTATTCCACGCGCGTCATGCCGGCCACATGACCGTGGAAGCGTCTTCGGACAACGCTGGCTCTTCGGCTAACAAACAGAGATGAGCACCGGCTCCTAGAGTCGGACATGACTGCACAAATGTGCGGGGGGAACCTTTACCTTTTTAAGTGTGTCGTGAGAACTCAGCCACTGAATTCAGGGATTCTGTGGTTGCAACAATCAGGGATCTGCTGTTTGCAGCCTGAAAAACAGGCTCCAGCACCCGAGAGCTGCCGCCACCATAAATCTGTTTGCATTTTAGGTGGTTTCTGTGAAAAGCTAACACAGGAAGCCCTCTGGAATTTGTACTTACCCTGTCTCAACCCAGTTAACAAGCGTCACAAGCAGCATTCCTCTTTCTGCCCAGATTTCAGGTTCATATGCCGGTTAAAGACCCAACGGTTCAAGACCCGAGTGCCGCATGACGGAGTGAGCTCCCGCACTCGCCCCAACTCTTGCCAACCTAGCAATTCGAAAGCATGCAAATGCAAGTAGATAAATAGGTACCACTTCAGTGGGATAGTAACAGCGTTCCGCATGCGTCATGCCGGCCACATGACCGCGGAAGCGTCTTCGGACAACGCTGGCTCTTCAGCTAAGAAACGGAGATGAGCACCGCCCCCTAAAGTCGGACACGACTGTGCAGGGGAAAACCTTTACCTTTGCCTTTACCTATGCCAGTTAAAGGTAGCACTTCCAAGCAATCCAGCTCTAAACCATCTCTGGCCACAATGGCCTTTTTCACCCAATGCTTGTTTGGCTTGGTTCTGGCATACACCCTGTTCAGGGGTGTAAAAATGCAAAAAAGTCAAGATGGTGGCCCCAACTCTGTGACCGAAGCCCCACCCCCTTTTTTACATGCAAGGGCGGTTTGTAAGCCGCAGGATACTGTACCTTGAATAATTGTTTTAATTGTTTTATGTTTTTAGGATTGTACGCCGCCCAGAGTCACTTGTTGAGATGGACGGCTATAGAAATCAAATCAAATCAATAAATAAATAAGCCAGGATTGATCAAGCCACTGTTAAGCCTATCCTGGGTGTGAACTCAGTCTGCTGCTCAAGGACTACATCATTGCCAAGCAATCTAAGTATTATTTTTTGAGATCCACGGGACCTACAGCTGGGGAAACAGGATTATGGTCCTATGCTTGGTTTTGACCAAGTGTAAAGACCAAGTTTTGTAAGCAAGCTTATTCTCAGTGTATTGTGCAAACCTGAGGAACCGTGCTCTATGCAGTAACGCATGGATAAACCAAACCATGGTTTAGAGCAGTGTTTCTTAAACTGGATGGGATTTTAATATTGTATTCTTTTTCAGCAGAGGCTGGCAAATAATTTTGATTTCATGGAGCCCTGAGAGAGTCTTGGGGGAGCCCCGCGGGTCCTCGGACCACACTTTGGGAAAGACTGGTTTCGAGAAATAGGACATATACAAATATCCCTATCAACACATTTTATTCAATCTCAAGGACTGGAGTTCATCCAGGTTGTTTGTTTATTTAGCACTCAGAATTTATTTATTTATCAATCAGAAAAGACTGGGGGGGGGGCTCCAAAGTGAAGCCAACACAATATCTTATCAGTGCAATTAAAACCCCAAATTACAAATGAGGGAAAGTCCAAAAGGGACAGCAAAGGGGGTGCCGTTATTCATAAGACTGGAGAGAGGGGCTTCTGAGCCCTTTTCCTCGGGCACTGCCCATAATCCCCCTCCCACAGCCCCACTTAAGGTTGAACTCACACACACACCCATTTCCCCGTCCCACCCGCTTGCTTCCTAAAGTGTCTTAGCATTAAAACTCAGCTAGAGGGCAGCACCTCTCCTGGAGTTTCTCGAAAAGGTAATGCAGCCAGCCCGGGCATCTCCTGGTGGTCTCTCTTCCGCGTCCCAACCAGGCCTAGCCCACCGGCCTTCGCCCAGCGGGGAGGGGGGCGCTTGACCTCCTCGGAGGCGGGGGAGGACGAGGAAAAGGCAGCGGCGGCGGCTGCGCCCAGCCTTCCCCTCAGGGCGGCCCGGCTCTTCCCACCGGGTCGCTCCTCCCTCCGCGAGCGGCGTCGCCCGGCTCCTCCCACCCCGCCTCGCCTCGCCTCGCCTCGCCTCGCCGCCGGGGCTGGGAGGGGCCGCGCGCCGGAGGATCCGCCCCGCCTCTGTCCCTCCCGCCGCTGAGGTGGCCGGTTCCGCAAGTTTGACAGTTGGCGCGGAGGGCGCCGGCCGAGGCGGGAGGGTTGTCGCGCCGCTGCGCGAGCCACGTCGCCCCCCCCCCGCCGCTGCGGGCCCCCGAGAAGGAGCGGAGCCGCCTCACGCCCGGAGGGGAGCCCGCCGCCCGCGCGCTTCGCCTCCTGGGCGCCGCCGTCATGTCTCGGGGTCCCGAGGAGGTGAACAAGCTGACCGAGAGCACCTACAAGGTGAGGGGGGGCGGGCGGGCGGGCGGGGAGCCCCCAAAGATGGGGTGTTCCCCCCAAGGGAAAAAGCGACCCCCGAATCCACAAGGACTTCCCTGTGCTTCCCGGCGCCCCAACTCAAGGAAAACTCTATTCGCTCTTTTATTGGCTTTTTCATGCGCCGCTGGGCGGTTGCAAACAAAAAGTTCCATCCGTGCCTGCTTTCATGGGATTTTTCTTTTTTAAAAAAAAAGTCATTTCTTGAATTGCTCCTTTAAAAGAAAAAATTCTATCTGTGGTTGCTTTCGTGTGATTTTTTTTAAAGTCACTTCTTGAATTGCTCCTTTTTAAAACATTTCTATCCCTGGCTGCTTTCATGTCAGTTTTCTTCTTCTCTCTTTTTTTTTAAAAAAAAGTCATTTCTTGCATTGGTACTTTAAAAAAAATTCTATCCCTGGCTGCTTTCATGGGATTTTTTTTAAAAAAATAATTTCTTGAATTGCTCCTTTTTAAACTTTTCTATCCGTGGCTGCTTTCATGTCGTTTTTCTTTTTCTCTGTTTAAAAAGTCATTTCTTACATTGCAACTTTTTTAAAAAAAGTTCTCTCCTTGGCTGCTTTCATGCGATTTTTCTTTTTCTTTTGTTTTTTTTAAGTCATTTCTTGAATTGCTCCTTTTTAAAGCAGCCAAGAATAGACTTTTTTTTTCTCTGAAAAAGGAGCAATTCAAGAAATGATTTAAAAAACAACAGAAAAATCACATAAAAGCAGCCATGGATAGAATTTTTTTTTTAATGTGACTTTTAAAAAACTCAGTGGCTGTTTGAATTTACCGTTATAGCTTTATTGCTCTTTTCTTTGGCTACTTTGGTCTGGTGCTGGGGGGGTGATGATATATTGCTTTTTAATTGTTGGGGGTTATGCAATGATGTTTTTATTTCCTGCTGTCGTTTTGGATCTGCTGATCCTGTTTCTTATGGATTACTTACTGCTTTGTATTGATGGCTGTTTGCTTTTATAGCCAGTCCAAGATCGTGTTGGTGAAAAAGTTCAGGGTGCTATAGGTGTCTTTTGCACGCTTTCTTTCCCTTTCTCACAATTTTAGAGGGTGAGTGAAAAGTTAGAGCAACTTCCCCAATGAGACGCAGATCGGGCTACAGTCCTTATCGTTTTTTTAGCTGGAGATGATGGGAATTGTAGTCTCTCAGACCTAGAAGGACACACAGTTGGAGGCTTGTGTGGGCCAGGGATGATGGGAATCTGGGAGGTGTAGTCTTACACACCTAAGCTGTGCCAATTGGAGTTGAAAGGATTTATAATCAAGCACATCTGGAAACTCACCATGGGGGGAAAAAATCCAGGTTTATTCAGTGCACTAAACTAAATAGCCGGATGGACCTGAACCTTCTCTTGTTTCTGTCTTTTTATCAGCATGGGCTGTAAATTGTCTTCCATTTACCTAGGAATAAGCCCTTGATGACCCCAATTGGATTTATTTCTGGGCAAAAATTCTTTTATAATGATAGGCTTCAGGGTCAGAAGAAGGAACTTGGATAACACAAGGAAAAGTGCACACAGTACAGTCTTCCAGGCCTGTCTTATTACCGGTATTTATGAACAGAGTGACCACACAAATCTACCCATCTCGCACTGGCAAAGATCCTGCTGCTTCTCTGTCGTTCTCGGTAGCTGTCAAGGACCCTTATCAAGGACTGCCCCTAGCAAGCGCACTTGAAGGACTGAAAGGAAGATAATTTCACTGCCTTTGCAGATTTCACGCAAGAAGAGGGTGGCCTAAATCAGTGTTTCTCAACCTTAGCAACTTTAAGATGTGTGGACTTCAACTCCCAGAATTCCCCAGCCACAAGGCTGGCTAGGGAATTCTGGGAGTTGAAGTCCACACATCTTAAAGTTGCTAAGGTTGAGAAACATTGGCCTAGATGATCTTTGAGGTCATTTCCATTTGCCAGTGCGCATGTTTGGTTCACGCCCCATTAGGTACAAATGCACATGGGAACATTAAAAAAACAAACAGATTCTTGGTCTTTGTTATTGTCACCTTGACTAGTACAGGTAGTACTCGCTGAACAAGCATTCGTTTAGTGACGGTTCGGACTTACAAGAGTGCTGAAAAAAATGACTTACAACCGGTCCTCACACTTATGACCATCGCAGCGTCCCGTGGTCACCTGATCGCCATTTTCGACCTTCCCGGCCGGCTTGTGGCAAGCAAAATCAATGGGGGACCGTGTGATTCACTTAACAATCACATGGTTCGCTTAATGCCCATGGGTGATTCACTTAATAACCACCGCAAAAAAGGTCGTAAAATCGGGTCAGATTTGCTTAATGACCGCTTCGCTTAGCAACCAAAATTCTGGTCCCAATTGTGGTTGTTAAGCAAGGACTACCTGTAGTGGTTCTCCAAGCTCAAAAGCCATTTTGGAGTATTGCTTGTGAGTGCTCATTTTTAACTGGAGTTTGGAACTAAGAACCTTCTCTATGCAAACCATCACCATCCTTGTCTGAAAACATGGCCCTTCTTTGCCAAAAACCAGGGTTTGGCCTTTGACTTAAACCAGGAGCTCTTACACCCGACCAAACTTTGCCTTTGGTGATGCAGCCATTTCTGTTTAGCCTGCTTGAACCCAACTCTTTTCAATTCCATTTCTAATTCTCTCCCATCCCCGGGGTCCCCTCTGCCAGATTTTAAACCTTAAGATTTCTGCTGGAAAACCAGCAGGATGTGGCCCCTCCCGTGACTTGTGAGTCAGCCCCTTTCCATGTGCTTGTTGGCTAACTTTAAAAAGGCTGACTCACACAGAGGGTGTGTTTATCTGGCAGGAGATATGCATGAAGTTCTCACTGTGGGTGGGGTCAGGGAAAGGCACCTGTGGCTTTGAAAATAATTTCTCTCCTGATCATGAAACCCCACCATCAAGCTGGGGGGGGGGGAAATGGCTTTGACCTACATTAGTGGGGTTTAAAAGGAAATTTATGGGCATGACGATGTGGGGAATTGAAGGGTGGAAATTATTCTGGATTAAGGTAGGTTGGTTGGCCAGGTAGTGCAGGTTAAATCTCATCAATATAATTGGTTGGAGGTATGAGCAGAAGAAAACAATATGTACGAACGTTTCCTTGAAGTCTCCATGACTCAAAGGAGAGTTTATGTTTACTCAGCAAGGGAAGTGGTGCTAATCCATTTTTATAGCGCGTATCAGATGAGGTGGGGCCGTGGTAGTCCTGAAGAAAGAACGTGTTGCCTTGTGAGTTCCAGGTCTCCAGTCTTTATAAGAGATTATATGCTCTCTAGAGTACTCTATATCAAAAGGCAAAAAAAGGTCCAACTCTTGGTATTAACTAAAATGTCCCACCTGGGACGGAGAGTCTTCTAAAGTAGGGGCTCATCTGATGAAAGGAAGAGGGAAAGTGTCTGTCATCAATCTTCTCAACACAAATAAAGAGAACAAGCATTTGTAGTCCATATTCTGTACATAGAAATCTCCAGTGTTGGCTTGCTATCGACTAAGGGGGGTCTCTTAGGCATGGGGCTCAAAATCAGAAGGACTTTGGTAGTGTGGGAAGAGCGCTCACGGGGGCGTTTCTGAGAGCTCTGAGTGGTGGTACTGCTCAGACAAGGAATGTGCTTGTTCTACAAAGGGAAGTTTGGGGTATGAATAGACAAAGGGCTTAGAGCAGTGTTTCTCCACCTTGGCAACTTTAAGCTGTGTGGACTTCAACTCCCAGAATTCCCCCAGCCAGCATGGCTGGCTGGGGGATTCTGGGAGTTGAAGTCCACACAGCTTAAAGTTGCCAAGGTGGAGAAACACTGGCTTAGAAAAAATGGGATGGGCCCAAGGAAAGGTGATCCTGAATGGTTCTGTGGACGGGACGCCTTCCAATTTTAATCATTGTCACGTAGGTAGAGAGGGCACCAAGGACACATTTACAACCCAGTTCTTTGAAGAGGCTCTGAGGTTCTCACATGGCACTAACGCACAACGTGCGTCGCTTGGTTTTGGCTTAGCCGGTTGTGTAAATCCAGCCCCTGTGATTTAGGAACTCTGGTTTAATGGCTTAGCATTGCATTACAAATCTCCCCAGATTTGGTTTATTCAGTATACCATGATTAAGCAAACGTGTACCTTAAGGCTGGGATGGGCAACCTTTTGAAGGCCAGGGGCTGCACCTGATCTGTTTATTTATTTAATTTTTATCCCGCCTTTATTATTTTTATAAATAACTCAAGGCGGGGAACATACCTAACACTCCTTCCTCCCCCTATTTTCCCCACAACAACAACCCTGTGAGGTGAGTTGGGCTGAGAGAGAGTGACTGGCCCAAGGTCACCCAGCCGGCTTTCATGCCTAAGGCGGGACTAGAACTCTCAGTCTCCTGGTTTGCTATTGGCTCCTTCCTAGGGCTGAGAGGGAGGGACTGGCCCAAGGTCACCCAGCCGGCTTTCATGCCTGAGGCGGGACTAGAACTCTGTCTGCTGGTTTGCCATTGGCTCCTCCCTAGGCCTGAGACACAGGGACTGGCCCAAGGTCACCCAGCCAGCTTTCATGCCTAAGGCAGGACTAGAACTCTCAGTCTCCTGGTTTGCTATTGGCTCCTTCCTAGGGCTGAGAGGGAGGGACCAGCCCAAGGTCACCCAGCCAGCTTTCGTGCCTAAGGCGGGACTAGAACTCTCAGTCTCCTGGTTTCTAGCCTGTTGCCTTAACCAGCAGACCAAACTAGCTCTGTGAGGCCAAGAGACACGGGATGGGATCATGAGGCAAAGAGAGTGGAACTGGGTTTTCCTTTGATTGCCAGTGTTGCCTTTTTAATAAAAAGCGTGTTACCTCTGCTGTGGGTCTTGCACCACAATTATTTTCAGCAACAGTGGTTAAAGGAAGCTCTGGGCCCTGCAAAGAAGGACCTGGAGTCGGGCGACCATATCTGGGGCTGCAGAAATCCAGATAGCCACTGGATGGCAGCAGAGGGATACAGAAAGAGTCAACTCTGCTGCCATCTAGTGGTGCTGAGCCTTTGGCAGCCCAGATACTGTATAATAGCCCTCTATTAAGGGCAGCCCTGTATACAAACAGGTTCCCTATTGCCCATGAGACAAGTGGGAAGACTTGATTCATCACTGCTGCTCATAACAAAATAAAGGGTATATGTATTACAGTAAGTTGTTGGGCACGGCTCTTAAGATAATGATTAAGTTAATTTGCTTTGGCTCTAAGCCATAATAAGATAAGTCACATATCAATAAGCAATAAAGGACAGAAGCCATGTACAGTTTCAGGAACCTGGAATCTGGCCTGTCCCTCCCATCAGGGACATGTATATTAAATGGTCTAAATCAGTGTTTCTCAACCGTGGCCACTTTAAGACTCCCAGCAACTCTTTTCCTAGTTAGAAAGAGGCTGTTCCCGCACTTCCTTTGTATAAAGAACATTTAAAGAATTCTGTTCTACGCTCATTGAGCATTATTGAGATCCTCCTTAGCATGAGAAAGAGGTTTAGTACACATTCATCATCATTGGCGATCACTCATAGCCGAGTAAGATTGTCTTCCAAAGGTAAAATTTTAACGGTGGATCCGTAAGTGGCTATATTTAAAAAAATGTAATATCAGCATTGAGAACTGGGAAGCCCTAACTCATGAGCGTTTCAATTGGAGGTCATCCTTTATTAATGGTGCTATGGACTTTAGTACACATTACACCATTCTAAAATGGATGATTGGTTGGGAAAGGTGCACTACCCATTATGTGTTTCCAAAACGCTGCCACTTTAGAAGTTGCTAATTCGGTAATGGTTTAGTATAGGTACAAAATGTGCTGGCGTTTACATTAGTAGTGAGGTCTCCTGCATTATTATTTTTGGCCAAGATGAAACTGTGCCTTCTCACCTTAGAAGACTTATCGCAGAATCATAGGTTGGAAGGGACCTTGGAGGTCTTCTATTCCAACCCCCTGCCCAAGACCCAAGATTTGAATAATATTAAAAAATATCTGAAGTAGTATCCTGCCATGATGTACTATTTGTGTGCTCATATGCTCCAATTAAAACATGGCAGAAACATGGCTGAATAAACTACACATGGATAATGTACACAAAGTAATTACTATTGCAGTGCCTTGCCATTTTATTGAAGCAGAAGCAATTGCTTTATATAGGCAAATATATACACCTCCCAATATTAGGTTTTGCGTAATTTGTTTGTATAAGTCAGTTCTGCACCGTGTTGAACCTTCAAGCTTTTTCCAATAACTCTGAATGACTGCTGAAGTTGAAAATTCTTCTCTCCTCCAGAAAAACAAAGTGTTTTTCTTCTTCACCTTTGAATAACCTCTTCTGCTTATGTCAACTTGCTCAGTCAATAGAATATAGCGGACCTAAGTTTATTTCTGGATTTATATTTCCTTGCTTTGTTGACAGAAACCAGAATTCAGTCAAACTCTACTAATCGTGCAAGCAAAACTTAGGATAAGATGCAAAATGTCAAATGGAGCTCTGCTGGTTCTCATAGCATTTACTTTGTAGACCTGTCAAATGTCAGGATCTCTAGAATCTGCATGTGACATTGTTTGGGGTTTGGATGGAGGTGCAAAGCACTTGGAAACATAACCAATTTTAGCATTCTACTTGTATACATTTATCAAGGGTTCTGCTAAATCTGTCAGCAGTAGTTGGGTTATATAGGCTTTGCCCTTTGAAGCCGCATCTCGCAAACATTCACATATGGCTCTGAAGTGACATTTGGCCTCCACATGAGCTGGCTAATCTTTCATCTATCCAAATGATGAGGTTGCCCCAACAGAAATAAAACCATCTATTCTGTTGTTTTGTATTACATTATTTAAGAACATTCTGTTGTCCTTCCCTCTCTGTTTCCATCCTCTAATACAAAAAAAAGGCTGTTGTGGTTTGATTATGTTACCCAAATTCCATTGCTCAAGGTCAACAGAACTTCTATTTGAAGTGCTTGTGCAACCAATCTCTGCAAACTCCCCTTCTTTTAATGTATATTGACAGGATATTATTGTAAAATGGTTGGCATATTTGTTCATTAGAAAAATCCAAACAGCAATATTAAGTTTGACGGGGTTCTGGGATTAGCAAATCATGGAATGATTGTTTGCATTAACACAACTTGCTTAACCAGGTAAGATAAAGGTAGGGGAGATGTATTCACACAGCATACAGTAATTTTGCTTAAGAACTTTATGCCAGAAAGTTAAAATCATGCTAGAGAAAAGCTACTTTTATTTTCTAGACCAGTGTTTCTCAACCTTGGCTACTTTAAGATGTGTGGACTTCAACTGGCTGGCTGGGGAATTCTGGGAGTTGAAGTCCACACATCTTAAAGTGGCCAAGGTTGAGAAACACTGGTCTAGACTCTCTGATAAGGTGAGGTGGGCTTGGGAAGTAGGAGATGATTATGGGTCAGGCAGAAAGACTTGGTAGGACTGTCAGTCCCACTAGGCGAAGCAGGCCAAGAAATCAACTCCACGGGAAAGCTGAAACTACTTTTATTGAAATTGGCTGTAATAACAGAATCTTGAAAGTCTGATTATTGTACCACCTCCTCCTCCTCATACTCCCATGAATTAAGAAGGTGTCTGCCTGAGCCACTTCTGAACATGAACATTATCTGGACATTCTGGGCTGAAAAAATGGTTGTCCCCTTGTCCCTTTGACAACAGAGCTTCCCTATCTCCGTGAAGGTCATCTCCTTAATGCGCTACAAGGACAGAAGGATGGGTTACTCTACTTGGGAAGTGCACTGATCACCATAAGCCATATGGATTCCAAGATCAGTAGTCGTAACAAAATCCCCCCAAGTCCCAGTGATACAGAGAGCTCTAAAAGGAAGTAATCTGTATTTGCTCTCCACTTTACGACTCCTTCTCCATTGGGGCTGAGTGCCAGTTTACATAACATGAGACCCATTTTATTGGATTCCCATCAGAATAGATTTATTCCTGTTGCACCATTCTTCACGCCTACTTTTTTAAAAAATGAAAATACTTTAGAGGAGAACTTGAAAATTACTGCATTAAGTTTCCTGAGAATTATCGGGGCGTGTTTTGTTTAATATTGTATGAAGATCCTCTTAGTTTTGGTTGAAGCAGTTGTTGCAAGAATACTCAAAAGCAGCCATGTTGGCCATGGGTCACTTTCAGACGGCTTTCCATCATGCTACCCTCCTCATCCCAGAATTAAAAGGCCGTAAGGATTGAAACAAACGGAGATGAGCACCGGCCCCTAGAGTCGGACACGACTGCACAAATGTGCGGCGGGTACCTTTACCTTTACCTTAAGGATTGAACAGGCGTCAACATCTATTCGGATTATAGGATGCTGTGGGAAACAGCTTGTTTACATGTGTACAGATCTGCAGAGTTTGCAGGGAACGGACAGTCAGTCGACATTTGTCCTTTGGGACCAGTAGTTGAATACAAAGGAATTATCAGCCAATCTGTCGCTGGTCAGTAACGCATGCTTCATCCTGCCCCCCATGTTTTGCATTATAAAACATCACTTCCCGTTGTTGGAAAAAGAGAGAGAGAGGGAGAAATAAGATTACCAATGTTTCTGAAGTCACCATAACGGAATGCCTCCTCTATGCTTGTTCGCACTCAGACCTCATTATTATATATTATATTATTCTATCCTTATTAGCCATGTTCTCAACTTGTCACGGCAAAGCCCACAGGGCAGGGAGGTGGGGTGAAGCAGGCGTCTCCCCCAAATCGCCACAAGGAAAAAAAAGCCTACTATTTCTGCAGCAGCATTTGCTACTTGAACAGGCTTTCCCCGTCTCAAGAAGAGTCATGGCTGGAGCAGAAAAGTGCTGGGTCCGGGTAGTGATCATCTTCAGGACACGGTGTCATTAGACCACCAGTTAATTCAGTATTAGAACTGCAGCCTTATCTGCAAGGGCCCTTTTAAAATGTTTGTCTGTTGGTATGAACTACTGCATTGCTGCAAGTTTTTTTAATGAATTAGTCAATTAATTAAGGTGCTGTTGTAAGCTTTCAGATCTGAATTCAAAAATGGCAACCTCAGTCTACAAGGACTTCATGCATTCCTGATCATTGTCAATACGGTGCTAGCAACTGTTTTTTCAGGGTGTGTGTCATATTTTAAAGAGCAAAGCTGAAGTGTTCAGAGTATTACTCCTGTAATAAGTTTTGTTTGAAAAGCAAAAGCCTATCTAATACTTGAAGAGCAGGAGAACTCTTTAATCTGTAAACTTCATTTGTATTTCCCAAACTTACTTTGCTATCTAAAAACTCTGTTCACCCTGATCAGAATGCCTCCGGGGCTCTATGTTAAGACCAGACGTATTGTTATAAGTAAATGTAATACTTGAGGCTAATGCTTTGCAGCAAATCAGTTGCCCATATTATTGTTCTTGTTTAGAAATACAACCGGTTCTATTTATTGTTTTAAATCTTATGGGCCATTCCTGTTACCGAGGCTCTGTATTTTAATTGTGACCTGAAATACAAGCTATTGTATTAATTTCCCAATGTTGTATTTTATTATTTGGTCTGTCAGGGTGCATGAAAAATAGAATTGTTACCACTACTATTTGTTTACATTTTCAAAGCAAAAATAAAGGGCACACTACTGGCCACTCGTGCTGATTCACTTGAACAAGAGTGCAAGGTCCTCAAAACCGTTCAAAGGGTTATTTTGCATCTTCCAGCAGTTATTTCCGCAGAGCATTTATTGAGGATTTATCTCAGTTTTCCTTTGCTGAGCTCAAGACAGAGCCATGATCTGCGTTTACCAACGAAACTCAGAACAATGCTGTGAAATAGGATAGGTAAAGAGAAGGATCCTGTGCAGGTATGCATGTTGTTGTTTATTCGTTCAGTCGCTTCCGACTCTTCGTGACTTCATGGACCAGCCCACGCCAGAGCTTCCTGTCGGCCGTCGCCACCCCCAGCTCCCCCACAGTCGAGTCTGTCACCTCCAGAATATCATCCATCCATCTTGCCCTTGGTCGGCCCCTCTTCCTTTGGCCTTCCACTTTCCCCAGCATCAGCCTCTTCTCCAAGGTATCCTGTCTTCTCATTATGTGGCCAAAGGACTTCAGTTGCAGGTGTGCATATGCAGCAGTTAAAATGGTGTAGGAGCTTGTCCAGATGTTTCAGCCCAGTGGGTCTGAGAGTAGAGCAGCCTTTCTCAACCTTTTGACCCTGGAAGAACCCTTGATATATTTTTCGGGCCTCAGGGAACCCCTGCACATTCAGGCTCAAAGGTAGGCCAGAGGTTACAAAATGATTTTATTCGTTTCATGGGTAGGCCTGTCTATATGCATGAACAGTGTACTTCAACTAAAAATAAAGAATGAAACTTACCTCTCTCATGGGAAGTTGCCCGAATTTGAAATAATGTTTTAAATAAATCCTGATCTCCCAGGGAACCCCTAGTGGCCTCTCGCGGAACCCGAGGGGGTCACGGAGCCCTGGCGGAGAAACCCTGGAGTAGAGTGCAACAGGGAAAGGTTTACATGCATGCCTTCACCCTGTTGCACTTTTAATGCCCACTGCATAGGAGCGACTGGCTCAAGATCAGCCTTATGGCCACACGAGGAGAGGGCAGAACAGATGCGACCCCCCAGCCCCTTTCAGGCCTGCTATTTTAATGGGAATCAGGATATTAAACGGTTGCCCCCCAATTTGGAACCCTATTTCTAAAAGTTCTCAGGATTTGCTAGTTCAGCTTTGTTGCTATAAATTCTAGGAGCTGCCATCCTATCATATCTGGAGCTGGAGGGAATCGGATAGGGAAAGTGACATTAAATCTGTTTTGTTAACCCAGTTTATGTTTATGTCTCTAGTTTCTTTCACAACTTCTGTTTACTTTCTTAATTTACCTAAACTGTTTCATTTTAAAGCTGTTGATTATCTTTTAAAAACATAGCAGGTCACAGACATCTTTGTGTTGTTATTTCCTTGGGTTTTTTTTTCAGTGTAAGGAATTATGTTTAAAATAATTATGATAGTTCTTTATTTCGAAAGGATACATGGCAGGTTTGATTTTTTAGAAAAAGAATCAGGAAATATACTGTATATTCTGAAATAGGCTGTTAAAAAGTTAATCTGAAGCATCTTGCAAATTCCTACTGTTGGAAAGCATTTTAATAACACTCACATTGAGCTCCATCCTGGCTTCTCGTTGACCATGTGAGCAAGTTGAGAAACCACCTTCAGGAAATACCATCCCTCTCTATAGTCAGCATTAACTCTGTTTATAGTTGTCCTTAAACTTGAGATTGTTGCTTAAGAGAAACACAGAAAGTCTTAACCACAGCCAATACTTGGGGCAAACTATTTTAGAATAGGCCATGGGAAGACAACGGACTTGATTCATGGAAATGAGAAGCAGTGTATTTTTATTTATATGCGCTTGTCTGTTGTTCAGCAATCATGTGCCAGTCACACAGGGATTATTAGTGGGAAGCATTTAAATTGAGAATAATAATCCTCCTCCCTCTTACACTGATCATTCAAGCAATTTCATTCATAGTAGACTAGTCTACTATGATTCATAGCACCTTATTATAGTTGTAACCCAAATGGCCCACCAAATTCTTATGATCTTTGGGAAGAGATACTAATCTGATAGAAGAGAGAGACTGTTTGGCATGATTGAACACTCTTGATCTTCCTTAATCATGGAGATAAAACTTCCACCTGAATTCCTCCGTAAGAGGAAAATATCCGTTGGTTTCAAAACTGGGAATCCCAGAATTTCATCATCCAGATTTGTTCTGGCTTGTTCCAAACAGCCGAGAATATGCTGTGATAGCATTGCCGTGCTATGCTGGCTAAAGACTTCAACAAGGAGGAACAGCAGAAATATCTGAATCTTCAGGACATTTGTTAATCTGCATAGTGATTTGAAGAGTATTGAGCACGTTATAGACAATGTCTCTTTTGATTCTTTTCTGCAGAAAGGTAGTAGAGAAATCTGATTGACTTTCTCAGACTGACAACGTTGAATATGTCAGGGAATAAATTAAAATTTAGCAGCTTAGCTAACACTGATCTCTTAAAAAGATATTAAGAGCATATTTACTTCATATTAAGCTTCATTTTCCTCAATAAAAATGAATTAAACATATTAACTCCAGCAATGAAATAAAACAAGGGTGAAATCAGCAAAATTTACACTCTAGCAGTTTACGGCTAAAATATGTATCCATCCAGGAGGGTGTGTACATCTGTGTTTATATGTTCCCATATATAAAAATGAAGAAAAAGTTTCGTTTGGAGTCTTTTTGCCCTTTTCATCATAACAGCAGCTGACCAAAGAGAGTAGAGATCCAGAGCGAAATAAACATTGGTCGTAGCTTCTGCCTATTGATATGACAGCCATTCAAACTCTTGCCCGTGTCCTCATATGGTGCCCTTTTTGTGATGCCCCTAGACGTGCTCTGATCTCCCCAGTCTTCTCTAAATTTGAGGGTCATACTGACAGATTTTATGTTTGTTTCTTTTTAAGGGCCGCTGATTCTACACCCACACACCAGGTGGCCAAATATTTTTATCAAGTTATACAATTCCGCAAAACTTTTAATTAGACATATTGTTTCACTGTTTAATTTTTTTTCTTTCCCTGACAACGAATTGTTAGATTAAACTATTTTCTTTTATTGTAGAGGCTGGTCAACGACCGTAATAAAGATATTCATTCATTCATTCATTCAGTAATTTCAAATACATGCAATATTATGTTCTGAAAGCCAACTAAAATGCCATAACCGTCATCCAGTAATGCAAACCCATTTCAAACTCATTGGCTGAAAAGTGATTTGTCCTGTCTAGAGTTAGGTTTCTTGGAGAGGCACTGAAACCCAGTAAGGCAGATCATCTTCCAAATGGCCGGGTGTCGTCAGTTATTCAGAGGGGATCAATGCTTTGATGGCTCAGACTTGGCATGAGCTGAATGCTCATTATTCTACTAGCCTCAAAACGGGATGAGTTCGGTGCTGGATACCTGCAAAGGGGAAAACGTTATCTCTGTGGGCATCTTCATCCCATCGTGATCAGAATTCAAGGCACGTGTTCCACCAAACCAGAATTAACTGGACCCAACCAAATTTTGCTGCTGCATCCAACCTGGTGTCAGAGACACAGATGAGACCAGCTACGTTGTCCAGAATGAAGGGTAGATGATGATGAAAAAAGACCTTACAGACCACGTTTGCACAACATACTAAGCCAAAATGAAGCAGATTACATTACGAGTTAGAATAATGTGTGAGCCAAGCCATCCATACTGGAAGTTTGACACTTTACACTCAGTACCGTAGATTTTGCAGTAGACAAAAAGTGTCAAGGCAGAGGGGCTATTAACCAATTATCCAACAGATGTTATTTAAAAGAAAGCAATTTTTTGCATGACAACACTGACAATTGACAGGAAATCTTAACTTTTTTAAAAAAAAGAGCACATTACATTTAATAAACTTGATGGCAAAATTATTAGAAGCACGTTTGTAGAAAATAGAAGCAAGTTCTATTTTATTAATCTTTATCTAGATATAGATTATGAACATTATAGCAGAGACCTATTTCATTTAGCATATAGGTATGTTATTTGTCTTGTAATTAGTGGTTAACGACAACATAGTTGTTCTTCTAAACCAGCGTTTCTCAAACTTGGCAACTTTAAGATGCGTGGATTTCAACTCCCAGAAATCTGGGAGTTGAAATCCACGCATCTTAAAGTTGCCAAGTTTGAGAAACACTGTTCAAAACAATATCAGTGTTTGAAACATCTGGATTTTAGATACCAGTATCAGGATTTGAGGCATCTAACCTGTCCAAGCTGGGGGGGGGGAAAGCATTAAGTGTCAATATCTGATTCCTGTCTAACATTACAGAACATTTTGTTCAGTATTTCTCGGAAAAATATTTGGAGAATGACAATCTCATTTGGGCTTTAAAAAAATGAAAGTGAACTAGTGAATCCTGCACAGATCTAAGGCTGAAACATTCCTTGAAAGATACACGGAAGTGTGTGTTTGAAAACTGGCTTGTTTACCTGGGCTTTTGGTTGAATCTGTGGTGCTGCATTTTATGTCCCTGCCTCATTCTGTTCTGTATTTATTCGTTCTGTCTTATTTGAAAGGTTTAAGCTAATGCAGTCTTATACAGCTTGATATCCCATTTTGGGGTTATTGTACAATGAAAAGCAGACAACAAACTTTATAAATTCATAAATGTCAAGACGTGAAGCAATGTTTTTTTTTTATTCTGAAACCATTTTAAGCCATCTTGAAGGCCTTTGGGTCAAAAGTCTACATATGTTTTTAAATGTTAAATGACTGGGATATTTATAACTAGAATTTTCTGTTAATTTAAGGAAGGACTTAACTCTGTCTCTTGTTTTCTTGTTGGCCATCAGAATGTTATGGAGCAATTCAATCCTGGGCTGCGGAATTTGATAAACCTGGGGAAAAACTATGAAAAAGCTGTTAATGGTAAGTCTCCATTACATTTTTAATGTGTCTGTTTGTTCTACATACCTAATATTTTAATTTTACAGTTTGAAAATCTAGTAACTGCCTTGCAGTTAAGTATTCCCCAAAAGTTATTAACGAACTACTGATATTTATCCTAGGAACCAAGCTGAAGTTCTGGATATTTTTAAACATAAATATCTCCCTCTTTTCCAAGAATAACCTGATTTTTTTCAGAATCCTTTCCTGTCTGAATTTGTAATCCAGGGCTTTCTCTTGATCAGATGATTTGGATATGCTCCCCAAGGCTGCCTTGGGAAAAAAGAACTGATAGAATTAGATTTTGGTCAGGGATCTGTGCACTAAGGATGTAAGAAGGTTTCTGTAAGTTCTTATCTACCGCAAAGATGTTGTATATGCATAAATAACTGTAAAAGTCAGTAATTTTTGGTAAATACTTTGGACCATTTACCCACATGAGGAACATGAATGGTTGCATTTTGAGATAAAAGGGTAGTGAATGACCTGGAGCTCAGCAGTCCCCGAGGGTGCCCTCTTCCAACCATAAATACTTGCTCTACTGTAATGTCTGGTCTATCATGCTCCAGTAGAGTTATGCCATGCAGTTTTATGAGGCTTGTAAAACAAAACAAAAACAAATTCAACTGGTCACATGAGGAAAGCTTCCAGGTGCCCAGGTATGCAATCTTGGCAAAAGCTTTTTTCTGACTTTCAGTCCTATAGGAATGTCTTGACGCAACAGCAGGTTAACATATTTTATGGCCTGCACAACTGGATAACCCCCGTTCCAAGGCATAACATGCTGGCCTCAAGATGAGTCATTGCTGATCTTATTGGAATTTTATTTATTTATTGTCAGAGATCCAAGTTTAGTGATCTAGTGGTTAAGGCTCCAGGCTAGAATCCAGGAGACTGAGAGTTCTAGTCCCGCCTTAGGCATGGAAGCCAGCTGGGTGACTTTGGGCCAGTCCCTGTCTCTCAGCCCTAGGAAGGAGCCAATGGCAAACCAGGAGACTGAGAGTTCTAGTCCCGCCTTAGGCATGAAAGCCAGCTGGGTGACTTTGGGCCAGTCCCTGTCTCTCAGCCCTAGGAAGGAGCCAATGGCAAACCAGGAGACTGAGAGTTCTAGTCCCGCCTTAGGCATGAAAGCCGGCTGGGTAACCTTGGGCCAGTCCCCCTCTCTCAGCCCTAGGAAGGAGCCAATGGCAAACCAGGAGACTGAGTTCTAGTCCCGCCTTAGGCATGAAAGCCAGCTGGGTGACCTTGGGCCAGTCCCCCTCTCTCAGCCCTAGGAAGGAGCCAATGGCAAACCAGGAGACTGAGAGTTCTAGTCCCGCCTTAGGCATGAAAGCCGGCTGGGTAACCTTGGGCCAGTCCCCCTCTCTCAGCCCTAGGAAGGAGCCAATGGCAAACCAGGAGACTGAGTTCTAGTCCCGCCTTAGGCATGAAAGCCAGCTGGGTGACCTTGGGCCAGTCCCTCCCTCTCAGCCCAACCCACCTCACAGGGTTGTTGTTGTGGGGAAAAAAGGAGGAGGGAGGAGTGTTAGGTATATTCCCCGCCTTGAGTTATTTATAAAAATAATAAAGGCGGGATAGAAAATAAATAAAAATATACATAGCAGCTTAAAATAAAGGAAAGTCGGCAAGAACCACCCCCCTCCCCAAAATCAAATCAGTAGCCAGGCATGTTTAGAAGATGATCCAATGTGGCTTGCTGCTGTTAGAGAGAATTTCCCTGGACCGTTGCTGTTTTGACTGGTTTTGAAGCTTATTTCCACTTCCCTTATGAAGACCGAGAGTTAGATCCAACAGTGAAATAAATTCCAGTTTCTCTTTTAGTGTGTTGGTGGGGTCTCATTTGAGATTCATTTGATATACGAGGGGCTGCAGAAGAGAGGAGAAAGCGGGAAAATCCCTTTTGCTCACATATCATTGGAGTTCGCCCAGTTTGGCACCATATGAGAAGACAGTCTATTCTTAGAGATGATGGTCTTGTTTGGGACACGCGTAATTTTAGATTACTTTTTCTTCCTCATGGTGCAATTCCGCACTTTAAAGGGAATTTGTCAGAAGTAATACATGTGGCTGTCCTCCAGTAAGCCTGTGGGACATATTTTTCCACTCAAACAGCCTTTTTGGAAACTAGCAAATTAAAACATGATGGAGACAGATGAAAGAATCCCGTTTGACTTAGAAATCTCCATTTATATCCCGTTAGTTTAACATTTTTTTAAAAAAAAGAAAGAAAAAAGCCCTGCAAATTGCATGATTTAAATATAATACAGGACATTTATACATCTTATACAACTAAATTGTTTGTATGCCTGCCTATTTGGTAAGGACTCCACTGTAGTCTGAACAAGGCATTAATTAGTTGCATTGCAGCGAGAGTAAATTTCTGATTTTTTATGAAGCTGCACCTTTCCAACAGCATTTCAGAAATGACTGCTACTTTGTACAACATGAAATCTTTTCCTTAAATGAATCTTTGTGTACTGTGTGGATTTTGTACTTGCAGGGTTATTTGGTTGCTGTCTGGGGAATTCTGGGAGTTGAAATCCACACAGCTTAAAGTTGCCAAGGTTGAGCAACACTGATTTAGAGAGCCAGTGTGGTGTAGTGATTCAGGTGCTAAACTAGGAGCTGGGAGACCCGGTTTGTCACCCTCGCAGCCATGGAAGTTCTCTGGGTGAGTTTGGACTAGGACTGTCCCTCAGCCCAGCCAGGGATAGATAGCAGAAAGCGGCACTGTCCATGCCCCACCGAGCTCCTGAGCAAATGAGGCAGGATATGACTCAAATAAATAAATAAATAAATAAAAATATAAATATAAATATAAATACCGACGTATTATGGAAATAATGAACAGGGAACAACCAAGCCCAGTAATACTCTTGTTTAATTAAAAAGTTGAACTGATTTGGCTTTGATGTGAAGCAGAACTATGCCCTTCCTCCAGAAAGATTAAAATCTCCATTCTTGCTGAAGAGGAAAATTATATACTTCCTACTCTGTGGGAGCTGTTTCTCGTAAATGTTTAAAAAATGCCAGTTGCTTAGCAAATAGAGTAATGTCAAATGGATTTGTTCTCCATTGAAGAACAAAGGTAAAAGAAGGACTAGAAAGGTAAACCAGCTTAAGCTCATTCTATCTTAACTAGCGTAAAGCCTTGATCTCCAAGAGTAGCAGTTACATGAAGTGCATTGTTCGGTGGGCTTCTATGGTTAAGGGACAGCTAACCTGGCCTCAGTCATCAGCCAGAGACATGCATGTTCACAGGGGAAGATTTCATCAAAATGATGGCATGCTGTGACATCATGGTACAAATTCCACCACAGCCCTCTTCAGTCCACCATTTCTTCTCCGGAAGCGACCTGGATAATTTTCCTATATTGGATTTACAAAAGAGACTTGTTAAAGCTTTGAAGAATTTTGTGAGAAGGGACAAAGAAAAAAAATGAAAAGAAATCAAGTTCTAGGACATTATTTGAAGGGACTAAAGATCAAGTTTGTTAAAGTAAAAGGAAGGAACGTAAAGTTGGTTTATTTGATCAAGGTTAAAATAGACCTTAATGGTATCCCTTAATGGACTTTTGTTGATCAGGACTGAACAACAAGGTTTTAAGGATTTGTTTATAGATAAGAGATGGGATATGGGAAGAGGAGATCATTTGCTATATTTTAAGAGGAGGTGAAAAGTTACTAAATTGTTTATACTGGTTGTGATGAAGGGGGAAGACATTTCTTTATATATTTCTTTTCTTTTTCTTTTTCTTTACTATATTCTTATTTTTTCTTTCTTTTCTATTTTTCTTTCTATTCTTTTTTCATTCCTGCACTACTTTTTTCTTTTCTTTTCTTTTTTTCTTTTTTAGTTTGTATTAGTTTTTATCTTTCTTAATTGTAACTTTTAATAAAATTACTATTGAAAAATGATACAGATTCCACCCTCACATCTCTGCAGTGTGGATTTTGCCGCAAGGCATGATGGCACAATGCCTGTTTTGCTGCTTGCCAGTACCGATTGATGGTGTTGACACTTCGTTCCTCTGCAAATGGGCACACCCAGTTATTTGAAAGACCTGCTGGTGCTTCGTATACCTGTGCCCTAATTTTCAAGCCCAGCTACCATATTAGAACAGCCATGTCGCGGTTAAAAGATTGTTTCTACCTGCTCCAGTTCTTTATCATATACACTCCCCCCAGGCCATGCTTGAAGTCAAATCAGTTTTAAGTTTTAAAAAGGAGGAACAAGGCTTTCTTTTTTGCTCGTGGGCCCCAATGAAGTTGCTTTAAAATGAACAATTTCTTACCTGTTCTCTGACTATATCGATGTTAATATTATTATATGTTGTGAAAGCCCCTTATTTTATATTACAATTATATTACAGTATATTATATTAAAGTATATATATACGATTAAATTGCACTGCAATGTTACAATTAAAATATTACAATTGATTGTAGTATGTTATTGTATCAGTCGTTGATCTATTCTAGATCTATGCTAAGCTTAGTTTTAAGCACCTAATAAATAAAAGAATTTATCCTACTACTTCTGCTACTGCCCTTTCCTGTGGGCATCTGAGAAGGAGAAGCTGGAAGCTGTTCATCACTCCCGGTCCCTAGTTCAGAGTCAGACACCGTTGTCGTCTGTACACTAAATGCCTTCTGTTCATCATTCTAGTTCAAGTACAGAGCCAAAGGTTAAATCCCCTGTTGCTGGATTTCAAGGAGGGATTAAGCTTTTCCTTTCTGGCAGACACTCCAGTCTGACCGTCTAAATTTAAAAAGTATCGTTGAGAAATGGTCATAATGAACCCATTACAATTAAGGAGAGTGATGTTTCTGAGATGAATCCCTGCGCCTGCTTCGGACTAAATTGTGGCAGCTGCCAGCTGCTCTCACCAGTGCATATGATTTTAATATATCTGTGCAGGGAAAAACTCTGAATATTCCGTATCAGTTTTTAACTCTTAACTGACTGCATTGTAGGCCAGTGTTTTTCAAACATGGCAACTTTAAGATGAGTGGACTTCAACTCCCAGAATTCCCCAGACAGCATGCTGGCTGGGGAATTCTGGGAGTTGAAGTCCACCCATCTTAAAGTTGCCACGTTTGAAAAACACTGTTGTCGGCCATGTGGAATGTGACTTCAGAAGGCATCTTCAATGCATAGATGCCCTACTATGATTAACACTCTATCCCTACCTGGGGAAGGTTGAGTTATCTATAAGATATATAGTTGATGGTTAAATACGTTACTTTCAAGTACAACTAACATAAGGGTTTTTTTTCATTTTTATCTCTTACTCTAGGTATGGTCCTTGCTGGAAGAGCTTACTATGATGGTATTGCAAAAATAGGTGATATTGCTGTTGCATCACCCGTGTCTAAGGAGTTGGGTAAGTGCACCAAATGGATCGTATACACCGCCAGGTTCTTGACCCAGAACTATTCTTGCCATTTTAAAGCTTGACTAAAGGAGTGATAGGATGCAAGCGGTGGCATTGATGAGCCTTTTTCTATTTTCTTAGTTTTAGGGCAATATTTGAGCTTCAGGGATCTCCGTGATTTTCTTTTCTTTGGTAAAGATCAGTAGACAAAAACAATACATTAACTGTATCTTGCCAATGAGGACATTTAAAATGTAGAGCCCATTCAATGGTTATGCCGAATGCTGTGAATGTTTCTGTAACTCGCCTGCCGAATATGTTTTGTGGTTTTTAAAAATGGTTTTATATGCTTGTTTTTCACTTGCATTGTACTGTTTGGGGTTGATGTTTTAATTGCTGTGAGCCGCCCAGAGTCACTTGTGTGAGAGGGGCAGCTGTACAAATCAAATCAAATCAAATCAATAAATGAGCATGTTGGGGAGCAGCATTCTGTGTAAAAGGAGAATAAATAAAAACAAAAACTCCAAACGATGGAGCGAATTGCTTCTTCGAAGTCCATAATAATGTTCAGATTCTCAAAAGAATGTGAGGTTGAAGGACAGGGTGGAAACTCTCCCCACCCCTTTATTCTCAGCAAACATGGGGATGTACAGGTTTCATTTCAAACTGAGCTGAAGCCTGCTCCTCAGGGACCCTCTGCAAACTCAAACCACTTCCTTTTCTTTTCCTTCTCCAAGCCATCATTGTACGCCCTTCTTCGGTGCTTGGTGTAAGGGAGTGGCAGAAGGGCAAACCGATCAATCGTGACAAGGAGCTTCTTTGCTTTGCCACTTACTTGAGGAAGTACCCACGGAATATCCCAGGATCCTCAGTGTGCTGCTCAGGGTTGTGAGATGCAATATAAAGCTGATGCTATCACGGCTATCCCTCCTATGCAGAGATCATGGGGGGAGGCAAACCTAGAAAGGTTAAAAAATACATTCCATTTCTCCCTTCTTCCAGGAAAGATTGTGTTAGAGGCGTTAGGAATATGACTATCATGGGATAATTTAAGACCCAAAGTTTCAGATTTATTTATTTTTTTGCATTGCTTCAGAGTTACAGTAGCTAGCAGCCAGTGTTTTGGTTGCTGATAATTCCTTTAGCCACAACTATGATTCTTCTTCTTCTTCTTCTTCTTCTTCTTCTTCTTCTTCTTCTTCTTCTTCTTCTCCTTCTCCTTCTCCTTCTCCTTCTCCTTCTCCTTCTCCTTCTCCTTCTCCTTCTCCTTCTTCCTTCTTCCTTCTTCCTTCTTCCTTCTTCCTTCTTCCTTCTTCCTTCTTCCTCCTTCTCCTCCTCCTCCTCCTCCTCCTCCTCCTCCTCCTCCTCCTTCCGGTCAGTGTTGACTCCTGGCGACTTCCTGGACTAGTCCCTGCAGTTTTCTTGGCAAGGTTTTCTGGAAGTGATTTGCCATTGCCTCCTTCGTAGGGCTGGGAGAGAGTGACTGGCCCAAGGTCACCCAGCTGCCTTCGTGCCTGAGGCAGAACTCCCGGTCTCCCAGTTTCTAGCCTGGTGCCTTAACCACTGCACCAAACTGGCTCTCCTCTCTTTTTCGTATGAGATAATACAACTTCTAGCAGAACTTGATCCAGTCCGCAGCGATGCATGGATCCTCCAGCATCAGTTCCTCTGAGTTGAGCAATCCTGAGCAAGAGAATACCGCACATGCCTTCAGGAGGCTAATGCGATCTAATTCCCTTTTTGATATGCAGACTGCCTTCCACTGTATACCTACAAAGAAGTCATTTCCATATTTATGAGCGCCAACAGCTAGAAAAGCCTCGGCTGCTTTCGGCTGGAGCTGCCTTTTTGCATACCCGGCTGACTTTTGCAGGAGAAGGCAAACCACGTCTATGAAAATTTCCGAACTTGAGGGAATCCCCAGGGCTGGATCCGATGTTTTGCCTTTCTCCTGGGTGTAATCCTTCCTTCCCTCGATAAATAGGCAGGAGAAGGAACTGAAATGGGGCTGGGACAGCGGGGGAGAGTTTTATCTCCTAACCCCCATTCTAGTTGCAGCCTGAAGACAGGCTAATTTCTAATTCATTTTTATATTAAGCATATTATTCTACTAACTGCTGATGGCTCCATGCTAAGGAGCGGAGGGGTCCGAATAGTTCCTGCGGGATCATTCAAGATCATTCTCTCGTTCAGCCAGGACCATGACAGGCACCTCCCTGTTCCTGAACAAACTGTTTATTGAAGAAAATAAATCAACCATCCAGGAGTTAAAGCAGTGAATAATGCCGTGTAATAAGTAGCTTTGGCTCCTGAAACCCTGCTCTACAAAATGGACAAATTATTGGAAGAATATCACTCCGATGGTTTTCTAATAGAGACTTAAAATAGCCCATAAAATTCCGGTACAGCGTTTTTCATGTTCATTGAAAAGATGGTGTTGGATTCCCTCCAAGTTAATTTCAGACAAAGTCCTTGCTGTAGAAATACAAAAGGTCAGGGAACTTCGGGAGAAGCCCTGTAATATTTTCAGTCGTTTGCAAATAAATCCTTGAAACAACTTTCAAACCTCAGGGCTTCCGAAGCAAGTCATCCTTAAATTAGGAATTGTTTGAAGGTGTTTGTTTTCATGTCTTTTAACAATAGAAGATTATTAAACCTAACCATTGTAAGGTTCGGGCTGCATCTAGGCTTCTTCCCGGGGATGTTTAGGTCTCTGCCTTACATCTGCACCCTATTCACACATGGAATAGACTCCAGCTAAATGCAGACATCGGGGTTTGAACTTCGTTTGTTTGTTTGTTTTTATCATTTGTTCAGACTTGACCATCTGAGCTAATAAGTAATACTCCAGGAAGTATTTCTCAGGCAAGACGAAAATATTTAATAACTATGTTGCAACCTTTAATTGACCTTATGTAGGGGTTATCCTAATGTGGACTTTGAAGTTTTTCTTATACCCAACAGGGCTGTTTTTTTACAGGAGAAAAAATAAGAATGCCTAAGAAGCTGAAGGAATGAAAATAAGAAAGCTGGTCTTGAGAAATTCAGCTTACAGGGAAAGTTCCTCAAAAAAAAAAACACAAGAAAGACAGGGAGAAAGATTAGCAGCTGATAACAGGGTAAAATCTGTAATTTTAAGTGTAATTTTCGGTTAGAATAAATACCCAAAGGGTATGAAATTTCCAAGCAATGAAGGATCACATCACAGCACTAGAAGCTAGACAGAATGATTCTAATACAGAATTTTATCATTTATCACTCTCCCCCGCTGTCCCAGCCCCATTTCAGTTCCTTCTCCTGCCTATTTATCGAGGGAAGGAAGGATTACACCCAGGAGAAAGGCAGTTTTCAAGGAAAACTTTCAGTCACAGAGAGAGAAATAACTGATAATGAGGCAGAAAGAAGAAAAAAGTACTAAATCAGGAGCTGAAGGGGATTCTGAGCAGCGTTGGACTTGAGAAGATCATAGTAGGAATAGAAAGACAATTTCTCGGGGTAGATGACAAGATGGGGAGGGGGCATTGGAAAGCTCCAAAGTTGTGGATGAGATTGAAATTTTAAGAGCAAAAAGATGGCCAGGAGAAGCAGCAAAACAAAGGATTTTACAAATGAAGAGCACTTTCCATCCATTTTGAGTAAGGATCATCTCATCACCCAGTCCTAATCCTTTTGCTGTTTTAGAATTAAATCCTTTTTTAGCCCTGTAAGAACTTGTCCACTCTCCTATAAACAAGGGGAAAGAGCTGTACAGTTACAATACTACTTGGGGAAACTGTGTACAGGGAGTCCTCACTTAACAACCATTTGTTTAGTGACGGTTCAGACTTACGACGGTGCTAAAAACTGACTTGCGACTGGTCCTCACACTTACAACCGTTGCAGCGGTCACATGATCACGATTTGGGTACTTAGCAACCAGTTCGCATTTATGACCGTTGCAGCGTCCCGTGGTCACGTGATCGCCATTTTCTACCTTCCCGGCCGGCTTCTGAATAATCAAAATCAATGGGGAACCCTGTTATTCGCTTAACGACCATGTGGTTCACTTAACAACCTGTGTGATTCGCTTAATGACCACCGCAAAAAAGGTCATAAAATCGGGTCTGATTCGCTTAATGACCACTTCACTTAGCAAAAATTCTGGTCCCAATTGTGGTCGTTAAGCAAAGACTACCTGTAGTTGCATTAACTCCTTCCTAGAGGATGGTCTCCATTGTCAATTTGGCCTTGAGAAAATCTGCTTTCATTGAATCCCTCTAACCAGGATCCTAGCTCTAGAATCCTAACTTAGAAATGATTGGAAAGGTATTTCCTCCCCAACTCCTGATTTCCTCGCAGTCCAAAACCAACCCACCATTTGCCAACGATTACATATCTTGAACGTTCTGTGTTCCTCCCTCTGCTTGCCATGTCCCAGTGAACCATGTTTAATTTGGATTTTTCTCCTGGTTCTGGTCTCATTGCCATTGAAAAAATGCAAAACAAAGTGAAGGTAAAAAAAGATTAGCCTGTACCAAAAACTGCTGATAGAAAGACTGCACCAGCCGGTATAACAAAAAATCAATGAAAATCAAGAGAAATGGGTTAATCTTTGGTGTGTCTTTATATATACTGAAGTAGGTAGGTAGCTAGGTACAGGTAGAATAAAAGAGTTTCCATTCCCTCTGGTGGCTTATATTTCTCGTTCAACCGGTTCAGAGACTTAAGATTCTAATTTCAGCATTTAAAAAAGGAGTTTGCATAGCACCTGAAAATTCTAAACAGCGTTTTAATAAAGAATATGAATGTCCACGTGTGTGTTCAGACGCTCACACACACACACACACACACACTATGTATGTGATGCTGCTTTTTTGGCTGCATAAATCCAGCAGGAATGCCAAGTTTCTTAAAATATATTTATATTCAATGCTTTTTCTAAATTATTTGAAAAAATTACGAGCTATTTTCCTGCCTAGGTATGAAATAAGATAAAAACTTCCTGGTAACGTGTCCTCAGAGAACTCTGAGAAAGTGAAGACTGCTATTTACATAACTATAAAGTTACCCAATTGTTTACTTTTATATTTAAAATGCAGGTTCCTCATAGATTTTTGCCTTTTGGATATCCAGATAGTCATGCTTTGTGGATCGGAATGTGCTTTTTAAACTCTAACTTTATACAGTTAATGAAAGTCAGTGAAAATCTGAGTTTTTCTCCCCCCTAAAAAAAGAAATAGAATTATTTTTCCATAAAAAGAAATACTTCATGCTGTTTTTTTTCTCTTTGGGTCAAAAATAATTGTAATGAAAGTTGTGCTGATCAGATTAATCTATTAATATTTTGCCTACAATCAGAGGGCCTCATATGTTTTAGGGACAGCAGTGCAGATGTACATGAAGCAATTCTACAGTTCTTTAGAAATTTATACTTTGTTCCTGAAGGTACAGAAGGTAACTTCTGAATACTGTTTTGGACATTTAAAAAAAATGAAAGAGGCCTAATTGATTTTGGCTTTCAAAATTATGTAAAATATTTGCACTGTATTGTACAGAAGGCAAAGTTGCCAATATGTTTACATTATTTTTACTGCTCATGGGGTGTGATTTAAATAGAAACAATGCAATATTTCCACCCCAAAAGTACAAGGACTCGACATAGTCAACTTCTAATTGTGCCACTTATCAGTTTTATCACTGACGTCTTGGCTCTGCCAAGGATTTGGTCAGTGGAAAATCACTCTGCCTTTGTTCAGTTTCTCAGTCTGTTCTTGAAATTGTGATTACTTTTCCTTTTTATGGCCATCTGAGCATAAAGGACAAATTTATTTTTGTTATATGTTTGATAGGCATGAAGTGTAGCCAACAGTATGGACTAAATGATCTAACAGTCTGACATGGATTTTACTGTACTGTGCTCATTAATTCCTGGTCAAAGCAGAATCTAGGATATTTCTCCATTAACCCTTGGTCTTCACAATTTAAGAAGGGATTCATATGTTGAAACTCAAGACAGAACGTGTTCATAACTTACGTGTAGGGTGTAAGAGAAGACCTTCACTCAGAAATGTCCTTGCAGAATTTCTGCAGAAGACCCTTCCAGGGCATGAATAATAGTAGGTCAAAACACTTAACTGCTTGATGTCTTCTAACATAAAAGCTGCACTCCTTTTCACGCTGTTCACATAATCCTTTCCTTTATAATAAGGGCATTCGTTTTTTAAGTAGTTCTCAGCGTTAAGAAGAATAAGAGATGAAGGTAAATGTGACAATAGCGGTACAATGTATAAATCTGAATGCCAATAAAGCCGACGCCATCTAAGACTACAGATGGGTCTTCATAGAGTTAGATAATGTTGATGGTCCTACCACGCTCATTCTAAACTTTGATGCATTATTTCATCCAGAACAGGCGGCTACTTGAGCCAGGCCATCATTAAGAAAAAATGGCAACACGAGTATATAAAGGGTGGTTACCTACGGGGGAAGTGGAAGAAATATCTGGGAAAATGGGTGGATTCCGTTTCGCTAATCGATATTGTCCATAGGTGTGGACAGAGTTTACCACTTAATAATTTTATTTATTTATTTATTTATTTAATTTATATTAAATAATAGTTGAAAAACTCATCATTTGGAGATACTCAGGCTTTCTTAAAAGTTAGGTGTCTGTAGGCAAATTGTAGAAAAATGGTGAACATTAGGTTCAGAAAGAACAGCCATGGCAGAGCTCCAAGACTCAGCATCAAACTTTGAAAAGGTTGCAAGAACCAGACAGTCTCATCAAGAACTAGGTTGTGGTTCTCCCATTGCCTTTCTAAATCAAGCAAGGGTTTAAACCTGAAATAGTTCCTTCCTTGGCTACTTATGACTTTAAACATAAACTATAGCTAAAAGAAGATCTTCAAGTTGGTCATAATGAAAGAGTGATTCTCATACTTTTCCTTTAAACCAGGATTAAATAACTGTATTTAATTACTACTTTTTTTTGCCCCTCCTAATTTACCCAACTTAAAGGACCAAGTTAGGAACAGATTGTCATGGAGAAAATCTATGTGGTCGCTAAGAGTTGACACCAACTTGATGGCACTTAATCAATTTAATCCATGCTATTTTGTTGTTGTTTATTCGTTCAGTCGCTTTCGACTCTTTGTGACTTCATGGACCAGCCCACGCCAGAGCTTCCTGTCGGCCGTCACCATCCCCAGCTCCCCCAAGGTCGAGCCCGTCACCATGCTATTATAATCCATGCTATTAGCCTTCCTGATAATGTGCTTCAGTGTAACAAGGGAATTTTATTAATCTCTGTTGCACTATTCTGATGTACTTTATTTTCTAATACTATCAGATGAAACCACTAGTATTGTACAAAATATTTAAGCTATTTGCATTGTCTACTTGAATTAGCAAGTAGACGAATGTAAATGATGAAGCAGAATACCAGCTGCAGTAATTATGGCCATATTTCTGCCAGCTATTTTGTAATTGTTACAGCTGATGAAAAGTATTTTGTTGGTTGTGATAAGTGTTTAGGTCATGGATTATCAATGGTACACAAACCATTATTATTATTATTATTATTATTATTATTATTATTATTATTTCAATTTATTCCCCGCCCATCTCCCCTGCAAGGGACTCTGGGCGGGTTACAACAATTCAAAGTTTAAAAACAGTACAAATAACAATATCTAAAAATACATCCAATAATAAAATACATAAAATCCAAGATGGATTGGGGACCGTAGGATAGATCGTATTACTACGGGGCCAGCCAACCCCAGGAGGCACTACCGCCTCTGTCGTCCCAGGCCTGGCGGCAGAGCCAGGTCTTAAGGGCCTTCTGAAAGGCCAGGAGTGAAGGGGCCAGTCTCACCTCCGGGGGCAAGATATTCCATAAGGCGGGCGCTATCGCAGAGAAGGCACGTCTCCTGGACCCCGCTAGATGCAATTCTCTTGTCGGGGGGGTCCGAAGCATGCCCTCTCTGCATGCACGGGTGGGACAGGCCGACGTTATCAGGACGAGACGGTCCCTCAGGTACCCTGGCCCTATGCCATATAGGGCTTTAAAGGTAATCACCAACACCTTGAATTGGACCCGGAAGCAAACTGGTAGCCAATGCAGCTCGCGTAGCAGAGGTGTTACATGTGCCGATCTCATGGCACCCATAACTGCTCGCGCCGCGGCATTCTGCACCAGCTGAAGCTTCCGGATACTCTTCAGGGGTAGCCCCATGTAGAGCGCATTACAGTAATCTATACAGGAGATGACAAGGGCGTGAGTGACTGTTCGGAGATATCATGTTCAAGATATCCACATTTACTTGGTTTAAAAATATGCAGTACTTTGTACAGTCATTTATGGGAACTTGATCTATAGCTATTACACTGAAAAGTGGTGATTTTTTTTTTAAATCTCATCCCTATGTAAGATTACAAAATGTAGTATAAAAATATTGGAAAGGGATATTTTTCTTTCTCTTAGTTTTTGTCAGGATTGAGACAACTGGGAAAAAGTGTGTGTGCGTGTGTGCATGTGCACTGAACCAGACTTGCCCAAATATAGTTATGTTGATGATAGTCTATTAATAGTTTACATTTTTAACCCAAGATAAAATATAACTTTGGATCTACAATTTCTCTTTCTTTCTTTCTTTCTTTCTTTCTTTCTTTCTTTCTTTCTTTCTTTCTTTCTTTCTTTCTTTCTTTCTTTCTTTCTTTCTTTCTTTCTCTAATTGAGTTACTTTCCTACAGTAGACTATTGTCCATAAAAGAAATCAGGAACTTTACCTTAGACCCATATCAGTGCTAGAAATAGTATTCTATTCCAAATGTTTCTGTTTTGGATGCACTAACTTGCTGATAAGGGAATACCTGACAGTAATGGATTTGTAGTTTCCTGCTGAGCTAAATTTTTCAGGTTCTATGCATCTTATTCCCGATACCATTGTGTGTAGCTATGAGCATTGGACAGAAACTGATACACTGCAGTTTTATCAGTATTCCGCACATTCCTTTTGGTGGTATGCTAATTTTAAATATCATACCAGAAATAACTAGAAGGGCATACTCTGAATTTGCATTTTTGTCAGTCATGGAGTTCTGATTTTTTGTTTGTTTGTTTTAACGAAGACTGACACGATCAGTAAAGGTCTGCCAGCGTTACACCTGCAGAGGGTTCTGGTGACGTCATTTTCCTTGTGTTGGGTGCCATGTTGGCAAAGAGATCAGTGTCCTCTTTTGTTCCTTCTTTTTCCTTGTAAACAGAGACAATTTAGGTATCTTGTACCGGTCATCACATTCTCTTGACACACAAAATATTTTAAGGCTGCTGAATTGTGGTGCCCTCTCCGATCAGATCCCTAGACAGAGAAGCAACAAGACAGGGCAAGAACCCCTAGGAGATATGAATTCATCCTCTCTCTCACCCTACTCCAGCCTGGAGGAATTAGTCTATATTGTAACACCATCAAGATTGAGAGCTTATCTCCAGTTGGTTTCCCCTGAGGTTCATGAGCAAGGAATTCCAAGATTTTAACCACATCCTGTTGCTAATTATCAACTAATCAAAGGTCACTTTCTTCCTTTCTAGAACTTCCACCACTTGGCCAGTGATGAGTAAGGAAGAACTTACTAGGGGGAATGAACATTCAAAGGTTTCAGTGAACATGGTAGATGACTGTGGCTGTGTTAAGAACAGCACAGTCAGGTTTCTTGGTTGAAAGATGAAGGCATGGTGCAAAGTGCTGTTCGGGAGATGAATGTGGGAGCAGCCCTGGTGAATATTTTGATCTTCTGGTTTGTTTTCCACCACCCCACCCCACAACAGGCAATGGCAGTGGGTTAGATAAACTTGCACAAGGGCACACACTCACCACCTTAGAATGTATCTGCAGTGTTATGTGCAATGACACACCCTCTGGCAAAATGCAAAAAAAAAAAAGCTTCAACACCTGCAGTGGGTGATATGGCTTGTTATCAATCTGGCGTGTATCTTTTTGCCTTGTAGGTGTCTCATTATGTTGACGTTGCGTCGAGTGACCCTTTGTTTTAGGAGGGTGGTCATTGTTGTTTTGTTTGGGGGAGTAGCTATACCCACACACACCTCATACAGTACTACCTATTTTGCCAAATTCTCTTGTCTCCATTTTTATTCTGTAGACAAGTAGAACAACTCATTTGCTTTGTGGTGTGTTCTCTACATACACAATTCTAAGAATCGAAAGATCATAATGGGAAGAATCAACTTAGATGGGCATTAAATACCGCTTTAATGTTTAAAGCGTGGCTTTTCCGTCCCTCCACAGGATGGAGAGGGTGATGCTTCTTATATGAGTAAGAAATCAGGCTTGAGGTGCGATTCTGTGAGTGCTCAATTGCCACATAAGTTTGACCTAAAGAAGGGGGGGGCTATACACAAAACATAATTTCTTCAGTTTGTCAACTGAATTTTGAAAACAGCTAGTCACTTCAAATCTCTGCCGTTCTTTTCCCCAGCATTTCCAAATCATTCTCCTATAACTGAGATTCCATGTTCTTCACTGTGTCTGGAACAGTTAGCTTTCTAAATTTAATTAGATATTTTAACCTAATTCTAACCCTGACGATTAACAGCAGGGCAAATTAGAACTAGATTTCAGAATTGTGTGTTATCATCATACTCCTAGTCTTTAATCCCAGCCTGTGGTTTTCTGATGTAATCTTCCTCCATGAAATCAAAAACAGGGATCTGCACCTGAGATTTACAGGTTTTTCTTAAATAATAAACACTTAAGGATTGGAAGTCATGGCTAAAAGTCATGTAATGAGGTCCTGCATGTTTGCTTGAATGAGGTTTTATTGCCCATTCTTTCACCAAGCAGTGTTCAGGCTGCAGTTGGACACTAAATGGATTTTCACGAAATCAATTTAATTTTGAAAGCAGCACAAGCAAATCGATTCTATAGGCTTTGATAAGATAAAGATAGACCTATAAAATTTAGGCAGGCAATACAATTCTGTACAGTGGCTTGAATCCCAAATTGCCCCATATGGGATTACAGGTAGTCCTCGCTTAACGACCACAATTGTGACCGGAATTTCAGTTGCTAAGCGAAGCAGTCATTAAGCAAATCTGACCCATTTTTATTACCTTTTTGTGGCAGTTGTTAAGCGAATCACACAGTTCCCCATTGATTTTGCTTGCCAGAAGTCGGCTGGGAAGGTCAAAAATGGCAATCAAGTGACCATGGGACACTGCAACAGTTGTAAATGTGAACTGGTTGCCAAGAGCCTGAATCATGATCCTGTGACCGCAGGGACACTGCAACAGTCGTAAATGCAAGGATCAGTCGTAAGTCCACACCGTTGCTAAATGAATGGTCGTTAAGCGAGGACTACCTATACTGTACATGGTATTTCCATATTCTTGTATGTGTTGGTGTAGCATCAGTTTATTTCTCTCCTTGTGCTGCAGACTTCTGCAACAACTCTTTTTCTCCCATGTTGTCCCATCTCTGTTGGGAACAGGTGTTTTGAGAGGTCAGAGCAGTTGCAACTCGGAAGCAGGAGGGCGGCAGAATGCATTTTGTTTTCTGGATTAAAGCCTATGCGAAGTTTAAAAACACAACAAAACAAAGAATTTGTAACAGATATGACTGAGTGGAGGAAAATATTGCATTGCTTGGAGCAATGCTGCATTGCTGTTATGGAATAGGATGAACAACAGATCACATTTGGTTCTTGCATTATTTATAACGCACCTGCTTGGTTTCTGCTCTTTACCAATACCAAATTGCAAGTTGTACCTTACGAACCACTTTTAAATGAAGAAGAACGGATATCTTTTGTCTTAGATTACTGTAGTGTAAGTCACAAACTTACATTTTACAAGAACAGTTAACTTGATCCAGCAAGAGGCATGAATGGGAATGATGATCTTTTTAACATGCACATATTTGCAGGTATTCTTTCCCTAATAGTTGTGTGCAAGAGGTGCGGTTGGTCAACTGCAGATCGCTTTAAGTTTGCAATGTAAAATTACTAAAATTCCGTAAGGAATTTACAAATAAATCACTAGGGAAAAAAGAAGGCAAGAATACACACAGAGAGAGACACACACACACAGACCTTAGGTAGGAACACGTGTTCCAGCATGGAACAGAACTTTTTTTTCTACTGAGAGTAAAATTTCACATTTTTACAGGAATATTAAAGCAAAGTCAAGATAATAAGCCAGCTTTTTGGTCTGTTATTTTGACCAATCAAGTGACACAATCCATTTCTGATGTTTATAGGTTTTGCCAGTGAGTCAGTAAATTACTTTTTGACTGGTTTTGTTTTTTCAAGGCCAGTACACTATAAGTCATTGTGCTTAAGAGCTTAAGTCTTGGGTGCAGGTAGCAGAAGACAGATCTGACCTGTTCAGCAGTTTCCCAACCCAGGCCCAACTCATCTGAGGCATTGTTGAACAACGTCAGAATATAGAGGCTCGTAGCATAGAAAATGGATAAAGGCTTCCTGAATGGCAGTGAAAAAGAGTTCACCACACTAAAACTCTTCATTTCAGTTCCCATTTGATGTGAATGAATTGGATTAGTCAAAATGATTTTTTCTAAAAATCAAACCATTCTCTTTATTTATTGGACATCAATGCTAATACTCAATTTCATTTCACACATTTAGTATTATTGATTTAATCCTACTTTGCATGTTATATAGAGAACTATAAGATTCTTTGAGCCTTTTATATAACTTTAATAAATTCTTTATACGTGGTTTTTTACGTATTCATGTAGAAGTATATGGAGGTCACAAAATGATATATATTAATGACTGTAGCTAATACAGATTCAGGAAAGTCTATAGTTTTTGCTTGTGACAACCGAGTAAACGTCGTGTTGCCACCTAACAAATAATGTAAGTTTTATTGGTCAGATACATAAAGTGCCCCAATATTTATCTGATTGACTTTCTTATATATACTCTCTCATGTGCCTGAGTTGGTACAAGTATAATTGATTCCTTTGCAAGCTGCTTGCAAATTTACCAAAGTATTCCACAGCAAGAAGTTGTTCTCACTTATTGGCAACTTAAGTATGCTGATCTTGGGATCATTTTCCCTTTATAATTAAATTTACATTTTTTATACAAAATGCATTCAAAGCAATGTTTAAGAATACTCTGGTCAAATAATGCTTGCATGTGTGTGCTCCATGAAGGTTCTCAGTCATCCAGGTGGAATTGTCTGTAGCTTGAATCATGACAACTGGATTTCTGTTTTCTCAGTGGAAACGTTTCGCTCCTTATCCAAGGAGCTTCTTCAGTCTGAGCGAAACGTTTCCACTGAGAAAACAGAAATCCAGTTGTCATGATTCAAGCTACAGACATGTGTGTGCTCCGTTCTTCAGAGCTAATGTAGCTTTCGTGAAGCGAAATGGATCCTTAGTCCATTTTGTGATTCATCAAGGGTCGTTTACTGAGCTATTATTAGTTACACTTGCGTAAATCCATTGAGAGGAATGTAATTGGACAGGTGTCACCGTGTAATTCGAGCACAATCATCGTGAACGTTAAGCATAGCAGATGCTGTGAGATTCTCAAACTCTTAACTGATGTGTTCGTGGGGGTTGGGGTTTGGAGATTGCCCTGAGTAAATTGCTCCACACATCCAAAACATACACAAAACCTAGAAAATGTCTGGCTAGATGTCACAGCCTTCCTTGGTCTGGCATCCATCTGATAGTTTAAGACAATCATGGCCAGAATTTTAGAGAGGGGATTCTGCATCCTGGAATCCCACCATGTTGTGGGAAGATGTCGGGTCAGGGAAGGCTGAACTACCTGTGTTAGTGGTCCTCCAAAGTCTTAGAGCTGGATAGCTCAGTCCCTACTATTGCAGTATTTATGAGAGGAGGTTTTGGGGGGTCTGCTACAGACTGAGCTGACACAACACGCAAAGCTCTTCTGTCACTCCAGGAAATCTGGCTTCAGCTTTAATGATACGACTTCCCCGAATCTTCCTGCTGTGGAAACATTTGGCGTTTCTTTATCCATTTGTCCTACTTTGTGAATCCTGCCATGTACAGAGAGATTACTATTGCTTGTGGTCAAAACATTGGCTCACAACCGAAGAGGTAGTAGGTGAGACAGTGCATATATCTTCATGGTGGTGGAGACACTTAGAGACTGTACAAGAAGACCTCTGTGTGTGTGTTTGTGTTCATCCCTAAAATATTTATTTCCATTTCCTGGTTTTATTAGTCCTTCAAATTGAAGGAATCCAAAAAAAAAAATTAGTTTTCAGGAAGACTGGTCATACATGATTGTTCTGAAAGCTATAGTCAGCCTGTATGTTACCAAGACCAGAATAACAGTATATAACAGTCAGTTTTTCCAATCTTGATCTGCCAGATAAATGAATGTATATGTATCAGGAAAAGTTAGAGGGTGGGTGTGTGCAGGGAAGGAGAGAGCAAAGCCCTTTTAAAACAACCAGGACATAAAGTTCCGGATTCTGACATGTTAATCTTTGCAAACAGGCCAGCCATTGGACAAGCACATTGCTGTAGCAGCACATTCTCCAAAGCATTTACTGTGTGACCGTAACTGGGGGGGGAAAGCTCTTAACACCCACACACTCTACTCTATACGAACTTTACTCTTCATTAAACTGTAGTTTCAATTAAACTGCCCGTTCTACATTGCAAATTAGGTTTTCCTTATTGCTCCATTCAGTCTTCAGATAGGCATGTTGAAGCTGAACCAATGTTATGACCTCACCTCCAAGCCTTCCCGTGGTTGCTGATGCGTTAAGTCCCATTTAAATAGGTGGAACTTGTCCGTGCATAACTGTAAACTGGGCCACACCTCATTGCATTCCTATTTTCATTTGCAAGTTGGGTCATAGAACTAGTCCTATTTTAGAGATTGAAGAGCTAAGGTACAGGCCAGTGTTTCTCAACCTTGACCACTTTAAGATGGGTGGACTCCAACTCCCAGAATTCCCCAGCCAGCATGGGGGATTCTGGGAGTTGAAGTCCACCCATCTTAAAGTGGCCAAAGTTGAGAAACACTGGTATAGACTATGTACTTTTCTGTATTTATTTTCTATCCCGCCTTTATTATTTTTATAAATAACTCAAGGCGGGGAACATACCTAATACTCCTTCCTCCTCCTATTTTCCCCACAGCAACAACCCTGTGAGGGGAGTTGGGCTGAGAGAGTGACTGACCCAAGGTCACCCAGCCGGCTTTCATGCCTAAGGCGGGACTAGAACTCTCAGTCTCCTGGTTTGCCATTGGCTCCTTCCTAGGGCTGAGAGAATGTGATTGGCTCAGGGTCACCCAGCCAGCTTTCATGCCTAAGGCGGGACTAGAACTCTCAGTCTCCTGGTTTGCCATTGGCTCCTTCCTAGGGCTGAGAGAATGTGATTGGCTCAGGGTCACCCAGCCAGCTTTCATGCCTAAGGCAGGACTAGAACTCTCAGTCTCCTGGTTTCTAGCCCGTTGCCTTAACCACTAGACCAGACTGGCTCAGCTGAGAAGAAATGTAGGTGTAAATTAGATCTCCCAACAGTTAACATGGAGGAGAAGGTGCGTGAGAAATTCAGTAACTTCACCCCCCACCCCATTCTTGAATTGCTACAAGCAAAAGAAAGATAAAATCATTCTTGTTAGATCTTGCACTGACTACTCCAGGAAAAAAGGCAGCAGCCATATGGTTATGTTGACTTTAGTGTTTGGCTTTTTTATAGGTGATAGTGTCATTTGAAATACTAACATACTGAAACTCTGACATACTGTCATTTGAAATGCTACCAACGGACAGTGAGATTTCTTGAGAAGAAAATCCCTTTATATTGGCAAATCAGAAGATTGTCTCCTTAGCTCAGGATGGTCTACACTGAGTGGCCACAACTTTCCAATGGGTTAGGCAGCTGCAGCCCTTTCCCACAGCCTTCTGGGATCAGTGCCAGGGGCTTCAGCACGCCAAGCACAGGCTTTCTCACTGAGTTGGCCTCGGCGGGTGTTCGAATCAGGAGGAAAATATAGCTTTAATACTGGTACAGCTAAAGGCAGCTTAACCCTGTCTGATTCAAGGGTGGGGAATGAGTAGAAGGTAACCTCATGGGGGGGAAACGTTGCTAGGACAGGTTTGTGCCCCAGTTAGGCACAAATGGGAAGAGGCCAAATGCATGAAAAACGTTAGTGGATATATAGGGACTTTTTAAACTTGGCAGTTTCAGTGTATATTTTAAATGTATAAAAAGGGCTATTGTCTCTGTACAACTATATTGTTGTCAAAGAGACGTTCCTCGTAACCGAGGCCAGATTTCTACAAAGCTTCTTTTGCTGTTTTTGGCCAGGAGTTTAAAAAGGAATCAAGATATTTGACATGTACCTCTCTTTCTTCCTTTTGAAGGGCCAAAGGAACCAGAAATAAAATTTAATCTTGTTTGTCAACAGGGCACGTTCTCATAGAAATTTCTATTGCGCAAAAGAAACTCAATGACAGCCTAGAAGAAAACGTAAGTAAATCTTTCTGCAGTGTTTTAAAATATTGCACGAATATTTTCATATGAGGATACGAACCTTCTCACCTGTCTGTCGGCTTTTTCTGACTACAGTTCAAGAAATTCCATAAAGAAATTATATCTGAGCTGGAGAAGAAAACAGAACTCGATGTAAAATATATGAATGTAAGTGTATTTTTTTTCCAGTGCCAGAGAAGCTTAAATGTAAGAACGTGCCTGTTGGGCCTTTTGATATTGGTAAATATCATGAAAGATCACCAAAATTGGAGTTACAGCACTGTCAGTATGCTTAGATTTGCGTTTTTGTGTGTTTAGAACAGTGAGCAGTGAATTTGGTTTAACATGTTCTTGATTTTTACAAAATTAAAGACTGTCGATACTTAAGCTGAATCTCCAAGGCCAAGATACAGTCCTAGAGACATTTGTTTAGTTAACTCCATTGCTCTTACTTACATTTCAAGAATGCTCGCTGCAAGCAGGGTAGGCTGCTAGAGGCTAGTAAAGGTTCCCCCCGCACATTTGTGCAGTCGTGTCCGACTCTAGGGGCCGGTGCCCATCTCCGTTTGTTAGCCGAAGAGCCAGCGTTGTCCGAAGACGCTTCCACGGTCATGTGGCCGGCATGATGCGCGTGGAACGCTGTTACCTTCCCACCAAAGTGGTACCTATTCATCTACTTGCATTTGCATGCTTTCGAATTGCTAGGCTGGCAAGAGCTGGGGCGAGTGCGAGAGCTCCCTCCGTCACGCGGGACTAGGGATTCGAACCTCCGAACTTGTGATCAGTAGGTGGCAGTATTCAGCCAATCTTGGTTGAACTCGGAAATGCTAAGCCAGGTCAGAGCTGGATACTTCTTGGATACCTGCCATGTAGGCTAAACCAGGAAATCAGAAAACATTCCAGAAGAAGGCGGTCTCAGATCACCGCTCAGAAACTTAGATATGTCGGAGAAATTGCTGGGAGTTAGTTTAACTTGAAGGAAACTTGACATAAGGCCAACACCCACATTGGTAAGGACTCCACAGAATATTCCTGTGGATTTTCAGACTGTTGCATCTTTTAAAAAGAAGGTATTGGTTGTGTTTCTAGATCTTCCCTGACTTTTCTTAAAAGAGTTACAATATGTAGGGCCAGCAGTGTGTGAGTAAGACTATCCCCCAGTTACAAAGAGTCTTATGCAATTTGCTGCTTCCCAACAAGGCCAAACAGCAACATGAGCTCAGTTTTCCTCTGGCGTAGATGAAGGAGCCAAGCAGAAATACATTCAGAAGTCATTGGTAGCTTTGGGATATCAAAAAGATTGAACAAAAAAGGAACTGGAATTTCTAGGAATATCTTATCTGGCACAACGTGGGAAGAAAGACGGAGGAGGGTTGCACAACACAGATCCATTTCTATAATGGTTGGGTAATTTCCCAAGAGGAAAAGTAGGAATTTACTAAAATGTTCTTGGGATGACCTGACCAGAAGTACGCCAGGTGATTTCTGCATGTAGAATATATTGTACATCTACACATTAAACTCGAGCCTAAAACTTCAGTTGTGAGGGAAGGGATTATCTTTGAATGTGTCCTTTTCATTGTCTAGCATTACAGTCCTGCAAAGGGTGAGGTCCTGGATTCGTCCCAGATTCTTGGTAGCTGTCACAAATCAGTCATGTCTCTGAGATGACCCCAACCTTTTGCAGCCTCTGTAAAGCCTGGGTGTTTAGGCTACCTTGAATAACAAAGTTCTGACTTGGAAGAAGCTGTGGATTAATTCTCAGGTTTCTTCTCCCAAATGTTTTAATGTTTTGCTGCTTTAATGTCAGCCAGGCATCCAAATCTAGGTATCGCTTTTTGCAGGTAGCAAGGTTAAAAATCTATATACTGTACCTAAAGGTGAGATAAAATGTCAATAAGTAAATAAAATAAATGAGGGTAGCAAGAGATATCAAAGAACGCCCAGTTTTCTATGAATAACAACTTGTTGGCATCTTTTTTTTTTCTGTTTTCACGTGCATGTTCCTCTCGTGGTAATTGGTCAACATGTTGAAGCATGTCCTAGTAAATTGTAATGTTGTTATTCCCTACAATGTCAGAACAATCTCCTGTTATTTGATTGACAGCGTCCTCCCCTAAGTAGGAACATGCTGATACAAGGTTCCCAGCCTCACGATCTACTCTGTGAACTCTCTTCTTACAGGCTACTCTGAAGAGGTATCAGAATGAACATCGAAGCAAATTAGATTCTTTGGAAAAGTCTCAGGTTGAGCTGAAAAAAATCAGAAGGAAAAGTCAAGGAGGACGGAATGCAGTGAAATACGAACATAAAGAAAGTGAGGTTAGTACATTCACCTTGACTCACGTTTCCTCCTTGTATGAGCTTGAAGGTTCGGTCAAACTTAGTTCATGATTTTTTAAAAAATTAAAAGTCTTAATTTTTAAGAGTACAATCCTTTTGTAATTTAATGTTATTTATGCCATTATTTATATACCTTTTCTTGGCATAAATGCTCTTCCCTCTACCACCGAGTGATATCAATGTTCCTCTTCAGTCTTAATAACGGCTATTAATTGGTATTGAGATTATTTTCAGGATAGCAAAGCCCATGGCTTTGATCCCTTGGACATGTGCACAGCACAGTTATATTGCTCTTTATTTGTGCAAGCTACCTACAATAACGTTCACCGATTCCTCCTCCCGTTGTACTAGGGTCAACCCAAAATGGGAAGGAGAAAGCCCCGGTGAGCTGTTGGCTTTCATTCATGTATGATCTGGATCCAAACCTGACTCCTTCTACTTGGAGTACCCCAAGCTGCCTTAAGATAAAAGCATGCATCTTGGACTAAAGTTGGTCTCTTGACTTGATGCACCAAGAATATTTATAGCCTTTTGCATGTCAACAGAATTATCCCTCTCATGGAAAAATTAATTGGCTATTGTGTAGGGGAGCAAACTTATCAAGGGAATACGTGTATTTAAAGGTGAATGATATTTGTACATAGATTGGCAGTAGGCAACTGGGCTGCATACTTCTATTTGAGAAAAATGAAGAGATTGAAGCTGCCATTAAACTCAAGTTCTACAAGAAGCCCTGTCTACCAGACCTTTCTTAGACTGCATGAATATTGAATGAATTCTATTGTAATATTTTAATTAGAGTTTCATTATTGGACAGTTGTCATTTTATTGCACACTGCCTTGAGTTGGGATTGTCTGGAAAGTGGTCTAGTAATATATTAAACAAACAGCATGGGGTTGTTCTTTTGTGTCCGGTTGATAGAATCTGGTCTTTTAATGCTTTACCTAGTATTTGGAAACGGTAAGCTCCCGACAGAGTGATATCCAAAAATTTATTGCGGAGGGTTGCAGAGAGGCTCTACAGGAAGAGAAAAAAAGATTTTGCTTCCTGGTGGACAAACATTGCAGTTTTGCTCAACGCCTGTCCCATTACCACGTGGAGGTGAGTATGGAGGAGTGACCTAAAAGAAGATAGGGGGGGAAACACTTTAAAAAGGACTTTGATAAACACGAGCCAGTCCAGAGAAGGGCTACCAAGATTGCGAACGGACGGGAAACCACGTCCTACGGGGAGTAGTGAAAAGACTGGGGGATGGTTCGCTTGCAGAAGAGAAGGCTGAGAGGGGACATGATAGCGGTCTTCAAATATCTGAAGAGCTGTCACGTTCTAGGGGGTTTGTACCTATTCTCACTCGCCACAGAGGGCAAGACGAGAACGAATGGGATGAAACGGGATGGGACGATGCCGATGAGAGGTGAAGAAGAACGTCTTGACAGTAAGAGCTGTCCATTAGTGGACTGGTTTCCTCCCCTTCACTGGATCGTCATCTATTGTAGACGGTGGAGTGAATCCTGCAGTGTGCAGGGAGGTGGACTTGATGGCCTCTTAGGTCCCTTCCGATGATTCTATAAGATGCTCTAAGAAAGCAAAACTTAGGGCACTTGGGGGAAAGGCATTTGGAATCTAAAAAGACCCCAACAGATGAACCAAAAAAAATTGAGAAGACCACTTAGCCCACAGCACTGTAGCACCTCTTCCTGAACTGATGCCATCCAGATATTGTGGCGAAACTGGGTTTGTTTTGTCAGAAGTCACATATTTTCTTCCAAGTTTATGTTGGGGATCAATAAGTAGATGAACATCTTGCTGCCCTCCCCGCCCCCCGCCCTCCCTGCAACCCGGATACCTTCAGCATACGGACTCCTAAATTTATCTACGTTCTGTAAGTTCTTTTCCTGATAGAGATGAACGTTAGGCCAGGGAGGAATGGAGGGAGTTGCATGATCATTTTATATCGCTTATTTATGGAGAGGACCAGATGTTCATAAACCATTTAAACGTTATTTAACAGTAACATTACATGCTACAAAAAATGCGGATATAAATTGTTCCTGTTGAGTGGTATTGACTTCATACTTATTTGCACAATGGTGGTTAACTTTTAACATCTTGTTGTGCCTATATTGTCATCCCTTTTTCTTTTCTTTCGCACTTCGGGCTCTGTCCAGTTTCCTCAATGGGTTAGTGGTTATAGGTCTGAGGTGAGGATCAGGACCCAGGGTGTCCAGAATGTGTAAACACAATCGAGGTTCTTCCACTAGGTGTTCCTGGGGAAAGTCATTGGCATGGCTTTGTCTTCTTGAAGTCCAGGGATGAAGGTTCCCTAAATATAGTTTGCAACTTCCTCTTTTCTTGCCTTGCTTAAGGTCCCAGCAAAAAGATTCAGGTGGAAAAGACAAATGAGCATTCGACTGACATATGATATTGTCCACTGTCCTTGGCAACTTGAAGCTGTGTGGACTTCAACTCCCAGAATTCCCCAGCCAGCATCCTGGGGAACTTTCAGGCGTGTGGACTTCAATTCACACCTGAAAGTTCCCCAGCATGCTGGCTGGGGAATTCTGGGAGTTGAAGTCCACACAGCTTCAAGTTGCCTAGGTTGAGAAACACTGCACTAAAGCACCAATCCACCATTTCATCACAGATACACTGAGGCTAATCCTTCCGCCTTACCCAGTCAGGACGGCTTTTGTAGTCCAAGCACACATCCCGAAGGCAACGGGTTTGAGAAGACTGTTAAAATGCAAAAGAGGCTCCATTCAAAGTATTTTAAAAATGGGTGTTGCTTAGTTTCTGCATTTGAATAGATATGCTAGCATTTCTGCAGTAGGGCCCAAGAAAGTCTGAAAAATAGTTCTAGGAGACTGATAGCATTTGGCCCAGAACCTTGGTCTAAAAATGTTGGCCCTTGTGTAACAAAGTTGTAACGCAACCCACAGCCAATTCCTAGATTTACTCAGAAAATAAAGGAAGCGTCTTTGTTCCTTCATCATGTTGTTTGTAGTGCTCAGAGATACTTCATTCCAAGTTGCCGGGGTGGCTGGAAACGTGCAGTGATGCTACCAGAGTTCCAGAGAAGGTCATGAACATGATAGAAGAGATCAAGACGCCAGGATCAGCTTGGACATCAGGGACTCCCTTGCCATCCCCAATGATAGAGAGAAACAGCCTGGTGAGAACGTCTCTTCCCAGTTACAAGGTTTCCTCTGAGGAGCAGAGTAGGGAAGGGAGACAAGGGGGGGTCCTCAGGACGTGGGCAGAAAAGTCAAGATGGTGGCCCAAGGGTGTGACTGAAGTGCCACCTGTTTTTACATGCGCTGCTGAGGTGCCCTAAAACAGCTGCGTGTGTTCAAGCAAATAGGGGATGCGACAATACTGCTCGGTTCTTTGAAGAATCGGAACCCACATGGCTGGTCTTTCCACGGTTCCAAAGCTACCCTCTTTTAAAAATAATTTCTGTAGCAAAAAGAGCCAAAAATGGGGAGAGAATGACCACATGAGAAAAAAAACCCAGCAAGATTCCTTGCCGTTGTAGGACAAGGAGAAAAATCACCAGATGCGACTTCTCCCTTTGGTTTAACAAAGTCCATTTGCAAAAAGTCCCCTTCTGTTTCGTTATTAAGTACCTTTATTGTCTTTTTTTTTTGTTTATTCTTGGTCTTAAAAGCGAAGAGAAATAGAAATATATGGACAAAAGCAAAAAACGGTAGAATGTCAGCTGAAAGTGATTTCAGTGAAAGAATCTTGCATGAAGGTGCTTGTAGCAAGATTGGTGAAACCACTTTATTGATTATTTATTTACTTACAGCCTGCCTGCTATCTTGCTCTTAGGGCAGGTAAAACACTAAAATGAAATAAAAATAAACCAGGTAAGAAAATTCAAAAGCCTTTACCTGTTCTATTGTCCCATCATTCCTGTAATCCGTCTGTAATAACCAGAACATCCTGTTCTGTTCTGAAGGCTTTGGGACAATCCAGTAATCCATCCATCATGTGCACATTCCAAGAGATCTGGGAAATCCACAAACAGGACATGAAGGACATGAAGTTCTTTCCTTCTGTTGCTAATTTTCAAGGGCATACTGTCTTCGAACCAATCAGTTAAATTCCACACGCCTGTAATTTTATGAATTTCGTAAATTGCACTACAGCCTCCCAATTTTACCATACAACTGAAATCTAGTTTGCATTCATTCCTGTGCTGAGCTTCCATGTATTATGGGATATAATCAAGTTGGGAAACCAGTAAGTGACCTATTCAAGGAAAAAGGATTTTTTTTTAAAGAAGTAATTCAGTTTGGATAAGTCAATAAAATTGCTAATATCTTATAATACCTTAGTGCATTGTTTCATGCTATTGATGCTTTAATGGTAACTTTCTGTCAGCAGGTTGGAAATAATTATGATTCGCTTCAAAGACATTCTCCTAAGGTGCCCCCAGCACCCCCTGGGAGAGCTTATACCAGTCCTTTAGTTGATATGTTCAACAATCCACCAGTGGCACCAAAGTCATCTTCAGAGAAATTAAACAATTCAACAGGTAAGGATAGCGCATGTCAATATATCAAGGCGGTAATTCCATGCATGTGGTACAGTTGAAGTGAGTTGAATCTTAGACTGCACATTTACTCGGAAGTAAGGCTCAGTGGATACAGTGACAGTTATGTAGGAACCATGACATTGCGTCATAACCTACCTTGATTAAGGACTTTGGAATCTCAGAATCCCAACAAAAGAGATTCATTCCACAGCATTGCTGGTGTAATTGGTCAAAAAAGTGGTTTAATAAATGATTATTGGTTTAGAATACGAACACAATTTGTGGGAGGAACATTCAACTGAAAGACATCTGATTCTGCCACCGTTGTAATGTCTTAGGTCAGAGCTTTCCAAACTGTGTGTCGGGACACGTTAGTGTGTCGGCTGCAGTGTCTGGGCGTGTTGCGGCTGCTGCTGCCTCTGAGCCCTGCCAGGATTCCGCGCAGGTCCTAGTGCCTGCCTTGTGCCTGGCTGCCTCCAAACCTGCTATGATTCCGTGCAGGTCCTGGTGCCTGCCTTGTGCCCTGCTGTAAGAGTGTGTCGCGAAATGATGCATGTCTAAAAAGTGTGTCACCAACATGAAAAGTTTGGAAAGCTCTGTCTTAGGTAGATGACTGGTCTTGGGGAGGTGGGTGAGAAGGGGCTTCTGAAATAACTAACACCGGCTTCATGTTCCATTGGAAGACAGTGGTTGATGTCCTGTTGATTTAGGCCTACTTCTAAATTGCAAGCAAGCTGGTAAATTTATATCCAGACTGCTGGGAGAGACTTTCATGATTGAATGACCTTTCATCCCAAATAGTTAAGTGTATATATTACATTACAGAGAGAGAAAGAGAGAATTAGATTTTGGGAAGCAGTGAAAGTTAAACTAGAATCTTTCACCCAGACAGCTGGTCAGAAGAGCATGGATTGTATTGACAGGCAATTCATCAGGGTGAGCCTATCTAAAGGGGCCAGAATCCAGACACAAGCTAGGGTTGACCTCCTTCAGCTGTGATTTGTAACGACTCGGCTCGGAGGAACACACTGCTCGCCTGATGCTCTCTGCCGTGAAATTGCACCAGTAACCGTGTCTCTTCCCTGCGTCTTTCTGTCTGGTTTCCTTTTCCGCGAGATCGTGCAGATGATCCCAGTTTATCGCGATCTACCTCTGTGGCCACCGGGCTGAATATAATAAAACGGCAGAAAGTTAAGACCATCTTTCCCCACACGGCTGGAAGTAACGAGACTCTGCTTAGCTTTGCCCAGGGCGATGTTATCACGCTGCTCGTATCGGAGGAAAGGGACGGATGGCTGTATGGCGAACACGGCGTGACAAAAGTGTAAGTTAAGTCAAAGTGCTTTAAGCCCTTATTTGGCGGGGAGGCTGGATTCTGATTCCAGCAGAATCTTACAAACGCAAGGATTTTGTTCGGTTACGAAACTCTAGTTTTATAACTGTCTTGGAAGCTGTTGCAGCAGGAAAAGAAAGGGCTGAGGAGACAGTTGTATAATTTTAAAATCGGAATGAAATTTCCCCGCAACGGCCTCTTTCCATTTGCAGTTAGGTGGACGTGAAAATCTCCCTGCCCCCCACCCCCGTGGGTGTGCACGTACTTTGAGGTGAAGCAGAGAAAGGATCTTTTGGGGAGGCTGGAATATATACCTAAAATGTTTTCATCCCATAATACGTTGAGGTCAGTTGAATCGTATGGATCACCTTGCTCAGCTTTCTGCTTCGTAGCCTTTTGTTTGTGACGCTTTTGTGTTTCCATTTTTGATTTTTAGCATTGTGTGGGCCACCATTTGATCAGGCCAAAGGCCCCGCCTTATCCAGCTTTTTTCCCCACTGATTCCAGCAACGAGATGCCCCTGAGAAGGCTACATTTAGGATGTGAGAGTAATAGCACTTCACCATTCGTTTCCCCTAGAAACTGAGAATCAAAAGTATGCTCTAGAGCAGGGTTTCTCAACCAGGGTTCCGTGGCACCCAAGGGTTCCGTGAGAGGTCCCTAGGGGTTCCCTGGGAGATCACGGTTTATTCAAAAAATTATTTCAAATTCAGGCATCTTCCCATGAAAGAGCTAAGTTTCATTCTTTATTTTTAGTTTAAGAACACTGTTAGTGCATATCGACAGGCCTACCCATGACACAAATATAATGATTTTGTAACTTTCTGGCCTATATTTGAGCCTGAATGTGCAGGGGTTCCTTCCCCAAGGCCTGAAAAATATTTCCAGGGTTCCTCCAGGGTCAAAAGGTTGAGAAAGGCTGCTCTAGAGTGTAGTTATTTTGTAAGGAGTGGCAGCCTTTTATGATACAAATGTCTATTCTTACTGCATACAGGCTGTCCTTTAAAAGTAGCCCTTAAGGGTGTTGTAGTAATTTATTACAATGTTCTCTTCTAGGAAAGGCTGGTTCCCATCCTCTTATACAAAGCCCTTTGAAGGTCCATCAGAAGAGACAATGCGTATTCCAGTGCCAAGGTAATGTTGTGTTGGCATAAAAGCTCTTAAGAACTGAGTTTGCAAAGCAAAATGTAAAAGAAGATCTGTGAACAACCTGACTTGAAACATCGGTTAGATTTATAATGTTTCCACGTTGCTGAAGCCATCTCACAGCCTTCTGTGAGGACAGGAAGGGGATTCATGGTCCACGTTGAAACACAGCAGGAGGAGAAAGGGAGAACAAATGTTATCTTTTCTTCCATGTACGATTTCTAAAGACAGAAGAATGGTACGGGGCTCAGATAATGGAAAGATGAAGGGATGGTCATCCATACAGGAGCTCGAAAACTTAAGCAGCCTCAGGACAGAGGGGAGGTCTGAGAACTAGTGTCTTTGGAGGCCTTTTGGGAGACGCAAGGCAACTTGGATATTCCAGCCAGATGCAGATTTCACAGTCCACGCATTCACAAAATAGGGGGAGAGGGGCCTTGGAAGATCAATATCAAGTTGTATCAAAAAAAAAGAAGAAGAAGAAGAAGAAGAAAGTCTAAAAATTAGCAAAACCTGGCTACCAGTCCTGAAAAACACAGCCTGCAAAAGGTCAACGAACTCAGCTCAACTACCAGGACATGGGAATACTTATAACAATGAACATGCTAATCACGCTCAGCAGCCACTCGTTAACATTTCAACACAACAAAAAACCCCACCTAATCTCCTATAATTTAGCTCTATAAATAGAAATCAAACATTGCCATTCTACCTGAGCACAGAAAGAGCACTTCTGTCTGTGCTCCTGCCCTCTGAAGATGCTGGCCACAGATGCTGGCGAAATGTTAGGAACCACAACTTCCAGAACACAGCCACACAGCCCGGAAGACCCACAATAACCAAATAAATAACAATTGTCCCTTTTTTTGCTTAATTAGAAAAGGACCTTCAGCGTCTCATGTTCCTTAACCTATATTGTGGACTCTTCTCCTTTAGGTTCATACTTTCAAACGAAAAGGCAGAGTTTTTACCCATTTTCTTGAAGAAATACAGTTGCTGAAAGCTCGAACCAGTGGGAATGGCAGAAAGACCATCAGGAGGGGGCGGGAAAGGGAAACGTACAGGAAGAATCTATTATTCTATTATCCGGAATGGGGGGAGATGGGCGGTGATATAAGTTAGAAATATAAATAAATAAATAAATAAATTATTTCTTGTTGGGTTTTAACGGTGGTTTTCTTTTCTTTAGCCCTGCGCCTGTCCGAAGCATCAGCTCAGTAAACTTAACAGACAGAGAAAACCCCATCCTCCCCCCACCAGATTATTTAGTATCTGTGCAAACAAAAACAGCTTCAGAAGCAAAACTTGAACTGTCTAAAACTACAGCAGCTAAAGGAGAAAACATAAATCTTGTGAGTAGACCTGTCCGGTTTGAATGTTTCTTTTTGAAGGGTGTTTACCTGTATGTAAGTCCCAACATGGTACAAAAATGCCTGAAAAATATACTGGCTTATAACCAACTTCCTTTTTCTTTCTGCCTTTGTAAGAGCTATGAATGGTGGTTATTTCTCGAAAGCGGAAAAAAAACTTCAAACAAAATGCTTATTGAAGGGTTTTTTTTAAATGTCTTTAAACCAGGGTTTCTCAACCAGGGTTCCATGAAACCCTGGGGTTCCGCGAGAGGTCCCTAGGGGTTCCCTGGGAGATCACAATTTATTTTAAAAATTATTTCAAATTCGGGCAACGTCACATGAAAGAGCTAAGTTTCATTCTTTATTTTTAGTTTAAGAACACTGTTAATGCATATCTACAGGCCTACCCGTGAAACGGATAAAATAATTTTGTAACTTCTGGCCTATATTTGAGTCTGAATGTGCAGGGGTTCCCCGAGGCCTGGAAAATATTTCAAGGGTTCCTCCAGGGTCAAAAGGTTGAGAAAGGCTGCTTTAAACTCTCCTTTTAAAAAAAAAGCTTGCATAATGAGACAAATTGCTTGCAAATTTTTAATGTGTAACTTTTCAGTCCAGATGTAGAGCTTTCAGTCACGTGAATTGCTAAGCAGACTTTGAACTTCTTAGTTACTGTATTTGAATCAAATAGAGGAGCCATCCTACAGTTAAATATTTAATAGCTGCAGTCATTTTAATTAGAATTCCAGGTGTCCGGTATTCATGTAGAGATTAGGGGGAATGCCAGTTTCTTTCAAAATAACTTTGAGTTAATAAAATCTGGGAGACACAGTACAAATTACTAATATTCAGGGGACAAACTCCAGAATCTGAAATCATTCGTATGGGCTATTGATAATGTTAACTTTTTTTATTGCATGATCAAAGTATGCAGGAAAAATAGACAGATGTTTGCAATTTCTTCGTTAAAAAATTGATAATTGACGCTGTCCTCAAAATAACATTCATTCATTCATTCATTCATTCATTCATAATTCAAATTTATCACCACCCATCTCCCCCAACGGAGATTAAAAAGCTAAGTGGCTAACGAACTATAAATGTGTGTCACCAGTGATAAATAAAATAAAATTATAATAATGTTATAATAAAATAGGGGTAAAATAGGGGTTCTGATAATAAAATCAGAACCAATTAAACATATCTGCAGCTTTATAAGAAAGAGAGAACATGCAGCATCTCCTGATGGTTTTGCAGTTCGAGTTGAAGAAAAATCTCAAGCATTAGCTTTTGTCGATACAGCGCAGTAGGAAGCTATATTAAATGCACTTAATAAAGTGGAAAGAAGATGTTTTAAGAGCAGAACAGTGAGGGCTTTTTATACACCATGTTTGTGCGAAGGAAGTTTGTGCAGTAGAGCCTTTGTGTGAGGTTCTCCTAGAAGCGTATAAAATACTTTTAACGTCAAAACGTTCTGATCCTGGAGCATCTCATCACAGAAGCGATACAGCCTGTTTTGCGTTTGGACCGCTTTCATTTTGCTCAACGTGTTCCACTTTGAGATTGGAGTAGCTCAACCCCAGAACATTTTGTACACCTCTAGTATTACTCTAGTGCAGGGGTACCCAACCTTTTTGGCACCAGGGACCGGTTCCATGGAAGACGATTTTTCCACGGACCGGGGGGTGGGGTTTGCAGGCAGGATCCAATCACACGGACCGGTTTGCGAGCGGGGGCCAATCGGGCCTCACACTCCTCAGCCCGCCTCTCCGCCCTTCTTTGCCGCACGCTGATAGGTGGAGGTGTTTCCCCTGCAGGGTCCCCACCAATCAGCTGCTCAGGCTCTGTCTTTGCACCTTCCCAGCTTCTTCCTGCTACCAGCTGCTCTTCCTCCGACTCATGGCGGCAGGGACGGGCTCCTTCCTGACACCACCGCTCACCTTCTGCTGTGCGGCCCACTTCCTAACAGGCCACGGCCCACTAGTGGGCCATGGCCCACAGGTTGGGGAACCCTGCTCTAGTGGAAAGGGGAAGGATCTCTATGTGATCAGAAACCTTGTCTGTAGCTTGAATCATGTCAACTGGATTTCTATTTTCTCAGTGGAAACGTTTCGCTCCTTATCCAAGGAGCTTCTTCAGTCTGAGCAAAGTTGGTAAGGGAATCCTAAATATGTTTCTAGGTAGCTGTGTGACCTTACACCTGGGGCTAGGTCATGGTTATATTGAGATGTTATTTTAAGTCCTTTGCGAAAGAACCTGGTCATTCCCTACATGGCTGGCGTGTCTGAAAAGATAAAACGGATATTTGGCAAACACCACATACCTGTATATTTCAAACCCACCAACACACTGAGACAGAGGCTTGTACACCCCAAAGATCAAACTCCAAAACACAAGAAAAGCAATGTAGTTTATGCAATCCAGTGCAGTGAGGAGTGCTCTGAACTCTACATTGGAGAAACCAAACAACTTTTGTACAGGAGGATGGCCCAACACAGGAGAAGTAACACCACAGGACCAGAGTCAGCAGTATATCTTCATCTAAAGGAAAAAGGACACTCATTTGAGGACATTAATGTTCACATTTTAGACAGAGAAGATAGGTGGTTTGAGAGAGGGGTCAAGGAATCCATTTATGCCAACTTGGAAAATCCTTCCTTGAATAGAGGTGGGGGCCTCAGGCACAATCTTTCCCCCATCTTCCTCCCTGCTTTGTCTTCTGTGCCTAGGAAGATTAAGACCATTTCACAAGCTCAACAGCAGCATGGTGATCTTAACGATCCTCCTTTATATGATAAAAGGACTTAAAATAACATCTCAATATAACAATGACCTAGCCCCAGGTGTAAGGTCACACAGCTACCTAGAAACATATTTAGGATTCCCTTACCAACTTTGCTCAGACTGAAGAAGCTCCTTGGATAAGGAGCGAAACGTTTCCACTGAGAAAATAGAAATCCAGTTGACATGATTCAAGCTACAGACAATTCCACCTGGATGACTGAGAACCTTCATAGACATATCAGAAACCTTGTTTGTTCAGATCTGGAGAACGCAGCAAACTTGAGAGCCCAAGCAAATGAGCTTTGCTGCATCGCACTCTCCTCACGTCATACCGCAGCACAACATTCCAGATCCAAACCAGCCCACGTTTGCAAGCTGGGTTGAAAACCATAAAAAAATAACCCTTCCGTATTATATACACCAGGGTTCCTCAACCTCAGCCATTTTAAGATGTGTGGACTTCCAACTCCCAGAATACTCCAGCCAGCAATGCTGGCTGGAGTATTCTGGGAGTTGAAGTCCACGCATCTTAAAATGGCTGAGGTTGAGGAACCCTGATATACACTGTCATGTTTATAAATTAATTCATGGAGGTCTCACCAGCAGGCCACAAACTATTTAATCAACATATCCTCTGACAATAATGACAGGGGTGAGACTTTTAAAGATTCATTAGTCTGAGAAAAGTTGCCAAGCCAGCAGTACCGAGAGTCCTGTGATGCAATGTACAAAGAGTGATGGGAGTTCAGCCTAATTACCGTACTGAGCATCGTTGGACTCTGTTTCGTCCAGTTAATTTACCCAGGTAAATTCTAGAGAGACTGAAATTTAAAAAAAAAGGATTAGACAGCTCATTACGAACAGATTGCTCACTGAAAAAATGAATGGGCATTTCTATAGAGCATCCTAGGACACTAAATCACATGCTATTGTGCCAAAAGTCTACCCTGAGGGGAAAAAGAAGATGGTTATTCTATTTTCCTTTTTTAAAAAGTATACACATGAGTTGGTTTCTGAGTAACTTCTTACTTACTTCTTACTTACTAATATCAAGGCTCTACTAATAATACGTGACCAACTTCTAAAGTGACATGAAAGGACCATAAGAAGGAGTTGGATTAAGGCTGGGGAGGTGGAGAGAAACCAGTTTTAAGCCAGTCACTATTATAAAGAAGGCTTCAGTTGAACTTTGGTGTGAAGAGAGCTCCAAGGTGGATCCCAAACCAGATATTAAGTGGCCAAGACCCACAGTCTATAACAGTGTTTCTCAACCTCAGCAACTTTAAGATGTGTGGACTTCAACTCCCAGAATTCCCCAGCCAGCATGCTGACTTGGGAAATCTGGGAGTTGAAGTCCACACATCTTAAAGTGGCTGAAGTTGAGAAACACTGGCCCATAGAGATCTATAGGGAATTAGAGCCTTTTGAACTGAGTTTAGATCTGCAGCAAGTAGAATAATTCCCCCTCAGCTGATTGCAGGCTGAATTTTATACCACCCTGGGGTCTCCTGAAAGACAGCCTTCCTGAGCCATTTTCATTATATCTGAAAGAGGAAAGATGGGGAATCGGTGTGTGCAGTGGCACTTTGGCAGGAATCCGCATCTGCTGGTGGGTTACTGAAAGATTGGCTGTCAGTCAAGATTTCTGGCTTTCTGTTAGCACTTGTTTCTTCCGTAGACCGATATGGCAGATTAACCCAGCATATGGATCAGAGGATGCAGAAGGGCATTGGTTTTGCTTTCACATTTGTAGTAAAAATACTAATGCGGTGTTTCTCAGAATTCGAAGTCCACACATCTTAAAGTTGCCAAGTTTGAGAAACACTGTACTAATGGATCCTTTTGTTCCTCTGCTCCCAAGCTCCTGTTTTGCACACGTCTCTGGTTGAAGGCAGTTAAAGTTCTAGCTTTTTTTAAAAAGGAATTCTGGACAATAAAAGTCAATCAACTCTGCTCTAGCAAATTTGAGGGAAGTTGGTTTCCTGCCCATTTCAAATTGATTGGTTAATTGATTGATTGGTTGATTGATTGATTATGTGCCATCAAGTTGTTTTTGACTCCTAGTGACTGCATAGATTTTCTCCATGACAATCTGTCCCCAATCTGGTCCTTGAGGTCCCCCAATGGTGCACCCATCACCTCCATAACTGAGTCCCTCCCCCTTGCTGCTGGTCGTCCTCTTCTTCTTTCCTTCCACCTTTCCCAGCATTAGAGCCTTCTCCAGAGAGCTGGGTCTTCCCATAATGTGTCCGAAGTAGGATAATTTGAGCCTGGCCATTTGCGCCTCGAGTGAGAACTCTGGGTTGATTTGTTCAATGATCCATCGGTTTGTTTTCTTGGCTGTCCATGGTAATCTCAGGAGTCTTCTCCAACTTCTCCAAAAGTTCAAAGGCAAATACTGTAGTACTTTCTTGTATGACTCTGTGCATCTTGAAAATATACCCAGAACATCAATACTTGGTAAAATTAGTGACACCATAATCCATATAGGATATTTTGCTGTTGTGTTTCTTCTCAGTCACAAGCTTTCATGTCATATAAAAAAACAGCTTTTGAAAATACTTTTGCTGATGGGTTTTATCCAGCTACCTGAGAAATGCCAGGCTGAACTTACTTCCTGTCATTGTTAATTAGTTACATCATTCTTTTAGATTCTGGCAATTACGTAGGAAAAGAAACAACCATAAGTTGTTTCAGTTGCATTTCATATGCTTGGGATCGTAGTGCTAATTGTAGGCCAAATATTAGTACAATTAGACCCTGGAGTGGAGGCTAAAAAGTTGGTACAAAATCCGTGCTGCACCCAGCAAACTACAGACATTTGGTCCAGATACACCTTCAAGCTTTTAAAATGACATTTCAGGGATTTGAACAAAGCAGACATTATGAGAGGCCAAGAGAAGACTCGTAAACTCAGATATTATAGTAACTGTTTGTTCAAGAGTTATGTGAGATAGATGAGTCGAGGAAGCCACCGTAAGTTATGTTGGAAAGCAGGCGCTGAAAAATGGCATTTTAAACTGCTCAGCTCTTTTAGCGGTTTTGCCCCTTTTAAAATAATGAGATTGTTTGCAGTGAAACGTACTGAAAGTATTTTACGCCTTGATTCATGGAGTTAATTTATTATTGTTTCGGCATGACAAGTAGTGATAGATTGAGACCTCCATAGGTGTTGGGTGGGTGGTACCAATAAGGTATAGGTCTACACTACAGGATAGCTCCAACGCCACCTTCTGGGCTCAAAGGGTCATTGCATGAGATTGGCAAGAGGAAGTTGGGATTTTTGAGTTTTCACAACATTGTGCATTCATAACTGACTGAGATGAGACAATAATTCCCTGAATCACACCATTGTTATTCAAAACAAGGATTACTTTTGTACAAGGTGCCCCTTCTTAGAGTTGGAAATGATTCCAAAGGATCATCCTACAATGCTGGTTGGTTGGTGCATTGTTTATTTCGGTCATAAAACCGATAACATAACAATCACTCTCAACTAGAAGTAAAAATAAAAGATCATACTGATAGAGTAAAATAAAGGAAAAATTTAAAAAATCATTAGCGTGGAATTACAAAGTGCAGGGATTAAAAGCTGGGAGAGGCCTATAAAATTGCAGTTGATAGGGTGAATGCTCTAAGTCAGTGTTTCTCAACGTTGGCACCTTTAAGATGGGTGGACTTCAACTCCCAGAATTCCCCAGCCAGCATGCTTAAGTTGAAGTCCACCCATCTTAAGGTTCCCCAGCATGCTTAGCAAGACATTTAAAGTTCCCCTTGCAGATTACTCCTGTTATTTGAATGACCTCCCCATTTCTTCTGGACTGAGTAATTATTACTTTACTTTACTTTACTTTACTTTCCTTTCTAGAAACCTAACATGAATGGCATTGTGAAGCCACCTTTCCTAAGGTAAGTTGGGTTCATTCAATACAATTGAGAACATGCCGCAGACTCCAAAAACGTAGGCCTGGTTTTCCTGTCCATGGGGTCTTGGGGAACCATTCAGGTTGTCTTAGTCACATTTCTGGAAATGGGTTGAAACCATCCCAGTTGTCATCTTGCTCCTGGAAAAGCAAAGAATGCAGGCCAGACAGTCCGAACCTCAGTCTTACAGTGCAGGCAAAGCCGAACATTAGTGTTCTGATGACGCGATGGCTGCCCTCAAGAGGGTTGTTTGGCTTTGGCTGAGCACAGTCTGCAGTCTAACCAGTGTTTCTCAACCTCAGGAACATTAAGATGTGTGGACTTCAACTCCCAGAATTCCCCAGCCAGCAAGGCTGGCTGGGGAATTCTGGGAGTTGAAGTCCACACATCTTAAAGTTCCTGAGGTTGAGAAACACTGGTCTAGATAACACTCGGAGCTCCATAATCCAACGGTGGCTCGGATTAGGACTCGTGGTCCAGTTCCACCAACTTAACCATTGTTCCATGGAACTCTGGAGCTAAGGGAGTATTGTAGACAACATGTTTGTAAAGGTATGTGGGAATGACCTTGGGAGACGGGGCGAAGAGATGCTGCCTAGGGAACGGTCAGATAAGAGACAGCATAGCCCACAACTAGATAGTGAGAAGGGCAAGAGGCTCTGAAGAGACCCTCCCTAGTTTCAAGGGCTGTAAAGGAGACCGGGGGCGGGGGGAGAACTGTACTTTCAGACTTGCAAGATTGATGTCAGCCTTCCCAGGTAGACCAGACAGGAAACATGACCAGATGAGCTAATTCTACTTTATTGTAAAGCTACCTGAACATTGACAGAATCTTGCAAATCTGAAAGTACAAACCTCCCGCCATCTCCTTTACAGCCTGAGAAGCTAAGGAGGGTCCCTTCTGAGCCTCTTGCCCCGCCCACTATCCAGCTGTGGGCTCAGCTGCCTCTTATCTGACCGTTCCCTTGGCAGTGTGTCTTGGCCCCGTCTCCCAAGGTCTTTCCCGCATACCATTACAATGTTGCCTCAAAGCTAGAAACTGGGGCTGACTCAGGGTCATGCAGAGAATGGGCAGCCATTCTCTCCCCACTGAACCACCTCACAGGACGGTTGTCAAGAAGGGGAAGGACCAGGCACGTGACCCTTCTCTCTCCAGGCAAAGCGTGGAATCTAAGCGTAATAAAAGCGACACCGCCCAGCTGATCCTTTCCTTTTCCGTGATATAAAACTAGAGTAGGGGTTTTTTAAAAAGTAGATAAAAATGGGTGAAAGTGATTAAAAATCCCATGACCATTGCATTTCTCTCCAAACTACCCTCTCAGCACCATCTGTTGCAGTCTTAATTATTTAATTGAGCATGACTTACTTTAGGCACACTTCTCTTGCTTTCCCAGCAGACTTCACAAAGCAATTTACACAGTCATTAAAACCACAGCCCGTCACCTTTTCCTTCCTCCCTCTCGAGCACCCGTCACCCTCCCCCACCAAAACAGTTGTTGAAAAAATTGGGGGGGGGGCAGTAAGGGTTGGAGTAACAGGAACTCCTTCCCTTTGTAAAAATAACACGGCTTATTATCACAAGCCTCCTAGTTATTTGTGTGTGTGTGTGTGTCTGCTTTATTACAGTGGAGAAAATCCGTTTGCAACCGTGAAACTCAGACCGACAGTCACAAACGACAGATCAGCGCCAATACTTCGATGAGCAGCATTGACCCCCCCTTTTTTTTTAAATCCTCCCTTGTTAACATTGCACAGCCTCGCCCAGCCTGCTGTCCTCCAGGAGTTGCGTTGGGATGGTTTGTTGCTCGCCGCCAGCTCGGTAACTAGAGGGCCCCCGGATGGAGATGGCAGCGCTGTCTTCAGCAATATGATTTTTCAAATCCTGTCCGAAGTTGTTTTTAACCTTTATTTAAATGTAATTAATGTGTACAGTAGCAGAAAGTTGCAAAAGCTTCTGACTTTTTTAAAAGAGCTTTTTTGCTTCTTGCTTCTGCCGATTATTAATGGCTTAAGATGCCTGCAGATTCGTTTGATTTTACAGTGTGCCTTGTTTAGGAAGACAGAAATAGGAAAATAGGGAAGCCAGCCGAACTGATCCTTTACTCCTCTATTACCAGCGTAACTGTTTATTCTTCTGTGCCAAAGCTGTGGTTAATCCTATGGATAAGTTCCCTCTAGTTTTGCTTGTACAATTTACCTTAGAGAGATGGATACGAGTAGCTGCTTTTTAAATAGGCCATTTAAGGATGACCTAACATACAGTAGAACATTATGCCAAATAATATTTTCACTATATAAGCTGAGATAAAATGTCTTAGGGATATAATAATAAATATGTGATAAGAAAACGGGACGTTCTTTAATTGCTTTGCAGTACGTGAAAGCACAATCTATTACTCTGCCTTCCTGGATGCTATTTAACAGGATTGTCTTTCAATCATGAATCATTACAGACAGAAAACCTTAAAAGGACTTGCTGCATTGACCCTTTCTTTACGGTTGCGTAACCTTCAGATGTTGCCTTTAAAGTTTAATTGATAGGTAATAAACAAGGGGCTATTACTGCATAAAGAATTACCTATACATTTCACACACTTAAAAAAGAGCAAACAGGTAAGTCCTCATTTAGCAACCGTTCCCAGTTATGATGGTGATGAAAACGTCACTTTGCGATCAGTCCTCGCATTTACGACCTTCTGAGGTCTGTAAAGCAAAGAAAAGCTGAAGTCAGATTGTAACAGTGTTGCGGTTTCACTTAGCAACTGCTTCGCTTAACAAGAGTTGCTGGTCCCAATTGTGATTGCTAAATGACGGCCATCTGTATATGCATTTACCCTTTTTTTGTTCTTGTAGGTTATTGCATAGGCAGTCTCTATATCCAAGTCTGTCTCTTCCACAGTGCCTCCAGGTACTCTTACAAGAAACATACTGGTGTCATACTGGTGTGACATTTGGGGAGCTAAAAATAACTGCCTTGCTGTGTACTTCAGAATGGAGTGAGGAACATGCCTGGGTGTGTCTGCTCCAATTGGACAGGACAGAAGAGATCCAGACCTCCACTATTTTGGGATGATGATAAATTTATATGCTGCCTGACTCCCAGCAAATCGGGGGGGGGGGGTTGCAATTTGTTAAAAAACATTTAAAAACAAGAGGGTTGTTTTTAAAGAGGATTGTGTTATATCTCCACGTGAGATCATTCTAGGTCTAGAGCTTGTAGGCTTCTGCGTTCTAGATCAGCCTCTCCAGAACATCCTCCCGAGGTGTTGAGAGTTCCCACGGTCTGTGCTGGGTGGGAACCGTCAGCTGCCACGCCCAGCAGAAGGGGAGCTACATCCTTCTCCCCAGTTGGTTTATGGGGAGCGAAGGCTGGAAAACGGCAGGCCTGTCCTCTGCCACCTTGCAAACGGTCCAGCCAAGGCATGTGCCAAAACGAGAGGGGAAGCCTACAGGCTCAGCTTTCCCAGCTGCTGCCCCCAGCTCAAGCTGCTGTTTCGTCTTCAACAGTAAGCGAGTCCGTTTCAGTCCCGCTGTGTCCCTTCTCTCAGTGGGCTTGGAAAGAAATATTAGCAAAATACCGATTACCTTTAGCATCAGCCCTGCGGGAGCTGAACGGGGTTGACAGCGGTGCATAATCAGTAGCCCAGAGGCATTCCGAGATCTTACAGCGAGGGTCCTAGCTCTGCCCAGGAGATGAGTTGCCTGCTTGAGTCCCGCTTCCAGCCCAACAACTTGAACTACCTTGAACTCGGCAACTGCTGAGATTTTTGAACGGAGGGGTTGAGTGGAGACCCGTCACCTCAGCAATTCCTCAGAAGCCTTGGTAGTCAAGACATCTGGTTCCAGAGCAAGGCAGTTGCTTTCAATATCTCGCCCATTAAATAGAAAGTGTGTACAGAGATGCCTCTGATAGTCAAGTACCATCTTACGGTTTACGCTCATTGTAGTCTGCACCGAGCAACCCTTCCTGGTGTTAAGACCAGGCTGACTACAGGTAGTCCTCGCTTAATGACCACAATTGGGACCGGAATTTTGGTTGCTAAGCGAAGCAGTCGAATCCAACCCGATTTCACAACCTTTTTTGCGGTGGTCATTAAGTGAATCACATGGTTCCCCTTTGATTTTGCTTGTCAGAACCCAGCTAGGAAGGCCGAAAATGGCGATCACGTGACCACGGGTCGCTGCGAGGGTCATAATGCGAACTGGTTGCCAAGCACCCAAATCGTAATCACACAAACGCGGGGACGCTGTGACGGTGTAAGTATGAGGACTGGTCACAAGTCGGTTTCCCAGCACCGTCGTAAGTCTGAACCGTCACTAAACTAATGGTCATTAAGCGAGGACCACCTGTACAGCTGGAAACTCAGAACTGTAGTCCCAACAGGAGAGCATCATGTTTAGAAAGGCTGCTTCCTACATGGACAATCTTTGCAGGTGACAAGGAGCTTAAAGCAAGCACAGCAGGTGATACCAAAACACGGGGGGTTGTAAGCAACTGGCAGAAGCCACGTCGTCATGACATCCTTGTGGAAATAACGTGAACAGCCTACTTCGTGTCATTTGCACATGCTGCATTTTAACCACGCGCAAAGGCACAAACGGCTGTTGAGTAGGTAATTCTTTTAGAAGCCCTGCGAACAATTCTGCATTACTGCAGAAAACTCTCATCTTTCAGAGCTGCTTGGAGCCGCTGGAAACAGCGTTTGAACTGTAGCCTGGTTCAGATCAGTTCTTGTTTTTTGAGGTTCTCTCTCTATGGCAATGTTTCTCAACCTTGGCAACTTGAAGGTGGGTGGACTTCAACTCCCAGAATTCCCCATCCAGCCTTGAATTCCACCCATGTTCAAGCTGCCAAGGTTGAGAAACACTGCTCTTTGGGTTCAGGCTGGCACTGAGAATCTACATTCTCTTCACTGAATAACATTAGCACTACTACAGGAAGAGATTTTTCTTTTAATTTTGGGGAGGGAGGGAAAGGCTGGGTCCCTTTGCGAAGTTGCAAAAAGCACTTTTATTTAAATTTCCCCAAAAAGGTGCATTTAAAACACAAAACCAAAACGAGGTTTGCATTTCATAACAGATTTGCTCAGGTATCAGTTTTACATGCGAAAGAGAGAGAGACAGACTCGCATTTTGATTTTTTACAAAATCAGCTCCGATGCATACATGTGATTGTACACGACATTTACATTAGAAAAAATGGTTCGGCTCCTCAAAGCCTCCGGGGGTTGATCCCTTAACCAAAAGTGGCCCCGCAGTTCGGACACGTCCGTTGTCTCAAGGCGAGACAGAAGAGGATTCCGATGGGGAAGAATACAATGGCGCAAAGGACGCCGAGGCAAGTGAAGGTGTCTTCCAACACGCCAACTCTGTAAGAGGAAATCGCACAAAAGGAAGAAAGAAGTTACTGCAATGTGGTAAAGCAAAGTAGCAAAATGAGCAAAGCAGCACACACTTCCTCCCTCCCTCCCAGGATGCTGCAATACACAAACACACCCTTGGTGTTTTATCCTGTAGGCCCAGCAACAAACGTCAGTGACTGTGTCCTCAGCCTGGAAGTTCGACCAGCTAGTCACATTTTCAGCAGGGAAGATGTACATCCCTGCTTCCAAACTGAGTAGGATTCCCCACCCCGTTCCTATGCTTTTCTTCACTCCCTTGCAGCTAAGCACGCTGCATTTCAAACATTGCAGAAACGCCAACCATTTTCTTGATGACAATTGCGTCTTCGGCCCGCTAACGGGAAGGCAGAACACCAGGCAGAGGGCCATAAAAGTTTCCATTTAGAGAAACGCTAATCTTAGCTATACAGTAAGAGTCGGCCCAGGGGAAACCTGAGCAACTTTCCCCTGCTTTACAGTTGTCGCTCCCGGGCTGGCTAAAAATAGAGAGTGAATATTTATCCTCGCGTCTAAAGCTGGGCTGCTCTGCTCGGAGCGCTGCAGATGTTTAGAGTTGGCAAGAAAACCCCTTCTGGGTTAACTGTTAATCATGCACCGAGGAGAGTTTATTTAATGGACTTTGTTTTTACTGGGCATTTTTACTAAAAAGTGCACCACGGAAAGGACTGAGCATGCAAGGAAATACGCTTCTCTCTCGAAAAGCTCAGCAGGACATTTTGTCTGAGCTGGGAAGTTGAGCAAGATCGGGCCTAGTTAACACTCAGATGGGAGAATACTGGTGGCCAGAACAGGAAGTGAAAAACATCCCGGAAAACAACATGGCTGCGCCCATGTAAACATTAGAACTCAAGCCCAGCTCAAAGGCACTTGCTGGCTGGGGAATTCTGGGAATTAAAGTCCACATAGCTTGAAGTTGCCACGGTTGAGAAACACTGCCCTAGATGTAAAAAAAAAAAAGGTGGGATACACAGCTCCATCACACTGAATGCAGTCTTGTCTCAAAGATGGGAAGGAGGTTTAAACCAGTGTTTCGCAACCTGGGCAACTTTAAGATATGTGTGGACTTCAACTCCCAAAATTGGCTGGAGAATTCTGGGAGTTGAAATTCATACATCTTAAAGATTCCAGAAAGCAATTAAAACTTAGCTTTTCTGTTAAGCCTTTAGGGACGGGGTGAATTTGCGAGGCTCGTGATGGTGAACCCAATCCAGACGTTTTGTTAGATACAGTGTTTTGATCTTGTTACTGTCCTCATGGAGGATAAGCCACCCTACATCAAGCCTCGGTAAATAAATAAATAACAGATCCCCCCCCAAAAAAAAGAAAAAGAAACTTACCTGCAAGCGGGGCAGCCGCCAACGACAACGACAGACGTGATGGGAGGGGGCTGCTGGATTATCGTATAGGTAGTATTGGGATAGTTATGCGGCGATGGACCAGGAGGAGCGGTATATCCTGCGCAGGGAAACAAAATGGAGAGATGAACGTGGGACTTTCCATTGACAGCACCAGGGTTACGGAGACTCTTTGGCGAGGCTCCCCGCGTCCACCGCATCCGCCTCTTTCGTCCCTCGCGTAAGCTTTGCCCGCGTCTACCTGTCCCGCTGATAGATAACCAGGGAGCTCATCTCCTGTCAGAACGAGAGAGAGATCTATCTCCAGAATTCATCCATTCTATGGTCAAGTCTTGTGTTCCTGAAGGAGGGGGTGGGGTGGTGCATTCCACCCCTGGGAACCGGCAGCAAGGCTGGAAATCCACCACAAGTGGATTCACATCCAGAGGTGGGCTCGGTCCAAACGGCATCTGGAACGCCTCACGTTCAGAAGAAAGCCATCGAGCAGAGCTGAGGTCCAAAGCTTGTGGGAATGTCACAATTACTGGGTGGGAGGGTGGGATCTCCCCCACCCATGCAAGCCAGTGACCACCAGTGCCCTTTCAGACATTAAGCAAGCCCCCTTTGTTGTACCTATAAGCCAAGACAGCAACTCTTAGTGTCTTCTCTTTTTCCCCTCTTACACCTACTCAACACGAGAAAAGGATCCTAAAAGCATTCCCAACACTTTTAAAGTTGAAGACTCTTCTGACATTTTCTGTCGGCCCCATCTCCTCACGTCAAAGGTACCAACCCAAATGGAGCTTGAACAAATTCTTTTCAATGCCCCCTAACCCTTACCCATCCTAGCAACCTGGTCCCAGTCCCGTTCTTCTCTGCTGTCAAGGCCTACAAATCTAGCCGGGGCTAATTATTAACTTCAGACTCTTCACAGGACAGAAAAAGAACAAAAAAAAAATAGATCAAGAGTTTCCAAACCACACAAGGATCTCAGCTTAGGAAAAAGCCAAACCCTTTCAGATGGACTCAAGCTCTTTCAAGTTCTCAAGTGTTCTCCAAATCAGTGCGTTCATCTCTCTCTGGTAAGCCACAATGCCAATTTTCTTGGTACGGGTTTAATGCAACAGGCAGACCAGCCATGAAGATGCGCACACCATAGCTTCCACCGTGAGACATGAACCCAGCCCACGGGAGCTTACTCGGCAAACCATGATAAAGCAAAGTCAGTGGGGTGTATGAACCAAATGGTTCTGTGCGTGACACCGTAGGGCAGGGTTCCTCAACCTCAGCCATTTTAAGATGTGTGGACTTCAACTCCCAGAATTCTCCAGAATTCTGGAGAATTCTGGGAGTTGAAGTCCACACATCTTAAAATGGCTGAGGTTGAGGAACCCTGCCATAGGGGGAGAGGTCTGTTAGTTTAGGATAGCCCAAAATCAACAGGAGTCTGGTAGCACCTTTTCATAACAATTATTATGCTGCCTTTTAATAAAATTCCTCTCCTTTACATCTCTCCATCAAGTTCTTTAGTTCAGCCTTCTCCAACCTCGGGCCTCTAGATCAGAGCTTCCCAAACTTTTCATGTTGGCGACACACACCAACAGCGGCGGCGGCGCCTGCGGTGTCGCGCGAAAACCCGGAAGCGCTGATGGGGGGGAACCGGAAGAAGCAGCACCCCTGCCAATCAGCACTGATTGGCGGGTGTGCCGCTTCTCCCGGTTCCCCCCATCAGGGCTTCCAGGTTTTCGCACGACACACCAGGACACCGCAGGCGACACAGTAGTGTGTCACGGTACACACTTTGGAAAGCTATGCTCTAGATGTTGTTGTTTATTCGTTCAGTCGCTTCCGACTCTTTGTGACTTCATGGACCAGCCCACACCAGAGCTTCCTGCCAGCCATCGCCATCCCCAGCTCCCCCGCGGTCAAGATGTACTCTAGATGTACTGGCCTCCAATTCCCAGAACACCTTTCAGCCGACTGGGAATTCTGGGAGCTGAACACTCACACCTTTGGAAAGCAGCAAGCACAAATAGGCAATTTCTGTTAACTTACTGGTTCTTCCTGTTGGAATTAAATGGAAGTATAGTGTGCTTTTTGGTGCTATATTTTTTTGTGCTTTATTTTTTGTGTGCTATATTGGGGGCGTGGTGGCTCAGTGGGTAAGATGCCAGGCTTGTCGATCGGAAGATCGCAGGTTCGGAGGTTCAAATCCCTAGTCCCGCGTGACGGAGTGAGCTCCTGCACTAGCTCCAGCTCTTGCCAACCTAGCAATTCGAAAGCATGCAAATGCAAGTAGATTAATAGGTACCACTTCGGTGGGTAACAGCGTTCCGGGCATGTCATGCGGCCACATGACCGTGGAAGCGTCTTCGGACAACGCTGGCTCTTCGGCTAACAAACAGAGATGAGCATCGGCCCCTAGAGTCAGACACAACTGCACAAATGTGCGGGGAAAACCTTTACCTTTGCTTATAGTGTGCTAGTGGATTGTGGCACATTCTTGTTCCAACATTCTCCCTTCATGTAAGCTGGACTACAATTCCAAGCTTCCCCTGCCAGCATTGCCCCATAGCCTCATTAGATAAGATTATTAGCCATTGTAAAAAGAGGAAGAGCTGGTTTGTGCATCACATTAAGCCATGTTCTCGACCAGTGTTTCTCAACCTTGACCACTTTAAGATGGGTGGACTTCAACTCCCAGAATTCCCCAGCTGGCATGCTGGCTGGGGAATTCTGGGAGTTGAAGTCCACCCATCTTAAAGTGGTCATGGTTGAGAAACACTGTTTTAGCCTAAGTCACCACTGGGTGGTTGACACAAGTTTTCAAACCATAACCATGGTTGTGTGTTTCATTCTTGGGTAATAATCATGATTTATTAATGACTTCTGCATTATTGAGAGGTGACAGCTCTTGCTTTTAAGGCTCCACGCATCTTTGCGAGCATGGCGGTACAAAAATACAGTGGATCACCAGATCTGGCACACGATGGCGGCTGGGTTCACACACGGCACTAAGCCACAAGCAAGCTACAGGCCGTCTGAACGCTTCCCTTGACCGGCAATCGAGAATCTCCATGAGAAAGACTCATTCCTCATTCTCAAGAGAGAAACTGGAGTCCAAATGCCGGTTTTCCCACCGACCTCTGCACCCCAGGTACAAAACAGCCCTTCTGCAAAAACAAAAACCCTTGAAACTGCTGATCCTCTGAACTGAATCATCCCCACCACGGATGCAACAAGGTTACCCAAGGCCTATTTTAAAGGCCTCTGGATCTGGATCAACAAGGTTACCCAAACCCCAGGAAAGCCTCTGGATCACTACTACCTGGTCAGCAGAACTCAGGTGGCCCAACGCTTTAAGCTGAACTCTTTGCAACCACCACCAGAGGCAGAACAACCGGACCGAGTTGGAGAACAAAATCGGCAACAACAAAAATCCAAAGTATTCTCCTCTTGGGGGGAAAACTTTGGGAGACGTTTCCAAGAAAAGCCCCCTATCCCAACCCAGGCCGGGTAACTTCCACCTGGTTTTTTTCCCTCCCTGCCACTCACAAAAATGAGCGCACCCTCTCCTGCCCCTTTGCCAACAGGCCGCCCGCCAGGTGAGACTCTCCTCTTCCTTCCCCTTCCCGACGGCCGGACAGGCGCTCTGCCCGCGCTCAGAGGCACTCCCGGCGCGCCTCTCCGCAGGAACACCTTCCTCTCCTGCAGGGACCCGCGGGGGTCCTGCCCGGACGCCCCCCCGCACACACCCTCTCTTCTCACCTGTCCCGGGCCCCGCGGGGAACGGGTAGGGCGGTGGCGGGATGGCTCCGTAGGTGTGGGGTCCGTAGCCGCCCGCCGGCCCGCAGGGGCTGTACGCCGGCGGCCGGTCCTGCAGCAGCGGCTTGTTGTCCATGGCGAGGGCGCGGCGGCCGGTCCGAGCGGGGGGGAGGCAGGAGGCCGCCTGGCCCGCGCGGGGGGCTCAGGGCCGGGAGGGCTGCTCGGCCCCGACGCGGCTCCTCGCAGGCGGCAGGGGCATGCGGGGAAGCCGGGCGCGCCCCGGAGTCTCCGTGCGAGCGGCGGCGCAGCGCTTTGTGCCTCCGGGCGGCGGCGAGTCAAAGCAGTCACAAGACTGGCGGTCACGTGACTTCTCGGCGCCCTCTTCCTCCTCCCCGCCCCGCCACGCCCTCCCCCCCGCAGCCCCGGCGGAGACTCCTCCCGAGACGCAGGAAAGCCCCTCTTAAAGGAGACGCGCCGCCCGAGCTCGCCCTGCGCGGAGCTTCGCCGCTTCTCTCCGCGCCCTCTTAGAGGCGCCCTCCCTCGCCTCCCCCAGGAAGAACCCTGCCCCGCTCCTTTCCTTTCGCGCGTTCTTGGCTGCCAGGAGGGCGGGTGGGTCCTGGCCCAGAGCTGCTCCCTCGTCGGGTGATGGGACGTCTGCAAGCAACCACCAAGCGCAAAGCGGACCGAGGACTCCCGGGTCAACCCTGACCTACGGAGAATCAATTCCCTTGGAACAATAAACGCAGTTAAAAACATAGAGCACCCCGGGACGGGACAGATTATGGACTCTCGTGTTTTTTTTTAAAGAACTTTATTATTTTTCAAAGCATAGTTAAAATACAAAATAGAGTATAGAAAAGACAGAGTATAGACCTAAAGAAAAAAGAAAAACTGGAAAAGTACAAAGTTAGAAAGAGATAGAAAAGGAAAGTGACTTCCGACTTTCTCCAATACAGATATAAATGCAATTACAAATATAATCCCTTACCATTAGTTAAACCTTAGTAACATTATTTCTATAAATCAGACCTTTTAATCATCAAAACCCAAGATTAAAGCTTCATTTAAAAAGACTTGCAATCTTGAAGGCCTTCTCCGACTAAAAAGGGATTTCAGTGCTGCTGCAGACACCTAGAATTCCTCCGGATGAATCAGCCATCAATAGACACAATACAGGTAGCCCTCGCTAAATAACCATTCGTTTAGTGACGGTTCGGACTTACGACGGTGCTGAAAAAACTGACTTGCAACCACTCCTCACACGACCGTCACAGTGTCCTCCCCCACACACCCCCAAGTCACGTCATCACAATCTGGACACTTCGCAACCGGTTCACATTTATGGCCGTCGCAGCAGCGTCCCGTGTTCACATGATCACCATTTTCAACCTTCCCGGCCAGCTTCTGGCAAGCAAAATCAATGGGGAACCGCGTAATTCGCTTAACAACCACCTGGCTCGCTTAACGGCTGCCACAAAAAGGTGGTAAATCCGGGTCGGTTTCGCTTGATGACCTCTTCACTTAGCAACCGAAATTCCGGTCCCAATTGTGGTCATTAAGCGAGGACTACCTGTAGACACAACTCAGCCATTAATAGATGCGCACTGATGTTGTTGCCTAGCCGGGTCATGAAAGCCAACAGCCAAGCTCAGAGAGCACCAAGGACTCCACAGTTCAACCCTGAGCTACGAAGATTCTCTTCCACCTGACCAAGACGTCCCTTTTCTTTCTATGCAGCGGCACTCCAACAAATTTAGTTGGGGGGGGGCTTGGCATTCTGAAAAGGGATGCAGGACCCCAAAGACCTTTGCTCCAGGAGGGTTACATCTGTCAATATTATTTATTTTACTTTACTTATATATCAAATTTATACGGCCCGCCGTCTCACAAAAAAGTAACTCTGGGCAGCGTACAACAATTAATAAAACAATAAATATATAAAAACAGTCATTATTTAAAAAACGTAAAAAAAAAAACCACACACACAAGGCACAAGAGAGAGTAAATGTCAACCACAGTAACGGGGCCACCTCCAGATCTCAGCGGAATATGTACTGTATTAGAAGTTAAAATGGAGCCATGTAACAATATCCTATGATTGGCCTTTGTGAACCTGCTGAAAGAGGTTCGTCCCTCTTCCAGACCACGCTCTGAGAACAGCTGCTTTATTACATTAATGACTCCCCTTGCTAAGGCCGCCCATCCACCCCAGAAACTCTGCCCGGGGGACAAAATAAAAGAAGGGGGCCTTGTTTACCCTGTGTCTTTTATTGTCAGGAGCAACCCCTCTTTGCATCTCAAACAGCAGCCCCCCCCCTTGCTTCTTTTAAGTCTTTAAGTTTTTCAAACTTGGCGACTTTAAGCTGTGTGGACTTCAACTCCCAGAATTCCCCAGCCAGCCTTGGTCTGAAAAACACTGCTCTAAGGTGACTCTTTCGCAGCCAGAAGAACCAACAGGCTTGCAGTATCTTTAAAGCCCCCCATCACCAAAACTTTGCACTCAGAAATTTATGAGCCAAGGACAATTGGTGGGTTGAGGATCCCCAAGCCTTGATGTGCCCCTTTTACTATTTCTTTCTTTTAAAATAATTAAATAGATACATCTGCCACTTTGGGTCTCCATGGGCTGCAAAGAGAACCAAGGGTGTTGACCCCCTACATGCCATACCCTATTGTAAGCTTCAAGTGTAAATCTTCATAGGGAGTTTTCCGGGCTGTGTGGCCGTGTTCTGGCAGTTTTTGTTCCTAACGTTTCGCCAGTAGCTGTGGCTGGCATCTTCAGAGGACAGGAGCACAGCTAGAAGATTCTCTCTGTGCCCAAGTGGAGGGTGTGTGTTCCTGCTGGTGTTTATAGCTGCTGAGAGGTCATTTGCAAGAGATTGGGAGAGGGTTCTTTGTGGTGATTAGGGGGTGTGGTGCTGTAGTGTGTGGGATTAGCACATCTATTGTGTGAGTTGTTTGTATATTTCTGTGGCTGAGTAGAGTTCGTTGACCTTTTGCAAGCTGTGTTTTTTAGGACTGGCAGCCAGGATTCATCGGATTCCGCCCGTGAAAGCTTTCGACTATACTTCATAGGGAGCTTCCACGTTCAGAAACGCTGGCCTGGTTTCTCAGATGATCTGTCACACACATCCCAATCGCTTTGTCGCTGAATTGGTGCTTCTGTCCCCAATTTGAAAGAGGAAGATTTCGGACAGCAGGCTACAACCTCCAGCTCATCATATGATCTTCTTGAAGAACAGTTGACACCAGCCTTGTGGGCCCAACTTGACATGTGAGTCAACAGTGCAGAGGGCAGCGAAGCTGATGAGCAGGCAGATTTGGGGAATAATTGTTGAAGGAGATGATTGTCTCTCTTCTGGAGAAGATGAGATGAAGGATGGTGGTCTTCAGGCAGAACAGACTGATTCTCTGTTGCTCCATGGGGCAGGATTACAACTCAGTTGCCGGCAGAGTTTAGACCAGTGTTTCCCAACCTCGGCAACTTTAAGGCGTGTGGACTTCAACTCCCAGAATTCCCATGCTGGCTAAGGAATTCTGGGAGTTGAAGTCCACATGCCTGAAAGTTGCCGAGGTTGAGAAACACTGGTTCAGACAGTGGTGACATTTTGGCTTGTTTGGGTTTGACTTAATGTTTAGGTTTTGTTGAGTTGTACAGTATAAACTCTTTGACTTAGCCTGTTGTGTGAACAGATCCAAAAGAGCTAAATTTCAGATCCAGGTTTCAGATCCAGGCTGCCAAAATACAGAAATACAGCTGATCCCAAGAAGGCAGTAACAAGTCCGTAGTTTTTGTGCCTCAGCTGCCATTAGTGGTTCCCCGCATTTTTGCTACCCATATTTACTAACCCTAAATGGACCATCTCAGTACAAAGCCGATACTGTCACTCGGTCATTCCCCAGCTGCAACCCTCCAATTTTTGCTTAATAGCTTAGCATCTAACTAGTCTTAGAAGCAGGAGGGCCCACCCCCCATTTGAAGAGAATGTGGCTTTTCTAGAAATGGGGGTGGAGTAAATATGCTCCCTGCAAACCTTGGTGCGTTGGATCGGCTGTTATTCTTTTTTGCTATTAATGGATTCTGCTGTTAATTTGAATCCTACTCGGGCCTGTCTATAGGTCTTCAGAAATGGAACGGCGTGCAAACCAATCCGTAAATAGCTCCCATGTCTTCAACCCAGCTTAGCAGGGAGTATGAGCCTAGTTCCTGCGATGTGTAAACCATGGCCTGTGGTTTAGCACGTCGGGTGAACCCAGCCAGTTGTAACTTATGGAACAGACCACCCTTGAGCAAACCAGGGCTTGGCTTGTTGTTGTTTTTTGTTGTTCAGTCATTTAGTCGTGTCCGACTCTTCGTGACCTCATGGACCATAGCACGCCAGGCCTTCCTGTCCTCCACTGTCTCCCGGAGTTTACTCAAATTCATGTTCGTTACATCGGTGATGCTACCTAACCATCTCATCCTCTGCCGTCCCCTTCTCCTTTTGCCTTCAGTCTTTCCCACCATCAGGGTCTTTTCCAGTGAGTCCTCTCTTCGCATTAGGTGGCCAAAGTATTTGAGCTTCAGCTTCAGCATCTGTCCTTCCAATGAGCAGTCAGGGTTGATTTCCTTTAGGATTGACTGGTTTGACCTCCTTGCAGTCCAAGGGACTCTCAAGAGTCTTCTCCAGTACCACAGTTCGAAAGCATCAATTCTTCGGTGCTCAGCCTTCCTTATGGTCCAACTCTCACAGCCATACATTACCACTGGGAAAAACATAGCTTTAATTATACGGACCTTTGTCAGCAAGGTGATGTCTCTGCTTTTTAATATGCTGTCCAGGTTTGCCATAGCTTTCCTCCCAAGGAGCAAGCATCTTAATTTCATGGCTGCAGTCACCGTCTGCGGTGATCTTGGAGCCCAAGAAAATAAAATCTGTCACTGCTTCCATTTCTTCCCCTTCTATTTGCCAGGAAGTGATGGGACCAGATGCCATGATCTGAACCCAGTTTGTGTGTTTATGCCAGAGGCAAACCGAGGGGGAATGCTATTTCTTAGGCCGGATGCCTGTCTCCTCCCGTTTGGAAAAAAAAATCCCAAATTCCAGAAGAAACTGCCCTGGAACCTCCTTTCCCACGACCCTCAAACGCGCATCTGCCCCGGATCTTCCGCGTGGTGAGACGTCACAGCCAAGCGAACAGCCGGTATCCGCCTGCAAAGAAGGAGGCGGGGAGAACAGAACGCCATGTAACCATCTGATTCCCGGGACAGCCAATCGGAGCCAAGGCCTGCGCGCTCCCAGCCAATAAGGGGGCGCCTCCTCCCGGTCTCTAGTTCCTTATGTTGCGGCTGGCGCTCGCAGGCATAGCTGCGTGTTTCTCCGGCCAACGTAGCAGCGCCGGACGTGGAAGAGGAGGAGGAGAAGGAAGCTGGGGGATCAGGTAGAAGAAATGGTGGGGCTCTTGGAAGAGAAGGAGGGAGCACGTGCATCCATCCATTCCTCTCTGGACCAAATGTATAGGTCAGGGTCTCCCTTGGGCCCCTCCCGGGCCGCTTTGCAATTGTTAGCATTCGGCCCTTTCCAAGATGCACGGGAGCCGCTTCAGCGGAGGCTGCGTCGGTCTCTGAGGACGTGCGAAATGCCTGGGGCAGGTGCTAACCCTCTCTTGGCACCCGGTGCTGGTTTTTTCCTCCCTTCCCGCTTAATCTCCCCCCCGCCCCTTCTCTGATAATAGCCTCCACAGAGATGGGCAGCCGTAGAAATCGTTGCAACAAGTAAATAAAAATAATGGCCCCCCTCCCCTGGAGCCATTATGGAACCCCTGGGGCGTGGTGGCTCAGCGGGTAAGACACCAGGCTTGTCGATCGGAAGATCGCAAGTTCAGCGGTTCGAATCCCTAGCCCTGCGTGCGGAGTGAGCTCCCGCACTAGCTCCAGCTCTTGCCAACCTAGCAATTCGAAAGCATGCAAATGCAAGTAGATGAATAGGTACCACTTCGGTGGGAAGGTAACAGTGTTCCACATGCGTCATGCCGGCCACATGACCGCGGAAGCGTCTTCGGACAACGCTGGCTCTTCGGCTAACAAACGGAGATGAGCACCGGCCCCTAGAGTCGGACACGACTGCACAAATGTGCGGGGGGAACCTTTACCTTTACCTTTACCCCTGGAGCCTTCCCTCCCCACACCGTCTCAACCCCTGGGAACCAGGTGGAACCCCAGAACTATTGAGAATGCCTGCCCTTCGTTGGAAAGGAGCGAGCGCCGTCTCTGGCAGTATTATCCTAGCTTGGTTTACTCTGGAGCAAGTCCAGTTGGATTTGTGGGAGGAGGGGGGGGGGGAGAGGGTGGTGGAGCTTGCTTTCCTGTAAATGCGATTAAAAAATCCAATCTGGGCGTGCCAGCCGGATCTCCTTGACAGAGAGGTGGTTGCAAAGGCAATAAAGAAGTCAGTAGGGTTTTTTTTTTTTTTGGACAGATAATGGATTAGCATTATTCAAGAAACTGAGTTGTGGAGGGTTTCAGCTGCGTTCAGTTCTCTGGTCCCATTCTGGCTGGCTTGGTGGAGGGTCCTTGTTTTGTGGAGTTCTTGGTGCTCTCTGAGCTTGGTTGTTTGCTTGCAGACGTTTCATGACCCGACTAGGGAGCATCATCAGTGCGAGGGAGTGTGAGGTTTGCTGCCTGTTTATACACAGCAGCTTGCCCAGCCAGTGTTGGTGGGGGTGTGGTTTTCTCCTTGGTAGTTCCTCGATTAGGGTATTGCTTGTCTGCTTGATTGTTTGTCTGATATGGTAGTTCCTTGATTAGGGTATTGTTTACTGCTTGATTGTTCATCTGGTGTTAATCCTGGTGTTAATATTTGCTTATCTGGGTGTTGATTGCTGGCAATACCAGGATTAACACCAGACAAACAATCAAGCAGAAAAGGATACCCTAATCAAGGAACTACCATATCAGACAAACAATCAAGCAAGCAGACAAGCAATACCCTAATCAAGGAACTACCAAGGAGAAAAACCACACCCCCACCAACACTGGCAGGGCAAGCCACTGTATATCAAGAGGGAGCAAACCCCACACTCCCTCGCACTGATGATGTTACCTAGTCGGGTGACGAAACGTCTGCAAGCAAACAACCAAGCTCAGAGAGCGCCAAGGACTCCACAGTTCAACCCTGAGCTACAGATACTCTCTTCTATTAGGTCCTCCTTTCCCTAATCGGTGCCCCTCCGTTTTTATTAGCTCGACCCCCTTCGATTTGACCCATGTCCATGTGTTTCGTGACTCGGCCCCAGCTAGAAACAGTGGCTCCGAGCTCTCGCCTTTCCTAATTGCGGCTGCCGCCTCGGGCCTTGTTCCGACTCCAGAAAGTCAAACTGCCTTTGGGGGAAACCGGATCAGACCTTGTAAACCCCTGACCCGCCTCTGCCCCTTTGTATTTTCCAGCCATGAGCGCCTCTCATTCGCTCCTGTGGGCAGTGGACGTTTTGGGGAGAGTGTACACCTTGACCACTACCGGCCATTACTGGGAGCTCTGCAAGGACGGCGAACTGGAATTTAAGCGGGTTTCGGCCGTCAAGCAGTGCTGTTGGGGGCTTGCTTGCGACCATCGAGTGTACGTTTACGTGCACGCCAGTGACGTCCCCATCCGATTCCAAGAGGAAACCTATGAGAATCAGGTACGTAGAGCGTAGACTCACGGAAGGGGTTGCCGAACCCAAGCCAAGTCCAAGCCTGGCGTAATCCGTGAGCTCAGCCTTAGTTTAGGTGGTACAAACCCAGGAAATGGAGTTGCTTGAGCAAAACATGCATAATAACTCATGGATACGTGTGAGGTGTAAAAAAACACCCCATTCTTTGCTTCAGCAATTCTCTGTAAATCAATATGCAGAAAAAATAATTCATTCCTACATCTTCAACCATTTTCAGCCACCCAGGCCTGCTTTGTAACTTAGGAACTGTTACCAGTCGGTGCTTCTGGAGTGTTAGTCACTGTAAAAGGGTCAAACTTCAGACCAGGCACGCCCATAAATCTCTAGAAATTCAACCCGGCATTCAGGAATGACAGGTAGTCCTCACTTAACAACCATTCATTTAGTGATGGTTCGGACTTATGACAGTGCTGAAAAAAAATGACTTACGACTGGTTCTCGCACTTAAGACCATCGCAGCGTCCCCACAGTCATGTGATCACAATTTGGGCGCTTGGCAACCGGTTTGCATTTATGACCGTCGCAGCGTCCCGTGGTCACGGGATCGTTGTTTTCAACCTTCCTGGCTGGCTTCTGGCAAGCAAAATCAAGGGGAACTGCATGATTTGCTTAACAACCATGTGGTTCGCTTAACGCCTGCGGTGATTCACTTAACAACCGCCGCAAAAAGGTTGGAACATCGGGTCGGATTTGCTTAATGACTGCTTCGCTTAGCAAGCGAAATTCTGGTCCCAATTGTGGTCGTTAAGTGATGACTACCTGTAGAGAAAAGCAGAACCTTCATAGACTTGACCCAGCTAAACAAGTTGCTGTATCGCAGACAAAAATGAAGGTTCAAACTCCCCGGATCCTGCCGTAGAATGTGGAAATTGAGTGTTCTGTATATATCAGCCCCAGGGCTGAATCAGCTTCCTCCTACCTTCTGTAGTCGATGGACATTCTTTTCCCACCCTTCAGATTGGGAGGGCCCTGCCCCATGTTTCTACAACCATTCAGCTGACCTCTTCAGCTGGTTCCCCCCTGGCCACCTTCAGCTTACGAAAAAAGCTCTCTCTTCCTAAAGGATGTGGTTAAGCAGCATCTGGAGGAGTTGAAGAGGACTTGAGTTGGAATTTGAATTGCGTTTGAAGAAAGTTGAGGGAGAACATCTCAATTCTGGAGGCGTCCAAGGTTGTGTTCAAAAAAATAACAACCAGGGGAAAGAGGAGGAGGAGGCTGAAAACTGTGGTTAATCAGTCAAGGTTGAGTAGGTTTGTCTGGCCTCCCTTCCAATTCTTAACCAGGCCCAACACTCCTTAGCTTCCAAGACCAAGAGAGGTAGTAACTGTCACCTGTCAAGAAGAATCATTGGTAGAGGTCTGCAAAAAAAAGCTGGAATGGTCCACTTTGAGCTCCAAACCCTTCCTGGAGAGGTCCGCTTCATTGTGGGAAGAGAGCCGGTCGAGCCAACACTGGAAAGAACATCTCGGAGCTGGGATGTTTTGAGCGTGAACTGTCTTGCACACCTCGTTTAGTCACGCCCATTCTAACTTGGCCAAGAGCGTTGTGGTTTAATCAACTCGTTTCTTCAACGTTACAGTCCTAATGGTGTCTGGCTACCACGTGGCAGCCTTCCCAGCCTGCACTGTTGGGATGGCATAGCCCATAACCCCCAGCCTGGGAATCGCAGCCCGAGTATGTCCAGGGTGGGGGAAAGGCTGATGTCGGTGGGGAGGTTTGACGGTCTCCTTTCTTGCCCCCAGCGCTGGAACCCGGTGGTCGGTTTTTGCACCAGCCTGCTGCCCAGCGACCGCTGGCAATGGAGTGACGTGGGTGGGCTGAAGCATCAGCAGCTGGAAAGCTTTGCGCTGCCGTCCCCTCACTGGCAGTGGGAATCTGACTGGTACGTGGATGAAAATTTTGGAGGGGAACCCACAGAGAAAGGGGTAGGTGAACACTATGGGGTCTGCCTTCTCGGGGGAAAGCAGTAACCACCACAAATGATCAATGGGAGGGCGGAGAAAGCTAGATCCGGGTCTGAATGCCTTTGTAGAAAGCAGCTTGCTTACGTTGAACACGCGGATGGGTGTTCTTGGGGTGCCCAAGCATCAGCTGCTGGGAAAATGTAATGTTCTCTTCCTATCCCAGTCACTATAATGATTTGCCAAGAAAATGCCATTTCTTCTTTTCACGCCCATGATACTGTGGGTTGCTGGGAGAATGCAATTCCCCTTCCCTATCCCTGTAGCAGTAATGAAGTGCTGGGAAAACGCTATTTTTCTGTTCTCGTCCCACTGATAAGGTGTATTGCTGGGGAAATGCAATTCCCTTTTCCTTTCCTGGTAGTAATAATGATGCTATTTTTCTGTTCTCGTCCCACTGATCATGTGAATGGCTGGGGAAATGCAATTCCCCTTTCCTTTATTAATAATGAATTGCTGGGGAAATGCTATTTTTCTGTTCTTGTCCCACTGATCATGTGAATGGCTGGGAAAATGCAATTCCCCTTTCCTTTATTAATAATGAATTGCTGGGAAAATGTTATTTTTCTGTTCTCCCACTGATCATGTGAATGGCTGGGGAAATGCAATTCCCCTTTCCTTTATTAATAATGAATTGCTGGGGAAATGCTATTTTTCTGTTCTTGTCCCACTGATCATGTGAATGGCTGGGAAAATGCAATTCCCCTTTCCTTTATTAATAATGAATTGCTGGGAAAATGTTATTTTTCTGTTCTCCCACTGATCATGTGAATGGCTGGGAAAATGCAATTCCCCTTTCCTTTATTAATAATGAATTGCTGGGGAAATGCTATTTTTCTGTTCTTGTCCCACTGATCATGTGAATGGCTGGGGAAATGCAATTCCCCTTTCCTTTATTAATAATGAATTGCTGGGGAAATGCAATTTTCTCCTCCCCGTGGTAATAATCCACATTGCAGCCTTCCTCATTCAAGTGCCCGCCTGATGGATTCCAACCCCCCATCATCCCCAGGCAGTACTGAAATGCTGCACATCAGAAAGGCACTCGGGTTAGAAAGGCCAGGCTGTTGGCTGTCGTGTCAATATATGGTTGCCTACAGCAGTGACATGGCAATCTCTTCAAATATGCACACAGCGTTTCAAGAAAATTACAATTACCAATTTGGACCACTGTCTTGTGGTCTCTTCGCGAGGAGCAACTGTCTGGAGCACTTGTGGGTGATCTCAAGTCGTCTCCTTGGCCGGAGAGGAATTACGAAGAGCCGGTCTACTCGCCGGCTCTTCCTTCTGTCATCGGCTCCGCTTTTCATGGAGCCGTCTTTAGTCTGCCATTTCTTCCTCAGAAGTCCAGCTGTGTACCACGGTTTCTTAGCTTTCGGGAGCAGAAACAAAAGTGGACTCAGGTTCAGTTTTTCAAATCCTTGGGGGAAGGAGGAAAAAAAAATCCTTACTGGATGCGACGCTGCAGATGATATGATAGATTTAAAACCCCCTGGCAGATCTCCATAGTACAGTGAATCTCAACCTCAACAACTTTAAGATGGGTGGACTTCAACTCCCAGAATTCCCCAGCCAGCAATGGGAGATGTGTGGAATTCTGGGAGTTGAAGTCCACCCACCTTAAAGTTGCTGACGTTGAGAAACACTGCCGTAGTAGGGATTCTGAATTGGTCATCCCTCTTTCCAACCCAACCCTAAAATGATTTTGCTAAAGTTAATAAAACGTGAGGTTAACTAAGACTAGATTTTTGTGCAGAAAGACTGTGAGCTCTATTGTAGTCTTGAGATCAAATTCTTGGTCTCCAAATCTTTTAATTTCCAGACAGTCTTTTGCAGAAATCTCCATGTGAAAGATCTCTGGCATTTAGGTCAATCCTTCAGTTCTTGGCATGAGACCTCTAAGCTTTGTTCCCCAAACACGCTCAGCCGTAATTGTTGACTTCAGTCTAGTGCAGCCTTTCTCAACCTTTGACCCTGGAGGAACCCTTGAAATATTTTTCAGGCCTCGGGGAACCCCTGCACGTTCCGGCTCAAAGATAGGCCAGAACTTACAAAATTGTTATATTCATTTCATGGGTAGGCCTGTCTATATGTATTAACATTGTTTTTAAACTAAAAATAAAGAATGAAACTTACCTCTTTAATGTGAAGTTGCCGAATTTGAAATAATTTTTTTTAATAAATTGTGATCTCCCAGGGAACCCCTAGTGACCTTTTGCGGAACCCTAGGGTGCCACGGAACCCTGGTGGAGAAACCCTGGTCTAGCGTGTTGTATGAATCCAACTATGAATTATGGCTGATTTGGGAAACCACTGCTAAGTAAACAGTGGCTGAGTGCAGTACATCCAGCTGATCCTAATGAAATTAGCAATAAGAGGGAGAGTTTCCAGTTCTCCAGAAAGAATGAGAGGCTTTGATTTTCTTTTTGAGTTAGCGAAGAGATTGCAAGTGAGGTGTAGCGACATCACAAGAGCGTCAATGGTGACTGACTGTACCTTAAGTTCTTTGAAGCCTCGTTCCTGGTGGGCTCATCATGTTCTACCTCGATCCCTTTCTTCTTCTTTTGAAGGGATGGACCTACGCCATAGATTTCCCAGCTAAGTACACCAAGGACAAGAAGTGGAATTCTTGTGTCAGACGAAGAAGGTGGATTCGGTACAGGAGGTACAAAGCACGGGACACGTGGGCAAAGGTGTGCACTGTTTTCTCTCTCTCTCTCTTTCTTCCTCTTTGCTTAAAACTTCTAGTATGTCCAGAGGTGGTTGGGCGTGGCCAAGGACTTTTACCTTGCCCAAGTAGCTGCAGTTTCTTGGGTCTCAGGTTTGGAGGCAGCAGGGCACAAGGCAGGCACTAGGACCTGCGCGGAATCCTGGCAGGGCAGGTTTGGAGGCAGCCAGGCACAAGGCAGGCACTAGGACCTGCGCAGAATCACAGCAGGTTTGGAGGCAGCCAGGCACAAGGCAGGCACTAGGACCTGCGCGGAATCCTGGCAGGGCAGGTTTGGAGGCAGCCAGGCACAAGGCAGGCACTAGGACCTGCGCAGAATCACAGCAGGTTTGGAGGCAGCCAGGCACAAGGCAGGCACTAGGACCTGTGCGGAATCCTGGCAGGGCAGGTTTGGAGGCAGCCAGGCACAAGGCAGGCACTAGGACCTGCGTGGAATCCTGGCAGGGCTCGGAGGCAGCAGCAGTCGCGACACACCCAGACACTGCAGCCGACACACTAATGTGTCCCGACACACAGTTTGGAAAGCGCTGTTTTAGACGGTGCTGGGGGGATCCCAGGGTAGAGAATGCTCCATGTGGAGTTCGGCAAGGAAGGGGTGTTCCTTCGGCCCTCAGAAGTAACCATCAGTAACTCCAAGTTTTTCTCCTTTCCTTTTTTTGAGGTAGATTCCATCCCATCAAGATCCGAAGCAGTTGCCAGATCCTTTTAATGACATCTCCGTGGGAGGCTGGGAAATTACCGATGACCCCCTGGGGCGACTGTCGGTCTGGGCGGTGTCTCTGCAAGGCAAAGTAAGGCCGCCTTGTCATCAGCTCTTCTTCTTCACCTCTTGTCACTTTGGCACAGAGCCAAAGGGGGGCCGGTCCATCAGCTGATCAGCTTAGGCCAAAGCCCCCCAACCTGGTTGGACCGAGTTGGAATACAACTCCCATGATTCCCAGCACGTGTGGCAGTCATGGGAGATGTAGTTCGGTTTATTTGGAGAATGCCAGATGAAGGCTGCCCTGCCCACTTCACAGATCCTGCCCGCTTTGGGTTCTATCGTTGCCTGTTCTTGAAAAGCAGACTTCAGTGAAGGGGGGAGATGTTTGCGTTAGAATCAGAGTAATGATCGGAGTTCCTTCAGAGTTGGGCCAAGGTCTTGTCATTCCTGGCCATGTTACACTAATAGGATTAGGTGGCAGCATTTCGGTAGATCTTGAAAACCTTAGAGGGATCCAACCTGGCTAGTAGCTTCATGGGAGATGGCCAGGAAACCCCAGGTCTATAGCCGTGTTTCTCAACCTTAGCAACTTTAAGATGTGTGGACTTCAACTCCCAGAATTCCCCCAGCCAGCCAACACTGGTCTGTAGACTAAACTGGGAAGTTAAAAGAGCTGTAGGAATAGGACAACAACAGCACTGACAAAGCATGTCCTTGTTACCAAGAAAAATCCACCAAAGTGTCCATGAAGTCACCAGAAACTTGACTTTTTCAACAGTTTGCTCCACTGTATACAGGTAGTCCTCGACTTATGACTATTGGTTAATGACGGCCTCAGAATGGGTGTCCGTTTAACGATGGCCTGTAAAGCACTTCCAAGTGTCACAAAATGTTGCGCCACCACCCTGCGGTCACATGATCCCATTTTGGGCACTTGGCAACTGGCTCACATTTACGACTGGTTGCAGCATCCTGCAGTCACGTGATTGCGTTTTGCGATGTTTTTTACGACCGCAACGACTTGAAACGGAAATTCTGGTCCTGATTAGGGTCGTAAGTCGAGGACTACCTGTACTCATCTCCTAACATCTCCTGATCAGAGCTGGCCAGGCTACCATGCCCTTCTCCAACTTCTCATTCCATTTTCCTTCATTCATATTCTTTTTTCCAACATTCCCCACTGATTGAAAATGTTCTGTCTTCGTGGAACGGTTCCCCCGGGCCCACCAAGATTTATTTTCGGCTTTCAAGCTTACTGTGTTGCTTGGCTAGCAAGCAGTCTGAATCTCCCTCTTGGCTCTTCTGCACCGCTTCCCAAGTTTGCTTTTAGAGGAAAGGATGACTGGCTGATACCATCAACATCCCTCAATGTTGGGATTTGAGGACAATGATATCAAAGAAGGCTACGAGACTTTCATCCCTGATGCAAGAGAAGAAGACCCAAATCCTGGCTCGGCGTGCCCACAGATGTTTCCTTCTTTCTGAGCAACGGCCTTTTCTTCCTAGATTTGGTATCGGAAAGATGTCAATCATCACAATCCTGAAGGATCTTCCTGGACCTTAATACCTGCCCCAGGTGAAGCAATACAGATCAGCTGTGGAGCATACGATCTCCTCTGGGCCACCTGTTGGGAAGGACAGGCCATAGTGAGAGAAGGAATCGACCGAAACATCCCACAGGGTAGGTCCGCTTGTGGCCCAAGGAGGTGGTTTCTCTGCTGTGGAGCTGTGTCACCCTTCTACTGTTTCTGTCTCCTCTCCTTGGGCAGGAACGTCTTGGACAATTGTGGATCCGCCAGTTGCAGAGAATGGGATTTTGCACGTGTCTGTTGGGGTGAATGTGGTCTGGGCAGTCACGAAAGACAGAAAAGTAAGCGGCTGTGGAGCTGTAGATGCTGACTAAGTTGCTAGTCCTGTTGACTGTAGAGAGGATTTGAAAAGAATGATTGACGGGCACTCAGCTACGAGTTCTCACCTGAATAAAGGTGATAATTCTGTGGTTTGCCCCAAGCAACCTGGGCTATGACTATTGCCGTTGCTCATAACACGCTCCAATGTCAGGATTTTAAGGGGCTTTTTTGGGGTGGGGGGAGAGAGACCCCAAACTTCCATCCCTGATACGCGGGTTTTTTCTGAGCTAGGTCTGGTTCAGGCGAGGCGTGAACTCTCACAACCCTTGCGGCACCAGCTGGATCGAGATGATTGGTGAAATGCAGATGGTGGATGTGGGCTTAAATGATCAGGTGAGACTTTTAGGAAAACTGGGTTGAGGCCGTTGGGTGGAGGAGAGGAAAGAACAGTGGGGATTAGAGTCACGTGTTGCTCTAAGTCACGGTTTAGTCTTGGTTTGCTGAATAAACAACCATTGGCAGATTTCACAGGACATTTTAGCCATAAACCAGAATAGCTGGGTACATATAAATACGAAACCCAAATCAAACAAAGCAAATGATGGCTTAGCACAGGGTACAAAACGTTTTTCTGAGTTGAGGGCTATTTTCAGTCACCGAGCTTCCTGCCAAGGCCCACATTCCAAAAAATTGAGGGGCTGGGGGAGTGGTAGGATGCTGGAGATGAAGCAAACCCACCCTTAATACAGTTCAAGAAAAGATTCAAAACATTTACAGGTAGTCCTCGCTTAACCACCATTCATTTAACGATGGTTCAAAGATACGACAGGGCTAAAAAGTTACAACCCGTCCTCGAAGTTAGGACCATCACACCACCCCCGCGGTCACATGATCGCGATTTGGGTGCTTGGCAACCAGCTTGCATTTACGACTGGTTGCAGCATCCTGCAGTCCTGTGATCACGATTTGCGACCTTCCTAGCCAGCTTCCAACAAGCCAAATCAATAGGGAACCATTGATTCCCTTAACAACCGCTGTGATTTGCTTAATGACCGTGGTGATTCGTTTAACAACTGCAGTAGAAATGGTCGTAAAATCAGGTCCAGTCACATGATGCCTCATTTAATGGCCGCGTCACTTAGCGACTGAAATTCCAGTCCCAATTGCAGTCATTAAGCGAGGATGACCTGTAGTTCCTCGAGTGGTTCAGTGTTCTAGTATTTTACTTACGAGTCCTATTTTTTTAGTTTTTTATATTTCTTTTAGTTAACACTGCTTTAATTGCAGAGATTGTTTTTAGACCATTTTCATCCACCACCCTGGGGGAGTAATGGGAGATACATTTTCCAAAGAAGTCACTGAAAACTCAAACTCATGTCATTTCATTTGCACATAGTTAAGCTAAGGATTAGTGTAATTACCACTGTCTAGTCATATATGCTTCCCACCGACGTCCTCCAGGAGGCAAAAAGGATGGACAATGTCACGATTGGACATCTCAGTTCCTTCTAGTGGGCAGCTGTGATTCTTCCCTTCGGCTCTTTCCATCTCTTCTGATGTAGGTTTGGGGGGTCAGCTGTGAGGACCGAGCGATTTACTTCCGTCAAGGCATCACGCCAAGCGAGCTGAGCGGGAAGATGTGGAAAGCGATTGTCTGCAACCGGGAGAGCGACCGATCTCAAACCGGCAGTTCCACCAGCCTTCTTAGGTAACTTCCCCGAAGCAGACTACAGAACAGGGCGGGAAGAAGTGCCAATCTGGTGGACTCTCTCGCAAAACCATAGAGAGATCAGCGTAGAGGTACCAGAGAGGCACTTTTGGGGAACCCCATTCCCCTCTTCGTTCCCATTTATCCAAATCAATGATGTTTGCCTTTTCATTGCAATTTACAGCTTCACAATTTTACTGTGTGATCTATTCTGTGTTGTTTGCTATTCCTGGTATTCTGCATAGAGTTTAATAGGGATTTTTGGGATCAAAAGTATTCTTTTATTCACTTCCGGATATGGAAAAACTAAAACTTCATTACACTTGTAATTTACCTGGTTCTATTTCTAATTTTTTCTGATTGTTTTTTCTTGTTTTGTGTGTGTGTGTGTGTGTGTGTGTAAATAACCTTTGGAGTGTTGGGGAAGCCTTCTACCAGCCAGTCCTACAGAAAATGTTAACCTGGAGAATTCCCCCCCTTTTTTTTTTGACCCAACAAACTCACTAGTCTCAAGGATCTAAATCTTTTTTCATATTATAAAACAGTTTAATGCATTTTGCAACCTTTTACCAATGTCATACTTAGCATTAATTGCACAACTTAAGCAACCTTATGTTCATTAACATCTTAGAAGTCATATTTAACATGGACATAAACTGTTTGGGACATCTTGAAAGGTTTAATTTATCGAATTAATCACAGTGCTAATGGTTTCCAGTTTCCGTTGTGGAAATACCACTGTACTCAGTTGTTATATATATGCAAAGCTGGCTGGGGAACTCTGGGAGTTGAAGTCCACACATCTGAAAGTGGCCGAGGTTGGGAAACACTGATTCAGACTAAGATCTTCTTTTCCCTCCTGCATCTCCAGCGCTGGCTGCTTCTTTACGGATGACATCAAAGAACAAAGCCATTCCACCTTTCAGAGTGATGGAGATTCCCAAGGGGAGCCAGAATCCGTTCTAAATGATGCCCGTCCCCCTGGGACCGTATCTGATGCTAATAACGGTCCCCATCTGGTCCCGGAGCTGGATACGGACCCGTTAGCCACAGTTCTTGACGAAGCCGCTGCCGGGTCAGACGGAGGCCTTCAGGGTGCCCCAGAAAAACCTCTCTCCGATCTGGACTCCCTTCCGTCCAAGCCTCAGTGGACTAACATCGACCTGAAGGAAGCCAGCAGGCCTTCCAAAGCCTCTGCCGGCGTGTTTGCGGAGACATCCAGCTTGTCTTCCTTCTTACCAGCGGCTATCGAGGACCACCTTGTGACCGATGAGCATCCGCTGTGGACTTGGGTCTCCAGCAGGGGCTGCCTTGTAGATTCACAGAGCACCCTAAAATGGTTCACAGCTCAGTCAGGTGCGTGGTATCTCTGTAGCTTTTGATTTTTTAAAAATATTCTTTATTTTAATGTCATTTTCCTTTAAAGGATATTTGATTTTGCCTTTTTATCTGTGTGCGTGTGTTTTTGTTCCCTCTGTTTCTTTACATAATTTGGAGAATTGAAATCCCAACTACAGGTAGTCCTCGACTTACGACCACAATTGGGACCAGAACTTCCATCATTAAGTCGCTAAGTGAGTCATGTCCGATTTTACAACCTTTTTTGCCACAGTTAAGCGAATCGCTGTGGTCATTAAGTGAATCACGTGGTCGTTAAGTGAATCAGGCTCCCCCCATTGACTTTGCTTGTCTGAAGCCGGCTGGGAAGGTCACAAATGGCAATCACGTGACCCTGGGATGCTGCAACCATCAAAAATACATGCTGGTTGCCAAGCGCCTGAATTTCGATCACATGACCGCAGGGACACTGCGACGGCCCTAAGTGCAAGGACTGGTTGCAAGTCGCTTTTTCAGCGCCGTCGTAACTTTGAACCGTCGCTAAACGAATGGTCGTAAGTCGAGGATTACCTGTAGTCATTCACAGTTGGGAAGGTAACCTCCTCCCAAGGCCATTTGCCAGAATTAAAAGAAATGCACTAAGAGAGAGGCAAGAGGCTGTATCAAGCTCTTGATTTGCAGATGGCGGCAGTGCAAAATCCAAATCTCAGCTCGCGAAAGCGAATCAGTGAATCAGTTTAGGGCTGCCGCTGAGGTCTTGTTCAACTGTCAGCGTTTCCCTCGGAGGGGTGTTCCAGAGATATGGTGCCACCACTGGAAAGGCTGTGTCCCGTACCCGTCACGTTTGCAGCCTTCCTACTCACTTGGAATCAGGCTGAGATAAAGGTTAATGTTTGGGCAAGTTCACACCTGTCTCTTGTCCCTCGATGCCTTACAGACGTGTGCATTTCCTGGGAATCCGTTAAGCAGAAAAGTGGATAGGGATTCCGTATAAATTCAGCAAAGGGATTTGCCCATGGAACATCAGGAACTGCGTTGGCTGCCCGTCAGTTTCCAGGTGCAAATTCAAGGTGCTGGTTATTGCCTTGAAAGCTTGTCTTGGCTCAGACCCTGGTATTCTCCAAGACCACCTGCTGGTCTTGGAAGATCTGGGAGAAGAACCCTGCTGAGGTCCCGTCACCCAAGGAGCTCCATCCGCAGGGACCCCGTAGCAGGGCCTTCTCAGTGGTGGCGCCCCTCCTGTGGAATAACTTGCTTCCGTATATACAGATTGCCACTTCAGTGAAAACCTGGCTCTGGGAGAGAACGTTTGGGGGATGTTGTTGAGTTGCACCGTGTTATGGTTTATATCAGCTTTCCAAACTGTGTGTCGGGACACATTAGTGTGTCGGCTGCAGTGTCTGGGTGTGTCGCGGCTGCTGCTGCCTCCGAGCCCTGCCAGGATTCCACGCAGGTCCTAGTGCCTGCCTTGTGCCTGGCTGCCTCCAAACCTGCTGTGATTCCGCGCAGGTCCTAGTGCCTGCCTTGTGCCTGGCTGCCTCCAAGCCTGCCCTGCCAGGATTCCGCGCAGGTCCTAGTGCCTGCCTTGTGCCTTGCTGCCTCCAAACCTGCTGTGATTCTGCCCAGGTCCTAGTGCCTGCCTTGTGCCCGGCTGCCTCCAAACCTGCTGTGATTCCACGCAGGTCCTAGTGCCTGCCTTGTGCCTGGCTGCCTCCAAACCTGCTGTGATTCCACGCAGGTCCTAGTGCCTGCCTTGTGCCTGGCTGCCTCCAAGCCTGCTGTGATTCCGCACAGGTCCTAGTGCCTGCCTTGTGCTTTGCTGCCTCCAAACCTGCCCTGCCAGGATTCCGCGCAGGTCCTAGTGCCTGCCTTGTACCCTGCTGTAAGAGTGTGTCGTGAAATGATGCCCTGCTGTAAGAGTGTGTCGCAAGATGATGCATGTCTAAAAAGTGTGTCACCCACATGAAAAGTTTGGAAAGCTCTGGTTTATATGGTTTGGTTTTTTTGCTTGCTTTTAATTCTTATTGCCATCTGCTCCTCAGAGTCATTTGGAGTGGAGCAGCATAGAAATATCCACAATTTTAAAAAAAGTGTTTTTAAGTGAAGAATCGTGGAAAATGCTTGATCGTGAGTTCTGTCTCCCCCCCCCCTTCCTGTTACAGCTTTAAGCTCCTGCGCACAATCCTTGGCTCTTTCCATCAGCCCAACTCAGACCGCCCTGTGGAGGAAGCAAATCTTTCGCCAGCTTTCCGAAAGGACCCACCGGGAGTTGGACAACTTCAGACATTACGAACAGGCTGTTGAGCAAGTAAAGAGGGGGAGGGTTATTTGGGGCAGGGCTTTGTTGTGGTTCCACTGCCAAAAATATGGAACCAAAAAGTCTTCCGAGGAGTGCACGGCAGATGAGCAGCACTGGTTCCCTTTTCTCATAATTCTGTCTTTGTTCTTTAAAATGGTGTCTCCTCTGATATATAATTCATCCAAGAAGCGAGCTAGATTGAATGGTGTTTGTGAGTTCCACCTTCTTCCACCAGTATCTTGTGATGGGAGGTTGCACAACTTAAATGTGTACTGAGTGGAATAATGCTATCTTTTTGTTTCCCACCGGTCAGCTTCATTGGATGTCCTTGGGCTCTAATGTTATGAAGAGGGGGAAAAAACACCTTTAATTCCTCAGTAGCACCCATGGAAGTCCTTGAGGAGTGTAAGAATGATGTCCCCTGCATCAGGACGTCAGCACACAAATGACCCTGATTTGCATCGTTTGGGCTGTGACATCATGATGTCATTGTGGCTTCTGTCTTTCTCCCCAAATCCTTCCGTATGGTATAAAAAAAATACTAGGGGGTAGAGAACCACAGAGATGACCTTGGGGAAGGTATGGGGAGACCTTTAGCAAAACATGAATTAAGCCCAGGAAGGGAAGAAGGTGTTAGAAAGAAACTCAAGATGGCTCTGCCTTGATTCTCTTTTGCAACAGAGGGAGGGAAGGGAAAATGCTGTCAGTCTTTCAACATCCTGCTATAGTCTATATCAGTGTTTCTCAACCTCAGCAACTTTAAGATGGGTGGACTCCAACTCCCAGAATCCCACACATCTCCCATTGCTGGCTGGGGAATTCTGGGAGTTGAAGTCCACCCATCTTAAAGTTGCTAAGGTTGAGAAATACTGGTCTATATCAATGAAGTTGAGTTCTAATCTTTGGGTGTGTGTTTCCTAACCTGGCCTACCTCGAAGAGCTGATTTCAATCTTGAAACCCTGACAGCATTTCCCCTTCATCCTCCTTTTACCAAAGAGAATCAAAGTGGAGTGACATTAAATTTCTTTCTAACGCCTTGCTCAGTTTTCCTCAGCTGACTCTGATGGAATTATGGATTTTGCCTCCTCCAGTCCGTCTGGGTCAAAACTGGAACTTTGCAGTGGTGGAGGAGCTGGAAGCCTTACCGTTGGGTCGACGTGCAGGTGGCCCTTGAACAGTTCACTGCAAACGACGGGACCCGGGACAGCATTCTCTTTGTGTACTACACACACAACGAGGAAAAGAAGGTAGGCGTGCCCAGGCGATGTGGCTGCATTCACACACAACTCTTGACCTGAATCTAACACAAAGTACCTGAGAAAGTAACCTGCCAAAACCATTGAACTCAGGACTTCTTTCCCGAAGAATAAATCAAGTTCCTATTCCAGTTTTTAGTTCATTCCTGGCTTGTTTTAGGTGAAACAGAAACCGGGATTTGGCCTGCTGTTTGCTTGAACAGGTAGTGCTAAACCAGAGGTGATGTCAGAATTAGGCAAAAATGAGTTTTTGAGCAGATAAGGGCAGTAGAAAAAGCCAAGCATCAGTAGACAGGACCGGTGGACCCATGGACTCAGAGGTGGCTTCCCATCGCGCCAGGATCACTCCTCTTCTTCATCAGCTTTCTGGTAATTAGGGTAATGGGGAAATTAAAAATATCTCAGAAATGAACGAACAGTCAGTGCCCTTGACCAAAACTTCTGAAATGTGATTTCAGAAGATGTCCACTGGAGAGCAATGTTACCAGGCAGAATCCTCGAGATGTGCAAAACGTAGCATACAACCCATTTCAGCACCTTCGCATTATTCTTCTACAGTACTTAGATGTTAATGCCGCAGAGGTGTGTTCTCTTGAGTTGGCTTGCTGTAGGCTGTTTACAAGTATAAAATAAAAGCAATGTTCCAATAAAACTAGGAATTTATTTGTATAACCGCCCAGGGTCCCTCCTTGTGAGGGAGATGGGCGGTAATATAAATATGATAAATAAATATTTGGGGAGGATTTTTAAAAATGTTCCTGTGACATGGGAATTAACTTGAATTCCGTCCCTCTCCAAATGTGGTTCCTAACCAAATACGTCGGGCCATTGGAGATAAGACTTTGTGAAATATCTGTGGCTTAATAATTGAATATGATGTGCTTTTTTAGGGCCCTAAATGAGTTTCAAATCTACTAAAGATGCTGGAGTTTTTTTTCTTTTTTTCTTCGGTCAGCCTCTGATTTTTTTTTTAAATCAGTGTGCTAAAAATCTGTGAAATCCAGTGTTGCAACCGTGAATTATAATCAAAGGGAGCACAACCATTTTTTTTTTGACAGCCAGTATGGTCTAGAGATGAAGGTGCTAGATTAGGCCTAGGGAGACCTGAGTTCTAATTCTGCCCTTGGCAAGGAAGCTGACTGGATGACTTGGGCCAGTCCCTGTCTCTCAGCCCTAGGAAGAAGAAGAAGACGGTAAAGTAATTTCCAAAATGTTGCCTAGAAAACTCTAGGGACATGTCCATGTCGTCACCAGGAGTAAAATCTGACTCAAAGGCAAAAAATAAATATACAATATAATTTGAAGCAGGGGCTCCAAATTCTATTGAGTGGTGAGCCAGGATCTTTGTCCAAAAAAGCAGACAATCCTGAACAAGGAAGAGATTGTAACCAGAACAAAACCAATTCCTTTGTGTTTTTTTTCTGCTATAAAAAAGAGAATTTCATAAGGAACCAAGCTGAACTCAAGAACACATCCATGTAGTTTCTATGGCAATAATATGAAAGTGGTTTCTCCCTGCATTTTCTGGGATTTCTTTCTTAATTTCTAGCCCATAGCTTGGATGGTCCCCCATCCAAGTTTTAACCAAGCCAAATTCTGCTTAGCCACTGCACCCGAGCAAGTTAAAGATACCTATAGAAGAGAATCTCTGTAGCTCAGGGTTGAACTGTGGAGTCCTTGGTGCTCTCTGAGCTTGGTTGTTGGCTTGCAGATGTTTCATTACCCGACTAGGTAACGTAATCAGTGTTGGTGAGTGTGGGTTTTGCTCCCTGTTTATATACAGTGGATTGCCCTGCCAGTGTTGGTGGGGGAAGACTACACCCCCAAAAAACCCCACCCCCAAAAAACCCCACCCCCACCAACACTGGCAGGGCAAGCTACTGTATATAAACAGGGAGCAAAACCCACACTCACCAGCACTGGTTACGTTACCTAGTCGGGTAATGAAACGTCTGCAAGCCAACCACCAGGCTCAGAGAGCACCAAGGACTCCAAAGATAAAGCTAATTTGAGAATCTTGACGAGCTGTGAATCTTTTTGCCCGTAAACCTAAAGTGTTGCCTGGGTGCCTTCCAGGTTCCATTTTTATTAACTGCACTCCTGAACTTGAAGATCTAATTTGACGTCATCTGTGTGTTCCCCAGTACATCCACATGTTCCTCAATGAAGTCACTATCCTAGTTGAGATTCTGAATGAGGCCAAGCATTCTTTCGCTCTGTATACACCGGAGAGGACCAAGCAACGATGGCCCGTCCGCCTTGCAGCAGGCACCGAACAAGAAATGCACGACTGGGTATGTTTACAGATCTGTTCCGAGCTGCTCCAGAACCACATTGTATCAGGGTTTACACGCTGCCCCAAGACAGAAGGCAGTTTGTTTATTTTGGACTTAATGGATTGAGTGAGCCCGTCCCTGGTCTTAGTAAACCTTGGTTGGTGGCTTAGTACAAGGTGCAGTGTCACCTAGTGATGGACTATTCAGCAAACTGTGGTTTAGAACAGAGCTAAAATCGCTCTCAAAATGGGACCCTCCTCCAGCCACTTCGGGAACACAGCTCTCAACTTGCTGGGCAAAGCCCAGGTTGGCCCTGGACCAACATCCATCCAGCAGAAGGATGGCAAGTTGGTGGGACTGGATAGCAACTCCACGTTGGTCTTCCAAAAGGGGAGGAACTGTACCAATCGAAGAGAATATTTGTAGCTCAGGGTTGAACTCTGGAGTCCTTGGTGCTCTCTGAGCCTTGTTGTTTTCTTGCAGACGTTTCATTGCCAGGCTAGGCAACATCTTCAGTGCGAAAAGGGAGTGGGACTTGCTCTGTTTATATACCATGGCTTGTCCTGCCTGTGTTGGTGGGGGTGTTGTACTCTCCTTGGTAGTACCTTGATTGGGTTGTTGTTTACTGCTTGGTTGATTGACTGAGTTAATAGTTCCTTGATTAGGGTCTATTGTGTTGTTTGATTGCTCCTCTGGTGCTAATCTTGGTGTTAATCGTTGCCTATCTGGGTGCTGATTGCTGGCAAGGAGGTGTTCTGGTCTTCTGGCTTTTCTATTGTCTCTTATGTAAATGTTGTTTACTTCTATGTGTCTGTTGATGGCTGCTTTGTCTGAGTGCCAAGCTTCCAGGAATTCTCTAGCGTTTTTGGATTTGGGAGGAACTGTGTCCATACGTCTCCCAATTCTTTTTGTCTCCCAGCTGGCACTGCTGAGCATGTCTTGTTGTGAGGGCCGGCAAATCCAGGGGCCCCCTTCTCATAAAGCCATCTGGTCGCTGACCTGCAAAGGAGACATCTTTGTGAGTGAGCCCAGCCCTGACCTGGAGGCTGTAACACACCCGATGCCCTGTGACCAAATGTGAGCATCCCGACTTCAATCTCCCTGGCTAATAACGTGTCTTTCGAACCAGGAGCCTCTCTCTTTTGGAGAACTCTAGCACAGGATGAAGGGGACAGGGATTGGAATGAGCGAAGCGTTAAGGGGGGACTTTCGGAAAAGTTTCCTCAGCCCTGAGAAACGGGAAAGTGTGAGAAAGAAACTCAAAATAAGCCTGCCTTGATTTTGTTTTAGTATAGCCGGCTGGGTGACTTTGGGCCAGTCATTCTCTCTCAGCCCTAGGAAGGATCCAATAGCAAACCAGGAGACTGAGAGTTCTAGTCCCGCCTTAGGCACGAAAGCCGGCTGGGTGACCTTGGGCCAATCCCTGTCTCTCAGCCCTAGGAAGGAGCCAATGGCAAACCAGGAGACTGAGAGTTCTAGTCCCCCCTTAGGCACGAAAGCTGGCTGGGTGACCTTGGGCCAGTCCCTCCCTCTCAGCCCTAGGAAGGAGCCAATGGCAAACCAGGAGACTGAGAGTTCTAGTCCTGCCTTAGGCTTGAAAGCTGGCTGGGTGACCCTGAGCCAATCACATTCTCTCAGCCCTAGGAAGGAGCCAATGGCAAACCAGGAGACTGAGAGTTCTAGTCCCGCCTTAGGCATAAAAGCCAGCTGGGTGACCCTGAGCCAATCACATTCTCTCAGCCCTAGGAAGGAGCCAATGGCAAACCAGGAGACTGAGAGTTCTAGTCCCGCCTTAGGCATGAAAGCCGGCTGGGTGACCCTGAGCCAATCACATTCTCTCAGCCCTAGGAAGGAGCCAATGGCAAACCAGTAGACTGAGAGTTCTAGTCCCGCCTTAGGCATGAAAGCCGGCTGGGTGACCTTGGGCCAGTCACACTCTCAGCCCAACTCACCTTGCAGGGTTGTTGTGGGGAAAATAGGAGGAGGAAGGAGTATTAGGTATGTTTGCTGCCTTGAGTTATTTATAAAAATAATAAAGGCGGGATAAAAATTAAATAAATGAATAAGATGGGGCAGGGAAAAACTTGGAGAGATTTTCAAGATTCTGCTTTTTTACCCTACACCAATACAGACCATTCTTGGAATCTCTCCCATGCCTCTTTCCTGACCTGGCCTACCTTGAAGGGCTGGTTCGTAGGAAAGCAAACTGGAATTGGCAGAAGGGCGATGCTCTAGAAACCAGGAGCAGGCAAAGTGAGGCAGAGGAAGGGACTAAACCGTATATCTAAAATTAACCCAGGATTGACAGGGCACCTACTTCTCTAGTCTAATGAAGGGAACACTGCCTTGGTGGAGTTAGTTTGCTTCTGGGCTTTATAATTAAGTCTAACTTCACTTTGGGTTCTCTCATAACCTTAGAGTGGATTAAATCCTTTGTTTTATTACGGATCCTGGAGGAACTCTGAGCAGAGTGTCTTCTCCTTGCAGGTTTTGGCGCCAGTTCGGGGGACATCTGCGCCTGATTGAATGCAACAGCGACGGCATTGTGTGGGGAGTGGGATATGACCACACGGCTTGGGTTTACACTGGTGGATATGGAGGAAGCTTTTTGACGGGTAAGAAATAACCCTTCCGGTCAATCCCTCTCCAGTTGAACACGGGGAATGGGTACCTGCCAATTTTACAAGAGCTTTTGGCTCTGTCTTGCTCACCCTTCTGCTGGAACGGTGTTTCTCAACCTTAGCGATTTTAAGATATGTGGACTTCAACTCCCAGGATTCCCCAGCCAGGAGGCATGGACTTCAACTCCCAGGATTCCCCAGCCAGCAGGCATAGATTTCAACGGGAGTTGAAATCCATGCCTGTTGGCTGGGGAATCCTGGGAGTTGAAGTCCACATAACTTGAAGTTGCCAAGATTGAGAAACACTGTGCTATTGTATGCACTGTAAAGATTAAGCTCCTTTTCCAGCTTGATGCACTCTTGAGTGATCTTGTGCAGTGACTCAAAGACAGGTGAATAAAGGGCAAAATCAAGATGGCCCAAAATGTCATGCGATTTTGTCCATCCCCCTCCAAGATCTCATGGTGCAAACCCCAAAACTTAACGAGGACACCCAAATCTGCAATTTGGCAACCTTCATTTTTCATTCATTGGTTAGATATATATCCTACCTTTCTTTATCCTCACAACCACCCTGGGAGATAGGTTTGACTTATGTAACTCTGGGCCAGTCACCACCTCTGTCAGGCTTCCCACTAAGTTCCCCTCCTTATAGACTGCTTTAAAATTACATGTATTTCCATTTAGAGGTTGCACATGCCATTTTAGAGTGCAACAGATAATCCTGACATCCTAGGAATCTATGTGGCTGACTAATATACTGGGTTAATTTTTTTTTAGGGTATTGTAGTTCAACCATCCTGACATTTCTTATAATACATGGCATTATGTTAATATTTTGAGTGCTTAGGTGGATGAGGATCATTAAATCATAATTTTAAAAAAAACAAGAAAGGAAAATGAAAGAGGAAAAATTCCATGGCTTCGGTTATACAGGTTTGGCAGGCGGCACTGAGAACATTCATGCACAGACGGATGTGAAGTGTGTGTATATTTACGAGAATCAGCGGTGGAATCCTGTGTCTGGCTACAGTAACAGGTAAGGGAAGCAGAAAGGTAAAAATCCTTTTTTTGCCAGTCTGTTGCAGCAGGCTAATGTTCCCTCCGGAATGATGCTTGCCTGGTCATATTCATGTCCTAAAAAAACGAACGGCTGTCAAAAATGATTTGCATTTTTTCTTGCAAACGTCTATTAGCTGGCATGACCAATGTGGCAGATTTCCCCCTTGTAAAACACCTTTTGCCCTGTATCTTATACATCTTGAAACCTGAATCTCAACTCTCATTTTTGGTGAGCTTCTTGCAAAATGCCCTTTGCATGGCTGGGTGGACATCACCTTTAACTCGGTCCTTCCCAACCTGGTGAGATCTCTTTTGTCCCTTGTTCTTGTCTACTATTATATTGTTTTATTCCTTTTAATGTCTCTTTGTGTCATGGTGTGTGGGAATGACCTTGGGAGACAGGAGGAAGAGCCGCAGACTAGACAACGGTCAGATAAGAGGCAGCTGAGCCCACAGAAGGAATGGGGACGTGGCAAACGTCTCAGAAGGGACCCTCCCTAGTTTCTTGGACTGTAAAGGAAAGGGGGGGGAGAGACGTACTTTCAGACTTGCAAGTTTCTGTTAATGTAACCTTACAGTAAAGTTGGAGCTAGTACTTTTGGGTGTGCTTCTTGTCTGGACTTCCTCTCAAGGCTGATACCTTGTGAACCACCCAGAGTCGTTGGGAGTCAGGCAGTATGCAAGTTTAATAAATAATAATAGCAACAATGATAACTGAATGATTAGCATGCTATGCAGTCAAATCAGCAGTAGAAGGCTTTTTTTTTTTAATCCGTTCAACCGTGTCCGATTCTCGGAGACTGCCTGGACAAGTCCCTGCAGTTTTCTTGGCCAGTTTTTTCAGACGTGGTTTGCCATTGCCGCCTCCTTAGAGCTGAGAGGGAGGGACTGGCCCAAGGTCACCCAGCTGGCTTTGGGCCTAAGGTGGGTCTAGAACTCACAATGCCTTAACCCAGTGTTTCTCAACCTTGACAACTTTAAGATGTGTGGACTTCAATTCCCAGAATTCTCCAGCCAGCCATGTTGGCTGGGGAATTCTGGGAGTTGAAGTCCACACATCTTAAAGTTGCCAAGGTTGAGAAACACTGCCTTAACCACTACACCAAACTGGCTCTCTTAGAAGGCTAGATTAACTGAATGCCCATGTCACCTCCTGCCTTGACTTACGGACCAAGTCTAAGCTTCTGTTTCTCATACTGAGCTCCATCTTGGAAGTCAAGTACCTACCGTGGGTGCGACTAGATGCTGAGTGCTGTGCCTGTTTCTCTTAACAGAGGCCTGCCCACAGATCGGTATATGTGGAGCGATGCGTCTGGCCTACGCGAGCGTACAAAAGCTAACACCAAGCCCCCATCCCCGCAGTGGTCTTGGGTAAGTGGACTCGCTCTGACCCTTGGTATCCTTGGCAACAGCCTCAGACTTTGGGAAGAACTCTGCCGTATCCAGTTTCCCACAATCCCCTCCCCGGCATCGTTGGGGAGCATTATGAGAACTTAACAGGTGATTTTTCAGTTAAGGTGACTCCAGAAGCCTGTAGGTGAGGCAGGTGAATAAATTTTGTTTTATTATTTTGCTTCTCTCTGTACAATTCAGGTGTCTGACTGGTCCATCGACTTCAGTGTTTCAGGCGGGACTGACCGAGAAGGTTGGCAGTACGCAGGAGACTTCCCAGCGTAAGGACTTTTTGTCTTCTCTCCCACCCGCTAACTGGCTTAGATCATGGGAGTGATTGGCCCCTCTTTGGATGGAAGGTCTTAGCTCTATACATGATTCCTGTCTCCAGCATATGACAGAAGAAAATAGTTGGGATAACAAAGTAAATCTGACCCTACAATTAGTTCCTGGTTCCCCCGACGAGATCCTGTCAATCAAGCATCTGCTTTCAGTCAGATAGAGAATTGACGTTGCCCCAGGTGTCATCTAGTCTAACTGACAGCTCCAGAAATCCATTTCCAATCTATCCAGATGGCTACCCATGTCTTGTCTGAAGATCTTGGGTGGGGGAACCTGGTTCCATGGTTGAACTGCTTTTACCATCCAGGAGGCTTTGAACGCGAGTCCAGATTTTCTCTTTCCACCTACACCAGTGTCCATTACCCAAATATTAACCTTCATTATTGCAACGAAGACACATTTGTGAGATGTGCTTCGGTAAGGTAAACAAAAAAGCTTTCCAAATGAATTGGATTTAGGTTGGGATCAGGATGAGCAGGGGTGACAAAACTGGCGTTCTCCAGGTGGTCTCGACTTCCCGGCACCCTTCGCCATCCTCCGTTGCTGGTTGGGGCTGATGGAATTTGAGAACCGAAATCTCTGTGGGCAGCAGATGGTGGCCCCGACACCAGGCCTTTGGGCAAATTAAAATTGGCCAATGCACTCCATGATCACAGCTTCTGATGCTCTTATTATTTACTAGATGTATTATGGGTGCCCAGAGCAGGGTTTCTCAACCTTGGCAACTTTAAGATGTGTGGACTTCAACTCCCAGAATTCCCCAGCCAGCCATGCTTAAAGTTGCCAAGGTTGAGAAACCCTGGTCCAGAGTCTTTGGGCGGCCATAATAAATCTTGATGCAGATCATGATGAAGATGATGATGTCATCTCAGACTTACAGAAGACCTTCTGATGGTTATCCTCTTTGGTCTCAAGCTGGCTTTGACCAAAAGGTGGTCACGAGGGTACAAGGAGAAGAACAATTTGGAGAGGAAAGTCTGCTTGTTTTCAGAATAAATATTTGGAAGCAACAAGGAATTTCCTAGTGCTGCACCAGACACTAAGGACTGTAAATGTCTTCTGCTGCCCTCTTGCTCCTTGCCGGTCAGGACTTCTAGGAGGAACTCCTAAACGCTCTTTTGCTTGAGAAGAGAAGAGTGACAACCCCTTTTTAAAAGCTGCATCTTCTCTCTTCCGCCAGGTCTTATCACAGCTACAAAACAATGAAAGACTTTGTGCGTCGGAGATGCTGGGCGAGGTAACCCATCTCATGTTTCCCAAAGCTCTAAGGTCCATTTAAAGCATGTCATTTTCCCCCCCATTTCACTTCCAGGTACATTCCTCCTCGTTTCTGCTTTTCCTGTTGGCTGTTGGTTGTTTCTTTAAAACACCGGATGCCATTCCAAACACAACATTTGCTTTGGCAGTTAAATGACAGGGGTTTGGCATCTGATAAAAGATAAGTAGTTAGACCGCATCCTTGAACCAGCTTTTCCTAGCTGGGCACTCTATGCATCAGCTGGACAGCAGTTCCCAATATTTTCAGCTCTGAGAGCGCCACGTTGGGGAAGAATGGCATAAAACTACAGCTGTTAAAGAATTCATTGAACTGATTTACACTTTGCACAACGTTGTTTTCTTTGGATCAGGGCTTCCTGAATAAATGGCAAGGGACAGGAAGCCATAAATCATAACTCGTTCATTCTTTCATTCGTTAGGCACTATTTCCCTCTTCCCACCCCCACCTGGATACTCAAAGCAGCTACCTGCATCCAAACCATAGCTGGCTTTGGATAGGCTAACCAAGGTTTGCAAAATAAATAAATAAATGTGGTATTTCTGTGTCTGGCTTTACATCCTGTGATGTTCCAGGGGATAAAAGCCAGATATTGTAGGGAAATTGAAAGTCATTCTGAAGTCTCAGAAGATGGCATGGTGACACCTGGTTAAAACGCTTAAGCTGCTTATCTGAAGCTTCTAACCCAGGTTGAAAAACTAGGGTGTCTTCAAGGTTACACCCAGGAGTAAAGTGGAGCCCCCTCCATTGTACCTGTTGAATATTCTTGGGAGAAATAGATTTCTAAATGCAGTCATTTTTTTTATATTATTGCTCTATTGTAGTGTTTCTCAACTTTGGCGACTTCAAGATGCGTGGACTTCAATTCCCAGAATTCCCCAGCCAGCAAGGCTGGCTGGGGAATTCTGGGAGTTGAAGTCCACGCATCTTGAAGTCGCCAAGGTTGAGAAACACTGCTCTATTGTCTGCCACACGTACTCTGCTATTTTATATTGGTTGCATAATGACCATAGTGAAGAATATCCATCCATCATGGTACATATTCATAGCTAGTAAGCTATTGCTCATAGTTTGCTCAATGCACTGAAGATGCTCAGCTGGGCCTGGCTTAACAGTTCTCCTTAAGGCAAGATTAATCTGATCACATGAGGGCTTAACCCCAGGTCTAAATCTAGCCAGCATTTGCACCGTCCGACACGATCCGTCTTTTTAGAGCACGCTTCCACCGTTTCAGAGCCTGACATTACCCCGTGGTCTTTGCTTTTCTTTCGGGCCCTGCTAATTGCTAAAGTACACATTCCCTAATTAATTACAGCCTGCAGATTTGATGTCTTGAGTGGCTCTGTGTTGGCTTATTCTGGCTACAGATGAATTGTTCTGGGTCCAAGCGTCACTCCTGGAGTTTCAGCAAAACCCTTCCTGATTCAACCCATTGAACATCTTGGAACTGTGGACACCATCTGTGGGGGCTGTGATTTATTATTATTATTTATTATTATTTATTACATTTATATCCCGCCCATCTCCCCCACAAGGAGGGACCCTGGGCGGTTCACAACAAAGGTTTAAAATCAATAAAAAACTATAAATACCAATAATAAACAACAAATATATATATATATATATATATATCTCTTAAATAAGATTTAACCTCGAGCCTGTTCCCTAGTCAAGACGTTTCATGAAATGGGCAATGATGGTGTCTTACTGCAATTCCTCTGAGAACTGGTGGGGTTCTTCCCTCATTTCATCCCCACAAGAACCACTGTCAAGTGGGCAAAGACAGAGGCCGATTACACATCGTGCTAAGTTAGGGTTGATTGAATAAACCACAGTTGGGTTCCCCAGGACTCCAGTTCCTCAACCATGCTTCACAAAAGAGAAGGAGAGTCTGCAGGGCACGTTCTTCTCAAGCAAGCCGATTAGCGATTCGGCCAGCGTGTGATTGGCTGAAAGCCATTCATCGAACTCTCTAACTCAGTGGGACTTGAACAGGAGTCCCACTTAGTTAGAGTGGGACGTCCCAACCCTGATGCTACAGGCTGAAAGTGTGCCTCCCATCCTGTCCTCCCTTCCCAGGAAATGTAAAAATGTCACAAGTGGACCATGGCTGGAAGGGCCTCCAATCGCTTTGCGGGATGTTTCTATCATGTCACGACCTCCTGGGACTGAGGAAGAGTTTGTTCCTCTTTGGGCCGTCAGCGACAAGGGGGACGTGCTCTGCCGGCTGCATGTCACTCCCCAAAACCCAGCGGTAAGACTTTCCCCCCCTTTGTTCCTGTTTCCTCTGGCCTGGCTTTACTCCATTCCTGGGGATCAGACTTTCCCCCCCTTTGTTCCTGTTTCCTCTGGCCTGGCTTTACTCCATTCCTGGGGATCAGACTAGTTATTTCAACCCCCAAGTATCATTTCTTAACTCTATGAAAAACATTTTGGCGATGGCCTGTGAGGAAGCTCAGTTTACATGTAAGCGACATTGTCTTCGGGTTGAGTCTGTGTTGTTTTCTTGGCAGCCGTGTGGCTCTGCTCTTGTGAGTTACGTCACATTTTTTCAATCTTCCAGTTGAATTTATAGCCTTGGTGTACCTTCCAAATACTAATCAGGATGGTCCCTGCTTAACTTTTTTGAGATCCAGCTGGGCACAGGTTGCATGACCCGAAGAAAGAATGGGAAAGGTTGGAAGGAAGTGGAGGTTCAAGTCCACCTCCTGAAGGTCTCCAAGAATCACAAAGGTTTTGTTATTCACACATTCTCCCCAACAGGGCACCTCCTGGCTACATGTGGGAACAGACCAACCCTTTGTTTCAGTCTCCATAGGAACGTTTCACCAAGTCTGGGCTATTGCACAAGATGGCTCGGCATTCTGTCGGGGTTCAGTGTCTTCAGAGAAACCAGAAGGTGAGTCCTTAGCAAGTCGAGAGTTCTCCTTTGAAGATAAAGCAGTTGCCAACTCTGTCTGCATGCCAAGCTCAGTCCCAAACCTGTATCCGTCAGGTTAGAAGGAAGTGAGGTGTATCCAAGAATGCATTGTTAGAAACAACAGCTGGTGGGAGTTCTTCCCACCCTGCTGATGGCCCAAAGTTAGTGTTCTAACTTTGTTCTAAGTTCTAAGAACTTCTGCCAAGGCCTTCAGCTGAAGAAGAGGTCACCCGGGCTGCCTGTCCAAGATCTATTGTACACCGCCCCGAGTCACTTCTCATGAGATGGGCAGCTATATAAATCAGATAGATAGATAGATTGACAGATAGATGATTGATAGATAGATAGATAGATAGATAGATAGATAGATAGAGATTGAGAGATAGATAGAGATTGAGAGATAGATAGATGATAGATAGATAGATGATAGATAGATAGATAGATAGATAGATAGATAGATAGATAGATAGATAGATAGATAGGAGAATATTTGTAGCTCAGGATTGAACTGGGGAGTCTTCGGTGCTCTCTGAGCCTTGTTTTCATGCAGACGTTTCATTGCCAGGCTAGGCAACATCTTCAGTGCGAAAAGGGAGTGGAACTTGCTGTCTGTTTATATACCCTGGCTTGTCCTGCCTGTGTTGGTGGGGGTCTTGTACTCTCCTTGGTAGTTCCTTGATTGGGCTGTTGGGTGCAGGACAAGCCAGGGTATATAAACAGACAGCAAGTTCTACTCCCTTTTCGCACTGAAGATGTTGCCTAGCCTGGCAATGAAACGTCTGCATGAAAACAACAAGGCTCAGAGAGCACCAAAGACTCCCCAGATAGATAGATAGATAGAGATTGATTGAGAGATTGAGAGATAGATGATAGATAGATGATAGATGATTGATGATTGATGATAGATAGATAGATAGATAGATAGATAGATAGATAGATAGATAGATAGATAGATAGAATCAATCAACCAGCCAGCCAGCCAGCCAGCCAGCCAGCCAGCCAGCCAACCAACCAATCAATCAATCAATCAATCAATCAATCAATCTCTGGCCTCTTCTTTGCTGCCTGCTCATTTGCACGCAAGCATCAGTAGAGTAGACGGGGACCAGGAGGAGAATAGATCACTGGGTGCATGAGCAGAGGTGTGATGGCTCATGCTTCCCACATTACCCAAACCTGGTTTGATTATTGTGAAGTTAAGGAAAGATCAGGAATATCTTAGTTTCAAGCAAGAGAAGGAGACAAATGTTTTGCCTTGTTTTTGCAGGTGGAGTTCGTAAGGATTTTATTCATTTATTGTTAGATTTATATCCAACTTTATTTTGTACAACGCCGGGCAGTGTGTGCAATGCTCCCACCTCCTAGTTTCCCAACAACATCAGCTCTGAGGTGGGTTGGGCTGAGAGAGAGAGACTGGCCCAAAGTCACCCAGCCGGCTTTCATGCCTAAGACTAGACTCCTGGTTTTCAGTCCAGCCTCTTAACCGCTACACCAAACGGACTCACCAAAATTTCCTGCTGTGTTTTGAACCAGTAACATTTAGGTTAGAAGGCAGAAGTTTTACTGATGATATTTTGCTAGGAACAAAATAAGTGCTTTAAGTTTTGCACCAGTTAAAACAGAGCTTTCCAAACTCTGTGTCGGGACACATTAGTGTGTTGGCTGCAGTGTCTGGGTGTGTCGCGGCTACTGCTGCCTCCGAGCCCTGCCAGGATTCCGCGCAGGTCCTAGTGCCTGCCTTGTGCCTTGCTGCCTCCAAACCTGCTGTGATTCCGTGCAGGTCCTAGTGCCTGCCTTGTGCCTGGCTGCCTCCAAACCTGCTGTGATTCCGCACAGGTCCTAGTGCCTGCCTTGTGCCCTGCTGTAAGAGTGTGTTGCGAAATGATGCATGTCTAAAAAGTGTGTCACCAACATGAAAAGTTTGGAAAGCTCTGAGTTAAAAGCAGGGGGGGGGAGAAGATGATTTTTTTTTTCCTCCTGTAGAAAAGCTTAAGAGCCAAATTGGGGTTTTCAGCCTTTGTCCAAGAATCCCACCCAAAGGTCCAACATGTTGGCTTCACACAACGTGGTGATTGTTGAATGTAGATCGAGAAGCCTGCACATTTCTGAAATTGGCCATATCTAACAAGTCAGTCTTTGCATCTCAACACCTGCCTTGATTCCATCCATTGCATTAATTTCCTTCTTATTTATTTACTTATTGCTGGTTTTCTGGGAATACCTTTGTCCAGGTGAAAGCTGGTATCACGTTCCTTCTCCTCTGAAGCAGAAGTTAAAGCAAGTCTCCGTGGGACGAACAGCTGTGCTTGCCGTGGATAAAAGTGGTGAGGAGGGCATCGTGTGCCAGTTGGGTTTTTTAATGGTGCTTTTGAGAAAGTCCTTGTTTCTTTCAGTTGCTGGTCAGTTCTGTAATTGCTCCACTAGGAAGGAACTGCAACTATATTAGATACTCAGTGAACAGTGCACAATTGCTGACATACAAGTATCAGAAGGAATGTGGTAGCACCTTGACTAACACACTTGATTATAAAGCATAAGATTTTGTTTTTTTTTATATAGAAGTTTTATTAAATTTTAAATATACAAAGTTAAAAGTTAAGAATGAAACGGAAATAGAAATACAAATTAAAAAGAAAAGAAAAGTGCAGTAAAGTAAAGTAAGAAAAAAGAAAGAAAAAAAAAACATAGAAATTAGATAGCTTCCGATCCGTCTATGGTCATAAGAATAAAATAGATATCTTGTTCTTACATACTGGCTATTCATATAACATTCATATATTTTTCTTGTCTATTATATACTATTCATATATGGTCTAGTCATCAAAACCTCATGCAAGCTTTACTCCTCCTGCTTTTTGCAAATAGTCCATCAAAGGTTTCCACTCTTTAAGAAAATAATAATTTGAATTTTCTTTTAGTAAACAAGTCAGTTTGTCATTTTCTGCCATTTCTAATAGTTTCAACATCCATTCCTGTATTGTTGGTACACTTTGATTTTTCCAATACTGTGCATATAAAAGCATAAGATTTTGTGAGCTGCCGCTCATAAAAAAAAGTACGCCTTTTAATAAAATTTGTTAGCTGGAAAAGGTGCTACAAGACCCCCCCTGATTTTGGGCTACCTTAAACTAACACGGCTCTCTATCTACAATGGCATACAAGGAATAAGATAACAAACAGGTGTGGGGTTATTTCTGCTTTTTCTTAGAAGAACTGTGAATGCATTCTTGTCTTTTATAGGTAATCTGTGGTTTCGTGCTGGAATCACACCGAGTTACCCTCAAGGATCTAGTTGGGAACACATTTCAAACAACATCCGCAAAGTTTCTGTTGGACCCTTGGACCAGGTCTGGCCATAGCAGCAAAGTATCTCTTTTAAGAACTTAAGCAGGGCCCTGCTGGATCAGACCCCCGGCCCATCTCATCCAGGAGTCCATTCTCATAGTGGCCCACCAACTGCACAAGGAAGCCCACTCATCTCCCGGCAGATGGCCCTCAGAGGCAGCCCCACAGCCCTCAAGACTAAGAGCCCTTGATCCCCATGAACCACTGATCAGACCTTGACCCCCATTTTCCATGAATGGGTCCAACCTTTTTTTGAAGCCAGCCAAGCTGGTAGCCAGCACTCCAGTTCCAAACTTTAATTATTGTGGAAAACAAAAGTATTTCCTTTTGTCTGTCCTAATTCTTCCAAGATTCCAGTACAGTGTTTCTCGACCTTAGCAACTTTGAGATGTGTGGACTTCAACTCCCAGAATTCCCCAGCCAGCCATGCTGGCTGGGGAATTCTGGGAGTTGAAGTCCACACATCTTAAAGTTGCTAAGGTTGAGAAACACTGCTCCAATACATTGGGTGACCTCTGGTTCTAGTATTTTGGGAGGGGAAAATAGCTTCTTGTCCACTTTATCCACATCGTGCATAATGTTATACACCTCAATGATGTCCTCTCTCATTCACCTCCTTTCTTGACTAAAAAACCCCCAAATGTCGCCACCTTTCCTCATAGTGAAGCTGTTCCAGCCCTTGGGCCCTCTTAGTTGACCTCCTCTGAACCTTCTCAAGCTCCACTAGATCCCCTTGGAGGTGCGGTGACCAGGACAGCACCCAGTATTCCAGACACAAATATTTTGTTTACAACTGAAGGGGTTTAAGGGTCGTCTAGGACATGGGCATCTTGTGATTGGTCTAACTGCCATGGTAGATATTTTATGACTAGGCAAACTCCCTCCAGGTGTCATTTTGTGAGAGCACCTAATCCACGCTCTCCATGTCCAAAACGTCCCCATTGGCCTCCCAAAAGATGCCCATCTTTGATGTGGGTTGTCCATCTTATGGAAGGGTGGGCTGGAAGGCCTCTTCAGTTACATCCTTGTTTTTTAGATCTGGGTGATAGCTGACAAAGTTCAAGGCAGCCACAGCCTGAGCTGTGGGACTGTCTGCCATCGGACCGGAGTCCAGCCGACAGAGCCAAAGGGACTCTCCTGGGACTACGGCATTGGGGTGAGCATCACAAACGCAAGCAGTTGCTCCTTCCCAATTGAGCTGCTTTGCCCAATCCAGGGAGCTTCTGTAAGCAGAAGATACGTAAGTCATGGGTAAAAGGGTTCTGAAATGTCACGTTCCCACCTGGTGGGAAGTGAGCCATTCTGGCGTTTGAAAGAAGTTGGGATGGCCCTCTTTTGCACTTGGACCGCATTGTGTAAGGCAGAGCTTTCCAAACTTTTCATGTTGGTGACACACTTTTTGGACAAGCATCATTTCGCGACACAGTAATTCAGTTTTACTAGCAAACGGGAGGTTAAACTAAGTAACTTATAAGAGATAAAGACACATACATAAATTGTAATAGTGAAATGTATGGGGACACAACATATCTCATGAAAACAGAGTTCCACTTTACAGCAGGGCATGGCTTGGACAGAGCTCCCCTCTTACAGCAGGGCACAAGGCAGGCACTAGGACCTGTGTGGAATCCTGGCAGGGCAGGTTTGGAGGCAGCAGGGCACAAGGCAGACACTAGGACCTGCGCGGAATCACAGCAGGTTTGGAGGCAGCCAGGCACAAGGCAGGCACTAGGACCTGTGCAGAATCCTGACAGGGCAGGTTTGGAGGCAGCAGGGCACAAGGCAGGCACTAGGACCTGCGTGGAATCACAGCAGGTTTGGAGGCAGCCAGGCACAAGGCAGGCACTAGGACCTGTGCAGAATCCTGACAGGGCAGGTTTGGAGGCAGCCAGGCACAAGGCAGGCACTAGGACCTGCACGGAATCACAGCAGGTTTGGAGGCACAAGGCAGGCACTAGGACCTGTGCAGAATCCTGACAGGGCAGGTTTGGAGGCAGCCAGGCACAAGGCAGGCACTAGGACCTGCGTGGAATCCTGGCAGGGCTCGGAGGCAGCAGCAGCAAGGCTCTTGAGGCTCTGAGCATCCGACTCAGAGGTTTCTTGTTACATTCACGCGACACGCCTACACACTGCAGCCGACACACTAACATGTCGCGACACACAGTTTGGAAAGCTCTGGTGTAAGGTCAAAAGCCCGTGGGCACTCTAGTTCCATGCATTGATAAAGCAACCTATGTGCCTATTGTTCTCAAGGGCTGAAAAATCTGCTTCCAGAAAAGGACTTGTCCCTACCGTTTTAAATACCCACAACGCTTTGCTCCTGCATCTTCATCCCCAAAGAGGGGGACCCTGGGATTTTGCCAACACCTCTTTTAAGCTATTCTCTCACATCCCTGATTTTGTAGGGAGGATGGGAACACATCACCGTACGAGGAAACACAACCGAAAGCTCCAAGTTCGCATCTCGGGATGGTTCAAGCGGCTCTCCCCGCGACCTCGGTGGCTTAGAAGCTAAAGGAAGCTACCAGCCGCAAGCAAGCTTTTTTGTAGACGGCACCCAAGGCTTGGACAAGAACGCTGTCCAGTGTTGACATGTCTCCGGAGACACGGCAGTGTGTGTTCTCCTTCCACATTCTGCCCATTCCGTGTGCCCTGGATCATGGAAGCTTCTCTAAATACTAGGCCGGTTTCTGAACACTCGCTTTGAGTGTGTGAACAGACCAAGCCAACGCCGAGCATGCAGTCCACCCGCCTCCTTGTATCCCTTCTGCAAGACAGCAGAGTCAACCCAATCCCCATTGACATGGTGCTCCAGTCTGGGCATCCCCCGGTGGTGTGATTGTCAGCTCCCAGAATTCCCCAGTCAGCAAGGCCACCAGCGAGCATTCTGGGAGGTCAGTCTACCCCGATGGAGAAGATATACTTTGGAGACGGCTGAATGGAGAGACCGCACATCCATCACTTCAACGCTTGGTTCGGAGAACTGGATGTTTTTTGTGTGTGGATTCTGGTTGTGGTGTTGTTTTAACCCTTTAATTTATTGTCTTAGTGGTATTTCTTGGGCCTGGTGCAATCTGATGTCCTGCAGTAGCCCTGGATTCACTCCTATCAACTAAGCCTTTGTTTATGCTGGCCAGTGTAGGATGCAGAATGTATGTGAACAGGGTCGATTAATCCTTTCTATAAGACCCCGCTTGGAGCATCTCGGACCCTGATCCCTGGCTCCTCAGCTATTGTGAGCCAGCCTCCCTCGCAGGGTTGATGTGAGTAAACTGAGCCAGTTAGTTAATTCTATAGCAAGCACTACTGTTATGTTCTTTGCTTCGAATGCCCCATTGGTTCTACGTTCACAATCTACAATCCAATGCATGTAAAAAAGGGGTGGGGCTTTGACTGCATACCTGTGGCTGCCATTTTGACTTTTTGGACCCCTATGGACAACCCTCATTTCTGAACCACATATCCCCCAGCTTCCCGGACATGATTTCTCTAGCATTTGGAGTTGCATGAAGCTGTTGCCAGAATTCAGGGCAAATTCCAAACTTCAGCAATTCCATGGCCGCCTCTTTTTTTTCTTCTTTTTTGCAGGGTGGGGGATGCAAAGACAGTACGAAGATACCCCTGTGCAGCCGCCCCTGTGCTTAATGCATCCGTTTGAGAGTTGGTTTGTGTTTTTTAAATGCCACCCAGTGAAGAAAAGGGCTGGAAATTTCTGCACCCCTGTTGTGTTGTCCTGGGTCCTGTTGACCTCAGTCAGAACAAGGAGTTGTCAGTCGACTTGTGTATCTTCCCTTCTCTAATGCTGCCTTTTTAGAGAGGCGTAGTAACGTCGTGGCGTGGTTGCAGAGCTATTTTGTATTTGAAATCGATATCTTGACATATCTTTCTACTTTAGGGCCTAGATGTATAAATAGCTCCGATGCCAAGTAAACGGAGTGAAGAATACAGGAGGGGTGGGGGCGTTTTAAGCATGATGTTCTTAAAAAGAGTGGGGGGGGGGGAAGCTGCTCCATTTTAAAACCACTGGTGGAAGGTTTTTCAGAGTGATATTTTTGTATTTATTGCTGGGGGTAGAAAGGAAAGTCTGTGGCAACGGTGCACGAGTGGGTCTTGATATAAGCGGGCTCATTAAATATTCACATTTATTCAATATTCAAGCAAAAGCCGAAGACATTCTGCCTTTCAAACACCGAGGACACAGACAGTTTTTCCTCTGCTGGGGAACAAGAAATGAAGAACATATGTGAACCTAAATACTACTTCACTGGCACCGAAAACCGAAACACAATGAAAGGTAGAAATGGCCCAGATAGGACAATAAAATCAAGTCAGATGTAATCCGTGCACGATTTATTTCTTCATTTTAACGCCTGTGCTTTGGGCTTTTTGAAACGGTGGTGGTTAGTTTTGAGAGGGGTGCATATTTCTTGGAACAGGGAAGATGCTGTGGGGAGCAGATTATTTCCCTAAAACAATTCAGAGTTCCCCCCCAAATATCTGAAAAGCCAAATTCTGCATTGTCACCTTATATTACTTAATCAAATGCCTAGATCAGTGTTTCTCAACCTTGGCAACTTGAAGACGTGTGGACTTCAACTCCCAGAATTCCCCAGCCAGCATGGGTGGCTGGGGAATTCTGGGAGTTGAAGTCCACACGTCTTCAAGTTGCCAAGGTTGAGAAACACTGCTCTAAAGGGTTTTGGGAGGTGGGGGGGTTAAAACTGGCTTTTCTGCTCTGCCTATAATAGTCTTCTACAAGGCAGAGATTAAGAGGAGCTATGTTTGGCTTGGCAGAAAGACGGTAACTGAATAATATCTTTACCCGCTTAATTTGTGCAAACTGGTTTTAGATTGCCCTTGGGCTGGTACAGCTGGGCCCTTTAACTGCTGAAAGTTTTAAAGGTTCAAACCCGCTCCTTGAGGGGGGCCTAGAAACAGATAAAGGGGGGAAGATAGGAATGAGAGTTTCTTGTAAAAGGTAAAGGTTCCCCCCGCACATTTGTGCAGTCGTGTCTGACTCTAGGGGCCGGTACTCATCTCCGTTTCTTAGCCGAAGAGCTAGCGCTGTCCGAAGACGCTTCCGCGGTCATGTGGCCGGCATGATGCGCGTGGAATGCTGTTACCTACCCACCGAAGTGGTACCTATTTATCTACTTGCATTTGCATGCTTTCAAATTGCTAGGTTGGCAAGAGCTGGGGCGAGTGCGGGAGCTCATTCCGCACGCAGGGCTAGGGATTCGAACCTCCGAACTTGCGATCTTCTGATCGACAAGCCTGGCATCTTACCCGCTGAGCCACCACGCTTGCCCCTTTTCTTGAGTTCCTTGCAAAATGCTGGACCTTCTCTCTAACTTGGAGCACAGTGGAGCTTCTGAAAGGTTACAGATGCCTTCAATTCACGCTTGGCTCCTGGTGACTTGATGGACAGAGGTTTTTTGGCAGTGCCATTTGTCGCTGTCTTCTGGGATGTCTCTCCACAGTCTAAGCCAGCGTTTCTCAACCTTGGTCTCTTGAAGATGTGTGAACTTCAACTCCCAGAATTCTGGAAGTTGAAGTCCACACATCTTCAAGCGGCCAAGGTTGAGAAACACTGTTCTAAACCCTGCAACTTCTTGCTCATCTTTTGTCTAATGACCAACCTGGTCTGTTCCTGCCTTGGTTTGAGGGAGCCCAGACAAGGTTAGCCAAGTGCTGCTGGCTGCTGAGACATGTGGTAGAATTTACAACTCATCAGATCTCCCCTTTGAAACACCCCTTCTCCTTGGGAATGTTCTGAAGTTGAGATTTCCCGGTGTTAGAACCAATCTTGGAGGCAGTAGAGGATCTGGGATCAGAATCTCCAGGCTGAGCTGTGTCCAACCTCCAATTTTGGGAGGGCGAATGTGAACTTTCCTGAGACCTCTAGGAATTTTCACCAAGGAAGATCTTAAGCTCGTGCCTTAAGTCCCTCAGAAAGCAACGGAGGGGCCCTTTCTAAACGTCCGCTTGGTTTCACATCTGATTGCTCCAACCCGCACAGAATTCAACTCCCTTGAGCACCATCCAGGAGAATGTCGTGGTCCTAACCAGCGTGACATTTGCGCTTGAAATGCCAGCCGAAAACAATCCAGGCCCCTCTACGTACGTAAACTTAAAACAATGTATATAGGAAACGTGATCAAACACTGGGTCGCAGATCAAGTTCTCTGCAGCAACCATTAAATAGTCTTGTTCCCAGTGAAGACTGCATTGTTTCTGTTCGCTGGTAGTTAATAACTCTTATCCTGTTCTTCCTAAGTGATGCAGAAGATTCAACTTTGATCAAGGGCGGCTTTGCCAAAGTCTGAAAGCGGTAAACAACAGTGACCTTTTCCAATGATCCTTTCTTCTTTGTGCACCTTCTCTGCTGCTTTGTTCTGCTGCAACGGGGACGTTTTTAATGTCACCAAAGTCAACCCAGGTAGCGTGCACGGCCGCTCGGCTGTCCAAAAGACCGTCTGACCTGCCGTGACTGTCGTACTTCTGGACAAGCTGTTCCTGCTTGCGTCTTGCCACCACACATAATCGTTCTGCTGCATTTTTTAAAAAATGTTAAGAAAGCTGGACTGGGTTGAGTTAACACACTGGCCAATTCATGCCATCCGGCTAAGGCAGCTATTGTTCTCATGTTCCCTCCCCAGAAGGAAACAGAAAAGACCTGTTCAAAATGTACTTTATTCTTTAAAAAAAAAAAGGCTCTCAAACAGCTATTGATTGGATCACAGGAAGAAAAGACCCCAAGCCTTTGAGGGTCTCTCAACCAGGGTTGCGTGGCACCCTCGGGTTCCACGAGAGGTCACTAGGGGTTCCCTGAGAGATCACGATTTATTTTAAAAATTATTTCAAATTCAGGCAACTGCACATGAAAATGGTAAGCTTCATTCTTTTTTTTTCAGTTTAAGAACACTGTTAATGCATATATTCAGGCCTACCCATGAAACGAATATAATAATTCTGTAACTTCTGGCCTCTCTTTGAGCCTGAATGTTTAGGGGTTCCCCGAGGCCTGAGAAATATTTCAAGGGTTCCTCCAGGGTCAAAAAGGTGAGAAAGGCTGCCCCAAATTATAAAGAAACGGTCCTTTTTTAAAAATAGTATGGGGGATTCTTTTCTTTCTAGTCTTCAGCACAAACACAGAGTTTTGATTGTGGTGGTTTTATCATAGCAATCGCTGTTCACTTTGTACATTGCAAATATGGATGCCCCATTCTTTGTTTTGACTACAATCTCGTCCAAATCCATCTACCTATGAATTGGATCACATGCTTGCACAAAACAGGCACCTCTTTGTATAACTTATTCTTAAGATGCCTTCTCCCCTCTTCATTGACCACAAAACGGCTTCTAGTTAATCAGGCACCAGCTTTTTATTTAAATATATGTTCCTGGGTGCCTATATTTATACACACCACCACCATTCAATGGGATCAAAGACCCATTACGTGATGTAATTAAAGCGTTAGGAAACACCTATCAATCCACAATTTTAGAAGAGGCGTCCTCCTCTTTCCCGCAAAGGGCTTTTGCTTCACAGCTAACACACAGGCGCTTTGTTTCCTTTCAGAACAATGTTTTAACTCCCCTGCAAATAGATTAAAATTCACAAGGCTGAAGGACAACAGGAAGCAGAGTTCACAGGAGCTAGGAACTGCTGATCAGGCAAATCTTCCGGTGGAAGAGGACACCATTGTCCGGCCTGCCAGCTCCGCCATGAACTAGTGGAGTGGCGAGCAAACCTCGCCATCTCCAGCTAGCACTTGGCTTTCTTACAGCTCGAGATCTTTAAGGTTGCGAAGTGTGAATCCTTGAAAGAGATGTACAAGTTGGACTGTTGTCAGCTGAAGTTCTCGCAGGAAAAGAGGAGAATTTGGGAATCCCAGTTTTTATGCTACACTAGTGTCCTTTCCAAAAGCTGGTCAGTGTAGTGGTTAAAGGCCCGGGATTAGAAACTAGGAGACCCTGAGTTCTGATCTTGCCTTAGGCATGAAGCCAGTTGGGTGACTTTGGGCCAGTTCCTCTCTCGCAGCCCCAAGAAGAGGGCAAGAACAAGCCATCTTTGGAAAAACACACCAAGAAAACTACAGGGACTTGTTCCTGTAGTCGTCAGGAGTCAGGATTGACTTTAAGAAATTACAAGACGACAGAAATCTTGTAATTTCTTAAAAAATATTTTTTCATTTTCTGTTTCTCCACCTTTTTTTCTTTTTTGTACTTTTTTTCTTTGCTTCAAACTTAATAAAATTCTTATATATATAAAAAGGGAGTCAGGATTGACTTGAAGGACCATAACCACCCCAACCACAACAACGTCCTTTGTATAGGGTGCTAGTTGAGGCAGATTGTATAAGTATGAGAAATCTGTAGGAAACAGCCTGCTGTTTGAGATGGAAGAATGCAGGTCCATAAAGGGTTCTGACTTACAGTGGTTTATAACCTGAATTCCCAATCATGAAACCTGCAAGGGCTGCTACTCGCCTATTTCGCTCCATCCCATAACCCCTTTCAGTCTGGGTTCTCGCCCAGCGTGCACCCTTTATGGGTGTGTACGACACCGTTCTCTCCATTCCTTCCTAAAATTTATTTACTGTGCAATTAACAGTTCTGTCAACCCAACAGTTCGAAAGCTAATGCAAGTAGATAAATGGGTACCACCTTGGTGGGAGAAATTGCTGGCGTCTTGTCGGGGGTCGCCCTCTGGAACGAAGAAGACCTCGTGAATGGCGGTGGAGACGATGGATCCCGAATGGCAACATCCAGGACGTCAGCAGCCGACTCTGAAAAGCAAGGTATTCTGGGACATGTAGTCCAATACCCACGGAAAAAGAGTCGGTTCCCTTACCCCTCCCCTTAGCGCGCGGTAAATGTTGTTAATATATGAATGTATAATATATGAAAAATGCAATGTATGTAAGCCGCCTAGAGCCCTCCGTTAGGGAGGGGATAGGCGGGGTATAAATACAATAAATACAATGAATGAATGAATGAATGAATGAATGAATGAATGAATGAATGAATGCCCTTCCGCCTTCCTTGAGTTCTTATTTGTCTTTCCAGGAGTCGATGGTTCTTTCTAGCTGCTGTGAAGGGTGGGTTTATTTATTTGCCTTGCTTTTCCCCGTGGGCTCCGTTGAATTCCGGCAGGTTGTGTCCAAAGGGCGGGAAAAAACTAATATCCCACCCCTGCATTGAATTAAAGAATTAAAAAAACCATCTGGTTATGAAACTACCAGAGCGTTTGGATAAACGTGTTCAACCTCTTTAAAATGGAGATGCTCAACTCAATCTGCTAGATAGAACTGTCTCTGAAGGGTCTCATCAAACGTTCTGTGGAACCTTTGGGGTACACACCCCAAAAGCAGGAAGGAGAAGGTAAGGCGTTAGATGTATGTCTTGAACATTTGTAGGGCTTAAGAGACCCTCAAAACTTCCTCAGAGACTCCCAAATTATAAGATGTGCTTCCAAGAATTGCTTTGGTGATTGAAGCATCTAATATCTTGATTAAACCAGCAAATCAATCAATCGTTGGCTCCATCAACTGAGGGTCAAGCTTTCGGGGGCCACAACAGGCATGCTGATGAGCTGCACGGCCTCCCTCCCTCCCTTTAAGTAACGGCCAACTGCTGGTTCAGGAATCTCCAACAGGTGACCGGAGCAACAGGTCCTCACAAGCTCATGGAGATGCTTCCTTGACATCTCTTAGTTTCTGATACTTAGTTTCTTAAAGGTAAGGTAAAGGTTCCCCCCACACATTTGTGCAGTCGTGCCCGACTCTAGGGGCCGGTGCTCATCTCCGTTTGTTAGCCAAAGAGCCAGCGTTGTCCGAAGACGCTTCCGCGGTCATGTGGCCAGCATGATGCACGTGGAACGCTGGTACCTTCCCACCGAAGTGGTACCTATTCATCTACTTGCATTTGCATGCTTTCGAATTACTAGGTTGGCAAGAGCTGGGGCGAGTGCGGGAGCTCATTCCGCACGCAGGGCTAGGGATTTGAACCTCCGAACTTGCGATCTTCCGATCAACAAGCCTGGTGTCTTACCCGCTGAGCCACCACGCCCCTATACTTAGTTTCTTAGTATCTCTTATTTCTTAGTTTCTCAATCCCATTTATTCAAATAGCCATTTTCCAGAGAAATGTGGCTTAATATCTCATACCAAACCCTCTTGATTCAATACATGATTTTAGTGTCTCAGAATATTTTTCATTAATCCGATGGCGTTCTCGTGAACAAAAAGGTTGGGGACCCTCCATCTCCATTCAGTAAGATAAAGCCTGTCGCAAAACCCTTAAAACCTGACTTTAGTCCCAGACTTTGGTTTAATGTGTTTAGAGGGGGTACCCGTCGTGTCTTGCTTTAATGATTGTTTTTAGTCCAGGCGTCTTCTTTGATTTATGTTTTTAATTGCTTTAATCTAGCTTTATATTTTGTAAGCCACCCAGAGTCCACTGGAACGGGTGGTAATAATAATAATAACCACTTGAACACCATCGGCATTGACAAAATCCCTTGGGGGAGTGGGCGGTGATAAATCTAACTAACAAACAAATTAATTAATAAATAAAATCACCATCAGTCAATTGAAAAAAGCAGCTTTACTTGGAAGAGCTGACATCCTGTGACAGGATGTGGCATTTTTGTCCATCTGTCAAGTCCTTCCCAAGGACCTGGGATCCTGTGACCTTTAATATTGTTAAACCACAACATCTGCCTATCCCAGGTCCTTGGGAAGGACTTGACAGATGGACAAAAATGCCACATCCAGTCTAAACATCTGGCTGACTCTGCAACCAACCATAATATCTATAATAATAATTTATTAAACTTGTATCTAAGTTAGGGGCCTCACCTGCATTCTGGTCAAGCTAAAGTTAAAGCCTTATCAAATGTATGGTCTGACTTTATATCTTATGCCGGTGTTTCTCAACCTTGTCAACTTTAAGTTGTGTGGACTTCAACTCCCAGAATTCCCCAGCAACCATGCTGGCTGGGGAATTCTGGGAGTTGAAGTCCACACATCTTAAAGTTGCCAAGGTTGAGAAACACTGTCTTATGCTAATCAGGGGAACCACAACTGTTTTATGCCAGATAAATATATATATGCATGGGAGGAATATTAAGGAATTATTAATACTGTAGGTGGTTTTATGAATTGTTTTTCTTGCCTCCCCTTTTAACCCTACAGGTATGCACTGAATTTTATTGCCCTGTTTATAGTTACTGTACGTTAGAAATATTTTTTTAATGAACATTACAAAAAAAACAAAACCAGTGCCAACGGGAACTCGAATCAGAAGCTCATCCAGAAATAGTACTGTGCAGTAGCAGAAAAGGAAAAGCAAGAATAGAAGAAAAACCACCCTGTTTTAGTAATAGCTGCGTTCATTCTTTTATTGTATTCCACAGTACTGCTGTTTATTTCAGACAGAATTTCCCATCAACTCAGAATTAGCTTACCCAATCACCCTCCGTTCAATCACCCCTCCGTTCAATCAAAACAACTGCCTATTCACCAAATAAATTACCATTTCCTTTCTAATCTAAAAGGCTGCGAAAAATACATTGCTGGTGGTTCCTATTAAAGATTATTTTACGCTGTCAACAGATACCAAGACGGGACACTGAAGTTTCAGAACTCCAACATGCTGGGTCAAGGTTGACCAACCTTTGGATGGTCAATGCCATTCCTAATATTTGGGGGAGGAAAGACCCGAGTACAGTGTATCTCAACCTTAGCAACTTTAAGATGTGTGGACTTCAACTCCCAGAATTCCCCATGCAGCCATGGAATTCTGGGAGTTGAAGTCCACATATCCACACATCTTAAAAGTTGCCAAGGTTGAGAAACACTGCTCTAGTGGGTAGAGTTGTTACATAAATAGGTGGAACTTCCTTCTAAACATGGCCAGAGATGGGCTTTCTGGTTTTTATCCCAACGTTCTGGAAGGACAGATGTGGGTTTTTCTTTGGATGTTGAAAGCTACACTAAGGGTAGATTTGGACCTTGTTGCAGTCCAGAGTTCCACCTGTACAAAAATCATTGCCAACTCTGTACAGTGAAGTTAGAGAGTGGCAGAGGCCTTCCAGAAAGGGGTCAAGGGTGCTGCAGCCATCCAGTTTGCATTAGTGGCTTGGAGATATATCTACTCATGTTCCTTTCAAACAGCAGAACGTCAATCCCAGGATACAGAAATTAAGACCAAAACGCTCTTGAATATTGGATTAATTGACTGAATATATAAATCTGCCTTCAGCATGCAAAAGATGGACAAGGTACAGCTAAATTAGATGCTATTCATGCATGGTTTTGAAAACATTAAAACACGGGACATAGACCAACTAGATCAAAACCCTAAAAACTGGGACAAGGGACTTTTACCCTTTATCCACTATCGTGGTTCTATCCTGAAGCTCCTATTTCTATTGGAATAAAAAAAAAATCTCATTTTGCCCTGATCCCAAAGGAGACTATCCTGTTAAAGCCCCTTTTGTGTTACTGTGCCTGGATGCCACCTAGATCAGACGCCCTGCATGCTAATTTATCAATTAAAAAACACGACGTTCATACAAATTCTAACAGCTAAAATGAGTTCACCTTGCTTTAGCTTAAGTCAGTAATGTGGGACCTATTGTTCTCCAGATGTTGATGAGCTAATACTAACATCCCTCACCATGGGTCATAATGGCTACAGCTAATACGAGTTGAGGTTCAGCAACATCTGGAGATCTTCCTGGGGTTGGGCAAATAACAGCTTGTAGCATTTACATTCATTCTAGGAAGCTTGTCTTAAAAAACACGTTTAATTCCAAATGGATTTATCTTAGAGAATAGCCTTAAAAATTAAAATAAAAAAATCTCTAATTTTGTAACAATTTAAATCTAAGTGGTGTTGGGACAAACCAGAGATGGATTTTGAAACGGGCATCCTGTTCTGTTTGTTTATTCCTAGCATAACAAACAGCTGAGCCCCCAATCTGCAAAGTTCCTGATCTGAACCAGCTGCTTCTCTCACCTCCCAAAATTTGAGCCACTGCTGAGGTTGAGTAGCATACTGATACGCAAAAAAATTCTCAACGTGCCCAACACCTTGATTTTTCCTTCCAATAGCAAACACAGTGCCAACGGAAAGGGGCTACAATGATCTGGAATTTTACTACGAAGGAGATGTCAGCATATAGAACATCTTTTTTTAAAAAAAATCTCAAATTAGCATAAACCCACCCTCCACACAAGGAGCTCCATCTGGATTGAGTATCGGATAGCTATGGAACATTGAGAACCAGTTGGAAAAAAGAATGGAAACTGTAGTATATAGAGAAAAAATAATGGCCTGTTAAGCAGAAGATCTTGCTGGCTGGCACACTGAATATCCTGTGGAGATGTCAGTTTGGAATCCTAAGGGGGATTCACACACAGGTCCTCTCATAAAACAGCAGAAGTTCAAAACTGGCCTTCCATTTTTGAAAAAATATGGAGAAAAGTCACAGACGTCCACTTGCTTTCCCAGGCTCTGGAAGACGACTGGTGATATATAGCCAGCTTTAGCTGCCTTGTCTGAAACTATGGATCTGGGTGGAGTATTTCTGAAGCTGCTCCTTTGGTTCATCTCCTTCCTCACACTGCTGTTGATAGTGTTCATACAGTTTCGACTTGCTTTCAGAGCCCGTGCCTTCAACGACCACCGGGTGGTGTCCATTGGACATCCTGAGAATTGTGGTTGTAAGTGACTTAATATAGTTCTTGGCCAAAGTGAGGGTCTCGATTTTGGAGAGTTTGTTCTCAGCTCTGACATGAGGGATGACTTCCCTCAAAGCTTGGAAGGCATTGTTGAGTTTGTGCATGCGCTGGCGTTCACGTTCGTTGCTTTCCAGCCTCCGCAAGCGCCTATCCTTGCTACTCCAAGGGAGCTTTGAGGTGACCTTTTGGCCCTCTTTGTTCCTCTTTTCCTTGCGCCGTGAACACTTCAGGAGATCATCTCTGCTCTGGGTGGGTTCTTGGCCCAGACCATCCTCACTGACTGCATTCCGACGCTTGGCTCCTTTGCTCTTGGCCTTCATTGCTGGTGCAACCAAAGATATAGGAACTAGACGTTCACCTTCTAGCAGAAGTCCAACATCCACCCAAGGAGTGTTTCTTTAAAAAAGAGAGGACATCAACTTGACTGTCTATAAAGTTACATCCATCTTCATCAGCTGTCAACCCAACTGGATCTTGGTCTAGGCGTGCCAGGATCCATGGCAGTAGGGGAATCCTGTGTATAATAAACAAAAAGGACTAGATCACTTTTGAGAGATTTCTTTCATGAAAAACTCTCTATAGGTGGAAAAAAATCAGAAATGATGCCTGCCTAGAACATTCCCACTCTCATGCTAGATTTTGATTTTCAAGGAATTTCTTGCATGGAAGAGTTTTAAAATAGCATCTTCTCCCCTTGTGTTTAAAGGTAGTAATTCATCCAACCACCTGGTTTGACTGTATGTTTCCATTTTTCTTATTGGGCATCTTATACATGGTTGTGAAAGCCTCTATATAAAACCCACTTCTCTCACATATTTAAATCACACAGAAGGGTCAGATTCTGAGATATTTTGAACTTCTACAGAAGTGCTACAGAAGATCCACAGTAAGGTGGAAACTAGAGCAACCAAATTGGGTCGGCCAAATAGGAAAGCTATTTACAAAAAAGAGAGGGATGGCCTTTATCTCTTGCACCCAAATTACAATGGTGTCATTTCCAATTGAATAGACACACAACACAGCATAGGTGAGAAAGTAGCCATTATGGGTCAGTACGGTCTGGTCTGTTGGATTAATGTAGGGGTGGGTCACCACTTGCTTTTGGGCATTGTGGCTCAGTAATGCTTTAAAGGGAACACCATCCTTGGTTTGACTCCAATGCAAAGAAGTGCCACAAAGAAGTTATTATTCCCAGACGAAGAGGGAATGTTTTTGTTGCATACTGTTAACAAGAGCCCAGCATACTTTCTTGCCTTGGTGGATTGCAAGATTAAAAAATATGTTATGTCGATGTTGGGCATACCTTTAAAAAATTATAATTGCTTCCACCACCCTGCTTTCAAAGGGCAAAATACCTATATACATAATGTTATCAGTCTATTTTCCAGAGCACCCTAAAATGGAATTATTGGACAGGATTCAAATATGAATGCAAAGTATCTGCATAGCTAAGAAAACTTCACAGGTACAAACCAAATCCAAACTAAAGCTTGGGAAAGTTGAGTGAAACACGTTGAATAAATCAGCATCCCACGTGGTCACGGAGCAACCCACAATACCACCCAAATGGTTGTTATAAGGAGCAAAACAAAGTACAATGCTCGATACAGAAGAGCAAGCAAGCTAATCGCTTGTCCTTGCGGCAAAGGTTAATGAACTGCTCATATCCAAAAAAAAAAAAAAAAGATGGGGGGGGAATTCAGACGTCATCCACCTTCCTCAGTCCTTTGGATGGATAAATGGTGATAGACACATCGAATTTAGCCAGTCCTGGTTCTTTCCCTTTGCATGTCTCTCCTCTTCAGCTCACCGTCGGTGCGGAATGTGCTCAGTTCAACAACGGAGGCTTCTCAAGTGTCTAGTACAGGTGCCAGGCAATTGCAACGAACCACAATACTTAGCTTGAACATCCAGGAGGTTGCCAACCTAGATCTGTCCCCAACTACATGAACAGGTCTTTGAGTAACTCTTCTGCATAATGGGGCTACTTTCTCATCTATAACTAAAGATCTTGATACTCCCTTTTTGGAGCGGTCCCGTAACGCACACACATCGCTTCCTCGATGTGGTTTCCCCTTAGTTTGAGACTCAGAAAAGATAGCCATACAAAGAAAGGTTGAGAAGCCTATGATTTGGGGGGAGGAGGCTACATTTCTAAAGACAAGGCATTTTGAGAGAGATTGGTTTTCCTCTGTAGACATTGCAGAGTTTATGTGGGCCACCCTGAACAACTGCTACTCCTCCCTTTTATACCCCTTCTTTCACTCCTGATATTTGACAGGGATGGCTCTGAGCTGAATAGGCTAAAAATGATTAGATCCCTACCTGGCAGTGGAGCAAGTGCCAACAGCATCCTTAACCATTCCAACCTGGCATGGGTCATGAAGACACGGATACCGCCTCAGGAGAAAGTGACCATCTCCCAGGGAGCGAGCCGTCCGCCCGTTCCAACCTGCTCCAGACTGTTCACTTGGGCTAGGACACGTCACTTTAATGCACTAACAGGTAGGGGGGCGGAGTCTGGCTTGGCAAGTCTACTGCAAATAAGCCAAGGGATGTGCAGAGCTGCAAGCTTATGAGTAGAATATTTTCCCGCGGGGCTGGGGCTCAACTTGGGTTCCATGGCTGAGGCCAAGAACTTGGCATAGCCTTGGGGGAAGGTACATGACAGAAAACGGGGGCACCGATGCTGATGGCCACATGGCTGTTCTCTAACCCTAACCCTTCCGTCCAATGAAGCGGTGCAGGCTCGCTCTCTGGGTTGCGCACATTTCCTCCAGCGTGGAAAGGAAGGCTGCAACCAAACACAATCACCACCCCTGAAGTTCAGATCAGTCTTCCTTAACCGGCTGCGTTTCCCAGATGCATTCAACTGCAACTCCCAGGACTCTCGGGCAGCTGTAGCACAATGCCTGTGGCAAACCACAACTGGGGTCGTAGCAGAAACCCGGAGAGTGAAATTTGATCCTCAAAAGCCGAGGTTGATCTACAGGTTTTGTTGTAGGAAAAGCATCTGGCCCAAGATAGACTTAACTATGGAAGATCCAAGGGAAAAATCACAGACAGAACAGAAAGGGGGGGGGGGAGGAGGAAGGAATGTAATGTTCTCTTTGGGTGAAGGCCAAGCTTCAAACTGGTTCACCTGGTTGCTTATTTCTGACGCCCCCCCGCCACACACACACACACTCTGGCCAATATCAAATTTCATATATACTTAAGAATTCATTTATTCAGCCTCACACCACCATGCTTTTAACCTTTGGCAAACATTATTCTAGAACAAATGAATCGCAGGGCTTCCTAGACTAACAACCCAAAGTGCAGAAGACAACACAGTCTACAGGGACATTAATATTATTTTTAATGTTGTAAACCGCCCAGAGTCTACTGTCGTGGAGATGGGCGGTGATAAATTCGAATAATAAATAAATAATAAATTTAACCCTCTTTAAATGGCACATAATCAATCAATCAATCAATCAATCAATCAATCAATTGACACCTTGGAATGTATCAAAACAGAAGGAACGTCAGATTCCAAGCTTATAAATATATAGCTTTATTTTATTTTGAATATTAAATAAGGTTCTTTAAATTACAAGCAGCCTTGGATCACACTATGCATGATCAATATACAGTAGAAATCTTACAGTTTTAAAATTTACACAGTTTAAAGATAAATTCGACCTGGAATTTAATTAGCTAGCATATTGCCACAAACCTCATAGCTGTATTAAATCCCAATCGGAAAATTTCTCCCCTATGATTTCGTTACATAAATTTCCTCATGTACAAATAGAGTAAAACGTTGTATGTACACATAATTGAAACTGCTTTACCATTACCCACCACTGTGCAAGATCAGACAAATTGTTAAACATAACTGGACATCTTAAATTCATTCAAGTTTTAACTGAATAATAAAAATAAAATAAAATAAAATAAAAACCAGGCTGTGGAACAGGCAGCTTCATTATCTACTCTCCATCGAATGTTTCTCCTCTACAATATTTCCTTAAAGACATTTTTATTTTTTTCTCTTTAGAAGTGGATATTTTGTACAAATTAAAGCTGAGGCCATTATTTTCCTCACCCCCCGTTCTTATTGTTCAGGCTATTTCTCACAAAGCAGTCATATTTCCAATTCCTTCCAATCTAAATAGCCACTTTGCCCCCCCTAAAATTTTAGCCAAGCATGAAATTGTTTCTCTCTACAAAAACCTCCAGAGCTGGCTCTTGCTCTCGCTCTCGTTCTCAAAAAACAAAATCTGCACACAAATCAATCTAAAACAGTGTTTAAAATGTACACACAAATAGCTTTCATTAGTGTCAAATATTTTTTTTAAAATAAACCTTTCATTTCCAAAAAAGCAGGAGCTTTTATAAAGAACGGAACTTGGAAATGATTCAGCCGTTAAAAGCCCAAGTACAAATGTCAGACCTTCCCAAAGATGGCGGCCTTTCAGAAGAATGGTAATCTCCGTTACTGCTACTGGTCCATCCCAGAAAGGGCTGGCCGACTGGTTCATCTTGGGAACTTCCTATCCTTCCTGAAATGGAGTGCTTGTGGATCGCTCCAACAGCAGCTATACTGCAAATAAAACATTCTCCTATGTAAGAGAACTGGGCAAAGACATCCTGGTTGATGTTATCTGTTTCTTCTTTCTCTCTCTCTCTCTCTCACTCACTCACTCACTCACTCACTCACTCCAGCCTGGCAGCAGGCCAACAACAGCCCTGTTGCAGGGCTCCCGAGCTCCTGATCACCCATACATTTTAGTGCAAAGGGCCACCACCAGTGCCTGCTCTGCTCCCTGAATAACCCCTTGGTTATACTGCAGAACCTCAGAAACTAGGACAGACAGACAGACAGACAGACAGACGGGGCTGCTGAAAACATCTGGCAAGGCTCCACTGCCTTCAAAAGCTTCACAATGGGCTGGACGTCACACCATAAAGCTTCCTTGGTCAATCATCTCTACCCTGGTCAACATGCACATATACACAGACGTATGTAGACCTCTGCTAAGTTCCAGCCGAGCATTCAGTTGTTCAAATGCACAGGTTACATGCTAAGGGTGGGCTGGGGTGGGCTGGCAGGAAGAGGACAGCCAGCCAGCAACCCCAAGTCTCTAGAGCAGCAGGACCACGGCTGACCTCAGGCTGCCATGGGCCACTTCTGGGACTTGGACATCTGCTAGCTTCGATAAAAACAAGCCCTGCAAAAAACAAAGAGCATGACACAGAACGGCTTCTTACAAGCAACACACCAAACTCTAACCTGCCCCAATTCTGCAAACGTGGCCAGGTCCTCAGGGAGATTATAGTGCAAAAAAATACAGGCGCTTCGACTCAATGAAAAGATATAATCTGGCCACGGCTACACACAACCTTTAGGAATTCGTTAAGAAACTTGGACAACTCCTTGTGGGGGAGATGGGTGGGATATAAATGTGACAAATAAACAGACTTGGCCTGGATTTAGGAAGCTGAGGATTCTACCTCAGCTAAAGAAAAGCAAATGTGGGACTTTCAATTGCTCACATTTTAAAAGCTTTAGTATCTAAAAAAGATGTGTGTGTATTTTGCCCACAAGGAAAGGATTTCCGGCGCAGCCTGGGACATGATGTACCCGGAACTCTGCCTTTTCAATGAGATAGATGTGCCCTGGGCTTGTCCAAAAATAGGAGTTTGCAATTCATATGAAAGTTTAGACATAGGAGTGAAGTGAAGTGAAGTGAAATGAGGTGAGGTGAAACGCAGCAGAGAGAACCCGCAAGAACCTGAAGAAAAAAAACCCTGACAAGTGGAATTCATGTTGGGCCAAGGCTAATTCCAATACTCAAAGGCGGACTCCAAAATGAAGGGAATACTAACGCTCGTTTCACTCAACCCCACCGACTAGTCTTCACCATTTAGGTGTCTTCTGCCCTGAAGGGAGCGTTAACATATTTGAAGGGTGCCACTGGGGACAGCTGCCATAAGCAATGTCCAAATTCCTAACGCACAAGGTCAGGGGCGTAGGCTTGCAGCCATGCAACCCAACAGAGTTGAGAATGCTCACTTTTGAGTTCTCGTGTGTGTGTGTCTGTGTGTATAACAGTATCAAAGAGATGGGCACAGCTGAATTTATCTCAGAAGAGGTCTCACTTCAGACTCCCAAGTTTCTCAAAGAGTGGAGTAGGCCAGATCCAAGGCTGTCAGTTAAGGAGGAATTCAGTGCATGCAGATGTTGGATCTATCAAGAACCACCACGTAAGAGCAGCGCTCCATAAGGCTTGCTGGCAGCTGCTGAAGCTCAGCACACAAAGCAAAAGCATTTCTCAAGATGCTACTGTTTTTTGGAGTTCTTACACATCAATGCTGTACCTCTCCCTGGCATATTTCATGCATGACCATTACTGCCCTTTACGCAGCTTCCAAGATCTAGCTCAGTGTTTCTCAACTTTAGCAACTTTAAGATGTGTGGACTTCAACTCCCAGAATTCTAGGAGCTGAAGTCCACACATCTTCAAGTTGCCAAGGTTGAGAAACATGGATCTAGCTGGAGGATTAAAAACACCCATGCTTTCCCCCGTTCTTTGCTATGGTTCTTTCTTTCATTCTATTCTGAGAAGTTCTCAAAAACTCATCCTTTAAGCAGATCAACAGCGTTACAAATAGGGTGGCAAGCATGTTCTTCCTCTACCAAACTATGGGTGCAAAAGATACATAACAGCTCAAATGCTTCTTTTTAGAATGAGGTAAGTAAAAAAAAAAGAGAGAGAGAACCGTTTTACTGAGAAGCAAAGCTATTTGCCCACACAACGTGTAACTCAAGCTGTGCTTGTCACAGCCCAAGTCTTCTGTTGTAGGAAGGTTCAGGATAGGTCTCCATGAGGAGGATTGGAGCTCAGACAAGATCCTTTAAGCAGGCCTAGAGCAGCTGGGTTTAATGAAATACTGCCTATTAGCCCATGAGTTGCTGCCTGCACCCTTAAAGACCTTGGGACAGTTAGTTTGAGAGAAATTTTGGGAGAAAATTTACGGGAAGTCCCATTTACATCAGTCATGGAAAACCCAAATGCATACTGAAGACTGTTGTGACACACACTCATGCTTGAGAACCAGGACACCCAGGAAGACCCAAGGAGACCAAACTTATTAAAGCTTCTTTTTTTTACAGGCACCTGACTTCAAAGAGAAAGATCACTAATGGCAGAAGTGAAGGAATCTTCTCTCAGATTGCGTACCAGAGATGTTGACAGATCCCTGAAGATGATATGAACAATACTAGAAGCTGCACAGTAACCAAGAACATCATTTGGACAGGCATTCCACAAACACCCATATCGAACAAAATCCCAGAGACTTTGTCCTAGAAAAAACAAGGAAAACCCAAAAACCAGCACCCCACCACCATCACCATTTTTCACCAACTACAAATAAAAAGTCAGTCCATCAACCCCTGTTAATTGCAAATGAGAATTATCTTCCTTTCTCTCTCAAAGTGAGTTGCCCCTTTAGAAACATAAATAGCACGTCAAGTTGCAGAAATCCTTAAAAAGAAAATAACCGGAAGACTCAAGTTCTATACATTCTGACAAATAGATTGTGTGGAAAGAGACACAGGAGTAAAAGGGAACCAATTTCAATGAGCCCAAACTACGATTCCCGTTGGTCCAGAATGGCTGTGTACAGTGCAAAGGGACTTGGCAAGGATACAACTAGCGCGCCTATAGCTAAGCAATGAGCAAAACCCACAAAAGATGGCTTGCTACACAACTCTCAGCCAGATCAAGGAATGTAGTTATCTGCAGCTCAACTATATACAATTGTACACATTCATACAGATAATACATGGTTACCCAAAACAAGTATGTTACAATCCTGTATATAAACCAGAACATTACCGTCGAACAAATCATCTGGAGGATATTTCAAGTACTGGGAGTGAACTAGCATAGGGAGGTCTGGTTTTTTTTGTTTTTTAAAGAGGAAATGCAAAATGCACCAGTTTTCAAAAATAGTACGCCGTGAAATACATCCACTCCCAATTCTGGTCCTGACCGCGTGTTCCTTCAGTCGTTTTGCCGGCCACTTGATTGTAGTGCTTCAGCAGATCTTCATCATCAGGTGCAACTTTTTCAAAATGGCTCTTAGCCCAAAGCAGAGGTATTCCCCACAACCATGAGGACAGAGGAGGGAAGCTTCAGTTCTTAATCTTTTTCTCCGTCTTCGCTGCTCCCTGTTGAAGAAACAAAGTTACTACAATGGGGAAAATACTTGGGATAGTCTGCTTGCCAAAGGACCCTCTAAACCAGTGTTTCTCAACCTTGGCAGCTTGAAGATGTGTGGACTTCAACTCCCAGAATTCCCCAGCCAGCAAAGCAAAGCAAAGCTGGCTGGGGAATTCTGGGAGTTGAAGTCCTCACATCTTCAAGCTGCCAAGGTTGAGAAACACTGCTCTAAACTCTGCAGATTTTTTGAGGCCTAAATTTTTAGGGTACTTGTAGCAGACTAGCTCAGTTGAAATGAAAGTGGGAGTGTCTTTATAAAAACATGCACAAAAGGTGTGCTGCAAGTACCACCTCCACATGGATGTAATAATAGTTTCCCCAACGGTTGGATTCAGTTCCTTCCTTCCCTTGGAAGGGGGATTCTGATGTTCCAGGCGTGAGTGAGTCCCCGTCTCCTCTGACAAAACTCACAATGTGGGCACACCTGCAGGTCTCCCAAGCCCAACTGTGTAAATCGCACACTTCAATGTCACAATTTAGGACATAAAAGCAAGCTGCCCTATCTCCAGCGCCGGAGGTACTGGCTAAAACAAGCAAAGCAGCTTATCTAATCAGCACCCAAAGGCAAGTACAAACATCAAGTGCCAGCGCATTGGCATGGTAAAAATATGTCCTAGCTCCATGATTTAAAGGGGAAATTTTTTTAAAATGAGCCAATGAGGAACCTGCTTATTTAGCCTGCTTTATCCAAGTGTAGAAAACTCCTGGCTCTCAAGATCACGTGGGATTCCAGTCCCAAACATCTCGGCCACGCTAACGGGGGCTGGTAGGAGTTGAAATTAAGAGCATGTAGAGGCTCGTGTTTTAAATGCAGGCCAGGACTCTTTCAGATGAACTGACCCGCCTTGGGATTTGATGCTTCCAGAACGCTGGCAGGAGAACACTTGGGCGAACCTCCCTCCTCCCCTCCCTTTTCTAGGACAAAAAGCCATCATTTCGCTTTGCCCCAAACTGCAAGGGGGCTTCCCCCGCACGGTGGCAAGGTCTGAAGGGTGACACACTCGAGCCACAAAGAAAGAACCTTTGCGATGGAAAACACATGCTCTCATCTCAGAACAGAACCCAAAATGGACAATGTTAGCTGTAACCTTTTATGCTCCCCATAACCCATGTAGGAAGGGGCTTCCCTTCCATGTGGAAGCGTCTTCGGACAACGCTGGCTCTTTGGCTAACAAACGGAGATGAGCACCGGCCCCTAGAGTCGGACACGACTGCACAAATGTGCGGGGGGAACCTTTACCTTTTTAAACCCATGTAATGCTCCTATCCCTTCTTTTAGATTCTGGGTTTTTTTTTTAATCCGTTCAATCGTGTCCGATTCTTGGAGACTGCCTGGACAGGTCCCTGCAGTTTTCTTGGCAAGGTTTTTCGGAAGTGGTTTGCCATTGCCTCCTTCCTAGGGCAGTGTGTGTGACTGGCCCAAGGTCACCCAGCTGGCTTTGTGCCCAAGGTAGGACTAGAACTCACGATCTCCCAGTTTCTAGCCTGATGCCTTCACCACTACACCAAACTGGCTCTCAGATTCTTATAGGCCTTTATATATGCTTTTTGTTTTAATATCTTCTAGCTTTTCATAACTTTTTTTTAGACTCTGATGTATCTTCTATGCTTTTTAATTGACTGTACCCCATCCTCCTTATGCTGGTCTATGACCATAATAAAGTTTTGATTTGATTTGATTTGATTTGAATGTTAGCTGAAGTTCAACTAGGCTGCATGTAGTTTAACTTCCTTTAGGGGAACTTTAACATCTTTGCCAAACATAGTGCTTTCCAGACCCCTAAGATCAAAGTTCCCCTTATTCATTTATTCTTTATGTCATATGATGAGCCACCATTTAGGGTAGCCTGATGTTCCTCATCCCCCAGAGCCTTTTGGAAGAGACCCGTTTTCGTGGCTCTCCAAAACAGCAGCAAAGAGGGTCCAGATATCTAGGATGAACTGTTCAAAGGAGGGGGGCCATCACCAAGAAGGCTGAAGACCAGGCTCCCTAACCCTACAGGAAGCTTCTGCTTGCAAGCAGCGGCAGATCCACGGGCGGAAAGAAAATACTTGCCTCCTTGTTCGATATCAGAATCTGTAAGGTGAGTGAGCGAAAAGCTTGCAATGTTTGCCGGTGAGATAGAGAACCTGGAGTAAGGTAACGGGCGGGACCAGTCCTGCTCAGGGCTTCGGGGCGGTGGTGGAGGGGAGAGGTACTTTGAGGCCTGAAGAGAAGGCTTGGCGCTGATGAGACTGCTGGCGGCCTTTAAGATCACGGAGGGCCCCGGAGAAGGGAAATCGTCGTCCCACTCAAAACCTCCTCCTAGAACAAGCAGACCACATGGGCGTTTCAGACAATGGAGAGCAAAATCTAATGTCCATGAAAACTCATCGAAACCAATGGCTCCTCTCTTCTCTATCAAGGATGCCCCAAATCAACACCATGGTTTGAAAATGCCCTGTTCCCAACAACCGTTCAGCTTTGTGCGGGCAAAGCAAATCATAGAATCACAGGGTTGGAAGGCACCTTGGAGGTCTTCTAGTCCAGCCCCCTGCCCAAGACAGGAATCCTCAGACCATCTCGGACAAATGGTTGTCCAATCTTTTCTTGAAGACCTCCAGCGATGGAGGACCCACCACTCCGGGAGGCAAGCGGTTCCACTGCTTAATAGTTCTGTCAGGAAATTCCTCCTCATTTCCAGGTTGGATCTCCCAATAAATAACATTATTTGTGTTACCATCCTAGATTGGGCTTATTTGGATGGATTTTGGAATTCTTTGTCAGACAAAGGAACAAATTGATTGAAAAAGGAGGCAGGCATGCATGTGATAAGACAGGATCTGGTAGCCTGGAAAAATGAAGTTTGGAGAAATTTAACTGGAAAATAAACCTCTTCCTGATGTTAGGAGGAACAGTATTAGCTGGCAATTCCAATTCTTAGGTTTTCTTGTAGGGTACCTGTTTTTGTATTTATAACCAATACAAACAGAATGTTTAAAAGTCCCCACATTCAATTATGCAGATGTCTTGTAAATTTACTTCAGCAAAGCTGGGCGCATAGAAGACTAAATACAAATGTATTTATTTAATTTTTATCCCACCTTTATTATTTTTTTTATAAATCCTTCTAGGTTCTTACTCTTTTAATCTGGTTTCCAGCAGTGCTTACTCTGACGTGGAAAGTCTCTTTGCATCTTAAATTCAAACAACCATACTGAAATTTGAGTTGCTTCTGCTGCAGGTAATCAAACGAAGTATCTTCTTTTTTTTCCACCTGCTGCTGTGATCAAGAATGCAAGGGATGCAGTGCTACCAGAACAATTACTCATTTTTATGACTTAAGATTCTGTCTTTCTATCACACAGAGAATTCAGATAGCTAGGCAATTGCTGCTTCAGTTCAAAAGGCCAAACAGTTTAAGTCAATTGGACAATAACTACTTAGGACTTAAAATTTCCTTGTTTCAATGAGGCAGGCTTGTTAATGCTATTAATACTGTAGAAAAAGGGCTTTCCAAAGTGCCGCCGCTGGCGACACACCCGGCGGTGGCGGCGACACGCGACCTCGCGGAGGCGCGCGTGCACGGCGACCGCGCGGGGGGCGTGCGGTGGCGTGCGCTCAGGCGGCGCGGGGGGCATGCAGCGGAGCGCGCACGGCGACCGCGCGGGGGGCGTGCGGCGGCGCACGCGCACGGCGGTGGCGCGTGCGGCGACCGCGCGCGTGCATGGCGGCCGCTGTGCACGCGCGCGCCACCGCTTCCGGGTGGTGTGGCGACACACCACGCTGTGTGTGGCGACACACTTTTGTGTCGCGACACACAGTTTGGAAAGCTCTGCTGTAGAAGCTTTGCTACTCAAAGAAAAGAACCATTTAAAAAAAATGTTTTTTCCACTGCTGGGCTAGAATCCCTGTAACATCAGCAAGAAAAATTCCGCAGTTACAATAACTAACAACTTTAGTTTTTATGAACCACTATCCAGCAGTTACATATAACTTATAATATTAATATATAATAAAAGGTTAATAACAACATTTTCCAATCCATATACAGGGTGTACCAAAAGTCAGGCCCCACAGACAATTTATTATACTGTGTAAATTAGATTAAATGTTTGAACTGGTTGCCATTTTCTTCTAAATATTTCCTTACTCATTTGAAGCATGACCGTTCAACATTACTAAGTACAGTAACAATTTCTCTGAGAAAAAGAAAACAACACATGGTGATTGACCTATGGGGCCTGACTTTTAGTACACCCTGTGCATCCCCCGTGATTGTGATAAGGCCCCATAAGGATATGTACCCAAACAAGTATATGGAAGACAATGCTGAAAATAATACTTTGGTTAGGAAACCACTATCTTAATTCTGTAAGCTGCATTTGCTAAAGACGCTTAGACGGGTCGCTCAGAGATTAAATACCTTCTTCGTCCGTAGAACTTTCAGAATTTGTAAATTTATTCAAGTAGCCAAAACTAGAAGCTAAAGGAGGAGTGTGACTAGAGTTGGAATGGTTTGATTCGGCAGCTCGGTTTCCCAGTTCTTTGGTTGGTGTTTCCTAAAAAAGTAACAAAAGAAACACAGCTAAGTTCTATTACTGGGCCGCTATAAAAATCAACATATGATTTTATTTATTTATTTATTAAATTTCTATGACCGCCCATCTCCCCCTCAAGGAGGGACTCTGGGCGGTTCACAACCAAACAACATCATTAAAATACAAGAAATACAACAATAAAAATAAAAATACAATATAAATACAATAAAATCCAAGTTTTTAATTTTTTCCTGAAGTCCAGGAGTGAAGGGGCCTGTCTTATCTCTGGGGGGAGGGCGTTCCATAGGGCAGGCGCCGCTGCAGAGAAGGCTCGCCTCCGAGACCCCGCTAGATGGAATTCTTTCACAGAGGGGGTCCGCAGCATGCCCTCTCTGCAAGGCCGGGTGGGACGGGACGATGTCATGGGGATGAGGCGGTCCCTCAGATAACCTGCTATCTCAGTTTTTCCATCTCTTCAGGTAACAAATTTTGAAGTGTGGTGGATAGAACAAAGGCAATGTCAGGAAAGCATAATTCAACGTTTTGGCTGTTACCTGAAATACTTTACCTAAGGAAGCATTAGAGCAGCCAACCAATATTCGTTTTCATAAAAGACCTACCCCAGCTGTGCTGTGCTGCCATCCCAGAACATAGGAAATTGTGGTCTCTCATTACAGGGCTGAAAACTAGTGGCACAACCTTGGAATTCTGTAAGGTAGGTCGACGATTTTCAGAGAGGGGCAGCACACATACATATCCTTCGGACTCTTAAGAACTACACACAAACTAAATGGGTTTCATAATTACACAAGGATATCGACCACCAATTATGTTTTAAGCCCCATGTGTTTTCTTTGCTTAATTTCTCTTTGCTGGTGTAACTCGGGACGGAGAGAACCCTGCACAACCATAAAAAAATTACATTCATCCTGTTCACAAAGATGATGCTGAATAGCCACTAAAGAGGAAAACTATAACAAGTCTTAGTAATTTAGTTACCTTTAGTTACCTGTATTTTCCCATCTTTGGCATAATATGGCAGGGCACAGATTTCCCCAATCTGCTGCCATATTGAACCTGTGCTTCATGCTGCTGCTGCTATATTATTATTATTATTATTATTATTATTATTATTATTATTATTATTATTATTATTATTATTATTATTTTAATAATAATAATAATAATAATAATAATAATAATAATAATTTCTTACGCCTTTTATATATATTGGTCAACTCAAGGCGGCTAACCCCTAATATTCCTGATATTAACACCTGATATTCCATTCGGGAAGTCCCTCAAGACCCGATTATGTCATCCGGCCTGGGGGTCTTTGGGAACCGGAGACATTCTCAGATGGCTCCACTGTGATTGATATTCTTGCTCTCTCCGTGGGGTTTGTATATTTTAAATTTTTAAATAATATTTTAATTTTAATAATTACTTTAGATACCTGATCAAAAAGATATACGGTGACATCATCAAAGAATGTGACTGCTTTTCTTTCACTCTGAAAGGTTTCGGTGGGGTTGTTCTCCCCGTACTGCTTTGGGTGTTTCAGCAAGCTCCTTAGATATTTTCCATCATTCCCATCACTAAGGATTTCTGGCACTTGATACATAATTTCCTCCTCACTGTCAGAACTAAGCCCATGGAGGTGGAAAGTTTTCATATCATCCTCGGAATCATCGCTGTTTCCATCTTCCTCGTCAGCATCGTCTTCTTCTAACGAGAGATCCAGCACCCCAGAAACATCAAGTTTACCAAGATACTTTCCTTCAATATCTGGTTCTTTTAACTTATGGCCTTCAAGGTGACACAATATGGATTTTTCAGAGACTTCAGGAGGACCATACAAGTTTGGCATAAGCTTTAAATCACCCTCAGGAAAAAAATCTGCTGTACTGGTGCCTGTGCAAGATACACTTTTGGGGAAATCCTCATATATTTCATCTTCATCTGTATGTTCCAGGCCAGTGACGGGTGGTAACAAAGTTGTAACATCATTTTTATGAAGCCATTCCTGCTTTGTTTCATCAGACTCATGGTCCTCTACTTTTCTATCCACATCCAGCTGTGAGGCCAAGTTATTGGTGAACTGATAATTAGCTATTTGATTGCCACTTAAACAATTTTCTGTATTCCCAGCATTTTCCATTTCAAAGGAATCAGCACTGCCCTTTGTTAATACTGTTGGCTCTTTTGATGGATTCATAACCTCCGGTTTCTTATCTGTCTCAGAATCATTATCAGAAAAATAGGCTGAATCCCTGTATGAATTATGGATGCCCTCAAAAGCCGTTTTAGAGGGTGTTTCAAACTTATCCATGATATCTGTTGTGTCTGCATAAGAATTTACATCAGCTGACACAATTATCGTGGGGTTATCGTGCAAGAGATCACCACCAGCACTAGATAAAGCAGATTCATTAGAATTGCTGCCAACAAGATGTGAAGTCCATTCAGGAGATTCTAGATTTTCAGTTTCATAGCCACTGTCAGCAGGTTTATCAGGTGGTAAAAATTTCCGGGGGCTCTCTGGTTCAAAGGATTCTAAAGCTTCATTAACATCTAATGCCTCGAATGAGTCTGGTGTATCTACCAATTGCCCCAGGCTCTGGGTTGAAATTGATAAACTGTCTTCTAGTAGACTGTCATGACTCATATGATCTGTGAGAAGAAGCGCCTCTGTGTCATACTTTTGAACTTGGGAAGTTCTATCACTTTGCTCCAGAACATGGGCATTAACTTGTTCTGATTTCTTAGAGTTTAAATCATGGGTCAACTCCCAAGAGTTACTACTGTGTTTAAGTTCCTCTTTCTTTTCCTGTCTTCCTTCTTGAGCACCGAGTGCAACACCATGACAGGAGCCGATCCCATCAGTCTGGTTTTTGACACCTGTGGATTGGATATCAGTTGAACCAAGTTCAGAGACTTGTTCCATTCCAAGGTGAGAGGGAACAATAGAGGTATCTTCAACCTCTATGTTAGAAAGGTTTTTTCCAGTGTTGGATAAGGAGAACAGGAGCTGCGTATCTATCACAGGTGAACGAGAAAGCATCTGACTCTGCGCAAGGGGACTTTGATGTGGCTCTATTCGCACAAGCAGCTCATCTTGAGTGCCATGAGCATTTCCACTCATATTACATTCAACTCCCAAAGAGTTCGTATTTGGTGGCTCTAGTTTACTTGTTTGGTCATGTGCTCTTCTGAGATCACCACCACCTTCATTACTCACGGTCCGCTTTAATAAATTCTTCTCCTGAAGGAAAAGAAAGTTATCAGATAGCTCCTCTGAAGTCAGCAGGCTAAGTTCAGAATCCTGTGAGGTATCCTCCTGCAGATAAACAGCTTCATTTTGAGAAGTGGGTGAGGAACTTCCCTTCTTGGGCAGATCATCGGTAGATTCCTTACAACCTGAGCATGAAACAGCTTCAAGCTCCAGATGAATATCATTTATATCAGCTAAATCAAGTCTACCGATCACATTTGCCAAGGGTTCGTTTTTGGCGATGCCACTAAATATACTTTGGGAAGGGCTAACCGGGCCAACCCTGTGCAAATTCTCTTCCTTGGGATCTGTATTATAACAGAAAATATCCCCATCTGTGGTAGATTCAGCAGCAAAGTGCCCTAGAACCACGACGTGAGAATTTTTGTCTTCCAGAAGTTCGGAGCTGTCCACTTCTGTGGTCAATTCAGCAGCCTGGTGGTCAAGGTTTATACTACTAAGGCCTCCACTCTTTTCCTCCAACTGGATGTAATAATCACTTCCAACAGAAGGCTTACGGGCATTAAACACAGGAAGTTCCCCAGGCACGTGTAGGGAAATTTCCTGTCCACTCTCAACCTGGGCTCCAGGTCCTTGCTCTGTCAACGTGTTCTCAAAAACTTCCACTGGGAAGAAGATGCTCGTGTAGGTCTTCCCTTCAACAGGATCGGACTGGTTACATTCAAAGTGGTCGTGTTTGGCTGCCTCCCAGATGTATTCAAAGTTGAGTCCTCGGCTTGTTTCGGTCACCATGAGAACTTCTTCCATCTCGCGACCAAATCTGCCGCCAGTGAAATGATCCAGGATTGGAAAGGCAGAATTGCCCCAAGGTTCTCTGTTTGAAATGTTCGGCTTGAGATCATCCCACTGTTGGGGATCAATTACAGAATCCCTTTGGCTTTGCATGCAGAGATAGATTAAAAGCTTATGTACTTCCTCTGCCGTTGCTCGCTTTTCTGGAGACAGCCAACAGAACTGCAGAACTTCATACCTGTAAGAACAAGATTTTAATACTGTTAGTAACAAGAATACTATTTCAGATCAAGAGTTCTTTCAACGGTTTTCCAAAATAACCTGTTTTTCAAAATGATTTACCTGGAAAGTTTTTATTCTTTAATGAACTTTGGAGGTTACAAGTCAGAGAGCACTAAACATGAACCCCAGAATCCACAAATGGCCCTGATCAAAACGCTGCAATTCAGAAATATGATTTGAGGTTTTCTTTTTAAGGAAACATAAAGCTAAATAAAGTAGCTGTGTTAACCCTCCATGAGATCTTAAAGCCCACCTTAATTTTCTTTTGCGTTGGGTTAAGATATGGTCCTAATTATAAAACAGTGCTCACCCCGGCGTGAACTGAACCATTCTGGACTGCTGCTCAATTAATGTGCAAAACCCCAAATAAACACACACACACACACCTCTCTCACAATGTTGTTGTTGTTTTCTTTTTCTGATTTTTCTTCTGTCTCTCTGCCTTTTCGGTACATTAAAGCAAGGCAAATTTTAAACAGCAATTCCTAACCTCCTGTGTGGTCAGAGGCACAAACCAATCTCCCTCTTCCTCAGCATTTCTTTCTTCAAGTCAGCGCTGACCTATCATTTTGTAGGCTAAGGAAACGCCTGAAGCTTTCTGAGCCCTGAGCATTTTGAAACCCTTTCCCCCAACTCTTTATTTTATAACAGAGCTTGACTGAAAGACCAAAACCCGGTGTTTTTACCATCTATCCGAATACAGCTGCTCGAGGTGTGGTTCGGAGAGCTTGGTCCGTTTTTCTTTTATGACCTGCGCCAAAACGTCCTCGTCAGAGAGATCAGAATAAGGTTTTGTAGCACCGCTGAATAGTTCCCACAGCGTCACTCCCAGGGCCCTGCGAAAAGGGAAGACTTCAGTAAGATGTCAGTTCACAACAGGGCTAAAGGATCGCCAGTCCTTTTTTTTAATCCCGCCTTTATTATTTTTATAAATAACTCAAGGTGGCAAACATACCAAATACCCCTTCCTCCTCCTATCTTCCCCACCACAACCACCCTGTGAGGTGGGTTGGGCTGAGACACAGGGACTGGCCCAAGGTCACCCAGCCGGCTTTCACGCCCAAGGCAGGACTAGAACTCACCCCTTCCTGGTTTCTAACCTGGAGCCTTCACCACTAGACCAAACTGGCCCTCACTGTTCGGATTTTCAATGGATTTACTATTAGGGACTAGTTGGAACCTGCGTTAGGAGCTAACGCATGTTATGCCTCTCTGTATCACAGAAAGCTGTACCATAGTGAGTTTCTACGTTTTTAAATACAGCTCTGGTCTGACTGGATGAAAACGATGCCCTTCTGGCTTGTGATAGGAGGGGGATTTTGTTTACAGTGGTCAGTTTTGTTTTATTTCTTTGGTTTATCAGTATCTGGAATCCAGGCACTTTTTTATCAGGATGGTGTGACAAATTAACTTACTAGCTACTGGGATCATGAATGTCATCTTCTGAAATCATGCAGTTGTTTTTGTGATCTATGAATCCACACGTTCCCCCCCCCTTCCTTGTTATAACTTTTGGCTGAAACATGTTGTTGGTGTTTTCCTACCAGATGTTGCTGTGCTTTGTTTGCTCTGCTGTTAACAGCCGATCCTGAAAGCTCGTCACCAGCTCTGGGGCAGTCCACCGAAGAGGTACGAGCTTATTTTCATCCGTTTCAATATAATCTTCCTAGCGTAAAAGGAAATTCAAAAGCCATGTCTTCAGAGGAGGCCATATCAAGTCTTTCATTTTGTTTAGCTCAGAGCTTTCCAAACTGTGTGTCGCGACACAAAAGTGTGTCGCCACACACAGCGTGGTGTGTCGCCACACCACCCGGAAGCGGAGGCATGCGCGTGCACGGCGGCCGCCATACACGCGCGCGCCGCCGCACGCCCCCGTGTCGTTGCCGTGCGCGTGCGCCGCCGCACGCCCCCCCGCGCTGTCGCCATGCGCGTGCCGCCGCATGCCCCCCCCGCGCCGTCGCCGTGCGCGCGCCGCCACTGGTGTGTCGCCAGCGGCAGCACTTTGGAAAGCCCTGGTTTAGCTGAACCCTCCCTTGGATCTATTAAGTAAGAATCCTTTCCACTATTAGAGAACGTCCTGGGAATTAGAAATCCCTTCCCGGGTTTCTGCAGAACTGAAAGAGCAGCACAAGAATATTGGAAACAGTGAAAAAAAATGAGAAGGAAAATGTTGTTGGGCATACTGGATTCTCTTAACGTTTTCTGGAATGTGGTCTTCAGAGGCAAGCAGTGGGGAAAATCTTGCTCCCCTAAAGGAAAATGCACCAGCCTCATTAAGCTGCATCCAGACATGATTAGAATTGGCGGGGGGGGGGGGGTGTATTTGCACACCCTCCCTAACACTGCCCTGAATCAACACTGGCCTGAAAGATACACCAATGACAGCAAAGCAAGTGGCATGGATGTAGGAAGAGTAGGATGGGGATAGTTTAGCCTAGCATGGCGATTTCTAGTAATTATTTGCAGGTCAGCATCAGTACAAATGTAAACGGACTGGCTATTACATGAAACATCTAACAATTGGGTAACAGGGCTTTAAATAAAGATGGGTACTTTTATTTCCAGCATGAATGCACATCGTAAGCATGAATCAGGCTGGGTCTGAGTCACAACTTTCATTTAGGGAACCGTGTAGATTCCTGCAAATCTGCATCCAGAAGGAAAGCGGATGGCTGTGTATTTAACACTTAAACAGATAAAAAAGGAGTGCTGTAAGTAACTCTTGAGAGATTAGTGTTTATCAAATTACTAAACTCAAAGTCAAGCAAGCCCACGTGAAATAAACAAAGCAGACTGTCAACATCAGGTTTCTAAATTTGACCGCTTTTAAATGCATCGACTTACCTTGTACCTACTGAATCCTATTCCATAATCTCCAATTTTGACATTTAAATCAGATGTCAGGAAGCAATTCCTTAAAGCTAAATCGCTGGAAAAATAATAGAAGGGTATTGTGATGAGAATAAAAGAAATCTCAACACAAGATCAAACGAGAACATTCAAGAACGTAACTAATGCTGCTAAGCCCTCTTCTGAGAGCACTCACTATATTTCAGTTCTAAATTCAGCCTGGTCCTGAAGTGCCATAGCAACAGCCATTCAACAGTATATTTGCCTCACTGTTTTAAACCTGAACCACCAGCATTGTGTTGCAAATAGACTTTCGGTTTCTTGCCCAGTATCCTTTCAGTCGGAGATCTTAAGGTCAACCTCAGCAAACAGCACCGTCTGGAGCAATCATCAGCTACAGAATATGAGAATTTTGCTTATGAAGGGAAGGGCATCCTCTGATCCAGATGGGATCCCTGCAGAGGCTTCTTCTCCTGGTGCCCAGTTTAATTATTATTTAAGGCAGTGTTTTTCAACCTAGGCAACTTTACGGTGTATGGATTTCAACTCCCAGAATTCCCCAGCCAGCCATGCTGGCTGGGGAATTCTGGGAGTTGAAGTCCACACATCTTAAAGTTGCCAAGGTTGAAAAACACTGATTTAAGGTATACGGTCATCTGGTCTTTCAACTCCACCTCAAGTCTGTTTCCCAACCTGACGGCTAGGAATTGTGGGAAGTATAGCCCCAACACATATGGACGGTGCCAGAGTAGGGAAAGGCTGATACAGATGATGAGAAGTACATGTCAACCTCAGAAGAAATCCACACAATAGTCTGAAGGCCATGAATGGGAACACTTTCACCACAACCAAGATCCAAGGTGCAGCCCAGTTACATACTCTAATACGGGGGTTTTCCACTGATCAAGAGGCCAAGCTCTAGTAATAGAAAACTAGATGTGTTCAAGTGGACTTTTTTTGGGATTTCCCCCCCAGTCTCCCACAGAACCCACCAAGTTATTGCTGAAGCCTAGAGTTCCGTGGACACCGTTTGAAAAACCCTGCTCTAACACCCTAGCATTTATTTTATTCCAGGTTTTACAATAAAAGTGCCTTTTATGAAACTAGCAACTACCCTATGGAGGGACCCCAAATGGAAGGACGGAGTGAACAAGCACCTCTGGTTTTTCTGGGAAAGTAGGAAGAAGGCTGAGCTCCTGTATTTAACGTGCTTCTTACTTTATGGCATTTCAGTATGAGAACTCTGACACTATACTTCACTAAGTGTATACACAAGAGTGACCTCGGCATTCAGGGCTTCAAGGCTTACCCATGCACAAAATTGTGTTTGTGCATCATGACAAGTCCCGCAACCATCTCACAGGCCATCCTCTGTAGCAGCATTATTTGAGAATCTCCTTTAATAGTATCCTGCTCGTTGCAAAGATAGGTTTTTAGGTCACCCTGTAAAACAAATTTGAGAACACTTATAAACAGCCTCTCCTGCCAATTGCGGTTAACAGGTATTTAGGGAAGCAGCAACTAAACACATAGGTTAGTACTTGTCCATCAACAACATTATTAGCAGTAGTTATAAATAAGCTGGCACTCAGAGAGCCCTGTCATTAAATTTCAAGTCCCTTAAGGGGCCGTAGAGAAGACACACAAATTACACGCTGGGCCTCTGTTAAAGCCACCCAGCAGATAAACGCCACAGATATGAACCGTATGGCTTAAGGTTATAGGAAGTTGAAAAGGTACAGTATGTCCACCACTCTTCTTTGGGAGAAAAAAGGGAAAGGGTCAGGAGTTGAGAGAGAGAAAAATAAGCTGTCTGGGTAGCAGCTGTGGCGGTTGGGCAAAAGCAAGCATGTATTTGGGCTTTGCAACATTCGTCAGTTCCCCAATAGCAGCTCGAGTTCTCTGGGAACCTGAATCTTTTAAAACGGAAATGTTACATTTATTTTATTGATCACATTGATATCCCGCCCATCTCCCTCACAAGGAGGGACCCTGGGCGGTTCACAGTAAGAAGTTTAAAATCAATAAAAAACCAGAAACGTGTCGTAACACCCGTTCTGTACTGGAGACGAAATGAGAACCTGCAGCAGAGAAAATAGCTTCAACGCATACACACAGAGAACAGCGCGTTGCAGCCCCAAACCATCCCTATCAATGTTGTCTGAAGACTGAAAATGTTAGGAGGTCTAGAATAAGAGAAAAATATTTCCTCGGTGCCAAAAAGACATTAGCAAAAACATCAGGCTGGCTAGAAAGGTGGACGAAAAACGGAAGAGAACTGACTAGGGGGCAGTACAACATTAGAGGAAAACAGACACTCTTATTGCCCAGAAAGGGAAGGAAAAAAAAACAAGGACATAGGTTTTCTGGATTACTTCCCGCAATTCGTGAATTAAGGATCATTACAGGCTGTTGTAAAGTCTAAAGTACATCTAATTGTTTTTAAACCCAGTTACTTTTCCTAGATGGCTTGACTCCCAATGCATCAATACCGCAATACACAGCCGGTCTTTCTACAACAGAGCTTTCCAAACTCTTCATGTTGGTGACACACTTTTTAGACATGCATAATTTCACAACACACTCTTAAGCAGGGCATCACTTCGTGACACACTCTTACAGCAGGGCACAAGGCAGGCACTAGGACCTGCACGGAATCACAGCAGATTTGGAGGCAGCCAGGCACAAGGCAGGCACTAGGACCTGCGCGGAATCCTGGGAGGGCAGGTTTGGAGGCAGCAGGGCACAAGGCAGGCACTAGGACCTGCACGGAATCACAGCAGATTTGGAGGCAGCCAGGCACAAGGCAGGCACTAGGACCTGCGCGGAATCCTGGGAGGGCAGGTTTGGAGGCAGCAAGGCACAAGGCAGGCACTAGGACCTGCATGGAATCACAGCAGGTTTGGAGGCAGCAAGGCACAAGGCAGGCACTAGGACCTGCGCGGAATCCTGGCAGGGCAGGTTTGGAGGCAGCAGGGCACAAGGCAGGCACTAGGACCTGCGCGGAATCCTGGCAGGGCTCGGAGGCAGCAGCAGCCGCAACGCACCCAGACACTGCAGCCGACACACTAACGTGTCCTGACACACATTTTGGAAAGCTCTGTTCTACAAGGTTGAGAACGAAACGTCAAATAAGGCAGCGCAGCATTTGGGATGTGGCCTCCAAAAGGTGCTTTGGAGCATGAACTTATCTGCAACCCCTTGAAGCAAGTGCATGCAATTCCAGGAATAGACACAACTGCTTTAAGGGGCTACAGAGAAGAATATGCAGACACTCCTGCATATTCCAAAGCCTCTTTTGGAGACTGAATCTGAAGCACAGCACGGCCCTGTAACGTGCCATCCTTACGCTCGTATGTTGAAAGAGGAGCTGTCTGTTTGGCTAAAGATGAATTCCGGGTGAAAGGCATCACCCTAAGTCAAGACATTCTGCTCAAGGCACAGCGTGCAGCGACATCTGTGTTTTTTAATTTAATTACAGGCTCTCTTTCTCATTAGCAAAGAGGGAGACAGGTGGACAGGCGAAAGAGATATTCACTTCAGATACTGGCATCCCTTGGGAATGGCTCCCAGTAATCCTTGCTAATTAGCGACAGAGCGCTTAAGGCAACATCGTTCTAATTTTTGTCAAGTTAATGCCTGACATCTTCAGTGTCATGGTTTGAACCGGGGCGTCTCAAAAAGGCATTAATATAACATAACTTATGCAACCTTTCCTGGGCATCGTGTCTCATGCATAGTTAAAAATACCTGTTTAATTCATGTATATGAAGTCACAGGCCATGTTCCTACTTTAAACATTTAATCAAATTCATTAACGGTTCTAAAAAAAACCCTCACATTTTGATAGATGAAAGATGCTCCCAATTACATCTACTAAGGAATCAGGATTTTTCAAAAATAATTTAAATACAAAGAGTTGTAAGAACTGCAGATGTGAGAGCTGTTTTAAAAGATATCCTGAAAACAGAGACATCCTGAGAGCATTCCAGTTCCATCTAAGTACAGCCACGTCGTAACATCTCACAGGACCAAACGCTATACTTTAACAACGTGCTGCTGGAAAGAATTAAGACCTTTATCTGCCCTGAATCTCCCACCATTCAGCTTCACTGAATGACCCCAGATTCTAACATTAAGAGGAAGAAAAATATTTTATTCATTTTCTTCACAATATGCGCATTATACATTGTTTTTGATACTCCTCCCTTTCTTCTAAGGCAGTGTTTCTCAACCTTGGCAATTTCAAGAGGTGTGGACTTCAACTCCCAGAATTCCCCAGCCAGCCATGTTGAAGTTGAAGTCCACACCTCTTGAAGTTGCCAAGGTTGAGAAACACTGTTCTAAGGTGAACATCACAAACCAAGGATTCCCCCAGGGGTAGCAGCAGTTCTAGATCCTTGACTTGTTGACGGTGCCTTTCTTGACCATTTCCAACTGTTATTGTTGATGATGATGGTGCACTGTCTACCATATAGACAAAAGCACCAAATCCAGTCAGGGCTATCAGATCCTGATAGTTAAACACATCATCGTAAAAATGTGCTACTCCAAGTAATGCAACTTTTTGTAATGGATGAGTTGAGATTCTGTCCATTCCTATTGTGTCCAAGTGCCTTTTCGGATCTTTGGGATGGCACCAAGTACTCCAACCACTACTGACACCATTACAATCTTCTTTTTCCACATTTGCTTGATCTCTGTTTGAAGGTCTTTATATTTCTCTATTTTTTTAGCTTTTTCTCACTGACTATTACTCAATGTAGTAGTAGTGGTAGTAGTAGTAGTAGTAGTAGTAGTAGTATGTGACCAGGCTTCTATCTTATGGTGACACTGAACACCACTGAAAGGTCTAAACCAAGTCTTGGAGGAGCAAGTAAGGGACAAAGTCAAGTGGCCAAAATTATTCCAGATGATCAGTGAGGAGCAAGGGGGTACCTGGATACTTGGATAGACTATAAGAGTCGTTTAAGACGATGGAAGAAAACTGATTAGAATCAAAGGCCAGAGGCTGGTTTAGGTCTTTCTTCACAATGGAAGGAGGAAGGGTGAGGGAGGAGGAAGACAGAACAAGATTCCCTACTCTAGCTACAGTATAAACTTCCTGTTTCTGGAAATACAGAATCATTCAATCACACCTGAAGAATTCATTTTCCAGAAGTGGCAGAATCCACGCCAGCTGGGACCAAAGAGCTCATTTCCACCTCCCCACCAGGTTGCGAAAGCAGCAGTCAGAGACTTCCTACACAAGCAAGATTGGCTTGCCAAGCAAGCTAACCTGGCAATAGAAACATTACATCCACTTTATAATACGAATCTCTGCTCGTCATTCGTCATTCTATCAACAAGGAATTTGGTGCGCCGACAAAAGATTGGCCACATATCATCAGGTAATATATTACAGCTAATAAGCTGGTTACTACCCTATTTTTAACCTGGGGTAACCTCTATGACGATAGGAAATAATACACCATTAGTTAATTATAGATTAAGTGGGCTGCCACAAACACAACGTGTAAGCTACTACACAATCATCCTGGACAAGAGGACAGTAGAGAGCAGTTGCTCATTTAGGAAAGAGAAGGAGGTCCAATTTAGGAACAGCAAACGGGTCCTCACTGAACACTCCAAACTGGATGTTCTTTACACTCAAGACTCTGAAAGAGAGTCTGCAAGTTTGGATAGCTGAAAAAAGACTTGAGGCCAGTCCTCGCACTTACGACCGTCGCAGCGTCCCCCTGGTCATGTGATCACGATTTGGGCTTCTTGACAAACTCTCATAGTAACAGCGATGGACTACGAGTCAAAACTGGGCCAGTATTGTGGTGGTAAGCAGCACACCAACACAAGATCTGCCAACGTTGTGCCTCAGTACAGACATTTCTCTGATTTACTGCTGGCAATTGGAAAGTGATAGTAGAGCATGCTTCCACTGAGAATACCCCAGGAGGGCTCCTACCCAAAATTTATTTCCTATTTGATTAAGCGCCGTAGATCAAAGTCTATTACATCACTTACTCAGTAACACCATCTGGCAAGAGACAGATTTTTGGCCTAATCTCATCCTGAGGTTTTCATAGCTGACTCAAGCGAGGCAGAAGTGTGTGCAGAAGAATCATGAGGGAAAGGGGATGAAGATTCAAAGCTGTTAGCCTTGGTGCCCATGGGGCTGCCTCTGAAGGCCATCTGCTGGGAGACTAGTGGGCTTCCTGGTGCAGTTGGTTGGCCACTGAGAGAACAGACTGATGGACTAGATGGGCCAGGGGGCTGATCCAACAGGACACTGCTTATGTTCTTATGAAGATCAACCCTAAGGAAAGACTCCTATGAAAGAATGCTGACTACCAGGTATCTAGATAAATTACTGATCACTGGAACAAACCAGAGCCCACGTTTACCACTCCAAAAGACTGCTTCAACCAGCTACAGATGCCAGCACCAACTGCCACACGGGAGTAGCAAAGCAACCAGGACTCATCTGCTTTAGTTAGAACAGTGAGAATAATGGCTGGCTGGGGAATTCTGGGAGTTGAAGTCCACACATCTGAAAGTTCCCAAGGTTGAGAAACACTGAATTAGAAGCAGCTTTTACCACCTCATTTTGCGAATGTTCTTGAGTCTAGTTGTAGCTATAAATGTATATGTTCAGAGGGCTGAGCGGCAGAAAGGCAAATTAACACTAGCATCACCTCCCATTCTTCTTCTCACTTACAAAAGCTACACTCATCTCACATACTTGCAACTAGCGAAGTGTTTTGGCAGCTGTTGTACATTGCATTCTTCTGCTTCCAAGACAAGCTTGAGTTTGATTAAAACAGACAATACCACAGCAATTTCTTTCAATGGCCATCATTAAAAGAACAGGACTCTAGCTCCTTTATATGCAAAGTTTATTGCATTATACTGTGTCCTGAGAAGCAAAGTCCTTGTATGAATTATGTGCACAGGATCAAAACACAGAATCACTGCAGTTTCTGATACTAGGTGCTATGTAGCTGAGCAACGGGAGCATTAAGAAACTACATTCTATTGCTTCTTCTATTGCTTTCTATTGCTTCTTCTATTGCTTTCTATTGCTTCTTCTATTGCTTCTTGCAAGCAAGCTGAATTGTCAGAAGCAGGAAAGCACACAGATGCAAATAAAATATCTCCAAGCAGCTATGCATTTTTCACCAGAAAAAAAAAAGATAATGTCGGTTTATCCTACGCAACCCGTCACCCTCCTCAGAGGCCAGAAAATTAAATGCAAAATAATTAGCACTGACTACCTCTAGAGACACAAGAAATTATTACAGAATTAGTATAAAGAGGTCAGAACAACCTAGATATATATATATTTCAGAGAGGTGTGTGTGTGTGTGTGTGTGTGTGTAAAAGTAAAAAAAAACTAACCTGGAATGGCAGAAGTAGCTTTGCCAGGCAATGCAACTGCCCTATCATGTTGCTGAATAATGACTGTAACACATTCTGGTTGCATGCAAATGTATTAAAAACACTAAAAAGATGTTCGAAGAGCAACCTGTCTTGCAAGTAACAAGCAAATTAAGCAAATAACGTCTAGCTTAAATAACTCTGACAGACATCCAGCTGACTTTTATTCTATTTTGTTAGACCAGTGAATTGTTTCTACTGTCCATGGACAAGAGCTCCATGTCTTCTGGCATTCCTTGAGAGTCCCCCTTGGGGGAGTGGGCGGTGATAAATCAAATAAATAAATAAATTCCTAGCACCTAAGACTACCGCTGGATGGTCCTTCCTGCCCCAGCTCACTGCCCCAGGAGAAGAAAAGCCAAAAAGCACCTTCCTCAAATTCACAGGATGTCTCAGGGAACTATCAGCAAGACAGACATCAACCCAAATTCAAACTGCTCTTGGCCCATATTGCATTTACTCACCAAGTCACAAAATTCAAACACCAACAGGTAAGGAATTGCTTCCACATATTGGCCGGTACAGCGGAGAATGTTTGGATGCTGAAGAACGCTGTAAAGAAAAGACCAGAAAATAAATATGAAGACCAGGAACAATTATTTTTATTTGTGGCTCGTAACACCGAAAACTTGGGAGGAAAAAGATAATTACTCTGAGTCCGCTGATGTACTGGAAAACAGGAAACGCCAAACACAAGGAAACATTTCACAGAAGCCTAATGCTCTCAGCAAACATCTATACATCTTTGCAAAGGTTCCCCCTGCTCACATTAGTCAGCTAACCAGAACTCCTGGCAACTCTTCACTAAAAGGAGTTTGCTAAAAAAAACCTCCTTTTAGCAAACTTCCTACAATTAAGCCTGGCTTGAGATTTTCAGAATGGTTGCCTCTGGAGCAGTGTCTCTCAACCTTGGTGGCTTGAAGATGTGTGGACTTCAACTCCCAGAATTCCCCAGCCAGCAAGGCTCTGGGAGTTGAAGTCCACACATCTTCAAGTTGCCAAGGTTGGGAAACACTGCTCTGGAGGGTGCCAGGTCGGGGAAGGCTGTGACGATCCACTCCTTTGATATTAATTTAGAAACTCTTAGCACAAGCCATGGTAGGATATGAAAAAGTTCTTTTATTAATACAAGTGAATAGAATCGATGCAAAGAGCAGATTGAGCAAAAGCGCGCGCAATCACAGCTTTAAACATGCCAGTTCCCACTCACTCACCAACCCCTCCCCTACCACTCAGTTCCCATAACGCTAAACTGTTATTCCTTTGATGCTCCCAGCTGAAGGGCCTTGGAGTCTGGTTCCTGTCTCTCTCCCCCCACATTCCACCGCCCTGCATTCCTTGCCTATCTCTAATGCCCTGCAAGCATGCTAGCTAATTGCTGCCCATCTACCTACTAACTACAAACCCCATCTACCTAACAATTACAAACCCCATCTATCCTTGGCAGGATGCCATTGCCATCCTGACAAAGGCCGGGTTCATCGCTGCATGTCCATCTGCTCCACATGGACCGTCAGCAAAGGCCCGAGAGGCTACTCACAAGTATGGCTCCCCGTGCCTCAAGAACCGTTCTTGCTCCTTGGGGTTGGCGCTGGCTTTCAACTCCTTCACGACGACTCTAGTCACGCTGGTGCCGGTGTAAACCTCCCCCAGCAGAACCTGAAACGAAAGAACCGAACCTCAGTTCCGTTTCGAAAACCGAGAGGAACCCACCCTGGCGTGCATCAAAGAAATGAAGGTCAGCACCATGTTGATTAAGGATGTCCTCGAGAACCCGGAAAGGGCGTGGGGAGGGGTAATCAATCCTGGGGATGGTTAGCCCCCTGAAGATGACCCCGTAAATTAAATTAAGAACTTTTTAGCAGCTATACCTTGGATTATATGTTTTTCTTTAAGAACATTGTTTTTATTGTCTTTTAATGACTACGTATTCTGGTTTTATTGTAAACCGCCCAGAGTCGCTCTTTGAGTGAGATGGGCGGTGACTAAATTTGAAATAAATAAACTGGCTGGTAGCCAGATGAACATCAGACCAGGAGCTTTACTGCAGGTAAGGAGCGCTCCCTGGCAGCGGCAATGCTTTGAATGTTTTCCGGCTGCCCACCAGAAGTTCTCTTGGAGGCCTCGAAATACAACATTCTGATATGCAGCTTCAATTTCTAGGAGGGGAACTAGGCCAATATATTTACAATTACTACAATAACGCCTTTCTCAGCACACAAGCTTTCTTTGCAGCGGAATCCTTTTTAAACTGGGATTTAAGTTAGGATTCGAGATTGGGGCTAATTGCTATCTTCCTAATCGCCCCATAGCCCTGGTCCCGTTTTGTTCAGACTCTGAAGAGAGTTTTAGGGTATAATTAACATAGGTTTGACACATTTTGCTTCCTAATATGCAGCAACAAATGTCATTATCTAATTTCGGATTATTTGTACCCCAGCCTCCAACATATTGGACTATACAAGACAGATGATTTCATAAGCAGTTGTGAAATCAAATTTACTAAGAAATGTCTGCCCTTATATGCCATCCAAAATCTGCTGAAAAGGACAGCCACCTCCCTCTACTGAACAGTAGTGCCTGTGGCTAAAAAAGTGAAAAACCATCAATACGTTTCTCCTCCATAAACCTTATTAGGTCAAGCTTAGATTCTGTCTCAAGTTATTTACTAAGAATGGGAAATTTCAAGCTACTGTCCAGGACTTCATTTTAAAATAACACATTCATTTTAACCAAACAGATGTAAGTCAGAACTGGAGTGGTGTGCCAAAAATTAAATTATGCCTGTATGTTCTTGTGGCGGTTACATAACGAAAAACGCATCAGACAGAAACAGCTGGACAATATTGGTTTTAGTCCTTTAGAATCTTATATTAGTGTGAGAGGGTATAATGAGTTCTGAGAGTTTAACTGTTCAAATCTGCGATCACATTTCCCAACAAACCAGGGATGCTATTCTTCTTTACACAAGCATACTACCAACGCTTGTACCAGCTTTCATCAAAACGCTCATTTCAAAAGCCAATTACCAAATTCCTCTAAAGCTTCTTACCATGAAGATCGCAAGCTCATACTTCACAATTGACTCAAGAGATTTGTTGCTGTTGTGGGTTCATTTTTACCACTGAAAGATATTTTAACTGACAGGTACATGAATTATAATATCCAAGATACAGATTTCTTACCTTTCCAAACCATCCGTTTCCGATTTCTTGAATATAATTGAGATTCTGACGGGCAACCTGAGATTTCAGATCTTCTGTTATGCAAGGAAAGAAAATGAATCAAAAGAAACAGCCACAAATTTGTGTTTGGCTGGATTAACAATTTTTTTTTCAAGAAATCCAATATAACTCTCCCATTACAATAGGACAAAATCATATTTAATCAATATATAATTTGAAGCCATGTTGAATGTTGTGTGAACAGACTTCCTGTCACTCTCCTCTTCTCACGTCTCCAACATCTGCTCTGGGATATGTGATTCCAAAAGGGATGGGACCATTGGAATCAACCCAATAGTTGTGCCTCTAAGTGATTTCCCACAGATTTGTATTCGTTCTCTGTACAGTAAGCAGCACTACCAATGACATTATGAATCCTAACAGATCAAACCATTCTGATTGCACTGAGTAGAAAAAGAGAAAATACAGAGGCTGGGTTCATGCCACACATTAAACTCTAAATCCAGGTTAGCAAAACACAGCAGCTGCAGTTATATAACGGGTTATGCTCAAACAAATATTCTATATCAGTGTTTCTCAACCTTGGCCACTTTAAGATGTGTGGACTTCAACTCCCAGAATTCCATGGGGAATTCTGGGAGTTGAAGTCCACACATCTTAAAGTGGCCAAGGTTGAGAAACACTGTTCTTTATTATGGCCTAGCATTATGGCCTGTTTCATACAACACACTCAGACAATAGTTGGGGTCCCATATTATTATGGGGTCATATTATGGGGTCCCATAACCCTATTTTAGCTAGCCTTGCCTGTTCTGCACGTGCAGACAATAGTTCTAAGCTTCTTTTTCTTGTATGAGGAAGACTACCCCAGTATTCCACCTGCCCTTTCTATAGTTATGAGAACGGGGTCCAGCTTCATGAACATTTCCACGAGAGAACGAGTGATTTCAGTAGCTGAAGCTTTGTCTCCTTTCCTCCTTACTATGACTTTCAAGGTATCAAACCCCAAACAGAAGAGAGGCACATTTCCTATCCACAAGATTCCCATTCATTTTCAGAAAAAGCTTCTTTTACTTCCCCTCTCCACCACCCAACTGGGTATACAGGTAGTCCTCACTTAACGACCACAATTGAGACCAGAATTTCAGTTGCTAAGTGAAGTGGTCATTAAGCGAATCTGACCTGATTTTACGACCTTTTGTGGCAGTCATTAAGTGAATCACTGTGGTCGTTAAAGTGAACCACATGGTCGTTAAGCAAATCATGCGGTTCCCCATTGATTTTGCTTGTCAGACGCCGGCCAGGAAGGTCGAAAATGGCAATCACATGACCACAGGATGCTGCGACGGTCATAAATGTGAACTGATTGCCAAGCGCCCAAATCATGATCACGTGACCGTGGGGATGCTGCAACGGTTGTAAGTGTGAGCACCGGTTGTAAGTCAGGTTTTTCAGCACTGTCGTAAGTCTGAACTGTCACTAAACGAATGGTCATTAAGTGAGGACTACCTGTACTTGAGGGTAAAACACACTGAACTCAGCCAGATTTAGTGACCATCCTTCCAAGTTAAATGGGATTTCTTCAAATGTGCATTAGACATCCACAGAATTTAAAAAACCCTAACAGTTTGACTAAGTCATCATTCATGTTGTATCAGTGCTAGTGATTATAACATGACCCTGTGCTGAGGCACAACAGCCTGGCTGGATTCTACAACCTCAAAAGTCAGCATGTCTATCACTCCCAATCATAAAGAAGATTGTATCTGTGCCTGGAACAGCAAGAAGAAACACCAGAGAACCAATTCGTGCCATGATGGAATACCGGAGAGGACAGAAGAGGAAATGCAATTATCTGATAGGGATCATCATACCTGCTGGAAGTTGGAATTGTGACGGAGCTGGTAGAGAAACATTGGGAACCGTAAGTGTAAACACTTCCGCTGGAGACTGAATTGTTGGTGTGTCTTCTGCAGGTGGGGTGAAGTCTATTTCATCATCAAAATTGTCTTCAAATTCCTGTAAAAGCAAAGATTGGCAGACCAACATGGACATAACCAATTCAGAAACTCAGAACTGATTTGCATATCACAAGCCAAACCCCGTCTGTAAGTCTTGGCTGCATCACTATATAGATCACAGACATCAAATGCTTCTAAGTCCATTACTAATGCTATCATGTCATGTTTTATATAAGAATACACATTATTATTTTGTAAAAGAGATTACCAATAGTCATTGGTCAACTTTGGGTTTGTTTAGGGTGTTTCATTCAATACATTATTGATGTGTTTCTTGAACACAATGGCCTACTAGATGCAGCTAAACATCAGCTCTTAATCTCCCTCACCAGTTAGGACTACTGGAAACAGATGTTCAGCCAGACTGAAATACAGATACCCCATCCTTTGTGAGGTCAGCACCTATATTTTCACAGACTGCAGATCTTACATTTGTAATAATAGGAAAGGGATCAAAATAACTGTGTCCCCTAATAGTTCAGAGATAAATGTATTTTCCTTTGCCAAAAGGATGATTTTAACTTCCATATAATTTTCAAGGATTCTTAGATATTTTAAAACACAAAAATGGCAATGCAATGCAAAAACACATTATCAAGTTGCAAAGTACATCTCACCGTAGCACAAAAATAACTTTATACCAACCATACGTAACACTAAAAGTATATTCATGGCTTAAGCTGCACATGGTATGGCTGCCGAAAAGATTTTACTTCAGGGTTCCCCCCCCCAAATGTGCACTGAACTTGCAACCCTCATTTGCACAAACCGGGCTTGATGGCAAAACACATCACACACCATATGGCACCACATTTCTTTGAACACCACATTTTTATCAGCTGTGGCTGCAGAAGTCAATCTTAGCTACAAAATCTTTTAGACTAGACTGCAAAGGAAATAAGAAGTTTCAAATTCTGCAACACAGAGACAACTTTGAACCGGAGGATGAAAATCTTTTTTAACAGAACCGCTCTGCATAACCTTTGATCCAGTACACTGAAGGCAAACCTTGATTTGTGACTCCGGCTTGTTATTCTTCTATATAGCACAATTTCTGGTTCATACATCACACAAAACAAATCTGTGAGATTCCAGCCATTCTTATTGATGGATGGATGGAAATGGACTTAGGCCATTTTTAGCCCCTCCTGATGCAGAGAAATCACGTGGATAGCAGTTGAACAACACACACCACCATGCTCCCCATTTCCAATAAGACTATTTATAATTCAAGTTATACCACAATGTGACATACAGCAGCCAAAAAGGAGCTGGATTAACCACTGGTTTCATTCACTCAATCTGTGCAAGATTTATCACTTAGATTTGCAAAGCAGGAGAGAAAACCAAATAAATACTTTAGACAGGCCCAATGGTTTTCCTGTCTAGTATAGTTTTAACATTCTCCTTCAACAGCAGACAATCCTCTTAACTTCCATACACAGAGAGCTATATTAAAAAAAATAACATTTGTAGATGACCGCCATTCCAAAAGATGACCTTTATTTCAAGAGACATGTGTTACAAACCATGCTATGATTACAGTTTCTAAGTACAGAACTAGTCTCACCCTCCAACCCCAGTCCTGGTGTTTAAGTTTTTGCTGGGTTCTGCTCAAATTTTTCCTATAAAATCCACATGGATTTCTATTTTAATTTTTTGTCTTATGTGACAGTTTCTTTGTACTTCAGCCCACCCAGGAAGTGCTAGCTTTGCTGTGATTTAGCTATCCTAAGATAACTGGAAAGGAGGTAACATAAGGAGCAGATGAACATCCAAGGAATAGGATGGCTGATCAAGGATCTTTTTAAGCTCAACATTCATTCAGGTGTTTGAATGAACGTTCTTTGTTATCTTGTTTGTTTCATTCTTTGCGTTTCCAGAATCCAAATCAAGTAGTTGGACGAAATTCCTCCAAAAGACTGAAGGCTGCATGCTAGCCTGGGAAGTCAACCCATTTCCACATGATGCTGCCAAGAAAGCCATAAAGTCACCAAGAAGATGAGCTCAAGGGAAATGAATCCCTTTCACTGAATGAACAGGCCTCAAACAATATTGTTACTTTCTTCTGCTTTTTTCCTGAATCCCATTAGAAAAGAAATGATGATGGAGGCATATTTTATTTATTTATTTCAGGCTCTTTTCATCCTGAGAGATGTTTATAGTAATGCCCAACAGATCCATACCACCATAAATGTATCAGTGATTTGCTCTATGTTCACTTTCAATTCCAGTTAGCTATTAGCCTGGTCCTAGCATATCTACTGACACAATTTCCACTTTATAAGTTTTCTCAGTGGTTCAATGATCTTGAAACTAGAAGGGCTACAAAATTTGGCCTGGAATACATTAGCTCTTTTTTGGCCTCCATGCTTAAATGTGGCAAAAATACAAGTTTGCTCCAAATGCATAGTAATTCTAAATCATTTAAAATGACTAGGGGAAATCACCTTAAGAAAAGAATCCCAGGCTCCGCTTGAAGAAAGTGATATTTAATATTCCCTAGCATATTTATCTATATCTACATCTATATCTTTGTTATGGTGCCAGGTGCATTCAAATACAACGGGACAAAAGTATTTAATGATACTACCCACCTTGAAGTTAATCTCTTGACCTTTACAGCAGGAGACACAGTTTACAAGCAGTAGTATCAAAATTAAGAGGCCACAGGCAGAAAGAACCACCAGGGAAAAGGAAATTTCAACGGCTGCCTCCTCTCCTGGAAAACAAATGGGGCTAAAATTAAATGTGGTTTAATACATTATGATAGTTATGCGACCCCCGAGCTTTATTTTTTGTTGTTTTTTTTAGATATTTTTGTATAGTTTTTAAATTGTATTTGTTGTAACCCGCCCAGAGTCCCTTGCATGGGAGATGGGCGGGGAATAAATCTGAAAAATAAATAAATAAATAAATAAAATACACACAGTGAACACTGCAAACTCGAGGAGAAAGGAATTTAACATTTTTCATAATTTACTTCTATAGCAAATCCCTGCTTGCTGGCATATTTAACTGAATCTTTTGTAAGGAAGACAGCGTAAATAATCAGCTATCGGGTTTCTATCCCTTTTAAGGATCAGTGAACCTCAATTTAGGGCTTCTGATTTCTGACAATCCCCCTTCCCACACACACTTCTAATTTAGCATAATAATTAGTACTTGGATTCCTTTATTGTTCCTTGTTGCAGCCTATCAACCAGATTATCACTAGCAGACAAGACTTAGTGTGGTCATCTTTTCAGTTTTGTTTGTTGTCCTAAAATGGTTTATATGGCTTAAATCCACCACAGAATATTTTGCAGGAGAAACAGGTCATTACATGTGAAGGCTTCCGAATTATCTAAATTAGACTTGCAGTGTAACAACTGCAGGATCTCCATATTCAGCAGCAGTTGTTCAGATGCTGGGAACAGAGATTTCTCTGCTTGTGAACTTTCTAGTGAAATCTGGTTGGATACACCTTAAACCAAAGGTTAGATTAAGATGGGATTAAGATGGGATTTTAAAATGGGATTAAGATGGGAACCGCCCAGGGTCCCTCCTTGTGGGAGAGATGGGCGGGATATAAATGTAATAATAAAATAATAATAAAAATTTTGTCCAAGATTATTATATCTTGCTGGTCCAGATCAAATTTTCTCTCAACTAACAGATGTTATAAATCTTCCAAATATGACACATGCATAGACTAAAAAGATTCTTAATTATTTCTTGGAGGGATCCACTGATGGCATGTATCAGCAATTATTTTTAAATTACTGCCTAAAGCATATTTGCCAAGCTGATAACTAAGTTTTATAATTTGTTTTGATCAGAGCAAAGGTTCTTTTTTAAATGTAATATGTGCAATATCAGAGAAATAGGATCAATATAAAAATATATCAGAATTTTGTTACAGAATTTTTATCCCACCCAAATAGGCCAAGTCTTTTTGAGTAGTACCTACAATCAATGAAGAAAAATCTCTGAAAGAAATTATACAGAAGAAAAAGGAGACTGGGCAAGATAGAATGAGACTCAAGCAAGCTATAGCACCAATTCCTGAGGTTAAATTCTAGTTTTTAAATAATGATTAGCTAGATATAGCAGACAAGAATGAATAAATATTTTCAGAATAGGCTAACCTTGTTTTCACATATGGGGAATACAAAACTTTATTTTAGTGAAAGAAAGTGTTTTGAAAATTCAACACAACGTGCAATACAATTCAGCCTTGTGATACATACAGCCTCTCCTAAAATTAATAGCCTGAAAATAGCTAACAGAGGAAAAAGTTATGTACTGAATGCCACTTCAGTTCTATAAAATCTACGTATTTTTAAAAAGTTCAACATTTTATGAAACCCTTTAAAAAAAAGAAAGAAAGAAAGAAAGACCCTACAACCATTCTGCACTTCGTGCTGCAATGAAGACTCACAGCATACAGGGAAACTCTGCCCTGCAAGAAATCTCACCTAGAACAAAATTCAGTTCTGATTTGACAGCAGGCATGTAGGAGTTCAAAAACAGAAGAGTCGTGCCACTGCAATCATCACAGCGGGGGAGCGTTCCCAAGACACTAAACCAGGAGGGAACAAGGGCATAAGCTCCATTCTAAAGGAGTTTAGTTTGAGATGCCCCAAAAGATCAAAGAGTAAGTCTTTAAACCCTACTTAATCTGCATATTTGCCTTTAGGATCTCTAGGAGACATGCTTATACAAGCAGGCAGAATATTGCATTTAAAGCCACCCTGAAACATAAGCAAGTCATGAATGTAAATTAACTTTTATGTGAACGTGCCTGAACCTGAGAAGAACCCGCTCGGTAATCTTGGCTACCTTTCTGAGACTGTTAAGACTGTTAGCACCTCAAGTGCTGTTGCAATTTCATCCAGGCTGCTTTGATAAAAAGCTATCTCTGGTCACTCGGGTCTGTAAGAGCCAGCTTAAGGAGTTTTATACTCAATGACTCAAAAAGGGAACATCAAAGGTAGTGTTCTTGAAGACTTCTACATAATGTTGGCTTTGACCTTTACGAATCTAAATATTAAGGAACCAGGATACTTGAAAGATGGGTGACTGTTATCAATTTGCATCATTCCTAAGATCAGAGGCCTAGCTTAGTGCTTTCCCTTTCAATTTAAGTGAGGTGAACAGTCCATCAAAGATACAGGTCGTCCTCATTTAGTGACCACAGCTGGGACTGGCAACTTGGTCATTAAGTGAAGCAGCCACTAAGTGAAACCGCGACTGTGCTTACAATCCTACTTCAGCTTTCCTTTGCTTTACAGACCTGCAAAGGTCATTGATGTGAGGATTGGTCGCAAAGTTGCTTTTTCATCACCATCTTAACTGCAGATGGTTGCTGTATGAGGCAGTTGCTACACGAGGACTACCTATAGGTCCTTTTTTTTTTTAGTGATGGTGCCCTGGCTCCGAATTGGTTTAAGGTGTATCCAACCAGATTTCACTAGAAAGTTCACAAGCAGAGAAAGTTCACTGGCATCCTGACAGACCCACTTAATACAATCTTGTTTTCTTGGGCTCTTCGTAGGTTAGAAATATGCTTTGTTACTGTTAATGGCTAAATTTATTTTTAGCAAGTAATGCACACTCTGGAAAACAGATGTCTTCATGCGGCCTGTTTATGGATTGCCAATGCCATTTCAATTCGGACACATCCAAAATGAACATTCTTCCTTATTGCTAAGAACTACTACTACTACTACTTCTTCTTTCGTATCCAGATCAAACCTTAAGCTGCCAATATGACGCCACCTTCTTAGCTTTATCATTGGCCAGAAACAAATCATTTTCAGTGCATGCGATTGGTAATAATCGGCAGGTCAGCAGGTGGGCCGAATTCTAAGAACTACTTTGAGTCTACACCGTGGAAATACTTCCTTAAAAGTTAACCACATGAGCCCTGGCATTATGCTAATGCTACTCTTGTGCAGGAAAAAAGCACTAATTTGAAAGCCGGCACCCTGAAAGACACAATATATGTTCATAATGCAACCGTACAGTCAGAAGTTTAAAAAACGGCTATTTCAGACCTGTCTGTAAGAGTACAAAGGATGCTAGAAATTAGCTAGAACAACAGGGGAGGGAAGAGTGTGTCACAATTATATCACACCCCGTGTGAAGTTGCCAAGTCACCTTGCCTCTCCCTTAACAAACAAAACCATCACAGCAATTAATCCCGAGTCACAGGCTTGCTCTCAGTTTAGGAAAGATGTGTTAATCCCAGTAGTCTGTTCAGGACTGTCTTGAGCCCCCTCCCATCACATGATCCCAATCAATCAGAGCCTCTGATACTGAAGGGGATCCATCCGTCAAATCTAGTAGGGTTATTCAGACCATGGGAATTTGTTCATCACCACCAGATTTATTCTATTAAAAAAAAAAACGCCCTCAAAATCTTATGACAGCCTTTATAACCTGGCATCTTTCAGATGTCTTGAAACTTCAAATTCCCTATTTCCCACCCTGTGAAGTGGCCAGGCATTCAGTGAGGCTCCTTCCCCAGGAAGCATCCCAGTTCCACAAAGATTCAGTTTGGAGATTAACTTCAAGAGCAATTCAATCCCAGCTCCAAATCGGCTTTTTGAACTGCCCCAGAATAATCCGGCCTGTTCCACACTATTGGACGATTCGGAAAGATTTTGCACATCCCCAAAGCTGCTTTTTCAAATCAGTTGGGGACGTCAAATCAATTTACTTTCCCAAGTCAACATGAATTATTGGATCCACGATCCAAATCAAATCAGAGCCAATTCACATAAAGGTAGGATAGCCAAATCACTGTTTAACTTGGTTTGCACACTTATGAATCATAGACAGCTGCCTCTTTCAAAAAGAGGCAACTACTATATAATCCTAAAGAAGCCACAAATAGAATTCCTGGTCTGCTTAGCATCTCTCATAAGGCCAGGAGCAATCAGGCAAAACTCACCATTCCTTTTACATGCTCCAGATCACCTAGAATTCTAAATCTCTCAGCAAAACAGCAAACTCAAGATAGTCAAGAAGTATCCTTGGATTTCCTACCTTCTTGGCTAATATAAGCAATGTATTATCTACAGGACAGCTAAGTATTTCTAATCGTTAACCACAAGCAACCACAAAGGCAGCTATGCAAACCTCAGGAAAGTTAGAACTGATTTTTCACTTCTGTTTTCCAGATTCCCATGAAGGGGCAGGAGATCTAGTCAATTATTTTTCAACGCACTGTGATTGAACCTTTACCGGCCTTCAACAACAGCCGTCAAGGACAAAAGGAGAGAAGACAGGAAAAATCAGCAGGTCCTGAGTAGCAGCTAAGAAAGCAAAAAAAGAAGAAGTAGATATCTGCTCTTGTTGGGTACACAACAGAGCTATAGCATAGTACGGATACCTTCAGTGTGGTTTGTACAAACATAACCCAAGGGGCAAAAGAAAGATCCTACAATTGCCAATCTTACAACAATCCTAAAATATATATTTTTTAATATAAAAGCTGTTTCTTACCTTTCCAGAGCCTATGCGTTGCTCAGATAAGAACAGCTCCTTAACAATGCACATATTCATCCCTCTTAATTAACCTTATTGTTCCAGAAACTCTAAATTCTATATAAATGTGGTATTAAAACACACAAGTTAGGCAAATTATTGCAAAATGATACATCATTCTGGAACTCGTTCTCCATTGGGGGGACCACATTTCCAGAATGAACTACAAGGAATAAAAAGCGTGTTTTTTATCTTTATTTGGAAGAGAAAAGTCATTTTTGCCAAGCCAAACACACACACCTTCATATCACTTGTCATGAGACCTACTCCAAAGACTTGGAGCAGACAATGGTAATATTAGCATCTAACAGAGGATTCCTACTGTAATAAAGCACAATATGAATAAGATGGTTCATATGTCTCATTCACTACCAGGAAAAAACTAGGAAAGGAAGAACAGTGTCTGGCACCTGTATCTGACATGGGGTTAAGCATGGAAGTTGAAAATGGGCTTGTGTGTTCATTTAACCACAATTCTAAGATTGGACATTGTATGAACCCATCATCTTCCTGGTTTCTTTACTCATGAGAAGAGAGAAGTCAATGGGTTGTTTATTCTTGCCATGGTTAATTAAAGCAAGATGTCCGACCAGTTATATTAACACATATGTTCCTTTCCTGACATGATTCAAAAGATAAGCCTTAGTATTTTCAATTAACTCTATTAGATCCACTATTTGGGCTGGCATTTAATGACTAGGGTTAAACAGACTAGGGCCTCCTAATTCATTCTTAAAACAACAACAATATAATACCTCATTTTACTGGAAGCTGCATTTTCTAGTTCAAATTTTGCTCCTGGCATGGGAAAAAAATAGGACTGTAAAAGGTTTTGAGAGAGAGAGAGAGAGAGAGAGAGAGAATTCTGAACCATTCAGCCCACACCGTAACATGAAGCAGAACACAGAAGACATGAGCTAAGCTTAAACGATGCAAACCAGTAAAAACACAGGGAGGTATGTAACAAAACTGGAGCAGCAAGAAACGAAATACTGTGTTAACAGTAAGCAGGAAGAAACTCTGCCTGCACACTGAAGTCCAAACCCCCAAAGAAAATACAATAAAGATAGAACACCACAAAGATCTCAAGAACAATGTCATCTGCAGCTGGAGCAGCCCAAGACAGAAAGGTGGATCACTGCAATTCCATACGGACTTGGAATTGAACAGAAACCACCCCAAACTTCAGGGCTTGCAACAGAAGGGGCAAAGTCACTACTAACACAGTATGTGAATTTTGTGCTCGCAGTGTTAAATCTACACACAGGATGATGCAGTCAGGAAAGCTTGCTAACCTTGCGTTTTCCAGATGTCTGGGGCTTTAACTGTCACCCGGCAGAATCAGTGCTGGCCAAAACATCGAGAATCCTAGAGTTTGAGAAGGCTTAAGCAGAAGCAGAATGCAGAAACATTGTCTCTGATGTTGAACCACTTCGATCAGCGTTTCTCCAACGTGGCAACTTTAAGATGTGCGGACTTCAACTGCCAGAATTCCCCAGCCAGCCAGGCTGGGGAATTCTGGGAGTTGAAGTCTGCACAACTTAAAGTTGCCAAGGTTCAGAAACACTGCCTTAGCCACTACACCAAACTGGGTCTCTAAGAAGGTTAGATTAACTGAATGCCCATGTCATCTCCTGCCTTGACTTATGGACCAAGTCTAAGCTTCTGTTTCTCATACTGGGGAATTCTGGGAGTTGAAGTCCGCACATCTTAAAGTTGCCAAGTTGGAGAAACACTGATTTAGACAATCAAGCTTGGAAAGCAAAACAAGGATCTATCCCTACATTTTAAAGCAATAGTTCTGTCCTTACAAAATGTAAAACTTGCGTCTGATGAAGTGAGATCAAAGGTCAAAGGTGTTTTGCTTTCACACCTGAACGTACACTTTGACCACTCTGTGGAAGCGAACATTCTCTGACATTTCTAAACGAAGCAGAGATCTTCATTCAATTCTGGGGTTGCAAGGACAGACTGGTAGATCAGGCACTAAGAAGAACAAACTTTCTCAGCCTTTATTAGTAGTACAGCAAAGGGACCTTCGGTCACAGCACCAAATGGCTGTATAAGCGGCACTTGCTGAGAAAACCGAAACAGGAGGTCTATCTGCTAAATTCTCCAACATTTTGCTGGTTTTTGCATTTAATCATCCAGTTCTGAACAGGACTGTAGCAATTCTCCCCGTGGAAATGTAAGGTAGTAAATATTTATATATTAATGGCAATTACTCCCGAAACCTATGCATTTTATTTGACCTTATGCATTTTATTTGAAAGTAATGGCTGTTACGTTCAACAATGGAGCAGTAAGCGTGCACAGAACCAATGCCTTAGTATGTGGGAATTTTGTTACAAATAAGATGTTCTACTTTAAAAGCAGAAGTAAATTCATCAAGGGATAGGTACACCAGTCAGTTTTAAGGTAGCCACAGTTCCTGTTTCAACACAGAAACTGTAAAAGTATGAGAACGGAAATATACTTTTCAGATATTGCACATCATGGTTCCCATTTCTACCATTACATACAAAAATACATTATATTACACTATATACATACTATTTTTTGAATGCCCCTCACAACAGTACAACGAACTGTTTCAAATGTTGACATTTGGCCACTTTCAAATTCCTTTTTGGCCCCTATTGAATTTATACTTCATCAGCCACATTCCAAGAGTTTCCAAATTAAGAGGGGGAAAAAATATGGAAGACCAAGAAGAGTTGCATCACTTGCAGCAAAAGAGATATATGGAAATGCTAAAATAAACCACCTCTTCTTTCTACTAAGCTTCAGACAATGGCAATAATCTTCTCAGGGCAATTATAATTTATTCAAGATCTGAGATAAAACCAAAGATGACTCCATTAATCAGGCGAACAGATTCAGCTCTATTACTTCCCTCAAGACTAATATCTGAATCACTATGGGGAACTATTTCATAAAAGGTTTGATTTATAGCATTTAAATCCAAAAGACGTGGTAATAAGCAGTAAGTTGTTTCGCTCGAAAAAGATTGAACACGTTCAGAAAGATTATGTCTTTGTCACAACAGCCAAACTAGGTTTAGATACAGAATGACATTGAATAACCATTCTTGGAAGATAAACAACCAGGAAGAACTGTTCAGGGGGGTTCCTTAAATACCTGGGAACAAATGGAACCAAAACAGAATAGTGATTCGGACAGACAATCTTTTCCACTGTGGCTCTTTTTTTACATTGTGCTACTAAATGTTTGTGTAATTTGCCTACACAATAACAGGTTTGCTCCAGGGAAGGAAAATCTTTATGCATGTGTAAAGGTAGACTTGATTATGACAGCCTACAAATACCTATACTTATATCTCTTGTATTCACCGAGGCCAAGGCATGGCATTTTAAAAATTAACCAGTTTAACATGGCTGTTTTCACAAACTAAAGCATACCATCACTATTGGCATGAAGCGTTTTGCTAACTGGGTAATTTTTAGACACCAACATACAAACACATAAAAGCAGGCCAAAAGACCCGAAATGCAAAAATAATCTTAAGGCTGTGATGTTTCCACCCGAAACTCAGGTTTGTCTAGAAAATATGCAAGGTGTAAATTATAACAGCAGAACTGAACAATATTTCTTTTCTCCCTACTTTTTTTCCCTTCCGTCTGGGTAAGGTGACATTCTTCGTTTCTCACATGCACACACACATCTGCAAATATAGAACATGGGCAAGAGACATCTCACCTACATTCTTTGCCCTAACCGTTTCCAGGTTACCTTTTTTCGACTGTAAGCTCCTTGCAAGCTGTGAACTTTCCAGGACGCACCCCAATGGCAAGATACAAATAATAAATCGTAACCCCTGATTGTTGTTGGCAAATAGATATTACTGATGAAGAACTGCCATATAAAAGAGGGGCAGAATGGGTCAGGGAGGGATCATGAAAGCAGGGCAAGAAGCAAAGGGCTTAAAACAGAAGGAAGGCGTCTTCAGCTGAACATCTAAGTAAGCTATGCCATAATGGGAAAGACTACTGTGGGAGATGCAGAGACTAACCACTTGTTAAGGAACAAGAATTCCTGCAATGGGCAGGGGTGGGACTAGATGATCTCCAGAGTCACTTCCTTACATTCTGTGATGTTGTATCAGGAAGAATTTCCTAACAGGATGAGCTGTTCAGCAATGAACCAGGCTGCCTCAGGAGACGGTGGAGTCTCCTTCACTCCAGGTGTTTCAACAGAGGGTGGATGGTGGGGACACTACACTGCCAGCTTCCCGCACTGGGAGGGTGGGCTACAGGACCTCCAAGGCCCCTTCTATTCTAGGATTCCACGAGTCTCCAAGCTCTCCCACAGCCCAACTCAAGACACAACCCACCGGATGTCACCAACCCCGCCTCCTCATTCAGGCTAGCCTACCTCACAGGGCTGTGGGGAGAAGCTAAAGGAGAGGATGAATCAGAGTCCCCCATTGGGGGAGATGGGCGGCGATATAAATTTAAATAATAAAATAAATAAATTGCAACCCAGACCAGCATTTTTTGCAATCCGGCCCTCTCCAGAAGGATTGGCCGGGGGGGGGGGGGTGCATGCTGGAGTCTTTGGGGGAAGGCGGATCGGTGCAGGGTCCCGAGTTGGTGGTGAAGGAGGAGGGTGACAAGGGTATGGCCACCATAGGAAGGGAAGACGCCCCCCAAGAGGAAAACGCTGCCCAGAGTTGGGCGCTATAAAAATTAATGATTTATAAATTAAATATGAATTAAGAAACGAATTAAAGAGAGAAAGAAAAGCTGCTGTCACCGCCTGCCTTGCCAGCCCCGACGGCCTCTGAACGGCCCCTTCCCCGCAGAGGTGTCAAACCCCCGCCCGGCCCTTGAGGCTCACAGCCATCCGGCCAGGTAGGTCAGGCTGGGAGATTCGATCCGAACCCGGGGGGCGTCATGGCGGGGGGGCAACCAATCCCCACCTCTCGCCCTTGGCGCTCGCGGCCTCCCCCCCCCCCCCGGGGGGCCTTCCCGCCCCTCCCCGGCGTCTCACCTGCCCCTGCTCGCGGCAGCGGAGCCGCCTGGCCGCCGCCCAGCCACAGGCAGCAGAGTCCGAGGCCGCCCCAGCCGAGCCCGGGGGGCAGGAGCCGGCCCGGCATCCCTCCGCCGCCTCGGGGGGGCTCCGGCCGAGCCCTCAGCGCCGCCCGCGGCCGGGCCTCTCTCGCCTCAGCCCGCGGGGCTCGAAGGGGCCGGCATGGGTTCCCGCCGGAGATTGGCGCAAAGCAGCAGCAGGGCGGGAAGGAGGCCGGGGCGCCCGCCGCTCCGCTTCCCTCACGCGGCACGGCCGGCAGCAGCGCCTCTCCTCGTCCCCGCCGCCGCCGCCATCTTCCGGGTTACCTGAGAGGGCGACGCGGGGATTGGCCGCGGGTGAGGGATTGGCTGGTCGGCGCACCAATCGGCGTGGGATCCGCTCCCCGAGGAGGCGGAGGCGCACGACAGCGGAGGGTGGGAGGCTCTCCTGGAGTGACAGTCGCGTCGCAGCCAACCGGAGGCGCGCTCCAAGTTGCCCCGCCTCCCCCGCGTTCGGAGGGGAGCGCGTGGGGGAAGGGGGGGAAGAAGGCGAAGCTGCAAGGGGCGGGGTTCGGTTCTGAGATTGGCAGGAGAAGCGAACAATCAAATTCTACCTTTTTTCCCCCCAACGCTGGGGGAAGGAGGGAGGGTGATTGTATAGAGTTCGCGGCGCCGATTTGTATTTGGCAGGCGCCGCCGCCAATCAGATCGGAGCGAGGGCGGGCAGCGAACAAAAGACGGGCCAAGAAGGGTGAGCAGCCGTCCTCAATCGAGCATGCGAAATGCACTCTGTGCGTGCTCAGAGGGGTCTATTATGTTTCTTTCTGCACTTAATTCTGAGGCTGCTCCCTCAAGAGTTTGACCCTTACAAAGCAATTGATAAATCAAGGGAGACTTGCCGGCTGTGAGCCATAACAAGGACGCGGGAAGGGTAAAGGAAAAATGCAAGCACCCATTCTTATCATTAAAGTGTTTCTCCTTATCAGAATCGGTACCTGCAGCAGCTTAGTTATGGATAAGGTTATGGCTGGTGTTCCTGAGTCACAGCAGCTGCAACTGTCCAATTTCCCCTCTATCTCACGGCAACCTGGATAAACAGTCTGTAAATATATATAGAAATAAGTAAGTAAGTAAGTAAGTAAGTAAGTAAGTAAGATTCTTTAGTATTCAGTCAGCTAATTCTGCATATATTTGCATAGGAGGAAAACCCATACATGAGCTGTAATGGGCTTCATTGGGGAAGAAAGTTTTTCTGACTCAAATCAACTGGAGCCGCACCCCCGCTGAGCTTTCCAAGATCAGCCAAAACCAGCGAAGTGCAAACTAAACCTGTTTAGCTTACAGGGCAGCGCAAGTCAAACTGGTTACTGAACCAGTAACTTCTCACTATGACTACCCCCCACTATTTGTGTAGTAAGCATCTTAGGAAGTGGTTTGAAGCCATTACTGTTGAACTCTGAAGCTACCTTTTATTTTACTTTAAATTACTTTTATTAAAAGCACCCTTTTCTTTTGCAGGTGGTGTTCAAAGCCAGACAACCCACGTCAAAGAGTTGCAACCACCGACATGTTTGTTTTCCCAGAATGCCTTTGGAACCTTGCATAAGACCAGAAGCATTCTGGGAAGGTTTAAAGAAGGTCCTGTTCATTCCCCGGGCTAAATTGCAGCAACTGATTGGCTGCTGTGGACCTCTTTCTCCCTGGCTAAGCTCCTAAGGGAGGCTGGATCCCTTAGGATCCAGTGCTCTGGATCCCCACTTACCACAAAGCTGGTGGGAAGTGTCTCTGGAGCGTTGAGGGTGCAACATCTCTGGATGACGGAAGAAACGCAGGCCATCCGGAGTGCTTTGGAGAGGCACCAATTCGAACAGAGAATTATAAAAGAAGCCAGCAATTTTTTTAAAAAGGAAAGATGCTGCTTCGTAAAACGCAGTGTCATTTCTGAGCATAATACAGTTAACAGAATCAAATCGTTCTTTCGATGCAATGCCACCAAAATAGCCCATTACATCAAATATTAAATCACTGTTGTTAAATAACAACGGCAACATTGGCAGCTTTTCTTCATAATAAAGCTTGCTTTAATGCGGTTTCCCCCCCAACTAGAGACTACTGGCCGCTGGGGCTGTGGGTGATGGGAGCTGTAGTCCAGCACATCTGGAAAGACACCAGTTGTGGCAGGCCGAAGCTTGTTACATTTGCGTCCACAATGGATGGTTTCTCTACTCAAGACGTTGGGATAAAATCGGAAAGCAAAGCCGTAATACAGAGTTTAAAAGAGTTTTGTTTTCATGGTTGTATTTAGCGCAGGCTGTCTTGTTTCATTTTGTTCCTGTTTTTAATGGTTTTAATCTAACTATTATATTTTTTAAGCCCCCCGGAATCCACCGGATTGGGCAGCTATATTAAATTTAATAAATCATAATCATAACAACAGACTTCAAGCAGCCTTTGGGGGCCCAGGAGGATCAGAATGGGCAGACTAATAGTGCAAAGTGGCTGGGGCCATGGATTATTATTTTTCTCTGTTTTTTTTAAATAAGGCATTAAAAATATGCCCTTTGTTAGGGCATACTTCACTGTTCATTGGGTTTCTAAGATAATAAAAGGGGGAAACCATGCCACCAGCTTTTTGCAGTCACGATTAGGAAGACCTCCTGCAGTGGCTTTTTAAAGGTAAGTTTAAATTTCTGCTAATGCATGTTTAACTCTCTTCTCAAGTATGTTTAAATGAGTTGCGTGATCTCTATGGGTGACGTTTGCTCCCTTTTCCCCAATCTGGGAGCAACCACCTGAGTTTACCTGTGTGGGGACATTCAGGCCACACCATTGGCATCTGCGGGGGGAGGATCAACATCAGCAAGGTGATGACAGAGTGTCATGGTATAAGTTCCGCCCCTCAAGGCGCATACAGTACAGAAGAGGCGGGGCTTGCATTGTGACGCTCCGTCCATCATGTTGTTGAGTTTGACCCACACCCCTGTGGATGCCTGTGGGCCACCCAAAACAGCCAATCACATTTTAGCTTAGGCTAGGGTGTGGCCCAGCCTTGAAAGTCAGTTTGAGATAACCATGGTTAGTTATAAGCTAGTCTATAACCATAATTAAGATTTGGTTTGATGGCTAGTTAATGGGTATGCATCTGGTGCAGAAAGGGCACATCGGTTGTTAGGCACCATATGGGTAAAACTTGACACGTCACACTAACAAGTAATGTGTTCTGGGCATCTCTTATAAACCAGAGTTTGTGCCTAACAAGTAATGTATTCTAGGCATCTCTTCTAAATCAGAGTTTAAAAACCATACAAGACACTACCCCCAAACTAATCCAACCACATTATGGGTTAGGCTCAATGACTGAACAAGTCCTTAGCAGTTAACAGAGATGTTTTCCTGGAGCTCCATGCCTCGGAGCCTCTGTCCCTTTCGGTATCTGCATTTCAGGTGCTCAGCCCCGCTTTCTGCAAAAGGAGAACAGTTTTTAAAAACTCAGGCAGAAAGGGGGGGGGGAAAGGCGTCGCACCTCTTGTTCTTGATCCAATTAACTTCCTCTAAAAAAAGATTTTTAAACACTTCCCACACAGAGCAATGTGCGTAAGCAGGCTGGTGACAATAGCAGTGCATAATTAAGAAACATGCAGCTGTTCGGATTAGATAACCCAATTTTTGTACAAAAAAAAATATCCTGTATTTCAGTAAGAAGGCTACTTGTTCAAAAAGCTTAAATTGGTTAAAGCACCCACTTAAATCTGTGCTCTTCTCCCACTTTTGATAGTTCAGTTCGGGTGTTCAGCTACCATTTCTTCTCTTCCTCTTCCTCCTCCTTCCTTTTTATGGAGATGGGAGAAAAAAATTAGCCCCAAAGGAGTGAGCATTGGAATATGGATGGCTCTGTTTTGGGGCCAACTGTTTCTCTAATTTTACGCAGGAATAAAGTGACGCTGATTGTAAGGGGAATATGAAATCCTGGTTCTGCCATAATCCACTGGATTGCTTTCATTGTTCAACTGTGCTCCAGGCCACGTGGGAGGCATTTTAGCTGAGAGGTGGTGGAATTAATCAGACTAATGACCTTTGATTGCTGGAAAGGGTTTATATAATTGTGTTCTCCAACTTATCCAGGTGCTTTGGAACTGGCCTTTTATCTAATGATGAATCAGTGCCCTGTTTGATTATTTGAATAATGCCATAGAAGCATGAGTGTTTGCTAGAAGCCATAATGATGTCACCTTTGTCATGACATCATCATGCCAGCGATGCACTATTTGCACAGTGATGTCATGAAACGTGAGAGATCACTTTCCCTTCCTTCCTCTAGAGCAGTGTTTTTCAACCCTGGCAATTTTAAGATGGGTGGACTTCAACTCCCAGAATTCAGAACCCCAGGAGATTGTTTTGGGACTTAGGAGCATGAGGCAGAAATGATGGGCAGAAGAGCTGGTGCATAAATATTAGTCACCAACCTTATCTGGATTTGGAAGCCAAGCAGGGTTGGATCTGGTTAATATTTAGATGGGAAAGAGGGCTTGGCAAAGAAAATTATTTTGCCTAGATGGGAAGAAACTTATCCTCCTGATGTCAAGGAATGGATTGAAGATATGTGTTTGTTACCAATGTTTGAAATGTCCTTATATCATAAAAATGAGTTGGAACAATATGTTTTTATATGGTCTAGAAGATTTAATGATAGATTGAATAACTGAATTAACCTTACAGTATGTTGATATTATATGGATGCATTTTTCCTTGTTTCTTTTTTTTATCCCCTTTGTGCTAAATTTAATTTACTTTAATCAGTGTCACACGGTTTTTTTTACTGTACAATCACTGATTATTATTAATTATTATTAATTCAGTTATTCAATCTATCATTAAATCTTCTAGACCATATAAAACATATTGTTCCATCTCATTTTTATGATATAAGGACATTTTGCTATAATTCAGTAATCATTTTGTTAATTAAAAGCTTGGGTGGAAGATACTGGGGAACCCCAGGGTTTAATTTAAAAACATTCCAGATAAGGGGATGGCAAAACTTTTCTGTACATTTCCCAGGAGAACCACATGGATCTTCCACATCGTCACCAGGAGTCAGTAACTTAAGGTCTTTATCTTTTTCACTACACTGTTGTAACGTCTCCTCTTTTTATTGTTTAGGTTCTGCAGCCTTTGGAGATGACTGATCAAGGTAGATTGATGGCATGTCATATTTGGTGGGCTGGCAAATTTCCCAGGGCAGTACCAGAGAGAGGGAGACCAAGAGTATTTCTGCAAGCTGCAAACTAGCGGGCCGCTGGGGCCCCACTTCCAAACTTCACGAGAACTTCTGAAACAGCAAAAACCTCGTTCCCCCATGTAGCCACTAGATGGCGCCCTGTTGCAAGTGGACCAAGGTGCATCACCCAGTCGAGGGGGATGCAGATCCATCAGTAGAGCAATACCCGCTCCGCATTGTTCTCAGGCCAGCAATACCCATCTTTCTGGAAGTAGGCAGGATTTGGCATGTCTGCCCACACTGGCATGGGAGTGCAGGAGAAGAAGCATGCTTGTGTTCCATTAATGGACTCCCATCTAGCAGAATCAGCTTTTAAACCCAACAGGCCTGTCACTTTGGAATGAGGATGGGCTTGTTCCCAGGTATCCCACACCACTCATTGTTTCTTCTTCTTCAGCGAGTATTCTTGGAACTCTCCTTGGTGTTGACTGTCTCTACAGCGTTGAGCAGACGAGTTCTTGAAATTCCGTGGGCTTCCCTGTAAATACCAACAGCATCCGTGGAGTCTGAGGAAGTCTCTACATCTTCAAATGCCACCTGCCATGTGTCCTGCAGACTCCCTCCCACATCCCAGTCCCATCCAGAAGCCCAGATAATTGGAGCAATTGGTCTCAAGGGCTGTGAATGGGGGTTACGTATCAGGAGATGCTGTCACCTCACCCCTGTGGCATTTGGGCAGCCCACCAATGCTCCCCCTAGCTAAGGAAGGAAGGAAGGAAGGAAGGAAGGAAGGAAGGAAGGAAGGAAGGAAGGAAGGAAGGGGAGGGAGGGAGGGAGGGAGGGAGGGAGGGAGGAAGGGGGGAGAGGAGGGAGGGAGGAAAGAAGGAGAAGGGAAGTGTGATGATATGTGGGAAAGACCTTGGGAGACAGGGCAACAAGACGCAATCAAGGGAATGGTCAGATAAGAGAGGGCATAGCCCACAGCTGGATAGTGGACGAGGCAAGAGGCTCAGAAGGGACACTCCCTAGTTTCTCGGGCTGTAAAGGAGACGGGGGGGGGCAGAATTCTACTTTCAGACTTGCAAGATTCTGTCAATGTAGCTTTACCGTAAAGTAGAATTAGCTCATCTGGTTGTGATTCCTATCTGGATTGCCCTGCAAGGCCAATGAAGGGGAGGGGAGGGGAGGGGAAAAGCGAGGGAGCGAGGAAGAAAGGAGAAGAGAACAATACTGTATCTAGCACTTGGTCACACTTCGACTCAGTCTCCAGCCAGGCCTTGGAGCATGCCGGAAGGCTGCCGTAGCACCTGCCTGCAGCCCCTCAGAGTGGCTGCTTCCTCTCATCACGCCCTAGAGAACGGAGGCAATTTAAAAAGTGTGTGCCTGGACGTGTGAAGCTCGGGGCCTGCTAAAAACAAAATGCCTGCTCTTTCCCAATTTGCTTATTCAATTGGTTGGGGCCAGGGAAGGATTGGGGCGTCTTTGACTTGCAGCAATCCAAGTACTGCTCCTCCCGTCCCTTCTGAAAAGCAGAAAGGTTCCAGCGCAGGATTATGGGGGTTCTGGGGGTCAGGTCCATACCGACTGCCCTGCCGTGACCAACCTGATATTTTTGGTACTTCTGTTACAACAAGAACAATGACTGTCGGTGAGGTGGGTGTGGTGTGGTCTGAGGTCTGAGCAAGGAAATGAGAGAATTTGGCATTTGCTTAAAAAAAAAAAAATCCTACCGCTTTTCATCCAGTTTGATGAAGGAGAATTTGCTTGAGTTTTGTTTCAAGGAGAAGAGAATTTCAGGGAAGTTCCGGGGTTCAATCTGGCATTTCACACTTACTTAATTACAACGAAGCCAAGAATTATGTGTAAGTAATAATTTACTCCCCCTTTGAAGCTCTAGGGAGGCCCACCGGGTAGTTCAGCCGTCGCTTTTCGGCCCCCTCTGCCTTCCCTTTCCAAAAGGAAATTCAGAAGCAACCAATGATTTGCTCTTCCAGGCCGGAAGGGACCGTTAGGGCAGGCCTTTCGAACGGTTCCCCGCCGCACCCTGGCAGAGCTGAGACACAGCCGTGCCAGGGTCGCCAAGTCCAGGCTAATGCCCAACGTACTCGGGAAATGCTTTTCGACAACGTTGCTCCCACCCCAGGAGAGCGAGGGGGTCACGCACACCTCCTTGGACGGTCACAAAAGTGTCAGGGGTGACTATATACGACCGTTGGGGTCGCGCTCGGAGCTTCACAGGGCTGAGAACGCCCGGAGCAAAAAAAATAATTAATAAATCTCTCCCACTGCATCGGGATCGTCCCGCCCACCTGCAGCCAACGCAGCAGGGGCGCTCGGCGGCCTGGGCCGAAAATGGAGCGAGGGGCATCGAAGCGAGGCTTGGAAAAGTCTCGGCCTTCCTTCGCCGAGATGGGCGGTATTGATCGGACGGGCAGCGGTGAGCGGCCGTTCTCCATAGAGGCGGACACCATATAAGTCCAGGATCGAAGTTGCTCCAGGCTGGGATTTGCAGGTGTCGCGCCGCGCTTCCCTAACGCCGGAGGTCCCGTGTCTGCCCTCAGGAATGACTCATGGCGGAGGAACGCGGGTATCGGAATCCGCGGGGCGCTGCAGCACCTCCCGACTAGCCGCCGGGAGGTTGCTGATGCCCGCGAGCAGCCGCCGGGGGCAGGGCCGAGCGGAGACAGGCCGCTTCCACGCCTCCCGTTGCCCCTGGAGCCGGTCCAGTTGGCACTCCGCTTACAATTATGCAACTTAACCGAGGGCCAAATTTAGAACGGCCCCGGGGCCTTTGCGCAGTCGGCCACCTGTGGGTATACACGCACATACATGCAGACGTACGTTTGTGTGCGTGCGTGTATTTGGTGAGTGTGTGTGTGTGTCTCCCTCTGTGTGTGTATAATGTGTGTGTGTGTATTATATATATATATATATAAATATATATAATTTGTGTGTCTCTCTGTGTGTGTATAATGTGTGTGTCTGTGTGTGCGTGTATGTATAGATAGATAGATAGATAGATAGATAGATAGATAGATAGATAGATATAGATATAGATATAGATATAGATATAGATATATAGATAGATATATAGATATATATATAGATATATATATAGATATATATATAGATATATATAGTGTGTGTGTGTGTCTCACCACCCCCAGCTCCCCCACGGTCGAGTCTGTCACCTCCAGAGTATCATCCATCCATCTTGCCCTTGGTCGGCCCCTCTTCCTTTGTGTATATGTGTGTGTGTATAGTATGTGTATATATATACTGTATAGTGTTTGTGTGTAAGTATGTGTGTGTGGTGGCTCAGCGGGTAAGACGCCAGGCTTGTCGATCGGAAGGTCGCAAGTTCGGAGGTTCGAGACCCTAGCCCCGCATGACGGAGTGAGCTCCCGCACTCGCCCCAGCTCTTGCCAACCTAGCAATTCGAAAGCATGCAAATGCAAGTAGATTAATAGGTACCACTTCGGTGGGAAGGTAACAGCGTTCCGCGTGCGTCATGCCGGCCACATGACTGTGGAAGCGTCTTCGGACAACGCTGGCTCTTCGGCTAACAAACGGAGATGAGCACCGGCCCCTAGAGTCGGGCACGACTGCACAAATGTGCGGGGGGAACCTTTAAAAAAAATGTGTGTGTATATATGTATACATAGTGTCTGTGTGTCTGTTGTATATAATATTTCACTCTATATTAAATAGATAATATTAAATATTAATATTAAATAGATAATATTATATTATTATTACATTAAATAGATAATATTAAATAGATAATATCCCTGAGGATACCCATGGCAGATGCCCAACAGGGTGAAGTACATACCTCTTTTCCAAAACTCCAGGGAAAGGCCTTTCTAATTCAAAATGGGGTTCGGGACTTTTGAAACACCCTGATTAATATCCTTCATATTTGGATCCGGTCTTGGTCCTTATTCAAGTAGCAGCCAGTTTTTCCTATTGTGAGGCGGGTCCTACTATGCCTACTACTTGCCGTGTTCAACAATATTAAACCCATTAAATAGTAACATAAATAAGATATTTTTAATGAAAACACTCTGGTTTTTCTTAACAAATAAAAAGCAATAATGAGGAGTGACATTGTTTTCAAATTTTTGCAAATATCGTTAATATCTAGCAAATGAGTTTTGATTTTGCGGACCCCTGAGAGGGTCTTGGAGGACCCCTAGGAGTCTTCTGACCACGCTTTAAGAAAAACTAAGCTAAAGAGCTCCAAATCTTCTAGCCTTTTCTCACATGGAAGGCGTTTGAGCTCCCTGATGATCTTCTGCACCTTCTCAAACTTGACTATATCCCTTGTCAAAGGTGGTCAACACAATGCTCCAGATGTGGACCTACCACAGATTTCTATCAGGGCATGACACGTTGGTGGTTTAATTTTTGGTCGCTACCCTAATGATCCCCTGCATGGAATTTGCCTTTCTCACAGCTGCTGGAGCAGAGCTTTCCAAACTGTGTGTTGGGACACGTTAGTGTGTCTGCTGCAGTGTCTGGGTGTGTCGCGGCTGCTGCTGCCTCCGAGCCCTGCCAAGATTCCGCGCAGGTCCTAGGGCCTGCCTTGTGCTGTGCTGCCTCCAAACCTGCTGTGATTCCACGCAGGTCCTAGTGCCTGCTTTGTGCCCTGCTGTAACAGTGTGTCGCAAAATGATGCATGTCTAAAAAGTGTGTCACCAACATGAAAAGTTTGGAAAGCTCTGTGCTGGAGTCTACATCTCCATTGAGCTACATGCTATGGCCTCAAGGTCTTTTTCTTGGTTAATTAAAGACCACTTAGATCCCATCAGTGTACAGGTGAAGTCAAAAGTTCTGGTTGGGGAGGGTTGCCTATGCGCATCACTCAACCCTTGCAGAAATTATGTTGCATTTGCTGATTAGCTGAGCATTCTTCCAGCTTACCAAGACCCTTCTGAAGTTCTTTGCAATCCCCTTTGATTTTTCACCATCCTGAACTATATTATCAGCAAATGTGGCCCACTCATTGCTTACCCTTAAGTCAAGATCATTTACAAACAAATTAAAAAGCACAGAGCCCCAGTGCAAATCCTTGAAGGATGCTTCTTCTCACTTTCCACCACCAAGAACCAAGAAAATTGCTCATTTGCTCCTATTTATTTCACTGACGTTCTTGCACTGGTCCCAACAGAAGAGAGCATTTCTTGCCTTGCTGGAAATGACACAACTGGGTAGCCATGAATGTTTCTTTTTTTAATTCTTTGATTTCAGTTCAAAAATGTTACCTTGTGCCTAGAATTTGTAAAGTTCTCGTCTCCCAGGAAATTATGATGCTTCTTTCCCGCAACAAGAATCTCCTGCAAGAAGAGATGGAATTTCCCTGGGTTGGTCCTGGGAAGATGATGAAGGCTGTAGACCATATTTGTCCCTGGAGGAAACCCCATCTTATTCAACGGTCTCATGTTTGAGTTGGGACAGAAAGGACATCGCAAGGAGTTGCCAAAACAACTTCTATTTTAGGAACATCATGATTGAAGGAAACCTACCTTGACTCGGGAGCTCCAAGCTCGATGACATATTTAGGTCTTCCTACAGCAGTGTTTCTCAACCCTGGCAACTTTAAACTGTGTGGACTTCAACTCCCAGAATTCCCCAGCCAGGTGGCCAAAGGATGAAGCACAGAAGTCTAAAAGAATACAGTCTCTGACAGCCAAAGCTGGGGTGTATCCTGCTGATTCTTGCAGTCAGGCTTCAAAGCAGAGGGGATCCACTCACAATTTTTCAGACCACAGGCAACCCCATCGCCACCACCACCAACTTCCCCTCCAGCTTATTTTTGCAGCCTATGGGGATGCCATGAAATTCACCTGCAGTTGGATGATTTCCAATAGCACAATCCAATTTGGGATTTCAAGATAAAATAAAGAGATAAGATATAAGATGGGATGGGATGGGATGGGATATTTAAGGAATATCTCCAAACGATCAAGCAGAAAAACCAGTGGGGTTTCATGATGTTACCTTAGATCAGCCTTTCTCAACCTTTGACCTGGAGGAACCCTTGAAATATTTTTCAGGCCTCCGGGAACCCCTGCCCATTCAGGCTCAAATATAGGCCAGAAGTTACAAAATTATTCTATTCGTTTCATGGGTAGGCCTGTAGATATACACTAGTTCTTAAACTAAAAATAAAGAATGAAACCTACCTCTTTAAGGTGAAGTTGCCCAAATTTGAAATACGTTTTAAAATAAATTGTGATCTCCCAGGGAACCCCTAGGGACCTCTCGCGGAACCCGAGGGTGCCACGGAACCCTGGTGGAGAAACCCTGCCTTAGATGCACCGATCAAAAGAGTGGACTTTGAGTCTCTCAATCCCCTCCTTACTCCCCTGGGGGAAACCACCCCACTGAATTGCAGCTTTTTAGTTAAATATAGCCCTTAACTAGCACTATGCATAAAGCTGCGCATCAGCTTGCAACACGTTGGCAAGCCGGTAACCTTATAGCTCCGTCAGATATCCGCAGGCTGCTCTACGCCGGTTTAGACTTATTTGGATGGGCCTTTCATCAGACGCCCTGTGTGGTTGTCATGACTCAGGAGCTTTTCCCACATCACTAAGCACAGCAGAACCAAGCGCTGCTGGCAACCTCCTTTCAACACGTCCCTATGACCTTGTTCTTCATCTTGTCCCCATCTTGTTCAGTCGTTTAGTCGTGTCCGACTCTTCGTGACCCCATGGTCCATGGCAGGCCAGGCCTTCCTGTCCTCCACTGTCTCCCGGAGTTTACTCAAATTCATGTTCGTTACATCGGTGATGCTATCGAACCATCTCATCCTCTGCCATCCCCTTCTCCTTTTGCCTTCAGTCTTTCCCAGCATCAGGGTCTTCTCCAGTGAGTCCTCTCTTCGCATTAGGTGGCCAAAGTATTTGAGCTTCAGCTTCAGCATCTGTCCTTCCAATGAGCAGTCACGGTTGATTTACTTTAAGATTGACTGATTTGACCTCCTTGCAGTCCAAGGGACTCTCAAGAGTCTTCTCCAGCACCACAGCTCGAAAGCATCAATTCTTCGGTGCTCAGCCTTCCTTAGCTGGTCTGAAAGTTGTATCTCCGCCTCCCTTCTGACCCCATCCAAGCACAACCGCAAGGCGGGTTAAGTCTGTTCGGCTTTGAGGAACGTTCCCTTTGAAGGAGCGAGGTGTCTGCAGGGGCTTGGACAAAGCAGAATGACCGCAAGGTGGATGACAGCCACTTTGATGCCACTAATTCAAGAATGAGGGGACTGTACTTCTACTCGGCAGTGAGGCAAGGCCCTGAGGAATGCAATTAAGATGGGCTAAGTAAACCTCAGCTCCAGTCTAGCTGGTTTTATCCTGGAAAGATAGAGCAAACTCTGTTTCCTAAGCCCCACGTGACCAAAGAGATGCTAATTAATTTTGAAGGTCTTTCGAGCCCCAACTGGCCGTCCTTGCTCTGCAGTAAACCCCAGAACATTCCAGAAGGGTTTCCTTCCTGGAAACTGTGTCCTGTTGCAGGCTCCTGGCTTGCTCCTACATGTTTAAAAAGGTAAAGGTTCCCCCCGCACATTTGTGCAGTCGTGTCCGACTCTAGGGGCCGGTGCTCATCTCCGTTTGTTAGCCGAAGAGCCAGCGTTGTCCGAAGACGCTTCCGCGGTCATGTGGCCGCATGACGTGCGCAGAACGCTGTTACCTACCCACTGAAGTGGTACCTATTTATCTCCTTGCATTTGCATGCTTTCGAAGTAAATTCTGCAGTTAAAGCCATGCATGAATCCATGCGCTCTGCGAAGTTGTACAGCAATGCGTTGAGTTTCAGCTTTGTGGGTTGCATAAACCATATCCAATTGTAGTTTATTGTGACTACAATTGAGTAAATGGCTTCGTCTACCCGGTCTAAGTCTAAGGCTCTACCGATTATGGCCATCTTCCAGAGGTGCCGCGTAGGAACTGCGAGAAATCCAACACACATCCAGGGTGAATGGCTGGGAAGGCTGTTTCTGGGTGTGCGAGTGTCCCCAAACTAGGAGAAAATAATGTGCAACTGTTTTAACTTTGGCATCACAAAGCTGGAAAACAAGTCCGTGGGGCTCCTTCCAGGCGGGTCTGAGATACTCCTTAAGAATGGTGTGAAAGCAGGCACAGGGGGATTTGGGTCAAGGCAAGATACCTGATCTGCCCGAACCGAGGTGGAATTTCCTTACTGGCTGAAACCGTAGAACTCAGGCTGAGCGGTCCCCGCAAAACGATCTTAAATTAAGCAGTGGCGTGAAACTTGGTAAAATGGTGGTGGTGGGGGGAAGGGGCTGTTCGGAGGGGATCATCTCGGGAAAGCCACCCTGCCATTCCGAGTCAGCTGTTCTTACGTAAACAGGACCCCCCTAAAATACCTCCTCTGGAGCTTTCAAAAGCGCTCAGCAAAACCACTTGGTGCCCTTAAGGACAAACATTTAAAATTATTTTGCTTTTTCAGGAGCAGAAGCTACTTTTACCCTTAAAGTCTGACATTCAGTGGAACAGAGGACTCAATTGGGAACCTGGGCAATTTAGAACCTGCTTAAATCCACTTGGTCAAGAGCTTCCACCAACAAGTAAACCTTATTTCAGCCTTGCGTGTTGCGTGCATCCAGCACGTGTGGTTAGTCAGTGGCTCAGGATGTCATGCTAAGCTTGAAAATGGGATTCAGTGTATAAGCTATAGCTGAGTAAACCAAGTGCATCATGGGAACCTAGCCATTGAAGCCAACTTAGATCCTGTGGGATCACACCAGGGCGAGCATCATCTGCTGGCAATAGTAGGGCATCACAATGACATCACATTGCACCATGATGTCATCATGCACATGATGCAATGTGCATTAGCCACATCAGCCACATTATTCAATTTACCCTAAGATAACTGCATAACCTGGGTTTGGACAACATGCTAACGAAAATAAGGGTGCTCATTTGCGGTTCCTTGCAGTCCTTGATATATCCACACAACATGCGTAACCTGGGCACTTGTGAACCTTGAAGTTGCATTTGCACAACCTGCAAAATTTGATTAGGTTTAATATTAAAAAGGTAAAGGTTCCGCCCGCACATTTGTGCAGTCGTGTCCGACTCTAGAGGGCGGTGCTCATCTCCGTTTCTCAGCCAGCCAGCGTTGTCCGAAGACGCTTCCGCGGTCATGTGGCTGCATGACGCGTGCGGAATGCTGTTACCTACCCACCGAAGTGATACCTATTCATCTACTTGCATTTGCATGCTTTCGAATTGCTAGGTTGGCAAGAGCTGGGGCGAGTGCGGGAGCGCACTCCGTCACGCGGGACTAGGGATTCGAACCTCCGAACTTGCGATCCTCTGATCGACAAGCCTGGCATCTTACCCGCTGAGCCACCCTGCCCCCTGCAAAATTTGATTAGGTTTAATATTAGTTAGGTGTAAAAAAAAATAGCATGCTATTTGAACCAGCATGTTTGATTAATGGATGAGTCATTGTATTGGACAAACTCAGAACAGGGGTTAACTCAGAAACCTGCTTAAGCAGGTTGGAAGAATAGAGCCAACCAGTAAGTGCCATAAGGAAAAATAAAACTCCTTGGGAAAAGGAAAGGAAAAAAATCAGGAAAATCCCCTTGTTCCATGTTGCGGCTCTCCAAAAGTCCACCAGAGGGCAGTGCAGCTGCTGAAGAATTCCAGGCCAGCTCACCTGAGATCACCTTTAGAGGGATCAAATTCTGGCAAAGAAATCAAGTTTATGGCCTCTCCCTATTAGATGGAAGGAGCAGAACAACATTTTTGGAAGCCTGATTTCAGACCGAAAGGGGTGTTGGATCACATCCCGGTGTTGTTTTTGCTTTGAAGCAGGGATGTTGCTTAAGAAAGATCTCATGGCTGCTTCCTTGGGAATTTGGAATATTCTTTGCTCCATCTTTTTAAAAAAGATTTGGCTTGGTTTTTTTTTAAAGGGGGAGAGAAAGAAACGGGCGTACGGCAAGCAAAGTCGCTCCAGTAGCATCAGATGATTTCCAACAGCAGAGACAGATCCAGCGTAGTCATCATATCTCAGCTTGGCATCTCATCTTAAATTGCAGTGGCTTTGTTTATTTGTGGTATCGTGCAAACTCCCGGCCAGTTCGATCAACCCTGTTAAACACACTGGGTATTAGCAGGCTGTGTGAACACAGTACAGCCACAGCCGGGCAGTTTAAAAGTTCTCTTTGAAAGACATCAGGGAAGAATGGTTGTAGGTTAAAATTACATAAAAGAGTGAACTCTATTTTACTGATTAATATTGGCCAGCCAGAAATGTAATGGGTGCAAAGAAAAGATATATTTATAAGGCAGGAGAGAGTTTTAAAAGGGACAATTAGCAGATGAATTGAGTGAGGTGCCCTGGTTTGTGTTATACAACAGACGGGGGCATCAGCTTAAGCTAGTTTTCAGCAGGTAAGACGCCAGGCTTGTTGATCGGAAGGTCACAAGTTTGGAGGTTCGAATCCCTAGCCCCCTCCCGCACTCGCCCCAGCTCTTGCCAACCTAGCAATTCGAAAGCATGCAAATGCAAGTAGATGAATAGGTACCACTTCGGTGGGTAGGTAACAGCGTTCTGCACGCGTCATGCGGCCACATGACCGTGGAAGCGTCTTCGGACAACGCTGGCTCTTTGGCTAAGAAACGGAGATGGGCACCGGCCCCTAGAGTCGGACACGACTGCACAAATGTGCGGGGGGAACCTTTACCTTTCACCAAATTTTAGGAATTTAGAAATCAGTCCTTCAGGACTCCATGGGGCTGACCTATAAGCTATAGGTTTATAGCATAGCTCATTGAGTGAATCCAGCCAATCCTGTTTTTTCCCCCAACAAACCCAGTTAAAACAAACCATGGCCAAGTACAATGGGTGAGCCTGCTGAACGGGTCCATTTTCAACTCCAATCTTTCTTTTCCCACTTTCTGCCCCCGCACCGCATTTGGTCCCCTTCTGTTCTTGGAAAGTTATCGTGCGAATGAACGGACAGGCGGACAGAGAGAGTCCCTTGATAGAATTTATTTCCAACTTTCAGTTGAGTTGAGAAGGGGATCCAAAGAAGACAGGAATTGGCCTCATCGCTGGGTGGTGCTCCTTCAGGTGGGGGTGGGGGAGTTAATGCAAATCAAAACCCAATAAATCTCACTGGCCCGTCTAGCGGTGGACTAGATTATCGTGCAGCCAAGATCTGAAAGCCCTAAATTAGGGGAATCGTGGATCCCACGTCAGCGATGATCCCAGCAACGGCTCAAACCCAGCCTTATCCCAGGGTGGGGGGTACAGATCAGGAGAAGTTATTTTAATGACTAAATTGCTTCTCCCACTAATAGATATTCAATGCCATGAATGCAATTCCTGCAAATGTTTTCAAAGCTTCTCTCTCTCCCGCTCCAGCTGCCGGAGCGAAGGAATGATACTACAATGCAGATCAGCTTTTTATTTAGCAGAGGGACACACTCGGCTACATTCCATGCGATCACAATTCGGAAATGCTCCTCTGAGCGGAGGGAAGGGTATTATCCTGGCTCGGCTTCTCGGGCAGAGCGATCAGTGGAAGCAGGAGGAATTTTTCTTCCCCTTTTCCTGCATTTTTGGGAAGCCTACCATACTTGGGTGCAAAACTAAGGACCTCCACTAGAGGGCAGCCAAAAGATGCAGAAAGTGCCCTCTAGTGGTCACCCATAAAAACTGGTTGTTGAAGTTGCTTTTTTTTTTTAATCCTGCACCCCGTCTAGAATCCGCAGAATGGAAATGATAAGACAAGATGATTGCAAACTTTGTCTTAAGATTATATACGTCCCTTAGATAATTTGAAAGAATGGCATTTCTTTGAGATGTACCATCATTAGAGCTTAGAAGGATTGTTCACAAATGTTAGGGTGTGGGGCTTAATCATATGGCTGACTCATCACAGTAGCCATGGGAAAAAGACAACTTGCCCTACATTTTGGCCACGTCATGCTGAACACAATCAGGGCAACAGTGGGCCATCACCCAAATAACCTCTGGGCAGAGGCTAGCATGGGCAAAGCACACACATTACTTCTGCAAAGTTGTGCATTGCCCAAATGACATCATGCATTCTCTTTCATGACCTTGTGGCTGATCCTACAGAAAGAATGGCCAAACTGAGGATTTTGTAGTTTATTTTCTGATGGACCAATTCACCTTGGCTTAAGATGTTGGAGTATTTTTCAGTCGTCAAGGACTTTGCTTTAAAATGATACAGAATTGAGACATCTTTGTAGGTTTCAAGGCTATGCTTGAGAAAGGACGTGCTGTAGAGGTTCCCATAGGGACTACAATGTTTTTAAACGCAAATGCAACATCATCTTCCTCCAAAAAAGCTCCTTGGGGGATTTTGGGCCAGTTCCTCTTTTTCATCCAAGAGCCAGGATGATGTAAAGGGGAAGATGCTGGACTACACCCAGGTTCTACTCCATCCTCAGCCATGGAAGAGGTGTGGACTTCAACTCCCAGAATTCCCTGGCTGGGGGAATTCTGGGAGCTGAAGCCCACACATCTTCAAGCTGCCAAGGTTGAGAAACACTGCTCCAGAGAGAGCATTCTCCCATGGAATGTGTGCAACATTTAGCCTAACGTCTAACGGTGTTTCTCAGGACGTTAGCTTGGCTGCAACTCTCATGTTTTTGCTTACAAACTTTATTTTAAAAAAAAAAGACAACTTTTTTTAAAAATAGAAAGACTTCTGCTTCCAAAGTGGTAAATTCCCCCAGATGCTTGAGTGCATGTATGAAAGTAGAACTAAATTGGTGCTGAACAGCATCCTTTTCAAAACACTGAGCAAAGAACAGTATTATCTGGACTACGTCCTGTTAACTGTACTACCCTGATTATTACTGGTTATAATATACTGTAATAAGATGCCCACTTTTTTTTTAAGCCTCCAGGACTCATCTAGAGTGGGTAGGACCAAAAATGCCTCCCCCTTCTCTTGTCATTTTTGGAGGGGGGCTTATGGGGCAAAAGACTTTCATCCCTTGAAAGCCCCTGCCCCAAATCAGATCCAGCTATTCCCCTGCCCACTCCACTTCTGAAATACAGCCTTTGACACACCTCTCAAAATCTGCTTTGGGGGGGGAGGAGGAGGAGAAGAAGAAGAAGAATGAGTAGGAGGAGGAGGAGGAGGAGGAGGAGGAGGAGGAGAAAGAGGAGGGGGAGGAGGAGAAGAAGAAGAAGAAAGAGAAGAAAGAGGAGGAGGAGGAGGAGGAGGAGGAGGAGGAGGAGGAGGAGGAGGAGGAGGAGGAGAAAGAGGAGGGGGAGGAGGAGAAGAAGAAGAAGAAAGAGAAGAAAGAGGAGGAGGAGGAGGAGGAGGAGGAGGAGGAGGAGGAGGAGGAGGAGAAGAAGAAGAAGAAAGAGGAGAAGGAGAAGAAGAAGAAGAAAGAGGAGGAGGAAACAAAAAACAAAGAGGGCATCTCTCCCATCGACCATGCTGGAGGGGAGTGTTGTGAAACGCTGGGCTGTCTCAGCCCAAGCCGAACAGGTGGCATCTCTGGTTGGCGCATAGGCTAATCTTAGCCAGAGCTTGAAAGAGGAGGGAGACACACGGCTGGAATGTGCTTCCACAGCAGCTCTTGCGCCTTCTCCTCAAAAGCCCCTAATTGGGCATCTCTTCCAGCCCCTTCTGTTTGTCTGATTCTTTCCCAGTTCGTTTCCTCTCCCAGCAACCTCAACACTTTCCTTTTCTGCACCTGGTTGAAAAAAGAGTTGATGGAGAAAGGAAGCAAAAACCAAACTGGCAGAAATGAAAGCTGGTGCTGCAAAACTAGGTTCTGTTGACCATCGCTTTCAGTGACATTCCAAAAGTCACAGATGTTGAGTTAGATAATGGCCCTGTGTTGCACAATATGCTTAAACTAGTTAGTGTTAACCCAGTCCAATCTTCTTATTGATAGTTCTGGCGGCACGCAGTTGTACTACTTGGGTCAAAAGTTGTAGTTGGCCAGTAGAGTCCCCACTCATTTTCTTTAGGAAATGCTTGCTATTGCATGAGCTTTGAGTCAGGAAAATGTTGGCGACTTTTAATGACATCACTTCCTCCCTTCTCATTGGCCAGAATGCAGCGCTGCAGATTCTGTCAATGTAGCTTTACTATGAAGTAGAATTATCTCATCTGGTTGTGTCTCCTGTCTGGTCTACCTGGGAAGGCCGACATCCATCTTGCAAGTCTGAAAGTACAATCCTCCCACCATCTCTCTCCTTTACAGCTTGAGAAGCTAGGGAGGGTCCCTTCTGAGCCTCTTGCTCCGCCCATTGTGCAGCTGCGGTCTATGCCGTCTCTTATCTGACTGTTCCCTAGGCAGCATCTCTTCGCCCCGTTTCTCAAAGTCTTCCTCACAAACCATTACACACACACACAGCAGGTTAACTGACAGATTGAAACAATCCTTTCGGTGTTCCCATGACTCTCTAATGCCGTCTCCATTCACTCAGTTAAGTGTGTCATGGAAACAAGGTCAATGAAACCCATTTCCCGGAAGGGTGGTCAGCTCTCCCACGGGAGGTCTACAGACAGAAGTTGGAGACCCATTTCTTCAGCATGCCCTAACTCTGGATTTCATGCACCAAGTAGAGGACTGGACCCATCCTATGTCATCTGAAATGGTACAATCCACCCTACTTGTGTGACCTCCTTCCTGCACAGGAGGGCATCCCCTTTGAGCTGCAGGAGGCAAATGTAAAATGGAAATAGAAGCCAGGGCTAACCCCGCTGAAGCATTTTCAGAAGAGTGTTATGGCCCGAATCATTGGCAAGACGAAGCCGTGGCAGCTACTGCCGTGTTTAACCTCTGGCCGTGGAATTTACGCTGTAATTTGGAGATAACTGTCCCTCCCAACAGATGGGCTGCTTTCAGTTCCATGCCTACAGTGTGTGTTCCTCGCCAGCTTGAACGTTATGGAGTCTATTTGCTCCAAGCACCAGCCGCCCTCTGTGCGGTGAGCAATGATTTTGGAATGTCACTGAACCCTAACTCTTAGCATCCTTCATCACTGGCCACGCTGGCTGGAGCTGCTGGACATGGTAGTTGAGGAACATCACAATGCAACATCACCTGATGTTCTACCAAGATCTATCCTCCTGCCAATTAAGTCTGATGTAGGTTGGACATAAGCCTTATTTATTTTGGCTTTCCATTGCTTTCTCTTTGTTTCTTCCACTCTTCTCTTACAAAGAAGGGAAACTGTCGGTTCGTAGCATCGAGAGGAGGGGGCGGAACATCTTTCCGATGCTTCACGGTCTCATCCTGTTGGCCCTGGACTCTTGTAATCCTTAAAGAACAGAGTTGGAAACAAGAGTCCTAAAAATGCAAGAAGTTCAGTCCCGGCTTGGAGAAGATCCTGTAGCTGAAGGATGGGGAATAAATTATTGGCTGGTTTCTAAATTTTAGTTCCAGTGAAAGAGGAGCTTCAGTATATCTTGCTTTTTTGTTGTTGTTCAGTCGTTCAGTCGTGTCCGACTCTTCGTGACCTCATGGACCATAGCACGCCAGGCCTTCCTGTCCTCCACTGTCTCTCGGAGTTGACTCAAATTCATGTTCATTACATCGGTGATGCTATCTAACCATCTCATCCTCTGCCGTCCCCTTCTCCTTTTGCCCTCAGTCTTTCCCAGCATCAGGGTCTTTTCCAGTGAGTCCTCTCTTCTCATTAGGTGGCCAAAGTATTTGAGCTTCAGCTTCAGCATCTGTCCTTCCAATGAGCAGTCAGGGTTGATTTCCTTTAAGATTGACTGATTTGACCTCCTTGCAGTCCAAGGGACTCTCAAGAGTCTTCTCCAGCACCACAGCTCGAAAGCATCAATTCTTCGGCGCTCAGCCTTCCTTATGGTCCAACTCTCACAGCCATACATTGCTACTGGAAAAACCATAGCTTTAACTATACGGACCTTTGTCGGCAAGGTGATGTCTCTGCTTTTTAATATGCTGTCTAGGTTTGCCATAGCTTTCCTTCCAAATATCTTGCTAGGAAGTCATTAAGAATTGCATTGCATTTTCAAATGCCAGGTGGTTACTACAAATGTAGGAAGTGCGTATCCAAAGCCATGGCTATAATAAATCAATGTAACATTGCTTTGGTCTGTTAACCTTCCTACTCGAACCGATACAGTCAGGAGCAAGCTATTTCTCCTTGCTTCTTTGCATAACTGAAGCCTGTCTGCTCACGGCAACCATCTTGCCCACTGAGCATGATGCAATGACATCAGTTGACTGCTTGTACCTCTCAGTTTACACCCAAAAGGAAGCATGCTTTCCTAAACCAGGATGTTAACAACCCAATTTGCCTTTGACAGAGAACTGGCTGCAGACTGCCCTTAATTTGCAAATGCTGATTTAAAAGGGGTCCTCCTGCTTTGTTGTCCCTATTTCTCCTTGCAAGACCGATCGACCGCAGCTTCCCAGAGTACTAATGTTCACTCTGCCCATTGGACGGGATCGCTTTCCAAAAACTCCGTTGTAGTCACCACGAAGGGCCAAATGCCTGCCGAAAAGCAGCCAGGCCAGCTTTCCAGCTGTAGGAGAAAACAGCACAAAGACCATATTCCTGTTTCCTGGATTTGGCTGCGGCACGCATCTGACCAACCTCTGTGAGTGTGGAACTGGGTGAGACACGGCATGTAGGAGGTCTCCGTGTGTCTGGTTGCCACTTTTCTTTCTTTCTTTTTTCTAAAATTGAAAAAAGCTGCCCCAACAAAGTATCTTGGGACATTTATATAACTTTCATCGCTAGCACAGCCCTGAATTTCAAGCCGATCGCGTAATGCCAAGGGCAGCTCGATTACAGCCAAGAATGAAGATGAGCCGCGTGTCAAATGTAAGGCTATGAACTCAAAGGAGGAACCCCCAGGAGCCTTCTCCCTGAATGCCTTGGCAAGCAGGGGTATTGCCGAATTATTGCGACTATAAACCTTTCAATCTCTCCTTGGTTCCCCTAGGGTTAAAATACGGGTCCTATCTGTCACTCCGTAATGATGGAATTTGCACTCCTTTCATTTCCTTGCAAAAAAAAGTCCTAAATCTTATATGGGATGTAATTACCAGCAGCTATGCTTTATTTAAAATATATATATATATATACTGTACATTGGGTTAATTCTATCTGGAGAATTGCCTGTGGCAGCAGCGATGGTGAACAAACTTTTGGAATCACACAGAACTCTGTCAGCTCTAAAAGAGGACAAAATGCGATGTCCAGCTGCAGAGAAAGCTGGCTGCGGGCTTCAGCACGGCTGTGTGAATCCCAGGAGAAACAGCGTGTATCATGTCTATGAAGGTTCTCAGTCATCCAGGTGGAATTGTCTGTAGCTTGAATCATGTCAACTGGATTTCTATTTTCTCAGTGGAAACGTTTCGCTCCTTATCCAAGGAGCTTCTTCAGACTGAAGAAGCTCCTTGGATAAGGAGCGAAACGTTTCCACTGAGAAAATAGAAATCCAGTTGACATGATTCAAGCTACAGACAGTGTGTATCATGTGTTTGGTTCAGGAATAAGGAGAGCATCAATTTCCTCCATGTCACTTTAGAAGGTTTAATCATATCCACAGCCCTAACTGCTCCAGACAATGTCTGCAGGGCCTTTTTATAAAGGCCAATTTGGCGGACATACTTATCCATGAGGCTTGTCCAGCTGTGTCATCTGAGAATTTCTGGGGCATCCCATGTCTGAGACATATGTGAGTTTGTGCTTAACCCTCTCGTGCAAATTATCCAGTGACTTTCTAGGTGGCATTCATGTTAACACCCAACACAAATAGCAAAAGACTCCTACAGATCTATTATTGCTCCACTTGCACATTGTTGGTTGACCTGACCTTTATCTAGCCATAGTCCCAAAGAGAGTGTTGAGGGTAAAATAAAATGTAAGTTATGAGTAGCACTGGGACTTCAGGTCTCTTGAGTATAAACCTGATCCTAATTCTGGGTTAGGCAAACCATGGGCCATGCTTAGAAGCCAGCCAGGAGGAGAAGGTTGACAAATGAAAAATATCCATATTGTATGAGAGTCTTATGGAAGACATAATATTTAGTTCACTTCTCTCCCAACAGTTGGACCTGGGTCATCCATGGTGAAAGATTTAAGGTGGTTAAAAGGACAAACTTTTTCACAGAGTGCAAACTCCACAAATTGTGGTAGCCATCATGGTCGGACACTTTAGAAGGGAGGAGAAGGCTACCAATGGCTACTAGGTATGATGGTTCTATATTACTTTAGATATTAGAAGCTGCATGTGCCTGAATTCCAGGTACTGGGAAGCATCAATGGAAGGATATTTTTGTGCTTATATCGTGTTTGCAGGCTTCTCATCATCAACTGGTTCGCTGTTGTGGAGAAAGCATTGCACTAGAAAGCCATTTGGTCTAATCCAGCACACTCCTTAGGAACACTTTTTTCCCAGTCCTACCTGGAGATACCAGGAACCACCTTTCTTTGCACTCTTAATATAGGAGATAGAGACTTCCTTAACGCATGGAGCAAAAATGAAGTGGACCTCAAGAAGCAGTCCTTGGCATGAGACTGAGATGTCTCAAGGAAGCTCTAGTTTTCTTCCTTGGAATAGTCAATAAATAATAGAATCAGAGTTGGAAGGGGTCACCATTGGTTGCTCAGTGGACGAATCCAAACTAAAACATCCCCAATAGATGGCTGTCTAGCTTCTGCTTGAACACACCCATTCAAGAGGAGACCACCACCTTTGAGGGAAAGTGGAACAGATGCAGGTGCCAGGGAATGCTTACTGTGCCATCGGCCGAGGTGGTGAGAAGAGACTGGCGTTCCCCTGTAGAAAACATCGGAAGCAGTTTCCATAGAACTTCCTTCCTTTGGTGCCACCTATTGGCACGTTGTCACCTAATCACACCACTGTCTCCATGCCATTCATTCATATACGCATTCTTTTGAGAATAAACAAACAGCTGACCTACATAGGAGTCCACCGAGGTTCTCCAAGAAGGTTAAATGAAATGCCCATTTATTTATTTATTTATTTATTTATTTATTAGATTTATATGGCCGCCCATCTTGTATACGTGATTATGGGCAGCTGACAATTAAAACAGGATAAAAACAGAACAAAAACAAAACCAGTAATTATAAACATACTACATCACATAAAAGATAGCAACTGAGAAACTCACAGTGCCCCACAATCAGCACAGCCAAGAAACGGGCTCATTCACATTATCAGGGCCCCAGGCTTGATGGCCAAGCCAAATTTCTAATGACTTGCGAAAGGCCAGTAGGGTCAAGACAAGTCTGATTATTATTTATTAAACCAACCATATCAATAGTGGTACAGTTGAAAATGCACTTATTATAAGAGCCGGGCATGAGTTTGCCAATGTCAATTTGCATACGATGGGTCAGACTATTTACCGATCCCCTTCTGATCTCAAAAAGCTCTCTCACCCCACAGAGGAGCTACCAATGAAAACAGTATCATATGACCAGTCCATCAATTAAAAACAGGAAGAAAAAGAAACCCCATTCAAAGCAGAAGTCATAATTATCTTTCCTGAGGTTTGGATGTCATCGTTCTTCAGACTACCAGCTTCTTCCCATGGCTGAGTTGAGATGTTCTCCACCAAGTGGCCAGAGTAGCTTTGTGCTGCGGTTAGGTACCAGCGCACGCAACATTAGGCCTTGCGTTGTTTCGAGTGTAGCTCTCAGCAAGTTTTTTGTTTATTCCTTCAGTCGCTTTGTGACTTCATGGACCAGCCCACGCCAGAGCTTCCTGTCGGCCGTCGCCACCCCCAGCTCCCCCACGGTCGAGTCCGTCACCTCCAGAATATCATCCATCCATCTTGCCCTTGGTCGGCCCCTCTTCCTTTGGCCTTCCACTTTCCCCAGCATCAGCTTCTTCTCCAGGGTATCCTGTCTTCTCATTATGTGGCCAAAGTACTTCAGTTTTGCCTTTAATATCATTCCCTCCAGTGAGCAGTCTGGCTTTATTTCCTGGAGTATGGACTGGTTTGATCTTCTTGCAGTCCAAGGCACTCTCAGGATTTTCCTCCAGCACCACAGTTCAAAAGTGTCTATCTTCCTTCGCGCAGCCTTCCTTATGGTCCAGCTCTCGCAGCCATAGGTTACTACGGGGAATACCATTGCTTTAACTGTGCGGACCTTTGTTGTCAGTGTGAGGTCTCTGCCTTGGGTCCAAAGAAGGTTTCCCATCTCTGCTTCCAAATATAAGCTAGTAGCTCACTCTTGATGCCGCAGTCCAGCTAAAAGGGCTCCCCTCTAGAAACCGTTACTTCAAGTTAGGAAAGATTGGCAGTTAAAATGTTGACTTGACATTGCATTCACACCCACGCTTATGGGATGGATGATGCAAAACAGAGGGCTTTATCAAACACGTGTGTGCTGAGATTTTCCTTCTTTTTTAAAAAAAAGAAAAACCTTCTTAGAAGGAATTTCAGGATTTTATTAACTGTATTCCACCTGTTTAGAACTTATGGTATCATGTTTGGGTGCTTCTCAAAAAGCCATGCCATCGGTCTTCCTCTGGCGCAAAGGTGTGTTTGGGAGCTAGATGTGGCCCGCAAGTCTCAGGTTGTCTGCTTCCAGTTTGTGACTTGCAAATCACGAGCGATGGGGTTGTGCAACCCAACCAGTGATGAGTATTAATGACTCATTAACTCATCATTTGCATGATTTGTACATTCATCTGGTCCAATTCCGGCACTACATCTTCGGAGTGGCCGGCCAATTGTTGGAGATTTACTGCATGTGTGTTCTCAGAAACTCAGATCTGTCACATTCCGTTGGTTTTATTCCCAGCTCATGAACATGGAAGAACCCAGCTCCTCACCCCACCCATTGGCCTTTTGGCTTAGCAGAAGTCCTAGTGAGAGCAAAGGTTCTACCATTTCCAGTTGCCCCTCTCTGGAACTGAGAAGCAGATTCAGCTGCTGGGTGTCAAGGAGCTCATAGTTCTGTAATGGGCTGACCTCCAGCCCAATGAGATATCGTACAGGGAGTTCCTTCTCAAAGTGACATATTTCTGGTGTATATCCAGCTCACTCTCAAACATGTGTCCCCTTCTTCTTGTTGCCAGGAGAAGCTGCAAGTGGAGCAGCAGCCACGAGTCAGTTAAGACAAAGTATTTAGACTTGAATTCATTACATTCATGGGGTCTAAATTGTCTGAGTGCCAAACATTCTTGTTAGCTTATGGATTTAGGCCTGCCTATGGAAACCTAGTTGGCATCAGCCAGTGGAGGGGGAAGCATGGCAGTTGCAAAGTTCCAGGCTTGTTCTAGGTCCACCATCTTTGGAAGGAGCAGTGGTTGAGTGGTAGAGCATCTGAAACCTCAAATTTGATTCCTAGCATCTCCAGGTAGGATGCAAAACAACCCTCAGTGGAATCCAGGGGAAGATCCGTGATAGGCAACTTTTAGGGCTAGACAGCATAAATGGGATCAGGGTCATTCAAACAAAATGGGGCAAATTAGATAATATAATCATCATTGTCATCATGACCTTCTTCACCATCATGATCTACATCATCCACAACAACGATAAGATTATCTAATTCGCCTCCTGAAAAAATAGTGCATTCTCTGTTAAACAACCAGTCTCTCCCTTACATTTATTACCCTGGTTTTCAGTTGTAAGGAGAATTCCAGTCAGGGTCTCCATAATAGGTAGGATAGTTATTTTAGACACATGGGACTCACAATTAATTAATTAATTAATTAATTAATTAATATAATTAAAACTCCCTGATCCGCATTAAATTTGTAAGGGAATCTCCCCAGGATTTGCATGCTTTCCTATTATTCAACATCTGCTGTTTTCTGTCAAAGATACTTCAGACTAATATGTCCTAATCGATCGATCCTTCCTGCCTTGATCCTTCCATGGTGCAGTAAGAATGTCCCCAAAGCTCATCTGAGATTATTGCTGATGACTTCAGAGACGATAAGCTAGGGAAAATAGAAAAAATGAAGAATGGCCCTTGTTCCAAATTTTGAAGAACACATTATTTGGGCCAAAACGTAACAGCAATGGAGTACATCAAACACATCTGGAAACTGGCATCTTTCGTTGTCATCTCTTTCCACAGAGACTCACTCATCCTTGGGCTCCAGGCAAATTTGGAGGGAATGAAAGGAAAAGCTCTCTTGATACCAATGTGGGTTATCTTGAAATCTGAGCCTTCCTGTTTAATGCTGAAATGCTGTCAAACTGAATCTCTATATACTTACCAGGGGGGAAAAAGAGTTTTGATTCACTGATCATTTGGGCAAGTGAACAGATATGGAAGTATACTGAAAGGATTGTCATATCATGAGAGAACCTGCATATGCGGTTCTCCAACCACTGAAAATATTTTTCATATTTTGTTCAATTGCCAATTATATGCATCCATTAGGCATAAATATTTATCATCTTTATTAGAAAGAACAGCATACTGGGATCCAAACCACAGACTGTCTTATTTCCTCCTGGGTTCAAATGTGCATATTGTACGTAGGACTGCTAAGTTTATAACTAAGGCAACGGTCATTAGAACTCAATACATTGAACAAATTGGGGTATCCTGTAAGGGAGATTTATATATCTGATTTATGACCCTATGTATTATCACATATGTATTTTATTATTGTATTTTATTTTTGTATTGTATTGTATTGTATTGATAAGGTCACAGGACTAATCAATTAATAAACTACTACTACTACTATACTGAAAGGATGATAGAGAGGAGGGAGGTTTTTAGAGATGCAGAACATAATTCCAGGCACGTTTATCAAGAAATAAGTCCTCCTGGATTCAGTGGCAATTACCCCCAGATGCTTACGGTTGCCACTGACCAAGCCAAGGGGAGAGTGGGAAGCGGTTCTTTGTTATGAATCAGACAGACTACTTCTACAAACCAGTTTGGCTCTTCATGTCATTTCATTAATTCTGGTGGGTTACATTTACCAGCAAGGTCCACATTCCCTGGGAAATGCTCTTAGCAGCCGGTTTCACAGAACGCTAGCTAAAAGTCAAGGAAGTAAATAAACAAAAGTCAAATAATAATAATTTTAAAAAATCAAATAAAACCCAATACTGAACTGTGTCCCAGCCCAAGAAAAATGATTTCCCCCCTCAAAATATATTTATTTGTTGATTTGCTTGCCTTATCTATAGACCACCACAACCCTAAAAGACACTATTTTTACTTCGGTGTTCATTAAGAATCAGCAATTAGGAGGGAAATGGTGTGACTTGAAAACTTCTTAGATTGTCTAAGGCAATCATTCCTGTGAGATATAAATATCAATTTGATTAGCTAGCAGGTCTTGTCAGATACAGTGTCTCATCCCCTCGGTCATTTGAGCGATGACGTGGTCTGAGGACTTCTGTAAAAGGCCAGGGGGCCTTAAGTGAAGCCTATATAAGACAGGGACTCTGTTCCAGCAAAGGCTCTAAGGGAAGAGATCTCCTTGGATCATTGTCTTGCCTCTTCTCCCAGATTTGAAAAGCGGACACAAGGTGAGTTGAGCCTCGCCATATATTGTTTGTTTGTTTGTTTGTTTGTTTGCTTGTTTTGCTGTTGTTCTTCCAGCCAAGAGCAAGCATTAGGATCTTAAGTAGCCCAACTGCATGGGAGGAATCCATTTTCTCAAAGCCAGCAAGCCAGCAGTCATGTTTTTTTTTTTAAGCCAGGCCAAAGATCCTGAGGTTGCACAATCTGGGAATTCAACGTGGAATCAAAAGGCATCTGCTTCCTGACCATCTCAGTGGGACCAAAAAAATAATCTGGGTGGACAACAGGATTCTGAGATAGATAGATCGATAGATGATAGATCGATAGATCGATAGATCGATAGATCGATGATAGATAGATAGATGATAGATAGATAGATGATAGATAGATAGATAGATAGATAGATAGATAGATAGATGGATGGATGGATGGATGGATGGATGGATGGATGGATGGATAGATGATAGATAGATAGATGATAGATAGATAGATAGATAGATGATAGATAGATAGATAGATAGATAGATAGATAGATAGATAGATAGATAGATGATAGATAGATGATAGATGGATAGATGATGATAGATAGATAGATAGATAGATAGATAGATAGATAGATAGATAGATAGATAGATAGATGATAGATAGATAATCATAAATACCGAGGAAGACACTCTCTTTGCTAGATTTGCCTGTCTAGGAGTCTAATCTATATTCTTCCTGTTGCTGCTGCATCTGGCTGCTGCAAATTCCAGCAACTGCAAGGGTCTTTGCAGGGGTCTTCCTTGAGAAGATTCCTGCATCTTGCAGGTCTTGTCTGAAAATGTTAATAGTGTGTAATTCAATCTCAACGTCTTCTCTTTTCCCCACTCCCAGCTCTGAGATGACATTTGCCGGGATCCTGAGTGATGCGGAAATTGCAGCTGGTTTACAAAGCTGCCAAGGTAATTTCTGCCTTTAAAAGCCTTGATTTTCCCCTCTTAAGATGAGATGAAGAGTTAGAACTTTCTCGTGAGACAAAGCAAAGTTCGAAGCGAAAATCCGTGCTTCCAAAAAGTTTTCCCAAAGAGGAAAGCCAGATAGTAAAAATGTAGTCAGATAATGCATGATAAATTGAGACGTCGTATGGGCGAGAGAGATTTGTATAACCGTCATAACCAGGGAGTTTTTAACCCTCATAAATACACAGGCTTATTTAAGAAGACTAGATATGTATACTTATCAAAAACTGTAGCTGAATATTTAGGTCCAAGCTTCAAATATCGAGAGGAGAGGTAACAAAATTCCCAGCTTTCGTCTTGCACAAAAAACTTTCCCAAGTGTCTTGGATGATTTTAGAAAACAGCCATCCAGCAGTTTTGCTGAAGGGTCTGGATTTCTTATAGAGAAAATGCCAATTCCTAAGGCGGACATATTAAACCAGGCACACCTCTTCTTAATGTTAAAAAGAATCTTCGTTCACATTTCTAAAGAGATTACGCAACTAAAATCTGTAACCGTAAAACATTCTCAAGTTAGTTTCTGACCATGGACAGAGGTCATCGCTTTTCTGCCCTCGTTCTCTTGACCGTAATATTTAGGACAGTTAGGTTTCAGCATTTTCCAACCCTCTGCTCTTCAGATGTGTTGGACTACAGCTGCCATCGTCCCCAGCCAGCAGGGCGGATGGGGCAGGGAGAATGGCCAGCCAAAACATCTGGAGGGTTTCAGATCAGGGACGTCTGGAGCATTTCATCACCTTTTGAGAGTGACCAGCTGCAGCAGTACGGTTCACATTAATCCTGTTGCATCGGTGCCGGGCAAGAGAAAAACAGAAATTCCCCTCGAGTGAAGCTGAAAAAAAATTCTGACTATTCTAGGCTGTCCAAATGACAAATTAGCACCAGCAGAAAATAGAAACAATAAAGTTAAAATGTCCAAGAAGTAGGTATAGCACAAACTTCCTTTAAAAGTATGAATCAGCCCAGAATCTTGACGCGTACGATGATGATCTGATTTGGCACAGTGAATGACGGAGGTTTCTAGAGGTTTAGACACCCACCCACCCACATACACATTCTGCTCAATATTGAAATGTGACCCCCAGGCATTCCTTCCTGTCTCTAAATATGGCCATGCGGTGCCCATGTATAATTCAGGCAAGAGAGACATTACGTTTTCCCGTATGGAAAATGGAACTGAACTATCACTGGATGATCAGTTAGAATGGGTTTGTAGCAGTAAAGTTAGCAGTTGTTGTAAGAATCGCATGTTGACTGTAAAGCTACACATTTTTATTGAAACCTTTACCACATCAGGTTCTTAAGGAACCGTGCTCTTAACGTACCACCTAAAGCTGTAGAGCTCACAGGCTGCAAGTCTCTTGTGCTTTACACATTCTTCCCCAAAGTGAGCAATGTCACAAAGATGCTGTCTGGGGATGATGGGATTGGTTGTCCTTCACTTCTGGAGGGTGTGCTGCTCTAGGCTTTACACTTTCTTGAGTAGCTTCAGGAGACCAAAACATCTGAAGTCAACCCTCCAGGGGTGAGTGGTGTCCTGCAGCAGAGATGAGGGTGTGAAGATTCCCAGGTCCTCTCTGTCTAACCATCTTCTAAGCCAGTGCCTTCCAAACTGCCGCCGTTGGCGACACACCAATGGCGGCAGCGGCGGCGGCGCGGGGGTGCACGTGGCGGCAGGGGCGTGCACGGCGGCGGCCTCGTGTTTTCCGCTAAAAGGCGGAAACGCTGATGGCGCACCGCTGCTGCCGCCTCCACCGCCGCCATGCACACTGCCGCTGCCGCGCGCGCCCCCGCCATGCATGCCCCTGCTGCCGCTTCCGGGTTGTTTCGCGACACACTAAACTGTGTGTTGCGACACACTAAAGTGTCACGACACACAGTTTGGAAAGCTATGTTCTAAGCTAATGCCTTTCAGATATATTGGATGTTAACTTCCATATCTCTCAGTTCAGCATGCTGGATGGAAATTATGGAAGTGGAAATTCAACACATCTGGAAAAGGCCAAGAGGGAGGGAGGGAGGGTGGGAGGGAGGGAGGGAGGACAATACTGCCCTTTTTTGGGAGTATAACACTGTCTCATTAGAAAAAGATAGAGCAAACACAGACAAATTCTAAATTCCTGCATGGAGCTGCAGGAAATATTGGGCACCTAATGTAATTTATTAAACCTGTCCATCTGAGTTTTGAAAAATGAGGAAGTTTTGATCTGAAACAGGAAATCCCAACTGCTCGGAACCCGCCTGCATCACCAGTATTGATACCAGAACATAGCTAGAGAGAATTTGAGTCAGAACTGGTCATGCAACCGATGCCCAAGTGGATCAGTGCACATCTAGCTTTAAAGTCAGCTCCATTTTACTGTGCTTTTTTTGGGTAGCTGATATTTAATCTGTCCCAAAACTTCCTTGGTGTCCAAGAATAAAGTCAATTAAGGTCAGTGCCTCAAATGTCTATTTCACCCCAACTGACATGGTCAGGATAGCAAAAAGTGATGCTTGATTTACTAGGCAAAGGGAGCTAAAACAACACAGTTATAATTATAATTTCTAAACCTTTCTTCATCTCCTTATATTATTTTGTCTTCTCTCTCCTCTTTTTTTCTTTTCTTTTCTTAAGCTGTCGATTCCTTTAGCTGCAAGACATTCTTTGCCAAATCAGGTTTGCACTGCAAATCCAGGGATCAGCTAACCAAAGTGTTTGGAGTCATCGATCGGGACAAGAGTGGATACATTGAGGAAGATGAACTGAAGTGAGTAGAATTTAAGAAATATCACTCGCTAATGGGTGGGATTCTAAGATGGCGTCTCCAAATGCCAAAGACATTGTCAATCCATGGAAGGAACCCTTTATATCCTGCCCTAGATCAGTGGGAGAGATGTCCTCTAGTTCCTGCTAGTGGGAGATGATGCGTAAGCTCATGCTTCTGCAAAATGACATCCAAAGATTCTGCATTGGCTTCCATTAGCCTTAGCAGAGCTGGAGCTGCTGGGAGTCAGGCGACATAAATTTAATTGATTATTATTATTACAGAACTGTTGTAGGACTTACCTGACATGCTATATGGTGTGAATTCTTAAGCATATACATAACAGTACGAATTAGTATCATCTTTCCACTTGTGGGTTTTTGAATCCAATCCATGAACCATCTATGTTGGGAATGCAATAGTAGATGAAAATAATTCCTGGAACACATGAAAAGAAGATCTTGGGAAGAATTTTACCTGGCTCTCTACTTTGTCACCTGCCAACATGCAAAGACACCCCAATTTTAATGTGCCCTATCATTCAAATACCCAGTTCTTCTTTCGGTATCGTGATTGTTCTTAATTGGAGCTCTGATGTAATAGTCATTATTTTTCATCAAAGCTATGTCCCATCAACAAGGGTGTGGTGGCTCAGCGGGTAAGACGCCAGGCTTGTCGATCGGAAGGTCGCAAGTTCAGAGGTTCGAATCCCAAGCCCCACATGATGGAGTGAGCTCCCGCACTCACCCCAGCTCTTGCAAACATAGCAATTCGAAAGCATGCAAATGCAAGTAGATGAATAGGTACCACTTCGGTGGGTAGGTAACAGCGTTCTGCGTGCGTCATGCCGGCCACATGACCTGGAAGCGTCTTCGGACAATGCTGGCTCTTCAGCTAAGAAACGGAGATGAGCACCGGCCCCTAGAGTCGGACACGACTGCACAAATGTGCGGGGGGAACCTTTACCTTTACTTTATGTCCCATCAACCACCAAGGCTTGGAATAGTCCAAATGCTTATTGAAGCAGGAGTGGGCAATGCTACAAGGTTCTAATTCTTAAGCCAGTATGAGGGCTTCATGCTTTTTGTGCCCCATCTCAAAATAAGAATTGTTAGGTGATTGTGCCTAGAGATGGCTCCAAGGGTCTCAAAATTTGGCCCCTCTGTCTTTGCATTTCTGGAGTACTCCTTAGCAAGCCGCTGCTGAAAATAAGCAGAGGTTGCCTGCCTGTGGTCAATCAGATCTTTCAGAGAAGCTTGGCACACTGTTCAGCGGTGGCTAGGCCTGTTGTGATTTGGAATAGCATTTAGATCAGAGCTTTCCAAACTGTGTGTCAGGACACATTAGTGTGTCAGCTGCAGTGTCTGGGTGTGTCGCGGCTGCTGCTCCTGCCTCCGAGCCCTGCCAGGATTCCGCGCAGGTCCTAGTGCCTGCCTTGTGCCTTGCTGCCTCCAAACCTGCTGTGATTCTGCGCAGGTCCTAGTGACTGCCTTGTGCCTTGCTGCCTCCAAACCTGCCCAGCCAGGATTCTGCGCAGGTCCTAGTGCCTGCCTTGTGCCTTGCTGCCTCCAAACCTGCTGTGATTGATATAGCCCTGATTGATATAGCCCTGCTATAAGAGTGTGTCGCGAAATGATGCATGTCTGAAAAGTGTGTCACCAACGTGAAAAGTTTGGAAATCTCTGATTTAGATTAATGTGAAGGTAGTTCTGGTCTGCACCCTCATCCTGTGGAATAGAGCAAATGTCTTCAAAATGACTTACAGTATTTTCTGCCCTATAGAACATCACATTTTCTTAACTGAGACTTCCTGTCTCAGGTTTGGTTTGGTTTTTTAACCCACCAAAAAGAAAAGAATCCCGGCTAACGTTGATCAGATCTAGCTTGTCATCCTGGCCCTAATCTAACCGTCTCTCCCCGCTAGGAAGTTCCTGCAGAATTTTGATGGCAAAGCCAGAGACTTGACTGACAAGGAGACGGCAGAATTTCTGAAAGCAGGTGACACTGATGGAGATGGCAAAATTGGTGTGGAAGGTAAGGAAGCATTAATAGGATCTCCTCTTCAATACCCAGCACGATGGGCAATGAGCATTGTTGCTCAAATATCATCAGCCAGGCACTAGTAGGGGAGCATCAGTAGGTTTGGAATTATTTAGCAGAACTGATTTAATTCTGTGGCTAATTGCTGAGAGTCTGAGTGATTACAGTGGTATATGAAGGAGGTAGTTCCTCCTGGGGGTGGTTAGTTTAATAATGACCTCCAAAGATCCTACCATCCTCTGGATTTTTATATTCTTATTTATTGTATTGCTTATTGTATGTTAATGATTTTTGATTTTTAACTTTAATTTTAACATTGTTGTAAACCGCCCAGAGTCTACTGTGGTAGAGATGGGCGGTGATAAATTTGATTAATAAATAATAAATAAATATGAAACCAATTCATCAATCAATCAATCATCCAAAGGGAGGGCCAAGTCCCATACGGATATGCCTTGTATCCCTCAACCCAACCTCCTCCAGAGGTAGTTGTCATGAGGATATACTGCGATAAGAGTTATGTCTGCCATCTTGATACGGGGACAATCAATCGATGAAACAAATTCCTAAGGCTATAGAATAAATTGATATATATTAATAAATAGAACAAGCAAACAACAAATGGAATGGAAGCTCTGTTTTCTTTAGCATCTGCTATCCAAGATTATGTAGGAACCCATATCTATTGGGTTGAGAAGACAAGGTTCAAAATAATACAAACTTTTCTTTTCTTTTCTTTTCTTTTCTTTTCTTTTTTTTCTTTTCTTTTCTTTTCCAGAGTTTGTAGTCCTGGTTACAAAGGGTTAAGGTGATTCAAGAGGAAGACCAAGCAAATTGTATTGTACAACATCCTTTCTTATTGCAAGTCAACTATTTATTTATACATTTTATACAGTGAAATGGCATTGACAGTTGCCAGCATCTTGTTTCTTATTGTTCGGGAACTGTGTTAACTCACAATGCACTGTTTGATCTTTATTATTGTCTAGTGTTGTAAAATTCATAATTAAAAGGGCTCTCTACATCAAAAGCGGGACAAAGTTGGAGCCCAAGGGAAAGAACTTGGATATTTCCTTTTGTGGGTAGGGTCTATTAGGACTACTCAGCAAGGGTGAGATTTCCAGGAGATATCTGCATCAAGAGTTAACAAGCATCTGCCTTCCTTCCCATCAGGGTATATGACATGATATTGGAAAAAACCATTAAATATGAAGGTTTAAACTGGTCTTTGCCTTACCTAACCAGCTTCACAAAACCCCTTACTAGTGGAATTGTCCAATCATCCGTATAAAGTGACTTCGTCATGGACCGATTCCGAGGCTGTTTCTTTGTGGATGACACTGCCATTGTGACATTCCTGTCCTTGCTTGGTTTAAATGATGAATGAACATGCCATAACTCAGGCTAGCTTCAAACTCATTCAGGTTTTTAAAAATATCCTTGCTGTGTGGATTCAAGGTCTGTGCCAGATCTGCAGCTATGGCCCATAATAAATCAGACAAAGAAGGAAGAAAACGGAAGCTCAGATCAGCTGCATCTAAAGCAGAGCTTTCCAAACTGTGTGTCAGGACACGTTAGTGTGTCGGCTGCAGTGTCTGGGTGTGTCGCGGCTGCTACTGCCTCTGAGCCCTGCCAGGATTCCGCACAGGTCCTAGTGCCTGCCTTGTGCTCTGCTGCCTCCAAACCTGCTGTGATTCCGCGCAGGTCCTAGTGCCTGCCTTGTGCCCTGCTGTAAGAGTGTGTTGCGAAATGATGCATGTCTAAAAAGTATGTCTATGAAGGTTCTCAGTCATCCAGGTGGAATTGTCTGTAGCTTGTCTAAAAAGTTTAAAAAATTTTTAATTTAATTTAATTTAAAAAAATTTAAAAAATTGTCTAAAAAGTGTGTCACCAACATGAAAAGTTTGGAAAGCTCTGATCTAAAGCATGTTCTGAATTAGGGGTCATATAAACATGCATCGGGTGGGGAATGACTCATTCATTGCAAGGAAGTGTACATGATCCAAAGTCCCACTCCTACTTTAGGACCTGATCCTCTGCAATAGTGTGGTGGTGCAAAATGAGGTACAAGGAGGCCCAGAAATGCAGAAAATTCAAAAATCAAAGGACATTGCATTTTCCCCATCTCTCCTGGCCACAGGAAGGCATAGTGATGACATAATGACATCTCCAGAGCAGACAAGGACGATGTTTAGGTTTTTATGGGGTTGGTTTTTGAAAAAAGCAAAATAAATGTTTTAAGCTAGTGGAGGCTTCCCACATCTATTTTGCTTCCTGTTGCCTTCTCCTTTTTTAAAATGAAAAACCACACACAAATTCCCTTGGTTTGCCATCAAATCTGGTGGGGCTCCAGAAGGGGTTTAATAAGATGCTGGGACTGAGGATATGTCCCATGGGCCGTGTAGTATCCATTCCTGAAGTAGAGGCAGAGGAAGCCAAAGGTTCTGGAAATCAAGACAAGGACATTCTAGTCGAAAACCAGAATCACTAATAATTGCAAGAGAAAAATGAGAGATTTAGAAATATAAAGCCACTTGGTATTGGCACTCTAGTTTTACTTGCAAGTCCACCCATCCTTGGTACATTATTGGAAGACAGTAAGGTAACAGTGCAAACAAGACAACCAATAGAATACACCACTGGGAGTCGGGTGGCATATACATTTAGTAAATTATGAGTATTATTATGACGATAAAAACAACTGAGAACCTCCCATCAATTCTTGACCAACAGAATATACATCTCTTGGTAGCATTCTAGACCTGAAGAAATATCTATCTCCCAAGTAGATATCTGTCTTCTAAAACTGCACCAAATGGGGGATCTGTTGGACTTCCCCAGGGAGAAAGTTCCATAATTGGGACCCACCACCAAGAAGATCCTACTCTGAGGCATCACATGTGAACCACAGCCGCAGATGAGGCTGTGAAGAGGACCACCCTGGTCAGATTTAGAACAGAAGACAATTGACATTGGGACATGCACTCACCATAATCCTTCAGGCTGCTAAATGAGATGGGAAAATAGCAGGGAGTTACATTGGGCTAGAAGTGAGAAGTGGTACCAAGGTAATCTGCTTGGGAAATCTCTAGAATCTGTCATCTTCAGAACATTAACAGGTGGAGGAGAAAATATAGAAAAGAACAGTATTTGGTTAGAAAGAAAGCATAAAATTGATGGAGACCTTTCTTGGGCAATTTCCCCCAATCTAAATCCCATGCCTAGTCACAACACAAAAAGGGGCCCTGTTTTCACTGCCAGGTCTTCTCTTCTTCCACAAAATGTCAGGGAATCGAGGACAACAACCACGCTGAGAAGGTGTTCCAACTCTAGTTTCTTTATTGTTCTTACCCTATGAACAGAATCTTGCCAGACTGAGGCTACTACACTCATCATCATTCATCATCATTGGTGATCACTCGTAGCCGAGTAAGATTGTCTTCCAAAGGTAAAATGTTAACGGTGGATCCGTAAGTGGCTATAAAGGCCAACTACACTAACCTAAGGGAAATAACTCCAAAGGCTCTAGGGAGGGGCTGCCTTGAACTTCTTAACCTTCCCAGCAACATAGTCCGGGCTGTGAAGTCTCTTATCAGTCTGGAATGCTCTCTCCCCTTGGGAAACAGCATCAGTGTCGGAATCCACCACACAAAATGTGGTTTGCCTCTCTACTGATTGGTTCCTTAGGTATTGCAACTGGAGGAGAGCTTGCCTGGACTCAAATTGCAGCTGGCTCCCTATTCTGGAAAACTGAGAATAATTGCATTGTCTCTGGGCCCATCCAGCTTCCAGTTGCCAGTAAATTCTTAGATTTAAATTAACATCTGCACTGGGTCAGGCTGTTCCACTTGGGACAGCTCATCTAAGACGCCATCAGAAATACTTCTTGGAATTAATTCATTAAGGTAACTTAAGTACAGCCTTCTGTAGTGAAACAGATATTGTGGGCATAGATAGCTATTGGAGTTTGATCCTGGTGCAGCCATCAGATTAAATGGTTGGCTGGGTCTGGGGGTCTCCAAACACCAGTTCTGTTGTTGCCCCTACAAGCTAGGAGTGTTGGATAATTAACTTTGTCCCAACAGCTACTTCTGAGACTCAGGAGAAAGACCCTCCTGAGTGGGTCATGACATTGACATTTCCAAAAAAAAAAAAAAAAAACATTGGCCTATAGCTATCCAGCAGGTTCAATTTCTAGAAATACTTAAGTTTAGGGGAGATGGGCGGTCATATAAATTTAAATAATAAAATAAATAAATAAGTGGTCTCTATGAAGCATTCTTGGAAACAATGGGGAATGCTGGAAATTGGTGCTCGTTTTGCAACACACCAACTTCCAATTTCATACTGCTTTATTACAATGATTTTTTAAAACTAAGCCAGCTGGAGCAGGGAGCCTGATGAACGCTACAGGAGATGCCTGCATTCTGCATTGCCTCACAGGTGGAAAATGCAGACTCTCCGTTTACAATTCTCTTCCAATACTGGGTCTCTAGATCTTCCAAAGGTAAAACAGGTCACACCTCTGAGTTCTCCGTCTTCGTATTTTGCAATAAGTTATTTCAATAATCAGGGCTGGTGCCTGTCGATGAATCTGCTCTTCAAGAAGTGGTCTACTCTTTTTAAAAAAATCATCTAGCATATGGCTCTACTGCATTACGTGGCGAAGAGTTAAAGACGTATCCCATAAACAAGAGTCGCTTGAGAGATGGGCGGTGCATAAATGTGAGAAACAAACAAACAAATAAATAAACTCACGTTGCCCGTCCAGATGTTCTAAGCAACTATTCCTTTCAATAGTACCACACACGCAGCTTCCTCTTAATGTGTGCTGTGATGATTATTTTAAGTTGGTGGCCAACAGTGTGCTGGAATCCCAGAAGATGTGCCGATAACAATAGACACAGCTGGATACTTGCAGCTTTTTCACCAGTTCTTGAGAGATGTTTTCTAAATGGTTAATCCTCCCTTAATCTTGAAGGCCATCTTACTGTTGAATTAACAGAGGAAAACCTAAATAATTCAACAATTAAAGATGGTTCTCCCTGATTACACCACTGACAGCCGTAAGATAGTGTTACTGAGTCACCGTTTTGACGGTCATCAGATGGAGAATATCAAACGGCAATTAGAGCAGCAGGGGTGATCTATGGTTGGTTTCAAATTGCAGAATCTTAAGGATGTAAGCGGCTGGAACTATAATGTTACTCAAAAAACTGTCTCTAATTTGGACATTTTCCTAGGAAGAAGCAAGGAGGTTTCACACCTATGTGCCGATGGCATTATCTTTGGAGAGGATCTCCAATCTTCCCAAGAAAACGTGACTGTATTATTTGCTAGTAATGGTTTCCTTTTAATATTTGAAAACAGGAAACTGGGTCAGGTGCCTTAATAGGAAGACTATACAAGTTTTCCTACTATATAAAAGTCTATATAAAAGCATTACATCAATAAATACACAAATGATACCACAGTGAATGTCATAATTTCAACCTAGGAAGATTTAAGGGGTTCACTGAATTGATAGTCTGATTTTAAAGAGAGATTGTGATAGATTACAAGCAAACAATAGCAATGAAAAATCTAGTGGCCCTTTAAAAACCAAGACATTTTCATAGGATCAGCTTTTGTGAGAAAATGCCTACAGTAGGGAGTAGTTTCCCATCAAAAGCAATGACATGCCATGGCTGGTTTAAGCAATTCTCACTGCCCTGGTGTTCCTTCAGAAATAATGGTTGAAAATCAGCAAGGGGATTTATCTGCTTGCCTCTAAAAAAGAGGAGGGGCATCATCCCTCTACCACTGAAGCCCTGAAAGCATTTCCTCATGAATGAAATTTGCTTAATTCACAGCATTCACTGCACAAATATGGTGGACATTCTTTGTCAACCTGGAAGGCCTATCTGAACTTTAACTCCCAGAATTCCAAGCAATGGCCAAGACAGCTGGGGAATGCTGGGACTTGAAGAATATCTGAAGGGCATCCAGTTTGGGAAAGGCTGAGATTAGATGACTTTAAAAGGAAAGTGTGATCAAATCTTATAGCTACCCATCAGAAGAGCTGCATGATATCTCTGGACTTTCTGGAGACAGCTCTGAGATTTATGCCAGAAATCACCATGGAAAAGGGATTTTTATTTTTTTTAACTTTTGTCTGCTTCACACAAATTACTTCTTTGTTAGGTCATCTTTATTCCCTTCCCATCAAACAGGAATGATGAGATTGATGAAAATGAATAGTTCAAGATAAAAGAGAAACCATTCAAATTCCATCTCTCCTATCCCTCCAGTATATTTCAGGTTCCATTTGGGGAGAGATGTAATTAAGCTGCCCTTTTATCAATGTAATTGACCCCCAATGATGTCATTATTCTAATTAAGGGAGACAGAAAGCAATGCTTGAGATGAAAGCTATCATCAATGAATAAAGAAGTACGAGTAACTATAGATTGTCACCTGTATGGAAGGCTTTTCTTCATTCTGAAATGCTGAAGACCAACCATTCAGGCAGGATTAAGATCCTGTGGAACCTAGGATGAGATTTCACACTGAAAGGATCCCAATCTTCCTTTTGCTGACTTCCTTGGCCCTTTACCAGCCAGTTCTCTTGAGCTGTTTCACTCTTCCCAATAATTGCTGAAGGAAAAGTATTTTACGTATTTCGCAACTGGAAGTCCTTTATTTTTGCATCTCTGCTTTAAAGGTTTTCTGGCCCACCGTCAGTAGAAGTCTATCTGAAAACTGATAAAAGATGCATTCCTAAGGAGGGGAAAACACATATACCAGTTAGAGCAGGAGCCGGAACTGGGTGTCAACACCCTATTTTTCTTTCGAGATGTCAGGATGCATTCTAGAAAAAGACAATTCGCCAGCCAACATAATTGAACGAAGCAAGATGCACTCCCAGGGGACACCTCATAAGCCATCCTGGTTGCATCAGGCATTGCTGAGGTATCAATGTTGCTTCACAGAAACAATTCTCTGTGTTTACAACCTAGAGCTCTTTTACACCTCTTAAGATAAGAGTCTCCATGAGGGAAACATACAGCTAAAGCTGTCCTGGCATTATCTCTGCATCGACCTTGTGAATGACACGTGTCAGTCAAATCTACAAACAGACAAAAGGACCTCCTGCACAACTTATGTTTACACTCTAAAAGAAGCACACGCAGTAATAGAACAGCTTCTCCCTTCACTCCCAGGATCCACGCTACTTGGGTAAGACCTATATGTATTATCAATGTGGGATTAGACCGAAAATGGAAAGGGTTAAGATTTATACGTTGGGGGTATCAAAATCCTCTTATAGCAATTCTTTGTATTCTCTCAATATTTTATTTATTTATTGGGGCGGGGGAGTGTTTTTCATCTTTTCTGTCGAAATCTTTCTGAAGAAGGAATAGTTCCCTTTTACTTTCAAATGATCTTGTCTCAGGGAGACCATTCAGTAGGAATAGCGAACAATTTCCATACTGAGACCAAGAGCAAGCCAGCTCATCAGGCCCCATAATAAGCTGCTCGCATGAAGTAAGTTGTCTTAAAAAGGTAAAGGTTCCCCCCGCACATTTGTGCAGTCGTGTCCGACTCTAGGGGCCGGAGCTCATCTCCGTTTCTTAGCCGAAGAGCCAGCGTTGTCCGAAGACGCTTCCGCAGTCATGTGGCCAGCATGATGCATGCAGAACGCTGTTACCTACCCACCGAAGTGGTACCTATTCATCTACTTGCATTTGCATGCTTTCGAATTGCTAGGTTGGCAAGAGCTGGGGCGAGTGCGGGAGCTCACTCCGTCATGCGGGGCTAGGGATTCGAACTTGCGATCTTCCGATCGACAAGCCTGGCGTCTTACCTGCTGAGCCACCACGCCCCAAGTTGTCTTGCTTTGAGGCTAATCTCTAGAATCTCAGCGCCCTAAGGGAACACTACAGAGTAAGCCCTTTGTGGGTGTATTGTCAACCCTTGAAATCAAGCAGTAAGTCCTCTAACGTGACCCCCCTAATATTCTGCTCCTTCCTTCCTTCCTTCCTTCCTTCCTTCCTTCCTTCCTTCCTTCCTTCCTTCCTTCCTTCCTTCCTTTATAATGCATATAGCTAGATTCCTTCCTTCCTTCCTTCTGTCCGTCCGTCCTTCCTTCTGAAAGCAGGTTGAGGACTTCATCTGGTTCATGGTCCCCAGATGATGCTGGCTACAAGAGCCATGCGGAGTTTCTGGTACAACTCTTTTCAAACCTCCTTGGAGATGTCAGCTCCAATCCTTCCACGTTCAAAGCATTGAGCACCAAATTCTCCTTTCCATACCCACCTTGCTTTAGTGGGCCTTGATGCTTGGAATAACCACAAAAGTTGGCCTGATACCCGTTCTCATGCTTAGCACATTACTGTATTATCAGAATGGGAGTCTCTACACTTCTCCCCATCCTATTCTCCTGCAGTATAAATAGAAGGGGGAAGACAAAACCCAGTTCATTAGTTAAGCGTGACACTTGAGCACAGTCTCAAATGGAGCACCTAATCCTTGAAAAGGTAACCCAAGTAGCTATTGTCACCTGTTGAATCGTATATAAGTTAGGTAGACAACTGTGTGCCAAAGCTGCAGCCTTGCTAGAAATCGTTTGTGCTTTGGGACTCCATCTTCCCTGCTCAGTGAATTCACACAGGTGAGAGTAAGTAGGAAGTATATACCTGCTCCTGTGAAAGGGAGCTGAAATTTGCAATTTTCCATGCTTGGAGGAACTGTCTAAGGGAGACATTTACAAAAACAGCAAAGGGCAGAAGCATTTGAGAGTAGGAAAAAATTGTGTCTCCACTCTTAACTGTGATTAAATTATGACTTGCATGAACTACAAAGCTGGATATTTAATCTGGCATTTGGAAAAAGGGAGGGAGGGAGGAAGGAAGGAAGGTTTCAATGTGATGTATAAAAACAAGAGTGATTGATGAAAGATTATGCTGGTTATGTAGACATTTGTAAAGCAATTTGTAAAAGGTCATTTCTTCCCCGTATTCTTCTTATTCCTCTTGTACTGCTTGAGTGAAAGTCCTGTTTTTGCTTCTCTGTAACAGCGCTTTGCCTTACTTTCCCATGGCAGAGTTCAAGATGAGCATTAGTGACTTCCTTAGTCCTTCTGATATTGCCGCTGCACTCCAAGATTGTCAAGGTAAGACAAAATTGAGGTAAATAAACTAAGAGTTACTTCACTGAATCAGGCCAAAAGCTCAGATGCAGCCTAAGACTGCTTTTGTGAGTCTTTGATTGAGAAATTTAAACAAGGCTGCATTTCCAGCATCTAGTAACCAAAAGCAGGACCAGTCTGGCAATGAAGTAATGATCAGGTAACCAATTTAGAAGGTGTCTTGCAGCTTAAATGTGGCCTGATCCCTTCAGGATTGGTGGAGGGTGGTATCTCATCAATTTTTGCCCTAAAACATCTCTTCAATCAAGAGATGTTTCTCTGAATATGCAAGATTCTATTATGGTTATCTGGTCAACAAGCAGGACAATCATTTTGATCCTTAACAGTTGTGCAAGATAGTAGGCTTCCACTGACATGTTGAGGGCCCTTTCTCCTAACTTGACTTTTCTTTTACAATTGTCAGTCCACATTTTGGGGTTTGGGGGGGTTAGCATGTTGGAAGAAGTATGTCTGTGCAAACAAAATCTAAATCTAAATTAAATCTAATATAAATTAAATAATAATAATAATAATAATAATAATAATAATAATAATAATAATAAAAATGTCTTGCACACAGGGGTTTTATAAGCTGAGCATCTTTAGTAATAGAATGTATAAGATGAGGATGATGGAAAGGAGGAGGAGGAAGATGATAGTTATCATCCTTTTTGTAAGATCTACATTACAATGGTCCTTTTTTTCCCCTCCTCTTAGCTCCAGATAGTTTCAACCACAGAAAATTCTTCCAGCTTAGTGGTATGTCCAAAAAGAGTAGCAGCCAACTCAAAGATATCTTCCAAATCCTAGACCGCAATCAAAGTGGATTCATTGAAGAAGAAGAGCTCAAGTGAGGATTCTCCACAAATTTCTTCTTTCTCCTCTGATTTTCTATATACTTTCTGAGTAGGTACAATCCTATGTGTTCTTACTTGGGAGGAAGCCCAAGTGAAGTCTGTGGACTTTCCCTCCTAATAAGTTTGTCTAGAACGGTACTGCATGTCTTTGCTTTCTCATTTGTAAATCCTAGAAGCCTTCATTTAAAATTGCATCTCCACAGTGAGAAATTTTTCAATGTAGGAGGCAAGTATCTTTGAATTTGAGTTGTAACCTTTTTATGAGGTATAAGAACATTCCTTTAACTCTTTGCTCCACCCACATTATATACTTACTGTATGTCTCTCATCATATATCAAGAGATTTCAAAACATCTGGGGCTTTCCCGAACACCATGAACTCAGCTCAAAAGAATACCACCACATGAAACTGCTTTTCTTCTCCTCTCCCTAGACATTTCCTCCAGAGGTTTGAGGCTGAGGCTCGCTTGTTAACAGCGACAGAAACTGAAAAAATTTTGGCAGCAGCAGACCATGATGGAGATGGAAAAATTGGGGCTGAAGGTATGAGTCCAGTTGACTTGGATATCCTATCATGCAATCCCCCCTGAACCTAGAAACATGAGGAAATGTAACCAATCGATGGCTGTCTTTGGAAGCTGGGGGAGGAATGGAATCATTGCTCCAGGCACCATATATGGAGGAGCTCCGAGCCAAACGCTGGTTTCAAAGTGTGAATAGAGCAGATGGATTGAGATGATTGATTCCTGACAGTAAAGCTAAGCTGTAGAAATACTGTATGTCTCCAAGAGTTGTTTTGATAGTTTGAGATGTTTTCCTGTTCGCTGGGAGTTCCTCAGCTTTGTCCATGACCTTCAACAGAGAAAACGTTGATGAAGGAGGCAGTAAGAAAAAGGGAGAGAGCGCTCTAACTAACATTCTGCCCTCGTCCCCTTGGTGGAGAAAAGGTTCCCCGTATCCCATTTCCAACATCAGTCAGTCAAAAAGGCTAACAAAGTCAACAATAATCTCCATCAGTTTAGAACTCCTTCTGGATATTAAAGTTCAGTTTTGGTAGGATAACTATTCCAGCTGAAAAACTGTTGAGAAATCCACTCAAAATCTTCCAACTGCTTCTTCTTTTGCTGCAGAATTCCAGAAGATGGTACAGTCCTAAAGCACTGGAAGTGACCTCATGTGATGGAAGAACTTGTGCTGCTCTGAGAGAGCGTTCTCTTGAAACTTTCAAACCCAAGGATCCTTCATTATGTTTCCCCCCCTGTTCAATTGTGTGCTACTATTTCTAGATTTAATTCTCCCAAGCTACTGAATAAAGATCATTTGTGCTAGTCTAGACTTCAGTCATTGTCTCTGTGGTACAATGTACAGATGTCTCTTTGAGTAGCGGCATCTGTCCCTCTAAGTCAGGATGGGAACTCCGTCTTCCCAGATATCATACGCAAGATAAGGTGAAAAAAATGAAGCTCGGTGACCCCAAGCAGGCTGCCAGCATCGCTTCTGAGGCTTCTAGAACTGGGCCAAAGATTTTGGATGTATTTATGTGTGTTTTGTTGGGTGGTTTTACAAAGTGATATGGATTCCTTAAGCTCCAGTTATGCTTAAGGAGCCTATTTTGCACCTTAAAATTTCTGAGATTACCTCCATATCGGCCCCTGGTACTCAATTCTGGAGTGCAACTCTCACATAATGAGCAAGGCCTGGCAGAGCTCTTGAACACCCAGAAGTTGCACAGGCCTGTGCTAAGGACTACTGTCTACAACAGAGCTTTCCAAACTGTGTGTCGGGACACGTTAGTGTGTCGGCTGCAGTGTCTGGGTGTGTCGCGGCTGCTGCTGCCTCCAAACCTGCCCTGCCAGGATTCCATGCAGGTCCTAGTGCCTGCCTTGTGCCCTGCTGTAAGAGTGTGTTGTGAAATGATGCCCTGCTGTAAGAGTGTGTCGCAAAATGATGCATGTCTAAAAAGTGTGTCACCAACATGAAAAAATTGGAAAGCTCTGGTCTACAATATAAACACAGGTAAGGGTTGAGCTTCTGCCCAGATCTGACTGCAACACAGCTGATATCAGCAATGCAAAGCAGAATGCTGTAAAAGTCTTACGGGCACTTGCACATGTCAAGCCCAAAGACATTTTACCAATTCTCCTGTACAATGAACCAATTAATGTTTGGCTTCATTTGCATTCCCGTAAGTAAAAGTCAAAACCAGTAGTGTGCCTATTCGTCAGGTTACATTCACACATTCATTCACATTAAATATGCATCTGCCAGAGGGCTCCCCCATGCACAGACTGTAGACTCTTTAAAGTGAATCTTTATGTATTTACTAAAACTGGATTTCAGCATGACTGAAATCTCTCTCTGGCAGTGACATAGCCATAATTCTTGATGGGTTATGTGCCATCAGGTCATTGTTGACTCCTAGTGACCACATACATAGATTTTCTCCATGACGATCTGTCCCCAACCTGGTCCTTCAGCTCTTCCAATGTTGCCCCCACCACCACTGTAACTGAGTCCCTCCACCTTGCTGCTGGTCGTCCTCTTCTTCTCTTTCCTTCCACCTTTCCCAGCATTAGTGCCTTTTCCAGAGAGCCTTTTTGCATAATGTGCCCAAAGTAGGATAATTTGAGCCTGGTCATTTGTGAGAACTCTGGGTTGATCTGTCCGATGATCCATCGGTTTTCTTGGCTGTCCACGGTATTCTCAGGAGTCTTCTCCAACACCAAAATTCAAAGGCGCCAATACCCTTCCTCTCCTGCTTCTTCAAAGTCCAACTTTCGCTTCCATAGAGGGTCACAGGTAAGCTGACCATATTTCCTTGAGACAAAAACGGGACATTGGGATGGCAAAATGGGACGGGGTCTTATGTAATATTCCGTATTCATGAAAAAGACAGGGGTCCCCACCCCCCGGTCCATGCGATTGGCTCCCGCCAGCAAACCCTGCCCCCCAATCCGCGCAATTGGCTCCTGTCTGCAAATCCCGCCCCCCCATTCCATGCGATTGGCTCCCACCTGCAAACCCCACCCCCAGTCCACGCGATTGGCTCCCACCTGCAAAACCCACCGCCCCGGTCCCTCCTTTGCCGTGTGCTGATAGGCGGGAGGGCTTCCTCTTCCGGGCTGCCTCCAATCGGCAGCTCTGGCTTGGATCCTCCTTTTGCGCCATTCCCGCTGGGTTTAAAAAACGGGACAAAATTGAGATTTTTATCAAAACGGCGGGACGGTTGAAAAATGCTAAAAAAACAGGACTGTCCCGTTCAAAACGGGACATATGGTCAGCCTAGTCACAGGGAATACCATGGCTTGCACGAATCTGATCCTTGTAGGCATAGACACATCACGGCATCTGAGTATCTTTTCCAAGGCCTTCATGGCTGCTCCAAGGTGTAGTTCTTGACCTAAAAGGCGGAAGCCATACTTCTTAGCGCATCATTAAAACCTGTTATTGCAAAGACATGACAGACCCATCTTAAAACTGAAGCTGCCGGTGAAAACCCCTGGGTATTTTCAACATGAATGCCAGCCTATCTAGAACTGCAAGAATCCCATCTTGGGAAGAACCCTCGGTAGGCTTTCACGGCCATCCATGACATTCCTCAGCTTTCCAGCCCTTGGAATGAGGCCTTTTCTTCCTCTCCATTCATAGAGCAGCGCCGGGGCGGCTGCCTCCTCCTGGTTAGCCGGGAGGGTGCCCAGCCGGCCCGATACAGGAAAGGTCGGTTGGTGAAACCAGGGCTTGGTTGCTCCGGGATCAGCCGGCCCCGCCGCCGCCGCTGCCGCTCTTGGTTGGCCCCGTTTGGCGCGCGGGCGGCGGCAGGCCGGGCCAGGCGAGGCCGGGGCTCCGGGCGGCGGGAAGGCCGCTGGCGGGGCGGCGGCCACCCCGCGGCTGCCCCCTGCCGCTCCCGAGGCTGCTCTGCTCTGCTCCGCTCCGTTCCGCCCGGCAGGATGGCGGCGGCGGAGTCGGGGGCCGGGCCCGAGAAGCTGCTGGCGCCGGCCCTGCTCGGCTTCTTCGTGTACAACCCGCGGCTGGGCCCGCGAGAGGGCGAGGTGGGCGGGAAGGCGGCGGCGCGGCCCCGGAGCCTCCGGGCGAGGGACGGGGGGAGCCGGCCGGCCGGGCCTTCCTCGGGGGCGGCTCTCGCGGGCCCAGCCGAGCCGGCGCAGGGCCGCCCTGCGGAGGGGGAGGCGGCCCTTCTCTCCTGACAGACCGGCCAGAGACGGAGGCCCAGCCGGGCGGAGGGGAGGGAAGGGCCTCCGTGGACCCAGAGAGAGAGGGAGAGATGCGCGGCTGTTTGTGGTGTGTGTGTGTGTGTAAAAAATGGAGATACATAGATGGGGGATGTTGTGTGTAAGCATATGTAAACTGGGAAAAAGTATAGATGTGTATGTGTGTAAAAAAGTGTAGATACATAGAGAGGTATTTGTGTATGTGTTTGTGTGTATGCACAGGTAAAAACGTATAGATGCCTAGATATAGGTGTATATGGGTGTGTACACTTGTAAAATGTGAAAAAGTATATATAGATAAAGTATATATGTGTGTGTTTAAGTGTGTGTGTATAGATATAGATATAGATATGTTTGTGTGTACACATATGTAAAATTATTATTATTATTATTATTATTATTATTATTATTATTATTTGATTTGTATGGCCGTGGATCTCATCTAAGTGGCTCACAAAATGTTTTGTGTATATGTATGTATGTATGTATGTATGTATATATATCTGTGTGTGTGTGTGTGTGTACGCATATTCAAATGTTAAAAAGTAATCAGAAGTCATCGTTCTGATCGAAATATAAACTTGTTGCAGATGCTGGCTTCTCAGGGACCAGTTATATACCTATATATGGTTGTATTTTAGTTATCATTTCCCAGGAGCTAAATAATCTATGAGGACAATGGGGAGAAGTTAATGTAGGCAGCAAAATGTCTGAATATATAGATTAAACGGTAAATGAGAACCCTTCATAGCACAGTCCTATAATACCTATTTTGTTTAAGAAGTCTTGCTGAAACCTGCAAATTCCTTCTTTTTTAAAAAATCTCAGATATATTTCAGAGTGGCAGCATTTTAGCACAATATATCTTTTAAGAGCCCTATTCATAGATTTGTGAATAAAATAGGTTAATATGTAAGATGCAATGAGTTGTGAAGACCTGTATTTAAAGGTGTTTGCACAGATATATTTAAAATAATGAATTAGGTGTTTCTTCTTCTTCTTCTTTTTTCAGGAAGAAAAGAAGATTCTCTTCTATTACCCAAACGAAGTAGAAAAGAATGAAAAGATTAGAAATGTTGGATTATGCGAGGCCATTGTTCAGTTCACAAGGTACAACAGCTCCGTATGTTTGCATGTCTCGTATCTCCTTTATTTGTAAGAAGAATCAAACTTACCTGGCTCTTTCCAGATCAAAAAAACACTTTGCCCAGGTGATGGTCAGATTAGACCAGTGTTTCTCAACCTTGGCAACTTGAAGTTGTGTGGACTTCAACTCCCAGAATTCCGCAGCCATGCAGGCTGGGGAATTCTGGGAGTTGAAGTCCACACATCTTCCAAGTTGCCAAGGTTGAGAAACACTAGACTAGACCAGCCAACCCTGTAATTTTTCTGAAATATACCTACCATGACTTGATTTACAGAAATTGCTTGTTCTTTGTTCATACAAGATTTTTTTCACCCATTAACATCCCCCAAACAGGCATCCGTGGGGGCATGGGGCGGAATGGTGTCATGAACCTTGGCCAAAAATATTAAATTGTCTCCTTTCCATGATGATGTCACAACACATGTCATTTTGATGTTCTTGAGGCTTGTTACTGATGCTACTGATCCCACGTTTCACCTAAGACAATACACCAATTTCCTTTTCTATCTGATTGGTTTTGTGTTTCCAGCAAGCCTATGAAAAAAAAAAAGAATTATAGGACTAAAATTGAATTTCTTAGCTAATTAGGGATTAAACTAAATTTCCCCAGTCCATGTTGGTTTTGTTTATATATTACTTTGTGTATATATTACTTATGCTACGATTTATCAGCCAATTTGAAACTGGTTTCCAATTAAATCTACATTCAGGTAAAGCCAGCTATAAAACATGAAGTCATTGCTTGTTCTATCTGCAGTTTCTCGAAGTCTGTTTGATTAATTCAGGCAATTTGTTAATTTTATGGATGTTGGAAGTCATTTAATATAGCCTAAAAATTAATTAAACGTCCTAATCAGAGTTGTTCACAAGTTTAAAAAAATGAAGATGGTGCCTATGACGCACATTAAAGAACGTGGAGCTCCAATTGCACCGTTACAGATGCCCTCTTGACTTTTGTGACCATACCTAGCGGACACCCCTGGTCCTAACAAACAATTAAATTATGCTCATTCGTATAATATTTTTTTCCCTCTTAGGACCTTTAGTCCTACAAAACCTGCAAAATCCCTACATACCCAGAAAAATAGACAGTTCTTCAATGAACCGGAAGAAAATTTCTGGATGGTTATGGTATATAAATGCATGATACTGTTCTTTTAAGTAATTTCTCTGTGATTTCTTGAATGTCCGTCAGATTTTTATACCCTGCATTTAAGCTGAAAATGTCTCTAGAACAGTTTACAGATGAATAATTGAACAATCCATGCTGTAGACTCCAAAGGAAAAAAAAAAGGATGGATGGGAAGGGGGGAAAAGGCAAACACAGGCCCCATTTCTTAGCTATGATTGTTAGAATTGGTGGATTTAGTGGAAACAGTTCAGGAGCCTGATGGAATAACTATTGCTGGATGACAGTTTGACAAAGCCAAAAGTAGTTGGTCTTTCAATAGAACCAATAGAAAAATCTATAGTAGTTAATTTACAAGTGAGAAAAAGAAAGCCCAATTAAGTTGATTGCTTAGATCATCATCATCTGCCTGCTGTTCTCTAAATGTTCTCAAAAGAGCCTACAGAAGGGAAAACATGCAAAACACTATAGTTTAAATGAAGCAAATGTAATATACAGTAGCAGTGTGGCTAAGAGAGCCAGTTTGGTCTAGTGGTTAAGGCAACGGGCTAGAAGCCAGGAGACAGAGTTCTAGTCCCGCCTTAGGCATGAAAGCCGGCTGGGTGACCTTGGGCCAGTCCCTGTCTCTCAGCCCTAGGAAGGAGCCAATGGCAAACCAGGAGACTGAGAGTTGTAGTCCCGCCTTAGGCATGAAAGCCGGCTGGGTGACCTTGGGCCAGTCCCTGTCTCTCAGCCCTAGGAAGGAGCCAATGGCAAACCAGGAGACTGAGAGTTCTAGTCCCGCCTTAGGCATGAAAGCCAGCTGGGTGACCTTGGGCCAGTCCCTCTCTCTCAGCCCTAGGAAGGAGCCAATGGCAAACCAGGAGACTGAGAGTTCTAGTCCCGCCTTAGGCATGAAAGCCAGCTGGGTGACCTTGGGCCAGTCCCTCTCTCTCAGCCCTAGGAAGGAGCCAATGGCAAACCAGGAGACTGAGAGTTCTAGTCCCGTCTTAGTCATGAAAGCCAGCTGGGTGACCTTGGGCCAGTCACTCACTCTCAACCCAACCCACCTCACAGGGTGGTTGTTGTGGGGAAAATAGGAGGAGGAAGGAGTATTAGGTATGTTCGCTGCCTTGAGTTATTTATAAAAATAATAAAGGGATAGAAAATAAATAAATAAATAAATAAACCCTAATAAAAGAGCAAAGCAATAAACATTAAAAGCATGTCAGGCTTTAAGGCTTATTGAAAGAAGTGGGAAGGCACAGAGCTTGACGAACAGCCCAGAATTCAGTGGCTTTAAAAAAAGTAAACCTTTTTGCGTGGACTTATATCACCAGTGATGAAAGGGAAGAGCATTAAGTCTTGAATTAGGATCTGGACAGACTCTTAGAAAGAGCTCACTGAGATAGCCATGGACCATTTGTAAATTTACACTAACACTTTAAATGGTGTTTGGAGCAAATGGATAATTGATGTAGCTGGTATAGTACAGACGTTAAGAAATCCAGCATATGTTCCTTTTGCAAGGTTGTAATAAAAAGATATTCTGAAGTTTTTAAACAGAGAAACCATTCTCAATATCTGTTTTCCCATTTGCATTTATGTACTTGGATGTAGACATAGAGGGTTTATATTAAGTTCTTTTCCTCTTAACTGATCACTTAGTTTTAAAATACTAGATTGGTGTTGGATGTTTTATGATGTGACCATTGGCATCTTTTTGTCTAAATTAATTAACAAAATGAGATGCATTCTTGGAGACTTTGTTCCTGTTTTTTAGTCGATTCTCCTTTGCATATTGTTGATCCTGCTTTATATATTGATTACCTTGAAGAGAGCACTAGCAACTCCAGATGATTACCCAATGCCTGTTTTGTTCCATTTTCAAGGTTGTACGGAATCCAATAATAGAAAAACACAGAGATGGCAAACCAGTCATTGAATACCAAGAAGAAGAGTTACTGGTAATAATTAGCTGTCACATTGGAAATATTAGCAAATATGGACAGGTGTTATTTTCCCTCTCTTTATGACTTGAACACTTCAAGGCTCGCCCTTTCTGTCCTTTCTCCCAAGATCTGTAAATAATTTCTGAAATTCTGTACAGGTAGTCCTTGACTTATGACCATTCGTTTAGTGACTGTTACGACAGCGCTGAAAAAGTGACTTGTGACCAGTCCTCACACTTAGGACCGTTGCAGCATCCCTGCGGTCATATGATCAAAATTCAGGCGCTTGGCAACTGGCATGTATTTATGATGGTTGCAGCGTCCCGGGGTCACGTGATTGCCATTGGCGACCTTCCCAGCTGGCTTCCGACAAGCCAAGGGAGATCCCAGATTCACTTAACAACCACGTGATTCGCTTAATGGCTGCCGTGATTCGCTTAACGACCGTGGCAAAAGTGCTAAAATCGGGTGTGACTCACTTAACAACCGCCTCTCTCAGCAATGGAAGTTCCAGTCCCAATTGTGGTCATAAGTCGAGGACGGACTACCTGAACTCCAAAAGGTGGTGACCTCTCCTAGCTTAGCTTTTAAAAGAAGAAAATTAAGCAGGATAGTAATCTCAAGATATTTATAGGACCCGTTTGGGGAAAGCTGCCCTCTGTGGCATTTCTCCCACTCTCAAGATTTGGTATTAAAATCTTCAATGCCATTGGGCTTTGTTCGTTTTTCCTCTTGCATGTTTCTGCAGAGATCCAGCCATTTTAATGGTAGCATTATAGGGTGACATTATAAGTTACCCTAGCTGCTTTGAAATATGGGATAAACGAGTTATGGTTAGTGTGACTAATACCTATCCAGAAGCCAGACCCACTGCTTGTAGTTTCTTTGCATCTGGATCCAAGCCAGTTGGAGCTGGTTTTCATGATTTGTTAACTTATTTTCCCTAGAAAGATTTCTTTTCAAAACAAAAGTTATCTAATGGGGCAATTTGCAACCCCTTGGAGTGACTTTTTTGTCACTGGCATAAATGGGGCTTTGGAATAGAGTCTGGGGAACTCACCCACACATACAAAATGTCGAAGAAGAGGAGCCCTCGTTTACTGATTGCTGGAAATGTGCCGATCAGCAAAATATATGGGTTTTTTTGGAAAATAAGCCTATGTAACTCAAAGTGTCCCCAGTCAAAATATTTCTCTTTGTGTCATTCTTGTAATAACTCTTTGATTCTGAATATCTTACAGGACAAAGTTTATAGCTCGGTGTTACAGCAATGTTATAACATGTACAAGGTCAGTTTTACTGTAATTTTTGTTAATTAGGCTGGAGTGGGTAAAACAGCCTTTACCTCCCTAAAGTAAAATTGAACTAATACTTTACTCCAATCTTTCCAGCAGCAGAAATATGTCGTCAGTGCCAAATATTTACTGATACTTATTCAGTGGCATGTTTCTTTCATAATACTTCTTGTCCTGAACTGTTCCATATCATTTTTATATTTGTGCCCTCCTGACAGCACACAGATTAAAAGAAGGGCTTATGATCTAGTACAGAGCTTTCCAAACTTTTCATGTTGGTGACACACTTTTTAGACATGCATCATTTCGCGACACACTCTTATAGCAGGGCACAAGGCAGGCACTAGGACCTGTGCGGAATCCTGGCAGGGCTTGGAGAGGCAGCAACAGCCATGACACACCCAGACACTGCAGCCGACACACTAACGTGTCCCGACACACAGTTTGGAAAGCTCTGATCTAGTACGTTGTAGAAGGAAAAAGGCAGAAAGGGCAAAGTAGCAATTGCAGAGGTAGGTGCTCCTGCATTTGAAGGGATTATTTTGGCAAGACAAATGACGACGATGGCTAAGTTTTCGCTGAAACATCAAACTGATCTTTTGGGGTTGCTGGGTTTTTTTTTTTTGAACATGCTATAATTAGCTGGCTGTTGTCCTAAATTGAATGTGATTTTTTATAAGAGGTCATTATCTTCATCCTCCAAAGTTTGAGAAGGTGTGGCTGGCTAGAAGAAAAAGAGAAGCTTTCTAAGCAATTGGTTGCTGTCCTCTGTTCCAAACTGCTTTCCGTTCAAACAACGGAGAAAATTATGCCCAAACTCCAGAGTTTCTTGAGCAGGTTCAACCTTTTGCAGAATTCGTTGGCTCGTGATTTGAACCACGGTTTGACACTATGAGAATAAGCCTTGAAGAACTTTTAAAGTTCCTAATGCTTCATCCTCTGCTTATATGGTCCGATGTCTTCCCTTCCTGGTTTTGCAGCCATCTCTTGTTAGTCATTTCATTCAAAACAGCAAGCTTATCTTGCAAATCACTCTTCCAGTTGGGGAAAGAAAATGCCTTGGCCCAAGTAGTGATAATCAGGATGCAAAAGGAACGAATTAATGGATAAAATAATGCACTGTTAACTCTCATACATGCATCGTTGATGTGATGGGCACTATTTCTGCAATACATTGGTTAAGGGGGAAAGATGTCACGCATTAGCAATCAGAAATATCCAGTGTTTGTCATCTGCTATAAGCCTTCTGTAAATAAATCCCTAAGTGGTGTGCAACCATATAATGAGGTGTAATATTTCCCTTTGAATCCAGGAAGCTGGAATTACAAGGCCAACACTTCATTTTCTTGGTTAAATGTTTATATCTTGAAAAACAAGGTGTGGATTAAGTGGTGATTTAATCACCCCATTAATTTTTTTTTCTCCTGAAAATAATGATTAGCTTTTTAATGGCACATTCCGAAAAGCCATGGAAGATGGAGGCGTACGAGTTCTGAAAGAGAGGCTAGAGAAATTCTTCCATCGGGTAAGACCCTTTTTGTCCCTCTTATTATCTGAACAACAAGTTTAAGACTTTGGCAGTTTATTTACCCTGGAGTCTCTTCTGGAAAGGCATGATGGGTGGGTGGGGTTACTTTCAACCCTGGCAAGATTCTATAGTAAGAAGAGTGGTAATATCCACTAGATTTTTTTTAAAATTTGGTCTTTCAGCACTTACCTTCTCCCGTAACTGTTTATTGGGAGAACATTTGTTAACTGATTATGTGCCATCAAGTCAGTGTCGACTTTTAGCAACCACATAGATAGATTTTCTCCATGATGATCTATCCCTCATCTTTGGCGATCACTCATAGCCGAGTAAGATTGTCTTCCAAAGGTAAAATTTTAACGGTGGATCCGTAAGTGGCAATAAAGGCCAATTCTGGATCCGCACAACCTCCCACAATGAGGGCATAGGTTTCCGGGTGGGAGACGGTCATGATTACTACTTAACTCTGACTAGCAATGGATCTAAAACAGAGCTTTCCAAACTTTTCATGTTGGTGACACACTTTTTAGACATGCATCAAACGGTCATGATGAGGGTTTGCCTGACGTGCCTTCCTTTTAGCTCTTTTCTCCCTTTCGCCCTGTACTCATGCCCAACAGGGCACCTTCCGCCTTGTTGCTGGTCGTCCTCTTCTTCTCTTTCCTTCCACCGTTCCCAGCATTCGAGCCTTTTCCAGAGAGCGGGGTCTTCGCATAATGTGTCCAAAGTGGGGTAATTTGAGCTTGCTCACTTATGTCTCAAGTGAGATCTCTGGGTTGATTTATTCGATGATCCGTTTATTTGTTTTCTTGGCTGTCCACGGTCTTCTCAGGAGTCTTCTCCAACACCAAAGTTCAAAAGCATCAATACTCTTCCTCTCCTGTTTCTTCAGAGTCCATTGGGAGAACGTGCTAGGTATTATTTTGCTGTCCCTTAAGATGATGTCAAAACCCAGCACAGTCTCGGATACCACAATTTGTGAACATCTTAGAACATCCCAGAGAGCACTGTGGGTGATCTCTAAACTATTTGCTTTGGTGCTCAACGTAAAGTTTCGTCTGTAGCAATTTTAAAGCAAAAGAAGGGAATATTACTAATGAAGCATATAATAGAACTTTTTTGAAAAATTCAAATGATAGTTACTCCAATTCTGGCATCACTTTTCTATCAGTGCAGCAGACCTTTGCTTTCTTTTTGAAGACTTTGCTTCAGAGAAGGATGCTTTGAATTGCTGATCAGGCTTTCCCCTCTCATACATCACACTAAGCCAGAATGTGATTTTGTTTGGATTTGGTTAATCTGTCAGGTGCATTCAGCCAGTCGTCGCTGCTTCAGCAAGCCACGGTTAACCCATGACTTAGTGTGATGTGTGAACCCAGCCAACATATATGAGAAATGTGTTACTGAAGTTGATCAGAGAAGTTACAGTATTGAGGCATAGCAGCAAAATTAACTAGGTTTTCTAAGTTCAAATGTTTTCTTCCATTTGTTTTCCAGTACTTGCAAACACTTCACTTACAGTCCTGCGATCTGCTGGATGTCTTCTGCGGAATCAGCTTCTTTCCATTAGATAAGATGACTTACTTGAAAATCCAGTCGTTCATCAATAAGATGGAAGAAAGCTTAAGCATAGTGAAGTACACAGCCTTCCTCTACAACGATCAGCTCATCTGGTGAGTACCAGAACGCCTTTGAGGAGCTTAAGCAGATGGCCATCGTAATGGAATGTGAAATACACACGATACAGGATGAAGCGTTGGGCTTGTGTGCAAACTCACATTGTGTAGAATCTCCCTGGGCGTGCTCCGCATTCTTCCCTGCACACGTATGTCTCACTATAAAAATAGGAATGTGCAAAACGTTCTGCTTCCCTGTGACCTAGGCATAAGGAAGAGAAAAATCCCCTATATTTCCCAGGTCACAGAATATATTGGTTCCCTGTCGTGCCGCCCTGCTGTCCAAATATGACTTGTGCTAACTCTAAAGTTCTTAATCCAGCTGTCGTCTTCTCTACTTTCTGCAGTCAACGTGGCCCTTCGACTTTTACGCTACCCAAATTTAATGATAATCTAAGTAAGCAGAAGCTGTACTATCCAGAATATACTTGGCTTTTTTATGCATGTGGCTTTTGAAAACATTTCTCTTTTATGCTGTACCCCATCCTGTGTGGATGATGTAAAAGAACAATAACTAAAAAAAAATCAAATTGATACCAGCCTAAAATATGCCTAGGAGAGTGGGTGGAATATCAGACTTAAACCAAGGAGTCCATCTGAGCAACTATAGCCGTCCTGCTTGCTCTCTGATAACTTCAGAATAAAGGGGGCCCTGAGAAATGAATATATGCTATCTTGAGCTCTTTTTAGGAAGGACAGCAAGGTAGATTTTTTTTTTTAAGAAGTGGCTAGAGGACCAGAGAAAATGTGTTAAAGCAGGCACCAGAGCTGTTCCAGATGTTTGTTTAGGGGGAAGGAAATGAGAGTGTTGGAGAAGCAGCAGTAAGTGCCAGCATGGAGGGCTAAGATTTAATCAGCGTATTTGAGATTGTGCCGCCAATTCCGTTGTTCAGCCTACACCGTGTGAAGAAGTCCGTCCTTTTGTGCCTGTCTGGAATCGTCCATGATTCAGCTTCATTATGTACCGCAGGGTTCTTGTGGTATGACAAAGGGAGAGCAAAATTTCTCTATCAGGTATAGCTCACAAAAAGAGCTTGCCTTTATTCCAAGCTAAAAAGCATTAAATGTAATCTTTCCTCACATATACTAAAAAGGTTGGTAACAAAGGAACCAAGCAGTTTTTGAGCATGAGATTAGCTGAACCGCAGCTGCTGTTTCTGACGTGAGGACGTCATTGTGGCAACTTGATGCAAGGAAAAAAGGAATAATCTTTTTATCCAATTCTCAGCCTCCCAGAATCTTAGTCCTTTCAAATGCTGAAGAACATCTTCAATTTTGAAAGAAATAAAGCGCGTGCAGAACTTTGAACGGTAGCCGATTTTCAACACACTCTTTTGACCTCACGCAGAAAAAATGTTGCATTTTAAACAGAAACAAAGGAGCGTCTGCAGTTTGCGGCATCGATGTAATCGAACCGGGGGGGGGGGGGGGCTTCTCTTCAGCTGTGTTTGCTTTCAGGGTGTTTATTGACATGGCACAGCTGTCCTGCGCCTCCAGTTTCATTTTCAGGGCAGCAGCTCAAGGGCTTCCTATTCAGAAGTGATTAAGGAGCCGAGAGAAGAGGCTTAGATAAAAAGCAATCTATAGAGCACGGCGTAAAATAATTACCACTTAGAATGGGATTCAAAGAGGCTCCTCCAGTTTTAATATAAAACGTTGACTTCAGATCTGAGGCATTTGGTTTACTTTAGTTAAGGCCAGTTGCTAAATGTAGCAGTCGCTTATAATTTAGGGCTCTTTCCTTAGATGGGGCTCTTCTCAGCCCCTTCCCTGGAATTGGTGGCATGCCTCTAGGTCAAATGGAAAGGATGGCTCCCTCTAGCTAGCACAGAACCAAGAAGCGCAGGTGGTGAGATTTTGACCAGTCTTGGCGGGTCTTTCCTTTTCACTTCTTGGTGCTTTACTCAGGGTGGTTAACACCACTGTGCCAAAGGCAAGATTGGAGCTCGCTCGTAGAGCGTGCAAGCTGAAGCCATGCAAACAGCGATACTCCTCCTCTTTCTGAGATCTTGAGCAGCTGCCGTCAGTTAAAGCAAGGGTCCCCAACCGTAGCAACTTGAAGATGTGTGGACTTCAACCCCCAGAATTCCCTAGCCAGCATTGCTGGCTGGGGAATTCTGGGAGTTGAAGTCCACACATCTTCAAGTTGCTAAGGTTGAGGAACACTGAGTTAAAGAAGAGAGTATTAAGTCCAAAACCAGTTGTCTGATCCAGCAAGCCTAGACAGGTTCATGGGAGTTGACAAGCTGAAACATTTAAGCATGCTTTAAGGTAGCCTTTTTTCACCTTCCAGGAGTGGATTGGAACAAGAAGACATGAGAATCTTGTACAAGTACCTCACCACATCGCTGTTTCCAAGACACATGGAACCCGAGGTGCGTTGGGTGCCCTGTCTTCCACTGGAAAATGTGGTTTCCCGGGTTGAAAGGGAAACTATTCCATGCACAAGGTTCATCTGCTAAAAGAAACCAAACCTTTCCTTGACTATCTCTTCTCTTTCAGTTGGCAGGAAGAGATTCCCCCATACACGTAGAAATATCTGGAAATCTACAGCACTATGGAAGGTAGCCATTCCTTATCTCTTGTTTCCTTTCATGCCCGATGGAGCGTTCGGCCTGAGGCCCCCCAGTCCCGTTTTGTACCCCTTCCCGCAAGACCAGCCCCCAGTGCTGAAAATTGGCAACATTGGTTCCTGCCGTTTTGAAATAGCACAAAAACTAATACAAGGCTAAGAAAGCTTAACAACAGGAGAAAGCTGAAAATCTTGGCCTCTCCCCATAGATACGGCCTCTCCCACTTTGCCCATGATTACCTTTATCCCCCCCCCCCCATGTTAAACGACTCCCCCAGCTACTGAAGATTGCCCATTGCAGTCCGGCAGTGGATCATTTTGGTTCTCTATGGGTCTGATTTGCTTAATCTGCTAATATTTATCGAAGACTCTTGTATATTAAAAGCAAAGAAATGGAGAAGTAATTGAGTTAAGTACCAGGTCTACAAAATGAAGATTTGTTGGGTTATAAATCTATAAAACTGGCCTTTTAAGATTTTGGCTGAGGTCTAACGGTTGAATGTGGAAAGATCCTGTCTTTGTTTTTTAGGTTCCTCACTGGACCTCTGAATCTGAGTGACCCAGAAGCAAAATGCAGGTTCCCCAAAATATTTGTTAACACGGAGGATGCTTATGAAGAGCTTCATTTAATCGTGTATAAGGTAACCTGTTTACTTCTTCCCCCTTCACTGTAAGATGAAGTGATCCTCCACAGCATTCGTAATATTCTTGGATGGAAAGGGGTTATGCCCTAGAGCATGCTGGCTGGGGAATTCTGGGAGTTGAAGTCCACACGTCTTAAAGTTGCCAAGGTTGAGAAACACTGCCCTGGAGCAGTGTGGAAGGAGCCAGAAATTGCTTCAGCTAACACTACTTTGTGGGTCTTGTGAGGCATCAATCCTGTGCTTAGCTTATTTTGAAATGAATTCCACTGAAATTAGAACAACTTCTTAGTGAGCACACGTACATTTGGCACCAGATTTTTATCTTTGTTTCCAGCAGCATTCTGGAAAATCTACCCCTGCCCTAGGTTGACAACACCTGCCTAAGAACAGCCAACTCTCTCATCCACTTTATATTGTAGAAGACACACTGGTTGCCAGGACCAGAGTTTGCAAACTCCTAACTTTAAAGATATTGTCAAGCTAGTAGTGGCTTCAAAAAGTTGACTTCTGTTGTCTGTTCCATTAATGTCCTTGAAGTTGCAAGATGGAATGAGAACAGAAATCGGTCTGCTCTGAGGAGCTCTAGATTATGTCTCGGTTCTTCCAGATCACATAGGAAAAGCCAAGTGTTAGTGGTAAGACATAAATTGTGTAAAGGCAGGCCTCAGATTGAGCTGAAAAATGGTTCCTTAATGAAAATGAGGTGCTGGGTCCTAGAAAGAACAGTTGGAAATTTATGTTTTAGATCAGAGCTTTCCAAACTGTGTCGGGACACGTTAGTGTGTCAGCTGCAGTGTCTGGCTGTGTCTTGGTTGCTGCTGCCTCAGAGCCCTGCCAGGATTCCGCGCAGGTCCTAGTGCCTGCCTTGTGCCTTGCTGCCTCCAAACCTGCCCTGCCAGGATTCCGCACAGGTCCTAGTGCCTGCCTTGTGCCTTGCTGCCTCCAAACCTGCCCTGCCAGGATTCCGCGCAGGTCCTAGTGCCTGCCTTGTGCCTGGCTGCCTCCAAACCTGCTGTGATTCCACGCAGGTCCTAGTGCCTGCCTTGTGCCCTGCTGTAAGAGTGTGTCGCGAAATGATGCCCTGCTGTAAGAGTATGTCACGAAATGATGCATGTCTAAAAAGTGTGTCACCAACATGAAAAGTTGGGAAAGCTCTGTTTTAGATCTATTGCTAGTCAGAGTTAAGTAGTAACAGCTTAGATGAGGAATTCTTCTGGAGGTTATGGCAAACCTGAGGTGAGAAGCCTATGCTTGTTGGTTTACAACTCCCATCGTCTCCACCCATGGGCCATGCTAGCTGGGTTTGATGGTAGCTGGAGCCCAATTTTGGGGAGAACCAGAACTTCCCCATCCACAATCCAAGTTATCCTTTCATCTTGGGGAGCATCCTCAAATCAGAGGTCCTTGTTATGCTAGCTTGCACCAACATTCCTTACTTAACCAGTAGAGCTGGACGCAACCCTATATTATTGGAATAGCTTGAAAATTGCTGGCATGATCAATATTGTGTCTCTTCCAGGCAATGAGTGCAGCTGTCTGTTTTATGATTGATGGTGAGTATCAAATAATAATCATTGAAATAACTGTTCCTGTCTCTGTTCCCTAAATCCCGTCCTTTGAACCTTCTCTGTGGTCATTTGGATATTAGCTGTGATAGTATGTTCTCTGTCTGTAAGAGTTCCAGAATCTTGTAATGAGAGAGGTTTTTTTTTGAACGACTTGCTGTTACACATGAACGAGAAAAGGACACAATTTTTGTCTTCTCCGAGAGTCGTAGTGGGCCAGTGAGTCATCAGAGAATAAAACCTCAGTAATGAAGTGAAGATTGGTCTAAATTGGGGCAGCCTGTGGTTCTCGAGCTGTGACTGCGAAAACCAGAGTGCGGTTTCCTACTTCTTTGAACTCGGCAATATAGACACTGTAGCATAAATCCTAAAATAGCCATAAGTTTTTTGGGGGGAAAATCCACCCCTGAACAAATCAAACAAAATCCTGGGCCAACCAGTAGCATGGCCTGGCCCACCCACTGTTGCATCATCTCTCCGCACATTGTGGTTCGGGGTCTCTACCCCCCCCCCAAAAAAAAATTGCCTGCCGTGTTGCAAATGTTTATACACAAATTCCCTTCAAGCAGGTAAACGTGCTCACTAATGTGGGAACAGAAGAGCAGGATTTTTTTTTAAAAAAAAAGCTCTGCCTTTTCCTGAAATACTCAAAACCAGATCTAGTTAGTGCCCTCTAGGATGACCATGGGCAGATGATCTGGGAAGCCCAAGGCACCTTGGCATTTATTGAAACCAGTCTATTGTGTGTCTGTGACTTGCAGCACTGCCTTGTACATGTGTCATCGTAAGGCCTTGACGTTTCCTCCACGCCCTGTTGATCTGCCATCTTTGCTCAGGGTGGGGGGAGGTCTCACCACTCTTTCCCCCCCAACTCTTCCGCAGCCTCTGTGCAGCCGACGTTGGATTTCTGCCGCAGACTCGATAGCCTCGTTGGGCCTCAGCTTACCGTCTTAGCTTCGGATATATGCGAGCAGTACAACCTCAAGAAAAGGATGTCGGGGTTGGTTGCTGTCTTTTTCTTTTGGGGAAAGGGCTCCTTCTTAACGAGGGGCCAGCATTTAGAAATTGCGGACATGTTTTTAACAGCGCGGTAAGTTTCAGTTGGCAAAGCAGACGATGGTTAAGGACAGGCAGGATTTATGGGCAGGGCTCTTTCCTGCTTTTCATTCCTCCCCCGTTATCCTGAATAACGAGTAGTAATCCCCCTCTGATCCCCACCCCAGTGAAGGACAGATAAGCCATTGATTCCCACAATGGGGATTGTTTGCAGGTTGTGACTGAACACGGATTATGCATTGCACAAAGCCAGAAAGTGGGCCTTGGAAGATAGCATCTTGGGTGAACCCAGCCCCTGGTAGCGTATTCAGTGAACTAGAGTTAAGCAAACCAAGGCTTAACACTCTGAGCAAGTCAAGCCATAGATTGCATGCTCAGCTTCATTCCCATCCCAGGTTGACAGATAAACAAATCAGGAGCTCTGGAAGGGAGCCAGACTGCAGATGTACGGGCATGGTCCTGTGTGGTCTCAACAGTAGATTGCTTGGAGAAGCGAAGAATAGCCCTCACCCCACTTTTCTACTGTAGGGTGCCACAGTCCTCCTCTCCTGCTCCAAGGTCATAAAATAGAGTTGGGTGAGATGCATGCAGTCCAGCGGTGAGTTCTGGTGCAGGCTGAGGGGCAGTAGAAGTAGGAGAGAAGTCTAGCCTTTTCTCCTAGCCAGATGTTGAACAGCGATGGTAGAAAGCTAGGAACAGCTGGAAAGAGCTAGGGCTCCTCCTGGCTTCCTGAAGTTGGTGGGAAAGCTCGTGAGGGTCTAGAGCGCAGCAGAAACATTCTCCTGGCAGCTCCAGAATTGTCCCACAGCCTGAATCCCTTCTGACCTGATTCTCAGCCTTGTGGTTGAAGGAGATCATTCTGTGTTTTAGGAGAGTTGGCCCTTGGTGTTTCTAAAGCAAGCTGGCTGGGGAATGCTGGGAGTTGGTCCACACATCTTAAAGTTGCTACGGTTGAGAAACCCTGCTCTGAGGAGATGAGAAAAGGGGTGGGTAGAAGAACCACTATGGTGGTTCAGTAGCTGGCACAGAACAAATCCAGAGTATCAGGAGAACAGCTAGCTGTTTCTTACCATAAGGAGAACCCTTTCTGAAATACCTGAAATGCATATTTCGGAGCTGCAGTGTCTCATTTGATCTTTCCCTCCGTCTCTTTCTTAGGTCAGAGAAGGACCCTCAGTTTAAATTTATCTACTTCAATCATATGAATCTGGCAGAGAAAAGTACCATCCATATGAGGAGGACATCAAGTTTCTCACTCACATCAGTCCACCCTGACTTGATGAAGATTCTTGGCGATATCAACAATGATTTTACTAGGTGATCTACCCTCTTCCATTTCCGTTATTTATTTTTCACTCTCCTTATCTCTTCAGATGCAGGGTGAATAATATTTCTTTTTTGTCCTGTTAAAAATATCCTGTTTGTACATGACTATCTTATGCCTCTTTTACGATGTAATCGGCATTTCCAACAGTGCCAGTGGGCATCAAGTACGTCTCGTAGGCTTTTCTAGAAAATAAAATGGGGGTGTGGTTTTGGTTAGTCTTCTTGTATATGGCTGTTTTGTGGTCCATCACGCCCATCGTGGCAATTATTTTGTGAGAGTGCTCTAAAAGTTGAAAACTGCTGTCTTCATCCCCAAACCTGGAACAAAGCAAAAATCAAAGCTCGCTTCTTCAGAGGACATTTAAGATTTGGTATGTTTATGACTGTCCCAGCATCTATCTGACCTGCATTGACCTTGAACAAGCTGAGTATAGTATTTGGATGGAAGACCACTAAGAAATCTCAGAGGTGTAGGCTAAACTGGGAAGTTAAAGGGCGCGCGCGCACACACACACACACACACACACACACACACATATCCTGGAAAAAGACAATAGCAAACCACTTCCATGTAGTTTGCCAAGAAAATGCTGTGGACATTTTTGTTTAATCATCAGCTGAGCTGACTTTTTGGATGTCTTTCCCCCCCCCCCCGAGTTTATTTCTAAGTGAGCTTTCCATACACCTGAAAATCAGATCTCCTCCTTTTTTTAAAGGGTTGACGATGACGAAGAAATCATTGTGAAAGCCATGAGCGACTACTGGATTGTCGGCAAGAAGTCTGATCAGCGAGAACTGTATGTCATTTTGAATCAGAAAAATGCAAACCTGATTGAAGTGAACGGTAAGGAACTCCTCAAAATGTAGGCTTTTAATCCGACGGGGGGAAAATATTAATCGCCTGCTCATTCAGTGTCGTTTGCGATCCAGAACCATCGTTACGAAGTTTGAGAGAAGAGTGATGGGGAGGTGGTTCTAAGCTTTGGTGCAGGAGAAAGAGGAGGAAATGCAGATGAGTTAGGCAGGCCTAGAATTTGCATGATATCCCTCCTAGCTTGGAATTTTGGGAATGGTAGTCAGTCTCAATCAAGGAAGTGTATGACAGAGAGGTGGTGCCAAAGATTTTTAGTAGACTTCATTACCTGTGATGGACTTCAGTAACGCTGCTGGTTCTCAGGGAGGAGAGGGCACTTTCCAAGGAGGGGGGCGAGATAAGAGAAAAGGCAGGCCTGAGCTGGGAAGACTAAGAGGCTCAGAGCAGCCCCACCCTGGAGCCTTCCAGGTTATTTCCCCTTGGGTTAGGAAGAGTAGCTTGAGTCTGGCAAGACTCTGTCTATACGGTGTGAGCAAATAAAGAACTGAAGTTTGGCTGGATTGATTCTTTGCCGTTCTTGGGCTGGGCCTTGACATTACCAGCATTCATTGATCATCTTTTTTATATTAAGCTTAACTTTTCTGAGTAAGCACAATGTTTTGTAGTTGCCTTAACCAGCGTTTCTCAACCTTGGCAACTTTAAGATGTGTGGACTTCAACTCCCAGAATTCACCCATGCTAGCTGGGGAATTCTGGGAGATGAAGACCACCCATCTTAAAGTGGCCAAGGTTGAGAAACGCTGGTTTACCCAAGGCTGTTGAACAGAGTTTGCACTCACTGTCAGAAGGCACTTAGGCTAGGAGAATACCTTTGGTATTCTCGAACAGTTTTTTGGGGTGGCAATGACAATAGGGATAGTTCTTAGGCATTTGTAGGCTGTCCCTCAAAAATAAATTAATGAGTAAAATTAAAAGAACGGCTTGGAACCACAGAAATAATTTATCAGGCAGCCTTCAGGAAATCTGCTAAAGATACATTTATGTCCTACTGTTGGCAACTTGTGAACACTGAGTACTTCATTCTTTTAAGCTTTAAAACTCGTTCTTTCTCCCCCTCAGAAGAAGTAAAGAAGCTTTGTGCAACCCAGTTCAACAATATTTTCTTCTTGGATTGATCAGCCAAGGGTCTCACTCTTCAAAGATGGCTTTAAGATCTCCAAAAGGCATAACTTGTTTACAGGGACCAGTTATTGAGCCATATTACTGACTGGCATAATGACAATAGTAAAGCAATACTTGCTTTGTAAGAATCAACTTTCTACGAAAACCATATCCTCTCCAATCATACCGGTTTTTAGATTTTAAAGTATTTATGTGCAAATTGATTAAAATTGGTCTGAATTAAATATGTGTCATTCCTTGTCTCTGTTCATCGTTATGTAACTATTTAACTGGAATAATAAAATGTAACTGTTACCGTTTTAATTAACTTTCTTCCTCTTTCTGTTCTTTGAAATAAAATAAACACATTTTATAGGCAGCTATCTGACCTTGAGGGATAGCCTTGTGATGTTTTGATGTCCTAGAAATAATTTGTCGTCTTTAGGGAAAGTGAGATCAACTCCAATAAGGACATTCCAGAGTAGAAATCAAGGCCACAACTGCAGAAAAAGTGCAGTGAACTGCTGTAAGTTGTGTTAGAATTATTCTCGGCATTAGGTAATCCATGCAGATAATATTGATTCATTATGTACAGTAGCGAAACTGCCACTAAAGAAAAAGGTCATTGTTTTTAGAAGATGCAAACATGAAACCCACTCTTCTCTTAGAAGAGAGGTTTTATCTCCTAGATGGCCCTGGCTATCTGCAACTTTTATAATTTGCCTCTTGAAATCCTGCTGTCTCATTAATGGGGTGGCAACGGAGCTTCCCTTTTACAACTTTCTGATTAAGTGCTGCAGCCCAGCTACAAAAGTCACTTTATCCTGAATTGCACCAAGAAGTTAAAAGCCTCCCACATGCTTGATCTTTTCTAATTTTGTACATCCAAGCACGCAGCAAGATTTGAACAAATCTCATAGGGGAAATTAGAGAAACAAGTTTTTTCTTACTGTTATTATGACATTTATATCTGGGAGCTCAAAACGGTGTCCATGCTTTTCCCAAGAACCCTGTGAGGTCAGATGAGCTGAAAGATGATAGGCACCCCTTGAAAATCAACGTGGAACCCCTATCTCCGTCTAAATTTCCTTCAACGTTTGCACAGATTCGGAGAGCTTTTAGGTGGGCTTTTCTGCTAAAGTGCTACTGGAACTTATTTTCCAAGCACTGAAAAATGGATTGCAACCTTCCCACGCAAGGATCACTGAACCTTGGTTGTGCTTGCAAAGTGCTGTGAAATATCGGAAAACTTTTGAAATACTTCATGCTTTCCCCCCCCTTTAATCCGCATAATACAAGTCAGTTAACCCCCAGGCTACCCCCAACCCCTGTATTGCAGCACTGAGATTCTGCATAAGTCGATTGGGGCTGTGCAGCTCCTTTGATCACTTCTTCTTCTTCTTCCCTGTTGTGTTTGCCTTGCTGCTGGGTGGGATCAGAGACGAAGCGGGAGACTCTTCCTTGGGAGGAGACTGGAGCTGGATCAGACCTTCCTCCACCTCTCGACACAAACTTTCCTCCAGTTCTAAGGCTGCTTTTTCAGCTGCAGCTTCTTCTAACTTCCGGGCTGCCTCGGCCTCCATCATAGCCTTAAGCCTGGGAACAAAGGGGAGATCGGTCACAGGGTCTTTCAGCCCGTGCTTCCTAAGTACAGTTAGGACGAACTTTGACCTTGAACCCACAACCCAGTTTGAACTTTGAGTCAAAACCACCGTTTTCCAAAAAGGAGAGTCTACACCAAAGTCGTCCTAACCCTAAGCAACATTCTGATGCTCTGCTATCCCAAAACAGCAACAGGTAGTCCTCGACTTAACGACCTTCGTTTAGCAACCATTCAAAGTTATGACGGCGCTGAAAAAAGGGACTTGCGAGTGGTCCTCGCACTTACAGCCGTGGCAGCATCTCTGCAGTCACGTGATCAAAATTCAAGTGCTTGGCAACCGGCATGTATTTACGATGGTCACGTGATCGCCATTTGCAACCTTCCCAGCCAGTGTCTGACAAGCAAAATCAATGAGGAACTGTGTGATTCACTTAACGACTGTAGTGATTGCTTAATGACCACTGCAAAAAATGTCGTAAAATTGGGTGCAGTCACGTGATGTCTCGCTTAACAACCGTGCTGCTTAATGATGAATTTTCCTGTTCCTATTGTGGTCGTAAGTCAAGGACTACCTGTAAGGGTTGATCCCCAGCAAACCAGACTCGCATCTTTTGCTAAAGTTGATCAGGGCTCCTTTCCGTGATGAAACTCTCCACTCCTCTGCCAAATTTGAAGTGAAGCAGGAAAGAGACTCTTCAGTTTAAAGCAGAGGGGATAGGAAATACTTGGATTTGTTAAGCCACAGCTGCAGTCAATAAGCAACCAGAAATCATGGTTAGTTCACCAGCTCCCTTTGATGTGTTGAACTGAGACCAAACCAAACCACATGATGGTTTAGAGCAGCCTTTCTCAACCTTTTGACCCTGGAGGAACCCTTGAAATATTTTTCAGGCCTCAGGGAAGGAACCCCTGCACATTCAGGCTCAAAGATAGGCCAGAAGTTACAAAATTATTACTTCCGTTTCATGGGTAGGCTTGTATAGATGCATTAACGGTGTAAGGTAAAGGTAAGGGTTCCCCTGCACAATCGTGTCCGACTCTAGGGGGCGGTGCTCATCTCCGTTTGTTAGCCAAAGAGCCAGCGCTGTCCGAAGATGCTTCCGCAGTCATGTGGCCGGCATGACGCGCACGGAACGCTGTTACCTTCCCACCGAAGTGGTACCTATTCATCTACTTTCATTTGCATGCTTTCGAATTGCTAGGTTGGCAAGAGCTGGGGCGAGTGCGGGAGCTCACTCCATCACGCGGCGCTCCTGGCGTCTTAACCACTGAGCCATCGTGCCCCATTAACGGTGTTCTTAAACTAAAAATAAAGACTGAAACTTACCTCTTTCATGTGAAATTGCCCGAATTTGACATAATTTTTTAAATCATGATCTCCCAGGGAACCCCTGGTGGCCTCTTGCGGAACCCTACGGTTCCACGGAGCCCTGGTTGAGAAACCCTGGTTTGGAGCATATCCCCAACCTAGCTGGTGGGAAAGGAAAGTGTCGTCGTGGCCGTGCTACAGCTTTGATCCAAATCAACCCAACTTGGATCATGGAAGGTTGGCCCTATGGAGAAATCTTCACTTCGGGGCCACCCCCTTGGCTACTTTCAAACCCACACAGCCCTATTAAGTGTGAACAAAACCCAACGGCTCACTTGGCCTCTCCCTCTTCCTCTTGGATTTTCTGCAGCACCAGGAGTTCAGCTTCTTGGACTCTGTTGTCTGCGATGGTTTCATTCACCACTTGCAAGTTCTTGTAGTTGGCAAAAAAGCTTTTGACGAAGAAAATGTACATCTGACTCATCCACAGATTGAGCTTGTCTTTCTGCTCATTTTTCTCTTTTTCAAGCTTTTCTGGAAAAGGAAAAAAAACGGTGGTAGAAAGGACATACCTCTATTTAAAACCATGGAAAAGAGTCCCCCTTGGGGGAGTTGGGCGGTGATAAATCCAATAAATAAATAAATGAATAAATAAAACAGTTAGAAGTCCCAAGATTTTGCCAAGAATTCTCCAGTAAAGAGGTCCAAGTAGCTTAGAATAGGATACAGGTACTCCTCGACTTACGATCATTCATTTAGCAAATGTTCGAAGTTACAAGAGTGCTGGGAAAAGTGACAACCAGTCCTCGCACTTACGACCTTCAATGGGGCAGCAGGATTTGCTTAACAACCACACTGCAAAAATAAAATCAGGCATGACTCACTTAATGACTGTCTTGCTTAGCGACAGAAATTCCAGTCCCAGTTGTGGTTGTAAGTCGAGGATTACCTGTACAGCTAATCTGGCATGCTGCTGACAACAGGGAAAAGCTGGGCTAGGTAGATTTCTATATTCTTGCTCTATATTTTTCCGATGGCCAAAGACATCACTTGGAAGGGACATGCAAAACTTCAGCTTGGAGTCAGTTTGAAGGCTGCTTTGACCAAAGCACCGAAACTCCACAACCCTCCAAATCAGATTAATGATACAAACCGCAGTGCCAAGTTAAATCAAATGCCTCCAGATCAATTAAATGATTCTGAAAAGCATTTTCCTCCCCAAACTGATTGGGGAAAGTGAATCAAAACGATTCAGTGCCTCACATCACTTCCAATCATGGATTGAACTGAACTGATGCTCTGAATCAGATCTACACATCCTTTTAATGAAGCACCTTGCAAAACTCGGGAACAGAAGCTGCTTACACCCTTCTCTGTTCTTTTACTGCCCTCTTGTGAGAACATCAGTACTTGCAAAAATACACGTTTGCCCAATGAATATTTTCAATTGTCTAAATGTGTAGCCTGGAAAGTCAATTTCAAAGGGGGAATTTGGGAACTACAGTAAGGATTGTATTGCTTTGGACAAAATCCAGAATAAAGATATAGATATAGATATAGATATAGATATACTTTAGATATAGATATATATCCAGAATATGCTAGATCAGTTTGTGTCTTTTCATGCTACAATGAAAAGACAGTTCCCTTACAGCTCAAACCTTAAGAAGCCAACTGATTAAATCTTACAGGTAGTCCTTGCTCAACAACCACAATTGGGACCGGAATTTTGGTTGCTAAGCAAAGCAGTCATTAAATGAATCCAACCTGATTTTATTACCTTTTTTGTGGCAGTCATTAAGCAAATCACCATGGTCGTTAAGCGAACCATATGGACATTAAGCAAATCACATGGTTCCCAAATTATGATCATGTGACTGCAGGGACACTCCGAGTGTGAGAACTGGTCGTAAGTCAGTTTTTTCAGCACCACTGTAAGTCTGAACCGTCACTAAAAGAATGGTGGTTAAGCGAGGACTACCCGTACATGTGTTTTCTTCCTCCAGAAACAGAATCCTAAGCCATGGAATGTATATTTGGGTATTCTGTTTTGTTAAGCTCCGAAAAGCAGAATCTACCCTAGCCGTCCCAACCTAACGCTATCCAAGTTGGAGGAAACCTGGTCTGCGGGAATGAAGGGAGACAGCACTCCATTATTGGTTCTGTTTCCAAAAGCACCTTGTAAATCTCACACCTGCTAATTCTTTCATTGGAGAACTAAGGTTCCTATCCTGCTCCCCTCCTACGATTGGCAGAATTTGATCCGTTGCTTCTTTCTCTTCTGGCATGGGAGAAAGCACGATGTTCACGGTGATGCCTGAAAGATGGAGAAACACAAGACTAATGAACAATCAAACAGTGCTTTGTCTTTTGGGGCGGGGGGGGGGGGGAAAGGCCTCAAGTTATGTGGAGAAAGTTAATGCAGAGTTGTGATGCTTTCCCCACCAACGAGGTGCCGATGAAGATCTAGGAACCCAGAAGCCCTCCAGTGCTCAGCTATAGGATGACACATGGCACTAAATCGTAACATACCTTGTTGGATTCTGTCTTGGTGTGGGGCATGAACCTAACCGTTCTGTTTGTAAGCCTTGGTCAAAGGTTGAAGGTGTGGTGGAAACTCAACTGGCAGACCGTGATGCCAACCAATCATGGGTTTGTCACCACGGCCATCCACCGTAGAAAGTGGCAACCAGCTGTTGGAACACCTTTTGATGTCAAAAGATGATAACCTATCCACAAGGACACTTCAGTGGTGCAATTTCTCTACCTGGAGCATCTTAGGAAGGTCGTTCAGCAGGCAGACATTAGTTCTGCACTCATTTATGTCTCCCACCGTTTTTCTCGAGAGCCCGGCCAAAGTTGCTCATGGATTGTACAGCCCGGATGTTTTGCACTCACTTTGAGGAGAAGTAGATTTTCCTCTGCTGTGGGACTTCCCGCTTTTGTGGGATTTCTCCTCCTTCTTCCCCTCTTTGCTTTTGGCTTTCTGAGAAAAGAAAACGTAAAAATGGCATAAATCGGGGACGGGGAAGAGACAAAGGGTTAGAAAAATTTGGCGAGGCAGAAATGAAGATACGGCAAAGAGAAGGAAAGCGATAGGGAAGGAAACTTGGCGAGTTCCCCTCCCAACATCATCCTGCTCAAGAAAAAGATGGGCAGATCCCCCCAATCCATGCCTTTTGAATTGACTCACGCAGAGCAGAGGATGGTAGCTAAACGTATTTCTCTTCTTGGGTTCTGCTACAAGTCTAGTATGTGATTTTGGCAGGATACCAAAATGTTAGCTAAATAAATACACCTGAAACCGGATATCCCAGATGTAACAACATGAGCAAGCTGTCCTCCAAAAGAAGGAGGCCTTTGCTGCCTCTTGGAAGCATGGCAAAGGAGAAGATGGAGAGACCTTCAGGGAGGGGAAATTCCAGGTTTTGGAAGCCACACTAAGGAGGTCCATTCAGAGAACCACCTGTCCCATCTGGGAGGGTTGGGACTGCAAAACAGTTCACTTTTCGTCATTTGACTATGCTCCTAATCCAGCATCTTGCCCAGGAAATGGGATGCTACCATTATGACTTCCCTTTTTATGGCCTTCGGATTTCTTGGTCTTGCCCACTTCCACGAAATGCACAATCTTGCTCGAGGAACATTTGGCGCTAATATGGCTGGTGCTGGCGTCGGTGTTTTCACTGCTTGGTTCATCGCTGCTGGTGCTTCTAGTGTGAAAGGACTAGTTGTTGAAAACAGAACACAGTGTGACTGGAACAAAAAGGAAGCAAAGACCCCTAGCCTTTTTCCCCTGCCCCCAAAATCTGGCCAGGCCAAACAGCAACTCTCAGCTACCATCTTGGATAACCACAAGTCTCATTAACCACCTGCTATAGTTTGGCATATTATCAACAGCTGCATTCCCACAAGACGGTTACTGAATGGTTTCCCACCACACACTAAAGCTTAACAGAATCCAAACAGAATCTGCCTGACACGCTAAGCCGTGAAAAAACCTTAACCAAGGTTACCACTACCTAAACTTAGCACGCCACTACTTTGTCTCTGCCTGACCTAGTTGCGTGAGGACCGCCAGGGAACCAGGGCTGACTTCGAACGGACTAACCTGAGGAGAAGACAGTTCGGGGGCCAAAGAAGGCACTCTACTTCTGTCTGTGAACTCATCTGCTCCTAAAGAAGCTGTCACTGCGTGGCTGACCTCCTCAGCTTGCTGCTTCAACATCTCATCGGTGACGTAAACAAGGGCACAGTCTACTAGGGCTTCGAAGAACTCAAGGAAGACAAGCTGGAAGAGAAACCAAAGAAGAGAAGGCAGGGCAAGGGGGTAGGGGGTAGGGGAAGTCCTGCTGGAGTAGGATTCAGGGAGAAGCTACTGGCGGGGAATCAAATCTGAGGAACGCGGCCAAGCATCAGCAGCTGAAGGATACCTCAAACCAAACACGGGCTTGAGACGATGGAGGGTCTTCTTAAAATCCAAAGTGCAAAAAGTCCAGCCTGAGTAACCCAAACCCCCATAACCTCCTATGCCAGGCGAGCTTTTGCTTCAGATTGCTGTGGCCAAATTGTACAGCCACGTCTATTATCCCAAACTCTCTTCAGTTCATACCTCGTGCTCCAAATTCGTGGTCTCCCCATCAGAGACACAAGGGGTGTCTTTGGCCAGAATACTCACAACCTTGGTAGCCGTTAGTTGTTGGCTGATGAGTCTTAAATCCTGAAGATTGAAACCAACAAAAATGTGGTGAGTTTTACCCACGTTTGTCTTAATGGTCACATTTTGATGATCGATTACGTGCCATCGAGTTGGTGTCAACTCTTAGCAACTACATAGATTTCTAGGATGGTTTGTCCCCAATCTGGCCCTTCAGGTCTTCCAACGGTTCCCATGTGCGCACCCATTATTCCATCAGCCCTTCTGTTGCACATGCACGTGACCTTCACGTTTATTTGTTTGAGATACTATTTTTTCTTCACTGAGTCGCTGCTCTCTCTCAGATTTATATTCTGTGCCTCATACAACATCTGGGGCAGATGTGAGGCTTGGATCTGGGGGGGGGGGAACAATTCCACTCATCCAGACTCTGGGAAAGGACATATTTATATATTTGTTAGAATTGTTTCCTGCTTTTCCTCCAGGGGCTCAACGCAACATACACAGCGTGCCCTTCTCTAATTTTTCCCAACAACAGCCATCCTGAGAGGGAAGGACTGGTCCAAATCCACCTAGTGTATTCCTGTGGCAGAGGCTCGATTTGAACCTGGGACTCCCTGGTGCCGGTCCAACACCTTTACCACTGCACCACCCTAGCTATCAGTCGAGGTTGGCTAAAGATCTGCCGCTAAATCTTCTGAGAGTTAAGATTACTTTCAGCATCCAAAGGAAGTCTCTCATCTTCATCGTAGGTTCGTAAGGAGCTATTGTTCTAGGTCTACAGAACGCCTGGAAAATCTCCCAGCACTTATCAATGTAACTGAGCGCGTAGACTGCTTGCGATCGATCACTGAACAAAATGCCTGTGAAGGTGAGCAGAAACAGGTGTCTGAGCTTCTTAGTGTCTGAGCTTATTAGTGCATGGATATTAATTAGTCGAACAACGTGACAGAGGAAACTGGAGAAGGTCAGAAAACCAACCAGCTAAGCAAAACTTGATTCTACCTTTGATATGGCAGGCGTTGGGACTAATATTCTTGGTCATCAACTTGGAGAAGCACTTGAACAGGCGGGGACTTCTATCGCTAGGGTTAGAGAAGACCACCATTACAGGGTTGCCGCTGGAACAGTTGGCAAAAACAGCTTCAAAAGTTCAGGACAAAAATCAGGTTCACTTTGTTCTACATCTGAGATGCTTTCACCATTCAGCTGCGTTAAGTGGTTAGGGTCCTTAACTGCTCGGTCCAACCTGGCACTTTCCATATCCAGCCTGGCCCAAGAATTAATTCTGGGACTGCAGTTCCCGCTCCTCTGAAGAGTGTTGGGTGAGAGAAGGCTGGGTTAGATCCAAAGATTTATACCAGAGCTTTCCAAACTGTGTGTCGGGACACGTTAGTGTGTCGGCTGCAGTGTCTGGGTGTGTCGTGGCTGCTGCTGCCTCCGAGCCCTGCCAGGATTCCGTGCAGGTCCTAGTGCCTGCCTTGTGCCTTGCTGCCTCCAAACCTGCTGTGATTCTGCCCAGGTCCTAGTGCCTGCCTGCCTCCAAACCTGCTGTGATTCCGCACAGGTCCTAGTGCCTGCCTTGTGCCCTGCTGTAAGAGTGTGTTGCAAAATGATGCACGTCTAAAAAGTGTGTCACCAACATGAAAAGTTTGGAAAGCTCTGATTTAAAACAATGGCTTTAACTGAGTGAAAAGCTGCTCCAATTAATCAGACAGCATTAGAAAAAAAGAATCTAAAACCTGCCCTGAGAATTAACTGCAGGTGGTAAATGTCACTCCTGGAAGAAGCATCTCTCACCTCTCCCACACATTGGCAGGAATGCTGCTTCTAAGAAGACAACCAGGAGAGAAGGTGCACCGTGTCACAAACAAGAGAATGATTTATGCTTGGGTGCAGTTGTGACAATTTAAATTATTAATCAGGCCAACCCAGGATTAAACCATCTGTTTAATCCAACCATTTGCCTGTTGGATCAATACAGCTTTATTTTCACCCATACCCAAGAATGCGTCATTATACTTTCCTCTTCCCTGTCATACTTGGGTGAAATGATGTATTGGTATTTTTAACTCCTGTTAAAAACAAGTTTTTTAGATCAAGGACAAATCTGAGAGTTGAGGGACATTAGTGCAACCTTTAGTTTTTAGGGGCTGGGGGAACAGACATGTTAGCTCTGAATTTGTTCGGGTTATTTCTGCATTAGATCTGTATCATGACTTCCTTCTAGTTGCTCAAGGTGTCCACAGCACTCCGCTTGGCGGTTTACAATCCAACACAATTAATTGTAATACAAATATGAATAAAATTAGATAGACATTAAAATATTTACTTTGTACTTTTAATTGTTTTTAATTACTGTATTTTAACTGTTCTATAGTTTTTATGACTGTAAGCCGCCCAGAGTCACTTGTTGGGATGGGCAGCTATAGAAAAAAATAATAAATAAATAAATAAATAAATAAATAAAATAAATAAAATAATAAATTGGTGCTAGCCCTGATTCATCCAGAGCAGTGGTGATGAACTTGTGGCCCTGCAAGTTATACTATGTTATAACTGTCAACATCCCTCATTTTTGGCTGCTGTTAGTTTGTCTATGTCCCCGTTCTGATTGAGGTCATCCATATTTATCAAACAGCAAGCAAAATGTTGCTTGCAACATATTTCTCTGTCTGTAGAATCCTTTCCTCCACGACTTGATCTAAATTCCTTTGAAAACCATCTAAATTGGAGGCAAGTCTAGAATCCCTTGACAGATTTATCCTTGGTCGGAGAGACGTAGGCGTGTCTCAAACTGCGTTACCAGCCCATCGTCTGCACTCCACTTACTCAAACTCCTTGTGATAAATGTGGAAGGACAAATAAATAAGATATGTCAAAAACATCCTAAGTAGCAAAGTCTCATATGGAGAATGAATCTCTTCCAGTAATGTTTTATCTGAAAAACACAAACACCATCATGCACAGACACAGAGGAAGTAATTAAGTAGGAAGCATATAATTAGAACTGGCTTAAGCTACATATGAATCATTTCCTCGTTAACTGATCGGACAGCTAGGCCAGACAACAGCACCGGTTTTATTAGGAAGGAGTCACTGGATGGTAACTGAATTTATTTCCTAATGTACTGTATGTAGCAGAATATAGGCACTGCTTAAACTGAACTTTTCCCTCCCCCATATCCCATTCCTCCTCAGAAATAGGATCCCAATTCCCACGATGGCTAGGAATTCTGGATATGACTCAACCTCCTTGCCTCTGCTTCCTAGACACTTACAAATTTAGAAATGCACTTCTCCATTAAACACGATCAGATTAAAATTGGTTGAGTATGCTAGGTAAGAAACATGGATTGACTTTCCAACGGTATCGACATATACGTGTGCTGTTTATGTGCGTCCGTTGGGTGAACCATTTTTTTCAATGGTTTAAATTCCACTCTGAAATAATGCAGTGGATCCGGGTAATATCTCATTAGTTCCAAATTGACTAAGAACAGAAATCTTCTAAGCTGCTAAGCCTGCTTTCAGACGGTCAGGTCTCTCCTGCTATGAACAGCAAGAAAAGCAATCTCAAGCCCAGCTCCTTGTCAGCAATATGGAAGCGGGCGCTCTGCCATTGCCCTCTTCCAGGATGTTTCCTTAACTTCCAACACGCCAAGTTTTGTTAGTAGCCCCCCAACCAAAACCTCACCAAGCCTTGCCATACTTTCCTCTGGAGACCAGGTAAGATTTTTATTTATTTTTATTTTATTTATTTATTTAATATCCTGCCTTTATTATTTTTATAAATAACTCAAGGCGGGGAACATACCCAATACTCCTTCCTCCTCCTCTTTTCCCCACAACAACCCTGTGAGGTGAGTTGGGCTGAGAGAGTGACTGGCCCAAGGTCACCCAGCCGGCTTTCTTTCGTGCCTAAGGCGGGACTAGAACTCTCAGTCTCCTGGTTTCTAGCCCTTTGCCTTAACCACTAGTCCAAACTGGCTCAGATCAGCCAAATACTGTAGCAACAGTGAGAAATTAAATCAAGAAACTCCCAAAAGTAATGGAGCAAGGGAAGGAAAAGGACGGGGTGTGTGTGTGTGTGTGATACGAAAGAAAGGATGAAGGAAAGGAGAATGGTTGGAAGGAGGAGTAGATGTTGGAGAAGGGGTAGAAAGAAAATATGTATGGAGGAAAAAGATGGAGAATTAACAGACGGAAGAATAGGTATGGGCAGAGATGATGTAGAAATAATAGACAAAGGACAGAACAAGAAAAATACCAATCTGTTTTTGAACCAAATTAGGGGGGGTGCACTGTTCCTGGAGGTACTGCAATACCAGGTCAATGCTTGGAATGGATGGAGCAAGCCCCTGTTCCAACTCCCGCTTCCAAAAATCCACTTAATACATAGTTCTCAAATAGAGAACATATCAGATATTAAACTGATAAGAACAGATACTACACTTGATCTTAGCCAAAAGGCCGAGAAGCGATACCAAAGGATCGGAGAGATGCCGAGGACATCCTTTCCGTTGAAATTCCGCGTTTGTGAGAGAATGTCTGAGTTGCATAGGGGCTAAGGGCTAAAGCGAGGTCCGGTTGGTTCCTGATCCCAGGAGTATCCTCCAAAAACACATCATTTCCAAATCCCACAGGAACGAACTCCTTCCAGTTATGATGATCTGTAGATTTTATACATTTTCTCGATTGTATCAAGTCTGGAACTTCCTGCTTTCTCCATTGGTGTTAGATTTGCATAACTCCGCCCACTACATCTTCACGATTTCTGATGATTCTTGTTAAGCTTGCTTTCAAGGTATCATTGGAGCCTCTGAATTATTTATCTTAGATTACCTAGTCTTTTACTATCCCCTACTTAAAAACAACAACAACAACAACACTCAACTAGTTTCTGCAACTCAGTCTTTCATGCTTCATTTCTTGCAGAGATTTGGACGTGAAACTTTTCAAGGGACAGCAATCACCTGTTTATCATTAATATTTATCTCTCCGGATTGCAATTCACTGTCTTCTGTTTCTACTTCTTGAAACCTTTCGTTATTTGAATCATTTTTCTTTTTCATTCCTTCTTGCAAAAAGCAATTAAAAAAGAAAAAAGGAAATCCCACTTTCCAAAAGGAAAGAAGAATATAAGGGGGAAAAAATAATCCCATCAATTGCAAAAGAACGAGGACAACAACAACATTTGCATTTGCATGCTTCAAGGATTGATTGGATTATCTTGTAAAATGTAAAAAGTGTGAGCAATTTTTTTTTTAAGCCAAAGGAAGCCGCAGGGCACATTAAAAGTAGTGGTTGGGGGAGGAAGAAAATAAAAAAAGAAAATTTTGTAGAGGAAGGAGTTGTCGCAGTCTGAGAAATGAAGCAAGTAAACCTTCCATTGAGAGAGCCAGTTTGGTGTCGTGGTTAAGGCACCAGGCTAGAAACTGGGAGACCAGGAATTCTGGTCCCATCTTAGGCACTAAGCCAGCTGGGCAACCTTGGGCCAATCACCCTCTCTCAGCCCTAGGAAGGAGGCAATGGCAAACCACTTCTGAAATCGTGCCAAGAAAACTGCAGAGATAATAATAATGACTCAAAGTTACAAAAAAAACCCAAAACTTTTTCATTGATCCTCCCCTCCCCACCCCAGTATAGATTTTAGATTCATCTTATTCATTTATTCATCATATATATATACAGTATATATGGATTTATCTTCAGTGGCATTTATTCCCAGGGAAGCAAAGTTTAAGTCTATAGATCAGTGTTTCTTAACCTTGACAACTTGAAGATTTGTGGACTTCAACTCCCAGAATTCCCCAGCCAGCAATTCCGGGAGTTGAAGTCCACCCATCTTCAAGCTGCCAAGGTTGAGAAACACTGCTATAGATTAACTGAATTGGCTGCTGTCAGGAGCTATGGAATATTCAAGCTCTGCTCCTTCTGTTCTGAATACGCTGCCTGATTTACTTTGCAAACGCGATAAAGTAATGCAATGACAATAATAACACAATGGTGCAAATGTTTCTGCTGTCTTCAGCATGTCAACTGGTGCTGCTGGTGGTCGTGCTACTTCCCTAGCTGGATATTACAGGGGATGGTGCCCACCCACCCCATGGCTTTTTCTCCATTCTGTACGTGTTTATCTGGGGGGGGGGGGGCAGCCACATTATTGATCCAAGGCAGGCTCCATTTGGTTCGGTGCTACAGTGGGTGGTGGCTGTGCTAAGAATCCCCAAATACAAGGCTAAAATTTTGGGGAAGTTACAACCGTTCTAATGGAACGGTCCCCTGCAATGGCTCCAGTTCAAAACCACCAATTGCTTTGAAACTAACTAGACTTTGGGACAAACCATGACCCGCGGTAGGTAGAGATGTCGCCAGGTAAAGAAAGAAAACTTGCATGCCCTGTAATGAAAAAATGCCCACCATTCAGGATCCGGTCCATCGCAGCAAGCGTCAGGTTGCAGAAATGAAAACTGCAGTCCTTCAAGAACCGCCAGAATTGCAGCTTGGTCATCAGGAAGGTGTTGTCGAGGGAGTGGTTATAGCCTAGGCTGCTGTAAAACGTGTAGATCCTCCTCAGCTCGGAAATGTGTCTCAGCACAGCATACTCTGTCTAGGGGAAGAAAAAATGGAAGGAGAATAAGCGGTGAGGGTTGATCTGGCCATAGCGGATATTTAAGCTCGTAGGGTCCTGGAGATGCATTTTGTGTCCGCATCCCGAACGCATTTTAACAAACAGCAGAGAGCGACCAGCTAAGAGCAGAGCAGAGCCGGTGGCAAAGATCTCTCTCCCCGTCTCTCTCTGTTTCTTTCTTTCCCTCTCTTTCCACCTTCCTTGCCCCTCTCTAGTCTCGCCGAACATCAGGCACCTCAATCAAGCACTTTTTAAATGATAATTGCATCTTGGCTGAATCAATCTTGCCATGCCTGACATTTTGCTAATTTTTTTTTAAAAACGGGACAAAATGGACATTTATATTAAAACGACGGGATGGTCGGGAAATGTGAAAAAAACAGTGCTGTCCCGTTTAAAACGGTACGTATGGTCAGCGTATGCTTAGTGAACCTTCTGGACTGTGTAAATCGTGGATACCACTTCCAAACATCATACGAGTTTGGCCCTTCTTTCTTCATTGCAACAACACTTACAATGCTTGAAAAAGTTACCAATTCTTCACTTGTGCTGTAGTTCTTCTTGGCTGAAGAGCACCATCCCTCTTAACTTTTTCTCTTCTGTTACTGTCTCTGTTTAATTCCTATCCTCCTAAAACAGGGGTGGGGAACCTTTTTTCTGCCAAGGGCCATTTGGATATTTATAACTGGGGACCGGGTGGGTGGGTGGCGGGGTTTCTGGGATTTCCGCAGAGTGGGGGCCAGAGTTGGTGGGCGGGAGCCAATCACAAGCACTGGGGGTGGGGTTTGCAGGCGGGAGCCAATTGCGTGGAAGGGGTAGGGTTTGCGGGTGGGAGCCCTGCGGGCCTTAAGCGGGAGCCCCGCGGGCCTTATACGGCCCGCAGGCCTAACGTTGTCCACCCCTGTCCTAGGCCATACAGCTGTGTAGATCAGCCATGGGGAGGCATCCTGTACCTGTTTGATTTCATCTTCTTTATCTTTTTCTGGAAATAAAGCCAACAAAGTTGACAGATCTATTTCAATGTTTGGTCCTGATGTAGATGAGCTTCTGGAGTGATCAACAACTTTGACACTATCTAGACAATGAAAAAGAAAAAACGACAGATGTGTCCATTCTCTACTACAATCTTTTTAAAAAGTAAGACACAATCATGGAAACTGAGGACATCTACAGGAAGGATAAACAAATAAATCCCCATTTTAAAAAAAAGGCTTTAAATGCATATTTGAGAGCCAGTTTGGTCTAGTGGTTAAGGCAACGGGCTAGAAACCAGGAGACTGTGAGTTCTGGTCCCGCCTTAGGGAAAATAGCCGGCTGGGTGACCTTGGGCCAGTCCCTCTCTCTCAGCCCAACTCACCTCACAGGGTTGTTGTTGTGGGGAAAATAGGAGGAGGAAGGAGTATTAGGTATGTTTGCCGCCTTGAGTTATTTATAAAATAATAAAGGTGGGATAGAAAATAAATAAATATTTGCATTCTTTCAAAATATGCCTTTACAAATGCACTCTTTTCTTCAGCATTTTGGAACTTACTTATTACATTCTATGAGCTAAGGGTATTTCAAGAGTGTGGGGGGAAACTTGTGGAAACAAAGTTCAGGTAAACATTACGTCAATTAAATTTGACATAAGAGACTGTGAGTTCTAGTCCTGCCTTAGGCATGAAAGCTGGCTGGGTGACCTTGGGCCAGTCCCTGTCTCTCAGCCCAACTCACCTGGCAGGGTTGTTGTTGTGGGGAAAATAGGAGGAGGAAGGAGTATTAGGTATGTTCCCCGCCTTGAGTTATTTATAAAAATAATAAAGGCGGGATAGAAATTAAAATTAAAATTAAAATTAAAATTAAAATTAAAATTAAAATTAAAATTAAAATTAAAATTAAAATTAAAATTAAAATTAAAATTAAAATTAAATAAAATAATAAAATAAAATAAAATAAAATAAAATAAAATAAAATAAAATAAAATAAAATAAAATAAAATAAATAAAATATAAAATAAAATAAATAAAATAAAATAAAATAAATTTCTTAGCAGCACCTAGCTAATCTTGGTTGATCTCAAAAAACTAAGCAGGATATGACCTGGTTTATACTTGGATGGGTCACCTATGTCCATGTAGTCACCAGAAGTCTTCAGGGTTAAGGGAGCCCCTTAGACAATGGTCATCAAGTCTAATCTTTTCCTCCATCTACTTTGAAGCCGCTCACCTATGCCAGAAGAACCTTTCAGACACACGTTGCTCAGATCTTCCATATTTGTCATGTCAATTTGCAAGGCTGGATACTCTGCTACGTGATCGTAGTTAAATTCGCCTTCATACACACGGCCGTTCTTGAAGACGAGCTTACCCTGAGGGGAAAAGTAACTGCTCACAGTTGTTCTGCTTTTAAAACTCTGTTAGCCACCTACACAACGCCTCTCTCAATACAGTACTTCTCCTGGTGCTGTTGGTTTGCAACATTAGAGGAAGAGACAGGACTGTAGGCTAGAACTCGATCAACTAGATCAGGGATGGGAAACATTTTAGTAGCTAAGCAGGACTGGATCTGGTTAGTACTTGGATGGGACAGTACCCAGAAATCTCGGAGGAGTAGTTTAGAATGGGAAGTCAAACAACAGTATGGAAAAAGGTAGTGGCAAGCCCCTTCCATATTGTTGCCAAGAAAATGATAGTGTCCGTGAAGCCACCAAGAGTTGAGTTCAACTTGAAGAAATTGTCTTAAATTGACTGTTGTTTTCTTTGGTGGTAAATTTGACATGTTAACCCTGCTATAGAAATTAACTATCATCTTGGTCTGTTTTCCACCATAAAATTCTGCCCGTAAGCATTGGAGGAGACCCAGAGATCATAAAGAAAGGAGTCTGTAGCTTGAATCGTGTCAACTGGATTTCAATTTTCTCAGTGGAAACGTTTCGCTCCTTATCCAAGAAGCTTCTTCAGTCTGAGTAAAGTTTGTAAGGGAATCCTTAAATAACTAAATAATAACCTTAAATAACTTAAATTATTTAAGGATTCCCTTACAAACTTTACTCAGACTGAAGAAGCTTCTTGGATAAGGAGCGAAACGTTTCCACTGAGAAAATAGAAATCCAGTTGACGTGATTCAAGTCACAGACTGTTCCACCTGGATGACTGAGAACCTTCATCGACATAAAGAAAGGAGCTTAAGAACTGCAGGTTCCAAACTCCTAAATTCAGGAGAAGCGCTGACGGAGACGCGTTGAGGACCTCAGTTGTTTCCAGTTGTTTATGCATAATAACCTACAGGTAGTCCTCGACTTACGATCGTTAATTTAACGACAGTCCGAAGGTACAACGACCTTGGAATGGGTGCTTTACGGCCTGTAAAGCACTTCCGAGCGTCACAAAACGTTGCACCCCCTGCGGTCACATGATCACATTTCAGACGCTTGGCAACTGGCTCGCATTTACGACCAGTTGCAGCATCCTGTGGTCATGTGATCACATTTTGCGACTTTTTTGCTGTTTTCTGGCAAAAAAACGCATATTGGGGAAGCTGGATTTGCTTAACGACCACTGTAAAAAGGTCGTAAAATCGGGTCTGGTCACACCGTGACTCGACTTACAACCGCAACGACTTACGATGGAAATTCCAATCCCAATTGTGGTCGTAAGTCAAGGACTACCTGTATCTCTTTTAATGTACTGAGTATAAAATATCTACGTATCATACAGAGATTTATAAATGAGAAGCCGGATCCTCCCTCAAAAGTTTCAGTATGTGTGTTCGTAAGACAGACCGAACCACCACTAGTTGACCCCATTTCAGCCAACATGTGATGTGAACAAAGCCCAGGGAGCTAGTTGTGCTCTACAAACCCAGAAAATGGGCTAATGAAATAAACTGTAGTTAAGTTCACTAGGGACAAGTGTAGTGTGTGAACAAAGACACTATTAAAAAAAAGAAACAGATACAAGGAAGAGGAGAGAGAAACACGGATGGCCTGCTTGTTTAGAGAAGGCAGATTGGCTACTCTAATGTTCTAATTCTTTCTCCCCAACTTCTCCATGCTTACCTTGCCATGCTTTTTATTCAAAACCCATTCTCCATCATACATTGCTCCGCTCGCAAAGAAGAATTTCCCGTGCCCGTGCCGATCACCATTGACGAAATCTCCCACGTATTCATTCCTTAGGGGATACTGTGACCCAGGTATTCTCTTCAGGTACCAAGTGTGGGTACCACTCCCATGCTAGGGAAAAAAACATCGCAGTTACAACGGTGATGGAAAGGTAACTTTGTGACCAGTCCTCGCATTTACCACCTTTGCAGGTCTGTAAAGCAAAGGAAAGCTGAAGTCAGATCATAAGCACCGTCGTGGTTTCACTTAGCCACCGCTTCACTTAATGAGTGAGTTGCCGGTCCCAATTGTGGTCGCTAAGTGAGGACGACCTGTAAAGGAGATGTGCTGTGGGAGGTGGGACATGATAGAGGTATATAAAATCATGCATAGCGTGGAAACCATAGAGAAAAAGAGATTTTTTCTCTCACACAATGTTGGAATTTTAGTATTTTGGGGTCCTTGTTTCATTTTACTGGTATTAATGGCTGCTTAGCTGCCCTGAGCAGCAGGTAAGCATCAGAAGGGCCAGTGACGGCCTAGTACAAGGGAAGAGAGATTGCAACCAGACCTGTAAAATTTAAGCCCTGGTTCCCTTTCGGTCTCACCTGTATGCCATTAACCCACTTCCCAGTGTATTCTTGGTTAGACGTTAGCCACCTCATGCGTCCTTCTCCATGCCGCAGGTCTCTCTCCCACTGTCCTTCATAGATATTTCCAGATTTGTAACTGTTCAAGGAGGCAGAGAAGGAAATCAACCGCCCAGAGTCTACCGTGGTAGAGATGGGCGGTGATAAATTTGATTAATAAATAAATAAATAAATAAATAAATAAATAACATTGCAGCTCTCATTTATGTGGCAATCATGATGGAGGACCACTATTTTAAGATAGACCAGCCTTTCTCAACCAGGCCCCTTCCAGATGGATATTCAGCTCCCAGCATCCCCATCCAAAACAGCCATTTTTGCTGAAAATTCTGGGACAGGAGGTCCAATGTAGATCAAATGCCATACATCATAAACTTTCCTCTCAATGAAAAAAAACAAAAATATGGCGGAGCAATTTTCTTCATGAACACAGTAGAGTTTGAAGCATTATCATCCCTTCCTTTTGCCCTGAAACTTGGTTTCTGGGCCCATCTGCATTTCTTCTTTTGTAATTAAGAAAGTAAAATCCCACGGTTGCATTTTATTATGATCACGGTCCTACCAGCTCCCTAAAACGGGGGTGACCATTCTTGCGAGCCAGGGCCCACACAATCTTAGATGTAGCTTCTCTGAAAGTGTCCAGCAAATTATAACTTCACCACAGAGAAGAAAGATACTAAATACATGGGGAGCGAGCTGATCATCTTACCATCTTATCCCCCATCCACTTTTTATATTGTTCACAAAGTCTCCTTCGTACCAAGAAGAACCTGCTTCGTTGTAGTAAATGGTGCCCTAAAAATCAATGGCACAAACACGGTTACATTACTAAAGCACTTAAAGTTATCCATCAGTCTACCAAGAAGCCAACTCCAAGATTTGTCTCTTTGTGGTTGGCAGAAGAAAAGAGTATTAAACTAAGAACTGGTAGTTCTTTTTCTTCCCCCATTTTTGGGTGTATGTGTGAGTATGTGTGCCATGTCTAGTTCAGACTGTAAGTCTAATAGAGGGGATCCTTGTTTTCCTTTCCTTAAAAAGTGGTTTATAAGTTATCCAGGGAACCCTTCCAGCTGATGGGCAGGTCCCAATGTTCTAAGTACATAAATGGAATGATTCAATCAGTCTCTGTATTCTGCACAGAATCTAGCCATGGCAACAATGGTTTCAGCGACCATGATTTCAGGGACCATGTTACCTTGCCGTGTCTCTTGCCTTCAACCCAATGGCCAATATACGAAACAGGATGGGTGCCACACTTGTACATGCCAAAACCGTGCCTAATCCCGTTCTTCACCTCGCCTTCATACATGCTGCCATCCGGCCACTTGTAACTGCCACAATCCATTTGCAGGTTCTTCACAAAGTTTCCCTACAACAGATGAAGATTCAGGGGGAGAAAAAAAAACACCCCACTCCTGAAACCAACATCTCTTCGTTTCACCTGGAGAGGTAGGAAAAATCAACATTGGGCAAAGAGATCTGCCTTCCATTCCAATCTGCAAAATGGAGATTTTAGCATGGATTATGCTTTTAAGATTTTAAGATTACTGCAGACGCTGACTGCAGCCAGGAAATCAGAAGACGTCTACTTCTTGGGAGGAGAGCAATGGCAAATCTTGATAAAATAGTTAAGAGCAGAGACATCACACTGACAACAAAGGTCCGCATAGTTAAAGCAATGGTATTCCCTGTAGTAACCTATGGCTGCGAGAGCTGGACCATAAGGAAGGCTGAGCGAAGGAAGATAGATGCTTTTGAACTGTGGTGTTGGAGGAAAATTCTGAGAGTGCCTTGGACTGCAAGAAGATCAAACCAGTCCATACTCCAGGAAATCAAGCCAGACTGCTCACTTGAGGGAATGATATTAAAAGCAAAACTGAAGTACTTTGGCCACATAATGAGAAGACAGGATACCCTGGAGAAGAAGCTGATGCTAGGGAAAGTGGAAGGCAAAAGGAAGAGGGGCCGACCAAGGGCAAGATGGATGGATGGTATTCTGGAGGTGACGGACTCAACTATTGGGGAGCTGAGGATGGTGACGGCCGACAGAGGGCTCTGGCATGGACTGGTCCATGAAGTCACGAAGAGTCGGAAACGACTGAACGAATAAACAACAACATGCTTTTAAGTGTAAATGCGCCCAGGTTCCATAAACCTTCCCCCCCTCTGAACAACAACAAAGCACTGCAAATTCTCGTAGAGCAAAATAAACATTAAATCTTTAATCCTTTAATCTCAGCAGTTATTATTCGTTTTCCCAAACGTGAGCTTTTGCTGAATCTTCAGAGAATGAGTCTTCCATCTATATTTTCTATCCTTGGTCAGCTTTCCTTAAGCTGGTGCCTTTCGAATGTGATTATTACAATGCCCACCTTTAGCATTAGAAAATGGGTGTTGTAATAATCACATCTGAAAGGGTGAGTGTTTTGAAAAGCAGTAAAGGGCTGTGTTACTTAGAGGACAATGGAAGCTGTAGTCCTTCTGAAAGGCAGAAAGAGATTATACAGGTAGTCCTCACTTAATAACCATTCGTTTAGTGATGGTTCGGACTTACAACAGTGCTGAAAAAACTGACTTACAACCAGTCCTCACACTTATGACCATCGCAGGATCCCCGTGGTCATGTGATCACAATTTGGGCACTTGGCAACCGGTTCGCATTTATGACCATCGCAGCATCCCATGGTCACATGATTGCCATTTTCAACCTTCCCGGCCAGCTTCTGGCAAGCAAAATCAATGGGGAACCATGTGATTCGCATAATGACCATGTGGTTCACTTAACAACCGCTGCAAAAAAGGTTGTAAATTGGGTCAGATTCGCTTAATGACTGCTTCGCTTAGCAACCAACATTCCAGTCCCAATTGTGCTCATTAAGCGAGGACCACCTGTAATTCTAAAGTCACCTAAACCCAAGGAGTCCAGCATGCGTGCTTGCAAGTTACCAGCTTTCTTTTCTTTGTTCCGATTTGCAATCACTTGCAATGACGGCTGATCTTCTCCAAGTGCTTACCTCGTACTGCACTCCATCAATCCAAGTGTAAGTCCCTCGCCCATGCATGAGGCCTTCCGAAAACATGCCCTACAAAATGGCAAGAAGCCGATGAGTGTATGGCATGATCCCTAAAATCACAGAACAGTAAGAAAAATCAGACCTTTACACCTCTGCAAGAGAGTCTGGTTCTTCTTTTAAAGTTGGTAACTGAATCAGCCCTGGTTTTCTCACCACAGCTGAGTTCACACCACACTTTCAACCAATGCACAGGAAACAAAAGATGCTAATCTTTAAATCCATCCTACTCTTCAAGGAAATAATGAAAGGGGCCTATCGCACCGAAGGAAATTATATATCCTTAAGATTTATGACAGGTGTTGTCACCTTGTATATGTTGCCTCCTTGAAAATAGGCAGCTCCTTCCCCTTCATATAATCCATGGACCTTTTCTCCCTCGTACCTATGGAGAACATAAACTCAAGATGAAAACTCACCTGTATTAATAAATCATACGGTGAACACAGCCATTTTGGGCATGGTCAAAGGAACGTAGGTTCTGTAACGCACATTTTCTGATCCAAATGCAGCAGCGATGGAAATCTTCAACCTAGCCAATTTTTCTTCTCTGTCCAGAGGAATCTTCTCAAGACTGGAAAATGGCAAATGAGCAGCCACCCCCAACCAGCTTCACTTATTTCACTAAACAAGCATGGTTGGTTTTGACTTCACATCTTGTGTGAATTCAGCCATTGTGATTTATTAACCCTGGTTTATGGTGTAGCAGAGTGAGAAAAACAGGGCCCGGTGGTTGGTTTGGCAAAAGACGGTGAAAACAAAACATGGCTTGAATGCTATGTTGTTGGTAGCATGAAAACCCTTCCATTGAGGTTCCATCAGAGCCTCTGGTTAGCCTCTCCATCTAAAACTGAAAAAGAAGACAGCCTTCTTCTTCTCCCAGATATGTGGGGATCATGACTCCCAGAATTTCAACTAGCTGGTTGGGAATTCTGGATGTTGAGGATCCAACATATCTGGAGGGCACCAGCTGAGGAACAACAGAAAATCATGAGCAGGGATTCACACAGACCCCAAAATTGGTCAAAAAACTCCTTAGATAGAAGTCCCCAATGAACTTCCCCCATTTTTAGCTAAACTCTGGCTTTACCTTTCGACAATGAGTTGCGTGAGGATGGGTTCTTCATACTCAATGGGCTCAGGGCCTGGAGGGGGCTCTAGGTCCTTGGTTTCTTCTTTGGGAACTACCTGGGTAGCCGGGTGTTCGTCCCCTGGCTCTGCAAGAGGTGGGACATTCTGGATGGAAGTTGCTAAGTCGATGGATGGGTCGTGGGTAGAAGCAGGCACGGCCTTCTCCCCCTTTTTACCGTCTTTCTTCTTATCTTTACCCATTGCTCCAACTTACGGCAGAATTAGGTGTCCTTGCCCAGAGTTGCAGCTCCTATTTTTAATCTCAAAATGGGAAAAAGAGATATTTCATTAGGAGACCTGCCTGCTCTGCAGAGAGGGAAATGATTGAATGAGGTGCATTTAATGGCTCAACAACATGCCATAAGTTGATGCAGGCAAGTTGAGGTTCTCCAGAAGTTTGGGGAGGACAAACGTCACAATTCCTAGCTGGCACTGATAGGAATTAAAGTCCAAAATATCCAGGCATCCAGAGGGACACGTGATATAATTATGTACCCAAAGCCTTTCTGCTTTCCGTTTAGATTAAAAAACATAAATCTCCCCATAATTTCTTTCTTGCCCTGTTAAAATGAACTCCATTGTATACAAAAAACAGGCGGAGCTTTGATCACACCACCACGACCACCATCCTGACTTTTTGGACCATACCCTGCAGACGCCCCGGTTTCAAATAGGTCCAGAAGACAAACTTTAAAAAATTTAAATTTTAAAAAATTATTAAGTTTAATACTTATTTTCTTCCTTGAGCAATTCAGGACGGGGGCAATGATGATACTGAATGTAAAATCAAAGCAAAGCAAAACTTAATTACAGTCATTGACCAGAAATCTAATAGAATAAATAAAACTCGATCCATAATAAAAAAAAATTACAATTTTCGTAGGTGTTAGAAGAACGTACTACTTTCTAACATAGGCAAGCAAGGTTACTGCTGCAGATGGTCATTCTTCTCACAGTGTTTTCTGTGTCCCTAAACAGCAAATTTTTGCAACACACCAGGATTTCTGTGCTATAAAATCACTTATATAAAATCTTTAATACAAGCAGGAGATACTAAATTTATTTTATGGTGCTTTATTAGCATGTAGCTCATATTTATTATAAAGGACAGTCTTTTATTTCCAAAAGCAGTCCTTTAGATTTATTTATGTTTTCAAAAACTCACTTTTGTCCTTTATTTTGGTCATTTCACTTTGACCGTACAAATGGGACCACTTAATGCACAGTCTGATTGCAGAAATCCTTTTTAATACTTGCTTCTAATAAAAGAAGCAAGTATTAAAGTATTCATAGCTTTTTAGATATTATTATTAGAATATGCATTTTTGTAAAGTTTTTCTTAGTTCTGCTCTTGAGTTTTCCTTTCTAAAGCCAAGTTATCAACATAAACAATTTTTTTTGATCCTGATAAACCTCTTTCAGATTTGCCCCCTTTTCAGGTTGGTCTTTTATTTTTTCCAAGAAAATATGGTCACTGTACTCAGAGCACACTTTTTAAAAAATAGGTCCCTTTCTAAAAATTGGGGGGGAGGGGTTTGTCTCATTGTTATTATTTTTAATAACGCTTGGATTGTAAGTCCCTTTGAAAAAATGTTCCCCTTCCAGAAAGTAACATTTAAAAACCCCAAACACTCTTCAACCGCAAAAGACCAATCAAACTGTCTTTCTTTAAGCAACCTTGAACGCCTTTTAAAAACGGAGAGACCCGGAATCGATCCAGATTTGGGCAGCCTAGAAATGTGATGACTGAATAGCAAGAATAAGAATTAAAAAACAGCCCTAAATCATTGCAACCATCAGCACAGCCGGAGGGATGCTCCATAATGTGCAATAACAGCGCCCGCAATCACAGGGATGGGGATTTTGGTACTCCTAAGATATCAGGTGCCGGGCAGAAAACGCAAACCTGAAAGCCACGAATGAAACCAGGAAAAAATAAAATCCACCTTTTGGGAAATCCCTCCTATCTTGCACCCTCTGCCTCCCTCCGCAAGGCTGTGGTTGGTTTATGCACAGGGAAGGCAGCCTGAATCTGCTCTGCCATGCAAGTTGCTAAGAGCCAAAGCTGTTGGAGCAGCCTTGTTTGAGGCCTGAGCAGTGGCCATGGCAACCGTGGGCAGGGCTGGGGGGTGGCCATAGCAACCGTGGGCCTAGGCGGGCCGAAAGCAGTCTTCCTTGCTGTTCCAGGAGAACTGGGTGGGCCAGTGTTTCTCAACTTAGTCCACACCTCTTAAAGTTCCCAAGGTTGAGAAACACTGGCTCATGCTGGCTGGGGAATTCTGGGAGTTGAAGTCCACACCTCTTCAAGTTCCCAAGGTTGAAAAACACTGGCTCATGCTGGCTGGGGAATTCTGGGAGTTGAAGTCCACACCTCTTAAAGTTCCCAAGGTTGAGAAACACTGGGGTGGGCCCTGGGTAACCTCCCCTTCCGGCTTCACCTTTCTGCATTTTGCAAAACGGGGCAAAAACTCGCTCCAGCTTGCAAAGGCCCAGCTTTTGTTTTGGGAAAGGGAAAAGGCCCTGACCTTGTCCAGCCCAATTGCAAAACTGCAAAAGAGCACATAAAGCACATTTCCCACTTTGAGAGTGACCATTCACAAAACAGTTTTGACAGAGTCTGTTTAAAGCATGGTAACGTTGAACCAAATGTATTCACCGTCCAATCCATGTTGTATTTCTGTTATCCATAGTGACCGTATGTCACTATATAGGACAGTCCTTTCAGAAAGCTGTCCTTTAGATTTAATTATTGATTTTCTTGGTTTTGCTCTTGAATTTTTCTTTGTAAAGTGAAGTTATAAACATAAACAATTGATTTTTTTAATCCTTATGAACCTTTTTCAGATTTGCCCCTTTCAGGTTGGTCCTTTATTTTTTCCAAGAAAATATGGTCACAGTAGTTATTTGGGGAAATCAGGGAGTGTCTTGGGAAACTGAAGTTTTTCCCTACTACTTCTTTGATGCTTTCATAGCAGACACAGCCTGTGCCCAGTCTATTAACTCAGGTGAGGCTTCACATGGTTATACATTATATTTTTTGCCTATATGGTAGTTTAAGCCAGACTTCTTCAGGTTTATCACCGGGGCCTTTACGCTGTTGTGTTTTGACATCTTGCCTTCACCGTTACTGGAGGGCATGTTTCAGAAAATCTGTTTTGCAGAAAGGGCGTTTCATCTGGTAGATCAGGATCCTAAAATAACACAAACTGTTCCCCTCTTTTCTCTATCTTACTTCGTTATATGTGATCTAATTGGCTTGTATGATGGGTCTGTGACCTGTAATGAAGTAACTGATTGATCCAAAGTTTATCATTCATTCACTATTAGACAAACCAGTTACTAAAGACTGTAATACTAGAGAAGAATTGTTTAAGCCTTTCGTCTTATAGTTACTAAAATGCCACGACATCAGTGTCCTATAAAAGTGACCCTTGGCATTAACCATCTGTATTATACTTACAGGAACTGGCCATCCCATTTTAGATTGTAGATGAGAACCACTCCGTTAAAGCACAAAGAATTTTCAGGTATTTTAAAAGAAATCTTTATTTTAAAAAATGTGTCTGCTCTAAAACAGAAGGTCCTCCAAACAGGATATGTGATATGCACTTAATTCTTTCTGTACGCAGGGAAGAGGAAATCAATATAATGAAGAACATGGGCAGAAAACAAAGATTTCCACAAGGGCAGCAATAGAACAAGCCCATTTGGGGAAAAAGGCAATGCTGTTTTTTTCTGGCAATTTTTTCAACAAAATGCGAAGAAGTCTTTCGGAGGGCAGGAGATGGAAAGTTATTGTGTCTATATTGACTGAACCACTGGAGTGTCTCCAGCCCTTTTGAGAAAGAGAGAGAGAGAGAGAGAGAGAGAGAGAGAGAGAGAGAGAGAAAACATGTTCTTTTGCAACACAAAATCATGATTTAAGCTTCTGGTCCAGCAAAATTGAGAGCTCTGTCTTAGCCTGCGATACTAAAACGAGATCACGGTCGTGTTCCTTGATAAAATAAGTGCCGATACAGCACGAAGCCCATCACTCTTGCGTAATGAGGTCTAGGTTGACCAAATGTCGTATCGTGGGTCTGCCGTGCGGACAATTCCAAGGGTGCTCAATTTCACCCATGTGAGCAATCAATTTCTTCATTTCGCTGGCAGTAAGTGCGGTTCCGATCATCACCTGAAACAGGAACAAAGTCCGAGTGTCAATATCCACTCCTTGTAGCTTGGCTGCTCCCTTGTTCCTTGAAATACCTCTCTTAGGGTCCTTTTCAAAGAGCCATATAACTCAGACCTCCCCTTTTTATCCCCAAAGGCTTGATTTTATAAAGACCATTCAATTGTGAAAGGCCTCACTAGGAAGTAGAGTAATGAGCAGATCTTCCACATGATTTAAAAGAGAAGCAAGACTTGGAGCTTTCCTTGAGAGGCTACAGGTAGTCCTCAACCTACGACCACAATTAGGACCAGAACTTACATCGCTAAGCAAAGCGGTCATTAAGTGAGTCACGCCTGATTTTACACCTTTTTGCCACGGTCGTTAAGCGAACCTGGCTTCCCCCATTGACTTTGTTTGTCGGAAGCCGGCAGAGAAGGTTGCAAATGGTGATCATGTGACCCCGGGGCGCTGCAACCATTGTAAATGCATGCCGGTTGCCAAGCACCCGAATTTTGATCACATGACCATGGAGATGCTGCGACTGTCGTAAGTGCGAGGACCGGTCACAAGTCACTTTTTTCAGCACCGTCTTAACTGCAAAGGGTCACTAAACGAACGGTTGCAAGTCGAGGACTACCTATAAGTCACAGTGTGGAATAAAATGAATCAAGGATAGCAACAGAAACTGAAGATGGTAGGGTCAGTCTGCTTCGCTTCCGGGGGAACCCCACACCCATGGGCACTTCCCGTGGCTCCGGGTCACAAACGGGAACCCCGCCTGATGCAAAGCAAACCCCCAAGCTCTAGGGTCACCTTTATTTACATAAATGGCCCTCGGCCTCACATGGTCCCCAGAGACTTCCTTAGGGAGTAAAAAAAGTGGGTAGAGCAAGCCCCACTCATTTTTCATATTCAAGCCCTGCATTGGCAAACATTTTTGGAGGCTGCCCCGAAGTGCTTTGACAAGGTTCAGGGTTCCAAAAGGGTTACCAAGCCCGTTTGCAGCAACTGCAATACTTACGGATTTCCGACACGCTCGAGAAGCAAACATCTGCCTTACTCTGGACGGCCTGCACATGATTCCTGGAGAATCGCTTAACATAAAGATTAATTCTTCTATGTCTTGAGGACCAAAAGTCCAGTTTTTGCTGGTTGGTAAAGATAAGAGTTTAACTCTTTGAGTTACAGGAGCTGAAAGGTTTTAAAATAACGTAATTGTCACTCTCTCAGGGCAAAGACAGTGGGAACATTTTAGCATCAAACCCAACTGCTTGCATAATAATTGCCACTTGTGAGCTAAATCCTGAACGTTAAGTTTTAAACCTAGGGGATTTTTTTTTCTGTAAAAGAATATCCAATTGGACCCCAATTCCAAAGACGGTTTAAATATCACTATTTCAGACAGCTTTAAAATGGACTTGTTTGATTTGCTGATTTTTCTGTTTTAATTATTTGAAAGTTGTTTCATACTTCTAGAGCTGTAATTTAAAAAACGGAGGAAGGGGACCCGCCTGTGCTATGGAAAATCCAGAGCGAATTTTTAAAAGACAGTATTTTCCCAACAACTCTCCCCAAATAAGCAGAAAGGCCATTTCAAGAGCTGGTTTTTATTCTATTTTAGTCAGCTAAGATCTAGGTCAGCAACCTGTTTTTCCCCCCGTTTCCTAATGGATAACAGGGAAGAAACTGATACTCCCCCCAATAGTAGAACTTTCTCCCCATTTCCCTTACAGAAATTAGGAAAGTTAGACCAGAACTCACCATTTTCATCAACAACAAAATCAAATCCATTTTTCTGGAAAATCTCCAGATTATCCCTCAAGATACTTTCACTCACAGCAGTTAAATTAAGATTTTGAGGCCTGAAAAAGTGGGGCACAGGGAAAAAAAACCATGAAATCTGAAGGCGGCCCTTGTGGAGCTGAGCGTATATAGAGCAGAGCTTTCCAAACTTTTCATGTTGGTGACAAACATTTTAGACATGCATCATTTTGCGACACACTCTTACAGCAGGGCACAAGGCAGGCACTAGGACCTGTGCGGAATCCTGGCAGGGCTCGGAGGCAGCAGCAGTCGTGACACACCCAGACACTGCAGCCGACACACTAATGTGTCCCGACACACAGTTTGGAAAGCTCTGATATAGAGTATATAAATAATACATTAAAAACACTAAAAGTCCAATATGATCCAATTGCTCTTGTTCATCTAAAATTTGCTAAGATTTATCCTGTTTTTGCATAGCCAAATCATAGCCAAAACTGGGGGTGGGGGGGGGGTGGCAGGAGACTCACAGGCACATACACAGAGCAGAGAGAATATGACAATGCTGGCTGTGGATGATGGGAGAGAGTATCAGATTGGGAAAGTCTACCTTGTAGCAAAAAGCAACAAAACAAGTCACAATGCAAAGAACCTGCACTGACTATGCCAGTGTTTCTCAACCTTGGCAACTTGAAGATGTGTAGACTTCAACTTCCAGAATTCCCCAGCCAGCATGGGGAATTCTGGGAGTTGAAGTCCACACATCTTCAAGTCGCCAAGATTGAGAAACACTGAACTATGCTAACGTAACTCAGAGCCTTGTTCACACCCTGCATTCAGCTATGACCTGGTTTGCTTGTTCCTGGCTTAGCATGTTGAATGAACACAAGCCAATGATAGCTCAATTCAGGAAACCACAAGCCACGGGCAAATTGGGACCGCTGAGAAGACACTCACCTGATCAGCTTCTGACCCTGCAGGACTGTGTGCTCTTGTAACATCTCAAAGTTGTATTTCTCATCTGAAGCGTGCTGGTCAATGATGAAGAGGTCTGATTTCAGCTTGGCGATGATAAACCCTAGATTAAACTGGCCAACAATATCCATTTCAGCAAACATCTCTTTTCTGTATGCATAGGGAGAAACAGAAAGATACGTAGACTATAAGATCTATCTGCTCTTCAATCATCTGTCAACAGCACTCTCTTCTCCAATACCTTATTTCCTTCCTTAACTCATCCTCCGCCGTTTTGTTTTCTTCTGGGCTAATCTTTGCCCTAAACTTTCTGTATTTCAGCATTTCCCTTCTGGTCTCCTGGTGCCTAATCTGCTGCTGGATTCGGTCTGCCAAGGTGCTCCAAGAGACGGCTAGAGGCACTGTTCTCTTTTCCAGTTTTACGGGGATGTCGTACAAGGGCTGTGCTCCAGAGTCCTGCTCTCGTCTCACCTCCGAGGAACTGGCTTTGGGTGCAAAAGGTGGGCTGTTCTTAAAACGTTTGGCTTGGGGAGATAAATCGGCTTGCGGAGAGATGCTCTCCCTTTTGCTCTGGCTTGATTCAGAGGGCCAGAAAACTCCGCTAGATCCGCAGTCGCTGCTCTGAATTTCTCCTCTAAAAACACGGGGTTCTTCGCTGGGGGAACCAACAGCACTTTCAGCTCTAAGTCGGGCACTCATTTCTGGGGTGCTGAAACCCCCATCTGACTCGGCGGAGGCACTACCCAAACCAGAATCAGTGTCTTCTATTGATTTCCCCAACTTCCGGCCTGCAAGTGGGGATCTCCTTGAATCCAGCTCGCTTTCATCTTTAGCACCCTTGTTAGAAACAGTTTTTTCTCGGGGAGATGCTGAAACACCAGGAAACATTTGGAATATTCCTTGCTTGGGGGAGCTGCATTTCTGTTCTGCTTTTTCAGCCTCTTGAAAAGCAGACAACTTCCTTGGAGACAGGGAAAAGGACTCCCTGAATCGAGTAACCGCCAGATCGATTTTTTCTTTCGCACCCGGATTGGGAGAACTGCGTGACGTTTCCAAGGCAGGCGCTGCTCTCTCATTTCGGAGAATGCTTTTCAAGTTCCCTGCCAAAAGGTATAAAACGAGAACGGTGGTGATTTTCCTAGTAGGGTCTATGACATTCCACTTATTTATTTATTATTCAAATTTATAGAGCCGCCCATCTCATAATATATATGCTCTGGGCGGCTTACAAACAACGAAACACAAATATAAAAAACAAAAAGAACGATACAACCAGGAAAATATACAAGAAAAATGCCCCAATATAAACGCATATCTCTATACTCTTAAAACTCTCGTTGTGTTTATCTGCTTGTTTGTGCCCTCAAGTTAGCCCAAACAGTGCATTATACCGCAACAATTTTTGAATCAAGGTACCTCAAATCCACTAACTTAAAGAATGCGTAAAAAATCCGGGATCCATTACTCCTGTGGGATTGAAATTTCCATGATGTTCGGACCAGTTTGATTCGCAAAGTTGTGGCCGTTGTGGCGTCCCCGCGGCCAAATGATCGTGATTTCTGACACTCCCTGCCAGCTTCCCAGAAGCAAAGTCCATGGGGAAGCCGGCAGGAAGTAGGAAGTCGCTCCCACTCCCACGGCTTTTTTGCCCACCCGTGGTCATTCTGTGGATCTGTTTAGGCAGATAAATATTGACTTATTCTTGAAGTTCGTTTGCCACTACAATTATTTTTCTATTTATGATATATACTCTTCTTAGATGATCACGGGACCGTCCAGTGTTGGGGTAAAAAAAATACGGTCAGCCTAAAATTTAATGTTCATTCTGGTCACATCAGACTGCACTACCTTTCTCTCAAAGGGTGACCCAACCAGTCATAGGGTTGCCCAGTAAAAAAGAATAATAAAAAGCTTCATAAAATTCCAACCTGCTGCGCTCTATATGCGACGGATCATAATCTTCCAGCTAGCAGATCGGGGAAGTCGCAGCTACTGTTATCGGTCTGTCTTAAAAGCCACATATAAACATGGAAATGGGTTTTGCTTAAATTGCCACTTGGCTTCCTACCTTCAACGTCTGTCAGTTTTTGATTGACCACCAATTTATTAACGTCGCTGCCAAACATTGCCATCAGTGACGTTTTTAGGATTGCTAATAAAAGCTTCTCTTCCTGGAGCAAGATCTGCCTTTTATCCGGAGTCACGTTGATGTCCACGCATCCTGAAATCAAAAATATTTGCCATTCTTTTATCATCTTTCTCTTCTTTGCACTTACGGATGGATTCTATTTTGTGACATGCGGTACTACAGGTAGTCTTTGCTTAACGACCACAATTGGGACTGGAATTTTTGGTTGCTAAGCGAATCCAACCTGATTTTATGACCCTTTCTGTGGCGGTCGTTAAGCAAATCACTGCAGTCTTTAAGCAAACCATGTAGCTGTTAAGCGAATCATGCAGTTCCCCATTGATTTTGCTTGCCAGAAGCCAGCTGGGAAGATCGAAAATGGTGATCACGTGACCATGGGACGCTGCAACGGTCATAAATGCAAACCGGTTGCCAAGCGCCCAAATCGTGATCATGTGACCATGGGGATGCTGCAACAGTCATAAGTGTGAGGACCGGTCGTAAGTTGGTTTTCCCTAGCACCTTCCTAAGTCCGAACCATCACTAAACGAATGGTTGTTAAGCAAGGACTACCTGTAATGCGAAGTTTCTCTGATTTTGTGTTTTGTTCTCTCTTAAGAGAAAGAGATTACTGAAAAGTTCATTTCCAGATTCTAACTGGGAGAGCACAGTTTTCCCCATTCTGTCTTGCAGGAAAATAATTCAGTTTTCTCTTGCATTTCTTTCATTTGTCGGTCACATCTGTCAAAAAGCAAGACTATCTACTGTCATCTCATGAAATTAAAATGCTGGCTTTAGTTGTGATAGCTGAAGCGTCTGCTAGACATGGGTTAATAAAAATAGCAGCAGTTGGTGCTTTATTTTCTTGAGGATTTATTGAATTTTTACCACACGGTTGAAACTGCCAGCCTTCTTGTCAAAAGGGGCTAATTCAAAACTGGAAGATTGCTTACAATCAAATTAAACATCCGTGGCGGCAATGTACATTAAAAAACTCCACAGTCAACACTCAAATATTAGAATAACTGCTATAATAAGTCCAACGCTAAAGATTAAAATCTCCATGGGAAAACCATCCACAATAACTCAAACACCATAACCAAGACTGGGAGGGTAGAGAATATATCCAGCTCAATTGGGTTAGAGAACTTCTCTGAACTTGGATCTTTATTTGCAGACATTTAGTTACCCGTTTAGGTAACACCTTCAGTGTTTTGATCTTGGAGAAGGGAAGTTTGTTGGTTAGCTGTAGAAGATTCCTCTCCAAGGTCATAGCTCTGAAGTTCTTACCTAAGAAGGTATGGAAGCATCTTCAAATGAAAAACTCCTCCAAACCATCATAACTGGGACTTCTATCAAGTGTTCCAACACCATCTCCATCAAGAGGACTATCAATCACCAAAAGTCCTCTGGACCAATTCTGTCTTCACTGCTCTCTGGAAGACCTGTTCCGTGGGAGACATTCTAATAGCTAGGACAACCCACTGTTTTAAAAATATATGCCGATGTGATGGAAATGGTCACCTTTGATCTGACCCTACCCCCTGCCCTTCAACGGGAAGTTAAACTTCAGACCATGTAAACTTTCCAAGCTGTTATCTACATTGTCAGACTGTAGTCTCTTTGTGTTTTAAGGCAACTGACAACTTTGTTTTGAAAATAAGAACTGCTGGAATCAAAAATCTGCATTTCCAATCAAGTTTAGAGTCAGGAGATTCATTGCAAATGGTAATCAGGGACACAACTGACAAGCTGACACATTCAATTAAAAAAAAGGAAATAGCACGTAAGACTCACCAGATTCTGCATGGATGTTAAGAACAATAAATGGATATTGGTGCTTATTATACACATGATATACTTCATTCACAACTTTGGAAACCTGTTCAGAAAAGGAAGAATAATGGACGTCTATTCCTGCTCAAATTCAGCTGAGACTTAAAAAGATGCAAACCAGTGTGGTTTACTTAATTTATTTATCTATTAAAATGTTTGAGAGCCACTTTGTTGTAATGGTTAAGGCCCCAGGCTAGACACTTCTGAAATCTTGCCAAAAAAACTGCAGGGACTTGTCTAGGCAGTCGCCAGGAGTCAAAAAATGACTCAAAGGCATAATTTAAAAAAAAAAAATGTTTAAATTGCCCAACAGCCAAAGCTCTCTGGGCGATTTACAATAAAAGGCACTAAAAACACCATTGGAATAAAAACGTATTCAATAAAATCAAATGAAATGCAAAATGAAAACACCATACATTCTTGTCAACAGCAGGGTGGTCGTTCAGATCTTAAACAATATGGATTAAAATACAATTACAACCCTGAGAGCAGAGTCAAAAGAGAGACTGAATGCCAGAGAGAAGTTAAAACGAAGAAGTTAAAACTAAGAAAAGCATACCTTGCGTGGATCACACGGCCGCTGATTGATAAAAAAGAACTGCCTATCCGCAGTGCTCCTCCCATCACCATGATTGCAACGGGAAACAAATCCTATGATGCTGTTTAAAATGAGCATGTCAACAAGAGAGTCCCATAAAAACAAAGTAGATAAAAAAGCTGGTAATCTGATCTGTTTTAAGAGAGACCCAAATGAGGCTTGTGGAAATTCTCACCTGCACTTACTCAAGAACAACATACACTCCAAATATAATGAATACAGGTAGTCCTCACTTAACAACCACAATTGGGACCGGAATTTCGATTACTAAGCAAAGCGGTCATTAAGAGAATTTGACCCAATTTTACAACCATTTTGTGGTGGTGGTGAAGTGGATCGCCACAGCCGTTAAGCAAACCACGTGGTCGTTAAGCGAATGACATGGGTTCCCCACTGATTTTGCTTGCTGGAAGCCGGCCGGGAAGGTAGAAAATGGCAATCACGTGACCACGTTGCGACAGTCATAAATGCGAAGTTGCCAAGCACCCAAATTGTGATCGCGGGGGGAACACTGCAACAGTCTTAAGTGTGAGAACCGATCGTAAGTCATTTTTTTCAGCACCATTGCAAGTCCAAACCATCATTAAATGAATGGTTGTTAAGAGAGGACTACCTATAACTCTTTTAATCCAAAGCCCCTTGATATGAAAGGCAAACAAACCCTCTCTTCAGCCTGTTTATCAAAAGACCTACACTTCTATCCAAGAAATTCATGCTCCCCTTTCACTTAAATGGGATTAGCTCATCTGAGTCCTAAGGGACCGCGGTGGCTCAAGTGGTTAAGATGCTGAGTCAGGGGCCATTAAGGCTGACAGCTCGGCAGTTCGAATCCCAAGAGCGCGAGCCGCGTGCCGGAGTGAGCTCCCGGCAATTTGTCCCAGCTCCTGCCAACCTAGCTGTTCAAAAGCACGCAAATGCGAGTAGATAAATAGGTACCACTTTGGTGGGAAAAACTACAGGGACATGAAAGGAGCCTCCTTGGACGTCCCCCGGGCAACGGTGATGTCACCGGCAAATCCTTTCACTACAAAAGCGCCTCGGTGCTTCTGACACGAAAAAAAAAATCTGAGTCCTCAACACAGGAATGAAAGAGAGGAGGAGGTTATTTTAAAACAGCCCTCCCATTTGGCTCAGGGTGACAATCAAAACAAACGATATGTTGTGATTGGCAACCCTGGATCTCTGATTATGAAGCCCAATATGAGCAACAACAAAGAGGGAAGAGTTCCAGAAAAGATCTTTCCCATTTTTTACTTACGTATAAAGCTTAGTGGGCGTATCAGAAAAATTCAAGCCATATTCTTCGCAGACTTCTCCGCTCGGAGGCAGCTGTACAAATGGAATCAGAGTTTGTACCTGGAAAAGAAGTAACAAACTATACGGAAATTGAATTCTCAGATGCCCTAATTTGCAAACCACAATGCGCTATGTCAGAGTCAAAACGACCATATTATGGCTTGATGTGATATATGGGCCAAACCTCCTGCTGTTCATCTTTGAAGCCCATCTATGTTATTTTATAAACATGGTGCTTCCTGCCAGGTGCTATTTTGGAAATTCCCAAAACGGCAGAATATACCCTACAGAGTTCTGGTCACAGCTGAATTGGCAAGCCCCCAGGGAGCTTACATGTGTAAGAAACCTGAATGTAACACCAATGAATTCAAAATCACATTCCACAGAAACACTGTTTTGAATTCAGGCTTCAGCAAGCATGCCTGAAGACCCTGGAACAGATCTAACAATTAGCTAATATTATTCCTTTTTCCTTGAAGCAGGATTGTTAGCGAACGAAGAACTTTATTGCAACCCTTTGAGGGGTGGTTTTTAAACGATAAAAAATAGGATCAAACATTTGTAAATAAGGTAGTTTTTAAAACAATTGACCCCAAACACCCAACCACTCTTTGGATATGGCTTATGCTTTATGTGATTTATTTTTCTTCCACCCGAAAGATGGTTATATTTGTGGCTGTATGAACTTTTAATGCAGAACAGAGTTCTTGTCGTGCCTGCAGATTGTGTCCCATCACTGAATACAATAACAAGGCACCAAATAGAATACAGTTTCAAATGCACAGGATTGATTTCCACTGAATTTTAACACCTCTATTTAACTAGGTCTCCAAAGCTATATTATCCAAAGGCAGTTTTCTTCCAATCAGCAGCAGCTACAGCAACTACAACAATTAATACATAAAAATACCTGTTTTTGTCCAAATACGGCACCAATGCTTTCCCTTAAAGTAGAGCTTCCGCTGGTGCACACCACCACTTGCTTTTTCCCTTGACCAACCTGGTTGGTGCAGTTAATTCGAATCCCAGTGCAAATGATGCAGTACGCTTGCAATACCTGAACCATTTTTGCAAACTCCTTTGGGTGTGTAAAACAGAAAAAAAGTTATTTTTTAGTGGAACCATAATTATAAAGAATAGATCTTGCCTAGTTCCCCCCCCCTCCCCAAAATTCAATTTGTGATCAATGTCTTCCCATCTTTTTAATGGATGGTTTCCTAGTCAACATCTTCACCAAAAAAACAAAACAACAACCTTGGAGATATGTAACAAGAATTAGTGATAGTGAACAGTATCAGGACAAAAATGAGCTGAGAATCTTCAGTGCTCTGTTTAAACTTAAATCTACCGTGGGAAGTTCACTAAACATGTTCAAGTTATTTGTTGCTATTACAGGCATCTAAAAACTAAAAACTAAGGCATTCTTTATTACAATCTTTGTAGAGTTATTTTTCCACAAGACTCTTTTTATTGGAGGTGGGGAACAGTGTGCCACAAACAAACAAACATGTGTGCCAATTTGGACATCAAATCTAAATAATATTCTCATTTAAGATTTTCCCTTTGCAAATATTTTTTATTTATTTACTCATTCATTCATTCATTTCTTTCGATTTCTATCACTGCCCCATCTCTGGGGCATCAGGGGACTGGGCGGTTTATCCTGCTTATCTACTGCCCAGCAGTCAAACTGGCTATGATTCTAAGCATTCAAACCTTACAATAACATCTGTAAAGCACAGTACCTTTTTCAGGGTTTTATGCTCTCCAGAGTTTAGAACCACAAAAAGATATCTACACATGCATTCAGGCTGAAAGTCCAATATTTTTTAAAAATTCTATTTACCAAGGGCTGGTAATGCTTCATTTTTAGTCACCTTAGTGGTACTTGCCCTGGTTTCAGTTCCTAAGGTACGGTTCTTTGTTCCTGCCAGTGTTAAAAACACTGAATCTGGAAGATTCCTACCTTCTTGATGTTACGCTGAAATTCTCTGTGTCGGACCGGCAAAGTGTGAAACAGCTGCTGGACGCTGACAGTGGTCCCCTGTGGCCGGGAGACAGGGACTCTCCGGGTGATCTTCCCACTGTGATCAAACGCCAGCCGTGTCCCAATATTGGCAGACTTGTGACAAGTGACGACGGAAACATCGCTGAGCAAAAGAATGCATTTGTTTTCATGGTTAATGAGGAAACGCAGGGAGGCAAGGAAAGACTTGAATATGCAGGTCTCCGCAAGGGGGACCAGTTTGGGTTTAAGGCAGTCCTCCCAAAAGATCAGACAGAAAAAGATCAAGCACCTGCAGAGAAATCCAATATACCGCCCAGTTTCCCCACCTTGTCAGCTGGGGTTGCCAGTTCATACTGAAATCAGTCTGAGAGATTTCTCCCCCACTGAAGGGACGCATTTGACACCTGCAAAACACCTGTCGTAATCACCATTGGTTCAGCGCCGTCGTAACTTTGAACGGTCGCTGAACGAATGGTTGTAGGTTGAGGACGACCTGTATAATCATTACTTGCATAATCACTATGTCTTTACTTTCTGCTAGTCCAGAGCTTTCCAAACTGTGTGTCGGGACACGTTAGTGTGTCGGCTGCAGTGTCTGGCTGTGTCGCGGCTGCTGCTGCCTCCGAGCCCTGCCAGGATTCCGCGCAGGTCCTAGTGCCTGCCTTGTGCCTGGCTGCCTCCAAACCGGCTGTGATTCCGCGCAGGTCCTAGTGCCTGCCTTGTGCCTTGCTGCCTCCAAACCGGCTGTGATTCCGTGCAGGTCCTAGTGCCTGCCTTGTGCCTTGCTGCCTCCAAACCGGCTGTGATTCCGTGCAGGTCCTAGTGCCTGCCTTGTGCCTTGCTGCCTCCAAACCGGCTGTGATTCCGCACAGGTCCTAGTGCCTGCCTTGTGCCTTGCTGCCTCCAAACCGGCTGTGTTTCCGCACAGGTCCTAGTGCCTGCCTTGTGCCTTGCTGCCTCCAAACCGGCTGTGATTCCGCACAGGTCCTAGTGCCTGCCTTGTGCCTTGCTGCCTCCAAACCGGCTGTGATTCCGCACAGGTCCTAGTGCCTGCCTTGTGCCTTGCTGCCTCCAAACCGGCTGTGATTCCGCACAGGTCCTAGTGCCTGCCTTGTGCCTTGCTGCCTCCAAACCAGCTGTGATTCCGCGCAGGTCGTAGTGCCTGCCTTGTGCCTTGCTGCCTCCAAACCTGCTGTGATTCCATGCAGGTCCTAGTGCCTGCCTTGTGCCTTGCTGCCTCCAAACCTGCTGTGATTCCGTGCAGGTCCTAGTGCCTGCCTTGTGCCTTGCTGCCTCCAAACCGGCTGTGATTCCGCGCAGGTCCTAGTGCCTGCCTTGTGCCTTGCTGCCTCCAAACCGGCTGTGATTCCGTGCAGGTCCTAGTGCCTGCCTTGTGCCTTGCTGCCTCCAAACCGGCTGTGATTCTGTGCAGGTCCTAGTGCCTGCCTTGTGTCTGGCTGCCTCCAAACCAGCTGTGATTCCGCGCAAGTCCTAGTGCCTGCCTTGGGCCTTGCTGCCTCCAAACCTGCTGTGATTCCGCGCAGGTCCTAGTGCCTGCCTTGTGCCCTGCTGTAAGAGTGTGTCGCAAAATCATGCATGTCTAAAAAGTGTGTCACCAACATGAAAAGTTTGGAAAGCTCTGTGCTAGTCAAAGAACAAATATATTACATTGTATTGCACTGTATACATATACATACATACATACACACACACACACACACATGTGCATGTACATGGTAAATAGAGGCCGCCACCACAAAAAGGGTATGGCCAACTTAAGAAATTAAATAATTAGCCAATGAAGGAATGGCTAGTGACTAAGAATAGTTCACTGCAAAGGAAAGCGCCCCCCACCTGTCTGTAAAATTCGTCAGTTCCTATTTGCATACATGCACACGAAGCATTCTCTCCCCACACAAGTGCACACAGAGAATGAAGCCACACAAGCTTGGGTTCAGCAGCATAAACCTGCACATGCTTATCCTGGCGTAGGTCACACTGAGCTCAAGGACCCCTCTGCCTCGTAAGTGTGCAAAGGCTGCTGCTATGCTGGGGGTAGATCTGCTCTGCTCCACTACTCCATATAAGCTGGGTTGGAAGCTGGAGATCTATGCAATGCTATGCAATGCCCTTGGTTTACAGCAACGAAACAAGCTTGGTCCTCTTTCCTGACTGAAGCTGGGGTAAGATTCACCAACTGTTCTAGCTAGAATGCTGCCCACGTGGACAAGCTTCTCACCTTAACGCACACAAGGAACTCAGAGCTTCACCTCGAAAACCAAATGTTTCCACGTTGATAAGATCAGAGAAATCTTGGATCTTGGAAGTATAATGCTTCAGTGCTGGAGGAGACATATTTAAGAGGTGTAAGAAGAGGATGGGCCAGGAGGGCAGGGTTTTTCTGGCCTGGCCCCCACATTATGGAACAGGCTGATGCCAGAGGTGCACTGCCCCCCCCCCTTTCTGGCAATTCAGAAGGCACTGAAAACCATACATTTTTAACAGGGCTTTGGCTCCTAGCAAGGAACAAGTAGTAGCTGTTTAATTTTCCTACACTTTTGGAGGACGAGGGAAAGGTTATTAATTGATTTTTATCGTATTGATGATTTTGTACCCTACCAGGATCATTAGACTGGGGTGGTGTACAAATGCTGCAAAAGCAAGTAAGAAAGGGGCCTGACTGCTCTCCCCCTGCTCTTACAACCTCACACCATTGTTAAACCTCATGAGAGTTTGGTGATCTCACCCCCCAAATTTTGAGAGATCTTGCAAAAAAAACCCCACTGAAATGGGTTACAAGATGGTGCTGATCCTAGCACATTTTTAAATTATTATAATAATTATTCAAATTATTATATATAATTTAGGGAGGTGCAGGCATTGTTTGGGGTGCCCAGACACCCACAAACACCAGGTTGCCAAACTCTGCATTATAAAGATAAAAATAGCAACAATCCAAAAGGTTCCCTGTAGAAGAAGAACTAATGTATTAACTGTAAATCAAAAGACATGCTTCACAGTGAATTATGGTTTTGTTTTCAAAACCACTACCTCAGCTTTCCCAGATTCAAGATCAGCAATTGGATACAAGTGAAAACTAGATCAGAAAAAGAGTTGTCCTAAATATTCTTCTTTGCCTATGAAAAATGAATGAAATACAGCATACTCAAGCCTGCAAAGTTTTCCTCTTCTACACCGCAACCATTATCAGAGACTTCAATAAGATCTGCTCCATAATCTTTAAGCTTCACTTCTGCAAATGATTCAAAAGAGTAACAAAATACATTATTATGATTAAGTTTCTAAAGACTATTTCCTGCCTTCATCCCTCCAAATACCAATAGGTAGTAACAGCATGACTAAGACAGCTGAGATTTTACAACTTTAAAACAACAAGTAACTTACCAACATTAGTAGCGCCAGCATCTAGGCTGTTTTCCACCAGCTCTTTCACGGCACTACAGAGATTCAGCACCACCTGGCCTGAACAGATCTGATGAACGGATCTGTGGTCAATTGGCTTGATCACTTTTCCCACCCTTTAAAAGAGAAAAAAACAATAAAAGCTTTTTCCCCCTCTTCTTTACTGTTCTTTCTCTTCACTGCTCAGAAACCAGGATGGTATTCTGTGGTTTGCTTCACTTCCGCTTTCAGATTGTAACATTACCTTCATTCTGAATCAGATTTTAAACCATGCTGAAAGGCAGCCTAGGAAAACTTGCTTTGGCGGGCAAAATATCCTTTCTTAAATCCGAATCAAATAATTCACTTTCCCCTCTAAGCAATATGGCACCAAGCCCTGCAGAAACAACTCTGCAGCCATTTGTCCAAAACATGTTTTTTGTGTGTGATTTTCTTCTTTTCACAGTTTTTTTTAACCATCTGTAAACTGCCCAGTCGCTGGGAGTCGGGCAGCAGATAAATTTAATAAATAATAATAATAAAAATAGATTTAAAAGAGTGGTTCCTATTTACAAGAACACGAAGTCAGGTTTTATATACACTTACACTGGAGTAAATTCCATGCTGCCCGGAGCTGCAATTAAGCCTTTGTCGCCTGCTCACTTTTCAAACGGGGTATGCAAATGTATGCAAATGGCATGCAAACGAACGTGAAGGGACGGTCCGGCTCTTTCCCGCCCATTTTCCCCTCAGTCGATCTCACGGAAGGAAATGAAGCATCGGGCCGGAGCTCGGGCTGAGCCCTCGCCTCCTTTCGGCCCCGCTACCGAGTCGCGCCGCTTCCCCCCGGGCGACGCGAGGTCGCTGCCTTCGCCACATCCCTCCAGCTACCCAGGCCCGCGATTTCTTCTGGGTAAAATCCTTTTCCTCCAATCACCGCGGCGGAGCCTTCTCATTGGCCCATCAACGCACCAATCAAAGAGAAGGGATTAAAAGAAAGGAGGAGCGGAATCCTAGCGAAGCCTGTCCAGTTAGGACTAGGGGAGGGGTGTGTGATCACCTCCACTTCAGGCACCCATGGAACCCAATAGCCTCCGAATACTGAAATATTGAGAACAGCGTTTCTCAATCTCAACAACTTTAAGATGCGTGGACTTCACAGGCGTCCACTGAGTTTTCCTCGCCTGACCCCAAGAAGCGTATTTGGGTGGAAGCCGCCCTTCCCCGCATGAGGAGATGGGTTCGCTTTTTAACCCGAAGACCAAGGTCAGCGCCGCTTTACCCGCCCTCTACATCCCGACCTTCGGGGCTTGCATCAGATTGCGGCGAAGGCACGCGGCCGACGCAGAAGCCCCGCCCCTTTCGGCCGAGGGGAGCCGCCAATAGCCTTCGCGGCCGTGACAGGCGGGCCAATCGGAGGCCGATGGGCGGGGCAGCGCTCCTCCAATGGGCGCCGGGCGCGCGCGGGGGCGGCGGCGACGGCGCGTCAGTCGGCCGTCGCGTGAGGAGAGGCGGTGGGGCGGCCGTGATGCCGATGTACAAGGTGAGGCCCTTTCGCGACGGGTCGGGCCCGGCGGTGCTGGCCGAGCACCTCCCCACCTGCATGTACCGCGTGCGCTGCGCCCACCGCCCGACTGAGGGCGGCGGGGGCTCCGACCCTTCCTCGCCGCCGCCTCAGCAGGTAGGAGCCGGTCGGTCCTGCGGCCCCTCCCTTGGGCTGGGTGGGTGACGGGGGGCTGACGGCCGCGCTTTCTGGCTTGGAGACCGCCGAGGAAGGCTTTCCCTTCCTTGCCCACCTCTTTCGCTTTCGGACTACCGCTCCCATCCTCCCCAGCGCCCGTTTTCCGCCCTGCCCACAATCCACCCCTTTGGACTACAATCCCCATCCTCCCCGCCCCAGCCCCTTCTCTCGAGTCTCCCTTTCATCGTTCCGCCCCTCCCAAATGTGCCTGGCTCCAGGTCCCATCAGCCCCAGCCCAGGACGGTGGGAGTTGTAGTTCGAAACCTTTGGAGGGGCAGCCTTCCTCAGAGACCCGTTGGGGCCCCATACGGGCTGGGGTGAGAGAAGGGGCTCCTCCCCTCGAGCATCTCTGCCTGGATTCAGATCAGGCTTGCCTTCCTTTCCCTTTCATTTCACTCAAAGCTGCCAACTGGATCAACCTGCTCCTCTGCCCCTTGCTTTGCCTTTTCTTTTCTTGTTAAAGAATGTACAGTCGTGGTCCAAAAAAGAAGAAAGCCGTATTAAAATGCAAGTTATCCCAAAGAACGGCCTCTTTGCAGCAGGGCATCCTGTGCCAATGCATCTCAAAGCAGTGTACAAAATGTGATTGGACAGAATATCGAGCCATAGCAATTTAATCAGAAGAGAAAGTTTTTCCGTACATTGTTCCTACAAGGAAGGCCTGGCTGAAGGGAACAGGTGTGGCAAAGGAGTAATCGGATGTCCTTCCCCAGTCCCAGCCCTTTTCTAATGCGCTGGATTACAGTTCCCTGAATGCACAGCCACAGCAGGTGTAGCTCCCAGCCCAGCTGGGATCAAAGATAGTGAAGTTAAACAGATGGGGGGGGGGGAAATACCCTTTTTGATCAAATGGCACACACACATGCTCTCCTGGCCAACTTCCACTGAGTGTAATGATGTTTATGTTGCTGTGGTGCTCTGTAAAGTGCCTTGGATTATGTTTTGATGAGTGACAATATTTACCATGGTTTTAGCATAAATACATTGCTAGTTTTCTCTCTTGATTTTAATGCGTGAATCTACTTTAGAACTTATGCTAGAGTTTTTGAACTTTCCCCACCGTAGAAGGGCAGGAAACGGTGTCGCTAATTTTCAGCAACTGCAGTGAAAGGGCTCCAGATACAGGGGTCACATGCTGCCCTGGAGCTTCCTGTTACCCAGCCGTCTACAAATAGGAAGAATCAGTGACTGGGTTCAGACATCATAAGGCATAACACGGTTTGTTTGGTTCGGATTAGCTTTTTTTGAAAACACAGCTATTATGGTTGATTCAACATGGCTTAGCATGATACAAGACCAGTTGTCACAGTAGTGATTCAGGCCAAACTCCAGATCCTAGGACAACTGCACCAATATTCCTCTCACAAATACTTGCATGTGTTACTGAAACGTGACTCCTACATTATGCTTGTGACTGTTTTTGGTTAGGAACCCAATTTTGAGAAAGAGACTGAAGTGTATAACTAAAGGCAGTTCAACAGGCAGACAACTTTCAAGAAAACCTTTGACTCAGTTATTTTTAAATATACAATAATTTGTCAGTAAAAGATGGTATCTGTTAATTCTCATCTAAATTTGGTGCAAGCTTCTAAGCCAAAGCTATAATGCAACAAATGTTTAAGATGACTTTGATTGTAGCACAAAAAAATTGGTGTTGTTTTTTTATGAACTTAAAGAACTGCGTGAGTGGGCAACAGGGAATTCCAGCTCTTTGTATTCATCTATTTGGAAGGGATAATTTTTTTTCATCAGTGGTTTTGCGGCTTTCCCCTGGTTGTAAATACAGCAGTGTATTAAATATAAGTTAATTAATCATTACCGGATCTGTACATATTTGCAACAATCCCACGTATGTATTCATGATCATACCAAATGTGTATCAAATGCTAGGGAGAGAATTAGAATTTTGGATAAGCTCTAATATAAACCCATTGAATTCAGTGGGATTATTGCACCTCCAAAGGGACATCTGAAATACCTGGTTTTGTTCTGACACAATACAAAACAGCTAAGTGAATGCTAACTTAATTTTCATTTAGGATGAAGTTGATCCAACACTCCAGGCACTTGAATCCCGCCAGGAAGAGATCTTGAAACGTTTGTATGAATTGAAAGCTGCTGTGGATGGGCTCTCAAAATTGATCCAGACACCCGATGCAGATTTTGATGCCACTAACATAATTCAAGCAGATGAACATGCTCCTCTGACTGTCAGCTCTGCAGAACTCGATAGTTTACTTGGCAAGGCAAGTCTGGATGAACTTTTTCTTGATTGTTCACCTTCTGCCCACTGAATAGATGAGCCAATTTTGTTGTTGTTGCAACAAATAACAAGTTGCAGTCTGGCCAAAAGTCCAGATAAATTTAGTGATGGTGATACTACAAACAAAGTTATATTGCAGAAGTATCAACCAAATAGTAATTATAATTTTGTCCCAAGCCAACACTGATGCCCGTGTTGGATCTCGGGGCTTTAAGGAAATGGAAGGTACACTTTATCGTTCAAAATCGGCCTAAAAATGAGAGGAACCTGTTGGCTTTTAGTTATTGACAAATAGTTACCTCAGCTTGCATGAGCAAAAAGCTACTTAAATTAAACCGTTGTTAGTGACAAATACCACTTTGTATATTAATAGCTAACTAAGTAAAAATAACTAGCCTTTTCTGGGAGTGGCATTTGATTCTCATCTCGTATTTCCTATCGCTTGGTATATCTGAGTTGGTACAGATTTTCTGTGCAGTTCCGGACCTTTGCAGAAAATTGTCGCCCAAATGTTCAGTTGCTATTAGTAATAATTGCCAGTGGTTAACTGGTACAGGTAAACAAATGCATGATTTAGAATTTGGAATATTTTAGAAAATATTGCTGGCAATATTTTGAATCCTAAGTATTGTATGTGTTTATCGGATTCGTTCAAATGTAGTGGTGTATAACATACAATTTTGATGAGACTGTTCTAAGTATGGCTAAATCTGGATCCAATTCAGCATCTGTTTAGATAGATTCTCCTTTTTTTTCTGTGTGTGCACTCTGTTCTTGTAACATTTTTAGAGGTCTAGCATTTTTAGCTCTCAGCTGACATGCGTAATGGCTGGTTCATCTCTTGCCACCTACGAGAGCCACTTATGTGGTTTATCCCCTGCTTCTTCCCCACAGCTAGTTTAAGCAGGGTGGAAGATGAAGTGAATAGGCAGTGTAGAACTGCAGTTAATCTATGGAAAGATTACAGGTAGTCCTTGCTTAACGACCACAATTGAGACCAGAATTTCAGTTGCTAAGCAAAGCGGTCATTAAGCGAATCTGACCCGATTTTACGACCTTTTTGCGGGGGTCATTAAGCGAATTGTGTGGTTGTTAAGTGAATCATGCGGTTCCCTGTTGATTTTGCTTGCCAGAAGCCAGCCAGGAAGGTCAAAAATGGCAATCACATGACCACAGGATGCTGCGATGGTCATAAATGCAAACCGGTTGCCAAGCGCTCAAATCGTGATCACGCGACCACGGGGACGCTGTGACAGCCTTAAGTGTGAGCATCGGTTGTAAGTCGGTTTTTTCAGCACTCTTGTAAGTCTGAACCATCACTAAACGAAGTGAGGACTACCTATACTAAAAAAAACTGCAGGATATTAATTATAATGTGTGGAAAAGCTGTAAAATGGAAATCTCCTGAATAGCTCACTAAAGGCACGTCTGTTTTAATGCAGGACTATGGTGCTCTGAAGGATATCGTGATCAATGCAAACCCCTCTTTCCCTCCACTATCATTGTTAATACTCCACAGTTTGCTGTGTGAGAACTACAAGATACTTTCAACTGTTCATACACACTCATCTGTGAAAACCGTGCCAGAAAACCTCCTCAGATGCTTTGGTGAGCAGACAAAGAAACAGTCACGCCGTGAATACCAATTGGGTTTTACTTTAATTTGGAAAGATGGTAAGTCTATGGGAATTTATTCATAGCTGCTAGAACTGTTAGTTAGCTCACACCATCTTACTATCATAACTCTTAACATGAAGATGTGTGCTCAGATCTTTGTATCTAAAATGGCTTTAAGTATGTATCTGCAAGTCAGGATCAGTTTATGAATGAGATTCAAATCATATTTTTGTTCTTCATGCATATTCTTCATGCATATTTTATAGTATGAACTGTGGCAAAGAATACCGGCCTCGCCAAAGTAACTTCGAAAGAATTAATAGCTCTTTACATTGTAGTCACATTTTATAGGGCATATACAATAGATTGGGAGAAGATCTGTGATAGATCATAGCTAGTTTTCCCTAATCCAGGTATTTTGAAATCTGAGATAGTTTTATAGTATAATGACATGTGAAGCTGAACGCTGGGCAGCTTACTCACTCTCCTTAGAAGTAGCAAAGGTAGGCAATGTAGCTAGTGACATACTTGCCTGTTTTCTTTATTTTCACAAAAATCCTAAGGTTTTCAGGAATTCCCATTCTTAGAATTGATTATGTGCCATCGAGTCATTGTCGATTCTTAGCAACCACATAAGATAGATTTTCTCCATGACAATCTGTCCCTAGCCTGGTCTTTCAGCTCTTCTAATGGTGCAGCCATCGCCACTGTAACTGTAGTCCATCCACCTTGGTTCTGGTCGTCCTCTTCTTCTCTTTCCTTCCACCTTTCCCAGCATTAGAGCCTTCTCTAGAGAGCACAGGTCTTTGTGTAACGTGCCTGAAGTAGGATAATTTGAGCCTGAGTTTTCGAGTGAAAACTCTGGGTTGATTTGTTCAACGAACCATTGGTTTGTTTTCTTGGCTGTCCATGGTATTCTCAGGAATCTTCTCCAACACCAAAATGTAATGCCTTCCTATCCTGCTTCTTTGAGGGCAGTTTGAAAATGCCCCTTTAAAGGTTCCTTTACCCAGCTAATACAGTGAAAATGATGAAATGAACTTGTAATTAATTATACAACAAGCACACTGCCAATTCTTACTGGCCTTAAATTCAATCCCTTTGAAGGAGCTGCAATAAGATTTTACCTGTGGTTATGAATTGGAGAATCGTTGTTTGAAAGGGATTGAGGGTACTTGAGCAATGTAGTGACAGGAGGAACTGCACTGATTAGACTCAGTGTTGCAGTGAATACTTGAGCAGTGTTAGCTTGGGCTGTTCTTGCTGAATTATTCCCTCAGCGATGTGTCATTCTAAACTGAATCTTGTAGCTAAGCGTAGCTAGCGTTATCTTTGGAAGAACTCAAAACTCTTAAGAGTGGCACGCCCATGCACACACTGTCCATTTCTAGGACATTGCCTCAGAGCAGCCTTTCTCAACCTTTTGACCCTGGAGGAACCCTGGAAATATTTTCCAGACCTCGGGGTACCCCTGCCCATTCAGGCTCGAAGATAGGCCAGAAGTTACACCATTATTATACTTGTTTCATGGGTAGGCCTGTCTATATGCATTCAGTGTTCTTGAACTAGAAATAAAGAATGAAACATACCTTTCATGTGAAGTTGCCCGAATTTGAAATAATTTTTTAAATAAATCGTGATCTCCCAGGGAACCCCTGGTGACCTTTCGCCGAACCCTGGTTGAGAAACCCTGGGTTAGAGCATCATAGAGCAGTTTTGATGTAGCCGGAAGCTTTCTAAGCTGAAGATGTGCCTTTTCTGTTGTGTCTGCCTTTTGGAATGATCCCCCCTCCCCCCCAAGACTTGGATGGCCCTGACCGTTAGCCTTCAGGAAAATTTAAAAATCTGGCTTCCGCCCTAAGTATCGGGCCAGGATGATAGATGCGCCCGTCTTCCGGGAGATAGTGCATTTTTGTGACACTGGATGCTTTTATTTGCACTATTATTTGGGGGGCGATCTTTATTTGATTGCTTGGAGTTGCAACTGAGTTGGGTGGCTATATAACCCTTTTAAATAAACAAGATGGAAGAGGAAAGGGTGAGGTGTTTGGAGATGTTTGTTGCTTGGTGTTCATCTTGGGATATTTGTTACCTGCAGGGCAATATCGTACGTGAAAAATCAGGCCGGCAACCAAGGAAATCTCTCTTCACAACTCCATGAGATTTCATAAGCATGTTCAGAAGGAACAGGGAATCTATACTAGCACTTCAAATGTCATCAGTGTCTAATGCTATATTGGGATTGTCATTTCAGTGCCAAAACCGCAGATGAAGTTCAGCATTCAAACCATGTGCCCCATCGAAGGAGAAGGAAACATTGCTAGGTTCTTGTTCTCCTTACTCGGCCAAAAGCCGAACGCGGCCACGGCCACTCTGATAGACAGCTGGGTCGATACCGCCATCTTCCAACTCCAAGGAGGAAGCAATAAAGAAAAAGCAGCGGTTCTGCGCTCCATGAACGCAGCCCTCGGCAAGACGTCTTGGCTGGTGGGCAACGAATTGACGGTCGCAGATATTGTGGCCTGGTGTGCCCTTCAGCAGACGGGGAGTACCGAGGCTGTTCCGGCCAATGTGCAGAAATGGCTCAGGTCTTGTGAGAATTTGGCACCTTTTAATTCCGCTCTCAAGTTACTGAGGTGAATTTCTCTCCTGCGGACAGGCAAGCAGATTCAACGTTTTCTATGTCTGGTGCTCTGGCTATGAATCTGGGATGTTTGTTGGGACAAATGAGATTTAAGAAATGGTCAAAGCTGTAATGCCAATAAAGGTATCAGAATTGTCCTTTGTACGATGATAGTTCTTCAGCAAGAGAACCAGCCCCCTAGTCATTTCATGGACATGTCCACGTGGCCGCCTTGGCAGCAGTATGGGCCAGGTTTGCCCTCTGAGATATTTTTCTCCTAACTTTCCAGCTTAGCCTACAACCCTGGAATCTCCTCCATCCAAGCAGTTACCAGGCCCAATCCTGCTTAGCTTCCTTGGGATTACCCAAGATTGGCTGGTCCTGCTACCTGCTGTAACTACAGCATGATTGTTAATATATGAAACCAAAGAATTTGAGGAACACTTATCTATGATTTCTACTCAGTTCAAATGAGAAACTTGCACATTAAGACCAGGAACGTTTTATATAAAAAAACAAAGACAAGTTAATAGCAACACAATTGCAAGCACTTTTGGTTCACTTAAACAGGAGAGCCGATTGGCTTAATTCTGTCTCTTTCATCTCTCTCTTGTAAAAGTAACTTGATTTTTTCTTTAAGCAGTTTGATTTCTTCCTCTTGCTTCATTACTTTCTGCTGAAGAATACAAATGACCTAAACAAAACAAAGCAGACAATTATTGCAGCCATCCCATATTCAAAATAGTAGTACAGGATCTGATAGTAGGGGATAATTTTTCTATGTGGCTCTTCACTTCCTTTTTCAAATTAAGAACACCCAGCTTAATTTCACTTAAATTATATTCGTGGTTCGCATTTCAGCATGTAGGAAGTGTTGCATCTCAGACCATGTTGGGACATCATTTGTGGAGGAATGCTCCTAAATGAAAACCATGATTTACTATCTGGCCAAAGATTCCTGTCATCTAAGGCAGAATATCTCAAATTCTCCTGTTCTGGCATTTCCCTTCCACAGCTTTGTCTTATGGCTATTCTGGATGACAAATGTAACATCTAATTTATTGCAATATTTTGAGATCCATGCCTCTGAAAAAGGAAGTTTTTTTTAAAAAAAACACAAGGATATAACTTCAAAGCGTTTTGTCCATTTGGGTTATCAATCTATCTGTGAGCCTGTTTAGACTAAATGGAAATACTGGTATGCAGAGCACACCCTGGAAGCTATCTTAGCATAATAGAAGCACATCTACCCCAGCTATCGCGAAAGGAGCCCCTGATAGGAACAGATCTTGCCAAAGCTTACATTGGCTGAATTATGGAAGAGTTCGCTTTCCAGAAGCTGGATGGCTGTTGGTCTGCGTGAGGATATGTTACTTGTCAGCAGCTTCACGTATTTCGCCTGTACTGGCCACTTTCCGCTAAAAGAAAACGGGAGACTGCCATGTCTTAAGCCCATCAAAACTTCTGTTCTCTCCATTTCTGTTCCAAATGGCTGGAAAAGTTCAAACAGGATGACCCCCAAACTGTACATATCCGACTAGGGAGAAAGGAAATGTTCAGCATTACAACTCTTTTCAGATTTTAATACGATTTTTAATATTCGTGCCCCTCAGGGTCATTGTTGGGATGTGCACTGTACAGCAACGGCTATATAGTGATTCACACTTGATTCATACACTAGGGAGGCAAATTTTGGCAAAAGCAGAGATGTGGGCCAGAAACTTTTCCAGGGTTGAAACTTTCCCACTTTAGGCCAGCTGTACGTTTGCTTTTTTGGCCATCATTCTAAAAAACCGAGAAGCCCAAGTACTCACACAGACACTGGTTACTGAGGTGATCACTGGGTGATGACTGACTCACTTACAAAGGAAAACAGGACACTCCCATTCTGTCTATTCACCAAACGTCTGTCATAGCCACTGCAGCCAGTCGGCAATATACCCATTTTCCAGAAGACACAAGTAAGGATCTTGTGTCATCTCCTCTCAAGCTCCCAGTGTGCTCTCTATCCCCCTCTAAGCTGGCCTGGTGTGTGTGTGTGTGTGTGTGTGTCTTCCTGGATAGGCAAGCAGACTTCTAAGGCACAATATAATCCAGGGTTTCTCAACCTTGGCAACTCTAAGATGTCTGGACTTCAACTCCCAGAATTCTCCACCCAGCCAGGCATTCTTGTAAATTAAGGCATCTTGGTCTTTTACACTGCAAAGAGCTCTTTATTTTTTAAAGAGAGGTTGCCTCCAATATTTTCAAAGCTTATGGCGAAACAGCTTGGTAAGGATTAAAGACTGCTGCTTGCAACTGTTCTGTTATTTCTCATGGGTACAAACAATCCCCATGCCCTACTTCCTTCATGGGAGCATTTGTACTTTCAATAGTTTTCCATGTTGAGTGTTTTGTGCCTTTTTAATTAGTTCACCTTTAGAATTCTTGGTATCAGCATCCTGTCCTTTGACACCTACGCTGAAAGGTACAAATTTCACAACGGGGGTCCTGTTTAAAAAAAGCTACAATTACACTGGAGGTTTGTTTGGATGGCTGTACCTTGAAATCATAATGAGAGCCTTGGAGTTGTTCAGGTGAAGCATACAGACAAGTGCCTACTCCGGAGGTATGGGTGAATGCTATACCAAAATAGAAAGAGAATGTTAGCGTTTTTTAAAAAGTCAAAAATTGCTATCCAAATCAATAACTGAAGCACTATTGGAGCGCTTAATGATTACCATTATTCTTCTCTGCACTTATTAGCAAGCGGGTTGTATCTTCCTCTATAATATCTCTGCAGGCTAACCCAAAGTCTCCTATTTTCACATGGTGGTCAGGTCCTTGTAGAAAGATATTTCGGGGCTGTGAAAACAAAACCAATGGTGAATGTATTTCAGAAATCTTGGATCACTTGATGCGTGAAATTTAGATGAACTGAAAACAGAACGTTTTTAAAATGCAGCTAAGAGCTAAAGCGACATGCTAGCCAAATTCTGGTTGTGAGCACCCAGTAGGGGACTGGCCCTGATGACCCCTTCCAGTTCTAAGGTGTCTTCTCCAGTGGTAATGCAAGCCTGAGCTGAACAGGTCATCTTTGCAGAGGCAATACATCTCTCCACTGGCCTGCAACCTTTCAGAGTTCGGCCGCTGGAAAGAACTGTGAGATCATCTCCTAACTGGTTCCAGAACCAGGCAGACAGTGGGCATCATCGTCACAAAGGGACAATGGCTTAACCGTAAGGCTCCGAGCCTCTGCATTTTCTCCGTACAAAGTCTTTGAAACCAGGCGTTTTCTTTTCTAATATGGGTAATTTGGTAAGAAGTCCCTGCAAATGGGAAAGTGAACGGACAGAAGAAAAATTAATTGAAGCCATAATGACCAACGATACATCGATGCTTCAAGATTTACTGCCATCCCATTCAGTCTACCAAACCGTTATCTGCCAGGTAGCCATCTGCCTAAATCTAAAAGACTATAATACCGAGATATTGACGTAGAATGCTCAAAGGCCAGTATTTCTGAAAAGATGTTTAATTTAGTATTACAAATTCATTCCGAATGGTATTTAAATGTTATTTCGACCTGAGCGTCTGACAAGCAGCAGAATGACTGTGCAATCTTATGCATATCTGATTAAAAGTAAGATCCACTGAGCCACTCTTAGGATTTAAAGCTAAATGGTCTTAATTCTGAGTTAACAAACACCAGTCTATGCAATGAGGCTGTAATCTTACACACAAATACATTGGATTAAGCCTTCACTGAAAAAGTGTAGTGTTCTTTGGCTAATCCTTCAGATATTTATTCCAATGTAGATTATAAAATATTTTAGCAGGCTTCCTACAGAGGTGTGATGCTTTCAAAACAATCAGCAAAATGTGTTACAATTGAGCTTTCTACAATCAGTTTCTGGGCACTTAGTCAAAGTTCAGATCAGATTCAGAGAATAAGCTACTATTTGAGACTAGAGCAAAATGTATTATAAATACGGTAGAGTCCTTAAGATGGACTGTGACTTAGCTAAAGTACATCAAATATGATGGGTTGTTCCACTGGCTTACATGTTACCAATTACCAGTTTTATATCTTCTTTCTCCCCTACTGTCAAAGAAAGGACAAGGATGGGATGTGCAAGATAATATACACGATGAAGATCCTGAACTGAGGTAATGTTTTACCAAATATCAGAGGTTGTAATACGGGATCTGGGAAATGCTTAACAGGAAGAAAATTCCAACCCCTCTTAAAGGCTTCACCATCAACATTGCCAACCCAAGCTGTTTAGCAGTGAAGAACCGAAGTATGAGAAGTCATATTTGTTTGGTTGGCTGGAGTTGATGACTTCCAAAATATCTAGACCGCACCGTGTAGTTTACCCCTGCATATTAGATATTACAGTGCAGAGAAAAAGGACTTGCAAAGTAGAGGTAGTCCTCGCTTAACAACCACAATTGGGACCAGAATTTCAGGTGCTAAGCGAAGTGGTCATTAAGCAAATCCGACCCAATTTTACAACCTCTTTTGTGGCGGTCTTTAAGCGAATCACTGTGGGTGTTAAGCATACCACATAGTCGTTAAGCAAATCGTGTGGTTCCCCACTGATTTTGCTTGCCAGAAGCCGGCCGGGAAGGTAGAAAATGGCAATCACGTGACCACAGGACGCTGCGACGGTCATAAACGCGAACCGGTTGCCAAGCGCCCAAATCGTGATCACGTGACTGCAGGGACGCTAAGTGTGAGATATAAGTGTGAGAACTGGTCATAAGTTGTTTTTTCCAACACCGCTGTAAGTCCGAACCTTCACTAAACAAATGGTTGTTAAGTGAGGACTACCTGTATTTATCTATTTTATCCCTGCCCAAATAGCCACCAAACAACAGAATGCTCCCTGGAGATCCATCACAGAACAGAAGGAATGAATGATAAAAAACATCTCCCCGTCCAATTGAAGGAGAGCGTCAAGACCATAAACGGTTACATGTTTGGCCACCGTGATCACCATCCTCTCCATTTAGCTGTAACAATGGGGTGTCATCACGTAATACCGGACCTGCTGAAGCGGGGGGCCAAAATAAACGACAGGGCTAAAGCAAACCAAACTGCTCTTCACCTAGCTTCAGAAACCCTCAACCGAGAAGCCATTAAAACGTTACTCCGCTGTGGTGCCAAGGTAAACTGCACAACTCCAGTTACTAAAGAGACCGCACTCCATTTGGCGGTCCGCGCCTCTTCCTCCAAGGCCGGCGTTGTCTTAGCAGCAGGTGGAAAGTGTGTGGAGCTGCTGCTGCTGAATGGCGCCAACGTGCGCATGAAAGACTGGGAAGGCCAGGAAGCTATTCACAGCGCTTGCCGAAACGGCAGAGAAGACATCATTAACCTCCTCCTCGATTATGGGGCAGACGTTAACTCCTTAACGCAGCAGGAGGAGTCTCCCCTGTTCCTATTCCTCGAAAAAGCAATCAATCTGAGAAAGGCCAACGTTCTGAACAAGCTGCTAAGCCTATCGTATCCTCTGAAGCTCACTAACTACGAAGGCCGTCTACCCCAAGCGCTTGGCCACCCCCACTGGCAGCCGCTGAAAGACACGTTCCTGCAGGTGTCTTCGGAAGTGTGGTCCTTGCAGGATATTTGCAAATTCAACATCAGGAAGATATATGGAGGAAACTTGAGGTATTGGCTCAAAGGGATAATCCCAACCCAACTGTGGGACTCTATATACATTAACCAAGAGTTTTCGTATGCTTCAAAAATAAGTGACTGCTGACTGTGTGCAAACGGGCACACCAGTCAAGAGGAGGAGGAATTAGGCCCTGTGACGCCAACCAATGCATCAAAAAAATAAAGACTTGGCTTTGTGTTCTCAGTCAGTCCTCACAAGCATTTATTTCAACGCAGCGCACGCCATCGGTTGAAATATTTATAAGAAAAATGGGAAGGGATTTCTGCATTGAGAGATGTGCAACAGACATACAGCAGAGCCTTTTTAACCACTACTAGAAAGAATGTAATTATAGCTGAAGACCACAGAAATTGGGGAAAAACTAAAAACAGGGAAAGGAGGAACTGGCATGCACGGTAAATAAATATATATTAAAAGGGTGTTCATCAGTTTGAAGCAACAGAAATTTGTGCTTCAGTAGAAGATTCTACTGTTCTCCATATCTAACATGATGCCAATATAGAAGTGTTTCTTTTTTCTGACTATTTAACTATATATCCATGTTCTTAATGCACTGTTTGAATACAGAATTTATAAACAAAATTTCTTCTGGGGCATATGTAAGCCACAGGTTTATGGAGCTTCCATAATGGCTTTAAAGGAGTATTTTACTTACTTTAATGTCCCGGTGCATGACTCCCATATTGTGGATATAATACACTCCTTCTAGCAGCTCTTGGAAAATCTTTAATGTCCAGTGTTTCTCAATATGGTGATAAGGGCCTATAAAAAACATTAAAAAACCCAAGTTTTTTAATGTTCAATACTGGAATGTCTTACAACAGCTTGTTAACAAGTCTATTTTAAAGCAGTGTTGATTTTAAAAAAAGAAAATCAAGCCAGCAGTCTTTTCAGCAACAGTTGCTTAAACTTTAAGGCTTACTAGAGGGACCTGTTGCTCTCAGACAGGTGTCGTTCCTGGTGGCAATCCAGTCGCATAAGGAGATTTCGCACAGTTGCATTTGTATGTGAAGCATCAGGTGATACTCGGTCTAGGAAGAAAACAGGAATGCACACTTTTTCAGTGCGCCACAAGAAGCATGTATAATGCTATAGCAAACCTATGAAAGGCCGTGCAGTTACTAAAATCAGAACTGTGGTAGATAATTTACTGAAACATTCTTCCTGCTTTTCCACCCTCAAAACTCTTCTGAGTCATAGGGTAGGGAAGCCTGACACAGATGATGCATTTTTGAGGACTGCTTATCAAATGTTCATATTCACCAACCTCTGAATAAATACACCATCCCTCAACAATGAGACAGTTTCAGACCGCATGTAAAAACACCCCTCCCCACTTCACTCAAATCATGTGGTTCGCCAGGGCTGTGCAAAACCTGAATCTGGGCAAATCCGAAGCATCTTTTTCATACAATTAGCACAATCCTACCCTTCTCCTTCACTCCTGTTCAGATGCAATCCCACAAAAGAATAAATTTCATAAATAGGGCCAGATTTCGGATTTACAAAGGGGCTTAAAACCATTCTGCAGAAGTATCAGAGCAGAATTAAAACATATTCAAGGTGAATTGGTGCTTACCGTACAGGGCTGATGCCAAGACATCTCCTTCTGCGAGTCTTCATCACTGCGAGAATCACTGGCATTTGCCCAGTCCCTATTTTGATTACAGCAATGTAGGATGGATGGATGATTTCCGCTGTCCCTTAATTCGCTGGTCATGTCATTTTCGCCACTGCTCTCGTGTGTCCCGAGAGGAAGTGCGCAGGCATCCACGTCATTTCCTTCAGTGTTTCTGCTGAGAGAATCCTCCGGGCTCCGGTTGGCAAAGATAATGGAACTGTCTTCCATTTCTTGAACGCAACTCTGGCCCCTGCAAAAAGCCAAAGACAAGGCTATGAAGGAGACTCCATTGTCCAAGAAAACAAAAGCGGGCTTTTCTTTGGAAAATAACGAGGCTGTTCTTGTGGAATCCTAGAATACGTACTCGGAATTTCCTTGCCCAGAAGATATTTTGAGCGATGGAAGATCCAAGACCGAGTCACCTATAATCGAGAAACAGGACATTTCATAAAGACTATATATTATACTGCTGGGTTCATACAAGATGGACTAGGTGAAAATCAAATTGGATTTTACTATGTGTTGCGGGCACAATGCAGTTTATTTGTTGGGGGCATTACGTGATATGTTAAGCCGGGTTTAAGATTGTGGGTACGTACCCAAACCATTACCTCACTAGTTATTAATACCATGAAACTTTCGAGTTGTTCAGCTTTATAAATAGAGTGGTGAAAGGACGGGAACCTGCAGCCATCAAGAGGGCTTGGAACTAAATTTCAGCCTCCCTCTTTGTTAGCCTTTCTGGCCAGGGCTGATGGTAACTAATGGCAACTGAAGTCCAACAACATCTGAAAGACCACATGTCCCCTATCTGTGGTGCCAGCAATGGAAGTTGTACTACAGCCTAATCAGTGCAAGTTACCCACATGTTCTTTTTTCAATGTTAGTGACATATTTATTAAGGGTGTAAACCTTATTGGGTTCTCCACTAATGGAGAAAAACTTAAAAGGATGTTTATGGCTGATATAGAGCAGGGGTCCCCAGCCTGTTAGGAAGTGGGCCGCGGGGCTCCCTCCTGCAAACCCCGGCCCCTGGTGCGTGTGATTACCCCGGCCCCGGTGCGCGCGATTGGCTCCCACCTGCAAACCCCGCCCCCAGTGCACACGATTGGTTCCCGCCTGCAAACCCCGCCCCCCCGGTCCGTGGAAAAATTTTCTTCCACAACTTCCACAACTGGTCCCTGGTGCCAGAAAGGTTGGGGACCACTGATATAGAGGGCGGAGTGAAGCCCACAAGCTATACTCCCCTTTTGGACCTGCTGGTTGAACATGTTCCATCCAAGCAGTATGGTAACCTACAATGTTGGGATGCTGCAGCTGAGCCAAGACTTTCACCTCCCGCAAGACCTACAAAAAGATCAAAGAGGACTCATCACCCTCGGTGTGGCCAGAGAAGCCACTATTTCCCAACCTGCCCATAGTGTTTCCCAAAATGGAACTACAGGGCGCCTTTCACTTCTGCCCTTAGCCACCACCAAAAGATGTAACTTCCACAATAAGGACACTGCAGGCCTTAAGGCACCCATTGAAAAACTTTGCACCCCCAGGCAAATGGTTTGAGTTGGATGATGGGAAAGACTCCTGAAGAGTTGGGCGACTTCTCCCTCCATCCCCCATTGGCGTTCCACTGGGAGTACAACCAACAAATGGTGGGTGGGGTTAATCAGCAGGAGGTGCCAAAGTCAAAAGTGGGTGGGGTTACCCATTCAACACCTGACATCCTGTTGTCTTCTCTCCCTCCCTCCCTCCATTCTCCTTCCCCTGCATGGAGGCAGGAAGAGAGTACTTTTGCTCAAAGTCTGCATCAATGATTAGCAGAATTTTTGAAACAAGACAATGAAATAGCAAAGTTTCTGCTCGTGACCCAAACATCTCTTTTAACATGAAACACCAACTAACCCCGAGCCGAGAACCACGATGCCTGCCTTTCCACAACACCCTTGAGCAAACATTAAAACAAGCGTGTACCTTCATGCAATCTTGTTTCGTGGCTTTCTTAATTAGGATTTTTTTAATCGCATAGAATTGACCATCGAGTTTATTTCTGACCTGAAAGTAGATCAACAGAAGGAAAATTTAGACTAGGGAGGAACAAATAGCCACCTGAGCATCCTTTTTTCAAAGAAGTGTAATCCAGACACACACTGTGATTTCACCAACAAACATATAACCTGCCAGATTCAGAATATGGGCCTCGGGTGGCAAGTGGGGGAATCCCATCATGTGTATCATGACCGACTTGCACAAACAATACAAATTATGTGATTTTACTTTTCAGCAAATCCAAGCAACCTGTTGCTTTAAGAGCAGATTCTTGCGTCACATTCTGCAAGTCTACTCAGCATAAAGTCTTAGATATATCGAAAGAAGGCCTCCCAGAATTTCTGCCTACTACCAGTGACAATTATTCTCCATTCCATTAAAAACAATGGTAATGCTGCTGATATGGTCAATTAAAAATACCTTATATACCGTTCCATATCCCCCTTTTCCGAGCCTCGAGATCTCATCAAATTCATTAACGTAACGGGATGTCTGTGCTTCAAAGAGGATTTCGTTTTCCCTAGTTTTTAAAAGAGCACATGAATAATTGCCACAAAAAAAATTAGCAATGGGAGTACGATCACTGACAGACATAAAAAGGAGAAACGTTCCACTGTAGGACTTCTCTTCATGGAGAGATGAGCAAAGCATGGATGTAGGAAAGACCGTGTCATTCAAGCAGGAGAAAAAGATGCAGCTGTCCCTAACTGGGAGGCCTTCTAAATGCATTGCCCCACACTCGCCACTGATAGCTAAATAGAGATATCATTGCAGCTTGGGAATCTAAATCTGTGGAAGCTGTTAGAGATATCGGGTTTCAACCAAGCACATCTCACACAAGCTCGAAGGAGGAGGCAGCCTCTGCTGTAACCTAATCTTACTTGCTTTGTGTGGGAGGGGCTGATTCCCGATTTCCTGTTCCTGTTCCCTTCTCTTCTACCCTTTCTGCTCGAATCTCCTACCAAGAAGGATGGTCACCTATGGCTGCCCACATTGCTCATACTTCCAATCAGGTGGGCCACATTAAAGCAGCATGTGGGTCACGTCAGAACCAATTGCTCGCACACATGGACCGTTTCTACTAAGAGACTGTGAGTTACAATAAAATAAATAATAATAATAAATAATAAAATTGTAAGCTCTTTTTATGTTACTTTACATTAACGTGTGAAGTGTGTTTATTTTGTGTTTTGAACTGATTAAGCCTTGTGCAAGTTTATGGGAACGCTTCCACTCTGCTATATACTAAGAAGAAGCTGCGTGGAGTTCTGGTATTACCATCCCAGAATTCCTACAGAAGCAGGGCTGAAAACCAGGGTGTTTTGCAGTATTTGACCCTGTCTATATACATACAGCCACTGTCAGAGCTTTCCAAACTGTGTGTCGCGATACTTTAGTGTATCGCAACACACAGCTTAGTGTGCTGCAACACAACCCGGAAGCGGCGGTGGGGGCATGCATGGTGGTGGTGTGGGGGCGGCGGCAGCGACGACGGCAGCGGCGCGCCATCAGCGCCTCTGTGTTTTAGCAGAAAACACGAGGCCACCGCCGTGCACACCACCGCCACCGCCGCTGTGCATGCCCCGCCACCGTGCACACCCCCGCGCCGCTGCCGTTGGTGTGTCGCCAGTTTAGAAAGCACTGGTCTATGTAGAAAAATATCAAGATTGGTGACAGCCTTCCAGGATCACACTGTTGATTTCTATCCTGCCTTAGACACATCTCAGTTTTTCCAATTCAGACAACGTGGGGAAATTCTCCATTCAGAACAGAAACCAAAAGACTTTAGTCTTTTCTTGTGATGCCCAAGACTTCTACATTACATGACTTTTGGTTCCAACCTGACATTAACCTGAACTTTATATCTGCAATACAGGAACTCCAAGAACCGATGCTCAATGCACTTCATAGAAAATAAAGCTCTACCAAGCAATTTTAAAGTCAGCATGTTAAATAAAATAGGTAGCTGGTTTAAACACAGGGCTTTGAACACGTACCTGTTTTTGTAGGAATCACCATGACCAACTTCCTATGTAACACAAAGAAAGAAATATTGCAGTCATGGATTCAGTAACAAATGCACAATCAAATAGCGAAGATTTGATTAGTGAAAATAAAACAAAAGCCAAGAAAGCAAAAATCCGCCGTCTTTAAGCACAAATGTTAATGCAGCAGATAAGCAGTTTTGAGCTTCTTTTCCAATGTCTTCTTATTCCAGGTATTTTACAAAACCATACCTAAGGAAACCGAACAATGAATTTGAAAAAAAACCAAATACACACCTTTTTTGGTCACACAACAGATCAAATCCATGATCTGAAGGTCTGCTTGCAAAGCAGAGTTTGCATTCATTGTGCAATAGGAGGTTTGGGCATCTCCCCAAAGTCCCCTGTCTGAGGAGATGGGCAGTGATAGAAATATGAGCAATAAATAAAATAAATAAATAAATAAATAAAATATCCCGAGAAGGGAACAAACTTAGGATGCTAAGAGGATCATAAGCTGAAAGCTGCTCTGAACCATAGTTGCCTTTTTAGATCTGAAAGCTGAATCTCTAATTCAGTGTTTCTCAACCTTGGCAACTTTAAGAGGTGTGGACTTCAACTCCCAGAATTCTCCAGCCAGCATGCTGGCTGGGGAATTCTGGGAGTTGAAGTCCACACCTCTTAAAGCTGCCAAGATTGAGAAACACTGCTTTAGTTTATATTCTACCATGCAGTTGATATAGCCTATAGTTTAGCATGATGTCCAAATGATGAATAATGGTTTTTTCTCTTTGCCCTCCTTCAGCAAAATAAGATGCATCAGCTGTAATAAACTAACCACAACCATAGGAATGAACTGCCAAGATTCCCCATTTTGCACAAGTATTAAAAGAGTCATCGTGGACTGATCTGAAACCCCATACAGGTAGTCCTCGCTTAACAATCTCAATTGAGACCTGAATTTGGTTGCTAAGTGAAGCGGTCATTAAGCAAATCTGACCTGATTTTACGGCTTTTGCAGCAGTGGTTAAACAAATCACTGTGGGCGTTAAGCGGGCTGCATGGTCATTAAGTGAATCATGCGGTTCCCCATTGATTTTGCTTGCCAGAAGCCGCCCAGGAAGGTTGAAAATGGCAATCATGTGACCACAGGACGCTGCGTCAGTCATAAATGCGAAAAGCCAAGCACCCAAATTCTGATCATGTGACCACAGGGACACTGCTACAATTGTAAGTGTGAGAACCGGTCGTAAGTCAGTTTTTTTCAGCACTGTAAGTCTGAACCATCACTAAAACGAATGGTTCTTAAGCGAGGACTACCTATCCTAGCATGCTTTTAATGGTTCTGCCAGGAAGCAGAGAGAGAAATACCTCACTGTGTATTTGTTTGTTGGCTGCTTTCATTAGTTCAGTAATGGCTCGATTATGCTGCAGTCGCAAACTGCTGAATTCTTCACAGACAGCGAAATCGGAAAGCAAGCGCATCTGAGTAAACGTTTTACAGAGTACTGTATGAAAAAAAGAGGACAAGACCATTTGAAAATAAACCCAACGCTATTCAACGTTTGCGTTCATTATGTTTTTATGGCCTCACTCTACTTAAATTGCTTTTCTTTCATTTAAATTATGTTTATAAGTCCCAGAGAGCGGCTTCAAGTATAGTAAAAAGCCAGATATTAATACATCTAGCAGTTATAACAACACTAGCCTCATCCAGCCCTCCAAATCTAAAATCCAGTACACAACAGCAGCTACACACCATTGGCAGATAAATAAAAAGCAACTTAAGAGAAAAACAAGGGGAAAAGAAGGGGGGGGGGGTTAAGCTTTCCTATAAGTCTATAATGGTGAGGATTAATTGCTCTTACCAGTAATGCCAAAGGAAGGCCAGGTCACAATTAAAGGGCCCTGTTACAGAGCTGTTGTAACGTAACATTGGACAAGGGTAAAGATGAAAACAACATTGAACCCACAATGATACATTCAACTAAAGCCCATCAAATGGTACTTTGTGGCGATCTGGGTGGCTTTAAGTGTCTGAGCTTTCCAAACTGTGTGTCGGGACACGTTAGTGTGTCGGCTGCAATGTCTGGGTGTGTTGCGGCTGCTGCTGCCTCTGACCCCTGCCAGGATTCTGCCCAGGTCCTAATGCCTGCCTTGTGCCCTGCTGCCTCCAAACCTGCCCTGCCAGGATTCCGCGCAGGTCCTAGTGACTGCCTTGTGCCGGGCTGCCTCCAAACCTGCTGTGATTCCGCACAGGTCCTAGTGCCTGCCTTGTGCCCTGCTGTAAGAGCGTGTCGCGAAATGATGCATGTCTAAAAAGTGTGTCACCAACATGAAAAGTTTGGAAAGCTCTGGTCTAAGTGCAGAGACATGAGGTACCTATTTAATCTATAAAACTTTAACGGCTAATCGAAAGAACACATTTCCCCGTTTCAGGAGGTTTGAGGCCAAATGTGTGTCTTGGACTTCTGCAAAGCTTAAGACCCCCCATTTCATACCTTCAACCCTGAAAAATGCAAAAAAAAAAAAAAGGAAAAATTCAAAATGTTTAGTCCCGCCCATGGGATGTCACTATGACATCACTGGCCACACCCTCAATACAGCTGGGGGCAGGGCAAATGGCAAGTATGTCAGCAGGGATGAAAAAAAGGTCACTTTATATTTAAGGATGCACAAAGTGCATCTTGAACGTGTTGATCTTTTTATTCTCTACCCTCCTATTTTACAGGTTTATTGAATGTAATAAAATTGAGATCAAATGGACACTGTTATTTGGTGTTACAAGTACTGTCCCCAATCTATCCCGCAAGGTCAATTCAAACTCTTCACTAACATTGAAACAAACGTCTCGAGTGTGTAGGATCTTCAGCATACACATGGCAAAGATGTTCCAGCAGAGAAACTAGAAGGAGCTGATTGGCGAATGAGGACGTGATGTTCATCAATTTCTGGGAACCGTTTGCACTCCTAAATTCTGTGGGCCAGTCAGAATCTGAAAAAAAAGAACAAAAAACTGGATTACATCTCATTTGTAGGGCCTTGAAAATAAGATCTAAAGGAGTTTCAAATACATTGGGCTCTAGTGTAAAGAACCCAGATTTCTTCAAAAGCAATTTGATTTTCTTCTTTCTGTACCCTTTTTGGAACAGATGGAAACCATGCGGAATGAAGCAATAATGCATTATTTATCTCAGCCTCCTATCTATGCCATGGAATATCAATGCTGCAGAGCTGTTTTATGGCCATATGAAGGTGCAAGATCCATGTTCATAAGAGAAATGCTTCGTTTTCATGACAAATGGGATGTAATAAAGATGCAATCCATCTCTTAAGGCTATATCAGCAGGGTTGCTTTAAAAAAGCATGTGTGCAGGAAGCAATCATCCCCAGAATTATTATACAGTCTATTTATAAGTAATACATGCATTGTTATATGGACAAACTGTTGTTACTCATTTATAAAAAGCTTTATTGCCCTTTCCATCTCCTTGTTTTACATTTATGGTATGAGCCACAGTAGTTATACAATTTTTAATAAAGAAAATGTGAAAGAAAAATAATTTTGCCTGTGTTTATCCGTGTGTGGACAACTAAACTGATTCCATCTCATACAGAAATACTATAGCAAGAAATTAACATGTAACTTGTGAGGATCCACATGATGTATACACTGTAATGAAAAAAATACTGACACAACTATATTGATGCATTTGGGCAATAGGTGATTTCTTCCCAGTCTGTGGAATTCTAACATTAATTCCCATCCAGCCTAGCCAATTATAGAGCGCATTGGATCTGTAGTCCAACAATACTTGGTCACTCAGGTGATCCATTCCTCCTCCATTCAACCCTCATCACATGATCCCTTCTCTTTGCACCCATAACCTGCAAGTTCAGCTGGTTCTTTACATATTATTATTATTATTATTATTATTATTATTATTATTATTATTTTATATTTTTTATCCTACCTTTCTTTATATATTTTTGGTCAACTCAAGGCCTTATCTTAGGATCAATCAGTTCTAAACGGGGAAATAGCTTAACTGCTGAAATTCTCATAACTGTATCTGTTTCACATCAATCAATGTGCTAAAAATTTTGTGTGATTTTCACCTGGCCATAGAATTTACTTTTGGATTGGTCTGAGGCAACCAACCCAATATCTATGTATTGTCGAAGGCTTTCATGGCCAGAGTTCGATGGTTGTTGTGGGTCTTCCGGGCAAGGAACCACAACTTCCAGAACACAGCAGCACAGCCCGGAAGACCCACAACAACCAACCCAATATCTGTGCAGCAGACCTGTTTTTAAGTGAACACAGTTCAGAATTCCAAAGATCCTAGTTTGCATCTGAGGCAACAGAAAGGACGCTGATGCAATGATATTGCAAACAAAGTCACAAGGCCCATTCAGAAAAATGATGCAATAGCTCTTCCTTCATCTGTCTCCAGATAAAGAAATGAGATCCAACAATGTGAAAGTTCAGCCATCCAATATTCTTCAACACTTAGGCTCTAATATCTCAAATGCTATTCTACAAGGAGAATATTTCTGAAAACGGAGGAAAGAAAAAATAAAAAGTGGCAATGGAATTACATGGAAAGCAGCCATTTAACTGAAACCACAGACCCCCAAAATGCCTTTTCCTTGTTTAGCGAAGTTTTTTCCCCCCCAGAAAAACCAAAGGAACATTAGGTTACCTCTCACTCTGAATTTTAAATCTCTGCCCAGAAACTCAGAACCAGGAAAAATGCAAGACTTTCTATTTTACTACTTGGAGTTTTTTTTTAAATACACATAATTGAGCATTTTTTAAAAAAGGCATCTTCTTTCCAAAGCAGGGTTGTCAACCTGCAGTCCAAAACTGTATTCTCTAAATTCACTTTACTTCACAGAGGAAATACATAAATCTAACAAATAAATGATTAAGCTATCTTTGACGGTTCCACTCCCTGCATAAGGGGCAATACCTTAATATTCCCAACAAAATCTTCTTGCGTGTAGAAAACTAGCATGTTAGGGAAAAGGCTGCAGCTGAACTTATCTTCCAGCCCAACCTTTTTCTAGATGCAGGTACTTTCCAGCAAAAAAGCATTCAAACAGAAATTGAACAATGGGGGGGGGGGAACGACACGACACATTGTTTTTCATGTGGATTAAGTCTCTCAGGTGAACTTTACCACAAATGTATTCCCTGCTCAGGGGCATGCTGCTAAGTCTGTTTTGCAACTGTGGAGGTGGGTGGAGAAAATTGATTCCAATCCTGGAAATAATTAGCTTTCTTATTAGAGGTTGCAAGTAGTAATTTGCACTTTATTATGCATCATTTGCTTCCATCTTCCTCTCCATCAACTTTGTAACCTCCTCTTATTGAATATCAGATTACCAAGGGCAGGGACCTTTGTCTAACCCAGGGTTTCTCAACCAGGGTTCTGTGGTCCCTAGGGTTCTGCGAGAGGTCACTAGGGGTTCCCTGGGAGATCACGATTTATTAAAAAAATGATTTCAAATTTGGGCAACTTCACATGAAAGAGGTAAGTTTCATTCTTTATTTTTAGTTTAAGAACACTGTGAATGCATATATACAGGCCTACACATGAAAGGAATATAATAATTTTGTAACTTGTGGCCCATATTTGAGCCTGAATGTGCAGGGGTTTCCCGAGGCCTGAAAAATATTTCAAGGGTTCCTCCAGGGTCAAAAGGTGGAGAAAGGATAGAGTCTAATCCAGAGCTTTCCAAACTGTGTGTCGGGACACATTAGTGTGTCGGCTGCAGTGTCTGGGTGTGTCGCGGCTGCTGCTGCCTCCGAGCCCTGCCAGGATTCTGTGCAGGTCCTAGTGCCTGCCTTGTGCCTTACTGCCTCCAAACCTGCTGTGATTCTGGGAAGGTCCTAGTGCCTGCCTTGTGCCCTGCTGTAAGAGAATGTCGCGAAATGATGCCCTGCTGTAAGAGCGTGTCGCGAAATGATGCATGTCTAAAAAGTGTGTCACCAACAGTTAACAGTTAAACTTTCCAAAAGTTTGGAAAGCTCTGGTCTAATCCATTGAACAAAACACACTAGAGGGGAGGGGGGATCCAAGTCACAAAACATTAAACAATATCCAGAAATACAATTATTATCTTGTGCATCGATATTAATTTTTTTGCATATCTGTATTTCGGGTGTATATTTTTATTTGATTAATTATTGATTAGGGTTGTTATTAATAAGTATTAATAAGTAACTACTTAGTAATGCTTCAAACAACAAAAAACAACTGTAATGTCAACATATTAATATGTTGACTTATTACTACAGTTGTTTTTTGTTATTTGAAGCATTACTACTGTTGCTTTTATCATGTCAATTTGTTGTAACTTGCCCAGAATCTTTTATTATTGCAGCAACAACAACAATTTTTATTTGATTTGGGCTACAAAAATTGAAAAATAAATCATTTTCTGTCTATGTGTGTACATATGTGTGTGTGTGTGTGTGTGTGTATGTATATATATACACACACACACACACACAAAATTGTTTATATACACACACAAAAATTATAGATGCTTAACTATATGTCAACATGACCTATGAACTATAATTCATTATTATTATTATTATTTATTTAATTTATTCCCCGCCCATCTCCCATACAAGGGACTCTGGGCGGGTTACAATAATTAAGACTTAAAAATTTAAAATATTTAAAACCATACAAAGTAGAAAATGTATAAAAATAAATCCAAATATAAAATAAAATAAAATAGAATCCAAGATGGATTCTACCTGTATTATTCATACCTGTATTATCCAGTTAAAACCCAGCTGTGATAATGTACAAGTAGGATATCTAACCCACTTATAATCCAGAACTGCATCTATAATAATCTAGGATTTTATATACCTATATGTTTAAACACACCTCACTCTCTCTCTCTTAAATAGACATATTTTATATACCCACCCATGTACAATCCACAATTGTATATGCAATAATCTAGGCTTTTATATACATTTATGTTTATATTTATACGGGGCGCGATGGCTCAGCGGTTAAGACGCCAGGCTTGTTGATCGGAAGGTGGCAAGTTCGAGACCCTAGCCCAGCCTGACGGAGTGAGCTCCTGCACTCACCCCAGCTCTTGCCAACCTAGCAATTCGAAAGCATGCAAATGCAAGTAGATGAAGAGGTACCACTTCGGTGGGTAGGTAACAGCGTTCTGCGTGCGTCATGCGGCCACATGACCGTGGAAGCGTCTTCGGAAAACGCTGGCTCTTCGGCTAACAAACGGAGATGAGCACCACCGGCCCCTAGACTCGACACAACTATGCAGGGGAAACCTTTACCTTTATATTGCTAAAAAACCCATCTTTTTATACACACACACCCCACTTATATACACATATACACACACACACATGTATATGTATGACTCACACAGTCACACACATATATACATACATTCTAACACACACACATGTATACATGTCACACACATCTCACACAGACACATATATACATACTGTACTGTACGTATATACACATACCTCCCTCTCTAAAATAACCATCTTTTTATACACACCTCCACTTACAATCCCCAGTTGCGTATATAGTCTCATATTTATATAAAAGAGACCCAAGATTATTCTGTATATATACATATATACATACACACACACACTGTACATACATACACACACCCTTCTCCCTCTCAAATAACCATCTTTTTATACACACCCCCACTTATAATCCACAGTTGCGTATATAATCATCTCGGGTCTCATATTTATATTTATATAAGAGACCCAAGATTATTCTGTATACACACACATACACACACACACACCTTTCCCTCTCGAACAACCATCTTTTTCTACCCACCCCACCACCCACAGTGGCACCCATACACCCTCACCTACCCATACCATTGATACACGCGTGCACACATCCCCACGTATCCCTCTCACACACACACACTCTTTTCGCTCACGCGCTCGCCAGCCGGCCTCCCTCCATCCGGGGCCGCGGCAAGGCCGAGGGGCCCCTTCCCACCCTCCGCCGCCCGGCAGAAAAGCCCCGCCGTCCCAGCCTGCGCACCGTCGAAGGGCAGCTCGGCTCCCGGCTCCTCCTCAGGGAAGCCGATGGCGGCGGGGGCAGCCCGCGGCCCCTCCGCCCCGCCGCCGACGCCGGGCTCCCCTCGCCACATGGCCGCGCTCCCGCTGCTCGGTCGGGCCTTCCCTTCCTTTCTTCCTTCCTCGCTCCAGGCCCGCCCGGCTTGGCGACGCCCCCTGGGCGGCCCGCAGCCGCAGCCGGCCGTGGCCGCCACTACACTGCCCATGGTCCCCACCCAGCCGGGCTGAGGGGGCGAATCCTGAGGGCGTGGATGGGGGAGGCTGCCCCGGGCCATGGGAGATTGGGGACTGGGGTGTCAGGAGAGGCGGCCCCCAAATTTAGGGGAATATGATTGTTATTATCGTTATCATTATCATTTTTCGCTATTTACAGCCCGCGAGGGAGCTGCTTTTGGAAATTTCCGCCTTAGGAGCTTCTTGGGTGCTGCAACGATTTCGGCCTGTGATGTGTTATGGCCTTGGATTCTCAGGCTGAAAAGCAGACTCTGGTGGACTCTCCGCCTGCCACTGAACCGGGTGGACTCTCAGCCTCTGTTGAACCTGATGGACTCTCCACCTGTAATTCCATCTGGTCGACTCTCCTTCTCTAAATGAAACTGCTGGCATCTCCATTTGTAGTTGAACCTGCTGGATTATCCACCTAAACCTAGTAGATTCTCCACCTGTAATTGAACGTGGTGGATCCTCCATCTGTAGTTGAACCTGGTGGACTCTCAGCCTCTTATCCAGGGTTTCTCAACCATGGCTGGCTGGGGAATGCTGGGAGTTGAAGTCCACACATCTTAAAGTTGCTAAGGTTGAGAAACCCTGCTCTGATCCAACCTGGTAGACTTTCAGCATCTAATTGAACCCAATGATTCCATCTGTAATTGAACCTTGTAGATTCTCCATCTGTAGTTAAACCTGGTGGACTTTCAGCCTCTAATTGTACCAGGGGATTCTCTGCCTGTAATTGAACCTGTTGGCCTGGAGTTGGAGAAGCATTAGCCTGCCAGCCCCCTGAAAATGGCCTCAGAGTCAGTGCAGGCGGCTGAACACATAAGTGAGAGAGTCAGATCGTGATCTGGGGAGATGCCAACCGATAAATATGCTGCCAGCTAAAGAGGGCTGAGCAGAAGAGATACGCTGGAAAACCCCCCCCCCCAAGAGGAGAGGATTCAGATCCTCTCAATAATGCTACACAGGGATCTCTGGCCAGACAAGAAAGCCGGAAACTCTCCTTCCTGACCTGCATTCCTGCAGCTTCACTTCCAAGTTCCTGGATTGGCGGATGGACCTCCGGTTTGACCCTGGACTCCCATCTGTAGACCCTTCTCTGCTGTAGACCCACAGACGGCTTCTTGCGACCCAACTGCCTTTGCCTGTTTCCAGGCAGCAAACTTCCTTCCCTGTTATAAGCTACTGGCAGAAACTGTGATCTGTAAAACTAAACCATACTTTACCTCTTTCTCTGCTCCTGTGGAAGATTTAGGACAAGCCCGAGAAAGCTTAAGATTTGCAAATTGCCTCATGCTGTTTCCAATCTATGGCTTTACATGAGATGGGAGGGGGGAAGCATCATTCATTGTTCCGCATCAGCAGCATTTCATGCGTTAGCCCTCCGCACTCAAGCTATTTACTCTGAAGTGCCAGTACTGAACTCAGTGCGACTTATACCTTCCCACACATGCATCTTATGTTCACATCTATGTCCCGGGGAGTCTTTGGTGCTCTCTGAGCCTTGTTGTTTTCATGCAGATGTTTCATTGCCAGGCTAGGCAACATCTTCAGTGCGAAAAGGGAGTGGAACTTGCTGTCTGTTTATATACCCTGGCTTGTCCTGCCTGTGTTGGTGGGGGTCTTGTACTCTCCTTGGTAGTTCCTTGATTGGGCTGTTGTGTGCTGTTTGGGTGATTGACTGAGTTAATAGTTCCTTGATTAAGGTCTATTGTGTTGTTTGATTGCTCCTCTGCTGCTAATCTTGCTGTTAATCTATGCATATCTTGTTGTTGATTGCTGGCCCAGGGGTGTTCTGGTCTTCTGGCTATTCTATTGTCTCTTATGAATGGTATGTAAATGTTGTTAACCTCTATGTTATGTCCCATCTCCTAGCCTGGCAATGAAACGTCTGCATGAAAACAACAAGGCTCAGAGAGCACCAAAAACTCCCCAGTTCAACCCTGAGCTACAAATATTCTCTTCGATTGGTACATCTATGTCCCTTCCACATAAATGTATAGAGTCTTTTTTTAACCCGTTCAGTTGTGTCTGATTCTCAGAGACTGCCTGGACAAGTCCCTGCAGTTTTCTTGGCCAGGTTTTTTCAGAAGTGGTTTGCCCTTGCTTCTTTCCTAGGGCTGAGAGAGAGTGACTGGCCCAAGGTCGCCTAGCTGGCTTTGTGCCTAAGGCGGGACTAGAACTCACAATCTCCCAGTTTCTAGTGTGATGCCTCAACCACTACCCCAAACTAGACCTCAAATGTAGAGTACACAGACTCAATTCAGATGTGTGGGGACCACTGGATGAGAAGAATGGAGGCAGCTAGAAGGAAGGGAGGGAGGGAAATAAATAAATCCCAGTTCCATTACGGTTGTCAAGAAAGCTGCATGGGCAGGAATATATTCAGAATGGAGCAAACCAATTTCAAATTTTAGGCCCCTCTATCAGTCATTTTGTAAACAGAAAAATATTATTAATAATTGACTTATTAGCTCTCCTATGCATCTTTGTTATTTATTATTATTATTATTATTATTATTATTATTATATTTGTTATTATTAGTCCCTTTATATTCAAGGAAACATATTCCCAGGTAAGTCTACATGGGTGACATATATATGTTATTCAATAAACTTTGGTTAAACTAAACATGGATTAAACCAAAACACAGTGTTTCTTCATAAATAAGTTTTGTAAATAAGCTCCAATGGCTGTGTTCACATGACACACTGAACCATATCCTGTACTAACCACATTTTAGCCAACTTACTATGCAATGCCAGACAGTAAAGGTAGCTTATGGCTAGCATGTTGTGGGTGCCCATAAAATTAGGTAATGAAATGTCTGCAAGCAAACGTTTCATTATTTAATGAAGCAAACATCGGGTAGTGAAACATCTGCAAGCCAACAACCACGGGAATAAATTGAAATAATAAATAAATAAATAAATAAATAAACCACGCTCAGAGAGCACCAAGGACTCCACAGTTCAACCCTAAGCTACATATATTCTCTTCTATTGGAGCACCAAGGGCTCCCATAAAATTAGTTCAGATGAATACACCGCAGGGAATTCAAAAGCATTTTTTAAATTTATTTATTATTTAAATTTGTATTACCGCCCATCTCCCGCAGCCGGAGTGGAGTGAAGGATGCATGGGAACAAGGCATATATTTGGAGATGTTTTTAAAAGCCAGCTCATGTCAAAAATGAGAAATGAATATTAGTGAGAACAGCTAGCTTTATTATCATTTTCATTTCACTGAAAGTAATAAATGCATTCCTGCTGCTAACGTAGCATTCAGATCAATTATTTTATTTAAATTTGGATGGGACCTTACATGATAAACCTATGCAAAATTAATCCCATTAAAGCTCAGTGAGGCTGATTTCTGCTGAATTTCATCCATGACGTTCTGGATGTATATTTTTGGATCTGGTAGAAAAGATGCTTCCTAATTTGTATGGGGATTCAATAGGATGTCTAAAAAAAGCCGTATTTTACGCAGGAGCCATCTGTGTCAAGCTAATGGGGCCATCCATTTCTCTGGGGAATATGCAATTCAGGAACTCAGCAAACCGAGAGGTGATTAATTAAATCACATCTTCCCAGTAATTGAACATTATAGTGAAGGCTTCTGTTTTTTTCATGATGTTACAAAAATTTAGAATGGACGCTCCTGTTCCCCTTGATGTTTTCACTCATTGTAGTTTCCACTAACTTTCTAGAGGATTTCTTTGTCTCCTGTCAAAACCCAACAGATTTCAAAAGTGAGTGCCCGCTGAGTGCTATTGAAGGCACTTGGAAATCCTGATTTTTTTGTTATCTACCAGGCACCATTCTACACTCACACAACTTTATCATTTTCTTCTTCCCAAGAACAGAGAAACTTGTGGAGGAGACATAGAATTTGGGGATGATCTATAGGGCTAATTCGGCAGGACATCGTTTTTCTGAGCTGGGTATGAAATGTGGGATATCTACACCATTGTGATAAGCTCCTATGAGTTGGCAGTGATCATTCAGACATGGACCTGGAAACGTTGGCAGTAAAAGATTTGTCGGGGGTGTGGATGGGATTGTACCTCTGTTTCAGCTTTCTGAATTGTGAAATACCTGTAATTAAATGAACAACTGAACTGCTCTTAGCAGTCACATTAATAGGTGGTGGGACTGAATGTTTAATATATTTGTTTTCATCCGGTAGATCAGGGCTAGGGTTAGCCTGGCTCCCTCCAGTTGTGTTAAATTTTAGAAATACCTTGTTGCATCTAAAATCGCAGCCTCTGACGGGTTGGAATGAGGGATAAGCAACCTCAGGGCCTCCGAGCGGGTTGAACTTTTACTCCATGAATTCCAATCCGCATGGCCGGCAAAGGAATATTGGAGAATCCAAAAACTGCATGGTACCGATCTGCTAGTCCTTAAGAGGTGACATAAACATTTTCCTACTCTTCTGTGCTTTCTACATCTCAGCCATGACTTTGACGTTCCAGCTGTTCTGATGGGGTTTTCTGGAGCTTCACTATAGTGGAGCATTCTATCAGGAAATCCCTCTTAGCCCTATGTTCAGTGCTTTTGCCAAATCTCACAGCTCCTTGGTCTGTGTATCTTCAGGACAGAACAATCTCCTTAAACTCTGATTTCTTTCTTGTTATTTTCTGTGCAATTTCATTTTTTTTCCTTTGGGGAAAGCTGCTCCTTTCCCAAAGAACCAAGGATGTAAATTGCCAGTTTATCCTCATAACAGCCTTGTGAAGTAAGACAGGTTGAAAGATACTCTCTGGTCAGCAAGAACTCACAATAAAAGGGGGATCTGAGTGCAGATCTGATTGAGCCCAACAGCTGAACATGTTTCTGCTAGTCTTATAGTTCCTTGAAAATAATGTCTTATGTAAAGAAAAAGACAGGAGGGGCCTATCTCATAGCAGAGCACGTGCTTTTGAATGCCAAAAAATCCCAGTTCCATTCCAGATAAGGAATGCCATTGTTTGGAACAAAATTACTATCATACCCCTACAAAACTGAATTTGACATGAATCTGTGGTCTCGCTTGTAAAAGGAGAGCTTCCTATTCCCCGTGTTGAAACGAGCCTTTTAATCAGGATTAGAATCATGCTTGCTTTCTGGCATAAGGATTACTGCTCTAAACATCCTCTGCGATTAAAGTCTCAAATTCTCTCTGCGCCTCAGGCAGGGCTTGGTAACGCCTTTTTCTGAAAACCAGGAGCCCATGGATGAATTTATGCCACACGCTAAGCCATGGTTTATCAATTGGTTTCATGGGATACCTGGAGTTTCCTCTGTTTGCACAACACTCGGAAATGCCACAGACCCATCCCACGTATGTTAGCCCTGAGTGTTGCGTGAACCAGCCAAAAGACTAGTGACTTTCATGATCAGTGGCCTGACTCAATACAAGAAAGCTTCAGAGTTGCTGAATTCCGGGAGTTGAAGTCCACACATCTTCAAGCGGCCAAGGTTCAAAAACACTGAATTAGAGGTTCAGCTTTCAGATCTAAAAAGGCAACTGTGGTTCAGAGCAGCTATCCACTTATGATCCTCTCACCACCCCAAGCTGGCTGGGGAATTCTGGGAGTGGAAGCCCAGGCATCTTAAAGCTGCCAAGGTTGAGAAACACCGCCTTAGAGGCTTGGCAGGAAAATCGGCTTTCGAAACACCATCAGATGCTTCAGGAATTCCCCCTTGCTTTTGAACCTGCTTTTCCAAACGCAACCATGCCAAGGATGCCAGTCCCTAAGATTTCTTCCCACACCCCCGGGGGAAGCGGGACTGCCCAGGTGGGAGATGGGGAGGGCGAACAAGCATCCTTCCTACGGGAGATGGGGCTGGGTACCATTCTCACTGGGCGCTGGGGAGGATGGGAAGCAGCCTGCCATGCTGGGGAAGGAAGGGGGCGATCAGGTCTGGATTTATTTATTTTTATCCCACCTTTATTATTTTTATAAATAACTCAAGGCGGCAAACATACCCAATACTCCTTCCTCCTATTTTCCCCACAACAACCCTGTGAGGTGAGTTGGGCTGTGTGTGTGTGACTGGCCCAAGGTCACCCAGCCGGCTTTCATGCCTAAGGCGGGACTAGAACTCTCAGTCTCCTGGTTTCCCATTGGCTCCTTCCTAGGGCTGAGAGCGTGTGACTGGCCCAAGGTCATCCAGCCAGCTTTCATGCCTAAGGCGGGACTAGAACTCTCAGTCTCCTGGTTTCAAGCCCAGCACCTTAACCACTAGACCAAACTTGGCCTCTTGCTGCTCAGCCCGACCGACTGGGCATGGTGGGAACTGGACTCCTCAGCCCAGGCTGCACTCATCCGACCTGGGCTGATCTGGAAAAAGCGAAGCGGGGAGGGGGGGAGAAGAGGACGGGAGACCACCCGGCGATCCGGGGAGGCGACAACCCGCCCCGGAAGAAGGCCAGGTAGGAAAAGCCGCTTCCGTCCCCCAGCCAAGACTCAGGAGGGCGCCCACGGGCGCAGCCGGTGACCCAGCGTGCGGCGGCGGCGGCTTGGCCCCGCCCCGCCCCGGCGCCTGCGCGCGCAGCGCCCCCTGCCGCCCGCCGTCGGTAGGGGCGGCGCTGGTCCCCGTGTGACCCAGAGCCGCGCCGGCCGCCGGAGCCCCGGATGCAGGAGGCCGGGCGGAGCGGGGACGTCATTGTTCCCCGACACGGGCGAAGCAGGAGGCGGAGGCGGAGCGGGCAGGCGGGCGGGCTGAGGCCAAGAGCGACCCGGCAGCGCCGAGCCAGGTAACTGAGGCGGCGGGAAGGCGGGCGGGCGGCCGGGAAAGCAGAGGCGGGCAGGCAGGCGGGCGGGCGGGCGCGCTAGGCCGCCGCTGGCCTGCGCGGCTCGGCCCGCCCCCCTGCTGAGGCGGGAGCGCCCCCTCAGTCTGCCGCCGCCCTCTCCCTCCCTCCCTCCCCGCCAGGCCCCGCCCCCTCCCTCGGCCGCCGGGCTGCCCACCCCCACGCGGGGGCCGGGGGGGGCGAAGGTCGCGGGCCGCGCGGACCCTTCCTGGGGAGGCGGGGGGCGTGCACGCGTGGGGCTGGAGGGCCGCGGAAGGTCCCCCTCCTCCTCCAGGGAGGGAGGTGTGTCTACGCGCGCGGGGTGGGGGTCCCTTTCGCGCTCTGAGGCCGTTGGGAGCTCGGGGGCGTGGGGGGAGGGCGCGTGCCTTCCCGCCAGGGTCCCGGAGCCCCCCCCGTCGGGCCCCCCGTGGCTTCGGGGCGGAGAGGGCTCCATCCACGCGCCTCCCTGCGGGTCACTCCGGCCTGCCCCAACCGGCCGCCCGGCGGTGCTGGTGGCCCTCCGATCCGGCACGGCGAAAGGGAAAGCCAGCCTTGCTCGCCGGGGATTATGGGCGTTGCAGTCCAGCCCATGGGTCGAGGGAAGCCGGGGGTCGCTGAGCTTCCCGCCGGAGGGCCGCCTCTCCTCACCTGCCGCAGCGAACAATAACCACACCTGTGCCGCGGGTGTGTGTGTGAAGATTTGTCCCGGCGGCATCCCCCTTTATCCGACCCGGGGGAGCGAAGTGCGTGAGACTTCGCGCGGAAAGCATCTTTTAAAGATGCCCTCGGGCTTTGCTATAGACGCTGCTGGGGTGCATCCTGGGGCGCGGATCCTTTGGGGGGAGCCTGCACGTGCATACAAAAGGATTTGCAGGAAGGCGGCTTGTTGGTTGCTTTGTATAGGCATCCTTCTCTCCCTCCCCCTGCCCTTCTTTGTTTGAGGACTTCTGAATGATTTTCGTTTTTACCTCTTCAGGTTTCACGCGGGATGGCTTGGACCCTGTGGCCCCGTTTTTGATCCACCTATATTTTGGGCAAATACTGCTTCCCCTTCCTCTAGTTTGTGAGCGGCCTGCATTCTTTCCCTCCTTCCACTGTGCCTGATCTTTATTTTGCTTTACTTGCCTTCACTTTTGCCATCTCCTTCTGTGGCCCAGTCCATGTTCCTCCTTTTGCTGTTGAAGGGGGTGGATTTTAAAGTCACTTGTCATTGGTGTTTCTTCCCTGGCTTGGTTGCCATGGTCACTGCCTCTCAAATGAGTGATTCCTTTACAGTCCTGTCTTCCCTTTCCTCCCCCTGCATCTGGGAATCGGGCCTTGATATGGTGGGGATGGAAATTAACTGAGGCCGGTGCCGTGGATTCTCTGTGGCGTCTTAGGCCTGAGTTGGCACTCCTGTTTCTTTCCCTATTTGAGGAGAAGGGATGCAGCAGATGTCACTGGGTTTGGACAAGGGCGGTGAATCTCTCTCCTGCGTGAACATTTGCTGTGTGACGTGCTATATGAAGTTGCTCTTCCTTTAGTGCAAATGATAGAACTCCGGCACAATAAATCCCAAGGTAGTATAATTCAGAATAGGACTGTGAATATGGCTTTTCCTTCCCACATAGCCTCTCAAGGAAATGTCTGTCAGGTGCTCCTGTAATATTAATTTCTAGGACGAAGGGAAATGGGCTTGTTATAGATTGTCTGCTTGCTTTCACTGTGGGCTGATTACTGTTCTTTGCTGCTTTATAGAACTATTAGCCTCGGTTGGCATAAATGATGCCATGAAACTGTGACCGTAAATCTACCTTAAAGGTGGCCTTAAACACACAGAATACTCCTTGCAAGTTAATTGCTTTTTCAGGCGGGCGAAATCAAATCCGTTAAGAGAACCAGTTAACTTAGTTGTCAAAGGCTGTGGTTAAACTGAAAGGATTCAGGTAGCAGACCAAAGCTGAAGAAGGGAAAAGAATTAGAAGCTCTTAAAAATGAATCAGTTTGGAATCGTAAGTAGAGGACAGGGCACTAGTGGAAACAGAACTAGTGGAAGTGGGAGTTTATTGCTAGAAGTTCACACTCATACTCATCTTTTTGTTGTTTATTCGTTCAGTCGTTTCCGACTCATCTAGGTCCCTAAAATAATTCCAGGTTTCTAATTAGAGATCTAATGGATTTAATCATGGCATTTGCTCTACAAGGTAAGCTGTGTTCTGTTGAGTTCCAGGTACATTTTGTTTCAAAGAGAATGCAAATTGGACAATTAGATACATTTTAAAGTTCAAAGACAAATGTGAACAGTTTATTTTCTGCTTACACTGTGATTGTTAAAGATATTGTTCTTGCTGAGGTGGTGTAAAAATAAAATTTTAAAACCGTATTGCCGTTCTGCTTCCAGTTCTCATTAGTTGGGCTACCTTTGTGTATTTTTGATTGGTGTAATAAGTATAGAAATGCTGGATTTTAACAGATGTGTGCTTTAATGCAAGGAGTTAATAGTATGCCGGTTACTTTATAATAGTCCTACAGTTTTGCACCTCCCATTCCCTCCACAAAAGGCTCCTGTCTGTAGCACAGTAGTTCACGCATGGGCAACTTTCTTGTCCATCTTGAGCCTCCATAGAGAAACAATAAATATGCACCTGTAAGGATATTGTGTTTGTGGTGTATGTGCTGAGCATCAAATGATGGGGAGATGCAGTATTATGCTATTCCAAATGATAGCCATGAGATATTTCAGCATTTTTTCTTAGTAAAGTGTAAGGACAATTGTCACATGTTAACTATTCTCCCCTATTCGGGGAGATGGGCGGGGATAAATTTAATAAATAAATAAATAAATAAATAATAATAAATAAAATCAATCAATCAATCCAGATTAAATCATACAGGGAATTTGGTGAAGGGAGGGTTAACTGGAATTAAGCATGGAAGTTACACAGAAGTAGAAAAGGCAACTAAAATGCTCATGTTTATCCTTGTTTACATTAATGATGCTCATCCAGCTACACTGCTGTCATGTATTTTTAGAAATATAAGAGGGGGAACTGCCGTATACTTGATCCAACTACCATTAGAGCCAGTTTGGTCTAGTAGTTAAGGCAACAGGCTAGAAACCAGGAGTCTGTGAGTTCTAGTCCCGCCTTAGGCATGAAATCTGGCTGGGTGACCTTGGGCCAGTCCCTGTCTCTCAGCCCTAGGAAGAAGCCAATGGGAAACCAGGAGTCTGCGAGTTCTAGCTCCGTCTTGGGCATGAAAGCTGGCTGGATGACCTTGGGCCAGTCACACGCTCTCAGCCCTAGGAAGGAGCCAATGGGAAACCAGGAGACTGAGAGTTCTAGTCCCGCCTTAGGCATGAAAGCCGGCTGGGTGACCTTGGGCCAGTCACACACACACAGCCCAACTCACCTCACAGGGTTGTTGTGGGGAAAATAGGAGGAGGAAGGAGTATTGGGTATGTTCACCGCCTTGAGTTATTTATAAAAATAATAAAGGCGGGTTAAAAATAAATAAGTTAGTGCATTAGCCCAGCATTGTCTCCTTTGATGGTTGTGAGTCTTGGAGAAAATCCACAACCATTCCAAGCCTTAAGTACACAAAAAAGCCAAAATCACATTATGCAAATCCAGCCATTTTGGTAGTATAATATTTGGGTGCTGGGGGGGTCGCAGATTGCCCACACCTGATTTACAGCTTATTGGAACTTGTGAACAAGGTTAGTAGGGCTCGTTCAGGAAACCATGGTTTAAAAACGATAGTTAGGTGTGATGTTTGAAGCATATCTTCTGTTTCGTTCTGCTCCTTCTCAGCCACCTGTGACACCGTTGTGGTATGAGGATACACACATGCAGGGCCGGCTTTTGGCTAAGGCTGAGCAGCAGAAGCTTAGGGAGCGCCAATTCCAAATCATTCTAAAAATGCAAATCTTTGCATCAGCGGGAGGCGGCATGGCTGGCTGGGGAATTCTGGGAGTTGAAGTCCACATGTCTTAAAGTTGCTGAGGTTGAGAAACACTGTATTAGAGTTTAGGACAACATACAAATGGTCTTTAATCCATTGGACTCCTTATTATGAAGATACGGGGAGACAAGTAAGTCAGTGTGGCCTAAGGGCGCCATATTCCCTTCAGCCGGCACTGCATATGTGTATTCTTCCTCCTCCCACTTCATGCAGAATCATATGTGAAACTGAAGGCATGGCCAGTTAACCAGTGGCCTGTTAAAGTCCTTCCTGATTGCTCGTGAAAAAAGGAGTGTGAAGTACTTGGGCTAGTAGCTTAACTTTCTTCCAGTTTTCCACCAGAGACTTCTCATTAGAAAGCTAATTTCTAGTTAATAGAAGAGAGTCATCCCTGTCTGAGGCCAGTTTACTTGGGAGTGAATCCCGCTGAGGGTGGTCTGGCCCTAAATGAATTTACACGGACTAGTGGAATCCCTTCTCATCCATTCATTTCATGGGACGGTGGGGTCTTTTTAGCCTGTCTGTCGGAAAGCCCAGAAATTATGTAACAGAGTTACTTTGCATGTGGCTTTTAACTCCCTCTCAGTTAACTGTAGCTGATTTAAGAGAGAGAAATATTTCCTTTTACCCAATTCATCAATTGTTTGTTTTTGAAGGGAGGGTCATGTTTGCTGTAGCTTGATTTTCAGTCTTTCCTATTCTACCCTTTTCCTTCTGTCCTTTGACCATTTTTGTCGCATTTTGTGCCCTTCTTTCCTACAGGAGAATCCCACTCCACCACGGAATGTAGACAAAGTCTAGATTCGCATCTGCAGGCAAATTATCTGAGCAGTTGACAATTCTGAGTTCTCTCTTATGGCTAGCTTTGCTCCAGGCACCTCTGGAATGATGTACTGTGCCTGTAGTTTATTGTCATCCAAATGAATTTTGGCTTGTTGTCTTCTTTGCTGCTGTTTTTTTTTCTCTTTTCTGTAAACAAATCTCCTAGATGACTTGCAAGTGAACTCTTAACCAGCAATCCCGTAATAGGCTTCTTTGTAAAAGAAGGGACTTCTTACCTTACCTCTTTCCCTCTCTTTGTACATTGTACCTTTCCTAGTTAATGGGAAAAGGAGAATTCTGCTTAAGATGTGCTTTCATTGCTATTCAAATTAAGAACAAACAGCCACATGCAGGAAATGAATAAATACTTGAGCATGTTGTTGCAGAGGCTCCTCTCTCAGTGTGATTTTTGTTCTGTGATTGTGCAATTTTGGTAATTTGAGCCTTATAATTCCGTGAAGGAAATGTGATTTAATAGGGACTTCTGGGAACGGGTGGTTTTCTAGAGCATGAGAGCTGTTAAATGTTACTTTATTTAATCTTGTGCATGTAAAAACGCTTGCAGTATTGTAGAAGGCTTTCACGGCCGGAGTTCGATGGCTGTTGTGGGTCTTCCGGGCTGTGTGGCCGTGTAGGAACCACAACTTCCAACAACAACCACAACAGCCATCGCTTGCAGTATTCATCCATTCTCAGTCCAACCACAGGCTTTATCAGATGAGCACCAGGAGGTTGTTGGGTCTTAAAGTTTTGCTGATTTCACAGTAAGAATGTAAGAAGCTGCCTTTCGGTGGACCAGATCACTGGTCCATCTAGCCCATGTTTTGAACACAATCAAAGGGTGTCTTTCCAAGGTTTCTGGAGTTTTTCCAGCTCAACCTGGAGATGCCAGAATCTGGAACTGAATTTTCTACATGGAAAGGAGGTATTCTGCTAGCAAACCAGGATCCCTTTTCCTTGTAACTGCAAAGAGATTAATTTCAGGAAATTGTCATTCGTGTTGAAATGAGAAAGCACTTCATCTTGCAATGGCTTAAAAGTTGGGCTACAACCTGAAAACAAATTCTCACTCCCCCATGAAGTTTACTGGTAATCTGGGAGCAGTCACCCCTCAGTTTACCTTCATGGAAGTGAATTATTATAAGGAGTAATTCCATTTCAGCCTTCTTTTTTTTCAGCCCCAGGGCCTGCTCCAACAACTTAAATAATAATGGAATAGGCTTAAAACAAGGAGTAACCCTTAACTACCTCCCCACCCCAATCAGAAAAAATGGGAAATAGTTTGTTACACAAGCAAGCTTATACAAGTTGGTTTTACTGTTGGTTCTTCAGCTTTAAAAAATGCAACACTATGATGGTTGGTTATTTTATGCAGTGTATTTTAGCTTTAGTGGGCCAGTGTCCCTTTGAGTAACAACCAGAGTGCCTTCTCTAGGCAGCAGCATGATTGCAGCTTTGTGTGTTTCTTCATCCTTCGTATGTATGTATGTATGTATGTATGTATGTATTTAACCAATATATACGGCCACCCAATTGCATTGTGCTCTACATGGGCTACCCTTGAAGCTCATCTGAAGGCTACAGCTGGTCCAAAATGCAGTGGGACAAGCAGTAATGGGCACTCCTCATTATGCCCATGTGTCATTGTTGCTTTGTGTGCTGCGTTGGTTACCAGTTGGCTTCCGAGTGCAATTCAAGGTGCTGGCTGTCACCCATAAAGCCCTTCATGACATGATTGATTCATTATGTGACATCAAGTTGGTGTCAACTCTTAGCGATCACTCAGATAGATTTTCTCCCTTACAATCTGTCCCCAACCTGGTCCTTCAGGTCTTCCAACAGTGCACCCATTGCAACTGTAACTGATTCCCTCTATCTTTGCTGCTGGTCATCCTTTTCTTCTCTTTCCTTCCACCTTTCCCAACATTAGAACCTTTTCCAAAGAGCTAGGTCTACACATAATGTGTCCAAAGCGTAATAATTTGAGGCTGGTTATTTGTGCCTCGGGTGAGAACTCCGGGTTGATTTATTTGATGATCCGTTTGTTTGTTCTGTTGGCTGTCCGTGGGATTCTCAGAGTTTTCTCCCAACACCAGAGTTCTAGTGTTTCCTGGTTCTTCAAAGTCCAACTTTTGCTCTCACAGGGAATATCATTGTTTCCACTATTCTGAACTTCGTACGTAAAGAGACATCATGGCATTTGAATATCTTTTCCGAGGCCTTCATGGCTGCTCTACCAAGTGCTAAACTGTGGCCTGTTTCTTCTCTGCTTGTTCCTTTACTATTGATGGTTGATCCTAAAAGTCAGAAGCTATCTGCCACTTCGATATCTTCACTGTCAATTCTAAGGCTGGTGGTTGTTCCTGTTGTCATGAGTTTGGTCTTCTTTATATTTAATGTTAGTCCCATTTTTTCACTGTGCTCCTTGACTTTTATTTGAGTGATCACCTGTATCCAATTGTTTCTGCCCGTCCTGTATGATCAGGCAGAGCGGGCGCATTCTGGGTCCCTTCAGTTAAATGCTGTTATCTTGCAGGACTGAGGAAGCATTACTTCTCTGTTGCAGCACCTGCCCTCTGGGACAGCTTCGTCCCAGAGATACATACAGCTCCCACTCATCAAATGTTCCAGAAGTCTCTGTTCCCAGGCCTGGGGTTGGGGTATTTGTGGAGTCCCTGGCAAAAAAAAATTCAGGATGTTATTTATGTGGTTTTTGTCTGTTCCTTTTTTTAAAGAAAATTACATATTCTTTTTAAGAACTGTAAGCTGCCCCCAGAGCCTTTTGAGTGTCAAGTGGCCCTGAAACCCAACAAACAAACAAATAATAAAACAAACAAACAAACCCACCCACAAATTGTGACTCTGGGTGGCTAAAATAGGGGTGAAACAGAAAGATTTTTTCTAAAAAAGCCAAGAAAAATAAAAAGAACACCGACTATAGTTACAACCAACCATGGTCATATTCCCAACCTCTACAAAATGGGCTCATCCCGACAGTATGCAGTATATGACCCCAAAGCAGCTGTGCATCTATTCCCTCCTTTGGCCTGAGCATCAGAGGGAAATGTGACCTCCGCTGCACCGGCGTTTCAAATGGGGGCAGTGCTTTTCCTCGGGGAAATTGGCGGAATGTTAGGTTGGCCAGTAAAACTTGGGGGCTTGCGTTCTTGTAGATGCTGAATTGATTTAATTTTCTCTAGCGACCAGTAAACCTAGCTATGTCACCGTCTGGTTTCACAGATATTGCCACCACTTCTTTGAGTGAATGGGATTAATTATATTGGCTAAAAGGGTGAGGATGTAACTCTGCATTTTATATTATTTTATTGATTTTACTAAGTTACAAGTAATACAGATATCCACAACTGTGTTTGTATTGTCTGGTTGCAATTCGTTTTTGTTTTTTGGTTATGAAGCAGGTGTGTGGGTTTGTTTTTTTTTAAAGAATGCTATTTTAAAATCAACACCACCATACGTTGTTGGAGGAGCTAATGCTACTACATAGCCATGAGATATAGTTTTCATAAGCTTTAGCTAGGTGTTTTTTTTTAATGCCTGCTGCTCCTTCAAAACTATTAGAAGGCTCTCAGTAGCCAGTACTGCAAAACAAAATGATAATGCATTTCTTCCATTTGAAAGATTTGCCTCTCTTTGGCTGGCTTTCCTTCATGGAGGAAAAGAGACTGTGTGTTCTCTTCCTCTTTTAAATGAGCTGAATTCTCTAATCTCACCTTGCTGGCTGAGTCTAGAACATCTGGAAATAAGGACTGAATAAGGACTGCTCTAAGGGGCGTGGTGGCTCAGCGGGTAAGATGCCAGGCTTGTCGATCGGAAGGTCGCACGTTCGGAGGTTCGAATCCCTAGCCCCGCGTGACGGAGTGAGCTCCCGCACTCGCTCCAGCTCTTGCCAACCTAGCAATTCAAAAGCATGGAAATGCAAGTAGATAAATAGGTACCACTTCGGTGGGAACGTAACAGCGTTCCGCGTGCGTCATGCCGGCCACATGACCGCGGAAGTGTCTTCGGACAATGCTGGCTCTTCGGCTAAGAAATGGAGATGAGCACCGGCCCCTAGAGTCGGACACGACTGCACAAATGTGCAGGGGGAAACTTTACCTTTACCTTAAGGACTGCTCTGCTTCTCCTGCCATACGCTAAAGATTCCCCCCCCCCCTTTTTATTTTTATTTTCCAGAGATGAACCATGACCATAGTTGACAAGACGTCTGAGTCCTCAAAGCCCTCGGCTTCTGAGAAGCAGCCGTTCAGCTCCGTGGCACCAGCTTCCGGTGATATGGACTCAGGCACTACAGGATGGGGTGCTGTGTCTTCGTTAGAAGCTCCGAAACACAAGATCTCCTTGGGACCAGTGCCAGGAGCTGCAGTCTATTCCAGTGCATCAGGACCAGATAAATGCAAGCCTTCCGCCAAAGAGCTGTGTAAGTTACAAACACTGTTTAAAAGCACAGACCAACCCTTTTTAATGGTTATCGCTACACAGCAATTTGCAAAAACTGTTCTCGGTGATTCTCAGTCCTCCTTCTTTCATACCAAAATAAAACGAGGTGCTTATGATAACACTATCCAATAGTGTTTATGGAGGCAAAGAACATTTTTTAAAAAAGTTACAGTATACCTGTTTCTCAAGTGCATTTCTAGCTTTCTATCAACTTCCTGTGGCACATGCTTTGCTTTCCGTAGTGCCAAGTTGCTAGAAAAATGATAAAAAATAAACTCTAAAAGCAGCCCTTCAAACCACCCCAGAGACGGGCCGCATTCTGGTCTAGAAATCGGTCTGGTGGTTTTGGTTGCAGTGACTTAATTCCACGGTTTCCATTTTCATTTGCATACGTCTTGGGGCTTTGGAATCAGTCACACCAACATCCAGTTGGAAACCGGAAGGTAAATTTGAGCCATGAAACTTATTTGAATTGGAAGTTACTTTTGCATATAATATCTTGGCTAGCTGTCCATATAAAACAACCCATTAATAGACAGCCTGTAACTTCTTTGTAAACGAAGCTTTAAGTATCTGCTCTGGGGACTGATTCATATGCTGTGCATCACCTCAATCCCTTTTTTATATCGGGTGACCTCTTGCTAGCCAAGGAAAAAGCGTCCTGTGAGCCAGCGCCATTTCCTGACTCCCTGGCAAAGTTCATTGTGCCACTTCCTGAGGGTGATGTGTGCAGGAGGGGGAAGGGGGGGGGAATGTATTCCCATGCTTATGTGAGTTGCACAGGGAAGCGATGCACTTAAATTACTTGTTTTGCCTGGCTGCATCCCAGGAGGTAAGAGCTACTCTCACATTCCTCTTACAAAGACCAAGCTCCGCTACCGGGTCGTTCAGATTTATAAGGTAAGCCAAACCCCGCAGATGTACGTGCCTTGCATAGCCCTGCTTCCGAAAATGAATTGTAATTGTTGCAACAGTCAGTGTGCAAAGGTGTATTTCTCACACACACACACACACACACGCTCCCAAAGATGCTTCCCCCTGAATGGGAGAGCAGATTTCTATATTTTATCATTGCATGAAATTCATTTTAAAAAATGAATGTCGAAGCTTGCCCTGCATCTTGGAAAAACCACCTGGATTTGACCAGCCCCGTGTGATATGGACAACCTTGAACCGAATTCGCATGGGTCATGGTAGATGTGCAGATGCCCTTTATAAATGGGGCGAAACAACATCATCAAATTGTGATTGTGGGGCCGAAAAACAAACTCTCCAACATAGAGTGACAGAGTGTCAAAACTGAGCCTACAATGGAGACTTTGCTGATTTCTTGGCTGTGACAACTGAAGCAAAAAACTATACTTGTAACCTAGACATACGTTTGTAGTTTTCCTGTCTATATTTTATATTTCATATTTATTATGCTCTATGTTTTTTATTGTAACATGATGTGAATGTGCTATACGATAAATAATTTTAAAAAAAGGAAATGGGCAGCAATCACACACCATCAAGTATTCCTTCCTGTGTGTTTGAGAAGAGAAATGCTTTCCCTCAGAAAATCTCCACTGAGTGCATACGTTTGCTCCTCTAAAACTAAAGGACATATTACTTTTCCTTCAAATTTCTGTTTCCTTAATGTTTATCTTTAGGCTGTCTACTATATTAATAAAGGAAGCCACACCTCTCGTTGTAATACAAAAAAAAAAAAAAGGTTAGCAAAGTATTTACCATAAATTGTAAAGGGGGAAATAGAAAAAAAGTGACAAAATAGATTCTGCCACAATAAGTTTGCTAGCTTTAAGACCTGATTGTGACACTTTGAATTGTTTTCACTTTAAGGGGCTAATCCAGCTATCCTTCTGATCGTCTTATTAATTAATGTCAGAGTTTTTCAGCCCTTCTTTCAACTGGAGTTCCCGAGGCTCCTAGTTTATCCAAGAAAAGGGAAGGGGAACCATCCCGTGATTGACTTTTGAATTATGCCTTTGCCTAATTATTTTGTATAACCATAATTATTTCCTGATCTCTAATTTCTGACAGCTATTGGTGACGGGATTGCGGCGCCCCAGAAGGTCCTCTTTCCGGCAGAGAAGATCTGCTTAAAATGGCAAAAGATGCATCGAGTTGGAGCTGGTCTCCAAAATCTTGGCAACACTTGTTTCCTGAACTCAGCTCTGCAATGTCTGACATACACCCCTCCCCTTGCCAATTACATGCTTTCCTATGAACACTCCAAAACCTGTGAGCATGTTTCGTAACTTTTTTCCCTAAATGTTTGAAAAAGAAAGTCTGAACTGAAATGCATGTTCTTCAAAGGGTGGTTCAGTCTGGGCTTGGCTCTGTTCCCCCCCCCCCCCCAATATGCAGGAACAGCAAGGCAAATAGTTCTATACTATAACTTTCCAAACTTTTCCCGCGGCAACACACCAACGGCGGTGCGCGAGAAAACCCGGAAGCGCCCCTGCTGCGGCGGCGTGCAAAAACCCGGAAGCACCGCCACCGCTTTCGGTTTTTGCGCGCTACCACCGCTGCAGCGCTTTCAGATTTTCGCAGGCCGCAGCGGTGGCGGCAGCGGTGTCCTTGTGTGCTGTGCGAAAACCCGGAAGTGCTGATAGCCCGCTGCCGCCGCCGTGCACACGGCAGCACACCATCAGCGCTTCCGGGTTTCGATGCGACACACCTGGGCCCCGCAGGCTCAGGAGGGACCCTCCCTAGTTTCTCGAACTGTAAAGGAGACGGCGGGAGGTTTGTACTTTCAGACTTGCAAGATTCTGTTAATGTAGCCTTACGATAAAGTAGAATTAGCTGATCTGGTTGTGTTTCCTGTTTGGTCCACCTGGTAAAGCTGATACATATTGTGTTGGCTCTTATATGACCCCCGTCTCCTCTTCCTCCTCCCCCTTTGTATCTTGTGGGGATTAAGGATGCCAGAAGTACTGTCCTATTTGTTAAGTACGCACATTGAAGTCCACACATCTTCCAGTGTACGCACATTTCATAACGGGATTTTTCTTTTTCTTTTTCTTTGCATGCAGGTCACGAACAAGGATTTTGCATGATGTGCACCATGCAAGGTCACATCAACCAGGCTTTTTCTAATTCCGGCACTGTCATCAAGCCGATGCCTGTCATAAACGATCTCAGACGTAAGGCTCTATCGAGGTTGGCATGTGTGCATGCAAAGGGTTTTGACCTGCAATTGGCCCCCACAGCCACTGAGCTAAACACGGGGGCTGAGTGGTGTGTTTTGACTGCTCTATCATACTGGGGATCTTTGATCCTTTGGGCTCCCCCCAAAATAGCCCCCCCCAAAGGAGTTACATTCTGCCTCTAATAGGCTACTTTGTACCTGGAAGGGGGTTGGTGCAGCTTAATAGGCCTGATCTGCACTTTGATTTTTATTTTCTTACAATAGCTATCATAAAATATATAGTGCAATCTTCTCCTTTACTTACTAGGAATAGCAAAACATTTCCGTTTTGGCAATCAAGAAGATGCACATGAATTCCTAAGGTACACTGTTGACGCTATGCAGAAAGCATGTCTGAATGGTAGCAACAAGTAAGTGGCAACCCATGCTTCTTTTCTTGATGGAATATTTCCCTTCCTAGATGGATAGGTGGGTTTTTAATTTTTATGTTTGATTTAGCGCTGTAACTTATTTTTAGATTGGACAGACATACCCAGGCGACCACCTTCATTCATCAGATATTTGGAGGATATCTCAGATCTAGAGGTACGCCCCTAACTAGCTCCCCGCTTTGAATATTTCTTAAAGTTCATTGAGAATATCAAATATTCTGATTTTTACTTTCCTAGTATGTTAAACATGCTCCTTTTCTTTTAATTTCAGTAAAATGTATGAATTGCAAAGGTGTTTCAGATACATTTGATCCGTATCTGGATATTACATTGGAAATAAAGGTACTTTTTCGTTTTCTTTGGTGCTTTGTTTTGTTTTTTGCCAATTCTTAATTACATTTAGCACAATGCGTTTGATTCAGAAAATCCCGTTTGTGAATGGCTGAGGAAATACAGGCCTTATTTTTATTTTGTAGGTGAAAAGATAAAAACATTGTCATCAGTCAAGACAGAACTCTCTATATTACTGAGGACCCCTGTTCCTGAGGCTATTTTTTCAGAGTTGCTTGCAAGAACAAATGTAGACATTTCCCCCATACTTGTAAGCACCAGTGACATCCTGCTGGACCAGATCAAAACAGCCATCTCATCTAACCCGATACCTTGAGTGATGCTTCCTATTATTATTCCCATTAGGAATGGGATCTAAAAGAATGGGTTTTTTTCTGTTGTTGCCCTCCTCTCCACCATATAGCTAGCTATTCAGTGGCAATATGCCTCAGATCCTGAGGGATTCCAGTAGTTAACAGATGAATATTCCATAATTTTTCCCCTTCTAAACTCATGACTCTTGCCCCCTCTTCTAAGAGTGGATTCCATTTCTTTAGTAAGGCTTTGTATGAAGAATGTTTTATTCTTCTTATGCCCCCATTTAAAACATTGGAAATTACATTACCATGTTGCTGGGCAGAGGGGATACGGAGAAAGGATACGGAGAATTTATTCTGCAGAATTAATGGTGGCAAAGCATTAGATAGCTGGAAAGAGTTCTGTCTGTTTAGAGCAGTGTTTCTCAACCTTGGGCACTGGAAGATGTGTGGACTTCAACTCCCAGAATTCCCCCAGCCAGCATGGCTGGCTGGGGAATTCTGGGAGTTGAAGTCCACACGTCTTAAAGTTGCCAAGGTTGAGAAACACTGGTTTAGAGCGAGGCTGCACCCCATTTTTAGGCCAAGAGATGCCCTTGTTCTTGAGTTAATCTGGCCATGGGTGCTCTGGAAAAAGTAGGTGGGGAGTTTCTCTGGGTCACAGCAAGACTTTTGAGGTGTTCCAATTGTGCACTGCTGCTACAAAGATCCCAGCCAGACTTAGAGCTATTGTATTTGTACTGAATTATTTGATTGTGAGCGCTCCCAGCAAGTTTTTTTTTCTCCCCCTTTCCTTTCAGTCAGCTCAAAGTGTCAACAAAGCTCTGGAGCAGTTTGTCAAGCCCGAACAGCTGGATGGTGAAAATGCATATAAATGTAGCAAGTAAGAGGGAGAATTAATATGTTCTATAATTCCTAGGCTGATTGTTCTTGTGTGTCTTGCATGGTTACAAAACCCCGCATTTAACGCTAAACAGGTTTTGCTATGGTATAGTTTATTTAGCAAGGCATGGTATGTATGTCTATCTTTTTTGCCCTGTGTTTGCTTCCTAAATGCATGTGACATACTTTCAGGAAAATCTTTGAGGAGAATCAAAAGGCCTCCTCCCAACCCCCACCCTCCCCCGGCAAACTCTAGGGCAGTGTTTTTCAAACTTGGCCATTTTAAGACGTGTAGACGTCAACCTGTTGCCAAGTTTGAAAAACACTGCCCTAGGGGGATATTGAAGGAGGTGTGCCTAGGTGTAGAAGGAAGAGGAATGTGTTGGCTCCTCTTTCATGTTTTTAAGCAAATCTAAACCTGTTTGAAACACTAATTCCCAACAGAAAGTAGTTGCGTGAACTTCAGGAAATGGTCAATATGAGGGAAAAAAGTCTTAAATCTCTCTTATGTTTTAGGTGTAAAAAAATGGTTCCTGCATCCAAGCGGTTTACGATACATCGGGCTTCAAACGTCCTCACCTTGTCCCTCAAACGATTTGCAAATTTCAGTGGAGGCAAAATCACAAAGGTAAAAAATGAACTTCTGTGATTCATATAGCAATATGAATGATAACGACTTGGAAGTACACCACTCAGCATAGAATTAAACCAGGCGAAGGATTGTATAAAAACGGTTTTGAGTAAATGAACAGTGCTTGAGGGGGTGGGGTTGGATGCTCGAGGTAACCAATTTGTGGTATTTTCACAAACATAATTGTGTGAACTGATGTTCTCTGTAGAGACAAGTATAAAAGTTTAACTTTTATGAGGTTGCTTCTCTCTGTGTGTTTTTTTTTAAACTGGATTTGATGTGCAAACTCAGAAGTACCTCTCTGTTTGGTTTAGGAGGTGAAATACCCAGAGTATTTAGATGTCCGACCGTACATGTCCCAACCAAATGGAGAACCAATAATTTATGCACTTTATGCAGTGCTAGTCCATACGGGCTTCAGCTGTCACGCTGGACATTACTACTGCTACATAAAGGTAAACGGGTTGTTGTGTTTCCCATCTCACTGTTCTCAGACATTAAAGAAGGTGTGTCAGAGCAGGTGATCATTTTATAATAATTGGTTACAATTCGAAATGGGTGATGGCAATGGAAAGCAGTACAAACTCTTATCCCAGCGAAGTAAGAATAATTGATTCCGCTAATCCATAACGTTGAATACATTGTTATGCGAAGTACTAAACGTAAACCAACATAAAATGTAAACACCTAACTCCCAAATCATATAGGGGTGATCCTTATGCCCTGGGATACTTAGATGTCTAATATATGCGGTACATTTCAGATTTGTTTGGTCTCATTTATTATTTTATCTTTTCATCAAGGTGTTCAAAGCAGAATTTGTCCTTTTTTAATAACTATAACAGCCCTGTGGGTAGGCCAGACAGAGTATAGGTAGAAGCATAATAAGCGGTCCTGTGTTTTGCTAAGTGGCGGCTTTTCCAGATGTGCGACCTCCACCATTATGATTTATAAATTAAGATTTATCACTTAGAGTGTGAGCCAAGCCATGATTCAGTGCATTGTATGAACACATTCAGTGACTGCCCAATGTGAGTTTTGCAAAGGGATTGAGATTTGAACCCAGGCATTTAATTCTTTAAGGCGGTGTTTCTCAACCTCGGCAACTTGAAGATGTGTGGACTTCAACTCCCAGAATTCCCCAGCCAACTCCCCATGCTGGCTGGAGAATTCTGGAAGTTGAGGTCCACGCACGAGGTTGAGAAATTCTGCTTTAAGGTAATTCATGCTCTCAAGAAATTTGTCCTTACTTTTAGACTCTAGTAAATGCTTACTCTAAAACATAAAGGCTATATTAGTCTCTTTTTTTCCTCTGCAATCCTTTCCTTTCTCGTTCTGCTAAACAAAATATTTTGATTTTTTAGAACAGCTTTTCCCAACCTTTTGACCCTGGAGGAACCCTTGAAATATTTTTCAGGCTTCGGGGAACCCCTGCACATTCAGGCTCAAAGATAGGCCAGAAGTTACAAAATTATTATATTTGTTTTACGGGTAGGCCTGTATATATGCATTAACAGTGCTCTTAAACTAAAAATAAAGAACGAAACTTACCTCTTTCATGTGAAGTTGCCCGAGTTGGAAATAATTTTTTAAATAAATTGTGATCTCCCAGGGAACCCCTAGTGACCTCTCGCAGAACCCGAGGGTGCCATGGAACCCTGGTTGAGAATCACTCTGTGTATTTCACTTTAGTCCCAGCAGAGGGCACAGTTTCTCCTCCCACCAGCCTTTTATTTTCCAATTAAAACTGAGCCTTACTCTTTCTGAAGAGCAGAGCTGCCTCTCCTAACTTTCTGCCACTGTCTTCTGGAGCATTCATGGAAGCGTCTGAGATGGTAATGCATCTTTAAGGATGTATTACTGTAGTTTTCTGCAGAAATGATGGAGGGGTTTAAAACAGGGAAGCCAAAAACACTGAAAAGCAACAGATACAGAGGTCAGCTCTGCAGGCTGGGCCTCCTTCCAGATCCAGCGTTGACACCGGACAGCCACGTAACATCTGTGGCACGGAATGGCTTTTATCCATTTTGGCAGATCACCAGTTGCATCCCTTCCTAGAAGAGAAACATCTGGTGGGATCCAATCTTAAACAAAGAGCATGGACTTGGTCTCCCATCCACCAGTTTTATTTTTTTAAAAAGGCCTCTGATGTCTCGGTGGGAGCCAAAGGCCGCCTTCAAAATAAAGGTGACGCAAGAGGTTGGGGTTTTGCTTTGCCTCACATTGCAGAATTGATTTATAGACAGCAATGATTGTTGTTGTTGTTGTTCTTTTTTAGGCCAGTAACGGGCAGTGGTACCAGATGAATGACTCTACTGTTTCAAACAGTGACATCAGAACTGTATTAAATCAACAAGCCTATGTGCTTTTTTACATCAGGTAATGTCAAGCGCTCCAAAATAGGTTTTCTGTCTTGGCACAATGACCTGCCTTGCATTTTTGCCCCACTTCTGGCCTGCTAAGCATATTTGCAAATGGAAGAGTCACTCATCTTTCCCAGCATCATTCTCAGTAATGTCTAACGCTTTCTGATCTTGAAAAATTATTCCCTCTGTGGTTTAAATTTGGGTCAGACAGGAAGTCCATCAGGATCAACCTCTAGATCTGGGGTGGGGGGGAACTGCAGTACCTCAACGAGGGATTTTTAATTACAACAAGCTCTTAAAAAGGTCAATATTTAAAAAATTGTGTCTCCCAAAACGGCCCACGGGCAAGACATGCACTAGGCAGAGGGGAGAGAAAAAGCAGAGGAAGGAAATACATTCGCTAAGGCTAGAACCAAGCAGTGAGATAAAGCAGACATTTTGGTCCAGTTGGGCCTGGCCAGAAACATGTCTGCAGGGGAGATTGAAGGGGGGCAGAAGAGGCATGCAGCATCGTCCCAGTGATCCCTATACAGGTAGTCCTCATTTAGCAACTGCCTCGCTTAGCGATCGTTCACAGTTACAGCGGTGATGAAAAAGTAACTCTGCGACCAGTCGTCACGTTTACAACCTTCACAGGTCTGTAAAGCAAAGGAAAGCTGAAGTAAGATCATAAGCACAGTCAGTTTCACTTTGCGACTGCTTTGCTTAACGACCTTGTTGCCGGTCCCAATTGTGGTCACTAAATGAGGACTACCTGTAGCCTGGCTGAAGGATGGGACCCCAGTTTTATACTTCTCAGCCCTCCATCCTAGGACAGCTTATACCCAGTGTTCTTTCTAGCAGAGAGAGGTGGTCTGTGAGAATGTCCTTGGGAGATAGGAGGAGGGGGAGCCGCAGAGTAGGCAATGCTCGGATAAGAGGCAGCTTAGTCCGCAGAAGCAATGGGGGCATGGCAAACGTCTCAGAAGGGACCCTCCCTAGTTTCTTGACTGTAAAGGTGAGGGGGGAAATGTACTTTCAGAGTTGCAAGATTCTGTTAATGTAGCCTTACAATAAAGGTAACGTTAGTACTCATGGTTGGTGCTTCTTGTCTGGACTACCTCGAAGGGCTGACCCAGAGTGAGGAAGGAAGCGCTCTGCAGCTGCTCTCTCTCTAGCCAACACAAGAGGCCATGGCCTCTTCTTTCTGGAGCCAGGAATCCGGCTGCCAGCATTTCTTGGTCCCCCAGCCTGTGAATGAGGTCAGAAGGACGACGTGGGAATCCAGCTGTTGTTTCTCAGCCTCAAGTTTATAGTGACCCTAAAACACCACTTAGGGTTTTTTTTTGAGTTGGGGGGAATACGGTAGGGTATAATGGATGCCAGCCTAAGAAAAGAATACCAGGTTGTTTGTGAAAGGAGACGTTAACATGGCTCAATATGGCTTTTTATTTATTAGGTCCCACGACATGAAAAATGGTGCCGAACACATTCATTCGGTTCACACGCCAGGGCAGTCTTCTCCCCGACCTGTTATCAATCAACGGGTGGTCAGTAGTAAACAAACTACTCCAGGGTTTATTGGACCTCAGCTCCCTCCACACATGATTAAGGTAAGGTGTTTTTTTTTAATCTGTTCAATTGTGTCCGATTCTCAGAGACTGCCTGGACAAGTCCCTGCAGTTTTCTTGGCAAGGTTTTTCAGAAGTGGTTTGCCGTTGCCTCCTTTCTAGGGCTTAGAGAAAGTGGCTGGCCCAAGGTCACCCAGCTGGCTTCGTGCCTCAGGCGGGACTAGAACTCACGGTCTCCTGGTTTCTAGCCTGGTGCCTTAACCACGACCCCAAACTGGCTCTCAGTTAAGTTCAGGGGCATCAAAGAAGCTGTTTAGAGAGCCAGAATTTAATTTGTGAAATAAAGTTCTTCTAATCACGCCATAACTCTTATAATACATTGATAAGATAAGGGAAATAAACATAGCAGCACTTTCAGAAGTTTGGTTCAGGAAGAAATCTGTCCATCATGTGAAAATATTTAATGTAGCATTAATATTTTCCTATTTAATGGAACAACTCAAGCTTTCTCCCAACTTTTGTTATGCCGCTTTGATTCTGAATTGTCTTGCACGTGTTGCTTCCTCAGTCTTCCTTCCGAATGTTAAGGGAAGATTGTAATTGTGGAGTGAGAGCAGAGAGGAACGATTGAGGCTTCTTCAAAAGCAGCTGAGCTATAAGAGCTCCATTGATCATCCTGGAGCCTCCGTTTCCCTCTGTAAAAGAGCCATGGTTTCTTTTTCTGAAATCTCAAATCGCAGCAGTTCAGTTCAGACTTTGTGGCAAACCGCAAAGTTTGGGCTCAGTGTCACCACAGTAGAACCCAAATTATGGTTTGAACAACTAGGTGCACTCAAAAAAGTTTGAGTTGCTGGTGGTTCCATTCTCTTAGCCTCAGATTCTTGATCCGCCAGAAGACAGCCTGTGTACTGCGCCTTGTGCAGCCATGGCTCCATGCACAGTCATTGACAGTTCAGACACCACATCAAACCACAGTTGAGGAAATACAACTGTGGCTTTATTTCTGAAACGAGATCGTAGCAATATAGGAAGAAGGGGTGAGGAACTGATGAATGGAAATAGATCTCTTATTTTCTGGGTCCCCCCCCCCTTTTTGTATAATTGCAGAATTCAAATCATTTGAATGGAACTGGATCCCTGAAGGAGGCGCCCAGCAGTACTGTGGCAATTCCTAGTAATGCTTCCCTCGTCAAATCTCCTTCCGCACCGCCTGCCATGTCCATCTCAAATTGGACCATGAACAGGTCGACCGCTGCTGCTGCCCCCCCGGATCCCTCCAAGAAGCCAAAACTCACCCTCAGTATTCACAATAACAAGCTGCCTGCTCGCCAAAGCGTGTCTCACGCCAGCTGTACCCTGGAGAGCCTCAACAGGCCCGCCCCGTCCTCCACCATTTCTAACCCTTCTGCAGTGCAATCTACCTCAAGCACGTCCACGGTCGCGGCTGCTAACCAAGTCTCCAAGCCAACCACCCCTGGTGAGCCCTGCTCCAAGCTGGTGATGAACGGCAAGTCCAAACGCAGCCCCAGTACGTTGGTCCCTTATGGAGCAGAATCTTCCGAAGACTCGGAGGAGGAGTCCAAAGGCCTGTTGAAGGAGAACGGCCACGCCAAAGTGTTCAACGGCGTTTTGTTAGAAAACGCGTCTGGCGGGCTGGAGGAGACTTGCTTGTCCTGTCACAGCCCTGAAAAGGAAGGACGCCAGCACGAGTTGCCCAAAAACATTACCGTGGTGGTCTCCATTAGCCTAAACGATGCCCCGAAGCAGAATGGACAGTTATGCAGTGATTCCACCTGCCCGGTGAAGCCGGTGAGATTGGCAGACAACCCGTTTTCCAAAACCAACGGGTTGCCCGGAAAAGTGAGTGTGTTTCTATGGTTTGGAATAGTTAAAATCTGGTTCTCGGCAAGCAAATCTGTGATCCGAGAAGAGAGTCTCTGAGCCTCATAAGGCAGCAATCTGGCTGAGATTAATGAGGCCTGGGACTGAACGAGCAATGGGCCGGAGTCCCTATGCTTTGGGTTGAAAGCTAGCTTTAAACCAGAGCCATCCTCAGGAAGACACGTGTTTCTTCCTCGAGCCTCTAGTCCAGTGTTTCTCAGCCTTGGCAACTTTCAGATGGGTGGACTTCAACTCCCAGAATTCCCCAGCCAGCCTGGCTGGCTGGGGAATTCTGGGAGTTGAAGTCCACCCATCTGAAAGTTGCCAGGGTTGAGAAACACTGCTCTAGTCAGATGTTCCTTCCCCTTTCCTTTTGTTAGTTACCCATAGTTTAGCATTTCCCATGCAGTCTTGGAATATTAGTACTAGTCTTAACCGGGATTGGAGACCTTTTTTACATTCAAGCTGAGATAGGGCCACAGTTGACCACTAATGAGTAGGAGAATGCAGATGCTTAATGCAAACGAGAGTGGGAGCTATTCATGCTGGAAAGCTAGTGAGCGTTCTTGAAGCTAGCAGTCTCTGCACTAACATCCCCGCCTCTTTGGCGGTCCACTTGACACATCTGCCCCTGCAAAGCCGTGACGTGGTTGGTTTGGTTTGGGCTTAATGTGCAGACCTGGCCATTGTGGTTTGTAACTTGCCCTGAATGGCTTGGCACGTGGAGCAGTGGCGATCTGTTTTAAAACCCATAGTTCAACAAACCAGGGCTTGGTGCAGAAGGAGGCAATCTGTGGCCCTCCAGAGACTGAATTCTAGGAAGCATGGCCAGCGGTGAGGGATTCTGGAAGCCGCAGTTCGACAGCTGGTGCGCCACAGATTGCCACCCCTGGCTCGGCTTGAGGTGTGAACCGTGCCACTGTCTGGCACAGCCTGTGAATTGCAGGTTTCCAGAGGAATATCCGGTCCCGGAAAATGGAGCTGGAGAATTGCATGTTGGAGATGGGGAGGGTTGGAATAGATTTTCCACTCTGAGCTCCACATCGACCCGTCTCTCCTGATGGGGGTGCAGGAGTAGTGAATGAATTAAGCCACTGTAGGCAGAGTTGCTTGATTTGCATAATTTATTCATGTCGCAGAATCCGGCTCTTCTGGGCGCAGAACTTGACTTCTTTTGCATGACGTATACCCAGCCATGCTATGCCCTTATTCAGGGAGCGTTCAGACAGCTCGGGTGAAGTTTGGAGGCAACACGATAGCAGCCCTAGCATGCTTTGCAAGTTCAGAAAGGACCTGCGGGGCCTGTGACATAAGGTTGCAGAATATTCTCACTCCCTTCCAGGTACGCTCCTGTTAGTCAGCTCTGTCCACCTCAGGGGCTTTGTAAAGCTAACCTTTGCCAACTTGGCCCTGCTGCCCAGGGTGATGGGAACTCCAGCCCAGGGAACTGGAGGGCACCAGATTGGGCAGGCTGGTACACACAAGCCAGTTCATTGCTGGCCCATCCCCTGCAATGCGCCTTTCCATAATCCCTGACATGCTGTGGCTGCCTGCTCAGTTTTCAAGGGACTATTTGGGGTGGGGTGGGGTGGGGTTACCACCTTGACATTTCATACAAATATTTTATCCTTCAGCCGATCTCCCTTCGCATCTCAAAAGTCTCCTCTGGGTTGACGGAGTCCAAACCACCTGAATTTGTGGGTCGTCATCTAAGTCAAAAGACAATTGTAATTCCTCCTCTTAATACCCAGTCAGCTCAGTGGAACGGCCGTCCTCGTAGATGGTTCCATACTTTTCCAGATCGAGAAACTTAAACAAGTTTCTTCTGGCCCAGTTTCTCCCATTATTTTTAAAGAAGTTCCAGATAGGGATAAGAACGCGAGGCTCATTTAAAAAAAGGAAAAAATGACTTTATTTAATGACGAATTCTTTTTAGGCTGGTATGTTTCCTAGAGCAGCCCAAACGCATCACCCCAAAAAGGACATAAGTATTTTTCTTATGGCGAACACCGCTATTCCCGTTATGCCGTAATGGTGGCTAGAACACTCTTTCCAAGCCTTTGCCCTAGAATTGTGCTAGACTGCAACCTCCAGGGTTTCCCGCCATTAGAACAAACAGGGCTGGGAGTTGTCCACGTCCTTTCAAAGGCCCTGAGTTGGGTCAAGGCCAGAGGAAGGAGCTGGGGCGGGGCGGGGTGGGGTGGTCGCTGGGGTCACGACATTGTGTGGCCGTGAAGCTCACGCCATCTTGGCTTCGTCACTGACGCTTTTGCCAAACCGCCTCACAAAGGAACGTCCTTCGGGATGCCGTCTTGAGGTGGCTTATAAATCAGCCACAAATACCCAGTGGGATAGGAAGACGAGATGTCAATCCAAGAAGCAAATGGAAGGAGAAAAATAATACAAGTTCCGCTCCTTTGTAAATTAATTGCTGACTGAAAGGAGAGGTAAGGTTGGTTATAGGGTGGAGAAAGGAAAGGGAGTAAGATTGGTGTAGAAGTAACAGGAAGAGAGAAACTGCAAACTCGGGGAATAGCAGTCGGCACAAAGTGGAGGGCTTCTCTTCTCACATCATTTAAGCACCCAGAGCTTCAGCAAAGTAATAAAAATACCCTTGTATGCTAGGAAGGTAAGGGAAAAATACTGTCTGTATTCGTAGCTCTTCCTTCTTTAACTTTGGAGTAAGATTTACTGCTGCTGAACTGGAGAGGAAAGGCCGGAGATTTAGTGCTTAAAGGCTTGCTTTAAGGTCTCAGGGTCGATCCCCACCCTTTCCGAGAAGAACTGGGAAAGGCTACAGAACTAGATGACCGCTGAACTGCTCCAGATCAGGCGGGGACCCCTGGTCCTATCCATCTTCCAGTTGATGGTTGCACTCTTCTTGGGAGCAGGCCATGCTACAGGGGAGTGGGGCCTTGGGTTTCATACTGGAGTCTAGACCAGCCAATCCCATGGCTCGGTCCTGTCGTCGTGTTAACCTTGTCCATTCTCAATCTACAGGGTTCTCCAGCAGCTTTGTCCCCAGTCCCTGAAGAGAGGGTCTTAGACTCCTTCAGATATAAGCAACCGAAAGCCTTGTCTGAGGGCTCCAGGTAAAACGGTCTTCCTTTAACTATGTTTTGAATGTTTTGAAAGGCAGACGATTAGCGCTCTTTAAAAGAAAAACATCAAGTCTTTAAAACCAGGTGATTTAAGTAGTCTACATCATTCCCCTTGCTGGCTGGGGAATTGTGGGAGTCGAAGTCCACACATCTTAAAGTTGCCGAGGTCGAGAAACCCTGGTCTAGATAGCCAGTCGTATAGGATAGTAGTTTTGGTGTTGGCCTGGTACTGGGAAGATCCAGAACCAGATCCCCACTTGATCACAGAGTTCATAGATCAACTGTAGGCCAGCCACCCCTCTCTCAGATCAAGCAGGTTCCGGGGCTGCATTTTGAAGCGGCCTTGCTTTGGAGAAAAGAATCACCGTGTCTCTGGCGCCTTCTGTGCTGAAAGCATTTGGGCCAGGTAGAATTGTAGCTTTGAGTTGAGGAAGACAAGCTACTTTGGGCAAGATAACCTTTTTAAGGGCCGCACAAAATATGTATTGACAAACGTCAGGAGGGGTCACCATTTTTTTTCCTTTAAAAAAAAAAGTTCCCTAGAAGTTCAAAGTTCCCAGGACACTTAAGGAACGCTCTTGCCTTTCTCTTTCCGACCAGCAGTGGTCCCGAACCCGAAAAGCCGCCGGCCGAGGATGCTTCTGAAAAGGCCCCCAGTGCCCTCCCCAACAGCATCCCAGCCCCCCTGCCGCCTTTGGACCCCGACGTCACCTCGACCACGCAGGACCCTTGCGAAAGGACTGCCCAGGCGGAAAACAGGCCGCTTGAGAGCGACGGGCCGCACGATCCTCCGTCCGGTTCCCCAGGAGCAGAGGAAGCAGCCTTCCCGGGAGAAGGGGATGGGGAGGCCGGTCCTGAAAGGGCAGGGGCATCCAAAGAAGAGAAAGCAGCTTTGGAGAAGGGCCCTGAGCTCTCTGAAGGGAAGGCCGGGCCAGCGGAAAAAGACGCGCAGAGCCCCCTGGCCAGGTCGGACGGTGAATGCAGGCCTCAAAAGCTAAAGGCCCCCCTTAATGCAACCGAGAAAGGTCACGAAACGCAGGACCACCCCCAGAGCGGCAGGGACGCCCCGCGCACTGAGAATTCTCCCATCCCGCAGCCCCAAGTTGTGGCCGAGGGCCAGCGTTCCAAGGAGGAAGGCAAGCCGGCGGAGAGCAGCGAACCGGCCCGGACAAGTGTCGGAAAGCTGGGGCTGAGGTCCCCCCCCGAGGAGAAAGCCCACCCCTACAAGAAAGCCCACCAAGAGCACCATCGTTCCAAAAGGAAGCGCTCCGAAAGCGAGGAAGAGGCGGCTGACGGGGCGGGCGGCCGGAGCCAGCCCGAGGGACATCACGGCAAGCAGAGGTGCGCTCAGAGCCGGGAGCGGGCCAAGCCGCCGGACCAGCACCGGCGGGAACACCACGGCACAAGCTACTCCAGATTCCCAGGCAGTCCCGATCCCGCCAGGAGTTTGGGAAAGTACCCTCCTTACCGATCCCGCAGCAGGGGGAAGACAGACTCCGAGCGGAGCAGACACTGTTACGGGAAAGGGGAGCGATCGTGGAGCCGGGAGAGGTCCTACCAAGAGACGCCGAGGCGGCGGGACGGGTGCCGGCCTCACAGCTACTATTACTCCGCTTCCCACGCCCCCAGGCCTAATCCGGAGAGGAAGTTTGCTCATTCCGAGAGGGACTATAGCAAATCCAGTCACGTTTACAGCAGCCCCTATAAATGCGATTATCACAAAAGCCGGTGGAGCCACGAGCAGGACAGGAAAAGACGTTCCCCTAACCCGGAGGAGAGCGAGTGCCCCCTCGAAAAGAGACACCCCAAAATCTCGCAAAGCGGTTCTCTCGACGAGCCAAGGGGGAGGAAGCGCAAGAAGTCCAAGAAGAAGAAAAAGTTAAAGGATAAACACAGAGAGAGAGATTACAGGTTAGTGGAGGAGGGTGGGAGACTTGATGGGACTATATACTGTGTGGCTTCTGGGGTGGGTCGTGTATCTTTCATTTCATTAACCTGTACCGGAGCCAACACCCCTGTCCTCTCCCAGGAGCCCAGATGTCCCACTCCCCCCCCCCCGGAAAAAAAAGTGGCTGAAAGATTTCAGGAACTTAACATTTTTTAAAAAATTATTTTTATTTCATTTGGAAAGGTCTGGCTGATGCCCTGTGGCCTACCTCTGAATTAACACTTATTTTTCAACGGAATCCTCCAGGAAATGGAGTTAGCTTCACGACGTGGGTGAATTAGTATTATGGGGGAGAGGTGGTTGAAATGTATGAACTGTGGATTAATAGGGTGGCCTTTAAGCATATTCCCTTCTTTTAGCCCTAGTTCCTTATCTGTAAAATGGAGAGCAGAGCAGTCTTTTCCTCCCCTCTTTTTGGGAGGGCTGAACGAATGGACCAGTGAACCAAAGCCCCAGAAAACTGCTCTTCAGGCAAGGCAGGGGGGCAGCCAGTAGGTCCCGTGCCGTGCCGTGCCTGCCTCGAGCATCAGCCGCCTCGCTGAGCAGCCTGCGCAGTATTTAAAGCGTTTTTCTTTCCTGCAGTTCAACAGAAAAAAAAATCCCCAAACCATCTTGCAGGGGTGAATAATAAGATAATTCCTCCCATCAAGTGTGCAGACTTAAAGGCACAATGCAAAGACAGAGCGCCTGGCCAGGATGCAGGAACAGATAAAGGAGGAATCCTGATTGGGTCCCTTCCTGCCTCAGCAGGCGGGCGGGCAGGCAGATGCTCTCTCTCTCAGGTCCAGAATGATTTATTCTTTTCTTTTTTCTTCTTCTTTTTTTTCTTTCTCTTTTTATTATTTTAATGTAATGTAATGTAATGTAATGTAATTTATTTTTATTTTATTTTATTTTATTATTTATTATTTTATTTTTATTAATTTAAGTTAATAATTTTAATTTAATTTAATTTAATTTTTATTTTATTAATTTATTTTATTTTAATGTAATGTAATGTAATTTAATAATTTAATTTTTATTTTATTTATTTTTATTGTTTTTATTTTCGTATACTTTATTTTAGTATTTTTATTTTATTTTTATTTAATTTTATTAATTTAATTTTTTATTTCATTTAATTATTTAATTAAATTTTTATTTTCGTATTTTTATTTCATTTTTGTATTTTTGTATTTTTTTCCTTTTTTAGTATTTTTATTATTTTGTTATATTTTTATTTAATTTAGTTTAATTTATTTAATTTTATTGTTATTTTCTTTTCTTTTATTATATCTAGTATTTTTATTTAGTTTAATTTAATTTTATTATTTCATTTATTTTTTTAATTAATTTATTTATTAATTTTATTTTAATTCATTTCATTTCATTTCACTTCACTTCATTTTTATTTTTTATTATTTTTATTTCATTTTTTAATTTAATTTTTATTTTAGTATTTTTATTTTATTATTTAATTTTTATTTTAGTATTTTTATTTTATTTTAGTATTTTTTATTTTATTTTATTTTATTTTAATTTATTTTAGTATTTTTTATTTTAATTTATTTTACCATTATTTAAATTTGTTATAGCCGCCCAACTCTGATGAACTATTAGCAGCAGGAGGAATCTCCTCTCCTCAAAAGCATCTGTGCTCCTATACATGTCCATGTCCTCAGACAAAAATGTTAGGAAATGTTGAGGGAGCCCTCCTTAAAGGGGAAATGGCTGCTTGGATCAAGATGGCAGCGTAGCTGTTCCACTGACTTGTTTTCGCCTTCCTTCAGGCATCGCCAAGATTCCGACCCATCTCCCTCCAGCTCGGAGGTCGAGACCCACAAACACAAGCATAAGAAGAAGAAGAAGAAAAAGAAGAAACGTGCAAAGAAATCGGAAGACTGCAACGGAAGTTCAACACCTCCCCTCCCCAAGCCAACTGGCTTGGAAATCAAGAATTTCAAAACCCGGGAGGTGCCCAAATCTTCTTCGGAGGTTTGTAGGAAACCCAGCCCAGCCTCCTGCAACGAAACCACGGCTGTTTGCCAGAAAGCGAAGAGCCTTGAAAGGAGCAACAGGGATTGCTTCTGTCCACTGAGAGATCATAATGTTGGTAAGTAAGGGAGGCTGGGCGGGGGATGATCAGTGGGGTGACTCGGTCCTTGCCCTCCTGTCATTCTTTGAGGCTCATAGACTCGTATTCGATTCGCAAGAGATGGGTGTCCAGCCCCTTCTTAAAAACCTCCAGAGCTTACCATCAGGAACTTTTATCTTTAAGCAAAATACAGACACCCATAACTCACCTGTTATTTCTGGTCCTAGTTTCTGTGGCCGTAGAAAATCATTCTTGATCATCTCCTCTGTAGCTTCCATTTGTGTACCTGAACACACGTCTCCCCTTAGTCTGTAGGTTGAGTCATGGCAGCTGGATTTCTTTCTTTTGGTTGAAACGTTTCGCTGCTTGTCCAAGTAGCTTCTTCAGTCTGGGCAAAAGTTGGTGAGGGGACCCCATATATGTCTTCCAGGGTTGACCTTACACCTGATTGGCTTGATTGATTGATTGATTGATAAGCCAATCAGGTGTCAGGTCAACCCTGGAAGACATATATGGGGTCCCTCACCAACTTTTGCCCAGACTGAAGAAGCTACTTGGACAAGCAGCGAAACGTTTCAACCAAAAGAAAGAAATCCAGTTGCCATGACTCAACCTATAGACAATTCCACCTGGATGACTGAGAATCTTCATCAACATGTCTCCCCTTAGTCTTTTCTCCTAGTTGAACAGCCCAAGTTCCTTCAGCCTCTCCTTTTGGCTGGCCATTATCATCATCATGATAATCCTCAGTTTATTTCGGTGATTATTGTGTTTATTTAAAAGATTTATTTAAAAGATTTATATGGTCGCCCATATTATATAAAATAACTCTGGGCGGCTAACAGCAATTAATAAACGAAAGACCAAAATTTAAAAACCCTTTCAAACCACCAGGCACCACAACAGTTCCATCGCAGAACCACAAATGCCAGGATCACCTCCCTCCCTGACCCAGCATCTTAACAGCCTTCCTGAAGGCAAGGAGGGAATCTCTGATTCCTAAGAAGTGAAGGATTCCTTAAGTTTTCTAGTCCTCCAATTTTTTTTTTTACTGAGAGTGTCTATTTGTGGCTAGGAGCTAGCTAACAAGCCTGGGAAGGGAAATATTAAGCACCCATTTTAAAGCTGCAGAATTGTTCTTAATGACGGCTGGCTTTCTCTCCACTCTTACTGCTACACTGCATGGACTAGTTGTTTGTTTCAGAGAAAGACGAGAAATGATGGTTTTTCAGGGATGCAGGTGGCGTAGTTGCCACATGCCAATAAGGCTGAGAAGTGTTGGGCTATTAAAACCTGCTCTGTGCCTTGGTTTCCCAAAATTACATTGTCGTCCTTGCCTTTCAGATCCGGAGTGTCCGTTGGAAGCTATTCCTTCACAGCTTACAGTGTATTTATAAACCGAAAAGCGATTAACTCTTTAATTCATAATTGGTGCTTCAGAAAATACTGTACAGGATTTTACCATTGAAGAACTCCCCCCCCCTTTTTTTAAGTTTTTACCTTGAGTCTTTGTTGTTCTTTTTTTTAAAAAAAATTTCTCTGCAATCCCAAAACACAAGAGGATGGACACTTTCTACAGCTGCTGAACATTGCGAACTTTACCCGGTCAATGTCACAGTGAGAAATAATGCCCTGGATCAGAACATCTCAAATGCTGCTTCGTTCCACGACTCAGGTTGAATGTCTTTGTCCACGTGATGTTGCTCCAAGTCCACATATTTGGCCCAAGGGGCGAGGAAACTAGCAAGCTGCAACTGATAGTGTCTATTTAATTTAAGTAATTATTTAAACATTTCACACGCAACTTGGATTTTTGCGAGCGCTCCATCGGTTTCCCTCGGATGTCTGCTACTAGAAACTCAACGTCATTTCTTTCGTTGGATTCCAGTCTTGGGCTTTGTGAAGTGTGCGCGCCATTCAGACGCTTGCCAGTTTTTGAATGTATCACAGAACACGTCCGAAGACCGCTTGTCACCGCAGCCCGTCCTCTGGCTTCATCTTTGGTTCCCAGAATTCATTTCAACGCCGACCGGCAATTGCAGTGTTTGAGCGGCCAGTTCGTTGTGGGAAATGCTTCTGCCTCCATTTCCCCCCCTCGAGTGATCCTCGTCTCCTCCCCTGGGTGTTTCTTCGCCCAACCCCTGCAGGATGCCTTTTGTGACGTCTCCCGCTGTCCCCTTCTGTCGGCCCCTCAGCTGCTCCTCTCTTATTTCTATCCTTTCCTTCCTTTTTGGCTTTTCTTCCCGTCCCCCGTCACTATGTCCTCGAGCGTCTACCTGCTCTGCAGAGGTTCTCTATTGCTCTTTAAAAGTGCTCAGGTCGTCTGGGCTTTGAGCCTGCGCCGGACGTAAGCGAGAGCAGGCGCCGGGGTCCACGGCTGCCTGAAGGAGCCATTTTCATTCTTCCACTAAGTTTTTATTGCGTTAATTTTAATGTAGTGATGCTCGTCTTGACAGGTCTCAGCCGTCCCTTCAAAGTTTCTAGTTACAGACACGTTCATACTGTGATTTATTTTTATTTTTTAATGATGAAATGCTATCAAACTGTGATACACTTAATTCACTGGTCCTGCATCAGGAGACAGAGTGGGGAAGACTGTATTAAATACAGTTCATCTGAATAATCTGTCTGATTTATACAAGCCGTGTTGTTCAGAGATGTCTAAAAGTTTGATCTTTGTTTTTTTAAAGATAAAAGCACTTGCCCCACTTGTAAATATATGGCATGTAAAATTTATATAGTATATAAATCCAACCAATCAAATCAAATGTGTTGCTGTTGTTCGTTCAGTTACATCTGACTGTAACTGATGGTTATGAACTGCTATTTCAGCAGAAATCCTCTGAAGACCACACGAATTTAACCAACTCTTGGTTAGACTGCAGTTACCAGTAAGGTCTTACTCACGTTCCCTCCAGTATTTGAGTATTGTATTGTTTAAGCAGGAATACTACTCCTTCGTCAAATTCACTTTTATTTTTAGATCTCAGCAACGGCTTTGTTGCCTAAATGGATTTAAAAACAGTCACACTAGATGGCCACCGGCGGATACAGAATTATATTGTGCACTTTATTGGTAACCAATCACTCAGTCAATACATAGATGTACACTATATACATTTACTTTACATTTAGTGGTTGATAAGAAATACCGTACAAGAAAATAGAACTGGGGAGTCACATACTCATTTGCAATACCTGCCCTAAAAGGTCCCTGTACAGATAGAAAACTCGTTCCCTTACTACCATTAGCCAGTCTCAGGAACACATCACTCTGGTCATGATGGAACCAAGGCATGATTCGTCAACGAAGCATAATAGGCTAGGATCACATCCTAAGCACATTAAGCCACAACTTCAGCCAGCTTAGAAAAGTGTTTCTCAAGCGTAGCAACTTTTAAGATGTGTGGACTTCAACTCCCTGAATTTTCTAGCCAACATACTGATTGGGGAATTCTGGGAGTTGAAGCCCACACACCTTAAGTTGCCAGAGTTGAGAAACATTGGCTAAGCGTAATGGCCTCAGCTGCATCCCTCTCGGTCATGGCATCATCTCCAGTGGGCCACTAAATCTAGCAGAATTACGCCATGGAGGATGGCCCTTGATTCGTTAACAATGGCTAGTAAGGAGCCAGCATTATGCCTTCGTCTGTCTCTCGAGCCTTTTTTCCGGCAAGCATACCTAGAAAGATGCGTGCTACCTTTGTAAAAATAGGGTTTTTCTTTTAAAGTATGAAGTCTTCTAAATGCTCTTAAGCTTAGAAAGTTTTAAATTTAGTACCGCACACGGCAAGCCACCCAAAATCTTCGGATGAGCTTCCCAACCCAAACTCCCTGTTACGTTTCGCACCTGTCAGGCCAGCTGAACCTAAAGTGCTATTCAACACTCTCTGCACCCCGACGACTCAAAAACTCAAGGTCCTAAGGTTGGAAGGATAACAGTGACACAAGGCAACCGAGGCAGAACACAAGGCTGTCGGCTCTGGGCTCAAAAATCTGGACAGGCACTAGATGGCCGCAGGGATCCAGCAAGCGGCAATGGCCATTCCAAGTTTTGTAGCCCAAAGATGGTGCCCAGGAGAAATGGCATTTCACTTACCTTCTCAGTGAGGGAAGAGGTGAGATGTGGAGACCAGGGGTACTGATGCCTTTAAATGAATGCTTTGTTCCCTCCCACACAAATATCTGGGACGAACAATAGAGGCATTCCATCCAAATGAACTGGATATCTCCTGCTTTGTTCCCTAAACAAAACTGGAAAGGATGGGGTGGCAGCATTGATGCCTAGGCTCCATCTTACCCCAAAAGTAATAAGAAAAATTAAGAGCAGAAATTCTTAGGCAAGTTCTTAAAAGATGAGAAGGATTTGGGGAGGGGAGTGGGTTCGGCACCTGGGCCAAGAAAAGGTGATCCGTCCTTTGCATGCAATGTGTGCATGCACTTACGCAACACCCCCCCCCAATGCACAGGATGGCACAGATGCATCTTACTGATCAACCCCTGAAGATGTACCCAATATTATCAGCGGGTATCCAAGGGTAGACCGTCATCTGTGCCGCCAGTATGAGCAAACCAACTTTTAGAACACAATTGTTCCAAAGCACAAAGAAGGGTCAAAGGGGAGATTTTGATATCGTCATAAAGGTAGTACCTTGAGTAGCCAAAAACTTACAGAGGCCTTTCCACTAAACTAAACCTAACCTAAACTAAACTCTAAAAACGTAAGCCTTTTCTAATTTCGTTACTGGCCTTATGACGAATGAAAAGTTTTGGCCCAGCTTGGACCCCTGTTAATACTGTTCTCAATGCCATCAGGTTGGTGACCACCAATGCAATTTGTTCTTTTGATCTTACTCCTTGTCAGCCACTGATGATTCTCCTGAGAAAATACTGTGAGATACAAACATTTATAAACAATCTATATGCCTAGCAATGGTATTGCTCTCTAATTCACTAGGAAGTTTACAGATTGTTGTTATTATTTTTGCCAACAGAGGATTTCTAATCAGATGGACTGAAAAATGCAAAACATCTCTGGTTTCTCTTTCTTTTAAGCATCCCTCAATCTTACGTGTTCCAAACAGAGGGCTGGATAGATCTAACCATTTGAGATTAAAATAGTCAGAATTTCTGGTACGTTCTGACCAAAATAGATAAACCATTTTTCACTTGAGGCTTTCTGCTAAATCCACCTCTTCATCAGAGGCTTCCACAACATCTGACAGTTTCAGGAGCACCACAATGCAAGTTCTCCCCTTTCTCTGTGGACATGTGTAAAATTTTCCCCCTGCCCCCCTGAAAACAGCACTTCTTTTTTTTAGCAGGGACAGCAGATCTCATAAATCCAGTTTTCTGGAAGCAAAATGAGAACTTCCTAGAGAAGACAATATGGTGGATTGCACTAAAAACCCAAGAGAACCCAACTTGGGGAATGCCAGTTGGGGTAAAAAGCAACATCTTGGAGAACTTTTCCAAGCAGGATCATCCGTTGAGGAGAGAAGGAGGTGATCACACACCAGTTGCACCGGTGGTGGGTTCAACGTTATGCACAACAGTCTGGATGTAAGCTGTATGAACAAGACTCTTAACGACACAGAGGAAAAGATTTCCCTCTACCAGAAAGGACATCACAATCCCCAACAATGCCCCCCACACATAAAGAGGGACAGGAGATTTTTGGTTCTGCCAAACTCCCAAATGGGGCATACGGCTCCCAAGTTGTCCATTCTCCCAAATGACTCATCCCTCTATCTGAAGGTCTTCCAGGAGCCCATGGAAGGGTAGAAGACACACGGGCAAAGGGAAAGACAGATGCTACAGGAAAGAGACAAGGTTGCCGGGGATGAGGCTGGTTTCCTTTGAACTTGCGCTTGGCACGTGGATGGTGAGAGTCTCCTGTGTCCCAGCTACTTTTTATTAGCAATCCTCCTCTTCCGAGTTGCCAGCATGTCATAAAAGGGATCCTTGCTGATGCTTGCCCTAAAGGAAAAAAACAACAACAGTTATTAGGCTGGGTTTGCACACTGTCCTAACTCCTGGTTCCTCTGGACCAGTGTTTTTCAACCTTGGCAACTTTAAGATGTGTGGACTGAGGAATTCTGGGAGTTGAAGTCCACACATCCTAAAGTCGCCAAGGTTGAAAAACACTGCTTGGACCATGACAAACTATGGAGAAGCCACTCTCTCTGCATGCACACTGGGCAGTTACTTTCCACCTGGTTTCTCCACGCTAAGGTAGCTTTGGCTGAAAGACAACCCCCTCCCCGTGTCTCTGGCTGGGTTTGCATGTTGCATTAAACTAGGTTTTGCTTTAATCATCATTTGTTGAACAATGGCTGGATTCTCCCAGCACATTAAGCTAAAAGCAGCAAGGCACACAATGGCTTAGTATACGGAGCAAACCAAGGATTTAATTTCCTGCATTTCTATTTTAAAATATGGTTCCCCTTGTCTGATTATAAGCCAGGGTGATGCAGTTATTAGGCAAGGATTGGGAGATCTAGGTCCAAATCCATGGAAATTCCCTTCGTGATTTTGGGTTAGCCAAAACCTCTCAATGCAACCCATTTCAAAACCACTCTGCAGCGGAGCGCTCTATACAGGGGGCCTTGTGCTACTCATCTCTGCATTAAGAAAGCTCACTTGATGGATTTAATCCACTCTTCCTTTTCTTCAGGCGTGGGAGCAGATATTCTGTAAACCACGTGGTTGCCCTCAACCACCCGGCCATCAGCTTCCGTCTTGCAGGCCTTTATCACCTGTCCTTTGTGGCTAGGGTTGTACAGCTCAAAGCAATTCTAGGGAGCAGAAGACAAACCGATATTGATATTCTAATCTCCGTTTAGCACAGAGGTGCTAGGCTGCAGAAGCAAACGTTCAACAAAAGCTTCCTTTGACAGCTGTTAGTGTATTTTATATCAATAGATGTCATTCTATTTTAAATACAGGTAGTCTTCACTTAACGACCACAATTGGGCCTGGAATTTTGGTTGCTAATTAAAGCGGACATTAAGTGAATCTGACCCGATTTTACAACCTATTTTGCGGCGGTTAAGTGAATCACCGCAGGCGTTAAGAGACCCATGTGGTCGTTAAGTGAATCACGTGGTTCCCCATTGATTTTGCTTGCCAGAAGCTGGCCGGGAAGGTAGAAAATGGTGATCACGTGACCACGGCACGCTGCAACGGTCATAAATGCGAACCGGTTGCCAAGCGTCCAAATTGTGATCGCGTGACCATGGGGACGCTGCAACCGTTGTAAGTGTGAAAACCAGTCATAAGTTGGTTTTTTCATCACCCTCGTAAGTCTGAGCCGTCATTAAACAAATGGTTGTTAAGCGAGGACTACCTGTAAGTCAATATAATTTCTCCAACCTACTTTTCCATTCGAATAATAACCAAAGTGGTTTTACAATTCCAATCAACGATCCATACAATAGCAAAGCAAGACTAAATAATGACCTGATAATCAAGAACAGATAAAACTAGGAAGACAGAAATCAGCATAATGGTTACAACCATACGACTGGTGATAATAAAGTTTTTGGATCTGACGTTCTTAGTTTAAAAAAAAAGTTAAAGAGCAGGGTTGGGGATGGCTCAAGGATGTCAAGATGGTGGCCTCAACCATATCATTGAAGCTCCCTGCTTGTAAAAAGGGGCAAGGCTTCAATCATGTGGTCGTGGCCGCCATCTTGACTTCTTTGAGCACCATCCCTCCACGTAGCTCCCCGCCCAATTGTGTGTCAGCTATTTTCTATTTTATTTTAGCAGGTGTTCACGTTGCTAAGCAGTTGAAATGCATCACCAGAACAAGAGTTTATCAGCAAGTTGAGGGTACAGAAACCAGCAGATACACCCCGAAGATCTGTTCACTGGGCATGAGGGCTGATTTAAAGGAATCAAGAAAGGTTCCTGGGAGAAAAGGATCTTCTGAAGAAGATGGGGAAGGAGGGAGATCTTACTGGTTTTCTTGGATCCTCAACTTCTTTGATGCTGAGGTTTTCCAATGGGATAATTCCTCTGGGTTCTTTGTCCTAGGAATCCGGGAAAAACAGTATCCAGTCAATCAGTTGAAATAGAAGAAGTGACATTATTATTTACATCTACAAACCATACTCACTGTTGTGTATTCAAAATAATAGAGGCAGTTATCAGTCAGTATAAACCATCTCCTTTTCCATGTTTTCACTCGTCCGCCTACAAGACACAAGGCAACCCCCTCAGTTAGACTGGGCTTCGTCCTAAGTTACCATGGATGGGACAAAATAGAAAATCTGGTTATCTTGTTACTTCATTAAATGATTAGGTGTGTCAAGATCAGACAATTGAGGGGGAAATGGGTAAAGAAGTAGGGTTAAATGAACACAAGGTTACTGAGAATCTCCGTATCCAGAAACGATAGCTGGGTTGGTTTGCTGAGCTAAGCCATGGTTGGTTGAACTATGATTTGACAAGCCACAGTTAGCTGAGTTCAGGCACAATACTAATCATGGTTTGCCTACCCAGCGTCACACTAAGCCTAGTCCAAATGACCTGCATTATAGCTTAGCATGACGGGTAAATCCAACCAATATTATGAAATGCTGTTGCCTGCCTACATTCTTCAAACATCTGAACACCAGGGGGAGAACACTCCAATGCATATATTAAAAAACCTTCACTGTATCTGAAATGGAGTTTTCTCTCCCCTTTCACACCAGTATATTCAAAAGCTCACTTGATCAGAAACTAAAAGAACAAGGCAGCCTTCTGTTCCTTTCAAACTCATTATTTAACCCAACATCAAATGGTTGTAGAATTCAGGCTGTCTGCATCAGTCAATCTAGATTCTATTACTCATCAAACCACACACCATTTGGAATTCTAGAAGATGCCATTCCAAGAAAAATGCAAGGCTTGTGGTTGGAAAAATTTGGAATTCACACTCTAGCACTAAAAGACGACTTGCCAGTTGTGAAAGGACTGGGGAAAGGTTTAACACCCGCAACTTGGGGGCTGATGAGTTCAATAGCTCAATAGTTAGGAAGGAAAGAGGTCTCAGGAACATCATCTTGACCCACCCAACAGAAGGTAGAACAAGTGGTTCATTTGTGTTCCTACCACCAACAGGCCCGTGTTGCATAATCCTAGCAAGGCAGGAGGAACAGCCTTTTCCTGGTTGGTGGGTAGATGGGTGGGTGTTTGAGGGCACCAAGCAAGGAATTCCAGAAAGGAAACAGGAGGGTGGTGAATTAGTGACAGAATCTGGGCATTTCTAGGAGCCACCCAGAACTTGATTTAATTACACCAACTGGATCAAACTCCTACTCAAAATCAGTGGCAAAGATGACTAGCTTGAAGATGATGCAAAAGCTGGTGGTACGCCAACAAGAATGAAGGAACAGCCAGCAACGGCAACTGCTCATCTTCATTTGGAATCCAGGCCCACCTAGATTTTTGAGGGCCAAACTCTTCTTTCAAAAGCAATGCTTTTTGAAAAGGGACGCGGTGGCTCAGCAGGGTAAACTGCTGAGCTGTAGGCTGCCGATTAGAAGGTCGGCAGTTCGAACCCCGCGCAACGAGGTGAGCTCTCGTTGCTAGTCCCAGCTCCTGTCAACCCAACAGTTCGAAAGCTTTGCAAGTAGATAAATGGGTACCACCTTAAGTGGGCGAATTTGCTGGCGTCCTGTCGGGAAGTCAGTGCCACCGGAGGAGAGGATCGGAGGAAGATCGAATGGCGGCGGTGACGACGGACCCGGATGCAACATCTACAGGATGTCAGCAGCTGGCTCAAAGGCATCCTGGGAATTGTAGTCCGGAGCCTTAGAAGAGTCGGTTCCCTTACCCCCTCCCCTCACGCGCGGTTAAATGGTGAATTGTATAATTGATGTATATATATGGATGTAAGCCGCCTACAGTCCTCCATTAGGGAGGGGATAGGCGGGGTATAAATATCACAATAAATAAATAAATAAATAAATAAATAAATAAATAAATAAATCCACCTTATTCTTTCTCAAACGTTTCCTTCTGCAAAAGAGGCCCTTGTTTTTCTACCTTGTCCTCAGTGTGCTTTAGAATTTCTTCCAAATTTCTCTAATTTGCATTTTTCCACTAAGGGATTTTAAATGGTCAAAAGATGAAGGTGCTGGCCAGGCACCAGGTAAGCAAAGAAGGCATTAAAAAAAGAGATGTTCTAAATGCACATGACCAACAAAAATAGTTCCTTTTCAGCAGAAACATCAGAGAAGGCAAAATAACATGTTCCAAAATTGGCCATATTTATTTCCTGAGCAAAAGAGGAAGTAATTAAAACCAGGCCTTGGCTATTTACAATAAATGGTTTAGTCTCAGACAGTTGAGCTGAGCTGTTGCCAACAGACACTGTTATTTGGAATTGTTTAAAAAATCTTGTCCAGAAGAACCCCTCCCTGGGAACGATGGCTTCCAAAGATTTTGTCCAGCTGCAGCGTCTACTAGTATGCAACAGGGATTTGATTTCATCTTCCACCCCCTCAATTGGCCCACAATTAATCATTATGCAACGTCTCCAAATTCACCCAAAATAAACTCGGGCGTTACCAATTCCCCCCCCCCCAGTTGAGGGGGGGGAATGGAATTCTTAGCACTACCCAAAAAAGTATTTATTTTTGGGTAGAGGGTAGAATAAAAACTATAGCAAATGCAGCAAAAAGGAATCATCCTGGAGGTAGAAAGAGGTAGACGTTTCCCATGCTGCCCGGGTTATATAGAAAGTGTGCAACGTAAATTTCACGTGGGGAAGCCTCCCCATTTGGATTTGGCCATCACATCACGGAAGGTGATGGATACCCCATCTGAAAATATCCAGGCAATCGTGCGGATTTCAAAGTGTCCTCTAGGATTTGGAAGAGAAAAAATCTCTTCGCTGGTATCTCATCTCAAATCCATTCTCCACTGATGAAAGTGGCATCTTTAGAAGAAGACCCCAGATTCAGCCCGATGCCAACATTTGCTAGGGCTTATTAGGAAAAAGGGCAGGAAGGGATTTCTATCTCTGATAACCCAGGGGGACCACTAGGGCAATACCCCCCCTTTTTTTTTTGTAATCTGTGAGAGGGCAGATTTGGCAAAGAAGAAAACAAACCTCAGATTTCTGGCAAAGATTTCTGGCAATCCGGTCACTAGGAGGAGAAAAACCATCTGGAATTCATGGCATTGTTTTCCTTCCTCCGTAGCTTTAAAATTCAGCAGCCAGTTCCTGCCTCTGAAATGGACCGGGGTGAGACTTTGAAACAAGTCAGCAGCAAGTTGGAAGTTAGCTGGGAATGAAAGCAGCTGTAATGGTATGTGGGAAAGACCTAGGGAGACGGGGCGAAGAGATGCTGCCTAGGGAACGGTCAGATAAGAGGCAGCATAGCCCACAGCTGGATAGTGGGTGGGGCAAGAAGCTCAGAAGGGACCCTCCCTAATTTCTCAGGCTGTAAAGGAGATGTGGGGAGAATTGCACTTTCAGACTTGCAAGATTCTGTTAATGTAGCCTTACAATAAAGTAGAATTAGCTCATCTGGCCGTGTTTCCTGTCTGGTCTACCTGGTAAGGCTGAACAGATCATCTCACGAATCCTTAATTTGTAACTCAGCCCTTTTCAAAAGAGTGGCAGAGTTTGGACCCAGGATATTAACTGGCTGCCATATCATCAGAGTCCAGGTGACTTTGGAGAACCTCTGGTTTGGTTAGAAATGCCTGCTTTTGGGATGCACAAACAACCAAGATTCTAGGTTGACTTGGATGTGTTCTCAGGCTCCTTAATGAAAGTAATGATTAAAACAGAAAATGGCTGAAATCTCACTTGATGGCCACTTCCAATGTTTCTCCTGAAGGTTCTGCAAGATGGGGTGGTCTCCACTCACCATTTTTGATACTTTATTTTTGTGTTTTGTGTGAGGGCCTCCTGAAAAAGTAACTCTGCCTTGATTTATGTAGTGGACATGAACTGTGAATTTAAAAAAAATATTTAAAATGGGGGAAGGTGCCCCAAAACCACTCCTGCATAGTAAGATAATTTTCTAGTTTCCTGCAAAACCATTCCAGAACTCCTCTACAGATGGAGAGTTGTGTTTTTACCCTTCATATAAGCTCTTTCTTATTTGAATTCTCCCACCAGCCCTGATAAGTCCAGCGACATGTCCTTGATGCATAACCTTCTCGTAATTATCTTATCACAGCAAAAGCTAAGTACAACCAGACAGTATTTGTTAAGAGCTGTTGCACAGGGATCCAACATAGAAGAGAAAGGTATCAGTAACTTTGGCAGGAACAGAAACGTACTACACCGAAACCTCACTTTAGCAGACTAACGGGAGAGGGGGTGTCCATTATTAACAAATGTCTGTTAAATTAGAAAGTACTCTCCTGCAGCAATTTGCATTGTTTGCATCCATTTATGACATTGGAATAATGACATTAGTATGCCAGTGGCATTAATCGGTGCAGAAAGCTGGTCTGTTCCATGCAAAAAGTCTGTGGCATCGATATTTTAATGGGAAATAAAGGAAAATCCATATGCTACCTTGGTGCTCTAGTTCCACAGAGATCAAACTATGCAGTGTCTGAACAGCCCTGAATATCAAGTTGGTCAGTGACGAAGTGTTAGGACGTTACCATGAGCTCAGCAACCCGCTACGGTTTCCGATTTAGGTGCACACAATTCTGCGGGCTCCGCCGAGCGATTTAGTGACAAACACAGAAACGTCAGCAAACAGAGGCCGAGGAAGGGGTTAAATGAAGGCAGAACCAAGCAACAGAAGATGAAAAGAGGAATACATACCTCCTAACGCAGAATAAGAAGAGACAGCCAGTCACAGAACAGAAAGATGATAGATCTCAGCCCAAAAGGAAAACAAGAAGGCACGTTTAAACCACTCGTTCTGAAAAATCCTAGCCCCAAATCAAACCAACAGAAATGCACAAATACAGAGTGGGGAAAAAGAGAAGACATCCAGGTATAAAAGAAAAAGGAAAACGTTTCTTTTGGGTGCGAACCCTTGTGGATAACCAATGGTAAAAGTACATTACAGTGTATTGCTGAGGAATGATTTAATTCCCATCGAGCTGTTGATGCGTGGGCTCGGATGCTTGAAAAAGGAGAGGGATGTTTTTTGGATGGGATGGGCAACCTCAGAAATCAAATGCCACATCCCGGCGTCAAATAATGAAAAAGCAGCAGGAGGAGATAACGATGCAACGGGCTCGCCAATGAAATGATGCTTCCAGCAGAAAGGAACAATACTGCCATTCTGTTCGAATTCCAGCACAGCCGTGGAAGAACAGAAAGGGGAGAGATAAATCAACCATATGCCAAGAAAAAGGGGGAAAAGGAAGAATCTATCTACTGACCTAATTTCAGGAGCCAGCCTTCTCGATCTGGGTTAAAAAAGGTGTGGGTTAAATCGTTCCCGTCGTCTTCTGGAATCTTAAAGGGCTCGTTTTTAATACTTTCGTATAAATTCTAGAAGAAAGAAAAGGCAGAAAAGTTTAACGCCACCTGGCCAGAGACAGATTCTGTCCACAAATCTCAAACAGAAATCAAAAGTCCGTTCTTCGAGGACCAATTGGCAACATCTTCTTTCCAGATCTACCTTCCCCTTTTCAAACCTGGAGTAAGGACATGTGACAACTTCAACAAGTAGTTGTTAAGCACTTGGGAATGGAATATAGTTTGGTCCACAATCTGAAAACGTGTTTGGGATGGATCCAAAATTTAGTGGTTGTATAACATAAGGAGATACCGACTTTGCAGGGCAAACCCATTCTTCTTTTCTAATAGAAGGCTTCCCATTCTGAAGAATTACAGGAAGAAGCCTCAACAAAGGAACTCTTGCCAGATCAGGAAAAATAGAATATCCTGAAAGGAGGACAGGTCAACAGATAGCCACTATAGTACACAAAATATCAAGATTTTATTTTTTATTTTTATTTTATTTTTTGTTTTCTATCCTGCCTTTATTATTTTTATAAATAACTCAAGGTGACGAACATACCTAATACTCCTTACTCCTCCTATTTTCCCCACAACAACAACTCTGTGAGGTGAGTTGGGCTGAGAGAGGGGGACTGGCCCAAGGTCACCCAGCTGGCTTTCATGCCTGAGGCGGGACTAGAACTCTCAGTCTCCTGGTTTGCCATTGGCTCCTTCCTAGGGCTGAGAGACAGGGACTGGCCCAAGGTCACCCAGCTGGCTTTCATGCCTGAGGCGGGACTAGAACTCTCAGTCTCCTGGTTTGCCATTGGCTCCTTCCTAGGGCTGAGAGACAGGGACTGGCCCAAGGTCACCCAGCCAGATTTCATGCCTAAGGCGGGACTAGAACTCTCTGTCTCCTGGTTTGCCATTGGCTCCTTCCTAGGGCTGAGAGACAGGGACTGGCCCAAGGTCACCCAGCCAGATTTCATGCCTAAGGCGGGACTAGAAAACAGTCTCCTGGTTTCTAGCCTGTTGCCTTAACCACTAGACCAAACTGGCTCTCAAACTGTCATTTGAGAGCCACAGGCTCCTCTAGAAAGCTCCCCAGCAACAGAAGGAAGGGGTGTGCAAAAAATAATCTCTAGGCAGAGTCCGAAGTCTTCTTGGCCAACATTCTGGAGAACAATTGCAAGACAGAGGAGTAATCTCTGGTAGATGGGCCAATAGTCTAATTCAGCATAAGATAGCACTACAACCTGAGGCCTTTGAATACATGAAAGCATTCAAATACACTGTATAAAGAAGGAGCCCCTAGAGTCGGACACGACTGCACAACTGTGCAGGGGGAGCCTTTACCTTTTTAAAAATCAATGGCCTGGTCGACACCTCGCAAATCATGGCTGCATGGGTTCCAAAACCTCTGGTTTACGCATTACACTAAGTCATATTGCTCCTTACAGCGTGTGAAGCCAGACAGGGCAGCACAGCAGTTAGCGTGTTGCACTGAAACCAGGAAGCCCTGGGGCCAGAGGTGATGTTGTATCACCTCAAACCTTGATGGTCACTGTTGCGCCAGTCCCTCACTCTAAGGTTACTCCATTTCATAGTATTGTTTATACCAGTGTTTCATGCTGGCCGGGGGAATTCTGGGAGTTGAAGTCCACACAGCTTAAAGTTGTCAAGGTTGAGGAACACTGGTTTATACTAAAAGATCAAATTCAAGGGCAACTGTGTATATCAGGGTTTCTCAACCAGCGTTCCGTGGCACCCTCGGCTTCCGCGAGAGGTCCCGAGGGGTTCCCTGGGAGATCACGATTTATTTAAAAAATTATTTCAATTTCGGGCAACTTCACATTAAAGAGGTAAGTTTCATTCTTTATTTCTACTTGAAGAACCCTGTTAATGCATATATACAGGCAGCTCTTGCCAACCTAGCAATTCGAAAGCATGCAAATGCAAGTAGATGAATAGGTACCACTTCGGTGGGAAGGTAACAGCGTTCCGCGCGCGTCATGTGGCCACATGACCATGGAAGCGTTTTCGGACAACGCTGGCTCTTCGGCTAAGAAACGGAGATGAGCACCGGCCCCTAGAGTCGGACACGACTGCACAAATGTGCGGGGGGAACCTTTACCTTTCTTTGCCATTTCCCAAATGTTAGGGAAATGGTTTGTGTTATACAACAGATGGGGGCATCAGCTTAAGCTAGTTTTCAGCAGGTAAGACGCCAGGCTTGTTGATCGGAAGGTCACAAGTTTGGAGGTTCGAATCCCTAGCCCCCTCCCGCACTAGCCCCAGCTCTTGCCAACCTAGCAATTCGAAAGCATGCCAATGCAAGTAGATGAAGAGGTACCACTTCGGTGGGTAGGTAACAGCGTTCCGCGTGCGTCATGCTGGCGACATGACCGTGGAAGCGTCTTCGGACAACGCTGGCTCTTCGGCTAACAAACGGAGATGAGCACCAGCCCCTGGAGTCGGACACGACTGCACAAATGTGCGGGGGGAACCTTTACCTTTACTACCCATGAAACAAATATAATAATTTTGTAACCTCTGGCCTCTCTTTGAGCCTGAATGGGCAGGGGTTCCCCGAGGCCTGAGAAATATTTCAAGGGTTCCTCCAGGGTCAGAAGGTTGAGAGAGGCTGGTGTATATCATCCAGAAATCTTTGAAGACTTGATGGACTGAATAAATAATAGGACCAGTAATAATAATACAACCAATAATAACAGGAATACCATCACTTCTCTACTGAGATCTAAAGTCCCAGGATGTGAACCCTGTTGTGCTGGTTTCCACAGTGACCGGTACCAAGAGTGATGTACTTATTCCTTGGCCACGCTTCAAAGCCTTTAATCCTGTGCTCATCCTTTCAATGCCACTTACCCGTAGCAATTCTTCTGGAAGGTCTCCACCCTCATTAATACCTCGGTTCATAGATATAAACCTCTCCACCGTTGGTTTGTCTCTCACATTGTGGTTGTGTAGACTGGTGTTCAACATAATGATTGCAAACGAGAGTACGTAGCATGTATCTGGGAAGCAAAACATCAAAGCAGAACATTTGCCCCGCACAGCTGCTTGTAAAACCAGCCTCTGGCAAATTAGGAATAAAATAAACAAGCACGTCCTCATCTCTTACAACCCCCAGCAGAGAGAAAAGACATCCTGCTGAAGTTCTGTTGAACTTGGGACACAAACCTCTCAGGCATGTGTCCTACAAGGAAAACTTAAAACTGTATTTCAGTTTTCTTTGCCTGCAATTACTACTGGCAAATTATTCTCCATGTCATGCCATTTCATGACCAGACAACTTCCCAGGACAAAAATGATCTTCCTCTTGCATGTTTTGGTTCAGTACAATCCTTCTATGATGGAGCGACCAACAGAATCCAATGAATTTGAACTGTTCTACTATGGTTTGCTCTGCCTTTGCTTAAGAGGAACGGAATCCATTGATCAAAGCTAGTTTGCAATCCTGGTTTGGAAGGCAACCACAATTTGCCGGTTGCAATGCGGCAGGAAGCCCTGTATTGTATTATACAGGAAGTAAGTCAATGAGCCAAAACATGGAACGTATGAAGTTGATACATCTCATCTGGAACCCTATAAATAAATGGCATCTATGGAAACTCCATTGTAACATGTTTTGGACCAACCCATCACTGTGACCAGAAGACGGCTTGGAATCTAGAGATTTGATTCTACACTCCAGAAACCTCAGGTTCCATAAGAAACCAGATCGTTACAGGTTTTCAGCTTAGTTCCTGTCAACAGGGGTTCACCCAACACATTAAGCCTTAACATGGGTTTTTTTGGGGAGGGGGGTCTTGGGCTGTTATGTGAAACTAATCATTGTTTTATAATCATTCCCAGCCGAGATCATCTCTTTGCTCAGAAACAATAGCAGAAAATAATATTTGGAGAAAGGAGAAGCTGCTTTAGGTGAAGATGGTAGAGCAGGGTTTTTCTTACATTCTGAGATCCAACATCTACCCATGGTTTCTTGAAGAAGCCATAGTGGGCTGCTTCACACATAACACTAAACCATATTGTGTATATGGCCAATGTCCCTGCCTTCCAACCCCAGTTCTCTAAAGAGGTTTACAAAAACATAACAAAACAAACATTCAATAGTGGTGACCAATGACAACCATTACAATAGCTGGCCAAGCTACCACAACACCAAACACGTTGAGACTTGCGGGATGTGGGAGCCCAACCGATCAAGACAAATACAGGTGGGAAAGGCCACACCCACTCACCTGTAGACTGGAAGACCCCAGGGTTACAGAGGCAGTAGCGTGAAGCAAACGCTTCCATCATACGATCAATTTTTTGAGCTTCTCCAGGTAGCCTAAAACTCCAAAGGAACTGCCTGCAAAGGTATCCAGAAAGTCGAAGACAGAATAAAACCCAGTCCAGGCCTCTTGCTAATAAAAATACACTCTCATGAGCTCAGGCTAATCAGAAATTAAACATCTGTATATCAGATCGGGTTTGAAACCTTTCTCTGAAGGTCATCTGGGTAGCTTAGCGGCTCAAGCAGGACAGTGTTTGTTGATTACACAAGACAGCCAACCAGATCTCTCTGTCTCCCAACACCATCTTTTGAGCTGTTGCAAAAGATCAATCAAGCTTAAAATAGAAACCTCTGCTTGGATCTACATCTTTTCCTATTGGCTTAAGCTCTCTTTCTTTCCATCCGGATTGGCCCCTTTAATTATGACTGATAGCTTTCAGTCTTCCTGGTGCCGGGCAATACATGCCAAATTGCAATCTTCTGGCTTTACATGGGCAGTTCATTTCCAAATGTCTTAGAGACCATGCTAAGCCAAGATTTGTGTGATCCTGGCTGCCTTCGTTCACACAATCTATGAATGGGTTCCTGCCTTGCTTGAAGCTACAATGGAGTTTGTGCCCTGTGTAAACATAGCCAAACAGTGGCTTATTCATCCAACAATGGTAAAGCTCAGGGTTGTCCACAGGGGCGGTTAAAAAATCAAGATGGCAGCCAAAAGGGGGCAGGGCTTCTATCATGAGGTTGTGGCTGCCATCTTGTGCCCGCCCCCAGTAACATTTATTAAGCCATGATATGCTAAGAAACCACATCAGCTGAATTCACCTAACACGGCAGCTATTACTATACAAACTGTCTCATGGCTTAGTGTAGGCAGCTGTGCAGTATGCTAAACTCAACAAGTAAGACCCCAATTCTGCATGCAGATATGTAGGGTTAAGCCCAGGGATCTTCATAACACCAGAAAAGCCTTTCAAATAGCTTCCCCCCCCCCCTCCTATGGCCTCTGCTTTAAAATGACAAAGTATTTTTAATGTTGTTCTTCCAACAGCCTTTTAAAACATTTCTTACCGTAATGCTTGGACAAGATTGAGATCCGCAAACTCATGGAGTTCAACAAAAGCCTGAAGTACTTTAATATTAAAGTCATCCCTGTAAAAGAGAGAAGAAAAAGTGGAAATAGCAACCATTTAATTTAATATTCAGCTGTTGGGCTTTTGAGGTTGGCTTTTTGTGTGTGTTTTACTTGGCCTGTTACCAAGCTGTACTCATCGGTCCAAAGCTATGTGGTCTTCAACAATAACCTTAAGAAATCTTAATCTTATTATTAGCTGATTGAAGGCGGCATTCATGTCAAAGATCATAGGATCCTATTATTATAACCAATATTTTTTTTCAAAATGCATACTGATTATTCCAGCTAGGGTGAAATTCACCTCTGGCTTGATTTCAAACAGGATGTACCCTCCTCCAACTGGCAGATCCCCCTCTCCTGCAGTGCTAACCATCAAGTCTCCATCACAACTGACTGTTAAATACAACAAAATATCAGCTTGCCTACAACCAGAATAGGGAACCACTGTGCAAACCACTTGTATTTCCTTTCTCAAGGGCAAATGCAGAGAACCTGTACTCACACCGACTCCATCCTTTAAGATTTGGCAGAATGGAATTCCAGTCAGTCATCCTGTTCCAATGATAGACAGGAAACCCAGAAACTTGGTTTGTTTGTTTTTTTACAATGAGCTCTTAGAATTGTCATGAAGCCAACGGCGCTCCAAATTAGAACCTCTGAGCAAATCCTTCAGACTTATTTATCTTCCATACACTGTCATGTTTTCTGTCAAAGATGTAAACGCCTGATGACATGTATGATCGTGAAACAGGAACGATCCAGCACCCATTGCCTTTCTTTTAACATAAGGGATAATGCCATTAAGACAATGATTTAGCATTATTCAACCATGTAAGTATGAAGTCCTGCAATCCACAGGGTGTGTTTGAAAGGCATAAGTAGATTAAAATGTTGCGGATCCGCTTCTACCCCAAGAAAGGGTAGGCGGATTTTCACAGGCAGTTTTCCCAAAGTGAGCACGACAAACCTTTCCAAGAATTTTAATTAGTATGTCGAAAAAACCACTAATTAAATCGGAGGCAAGCAAATTGTTGTATAAATACTATGGTGTGCTTGCCAAGGGGAAATAAATGTGGCGGATCAAAAGGCGTGTTTTTTTAAACTTAACACAATCGTATCAACAATAATGCAATTCAGCAAATATGGTCCAGGAGAATCCTTTGGACAAAGATCTCAAGATCCTTCTCTGAGACCTCACTCTTAGTTATAAAATGTTCCAATCATCTTGAATGAAGATTTGGTCCAGTAAAAGAAAGTAATATAGAATTTACTGTTCTCTCTGAAAAAGAGCACATAAGCCTGAAAGATGTTTGCGAGATTCCCAGCTACTATATGGATAAGTTCATATAACAAGTTAAGTCATGGGCATCTCTGTGTGTGTACAGGGGATAACAAGAGGGGATAAATGATGCCGTATGCATTGTGATGTCATTATGCAAGTGATATCATGGTGCACATGTCATCATGGCTTGTACAAGATGCCCATGCCCAAAGCAAAACAAACTCCATCTTAGCTTAGCATGGTAGGTGAATCTAGCCACTGTGATAGGCTTTATGGCATGACATGTTTTATGAACACAGTCATAAAATACTTGGGAGAGATGAGATTGACATCTGCAAGAAACATGATCAATATCTTGGTACTGATCTCCTGAAGCCTGGAGAACCTAACACTATGTATACATACCAGACCTGAGCTACTTCTATCCCAAGGAATCCATAATTTTCACTGCTGTAACTCCATCCAAGGTTATGGAGTTATCTCCTTGTTGACCTCAAGGCAACAGTTGAAGATTGGGAGATAATTCCAAGTAGATCTCTGGATGATCTTTGTCAAGTAAGTCCTCCTTCTTTGTAAACTGGGAAGTGATCACATGAATGTTGGGAGGATGAAAGAAAGGGAGGAGGGAGAAGCAAAACAAAAGAATATTGCTTCTTTTCTCAATCCTCCCTGGATTGAAATCAGGATACATTATTAATGTGAAATTGCCCTGATTTGAATTCCTCATCTTGTAAATCCAAATTATATAAATGCTCTGAACAATGTTACATGTCTGCATTGCAAGCTGATAGCCCCCCACCCCAACAGATGGACACACAGCAGAGTCTTTTAGATATATTTTTAGTATGTAGATAGATATTTAACTAATGGGAGAAATGCACATAAATTAGTTTGGAAAATTCTCAATACCTTGCTAAAGATAATACACACTTGGCTAACATCTCTTATGTCCAAGTGTACAGACCATCTGTTTTCATTAATTATAGACAGCAATGCCAGTCTTAAAATTCAACCATCATACAGGACAATTGTCTTCAGTGCGAACGTGTCTTTAGGGCTTTACGTATAGGGATTAATTCTGGGTGCTCTGTCAATCAATTTCACCATCAAATGGTTAGCAAGTGTTAGAGATTTCCTATTTTATAGTATGAGCCACACACAGAATCCTGTGCATTTTTACCCTGACATACATTCCACTGAATTCACCCATTACACTAAGCCACAGTTCATTTACTCATGATCTACTGAATAAACCACAATTACTTCATTTGCATAAGCCGTAAAACAATGGTTTACAAGGCACAATGACTAGATTCAAGATGTCACTAAGCCTAAAGAAAACAAACAGTATTGTGGCTTATTAGCATATTGTGTGAACTCAACCATTGTGTTTATTTAAAAAAAAACCCATTGAAATCCTGACTTATCTCAATCCAAGTTACTTGCTTTATGAGGCTTAGGCTGCTATCCTATGGACATGTTTCTTAGAGTAAGTCCTGTGGAGCATAGTGGGGCTTCTTTTCAAGTAATCAAGTATTGAATTGTTCCATAAATTGATTTTTTTTAAATTACTATCATTCTATCATTCTCCACACACTTTGAACATACAAGAAGTTTCTTTTCTACAAAACGGATAAATCAAATCTCAGCCTTCAAGGATTATATGTGTTTTAAAAAAACCCTGTAACCCTGTAACCCTACTCCAAACTGATTTAATACAAAATATGTCTTTTTCCCTTTTGACCAGGGTTTCTCTACCAGGGTTCTGTGGAGCCCTAGGGTTCCGTGTGGGGTCACTAGGGGTTCCCTGGGAGATCATGATTTATTTCAAAAAATATTTCAAATTCGGGCAACTTCACATTCAAGAGGTAAGGTTCATTCTTGATTTTTAGTTTAAGAACACTGTTAGTGCATCTATACAGGCCTACGCATGAAACTAATAGAATAATTCTGTAACTTCTGGCCTGTCTTTGAGCCTGAATGTGCAGGGGTTCCCCAAGGCCTGAAAAATATTGCAAGGGTTCCTCCAGAGTCAAAAAGTTGATTGAGAAAGGCTACTTTTGACCATCTCCTGCACGAAGCAAATGTTATGTGAACAAAACCTGAATTCCTATTTGGCCATTGTTGGTAAAATCAAGATCAGCAGAGGAAAACAGAGTCATTGACAGCGTTTGGCTGGTTGTGTTGACAGCATTTCTCTTTCTCGCCAGCTGAGTTTCTTCTTAAGTGCCTTGGGGACAATGCTGGACCATTTTGTCTTCTCAAGCAGCACGTAAGCAGAACAGGCCTGCTATCCCGTGGTGTCTTTTACATAACTTTCTCCTGCCTGCATTATCACAAGAAAGCAGCTTAGTGTTTCTTAGAAGCAGGATTATGTTAGAGATTCATCCCCGAAGAGTTTAGAATAAGCTCCTGCTGGATGAATTCTTTCTTTGATTCCTCCCATTTTAGGTTGGCAAGATAGCTGAGAAGGGGCTGTTATATTCTCTGTCTCTGGAAAGCATTACAACAGAAGAAATCATCAGGACTCCATCAAGACATTCTCCATCTTTGTCTGTCTGGGCTATTTTGAGGCATGTTTACGAATTATGCACACTAAGTTTGAAATGGTTTGCAGGCAAGGGAATCCAGATGAAACTGGAGAAGTGACACACACCCCAAGATGATTTAGATGGCAATCTCCATTCCCAACCACTCATCTGTTAAGCCCCCCTTTGAGCTTATGTTTTTTTTTCCAATCCCGTTTGCCACCACAGGAAAAAGATCTTTAAATGTTATACTATTTTTGCTAAGGGATTTTTCAAAGGAGAGAAAACTAAAAAAAAAAAAGATGACTATAAAGATGATTAGGATAGGCAGAACTTTAGTGATAACAAATAAAATCAACATGCCTCCTAAAATTAGCAATTTATTTTTATTTCCGCCTTCCAATATTAAATGCTGCAGCCTATTTTAAAAATTTTAACTCTGAAAGTTCCCAAGATTTGTATTCTGGATTCTTTTCTCAGCCTTTGTCATTTTTTATTTTGGTCTATGAATGCATATTTTAATAAATGTTAATAAATGAATGATGGGGAAAAAGCAGAAGAGCTTAGCTGCAGAGTGCACGCGATGCACATTGAATAGAGCAAGGCCAACGGGCATATTTGGAATTTGGAGAAAGAGCACGCTCACAAAATGTTGCCCCGGAAGGCTTCTCTACAAAATGGCCGCCAAAGGAGATGTGGGCAGTCAACCAAATATTCTGTGACATTCTGAGGCCACTTTAATTAAACCAAGCACTGTGCTGAAGTATCTACCATCTTTACCCTCCAAGATGATTTGGGAAGAGATCTTTGGGGCATTTGTGGCATATAGATGAAACCATAATCCAGCCTTTTGCTTTGCAGCAGGCCAACTTTCTATATAGTTAAGATAGTTTTAGGTGAATAGATCTCTTTTTCTAAAGACGTCCATTGGGGCTGGGAGCCTGATGGCCACCAAAGAAAGCACTGACTTTGTCAACCTATTCTTGGGATAAAAGTTCTCAGCTTCAAACTCCTGGTGTTTCCAGTTGAAAGGATCAGGTCGCCTTGATGGGACAAAGTACTGGCGTGAAGCTGCTTAGATGGACGAATAAATCTGGCTTGGATATTCTACTTCTACAAAGGGCAGAAAAGGTGGGTTTCTAAAAACCCAATAAATCAGTGTGGAAGTTAGATGGAGGAACTGGCCAGTCCTAATCAGGAGCTCCACGACAGAATGACACAACCAATCTTTGTGGTGGGTTGGAAGCTCCCTCCAAGGTAGGTGTGACCAAGACAAAAATTAAGTGTCCTTCCATTTACACTGACATGTGATTACAATGAACTCTTGATAGGATGGCTTTCTAGTCTCGTGTTTAATATTTCCCCACTCAGCAGTGTGAGAAATTACAGGGTGGAAATGTTGGGAGGGTTATGGAGAGTTGAAGAAATGCAGCACTGGTATGGAACTCACTCCTACAACAGCAATTAGAGCTGCCAACGTTTATGCGTTCTGTGGTGGGACCTGGGAATGGAGCTGCCTGAACATTCAGTTGAACTGTAATATTTACGGTGCTTTCAACGTGAACTTTTTTTGTTTCATACTCCAAAGGCTCTTTTCATTGGCTCAGAGATGGGATGGTGCTTCCGTAAGATAAGTTCTCAAGTGTTCCTATTTTGTGGTACTCCCTGGCATAAAGGCAGAGGAAGACCAAGGTTCCAAGTAAAGTTCTCCACGTCCATCTCAAGGAGATACACAACGGGACTGGCCTCCACTTACCTCTCTCCGAGATAATCGCCAATAACGGTTTTATTTAGCCCTTCCCCTTTATAAAGGAACTGAGCAATGTCCTCCGGAGTGTTCTGCAGGAGATCATTTTCTATGAGAAACTGAATTCCCTAAAACAGCAGAAAAAAGGAAGACAAGAATTCAGGCTTTGTTCCTCTTTATTGAAATATGAAGAAGTTTGAGAGAACACTTTTTTTTTCCCAGCCAGGAATGACCTTGCTTGTTTGTCTAAGGAGCAGAAAGCAAAGTGAATATTCAGCAGATATTCAGCAAAATGAAGAGTTTGCAGGGGGCATCCGTCCGGGGAGGGTCAACAACGTCAAGGTGTAATCGAAGCCTCTCCCCTTTTTAATATAAAAGGAGGTGGGTCTTCACTCACACGGTAGCCATCTTGACTTTTTTTGACCGTCCCCTGCAGATGCCCCTGACAGTTTGGACAAGTTTTGCTGTTGTTAAGAAATCTTGTAGAAAAGAATGGAGAAGTCAAGTCATGAAGAGAAAATTCATTTTATATTTCTTACTTTCCTGCATTTCCAAGTAATAAAAGATCTTAGGGAATAAATTCTAGGTAACCCATCAACCCAAATGCTTGGCCCCCTCATGGTGGGGTTTACACATTGTTAAATACACTAACCCATGGCTTGTTTTAACCATGATTTATTGAACAAGGACACTCATCTACTCAAAGCTTTGGCAATCTCATGGTTGGGTTTACACATTGCTAAATACCATACTAACCCATGACTTGTTTTAACAATGGTTTATTGAACAAGCAATTGTGACTACCTATAACGTTAAGCTATCATGTGGTTTGCTCAAACTCAGCCTCTGCTGGTTGAGCTCTGCCCCTTCTTCGTGTTTTTTTTTTTTTTTGAGAGAGAGAGAGATGCATTTGAACATTTTGACTCACATTAGCATCAATAGAATTAAATACCATTTAGAAAATGGCATTTTAACTACACTTTGAAACAGGGATTAATGGGAGCAATCCTTTGGCAAGATTTATTGCTCTGTTTCATTCTCCAGACAGCTGGAGCCGCAAACGGCTAGAATGGAAATAACTGGGTTCATTTTTCCAAACAAACAAGCGGAAAGTTCAAAGGAGGTTTGGGATGAAGGAGAAATAGGGAAAAACAAATGTATTTTTGACAGAAGAAACACAGAGGGCACACATTGGTGCCAAAATGGAAGCAGTTCTTACTGCTCCCGAGGAAGAGCAGTGCGTCAAACTGCTTTATCAGGGTAAGCCCAATGCCATTTTATCAATCTTGGAAACTATTTTTAGTCTTGAAAAAGTGCTGATGTTTTTTCACTCTCTTTCGGCGCGTGTGTGCAGAAAATTGCTACCGCAAAAACTTCCCTAAATATCTGGCCAAAATACAAAACCCAAGAATCAGATTTCCTTTTGAAGCTACAACAAGAGGCAGTATTGTGTTCCCAAAAAGGATTTCGTTTCCTTCCACAAAACCACCAGGAGTAAAGAAATTTGTTGCAATTCAAAAGCTTCAAGGGTCTCTCCCTCTCTCTCTCTCTCTCTCTCTCTCTCTCTCTCTCTCTCTCTCTCTCTCTCTCTTTTCTTTCAGCTCTATGCTTCAGAAATCTCTTTCTTGCATTAGGGCCTGTTGTCTGGAGATCCAGATGTCTCAAGAAAATGAAGTTATCGTCATCTGAAACAAAATAAAGCTAACCGCTTAGGGAGAAAACAAGGCTCCAGATGTATTTAGCTCTTAGGATGGTGGGAGGTGAATGAGACAAAAGAGAACGTGCATTGGCAAAACTGCCTCTCTGAGATCTAATAAAGAAAAAGGGAAGAATGAAATAAAGAATGAAATTTAATAAGAAAGATACATTTCCAGAATGGTCTTAGATAGCCTGCACCAATGATGCAGAGCTCCATTTATTGGGCTTTTCCAGCAAGGTGGTACAATGAAGATCAAAGGTTTCCATGGAGGTGGGTTAATAAAGATGGCAAGATGGTGGCCATGACTGCATGCTTGTGGCTGCCATCTTGACTTTTTTAAGGTCCTACCCATGGACCCCTGAGAGGTGGGTAGCCTAGGCAAACACCAATGCTTTAAGGAAGCTGTAATGGTCCGTGGGAATGACCTTGGGAGACAGGAGGAAGAGCCGCAGACTAGGCAACGGTCAGATAAGAGGCAGCTGAGCCTACAGAAGGAATGGGGATGTGGCAAATGTCTCAGAAGGGACCTTCCCTAGTTTCTTGGATTGTAAAGGCGAGGGGGGAGAGATGTACTTTCAGACTTGCAAGATTGATGTCGGCCTTGCGAGGTACTTCAGACAAGAAGCACACCCAGAAGTACTAGCTTCTAACTTTATTGTAAGGTTATATTAACAGAATCTTGGAGCTGTCTTTCTAAGGCTCCACAAGCTACAATCTAAAGAACGGTTTTGCAGCAAACCATTTTGATGCCATCACAGATACCTCCTAAGAAAGCCATGTTGCGAACCCAATGGTTTATGGCTTAGAGCAGTGTTTCTCAACCTCGGCAACTGTAAGATGTGTGGACTTCAACTCCCAGAATTCCCCAGCCAGCCAGCTGAGTTGAAGTCCAGACATCTTGAAGCCGCTGAGGTTGAGAAACACTGGCTTAGAGTATGGGATTAACTCTTCCAACTATGGTTGATTGAATAAACTCTGGTTAAAGAAATCATAGCTTGGGGCACATGAAACCACTTCGCCCGAAGTAGGGATTCTCAAGAACCGAAAAACGTCTCACCTTCTTGGGATCCATGTTGAATTTTTTCCTTCCCATTGCAACTTGCTTATTCCTTTGGGTAGCTTTACTGTCGGTTTGGAGGGAAGAGAAACGAAAAAGGAAGGCCATTAGACACAAAGACTGCACGAAATGTATTTCCACAATTAAATTTCAGGTGTTATTTACAGCATCATAGCACCTGAAGTAGCCAACGCAGAGACTACAGCCTAGCTGAATGTTCCTTCTCAAAGTTAAAAAAAATTGTTATTAACTCAAGACAAAAATCGGAAGTAGCTTTGGTTTCATCGTTGGGAGGCAGAAATGGCATTTAAATATTCTGACACACACCACAGCCAGGAATTATAGGGTTTTAACCCACAAACCAGTTAAACTGGATTCATTCAAGCCAACTGTCAGTATAACACGCTGACTGTCTGGACTGCCAACAGGCGTTCATGTCTTCTGCTTTGCTAGCACAATCCCACAACTGCAATGATTGCAGAGGCTGAATAAACGAACCAAGGATGTTGTGCCAGAAACGCCGTGAGAACTGTCAGCATTGTGCCAGCGGCAGGATGTAAAGCTCTTTCCAGTTCAACCTTCAAAAAGTTGATGCAGAAACATCAACCATCACATCCTGAAGACATTTCAGCCACTCTGAGTCCAGATGCACTAAAATAACACTCTTTGTATTAAAAAAGGGTTGTTTCTTTCTATCCCCCCCCCAAAAAGGTAACAAAAATTACATTTTTGTTTGCTAAGATCCCAGTGCAGTTTAGGATATAAAACCCTTTCCTTTGCTTTAAAATTTATTTCTGCTCCGGATACAGAAAGGCATGTATCTCGCAGCAAAGGAAAAAAGGTTATACAATAAATTGAATAAACAAAGAAATTTGATGTGAAAGCCTACATTTATTGAGTGTAGAAAAGTTCCTGCTAGCAGATAATTTCCAAATTTTCAGTTGCACCCCAGATTTAGAATTTGGTAGGGCTTGTTTAGACAAAGGGAATGTCAGTCTTTGAATGTGGATTGCTTTGGGTGTTGTGTGAATGTTTTGTGACATATGGTTTGTTGTTATTAAAATGACTTTGAAGGTTAGCATCCTACTTGTTACTTTACCATTTGGCACACAGACACACCCAGCATTAAACCACAGTCTGTTTAATCATTGTTTGTCAATTCAGTAAATTGGGTGGGTCAGACACCTCACTAAGCCCATAAACCTGGCTTTACAAACTACTGTGTTTTTTTTGGCCCAGACAACACACAGCTAAGCCACCATATACTAGATGCAAAGTATGAACCAGGTTTTTCTGCCCCAATTTCAATATGGCGGACAACAAAAGTAATTGGAACAAGGCTGTTGAATGTCCTGCAACATGATGTGCAAACATGAACATCCAGAGGGGTCAAAAGCAGGGAGCAAGAAACACGGCGTGCCTCATGACACAAGACACCAATCTTGTGATGTCATAATGCAAATGATGCAAGTACAACGCCTGCAACATCATTTTGATGTCATCATGGATTCTACCAGAAACCAGTGTTGCATAGTCCTCCGAAGAAGAACATTATGACAACAGAGGGATCAACTGGACCCCTTCCTTCAGCCCAAGAAAACTATCTGCAAAGAACTTGCCGAGTTACTGAGCAGAGCAGAGCAAAGCTTCTTCTGGTATCTCTCAACCTCAACAACTTTAAGATGTCTGGGGAATTCTGGGAGCTGAAGTCCACACAACTTAAAGTTGCTGAGGTTGACAAACACTGCTCTGGGGCCTTGATGTGGTCAGCACATCAGCCAAAGGACCATGACTCACCCCTTGCTGTTCTAAGCAAGCACCCCAGCAAAGTCTCCTTCCAGAGCAGAGCTGGAGAAAAATCACAGCTCCCCACTCTGTTTTAGCCTGCAAAAGCTGATCATCTACCCACCCCTTTTCTTCACCCCCTTCTCTTGGTCTCTTCAGCTTACAGGCCTGATTTGAGCCCCTCTGAGAAACCAGCATTGCCTGAAAAGTGGGCAAAGAAATGCAGCCGATACCTAATAAATAATGAATGTATTTGAACCCCCACATGAACCCCCACAGGCAAAGCCAACTCACCTTTCCTCTACGCTTGTCAGGTGATCAATCTCAGTCATAACTTCTGCAATCTCAAATTTTAACCGCTGCAGAAAGAACACAAGTCACAGTTTACCCTTGCAAGTTTTGTTGCTATGTGATTTTTGTGTTGTTGGCTGGATTCTCCGTCTTGTTTTTTATTTTGTCCTGATCCTACTTGTTTTTCTTGGTTTAGTTTTTTTGGAATTGTATTGTGTTTTATTTTCTATGCCCTGTTGTGAGCCGCCCAGAGTCATTCTGGAGTCGGGCGGCGCCTAAATCAGTTAAATTAAATTAAATTAAATTAAATTAAAATAATGAAATTAAAGGAGCTTTCCCAGAAAGTCCACCTATGGGATGGGATGCTTGTTCATTTCTTTCTTCTTTAAAAAAGTTTAGAGGCTTCATAAATCTGGGGGTATCTTTATCTGCCATGTCACTTTATTCACACGACTTCTCTTAGTAGCAATTATTAAAAAAAACTTATTGAGCTGAAAAACTGCAGAGCAACTGAAATGCCGTTTAATCCAATCCAGGAGACAAGAAACTGTATTAATGAAAGGAAAATTACCTCAATATCATCAATCAGTTCTTTTTTTCTACGACGAATGTTTAAAAGCTCCTCTCTCTCCTCCACAGAAAGATCATCAGGCACTAGATGAAAAGAAATACACACTTATAAACAATGTGAAACTACTAGTGTTTTACTAGATATACATTATCCTCAACATGGTGGGTGTCAGCATAAGGCAGATTCCATAGGAACATTAGAAAATCACAGCAGAACTCCGACCAACAAAGGTGGCGGGCTTCCATTCATCGCTTGTATTCAAGTGGAAGCTAGACATCCATCTGAGATATTTTAATTCAGATTCCTCCACTATGAAGGGAGATGGACTTGATGTCTCTTTCAACTCTAGGTTTCTCTGAATAAGAAACCACATTCTGATGTGCTTTAGCAAAGTGTGTAAATCCACCACATTATGCAAGCCATGGTTTATGGTTTAGCATGTTCTGAGCCCAACCAAATGTGGTTCCACTAGACCACAATCCATCTGTAAGCAAACCATAATATGACCTTGGAGCCCGGTCTCCCCACGATCAACTTTTTGGAAATGAGCAGCATTAAGTGTATAGGACTGAGAACTAACAAGGCAATTGTCTCCCAAAGCTTGAGTAAGAGTGAAAGGTGGGCCTTATCTTTGAAAAGACTGGTTTGGTCGCTGGGCTAAACCAAAGCTTGTTTTACTATGGTTTGTTGAAGAAGCCATAATCAGCTGACTACATATAACATGTGAAGCCCAAACCAAATGCTCATTGTAATGGCTTAGCATGACATATGAATCCCATTTGTGTGCATACAACAGTTATTGCTCCAGCAATTAGCGAAGACTAAGATAGTCTCTTCTTTTACTTCTCTTCTACATCTATTTTATATTCAATATCACTGTTGTCAATGGATGGTCATTTTTCTATTTAGGGCAACTCTATAGATATTATATTATTATATTATATTATATTATATTATATTATATTATATTATATTATATTATATTATTCTATTCTATTCTATTCTATTCTATTCTATTCTATTCTATTCTATTCTATTCTATTCTATTCTATTCTATTCTATTCTATTCTATTCTATTGGTGCTGGAATTAGGAAATGTATTGTACCGATGATTATACTTATATATGACGTTATTACTGACCCTGGTTTATACTATATAACATTTTCAGTTATAAGTTCACACTAAATAAAAGATAAATTTAATACAAAAAATTAGGACAACCAGCGGCAAGGTGGATGGACTCAGTTACAGAGGCAATGGGTGCACCCTTGGAAGACCTGAAGGACCAGGTTAGGGACAGATGTCATGGAGAAACTCTTATCTATGTGGCACTAAGTGTCAACACTGATTTAATAGCACATAATCAATCAAACATAAAAATTACTACTGCGTGATCCACACAGCATTTTGCCTCCTTTGTTTAACCACAGTTGACTGAATAAAGCAGGGCTTTCCAAAGTGCCGCCGCTGGCGACACACCAGCGGTGGCGGCGGCGGTGTGCGCGCGCACGGCAGCGGCGCGGGGGGTGCGCACGCACGGCGGTGGCGCGGGGGGGGTGTGCGGCGGCGCGGGGGGCGTGCGGCGGTGCGCGTGTGCATGGCGGCGGCGGCAGCGGCGGCAGCCTCCGCTAAAATGCGGAAGCACTGATACCGCGCCGCTGCCGCCGCCGCCATGCACACACATGCCGCCGCTTCCGGGTGCTGTGGCGACACACCACGCTGTGTGTGGCGACACACTTTTGTGTCGCCACACACAGTTTGGAAAGCTCTGGAATAAAGCATTAGCTGGATCTCCACAAAACACTAAGCTATTACCCATGGTTAATAACCACAATGGTAAGAACTACGTAACAATATGCTATGCCAAACATTTTAGCTGAAATCCATAACATTAGTGTTGAACCCAGAAATATATTACATGGATGGGTCTGCTTCCTTCTATCCTGAGGGAAAAGCTCAGTTTTGTGACCATTTCACTTTTCCAATCATTTTAAACATTGATTTAGCCAGATTTGATAGACGATAGTTCAAAGCTGGCTTTTTCAAACAAACTATGATTTAAAATAACTATAGTTTGCCCTAAACTTTTGGCTAGTTGAAAACAAGGGAACATACTAATTACATCCTTTGCACACAGAGAAGAAGCTCCATCAACTGAGTGAATACATATTATTAGTTTAATAGCAAAGACCTTACGTCAAGTTTATTTTCCCACAAAACGCTCAACAATAATTAGCGAGGAACTCCATCAAATGTGCACATCCATATGGCTAATATAGAAGCCATTCACTTAGCTTAAAAATTATAAAAGCAGTTTGCCCCCGAAACTCTGTGAAAAGCAGAGGCTGAAACAATTAACATCATTAAATAGTTCCACATCACTGGCAAAGGGTACACACGGAGACGTTTTAAACGGCAAGTGTTTTTGCTTGTCTACAGATAGACACATTTAGAAAGCGGAAAAGGAAGACAATCTCTTGTTTTAATAGATGTAGCAGCTGAAAAAAGGTAGTTTTTGAAAAGTCCCAAGGAGGAACACTCGTAACACTTTCCATTCTGCAACAGAAATGGGCTATAAACTTAAATAAACTGCTATAAGGAATTACATTATTCTGTTTATTGATTTATATAGTTGGGGAAGGAAAAGGAAAAAGAGAGAGATGCCAGAATTTTTGATGTGAGATTTTATGGGTGGTTTTTTTTTTTTTCATTTTAAAGAGCTCAAGTCATCCCTACAAAAGGCCAGCTAGATTTAAAGACATTTCAGAAACTACAGTAGAAACTGAAACCATCAAGTTTTGGGTCATCAACCACTTCTATATATCTGCATCATCCAGCGAAACACTACAGAAAAATAGATGTGTGGACTTCAACTCCCAGAATTCCTCAGCCAGCATGCTGACTGAGGAATTCTGGGAGTTGAAGTCCACACATCTTAAAGTCCACACATCTTAAAGTTGCCAAGGTTGAAAAACACTGAGCTAGAAGGATGCAAATGGAAAAAATCACGGATGTTCTTTCAACTGAGAGGGAAAAAAAAGACATTTTCTGGGCAATACGATCTTGCTGCCCAATTACCAAACACCACAAGTGTCCCTTAATGGCATCTGGAATGGTTGCATTCAAAATTTCTATTCCTTTTAGAGCCCTAACTCACAAAGTAGCTACTCACTTGTTTCAATGTTTGGCCCAAGCAAGAAAATTAATTAATCCTTTGTTCAGAGTCCACGAAGCCCTTTATAGCGAGGACTATTTTCATCCAGGTTTCTAAGAAGAGCTATTAGCATATGAGAAAATAGGGACAATTCGCCCCAATATGACAGAGGTTAAAAAAAGAAATTACCACCTTATTTTGGAAGTTTTTCTTGAAAATGGGCTTCATGGTATTGCTTTCACCTACCGAAGCAACATGAAGTTTTGCATAGTTCTTTATAACTATGTCCCTGTGTCTCAGGGTGTAGGTCTGCTTATGTACATATGTGTGCATGTGCATATATGATTCTCTGTATATATTTATCCTTGTAGGTGCATGGGTGCATGAGAACCAGTGTAGAGTAGTGGTCAAGGTGCTAAACGAAGCTGGTTCTAGTTCCCTCTCAGTCCGAGAAGCTCCCTGGGGGAATCAGCACCGATCTCTTTCTCTCGGCCCCAGAACCAACGAAGTTCAGTGGTGAAGGTGCTGGAGTAGGAGATGGGAGACCCAGGTTCTAGTCCCCCTCAGCCACAGAAGCTCCCCAAGTGTAATGGCATGTGGGAAAGGCCTTGGGAGACTGGGTGAAGAGATGCTGCCTAAGGAATGGTCGGATAAGAGAGAGCATAGCCCTCAGCTGCACAATGGGCAGGGCAAGAGTCTCAGAAGGGACCCTCCCTAGCTTCCCAGGCTGTAAAGGAGACGGGAGATTTGTACTTTCAGACTTGCAAGATTCTGTTAATGTAGCCTTACGATAAAGTAGAATTAGCTGATCTGGTTGTGTTTCCTGTCTGGTCTACCTGGGAAGGCTGACATCAATCTTGCAAGTCTGAAAGTACAGTTCTCCCCCCCCGTCTCCTTTACAGCCCTTGAAACTAGGGAGGGTCTCTTCAGAGCCTCTTGCCCTTCTCACTATCCAGCTGCAGGCTATGCTCTCTCTTATCTGACCGTTCCCTAGGGAACTTCTCTTCGTCCCATCTCCCAAGGTCTTTCCCACATACCATTACACCAAGGGACTTTGGGCCAGCCCACCCTTGTCAGTCCAAGACCCAGTGTGATCTAGTGCTGAAGGTGCTGGAGTAGGTTCTAGCCCTCCCTTAATCACTGAACCTCACTGCTCTCTGCCCAGCCTATCCTAACAGGGTTGTAATTGGGGGGGGGGGGATATTGACAGAAGTAGTAATATATAAATCTCTATGAATAGAGAATAGGGGCTTGGTGGCTCAGCGGGTAAGACGCCAGGCTTGTCGATCGGAAGATTGCAAGTTCGGAGGTTCGAATCCCTAGCCCTGCGTGCGGAGTGAGCTCCCGCACTCGCCCCAGCTCTTGCCAACCTAGCAATTCGAAAGCATGCAAATGCAAGTAGATTAATAGGTACCACTTCGGTGGGTAGGTAACAGCGTTCCGCGTGTGTCACGCCGGCCACATGACCATGGAAGCGTCTTCGGACAACGCTGGCTCTTCGGCTAACAAACGGAGATGAGCACCGGCCCCTAGAGTCGGACACGACTGCACAAATGTGCGGGGGGAACCTTTACCTTTACCTTATGAATAGAGATTGGCAAGCCAGTATGGTGTTATGGTGAAGGGGTGGGGTGGGAAGACCCAGTTCCAGACCTCCTAGAGGCACGGACGCCAGCGGAGTGTCTTTGGGTCAACCCGCTTCTCTGCCCTCCTGTGATGGGATGTGCCCCTGAAGCGGAGAGTGATGTGATGGAGCTGGGAGCTGAGCGGGGAGAAAGCGCATTCCAGGCTGATAAGCGTTCTCACAGCTTGGAGAGTGTGAGGGGGCCGAGGAAGACAGTTAAGCTAGCACTGCCCTAGATTCCCAAGGGTATTTTTCCCCTTCGCTCAGTCTAGGAACCTTTAGTCTGGCAAGATTCTGTGTATGGTAGGAACAATAAAGAAACTAGAGTTGAACTTCGACTCAGTGTCGTTTCTTCGTCATTTTCCCTGACACCTACCCTGGCAAGTCGAAAAACTTCCATCCGGCAACCCACTGTGGGCCAGAGTGGTAGATTATGGTCTATAATCTTTAAAGAAAAGGTTTTCATCCTGCAGTGGATAGATTCAGGCTGATAATACTACTAGTAGTAATAATAATGTCTCTGTAGATCTGTGTAAGTGGATACAAAAAGGAACAGCTGATCTCTGATGGAACAGAGCTCCACGTTTTGAAAAGCTTTTCCCCAGAAATGTCCTAGACTGGGCTGAATGGGTTGGCCATTAAGCAAAATTATTCCAGGGTGGGGTGGATTAAGAGCTGTAGCATTCTTTGGACAGAAGAAATGGGGACGTATTACAAATAGCTCTTAGGAGCAGCAGAAGGAAGGCTCCATATGTAAAACAAGAAACATATTTTGGCTGTTCTTCCAGGAACACACCTTTGATCTCCCAATATTTTTATAAGCAAAGTTTTGGACGGCAAGCTGATACCATGCAGGAAGTCTAGAGGACAGGCTCTGTTTGGTTAAGTATCATAGTCGGGGCCTAACATTCACAAGCCAAGTCAAAAATTATTCCCCACCCGCCACTGTCTTGATTTCCTTAGCAGAAGAACATTAGTAATCCTTTACAAATTTCTGAAGGCCAAGAACTATGAAAAAGCAAGTCATAATAAAGCCTAACCCTGCTTAAGGAGAGAAACTGTTCTGCAACTTAACCAAATTTCACCAATGCTACTGTTCATAACTGTTCAAAAGGGGCGTGGTGGCTCAGCGGGTAAGACGCCAGGCTTGTTGATCAGAAAGTCGCAAGTTCGGAGGTTCGAATCCCTAGCCGCACGTGATGGAGTGAGCTCCCGCACTCGCCCCAGCTCTTGCCAACCTAGCAATTCGAAAGCATGCAAATGCAAGTAGATGAAGAGGTACCACTTCGGTGGGAAGGTAACAGCGTTCCGCATGCGTCATGCCGGCCATATGACCATGGAAGCGTCTTCGGACAACGCTGGCTCTTCAGCTAACAGACGGAGATGAGCACCGGCCCCTAGAGTCGGACACGACTGCACAAATGTGCGGGGGGAACCTTTACCTTTACCTTACTGTTCATAAAGGGAAAAGATTCCCGTGTTTCTTTTTTTAAAAAATTGCAAATATTTTTATGCCTTCAGTGAAGATTGGCAGGTTCTTCACCTTTTGAATAGTCCTCCTCCCACTTTAAGCCACCCTTATAAATCTGATTCATCTATGAAGCATTTTTCAGACCATGGCAACATCCAGAGTCGAGCTTAAACTAGCTAGTCCTACTTGGTCACGCAGATCTTTTCACTCTTCACTCAACCAGGACAATGTCTCCATCTTCCCTTCTGGCAGATGCCATGTAATGTTGCTGATGAAAGAGAGGCGCTTGGTTTTATCAACAGACTGAAAATGACAATTTCTAAGGTGGGTTTGACATGTTTCTCCCTGGTCCTAGTAGACCAATTTGTATGCCACCCTTACTGGGCTTATAGTTAAGCACTGAAATTGCCATGAAGAGCATGGTTGGCCAGCTATCTATTCATGGTTCATCATTGGAAGGGGACCGCAAGGATCATCTAGTCCAACTTTCTGCAATGTGCAGGAAAACCAACTCAACCATCCATGAGTGGTGGTTCTCCATCCTCTTCTTAAAAACCTCCAGAGATGAAGAAACAAAGCCTCCATAGGGAGACTCTTCCACTGTTGTACAGTTGTTCCTTAGTGTTCATGTAAGCATAACTACTTCTGGGTGGCTTGGAAGCTGGTTCTGGATCTTACATATTGGTGGAACAAGCATAAAACAAACAAGCTACAATGGTACAATCTCAGGGTACTTGGGGGGACATATGCCACCTGGGGAGTACAAGTTGCTCAGCCTTGGTTTCATACATGACGGGGACGTAACCACTCCAGCACATCATGCATTCATGCATCCTTTCTAAATGCATTATGGAGAAATGTACTTTGGTTAAGGAAGAACCACCTTCATAGATTCACAACCTTCACAACAAGGGGGCAAGAAAACAGATTGAAAAATTCTGAGCAGATAATCCATAAAATAACATAACGACCATTCTGCTCCTTGGTGGCTGCACTGTTCTCACCACATTAGCTCTGACTTCAGAGCTGCTGCAGCAAAGCAAAATCCTTAAGTGCCAATTAGATTAACTGAATTCCAACTGCTTAACAGTCTTGTCATCCTGGTGCTATATGACTTGCTCCAGTTATTCCTTCCCCAATTTCTTGAGTACAAACCACATTTAAAGAGGACAAAGCAGTGAGTTCACTTCCTTGTTTTGGCCATGGGCCCAGACTGCAGCTGAACTTGATCTTACACTGAGTTTCTTATCGTCATTAATTACATTTTTGATATGTAAATCAAATCAAATTTAATGTTTGTCCTGCCTCATCCCACACTACTTTCCTGAATGCGTCCCTCAGAACATCATTCAAAAACTCAACATGTTCCTTGGCCTAGAAACATTGGACAGACATGCTCTGCTTAAATTTTAAGAAGAATGAGAATGTCTGAAAGAAAATGTGGCTGCGCAAAAGTTTTTGTTGGATTTATCAGGTATAACCTGTTCTAGTTCACCATCCATATGCTTTCACCAGACTTCAGATCTTGCACTCTTTCAGACGTATCTGAGTTACATCATTACGCTGAATTAAAAGAAACCTTATCAAATAGTTTCAACACTATGATTTTTTTTCCCGACGTTAGTTTAATTTTAGTAATAGGCCAGGCCAGGATTTTTAGCAGATGACTTCTGGACCTCAGAAGTCACACATCTGAAGGCATTTCAAGCTACTTAGACTTTTTCAGTTCAATACAAGTTTATTTACACGTTCTAAATTTCTCTTGTCACAATTTACACGCAGACAACCTTTGAGACAAACCCAGACCAAAATTCAATTTGTCTTAATTTCTATTAGGCGAACAAAGAGTTGATACAATGACACTTGAATTTTTTCCTGATTTCCCCCTTTGTTCTGTTTGGAGATTTCAATTGGGTGGCAACTTAAGGGTTCACCTATGGGGGAGGTCATATTGCAGCTCTAAGCCCTCAAATTCCGCCTCCTTTAAAATTCCCACTTATTACAATGAATGAATGAATGAATGAATGATAAGACATAACCCCGTAAAATTCGTGTAGCAGCCAATTTTGATTCTACATTATTTTCAGATTAATATCTAGGCTAAAAGCAGCTGTTACAATAAAATAAACCAGTTGAATCCATTCTTATAAACAGATTTTCTCAGCAATATTACTCAACTTCTCTCCAAACACATACTTTCCTTCTACTTAATGTTGGTTATCTTAGCCAGCCTCTGTATAACATTTATATATACACACACACGGTATGTATATATGTGTATGAATATATATATATACATATGCAAATGTGCTTAACCATGGCTTAGCAAATAAACCACAATCTACTGGATTCGCTCCTGGCCTTCAGGAAGTCGTTAAAGACCTGGTTCTGCCGCCTTGCCTGGAACGAAGGACATAATAGTTCCTCCTGGGGGTGGTTAGCGTAATAATATCCTCCTTTTAACAACATACCGTCTTCTGGATTTTTATTTTTTATTTTTATGATAGTTTTTAAATGTATAGTTTTTTAATTTTTATATGGTGATTGTAAACCGCCCAGAGTCTACCATGGTAGAGATGGGCGGGGATAAATTCAAATAATAAATAAAATAAATAAATTTGTAGAACACATTAAGCCATAGCCATGCTAAGCAACTCATGACTTAACATACTGGATGAACCAGGCTTTCATATTATATGTATTACCTGGGATGATTTTCCCCAAGAAAAATGTTCCTTTTGGAAATCGTACTTCTAAGAGAGGAGGAAAAATATCTCAGTGGCCTTTTTTCTTAACCAAACATGCTGAAGACCCAAGCTCTCTAAATAGCTTTGGTTCTCATGACTTTTGTCGCTTGAAATTAACATCTTTGTCCAAAAAGATAAATCTCAAACTGGTGTTCAGAAAGGCGGTTCTTCCACTTTGGACCCACTTTCTCACCAAGCAGATGAAGATCTTGGCTTTGGACAGTGGAGGAGGTAAGTCTCCCACCTAAACATTGGGACACCCTTCTCTTCACCTTCTCACCCTGCAAGGTCATGGGGCCACCTGTCTCACCTTCACAGCAGACCTGTCCAAATTGCCCCGTTTATCGTCTTAGTCGAGAGGTCATTCCTCAGAAGGAAACCTAGTGAACAAGGTGGCTTCTGGAGATTATCTGGGTGTTATGGCAAATAATACAGCATGAAGAAATGAACAGATGGTATATCTAGGTCTTCCCAAAGAGCAAAGACAGATTAGATGACGGTCAAGTCAAAGCATTGTTTGGTGAAGGAGTTACAGGAAGGGGAACACGAAAAAGTCACACGTTTCTCCTGAAAGTCCATTATGTCTTCACGTGGCTTGGCAAATGTTTGTTTAGCCCTGACAGCCAGATAACTGAACACTTAGTTAGATGTCTTTTACCCCCCCCCCCTCTCAATTACCCCAGTGATACAAGCAGTCACATTTTGAAAAATACATATTTAAGCTCGGATAATACGTGCTTTCTATTCTCATCTGTTCTCTTATTATTATTTTTTCCATCACACACCACCATCTGATAACAAGCAGGTCTGTAATTTGCGTACTTTGCTGTCCTCTCTCACAATGTGCTTTTATACCATGAGTATAAATGGCTTTTAAATGGCCAGGCAAAACGCAAAGTAAACTGTCTTACAATTCATACAGACACACACCATTTTTAGAAAATAAAGACTGTCATTCTCTTCCTGTAAACAGATGCATCTTTCTCACAAGGATGAGAAAGGCTTCCTTTCCTGTGTTACTTTTAAATGACAGCATTTTGTTTAAGCAACCATGCCCATTTTTTCAATGTTATGGCATTACTAACAGTTACTGCCCTGAGTTCTGGTTTTGTGATCCTTCTTTTCGATTTCTCATGTTGTATGAAGCCATGAATTCCTATGGTTTATGAGCTATAGTTTAGAGATTTGTATTATGTAAGGCTGTAAAGTATGGCTTATAAACCACAGGAATGGTTTCGTACAACATGAGAAATCAAAAAGAAGGAACCCTTCTTTTTGTATTATGTAAAGTCTAGGTAAAGGTAAAGGTTCCCCCGCACATTTGTGCAGTCGTGCCCGACTCTAGGGGCCGGTGCTCATCTCCGTTTGTTAGCCGAAGAGCCAGCGTTGTCCGAAGACGCTTCCGCGGTCATGTGGCCGGCATGATGTGCGCGGAACGCTGTTACCTACCCACCAAAAGTGGTACCTATTCATCTACTTGCATTTGCATGCTTTCGAATTGCTAGGTTGGCAAGAGCTGGGGCGAGTGCGGGAGCTCACTCCGTCACGCGGGGCTAGGGATTCGAACCTCCGAACTTGCGATCTTCCGATCGACAAGCCTGGCGTCTTAACCGCTGAGCCACCACGCCCCCATATGTAAGGTCTAGTCTTGTATTATGTAAGTTTTGTATTTTGTAGTCTAGTTTTGTATTATGTAAGGTCTAGTCCCGTCTTAGGCACGAAGCCAGCTGGGTGACCTTGAGCCAGTCGCTTTCTCTCAGCCCTAGGAAGGAGGCAATGGCAAATCACTTCCTAAATCTTGCCAAGAATACTGCAGGGACTAGTCCAGGCAGTCTCCAAGAATCGGACACGATTGAACGGATTAAAAAAAAAATTATGTAAGGACCCCTACTGTAACAATGAAAAAAACTATGCTTAAACCCCAGCTTAGTGTGATGAGCGAACTGCAGAAGTAATCAATATGTGTTACGTATGAACTAGGCTAATGACTGTGGTTAGTTTTAATTCATAGATGTAAATGGACACTGGAGATGAAATATGCAACACCCAGCATCCCGTTTTAAAAGAGAATTTAAGATTTCCCGGGTTGTTTTTATTCAGCAATGTTTGATCAGCCATTGCTCAGTTATCCCTGGTCTTGGGTTTAACGAAGTGAACAAGTGGGTTTGGGAGATCAACCTCAGGAGAGAAGCAACCCAACTCACAGATGGAGAAACAGCATGGATCCATTTTGTACATCCAGGATGAATCCTCAAACGTACATAGAGAAAAGTTTCAGAAGGGTGCTGACCAAGCGTTAGAAGAATAGGTCCTAGTTCTTCCACACTTCCCTTTGAACAAGACGGGGGTAGAAAGCAAGTCCGTCTATTTCTGTTCAAGGTATGTTAAAGCCGAGGACATCAATGAGTCTGCAATTCTGTGCAAAGTTCACTAGATAAGATATCACCTCCAACAGAAGCCACAGCAAGATAAATGCCCTGAGCTTTAGCCAAGGACAACCAGCTTTTGGAAGTGTCAACCACCCCAGATGTGGGTGAGGACACAAGATAACCAGCTTAATTTAAACCAAAAAATCAAAGTATAAGAGGTTTTAGGGCCGTTCCCCCTTGTGCTACATTAGAAATGATACTTTGGTGGCAATTTTACAAAAGACGAAGGCCATTCATAGCTTTTAGGGCACCCTGACGTTTCTGGGCAGCACCCTCACACACTCCATTGTAAAGTATGATGAGGACACACAAGGATGTGTCAGAAAACACTCAGCATTCTTCAAGCTTATAGTAGCTCAACAAGACAAAGTTCATATGTGAACAAAACTAAACAATGGAAATAAGGAACTTGGAGTTTTATGTCTTGGGTTGCCCCTCGAAGACAACGAAAAGTGTATAGTCGAAGGCTTTCACGGCCGGAATCCGATGGTTGTTGTGGGTTTTCCGGGCTGTGTGGCCGTGTTCTGGCAGTTTTGGTTCCTAACGTTTCGCCAGTCGCTGTGGCTGGCATCTTCAGAGGACAGGAGCACAGCTAGAAGATTCTCTCTGTGCCCAAGTGGAGGGTGTGTGTTCCTGCTGGTGTTTATAGCTGCTGAGAGGGTGTGTGTCTTACATGATAAATGACCCACAGAAAGTAAATGACCCACAGAAGACACACACCCTCTCACCAGCAGGAAGACACACCCTCCACTTGGGCACAGAGAGAATCTTCTAGCTGTGCTCCTGTCCTCTGAAGATGCCAGCCACAGCTACTGGCGAAACGTTAGGAACAAAAACTGCCAGAACACGGGCACACAGCCCGGAAAACCCAAAACAAACAACGAAAAGTATTTCTCTTTCTAGATATGATGATCACTAATAAAGCAGAAAGAGGAGCTAAGGAATATATTCTTTTTTACAAGGTTCAACATTAACCTGAGAGAGGGCAGACTCAACGTCAGAAATGCAATGGGGGGGAAAAAAGAGAAGAAAATAAAGATATTTCAACAGTGAAAAAGGAGCGGGGGGAGACTTAATAAAAAAATGCAATCCCTTACCAGTAATATTAGTACCACGTTACTAAAAGAGGCAAGTAGAAAAGTCGTAACAAAACAACCCCCCCAAACCCTACCAACAAAGACTGTTGATATGTTCCAGCCAAAGAATTTGAATTTAGCCAGAAGGAATGAAGAATGTGTTTCCTAAAACAACAATTCCTCTTATGTCTCAGACAAAAGAAAGGAATGTGGTTGGTTGTTTTTTTTTTTTTGGTTTGCTGCAGCTAAATTAAGAGAACTGAGTCCTGCGTTTTGCACACCACTGTCCTATCAGAGAACGGCCTTGAATCTCCTTCACCAAGAATTCCACTTTTTTTCCCAACACATCTTGTTTCTGCGTAGTCCTTTCCCCGGAATTTTTTACCTTCTGCAGCTCAGAGGGCATACAACGTTCATGTGCAAAGAGAAATATATTTGGTTCCCATTGGTCTAATTGAAGAAGCAAATAACTGCCAAAACCCATTTAAGGCCCATATCTGAAACAATCAGAAAGCCCCCAGGAACCTCTTAAGTTATAAAATGGTTTATAACTCTTAAACGTGATTATCCTTGAAGAGCCAGTCTACCCAACTCAATATGACTTACAAGAAATTGACAAGTAAGAGTCAATATCATCTGCACTTGATTGATTATGTGCCATCAAGTTGTTGTCGACTCCTAGCGAGCACATAGATAAATTTTCTCCAGGATGATCTGTCTCTAACCTGGTCCTTCAGCTCTTCCAACATGGCTGGAAGAGCCCATGGTTGCATGGGCGTCCTGAATGAATGAGACGGTGTAAGGGGAGAACCCTGTTAGTATTGATTGACTGATGATTGATGTGCCATCAAGTTGGTGTTGACTCCCAGCGAACATATAGATAAATTTTCTCCCTGACAATCTATCCCTAACCTGGTCCTTCAGATCTTCCAAGAGTGCCCCCATCACCACTGTAACTGAGTCCATCTGACTTGCTGCTGGTCGTCCTCTTCTTCTCTTTCCTTGCACCTTTCCCATCACCAGAGCCTTCTCCAGAGAGCTGGGTCTTCTCATAATGCGTCCAAAGTAGGATAATTTGAATGTGGTCATCTGTACCTTGAGTGAGAACTCTAGGTTGATTTGTTCGATGATCCATCCGTTTGTTTTCTTGGCTGCCCATGGTATTCTCAGGAGTCTTCTCCAATATCTGCATTTGATATCCATCCATCCATCAATTCCATCTCAGGCACAGAAAATATTTCCTCTTCTTATGCATTTAAGACTTCATATGTCTTAAATATTTAGATCAGCAATAAAGGGAGTGGAGGACTCTCCTTTGCCTGACATGTTTAAGCAGATGTCAGAGGGCCATCAGTCAGGAGTGGTGTAATAGTGGATTCCTGCACCAGGCTAGATGATCTCCAAGGAACCGCCCAGAGTCCCCTTGTGGGAGATGGCGCGGTGATAGAAATCGAAATATAAATAAATAAATAAAAAAATAAAAAAACTTTCCAATCTTTATGTTCTATGATTCCACGTCAGGAAGAATTGCCTAATGGTAAGAGCAGTTCACCAATGGACTGGGCTACCTTAGGAGGTGGAGGAGTCTCCTTTGTGGAGATGTTCAAACAGACGCTAGGTGGCCGTTGGTTTGGGATGCTGTAGTAACTTATCAGGGGATGGACTAGATGTCCTCCAAGTTTCTGTCTGATCCTTAACATTCTATGATGCTAAACATGACACCAAGGAAGGCTTAGGAGACAGTACAAAATACGTATAATTGTGGCAGTGACAAACATCAGCTTCCCAGCCTTAGGAGGATTCAATCATGGGATTTAGCAAGCCCTAACCGTTCCCCCTTGTTCTGTTCCTGTTCGACACCACTGATGAAAATCAACGTGATTTATTCTTGTGTGCTCTTCAGCAAGCCACCCAAATCAACTTGTATTGCATTTTACTAACAGCAAGAAACAGACAGGAAGCAAAATGATTCCCATCTGCAAGCAAATTTAGAGTGCTGACTCTAGATTTAGATGTAATTCTTGGCTGGTTTCTGAGAGCCACAGTTCGGCACGCTAATTTGTACATCTAAAGGGATCCAGCCGGTAATCAAATCCTCCAGTTTGTTATCGCTGGGTGCGGCACTACACTATTGCACTGGGAAATGCCTACTCCGAGGCCCAGAAAACAGCAGCAAATAATAATTTTTTTATCTGCAGGTGGTTGAACGGTGGTCAGTTTGGAGATTTATTTTATTTATTTATTAATCAAATTTATCACCACCCATCTCTACCGCAGTAGACTCTGGGCGGTTAGATTTTGGTACTCACTTCCCAAGGGTTTATCTATTGAATTGTGACGAAGAGGAGACCAATTAATCCGAAACAAAAGCCAACGTGCCAGCATTACGCAAAGAAACTAGATTAACTGTTTGCAGCACCATTAACAGAAAGAAATCCTTGGAATCTTTAAACCAGCGATATTTGATAAGGCAAAATTCACGCCCACAAACTACTTTTTTTGCTATCCTGGGTAGGAGGATGAATCCATTCACTGCTTTTTTTATGCCTGCAGGGTTAACCACTCAATTTTTTTAAAAAAAATGTTTTGGCAGAAATCTATACTATCCCTCCGTTTGGAAATCCCATATGCATCATTAGTTAGGAAACTCCCCTCATTTCCCAAACAGGTTGCCAGGGCAGATCTGTGGCCAGTTCTTTCTGAAAACTTAATATCAAGCATGCCCACACACTCTTCCAGAACACATGGCTTTTTTCCGAGATTTCCTTTGCCACAGGTTTAGGGATCTGCACAACCACATTTAATTATGGCTGGTGTAGATTATCTAGGGGTGTAACTTTAGCCAGCCCCCCCTTTCAAGAACACATGACCATTGTACCATCCACTGTTTAACCATCATTTATTGAACAAGGTTTCTTGCAACACTTAAGCCATAAACTATGAATTACAGTGAAACCCCAATTTATCAGATCTTGATACAATGCACTTCACATGCAACAGACCAAATACCCATGGTGATTCAGATCATTAGTGTCATGACACCTTTTTTCACCCTCTGCTTTTCAATTGGAGGGAGAAAATATCTGTCATACTTCCTGCCAGCGGGAAGAGGGAGCAAGTAAGGAGTGGTACGTCCTGATGTCATTGTAGAAATGAAGCGAATAGCATAATTCCCATCATTTGCACAAGGACATCAGGGCACACACAGCAACATCGTGGCTTGTACTGGAGACCTATGACTGGAAATGCTGAGGTAGGAACGGGGGGTTGTGGGGCAGCGCGCCTTAATTTTCCTAAATTGCATCGCTGATCCTAAGAGTTCCATGAAATCCACTCCAATGGATTCAGAAATGTTACATCTAACTTGTGGGCAGTATTTTATATTTTCATAAGAAGCCCAGCTCCCATACGGAGCTTAGCCAGAAGAATGAGTTCAGAGCAGAGCAAGTGATTTTGATGGCACCATGACTGGTGGAATGTGCCAATGTTATAATTAGATATAATTAGATTGTATTGCAATACCTAATTATAGTTCCCGGATGCATACTATTAACTGCTGTGCTAACATAGCCTCCAACAACAATGGCATTACATACATAGAAGAACATTGCCACTTTAGGACTTTAAAAGCAGAAGTAATGGTAGGATGAATCGGTATCTGGTCATCAAGCCCACTTCGATGTCAACCGGGGATAGGTTTTCTCTGGTTGAGCCAGAACATCTCTTCTAGGAACCGGAAAAAGGCACAATCCAAAAATTGCATGCTGGTTAATGTTCATTAACTTCTTCATTTGTCCAATCCAGGGCCCTTTCTGGAAAGAGGAAACTTGGTGACTCAGTCACACCACAAATAGAATTTTAAAGTAATTTTCTAGACATTCTGAAGGACATTCTGAAGGGGAAATTTTTCTGCTCATCAATTAAGAAAGATACAGACCATTTAAAATTCTCTACACTCTAAAGTAGCCAAGCTTTTAACCCAACCAAAGCCTTGGCTTGATCCTACAAGCAAAAATGAGAATATACGTAGCAACTCATACATTCTAAATAAAAGTAAAATAGATGTATTCTGAGAGTGTGGCATAACTATTTGGTGGAATTTTCCATTCGACCCAAAGATCAGGCCTCTCTGGTCAATGGCAAGGGATGCTGGGATTTGTAGTTCAGTGATGTTTTGAGGGCCTCAGGTCCCCCACACCTAATGTGGAGAACTGGTCCATCAAGACATTTTCTCCTTATAAAAGCAAGGGGTGTGTGTGTGTGTGTGTGTGTGTGTGTATATATATATAAATATATATATAAAAGCACAGGAAGATCGCATGGATTTCAATCAAGAACACAGGCATTGCAGCTGGGAAGCATGCCGGCTTTTTATGATCCAACTGTTACTTAATTTTGAAAGGAAAAATAAAAATATGCAGGCGCCGACCATGGAAAAACTAAAGATGTAAGCTGTGGGGTTTTTTTTAATTATTTCAATATGGCATCTAAATAACAGGCCTGAAACGGAGAGCCAGATTTCCTGTTTGCTTTTTCCTTGAATACTTTTACACGGCGTCACTTTTTTCCCACCCTGCCTTCTTCCTTGAGAATTTTTACACAATGAGTTAGACTTGACCACTACTAAACCACACTCATTCACAAGCGAAAAAAATCCCCTGACAGCTGGATCCTGTATTATTCCCAGATGATCGAAAGCGATGTTTACAATGCTCAAGAGCCTAGTAAGCAGTGGGAAAATCTGACCTACATTGTGATAAATTAATTTTTCCAACATGTGACCCAACAGTTTTTTTTTCTGTTTGGTCCCACATATACACATGTGCCTCGCATCTGATTTTAAAAAATGAAATAAAAAAAACACACAATAGAAATCCCATTGATTAATTCCATACGGACTTTTAAAAGTAACACTACGAATGTACACGCATGTCAAATCTACCCCCCCCCCCCCATGAATTCCAGTGATAGAATTACATCTACTTCATTTTCATTACTGGTTTCCTCAAGGCTTTCAGAAAAATTATAAGCATTTCTAGGTATACTGGATCTTTCAAGACACTTTTTTGAGGCTCAGGAAGAGCCGAGCAAGATCGACCGAGGAATATCAATCAATCAATCAATCAATCAATCAATCAATCAATCAATCGTTTATTGCTTTCTTAGACTAGTACAAGGATAATGTGACCTAGGAATATGCAAGCAGAAAAGTCAGCTTCTTGAGGAATTTGTGAAATGTTAATGCAAGCAAAGCCTCCAGAGTCTGAAGCAGTCTCGATTCTCTTTTAAAATAAACTTTTCTCCAGCTGACACGCATATATTTGTGAAATCGTATTCTCCTAACCGTGCAACACACCTCTTATTTCCACACTATTAGCATCTGTTGAAATCTCACTTTTGTTACGTACAGTATGTTGCACCAAGTCAAAGCAAACAGTCAAAGCACCAAGAAGTCCTTTTGAGACAAGGTATAACACCTACCCACACCATTGTGCCCATGGGCGCACTTCTCTTTGCTCAGCTACATTCCCACGATAGCTTTTTTGCTGCACTTTAGGAAACTGGAACCTCAGAGCTGTAATTCAAAGCGAGGGGTAGAGCATATATTTGCCCCCGCAACTACTCTACGAACAGCTTAACTTGGTGTATTTAGTACTGGCCATAATTCCATGATCATAGAACAATCCATCCAGAGTTCCCACTCAAAGCACAAACGATCAAGCTCAAGCTATCATATTTCGGTCAAACTATCATATGTTGGACCATTATGCGAATGGTCTCTGGAGCTCTCTGGAGAAGTCTATCATGCTGGGAAAGGTGGAAGGAAGAGAAGAGGATGACCAGCAGCAAGGTGGAAGGACTCAGTTACAGTGGTGATGGGTACACCGTTGGGAGACCTGAAGGACCAGGTTGGGGCAGATCGTCATGGAGAAAATCTATCTATGTGGTCACTGAACGTTGGCACTGGCTTGATGGCACATAATCAACATGAAGACCCAGCTCTCTGGAGAAGTGCTAGAAAAGGTGGAAGGAAAGAGAAGAAGAGGATGACCAAAAGCAAGGTGGGTGGATTCAGTTATAGTGGCAGTGGGTGCACCATTGGGAGGCCACATAGATAGACCTTCTCAAGGACGATGTGTCCCCAACCTGGCCCTTCAGGACATATCATTCTGGAGAAGATTTATGTGGTTGCTAAGAGTCAACACCAGCTTAATTAATAATCCTGTGAACTCAGCCACTAGGATGAGCAAATCCCAATGTTGTGGTGTCATGCTTTACTCAAAATTAGCAGATGCCACTTCTGCAAGAAAACACAATGGTGAACCAGGTCACAGGCTGATATTTCGTAGATGTCTTTTGAACCAAGGCTCCTAATGGTGTCACAACCTAATTTTGCAAAGAGCAGGATGGATCGCTTGCTCCCTTCCAAGATGGGAAAGAGAACTCTCACGTTGTTTTCCCCGTAATGTAAATGCCCACGATACCAAAGGCGTCCGAAACGTCCAAATGAAAATGGAACAAAATAATAATTGACAAGGAGGCATACCCGATGTTATAAAGCAGGAAATCTGCCTGCATGAGTCAGCCATTTAGGGCAAGTTAAATAAAAGCACGGCTTTCAGAGATCACATGTCCCCATTTCCTTGGATGTTTACTTTAAAACTGCCACGGCTGGACATTTCGCCGGACACAGTGAGCGGGCTCAGCCCTCCAGCTATGTTGCAATGTGGTCTGCTGGGTTTGGCTTAGCGTGCCGCGGGAACCGAGCCAAGGGCCGCCTTCACACAAACTCACCAAGCTGGCATTTACGAAACCACAGTGGACCGAAGAAGCCGCAAACAGCTAGGTTCACACGTGCCCAAGTCCAAACGAAACAAACCACATTGGTGCACCATGTGGATCCAACTGCGAGAAGAAAGCCAATTTTTTGCCGAGCCAAGATCCGTGTCTCCTGCATATATTAGCGGTCCCCAATGGCAGTTAAGATCAGCTGCTTTTCTGTGGGTCCCAGATGGCATCTCAGCTTAATCTAAACTTTGCCTAAGTTTTCCTACAATTGGAACGCTGCAGAACAATTTGTACCAGTAGATCATCAGGTACTGTACACAGAAACTTGGGACAATGCACACTCTCCTGTGCTGAAAGTCTCATTTCAGGAGACGAGAGAGGCTTAGGAAAAAACACCTAACAGCTGTAGGGCCCAGCTGCATATTTTCCAATTCCCTTGGATTGAATCTACCCTGCAGCAGCCAATCTATAAACAATCTTTTGGAGCTATTTCGAGACATGCCATCGCCCTAAATGCAGTAGCCACATTCAGGTCACCAGATGGTGTGGAGGGGGACAAAGGACGTCTCAACGCCTGGATGTTGCGCAACAGAAACGTTCCGTGCTTATCCGGTTGACCCACAAAGCTCTTCATGGGGAGGGGGGTCCACTGCAGGAGAGTCAAGGCGCCGTAACTGCCCACCACCAGTAACCATACTGACTGAAGGCATCGGGAAGGCTTGTAGCCTGCGTCAGCCCTTCGAGGTGGGCCAGGTCAAGACACAGACCCTGCAAGATTCTAGGAATGCTACTAGGGTATAATAAAATGTATTATACTAGGGTATAATAAAAGAATCTTGGAAGTCTGTCTGAGTTCCTTTCTGTCCCAACTTCTACTAAACAATGCAAGGAGGGGCTATTTTGAATTTCTTCTCACACTTCCTTCTGTCTTCATACAGATGAGCTTCTTCTGTATAATGAATCAAATTCCTAAAATTAGCTACTTTCAAGTCTCAAATGGGCCAAACTGATGTAGTTGTGTTGCCACAATTGCACATATTATTGCTAGAGTTCGCAATAGCCCAAATGTGGTTTGTTTGGTTCTGTCAACACAGTGTACAACTCCAACTGCTATGGTTTACAGGTAGTCCTCGACGTACGACCATTCGTTTAGCGACCGTTCAATGATGGCGCTGAAAAGTGATTTACGACCAGTCCTCACACTTACGACCGTCACAGCATCCCTGAAGTCACATGATCAAAATTCAGGCGCTTGGCAACCGGGGTGTATTTATGACAGTTGCAGCATCTCATGGTCACATGATCACCATTTGCAACCTTCCCAGCCGGCTTCTGACAAGCAAAGTCAATGGGGAAGCTGGATTTGCTTAACAACCATGTGTTCCATTTAATGACCATGGCAAAAAAAAGGTTGTAAAATTGGGCATGACTCACTTAACAACCGCTTCACTTAGCAATGGAATTTCCAGTCCCAATTATGGTTGTAAGTTGAGGATTATCTGTATTCATTATGGCTTAGCATGTGGTACAAGCCCCATCAATTACAGTTTGTTGTAACTAACATTTAGGGCAACATATAAACTAGGGTAGAAGTAGCTGTAAACCAGCTTACTAAGGCTGGGTTCACAGAACACAAAAACCATCATGTGGTTGTTTGGTTTTGGCTTCGGCTGTTGGGTGAATCCGGCCAACTGTGGTTTACGCAGATTATGTGTGAACGTAATAGAACAAACTTTTTATGGAGCAAGCAAGTTTTAAGTGAATCTCTTCCGGAGATATCTGGACAGCCAAAAGCATCTCAAGGATAACATAGGGTTGATCCATCCAAATCACATTTCCTCTTCATTCATGGATACTTCTGCAAATCTCCAACATTTTTTCTGGAGAACTAGGGTTCTGGGAATATCAGAAAGCTAAAAATATACATTATTTATGATCACTGAACTAATCGCTAAAATATCTGAAAGAAAGGGCTGAGGGTTACAAGGCGTCAAGAGTTAGTGAAAGGGAAATATGCAACTTCTTGTTGAAATGTGGGCAGGAAGTTCACAGTGTTCTGTGTAATGAATCAAGTTGATAAAGTACAGATATTCTTCTATAAGGCCCAGGCAAGATTAAGCTATATAACTGGACATTCCAAGGGTTTTCAAAGCTCTCACATTTCCCCTTGCACATTAAATTTAATAAGGAGTATTTTCATATTCAGGATGCAAAAATCCCAACCAGCTACACTTTTCAGCCTGGGATTCAAAAACCGTCAAAGCTGTTCCTAGCCATTAATGAGAAAAAGAATTGCACCCAAAAGGGCCATCAGGAGATTAGAAATCTGAGAATATTTGCTTTCATTCAGAAAGAAATGTTTAGTCCACAAGGCTAAGGATACTGAATGTGTAGGTCAGTGTTTCTCAACCTTGGCAGCTTTAAGATGTGTGGACTTCAACTCCCAGAATTCCCCAGCCAGCCATGAAGTTGAAGTCCACACATCTTAAAGCCGCCAAGGTTGAGAAACACTGGTCCAGGTTCATGTCCTGAAATTCAAGAAGCAGATGCAAAAAAACTGCTTTTCCTGCAATTTCCCACTCTAAAATATTTCGGTTGCTTAGAATATTTGCAGGGGACCCTTTCAAAAGGTGTCAAGAGCTGAGCAGAAATGGGAAAGTGACTCAAAAACCGGCATTCTAGTTATTAGTCAAATCCAAATGAGTTTGTTCCAAGTATGTGTTTTAACCAACGTCGAGAATGATGAACAAATCGAGAAAGTAGTAACACGAAGTCCCCTGTAAAATCTTTATTCAGACATCAACAAGGTAAGGCTTTAAAAGAAGGTCAAATTTTAATATGATAATAGATTCCACTCAGGGAAGGGGTGTTCAATCATTTTCTAAGTACTGATCACACCCATTTATTTTTCCCTACATTTTTTGTATCATGGTGGAAAAAATGTACTAACTCAGTATTGCCTAAGTGTTCTTGTGATACCATTACTCCTTGTATGCATAGAGTGTGCATTCCAAACAAGCACCTGCAAATAATACAAAGTTCACTTCTCTACACAGAGCTTCTCGATGCATGAACAAATATACAAATATACACAAGCAGGACAAGCCATGGTATATAAACAGAGAGCAAGTCCCACTCCCTTTTCACCCTGAAGATGTTGCCTAGCCTGGCAATGAAATGTCTGCAAGAAAACAACAAGGCTCAGAGAGCACCAAGGACTCCACAATTCAACCCTGAGCTACAAATATTTTCTTCGATTGGTACAAATATGTGTGTCAACCCCACTAAGTAGACCAGGGTTTCTCAACCAGGGTTCCGTGGCACCCTCGGGTTCTGCGAGAGGTCCCTAGGGGTTCCCTGGGAGATCATGATTTATTTAAAAAAATATTTCAAATTCGGGCAACTTCACATTAAAGAGGTAAGTTTCATTCTTTATGTTCAGTTGAACAACACCGTTAATACATATAGACAGGCCTACACAAGAAACAAATATAGGCTGACCATACGTACCGTTTTAAACAGGACAGTACCGCCGTTGTTTTAATATAAATGTCAATTTTGTCCCATTTTTTAAAAAAAATTAGCAAAATGTCAGGCAAGGCAAGATTGATTCAGCCAAGATGCAATTATCATTTAAAACAGGGCTTTCCAAAGTTTTTCCCGCGGCGACACACCAACCGGCATTGGTGTGTCGCCGTGGGAAAACCCGGAAGTGCGGCAGCGCGCAAAACCCCGGAAGCGCTGCTGCTGCTTTCGGGTTTTGCGCGCTGCAGTTGGTGTGTCGCCGCGGGAAAACCCAGAACTTCCGGGTCGCGACACAGAGTTTGGAAAGCTCTGATTTAAAAAGTGCTTGATTGAGGTGCCTGATGTTGGGTGAGACTAGAGAGGGGCAAGGAAGGCGGAAAGAGAAGGAAAGAAAGGAACAGAGAGAGACGGGGAGAGAGATCTTTGCCACCGACTCTGCTCTGCTCTTAGCTGGTCGCTCTCTGCTGTTTGTTTTATTAAAATGCGTTCAGGATGTGATCCCGCTCCCTTTTTTCAAGAGTGAAACTGATTATTCCTCCAGCTCAACAAGAGAGAGTCTTTCGTTTGGGATTGTGGGAGAGAGAGAAAGAGGGAGAAAAAAAAGCAGGAGGAGGAGGAGGGAAGGCAGAAGGAAGAGAAGCCTCGCTGGGCATGGAGTTTTTGAATCCTCCCTTCCCTGCCTCTCTTCTCTCCCCCCTCCCCTCCTTCCTGCGATCCGTGTGCTTTCCCCATTCGCCTCCTGTCAAATACAGTCCCCCTCTACGTCTACCTAAATTTTTGTATGAGTTCTGTCACTGAAGAATAATTGTTAGCTCAATATGTTCATGTAATAAAACTTTTTCATTTTAATGAAAATAAAAATATTTTTATATATACAGTAATATGTTTAAATGGATCTTAAAAGCTCTTTAAAACTTTTTTTTATCGTCTTACTTTTTCATGAATACGGAATATTACATAAGTTGAACCCTGTCCCATTTTGGCCATCCCAATGTCCCGTTTTTGTCTCAAGGAAATATGGTCAGCCTAAACAAATATAATAATAATTTCTGGCCTATATTTGAGCCTGAATGTGCAGGGGTTCCCTGAGGCCTGAAAAAAAGACCAGACCAGGAAATCAACTCGACAGGAAGGCTAAAACTGCTGTGATTGAGATTGGCTATAAAATCAGAATTTTGCAATCCTGATGGTGCTGCATCTCCTCCCGCTTCTTATATTCCATTAAATTAGGGAGGTGTCTGTCTGAGCCACTCCCCAATCTTATCTCATTGCTCGGGACTTAAAGCATGTTTACGCCCCTTTTGCCTAGGTAAAGGTTACTCTCTACAAGGTTCCTGCATATTTCATCTTCCTTACTCTCTACAACAGGGCTTTCCAAAGTGGAAGGCGGCGGCGGCGGCGGCGTGGGGGGGGCGTGCTGATGAGTGTCCTTTTTCCTTTAAATGAAGATAAACTGCTGACTCTGGTCCTGTGGTGTTACTTCTCCTGTGTTGGGCCATCCTCCTGTACAAAAGTTGTTTGGTTTCTCCAATGTAGAGTTCAGAGCACTCCTCACTGCACTGGATTGCATACACTACATTGCTTTCCTTGTGTTTTGGAGTTTGATCTTTGGGGTGTACAGGCCTCTGTCTCAGTGTGTTGGTGGGTTTGAAATATACAGGATTCCCTTACTAACTTTACTCAGACTGAAGAAGCTCCTTGGATAAGGAGTGAAACGTTTCTACTGAGAAAATAGAAATCCAGTTGACATGATTCAAGCCACAGTTTGGAAAGCCCTGCTCTACAATATACAATGCTGATTTCTGGTTGGCTTCGTTGTGAATGAACAGCACTCAGAACATGCACATTCTATCCTTTAATAAATTAGAGACTGAGAATTGTGAATTCATCAGCAGCTGTTATTGAGGGACATGCCACCTTTGATACTAGAAGTTACATGGTCTGAACTTGGAGGAGGTGAACTGTTAAGAGAAGAATAAGCCAGCATTCATAGTTTACGCATGATCCTTAAATCATGTACAAACTGGGAATGCTGACTTGTTCTTCTCTTAACAGTTTGCCCCCTCCAAATTCAGACTGTGTAACTTCTAGTATCAAAGGCGGCATGTCCCTGAGTAACAGCTGCTGGTGAATGCAAGAAGAAGGGTGTTCCTGAGTTTACATCCTTTTTCCTGGGCTTCCCACAACACCTAGTGGATTGGTGACCATGAGAAGAGAATGGTTAACAAACCATGTCATCTGGGCTCTTACTCTGCTCTCTTCCTTCCCTCTTCCTTGAAGGCTGTTCACACTCAGTTTCAGCCTCCATTAAGGACCACTTAAGAGGTGTTGGCAAGAAGAGATTCCAATTGGATGTAATCGCATTGATGCTTTGTTTGGGTTTTTTAAAGGAACACTTAGAACATCACACCACCAAGTTTTGAGAACCTCCAAAAGGAAACCGAATAAACCCAACACAGATGTTCATCCAAGACATAAATACGAGTCTTTGTACTTCATAGCAACCAAACAGGTTGAGCTGTTTCCTTCTTCGGGTAAATCTCCAAGGAGCAGCAAAAAAGAAGACAAAAAACCAACACACACATGGCTTTCTCGTGAATGGTGTGTGTCTGCTGCCAAGAAAAAGAAAACGCAGCAGTGCCAAACAACATTTTGCTTTATGGAGCATCTGCTAACTCAAGTGGAAGAACAGGGATGTCAAATGTCTAAGTAAAAAGGCAGAGATTAATAGGGATGGTCACAGGGGGAAAGAACTGAACTTCCAAAGGATGTCCGATCACTAGAAATAGGACACGCCAAAATTTAAGCTGCCACCGCAAACTTTTCCTTAGCCTGTGCATATGTACTGTATGCATGTTCCATCAGGCACCGGTGACACAATGGCATACTATTCCTCTGCAGATGTCTCCTCAATCCAAGGAAGGACTGTTGTTGGTAAGAGAGGAGAAGAATAATTTTAACAAATATTTTCTCATTTCCAACCTGCTTGGAGATGTCGTGCACCAGATCAGACACCCAAACTCTGTATTGTGTTAGCAAGCTAGCAAAAAGCTTAGTGACCTCCTTATTAACTAACACTGATCCTTCAACAACAACAACAACAAAACAGCTCATCTTCTCCCCCACTCCATTATTCTCCAGCTCAAGTCAACAAGGCAATTAAAGACAAATCGAAAGGGGGCAAAAAGTGGCAATGTTGGTATATAGTTTTGGATTTTTGGACATGAGATTGTCCAAAATAAAAGAGCTATTTTTGTTGTTCAGTCGTTTAGTCGTGTCCGACTCTTCGTGACCTCATGGACCATAGCACGCCAGGCCTTCCTGTCCTCCACCGAGGGCTTTAGCTTGAATTATTTAACAAGTTATCAATTTGACTAATTCAAGGCACGTTCTCTGCACTGGGGCCATATTCAAATGCAACCCTATGTTGGAATTTGGTGACACACATAAAAAACCAGTGGACATTCCATCGCACCATTGCAACCATCATCTTGACTTTTTTGACTATACCCTGTGGACACTCCTGCCATCATGTGCTGACCAGGTTCACAGTTATGTGCTAAGTCATAACCGATGACTTCTGTAAATGACCATGTTCGGATTGCACAACAGAAGCCAGAAATAAGCAAACCAAATTTGTCTTCAGCACTCGGTTCAATGGCCCGGCTTACCCATCAGACTAGACCAGTGTTTCTCAACCGTGGCAACCTTAAGATGTGTGGACTTCAACTCCCAGAATTCCACACATCTTAAAGTAGCCAAGGTTGAGAAACACTGGACAAGACCATAGTTGTGTTATCCACGGCTTGTTAAACCACCAAGGGTTGGATTCACCCAATATATGAAGCAAAATAAGCAAACGGAAGGGTCTCACGTGGAGCTTCCACAAGGAAAAAACAAAAATAAAATCAAGAGGGCAGCCATGTCTGTGCAACAGAAGCCCTTGCTTTTCATCTGCATTGCACCTGTAACACCCACAAAAAAGAGGCAAGCCATTGATTGTGCAGTCGGTACTTTTTACTCCCCCAGGAACCACTAACGTCCTGTATTAATCAGACCTGCTTCTTCTGCCCCTGAGAGCATCATCTTCCAAAAATGTGTCTCTTCATACCCTTTGCATTTTCCCACTGCTGTGCTTAAAAATGCTCATTCTCAGAACCATCCCCTCCACCCCCACCAATTCACGAGCGCAAAAGAAAAACCACGAAATAAAGCTGGAGAAGTTTCGGATGACACAGACGATGCATAAACAAATGCCGTATTTATTTTAAAAAGGGAAGAAAAGAGGACAAGTTCCACAGGGCAGCTGCAGCTGAGTCTCTGTTTCAAGCAAGCAAAATAAATAAGTGAAGGATGTGCAAGACACCAGATCTCTGAGGCCAGATTATACAAGGAATCTGCATCCAGGAAGCGTTCTTACTCAGTACCAGGCTGGGGTCCTGGAAACAAACCCCTTACTTACCATTTTAATAAAGAGGAAGGAAGGAAGGAAGGAAGGAAGGAAGGAAGGAAGGAAGGAAGGAAGGAGAAATGGAGGGAGGGAGGAAGGAAGGGGAAGGGGAAGGGGAAGGGGAAGGGGAAAGGAGGGAGGGGAGGGGAGGGGAGGGGAGGGAAGGGGAAACTAATATCAAAAGCCACACTAGTTGCCAAAAATTCAAGTTACTCAAAAACGCCAATGTGGTTAATTAGAAGTTTCCATCAGCTGAAGCTATGGGAGAAAAATCTGAATATGGGCCAATACACTAAAAATATATATACTGTACATGAGTATCATTGTCACCATGAGTTGGTTCCGTTCAAAGTTCCTTGTGCTTAGAACCACGATTCATAACCCAGAATGGAAAATTAGCAGCCAGTTAATTTCTCACTCCTAAAGCCATGATCTAAATGGCTTTATTTCTGGGGAAATAGGCAGAATGATTTTCCAAACACTTTCCTTAGAAAAGGAGGGGAAATAGTAAGCAAGGAGTATTTTAAGCCTGCAGCTGCCATTTACCGAAAAGGACCACTGCTCTGTAAAATGAAAGGGCACACTTACAAAGCATAGGGGATGGGGAGGAGTACATAAAGGTGTGAGTATGTGTGTATGCATATTAGGTCATCCGAATGAACTGTGAAAATTAAAGGAAACCGCATCAAGAGGTGTTTCTTGTTAGTTTTGGGACACTTGAGAGAGGCGAGACAAAAGATCTCTCACTGCTCCATGGTCTCTGCTTCTCCTGTAGCATCTTGGATTCTTCAGTCTCATGAAACATTTTATCTAAAGAGCATCTTTAGATGTTCTCATAAAAGCTGCTGAAGACAGACACCCATTGGCTACATGGATATTTTACTGGTGGAGTTTCTCACACCAAAGGGAAAATTTCTTTAGGATTATTCTCAAACTTATCTCTTGGTCCAAAGTACTTAATCTGACCCCAAGCAGGTCACTTTGCAGACATTAGAAAGTCTACCAGCTGGAGTCATGAACAATCCCAAATGAATTTTGAAGCAACAGAGCTTTATAGTCGGAGATCAAGAATGGAGAAACTCTCAGCCCAAGATTAACTAACATTACTTTAAAATCTCCCTTCCCTTTTGTATTTGGCACACTGACTTTTCAACCCTTTGACTGGGTTCCGACACCACCCCAAGATGCAACGTGATTCATTTCTTTACACTGAGCAAATGTGGTCACTCAGCTTGGTAAGTCATATTTCTGGCTTGACGAAAAAGCTTAGTCAACAAGGTTGGGTGGTTAAAAACCATAGTTTGATGCCATTGTGAACTGAGTCGTCATTATACTAACCCTTGTTTTGGTTAACCATGGTTTATTGAATGAACCGTGGTTTATTGAATGAGCTACCAGGTTGGCATCTCAGGCAAAGCCCACACCACAGTTTGCAAACCACAGTAGCTGTGAACATCAAAATCCACCTTTTTTAGCCGTTGTGAAAACTCAGCTTGCAGTAGAGGTGAACAATTTTTCCACACACCACATTCTTGGTTTAAACCAGGCAAACTGCACCGTACGTTGACCCTGTTATTATTTTTAAACCTAGAGCGCACCACCTACCTAAGTATTTTAAATATAGAAAGTTCAGCTTTGTTGATGTGATTGCTAATTCAGTACCTCTTCTTTTCCCGCTCCGCCCCCCCCCCCCCCCCCAGTTTTGCAGCAGACAAAAAAGGCTTAAAGCAGCCTTTCTCAACCTTTTGACCCTGGAGGAACCCTTGAAATATTTTTAGGCCTCGGGGAAGGAACCCCTGCACATTCAGGCTCAAAGATAGGCCAGAAGTTACAAAATTATTGTATTGTCGAAGGCTTTCACGGCCGGAGTTCAATGGCTGTTGTGGGTCTTCCGGGCTGTGTGGCCGTGTTCTGGAAGTTGTGGTTCCTAACGTTTCGCCAGCATCTGTGGCCAGCATCTTCAGAGGGCAGGAGCACAGATAGAAGCAAAATCTCTGACTTTTTGCTTCTATCTGTGCTCCTGCCCTCTGAAGATGCTGGCCACAGATGCTGGCGAAACGTTAGGAACCACAACTTCCAGAACACGGCCACACAGCCCGGAAGACCCACAACAGCCATACAAAATTATTATATGCATTTCATGGGTAGGCCTGTATAGATGCATTCACAGTGTTCTCAAACTAAAAATAAAGAATGAAACTTACCTCTTTAATGTGAAGTTGCCCGAATTTGAAATAATGTTTTAAATAAATCGTGATCTCCCAGGGAACCCCTAGTGACCTCTTGCGGAACCCTAGGGTGCCACGGAACCCTGGTTGAGAAACCCTAGCTTAAAGCAACACTGACATGATTTTTGCTTTCTTTCCAATGCAACTCTTTCATATCTGCAGCTGACTGAACAGCTGGGGCAATAGATGCTGAGAGATATCTATGGTAGCACTGTTCGTTTATAGACTCCTTGCTACATGCCATTGATTCATCCCTGCATATTTTCCTCTTCTTCTCCAGATAAATGCACCACACCCACTAAGTTTTGGAACTCTGGTTTCTTATATCGGATGCTTGCAATCATAAAGCGACAATTACTCATGCACCTCTGGGCGAAGATGTGACATATCCGCATCCCAATGAACATAATCATGCAACTTCGTTGGAAAAGTTTCAAGGCTCAGTGCATATCTTTCTATCGTACCCATTTAATTGGCATTCAGATCTATACATTTCTACCATTCGTGTCAAGATTAACATTTGCAACGGTAGCAAATATTTGCAGCTCAGAGTTGGCATGGAGCACTGCTGGAGTTATTCTTCAAGGTTGGTTTGGGGGTTGCAGAGAGGGGGGCCTGCAAGGGGGGCAAAAAAGTCAAGATGGCGACCACAACTGCACAAAGCCCATCCCTTTAGCTCCTAATGATGTGGCCTAGTACTCTAATGAAATGACCACAACCGAGAAACCAAGTTTATAGTATTCAAACTATGCACAAACATATAAATATTTAAATTTAATAAGAAAAACATTAGCAGCTTGAACATGAAACACCATACTGTTCAAGGAAAAGAATTTGACCCTGATTGGTTCACCTCTAAAGCCCACGCTGGATTAACCCAATACACCACTGAAATGCTTTTTTTTTTTGGCTAAAATTTCTACCTGAAATTCAAACATGGAAATAACTCCACAGCCAGGCAGACCGCCAAAAAGGTCCTGAAGTTACACAAATATCCTGTTTTGATTATGAGAGCTGTTTACAAACATTCCAGTAAATGCCTATGGAAACCTGGAACTTGAGGAAGTCTCCAGCAAGTCTGCCTGTGCTGACAGCAACAAAGCCAAATCAAATTCTGCACAACGACTGAGTTTGCACATTTAATAACCATAACCATCCTGGGTAATGAATTTGTCACAACAGGCCAGGTTCATATAAGCCGAGCTAGAAACCAGGGTTTGTAAGCCAAATTGACTGCATTAGGGAAATAGTATATAGTAAATTTTACTATAGTAAAAGGGGTGTGGTGGCTCAGCGGGTAAGACGCCAGGCTTGTCGATCGGAAGATCACAAGTTTGGAGGTTCGAATCCCTAGCCCCACGTGATGGAGTGAGCTCCCGCACTCGCCCCAGCTCTTGCCAACCTAGCAATTCGAAAGCATGCAAATGCAAGCAGATGAATAGGTACCACTTCGGTGGGATGGTAACAGCGTTCTTCATGCCGGCCACATGACCGTGGAAGTGTCTTCGGACAACGCTGGCTCTTCAGCTAAGAAACGGAGATGAGCACCGGCCCCTAGAGTCGGACACGACTGCACAACTGTGCAGGGGGAACCTTTACCTTTTAACCTTTATATAGTAAATAGTATAAGTAAATAGTATAAGCCAAAGTAGAACAGACCCCTGATGGCTTAGTGCAGGGTTTCTCAATCTTGCCCACTTTAAGATGTGTGGATGTCAGCTCCCAGAATTCCCCAGCCAGCATAGCTGGCTGGGGAATTTTGGGAGTTGACGTCCACACATCTTAAAGTTGCTGAGGTTGAGAAACACTGGCTTAGTGCAATGTGTAAACCGAGCCACTGTCACACACTGGCTCTGTTCCCACCTCACACTAAGCCACTGTTTGTTTTAACCAAAGCTGATGGAGGAATCCACCAGAGTTGGGTTCATGTATCACCCAAAGTCATAAACCCTGGTTTACAACCCCACCTGCTGGCATTTACACACCCACTAAGCCAAAAGCCTAACCAGCCACAATATGGCCTATTGAACAAATCATGGTTAAGTAAACCCTGGCCTAGTCAGCTGTGCAGACTGGAAGAGTGGTTGGCAGTGGCAAAGGGAACGTCTTTTGGGCACATCCATCCGTCAACCACCCAAAAAACAGACAACGGTCGCCCTATGTCAGAAAACAAGAAGCAACCGTTTATGGTTGGCCTTGACAGAATCAGCACGAACCAACCGTGCGAAAGCATGAACCTCGGCCTCCATCGGGCTCCGATGGCCCTTCAACCACCTTCCTCCATTTCTATAGGATCTTTATATCCAGGCCTAATCATGCATTCATTCATTGCTTTTTCCAACCCTTGACACGACCCCAAACAACTAAGCTTTCATTTCCCTTCTTTTCAGAAACAGTTGACCTTTCAGGGGTAAATGCAGTGCAGAGTGGGGTGGGGAATCCATAACGTAGGTTACAGTGTAAAACAGAGCTTCTAATTGTCCTCCATGCGACTCAGAGGAGCAGCCTCCCCGCAGATGAATTTGCCCAAAGGACTCGCTTCTCCCGTCAGAAAGTCCCAGTCCCTGGATCCCTTCCAACAAGCCGCTTCTTTATAACAAGAGGCATCTGGAAACTGGTCGGGTCGTTGGCCCACCCCATCCGAAGAAAGCCAACGGGGGGGGGGGCAAGTGTGGGGCGGTGAATGGCAGAAGGGGTGACCCTTGGGAAGCCAAGGGCGTCAGAAGGCGAGCATGAATGGGGATATTGACGTTCAAAAGGATGAGAAGGACTTTGCATATCTACGTTATTATTTTTGACATAAATAAGGGGTCACTATTTCTGGTAATGCTTAATCGTCTTTAATTTTTTGTAAGGTTTAATTGTGAATTGGGATTAGATTTTGATTACTAAAGAGAAGGATCAGGGAGATTTTGTTTAAATGGAAAGGGGGACTATATGCTTACATTGTTAGGTATTTTTGTGAATTTTTACTGGACCTAAGGAGCACTGAAGATTTAGAGATGAGTTTATAGAAAATGGGCTGAGGTATGGAATGAAGATGTATTTGGTTGTATTTTAAGAGGCAGTGGTAAATTGTTAATGTGGAATATACTCGCTGGGGATAAAGGGGGAAGTTTCTTTTTCTTATTCTTTCCTTCTTTTGGGAGGGATTTTTTTCCGACCTTTAATTTTTCTTCTTCTACTAGTTTTACCTGTTTAATGTAATTCTTAATAAAATTATTGGAAAAAAAAGAAAAGGATAAGGAGGAAGGGATGGGATGGGGTGGGTGGGCTTGAACCTTGCAACCAGGCGTCGCCATCTTGACTTTTTTGACCCCTGTGGACATCCTCGGTTGCAACAGTTTTAGAGTAATCTCTGCCTGGACAGATAGGAGAAGGCTATTTATTTGCAGCTTGATCACAGAACATAACTTCCCCAGGAGTAGGACCAGCCGTGTCTGGTTTTCCAGATGTGCTGGACTACAGATCCTTTTATGCTCAGCTAGGAATTGAAAAACCAGATCCACTCTCAAAAATACGGATTATGCAGGCTTTGATGTTATGCGGATGAAGGAATTTTGTTTTGGGTTGGGGATGTCATGCAAATCCAGGGGAAGGATTGTTCTTTAACTCCATCGCCTACTCTACTAATTCGGAGGCCGTTGTTTTTTCCAAAAAATGTGAAACTGGAGTGAACTCTGGTCATTCAGAACAAAGGCCAAACAACATTTTATCCCTCCTCATGGCCAACAGAATACCAGACCCCAAAAGGAGAAGGCATGGCAGAGAAAAGGCCTAGTTATTTTTCATTTTTCAATGCTGGCTTATCTGAACCTGCCCTTCACCAGCGACTGCAAATCAAGCTGTTCCTTAACAAACCAAGGACTTGGCTTCTTCAACCATGCAGAACCAGAAATGTGGAGTGAGGGAACGTTTTGGTAATCCGTTTGGTTCCACTGAGGGCACAAGAGCTGAGTAAGTTCAACTTCTCAGAGTCAGAAATCGCACACACAAAATTGACAAAAAAACATATAAACAAAGAGACCTGGCTCTGGGTCCTTCCATGGACAGAAATAAAGACAGGTTGGAGGGGGGGGGGTGTCCATGGGGATAAAAACAATTTGGGGGTCTAGAATCTAGGGCTCAGACCAGCGGCACGAGAGGAACCAAAATGCACAGGGGGTTAGAAAATAATTCCCATTAAAGTCTCCACTTAGCTTTGCATACATCATTTAATAGCAGGCACCGAATATTATCAACTCCCAAGCCCGAAACCATCTCACCGCACCCAGGCAGGATGCCAGTGGCACCCTGACTGCGGCTGGACTCCAGCTTCCATCATCCCTGACCCCGGGGACAGCGTGGTGGGAGGCTGGCACAGTTGGCACCCGAGGCCAGAGGACGCCAGCCAGCCTGTCCTGTTCTGACTTTGCTGAGATAAGGCATTTCCCCAGCTTCGCCCACGGTGGAATCACACACTCGCCATGGGGTGCGTGCGTGTGCATGAGAATGTGTGTCCCACAACAGTTCACACACACCCCAGCCCACAACCAAGGTTAACCCTAAACCTGCTTTTGCCTGGTCTTTCGCAGCCCTGCCAAGGCAGGTCGTGGGAACGGGCCGAGGCGTGCTCCGAGCGCCCCCCAAGACTCCCAAACTGGAGGTCCATCGTCTGCCGCCCCCTCCCTCCTCCCCAGCACCCCCAAAGAAGCCCAAGAGGCGCCCCCCGAGCCGGACCACCTGAGGGACCCCGAATGCCCGGCGTGAAGTGCTGGGCAGCCGCTCTGCACGCGCTCAGAGGCGCTCTCGTCCGGCCCCGGCGCGGGGAGGGCAAAATGCCCTCCGTCTCCCCCGCTTTCCCCGGACGCCCGGCCGGAGCTTCTCCCCCGGTCGGATGCGCTCCAGCCACCGCCGGCCTTGCTCACCGCTTCCCCCGCCGCCGCCGCCGCCGTCTTCGTCCATGGTGGGGCAGCCCGGCGGGCGTCGCGCCCGGAGCAGCCCCAAAGCCGCAGGACCAGGAGCGGCAGCCCCGCCGCCGCCGCCGCCGCCGCCGCTCCGCGCCCGGGACGCTCCGCGGACGCCGCGCTCGCAAACGCCGCCGCGCTGGCGGCTGTTGCAGCTGTTGCTGCTGCTGCTGCTGCTGCCGCCGCCGCCGCCGCCGCCGGCTCGGCCCGCGCGCCCGCCCGACTCATATGACCCGGTGCCGTCCCCGCGGAAATGGGCGGAGGACGCCTCGCCTCTCGCCTCGGCCGGGCTCCCTCTGGCGAGCTGCGCCAGGAGCAGCGCCCGCCCGTCCGTCCGTCCGCTCTGCTCTGCTCTGCTCCGGCGCGGGGATGGGGGTGCTGATGGGGGAGCGGGGAAGGGCGGCGAGCCAGGGCAAAGCCCCAAACGGCCGCGAGGGGGCAGCCGAGGGGGACTCGGGCCGGAGGGGGCGCCCCAAAGATGGTGCGGACGGGCTGTGACTAGCCTCCTCATCCTCATCCTTGTATCGTAATTGTTATTATGGTTACGATTATGGGAAGAAACTGCAGGCAACTGTTATTTGGGGAAAAACACAATGTATTATGACTCCTTTTATTATTGTTATTATTATCGCCGTCGTTGTCATCAACATCCATAATCCTTATACTGTATCACAATTGTTATTAAGATTACTATTATGGGAAGAATCTGCAGGGAAATGTTGTTTGGAGGAAAATCACAAATAATTTATTATGACTCCTATTGTATTATTATTATTATTATTATTATTATTATTATTATTATTATCTCCACCATCATAATCCTTATATCACTTTTTTTTACTATGATTACTATTATGGGAAGAAAGTGCAGGCAATTGTTACTTGGGGAAAAACACAGATAAATGATTTATTATGACTGCTATTATATCATCATCATCACCATCATCCTTCTATCACTATTGTTCTCATGATAACTATTATGGGAAGAAACTGTAGGCAAATAAATGTTAATAAATTTGGGAAACAAACCACAGGTAAATAATTTTACCGGCCCGGCGCATCCTGGGAGGTTTTCCTGACTCCGCGGTCAGGAATTTTTTGATTTTTGGGCCAAAAATTATGCCGTCCCAAATCAAGCATCCAAAAGTGCCTCTAACCCGTAAATTCAACCCCGAATCTCATAGCGGACTTCGTTTTTCAATTTGACCTGATTCGGTCCGGCCCATCCCCATTCTATTTACTATATTATTTATTATTTCATTTTATATACCTACCCATCTCAAATATATGGCTCTAAGTGGCTCACAACAACTAAAAAGCAATATTTAAGAAAGACAAAAGCAAAGGTTTAAAAAGCAATGTAAAACAATATAAAAGCCATATGACAGAATCCATAGTTGAGGTATTCTAAGACCCATCAACAACAATCAACACAGCCACTGCATGGGCTCCACTACCTGCCCAGGACTGCACGCCCCATGGCAAAACCACATGTTCAAGGCCTTATGGAAACCATCATGGTCAAGGCCAGTCAGATCTCCAGAGGGATGATGTTCCAAAGGGTGGATGCCACAACATCCACATCCACATCAACACACCCAGGATATATTTGTATGTCACCCTAAGTCATGATCTGTTCAACCATGATTAATTGGCTAACCCACCATCAATAGGACGTGCACAACAGTCTAAGCCCAAACCACCACATCACCTGTGTTCCCACCACATACAGTACATACCTGTGGCCAAATAACCATGGCTTTTTCAGATAACCAATTTGTCTGGTCCTTCAGCAAACTGAACTATAGGGCAACTAAGTGCCTGGCTCTCTCATCAAAGTTTGCTACCTTCATTTTTACAGCAAACCAAAATGAAACATGAAGGTTTAATGTATCTTGGGAACCAAAGATTCCTTTTCACATTCTTGCACTGCACCCAGAATTCCAGTATTAAATTCACACGAGCTTGAAATCCATGATATACATTAACATTGTATTGTATTGTATTGTATTGTATTGTATTGTATTGTATTGTATTGTATTGTATTGTTTATTTTATTTTATTTTATTTTATTTTATTTTATTTTATTTTATTTTATTTTATTTTATTTTATTTTATTATTTCATTTCATTATTTCATTTCATTTCATTTCATTTATTTCATTTCATTTATTTTATTTTATGGCTGCCCATCTCACAACAGAATTAGGTGCTGCTTAAGACGCCAGGCTTGTTGATCGGAAGATTGCAAGTTCGGAGGCTCGAATCCCTAGTCCCGCGTGACGGAGTGAGCTCCCGCACTAGCTCCAGCTCTTGCCAACCTAGCAATTCGAAAGCATGCAAATGCAAGTAGATAAATAGGTACCACTTTGGTGGGTATGTAACAGCGTTCCGCGCGCGTCATGCGGCCACATGACCGTGGAAGCGTCTTCGGACTACGCTGGCTCTTCGGCTAAGAAACGGAGATGGGCACCGGCCCCTAGAGTCGGACACGACTGCACAAATGTGCGGGGGGAACATTTACCTTTTCTTTTTACCTTGTTCAGAACTTCTTCCAAACATGGTTTCAGCTGTTCTCAACCATTGATTAATTCCTAGCCCTAGAGAGAGGTATTTGATGCCTTACCTGCATTTCACTTTCATAAATAGGAACTCAGGTTCAAAGCGTTCAAAGTGTCCTCAAACATTAGAGGTCGGATTAAACTGTGAGAATTGGAGATTTTCTATGCTTTTGTTCAGCCCTCTTTTCATTTTTCCACCCAGATCTGATTCCCTGCAAAGCCCTAACACTGTTAAAACCTCTTGCTTCGATTCCTGGCCGAGTTCGTTTGCAATCTGATTTGGGTTCCGGCTAATGAAGTGCCCAGAATGTTTATCACATGCCTAATGAACATCAGCACGTGAATTCTGGCTGGACTTTGAACGTGAGCTGATCCTGTGATTTTGCACCACGAGGCACAGCGCCATCACGTGCAGAGCTGGGGCCAAGCTGCCTGAGGGCCCCCAAGTAACTCTTGACAGGCAAGCTGTAAAACAAATTCTACTTCCAGCCGGGTGCCAGTCTGGATTTTTATATTTATTCCAACACGGAGTTTCTATTCCTCCTTTTCTTGGTGGGTTCAGCATGGCACATACCTGGGCACCTCTTTCCTCAATTTATTCCCATAATCGCAACCCTGTGAGATGGGTTGAACTAAATAATTGGCCCAAAGTCATCTAGGGAGCTTCGGTTCAAGTGGGCACCTGAACCTTGGTCTCTCCAGTTCAAGTCCAGTATTTTAACCATACTGGTTCTTGCCCAGTGTGTCAGAGCGTAATGGTATGTGGAAATGACCTTGGGAGACTGGGCCGAGATGCTGCCTAGGGAATGGTCAGATAAGAGGGAGCGTAGCCCGCAGCTGGATAGTGGGTGGGGCAAGAGGCTCAGAAGGGGCCCTCCCTAGTTTCTCAGGCTGTAAAGGAGATGTGGGGAGACTTGCACTTTCAGACTTGCAAGATTCTGTTAATGTAGGCTTACAATAAAGTAGAATTAGCTCATCTGGTCGCATTTCCTATCTGGTCCACCTGGTAAGGCTGACACAGAAAGGCAGTGAGCATAGACCAGCCTTTCTCAAACTTTTGGCCCTAGAGGAACCCTTGAAATATTTTTCAGGCCTCAGGGAACCCCTGCACATTCAGACTCAAATAGAGGGCAGAAGTTACAAAATTATTCTATTCGTTTCATGCGTAGGCCTGTATGTATGTCCTAACAGTGTTCTTAAACTAAAGAATGAAACTTACCTCTTTCGTGTGAAGTTGCCTGAATTTGAAATAATTTTTTTAATAAATTGGGATCTCCCAGGGAACCCCTAGGGACCTCTCATGGAACCCGAGGGTGCCACGGAACCCTGGTGGAGAAACCCTGACATAGACAGTCAAGAAATTTCTGAGCCTCCCAATGATGGGAGAATTCATCCTTAAATAGCAGAACCAAAGCAAACCATTCCCTGCTTCAGATACTCCAGAGCAGCAAGATGGTGTCTACCAACCCACCTGCCCATCCAGTTGCTTGAAGGCCACCTAAACCTAGTCCTAATTCTGCTTGGTTTTGACGTGCTCCACAACTTCAAATTTGCCTCCTCGCAGATGCTCATAGTTGCTGTATCTGTACAGGGTGAGTAGCAATTCCAAATCATTAAAAGTCCTTCCGTCCCACATTGCCCATCAAGGTCGTGAAAATGGTAGAAAGATTCTCATTAAGAATAATCAAAAGCCAGGTTCATAATATAATGGGAGAGCTTTCGTGCATCAGCCAGATGTCTGTCAACAGTAATAATGCCAGTTGAAACGGCAGTCTGTTGTGCAATGGAAGGAGGAAGGGAATGCCCATTTTGAAGGTGGGGTTCCCAAAGCAAAATTATAATTTAATAATGTACATGTTGATTGAATGGCATCATGTCGTGATTTGATCCCAGGATTTCATTTTGGATAAATATCTCAAATGGCAGAGAAAACAATGTTCATGAAGACAGAATGCTGCATTCTCTTCAGTGCTAATTGTACCGCACAGCATAAGCTTAGAAAGATTTGACGCCGAAGCAGGGTTGGGTTATTTTATCCCAAACGGGTGCTTTAAAATAAAAAAAGGAAAGTGGGACTTTTCCTTTCCTATTTTTACATTTTGTTCTGGAAGAGAAGGTTCGCCCAACCTTTCTGGCGCACCAGAAGACAGAAGAATTAAAGATAGAAAGGAATTTAAACACACGTACCGTATAGTTAAAGCTATGGTTTTCCCAGTAGTAATGTATGGCTGTGACAGTTGGACCATAAGGAAGGCTGAGCGCCGAAGAATTGATGCTTTCGAGCTGTGGTGCTGGAGAAGACTCTTGAGAGTCCCTTGGACTGCAAGGAGGTCAAACCAGTCAATCCTAAAGGAAATCAACCCTGACTGCTCATTGGAAGGACAGATGCTGAAGCTGAAGCTCAAAGACTTTGGCCACCTAATGCGAAGAGAGGACTCACTGGAAAAGACCCTGATGCTGGGAAAGACTGAAGGCAAAAGGAGAAGGGGACGGCAGAGGATGAGATGGTGAGATAGCATCACCGATGTAACGAACATGAATTTGAGTAAACTCCGGGAGGCAGGACGATAGGAAGGCCTGGCGTGCTGTGGTCCATGAGGTCACGAAGAGTCGGACACGACTAAACGACTGAACAACAACAACAACAACACACACCCTAAAATTAGGAATTTTCCCCAGGAAGTCCTGTTCAAGTCCCACTTTTTTGTTTTTTTGGTATTAGGGGTAGATTTTATGCTTTGATGTCCCTTTTTTGGCCAGAACAGGAAAAATACAAGTTAACAGTGCAAGAAAGCAACAGCAGTATTTAAAAGAATGTTAGAAGCTACGTTTGAATCCATCAAGACCAACTTCCTTGCTTGGTGCAGGAATTCAAATTAAAAAATCTCAACATTTGTCCGGTTTCTGCTTGAATACACCTAGTGAAGGGAAATCACCAGCATTTGGGGTGATGAATTCCCCTGTGGAATTGCTCTGTTAGGGACAGGGGTGTTCATGGGGGCAGGGGTCAAAACGCTCAAGATGATGCCTGCAACCATGTGATCAACCCCGCCCCTTTTAAAGTGTGTCACATGTTAAAAAGGGGCAGGGTGCAACTGCCTGGTTGTGGACACCATCTTGACTTTTTTGACCCTCCTTTGGATACCCCTGGTAGGAAAGGTTTTTCGGCGTTCGGTTTTAGCCATCCTCCAGATTCACTTGGCATCTGCAAATTTCCAAACCTTGGCCCTGCAGAGGTTGGCAAGCCGGTCTTATTTTCTTCTTTAAATGGAGTTGAATAAAGAAATAAATTTAACATGAGGGTTGGAGGCAGTCATAGCCTCATACTGTGTGTGAAAAGATAAAGATTGCAAACAAAGTTGACGTTCTTGAGTTACATCTGGTGAGGTATAGTTTCCAAACAATAAGTTTAGGGCATTTGCTTTAGAACAGGAGGCATACCATTGCTAAGAGGAACAAGGCAATTATCCCAAACAATTATTCAAAATATTATTTTTTTAAAAAAGTTAGGACTGCTCACTGTTTGGCACGTTAAAAACAGTGGAACTAAAGGCGTCTGCCTTCATTTCTCACCTTCCCGACTGCAAAGAGGTTCAAACTTCGACATTGTGCGTTGTGCTCTAGCAGTGAATCATCCGTCTGCTGAGGTTAAGACGTGGGGATCTTTAGTCAATATTCACAGTCTGTTTTCTAACTACGGTTTCGTGGCCTCAGTAAGCCACCTACATGCTGCTCAAGTTCTTAGATTCTTCTAAAAACTGCTTAGGCCAGTGTTTCTCAACCTCAGAAACTTTAAGATGTACGGACTTCAACTCCCAGAATTCAGCATAGCTGGCTGGGGAATTCTGGGAGTTGAAGTCCGTATATCTTAAAGTTGCTGAGGTTGAGAAACACTGGCTTAGGCTGTGTCCCTAACATTTCCTGGAAACATTTTTTAAGTAATTTCATTATAAAGGTAAAGGTAAAGGTAAAGGTTCCCCCCGCACAGTTGGGCAGTCGTGTCCGACTCTAGGGGCCGGTGCTCATCTCCGTTTGTTAGCCGAAGAGCCAGCGTTGTCCGAAGACGCTTCCACGGTCATCTGGCCGGCATGACGCGCGCGGAACGCTGTTACCTTCCCACCGAAGTGGTACCTATTCATCTACTTGCATTTGCATGCTTTCGAATTGCTAGGTTGGCAAGAGCTGGGGCGAGTGCGGGAGCTCACTCCGTCACGCGGGGCTAGGGATTCGAACCTCCGAACTTGCAATCTTCCAATCGACAAGCCTGGCGTCTTACCCGCTGAGCCACCACGCCCCTTAAGTAACTTCATTATACTAACCTAATTAACCAATTGATTCTTGATGGACCATAGGAAGCGGTTCTACAGAGAACCACTGATAAGACCATGTTTGTGTCCCCATCAAAGCAGAAGGGAAGAACCCTCACTTATCTCTTCCAAGAGAGGACAAGGAAAGATCAACATCCATTTCTCCTTCTAAACTGTACTGGACAAGACCGTCCACAGTCCAACCTAAGGTCTGGGAGATCATCACCTTTTGCGCTGCTTCATTGGTTGGCACCCCAAAACAGACTAATCTTCGTCCAACTTTTCTTCTGTTGCCTCCAGGCTGACTCGTGAAACCAGCATGACAAGAAAATCCAGATGTAACCTCAAGGAGGGTAGAAATAAAGTGGAATTTAGACTGCAAGGAGCCACTATGGGAAACAACAACAACAACACAACAGGTGGAGTGAAGAACATATCCCAAGTTTGAAAAAAAGCTTTAATATAAAAGAAAAACATAACCTAGAAAAGATGCATTTTTAAAACTCTATAGAATTTCCTTCAGAGATCGATCAGGCAAAGATGGTGTTTTCAAGCTGAGCTTTCTTTACGTGCATTTTGATCAGGCCAGTGATTGTTTCATTCCCAAACATTTCGGCAAGCTGTAAAGGTGTCATGCCTCCCATGGCACTATTTACATCAGCGGCAGCGTTCAGCAATAAATAGCAAATGCCCAGATGCCCTGCAGTCATTAAAAGAAAGAAAGCAATCTTATGCAGGGACTCTCTCTCCCTCCATTTATTTATTTATTTTATTTATTTATTATTCAAATTTATCACCGCCCATCTCTACAGCAGTAGACTCTGGGCGGTTTACAACTATAATATTAAAATTAAAAACCTGTACACTTTAAAATATAATATAATAATAAATAGAAAAAATCCAGAGGATGGTAAGGTCATAAAAGGAGGATATTACGGGGCTAACCACCCCCAGGAGGAACTATTACCTTCTTCGTCCCAAGCCAGGCGGCAGAACCAGGTCTTTAAAGACTTCCTGAAGGCCAGGAGCGAGGGCGCCCGTCTCACCTCCGGGGGCAAGATATTCCACAGGGCGGGTGCTATCGCAGAGAAGGCACGCCTCCTGGACCCCGCTAGATGAAATTCTTTTATTGATGGGGTCCGAAGCATGCCCTCTATTCCAAGACTGCCATGAGATCTAGTTTTGCTTCTGTTTTAATTACTTATTTATTGTATTGTCGAAGACTCTACTTGGGCACAGAGATTTCGCTACTGTCTGTGCTCCTGCCCTCTGAAGATGCTGGCCACAGATCCTGGCAAAACATTAGGAACCACAGCTTCCAGAACACGGCCACACAGCCCGGAAGACCCACAACAGCCATACTTATTTATTATTAGATTTATATCCCACTTTTCACACTGGAATTATTTCCCCCTCAAACAACCACCCTGTGTGGCAGGCAGGTTGGGCTAAAGGAGAGGGACTAATCCAATGTCATCCAGGGTGCTTCAGTAACCAAGGGGGGAATAGAACATGGATGTCCCCACTTCTAGTCCAGCATCCTAACCATACCGCCACACTAGCTCTTGGGCTGAGAGATGGGGACTGGCCCAACGTCCCCCAGGGAGCTTTCATAGCTGAATGGGGACTTGAAGATCAGCCTCCCCACTCCGTCCAGCATCTTCATCATGACACCACATTGGCTTCTGGGTTCAGAGAGAAAAACTGGTCCAAAATCCTCCAGGGAGCTTCTGGGGTCAAGGGGGACTAGGATCTGGGTCTCCTAGTCCCACACCTTCACCGCTACCCTACGCTGACTCTTTTTTTTACTAATAGTCTTCTATGATCCTGCAATCTCCCCAAGGGCAGGATCCAAAGATGGTAGTGGAGGTAGAGCCAGATTCAAAATGGTAGCTTAGTTACCCTATGAGACACGCATAGGAATAGCAGAAGCACACCTCCATCCACGTTGCTACAGATTAAAAACCTCGAAAGCCAGCCTGCAGAGGAGCACAAAGGCCTGAAGAAATGTATTTATTCCCTATTTTAGAGAGAGGAGGCAAAGGCCCTTTGCCAAGGATTCCAGATTCCACCTGCTTTCAAATCATCATGGTTTGCTGTTTCAACACAACCATTTGTAATGCCAGCCTTCTGTTTGGATCTTCCGTACCATGGGACTGCATCTCATTAGTGCGGTGTTTCTCAACCTTGATAACTTTAAGATGTGTGAATTCTGAGAGTTGAAGTCCACACATCTTAAAGTTGCCAAGGTTGAGAAACACTGCATTAGTGACTCAGGTACAGCAAAATTTCAGAACAACATCCTAACTAGTTTAGCAACCGATGTGTAGGTTAGAATCTACCAAAGGCAGTATGTCACACGTACCACTCAGACTTAAAAACCTGTCAGTGGGGCGCATCGGAATTATGAAGTATCTTTCAGCACATATTTAGAAATATTCATGTAGCTAGCAACAGTTCCTGGTGACTTTCATTGCTCACTTATGAAATTATCAGTTCAACGGTAGGACTTGAAGATCAGGGCAGAGAGACTTTGATGTGGGAACTATGGGTGGATAAAATATACAACACGAAGAACCGTTCTGCACAGCAGCGAAGGCAAGAATCTGGGGTTTATTTAACTCAGTTACAGCAGCGATGAGCGCCCGGTTAGAAGACCTGAAAGACCAGGTTAGGGACAGAACGTCATGGAGAAAATCTATCTATCCTTTCCTTCCTGAACGGAAACGAAGACATGATAAGAAATGAACGTGGGGGACATTATTTGACAGGGTTAAAAGTTAAGCTTTTAAAAAGTAAACAGAAACTCTATAGGGTGAATCTATTTGATCAGGGTTAAATTTTATATGTTGGGCTATCTGGTAGTTATTAATGGGTTTCCTTTCTAAATCTGGACTGTATGACAAGGCTTTAAGGATTTGTCCATAAATGAAGAGAGTTTTCTTTTGTTTTATGTTTTAGAGAAAAGGATAAATTAGATTATAAAATGGATTTTTTTTAAATTAAGGTTAAAATTTGTGCACTAACTCTGGTAGCCTTTAATAGATCTTTGCTAATTAGGATTATGCTTTCGAACTGTGGTGCTGGAGAAGACTCTTGAGAGTCCCTTGGACTGCAAGGCGGTCAAATCGGTCAATCCTAAAGGAAATCAACCCTGACTGCTCATTGGAAGGACAGATGCTGAAGCTGAAGCTCAAAGACTTTGGCCACCTAATGCGAAGAGAGGACTCCCTGGAAAAGACCCTGATGCTGGGAAAGACTGAAGGCAAAAGGAGAAGGGGACGGCAGAGGATGAGATGGTTAGGTAGCATCACCGATGTAATGAACTTGAATTTGAGTAAACTCCGGGAGACAGCGGAGGACAGGAAGGCCTGGCGTGCCATGGTCCATGGGGTCACGAAGAGTCAGACACGACTAAACGACTGAACAACAACAACAAATTAGGATTAAATGATGATTTCTTATATTTTGATTATCAAGAAGGGATGTGGTATGGGAAGAGATTTTTTTTCCTTCCTAGAGAAGGTGTCAACTAACTGAAATTGTTTATACTTGTCTTGAGGGGAGGGGGGGTGTCACCTTTTATATATCTTCTTTTTTCTGTCTTTTTTCTGTTCCTTTGTATTTCTTCTTTTCTTTACTTTTTATATTTTCTTAGTTCGTATTAGTTTTTTTTATATTTGTATATGTAGACTTTAATAAAACTATTATAAAAAAAAGAGAAAATCTATCTATGTGGTCGCTAAGAGTCTACGCCAACTTGATGGCACCTAATCAATCAATTGATCATATTTCATGTCTCCCTGTTTTCCAGCTCAATGAGAAGGGAAGGCGGAGCGGGGAACAGACAGGAACTCCCCATGCTAAATCAGAAATCGATACACAGCAGCATGGGTAGAAAAAAAATATCATTCCAGTGACATCCCCCCCCCCCAAAAAAAAGGCCCCTTCCAAAGACATGAGCCAGAATTTTGCTTTTAGTGTTTTTGCATCTGGAGGGGGTGATTTTAAGGGACAAAAATGACAGAGGCATAGAAAAATACCCACCCACCCCAAAATTGGGACATTTGAATCTCGGTCTGGCCCATTTGGGGGCAAGGCTCTCAACATGCCCCCCTCCAAGCCCAGTGCAGCCCTCACACTCACAAATTTTGTTTTCCTGTAGACAAGCATGCGACAACTTAAGCAAAATTCTCCATATAGCTGTCTGTTTAATATAGCATTTTTTTTTGTATTGATGTAAATCTCTATCCTATGCATATGCTATCCATCAAGGAAAAGCTGGACACTTCTCACTAGGACAAAGGCGTTGGAAGAACCAGGGAAGCCCCCAGTTCCCAAGATTACTATTCCAATCCGAACTGTCTTCCCACCTCACTTGAAAAACATCACCGAGTTGCTTTGCTACAATCACAGATCTCTGTGGGCTCACCTCTCTGCTCTTCCACAACGTTGTTCACGATCAATTTAGTGGATTTATAAACCTCCCTTCATGCCTGCCCTGAAAACCAGCTTCCACAGAGGCTACCAAGAAGGGAGAGTTATCACCATCATTACGTGTAATAGCATCCTTTTATGAAGGATCCAGGGGGGAGAAACCCAATGAAAAATGTGCATTATCCAAGCATCAAATATAAACAGAGGAGGATGTAACTCAATGGCCAAAGTTTACCATAAACAATTGCGAGGTGCAGCGGAGTTGCTCCATCACACTGCGGATTTTGGATGTTCACGTTAATCCCGGGGTAGTGTAAAAGCAGAGAAATAAGATGCATTTTGCCAGTGTTCACCGCAGCGTGAAGGGGCGTATTGCCATTTTCGGCTGCTTGGTTTACATCAGGGAGAGGAAGGGCCTGCAAAGCAACGCATGGAGAGCATCAGCAGGAAAAAGCATACCTTGAAACCTCCAGGTTCACCTCCAACATCCGTTCAGAATATCTCCAAATAACTTTAAATGGGAAGGTATCCCAAAGGGGGAGAATAAACACAGTAGCTAGTTTCAATTGATTTAAAATAAAACGATTTACATTGAATTTAATGGCTTTTTACTTTTTCTGTGGGTCCTACCTGCTCTTTGGCTTGAAAAATGTGATTCCTGCATTACATGGCAGCGGCACCCACCTCCTATTTCATGGTTGTGCACGTATAGAACAGCCAACATTTTGTGGAGTCCTTGGTGCTCTCTGAGCCTTGTTGTTTTCTTGCAGACGTTTCATTGCCAGGCTAGGCAACATCTTCAGTGTGAAAAGGGAGTGGGACTTGCTCTCTGTTTATATACCCTGGCTTGTCCTGCCTGTGTTGGTGGGGGTGTTGTTCTCTCCTTAGGAGTTCTTGATTGGGCTGTTGTTTGCTGCTTGGTTGATTGACTGAGTTAATACAGTAGTTCCTTGATTAAGGTATATTGTGCTGTTTGATTGTTCCTCTGGTGCTAATCCTGGTGTTGGCAAGGAGGTGTTCATTCTTTTGGCTTTTCTATTGTCTCTTATGAATGGTATGTAAATGTTGTTTACCTCTATGTGTCTGCTGATGGTTGCTTTGTCTGAGTGCCAAGCTTCCAGGAATTCTCTAGCGTTTTTGGACTTGGCTTGGTTTAAGATGCTCACAGCTTCCCAGTTGAAAGTATGGTTGAGTCTGTCCATGTGTTGTGATATGCAAAGATTAACACCAGGATTAGCAGCAGAAGAACAATCAAACAGCACAATATACCCTAATCAAGGAACTATTAGCACAGTCAATCAACCAAGCAGCAAACAACAGCCCAATCAAGGAACTACCAAGGAGAGTACAACACCCCCACCAACAGAAGCAGGAGAAGCCATGGTATATAAACAGAGAGCAAGTCCCACTCCCTTTTCGCACTGAAGATGTTGCCTAGTCTGGCAATGAAACGTCTGCAAGAAAACAACAAGGCTCAGAGAGCACCAAGGACTCCACAGTTCAACCCTGAGCTACAAATATTCTCTTTGATTGGAGCCAACATTTTCTTGTCCTAAATGTACGGTATCTTCCCTGATATAATGGGCATGTGCAAACACTCTCTCTGCTGCTACCTCCCAAGATCTCCCTGAATTAAGACTGTACACCACTCGCATCATCAGTTACTTGGTGGCAAACACAAGGTAAGGAAATTGTCCTAAACGTCTAAGTTGCGAGGGCTTCTTGGTCGACTGTTGTGGGAAGAAAGTTGCCTTGGATCTAATCTGGCAGGAAACTACTGTATGTTTGCAGGTGTTGCTTGTTTTGGAGTTGAAAAGTGGTGAACCAAAACTTATCGCAAAGCCGAGGCATGGGAGAATTTGTGTCATGGCATCCTTCTTACCACCATTAATACCAAGATGATGAGACGTCTTCTTGAGAAAAGTGTCCTTCTCTTGGCATGCCACCCAGCCTACTGCCTAATCCAGGGCTTTCCAAAGTTTTCCCGCGGCGACACACCAACCGCCGTTGGTGTGTCGCCGCGGGAAAACTCGGAAGTGCCGCCATTGCGGCAGCGCGCAAAAACCCGGAAGCGCTGATGATCAGCGCTTCCGGGTTGTGTGGCGACACACCAGATTGTGTGTGGCGACACACTTTTGTGTCACGACACACAGTTTGGAAAGCTCTGGCCTAATCACTAGATTTGGCATTCTTACAAGGTTTCACCCCTTGTTTTAAAAAAATAATTTTGAGGGAGTTCTGAGAATTCAGATGCAACCAATGGCATTGCTGCCTGAGGCTTACTGTAACATCTTCTTCATTTGCCCCCAGAAGTAAAGATTTGACACTGAAAAGATTTGACCTGAAAAGACTGAAAAATGGTGGCCAACTTTTTGACACATTATTGAATGAGGAAGCATTTAGCTGTTTTTTTTAAAAAAAAATCTGTAAATATCCTATCTGCATCGTTTCCAATCTGATGTTCTTCAGATCTATGGGGTTACAACTCCCTCACCCCTAACCAGTTTGGGAAAAGCTGAACCAAACTTTGCAGTATCTTTGGAAATCTACAATAATAAAGGTTAACAAAATCTTTTATACAACTGACCATTTCAAGAAAATAGTCCAGAATCTTAGACTGGTCATGGATAGTGGCCAAAAATAAAAGATTTCGGTTGTTTTCATCCACGATGCTAAGGTCCAGCTTCTGGCTTCTAACAAGATAATCCAAGACATCTACATATCCCCACTGAACAGCCTGCAGAGCTCTTAAAAGGAGAAAAGCAAAAATATTAATGGTTAATACCATTTGGAAAAAACCAGCATCAAAGACAGGCTACTTTGATCATTTTCATCTCTACACAAATTGAGGATTTTCTCCTACAATTAGTAGGCAGGATCAAAGAGGTTGGATATTTATAACTTGTCCTCGCCTAAAGATGCAGGGAATAGAGAGGAAAGGGTTTTTTTTAAAAAAAAATCTCCCAACTACAAAATGCAGCACAAATAATAACTTACAACATGAAGAGATTAAGGCCCAAAATTCTTGCTAGAGGGCTTCTACTAAGTTTTATGAATGGTAAATGATGGCTTATGATTCAGCATTAAGTGTCAACCAGGCCACTATGGCTTGTTCAACAAACTAAGGTTAAAACAGTGACGTATGTAATGTTGAAATTCAGACAACTGTCCATTCTCCTTTGCCAGATGTAAAAACACGTTGACAGCAAAAGTGCTTCTCTGTTCAACTTGGACTCCTTAGACTGGTGTTTTTCAAACTTGGCAACTTTAAGTTGTGTGGACTTCAACTCCCAGCATTCCCCAGCCAGCTGGCTGGGGAATGCTGGGAGTTGAAGTCCACACATCTTCAAGCTGCCAAGGTTGAGAAACACTGCCTTAGACTAAGTCAGACTCAAGAAACTTAAAATTTAAGAAGAACAAGACAAGGAGAGTGCTTTAAACTAATGAATCATTACTCATATGCAAACATAATGAATTAAATTAATCTGAAGTCTCCTGTAGCTTATTAAACTTGAAAGTATTTAGAGGATTATGTTCCTGTTCTTTCCTGTAGCTCAAAACCTTTGGGGACCGTAGGACTGGATTTGCACATGATACAAAGCCAGAATGTGGGTGATACAGTCTTAGGGTGTTGTTTGAACACAACCACTGTGGTTTATAAACCATGTTTAAAGGCTTCACACAATGGGGGAACCCAGCCAGTTGTGGCTTCTTTAACAAACTATGGTTCAGGAAAATGTGGAATAGCATGTGTAAAGCGCATTCTCAGTAGAGTCTACCAAAAAAAAAAAAACCCCAATCACAGTAACTATCTTGCTGTTATTAAAATTCAGGTCGATCCTATCTTACGTTTGTCTTACATGTTGATCTTCTAAACTGCCTTGAATTATGAGAAGAGGAGCATTGCATGTTCACATTTAAATCACCACCACAAATATATGCCTTTCAATATTGATACAATATGCTACTCAACTAAGATGACAAAGGGGAAAACATAAAACCCCCGCACATTTCCAGGTGACATTTAAATGTTGATAAATGTACTCCCCAAAGAAAAACTAAAAGAACTAAGGAGCTTCAAACACTTGTCCTCTAGCGCCCTCCAGTGGTGTGAGCAAGCAATTCCATCATTGGCTTCAAGAAACGTACGTGTTTTGTTGTAGATACCTAATTACTGAAAAGAACTGTAAAAAACTGTAAAAAAACTGTAAAGAGTTACAGTTATCCAGAAGCTTCTTTGATTAAACTACGTCCTAATAACATTTGACAACAGTGAAAGCTGATGTACTCTACTTTCTAACAGAGACTCTCCATCAAATGTAAAAGACTGAGTAGTTATTTGTAGACAAGCAGAGTTAGTTGAGTGAAGACTTTTAAAATTAATTGGTTATGGTAGCCAAATTTGTCTATGCCACTGCAGAATCTATCTATCTATCTATCTATCTATCTATCTATCTATCTATCTATCTATCTATCTATCTATCTATCATCTGTCTATCTATCTATCTATCTATCTATCTATCTCAACTATCTATCTCATCTATCATCTATCTCATCTCTTAATCTATGCATCTATCTTATCTATCTCATCTCTCTATCTTATCTATCATCTATCTATCTCTACATTATCTCCCTATCTCACCTCTCTATCTCATCTATCATTATCTATCTCATCTCTTTATCTACGATCTATCTCATCTCTCTATCCATATCTCTCTATCTCTCTATCTCTTCTTCCCCCACAAGGTACATTCTCTTTTTAAACCATTGGAGCAGGTCCCATGAAAAGCCTTCCTTCCAATCCACTTCTCTTCATTTTCCTGCTTCCAATACATGGCGAAAACACTTCCTCACATGATTCAGGAATTTGGTGCCACACAGTATGGAGACAGCCCCAGGCTTAGAGGGTTCAAAAAGGGAGCAGATATTTTGAGGGAGGTCACTCAATGGCCCTTGGTCACAAGGATTGGGTTCTCCCAAAGACATCATGCGGGGACTTGGTGTGATGTGTGAACTCATCTGCTGTCATAAGACATGATGACTTACGCAACGTATCAAGGTTTAAAAATCTCAAGCGTAGCCTGATGTGCAAACCCAGCCACTGAGTAGTGTATACAAAAGCTCTAGCCTGAAAAGTAATGTCGTAAGCAGGATGCTGGATTAGGTAAGGCTTTGAAGATGATATCTCTGGCTTTGTCTGAAACTCAAAGGCCCTGTTGGCTGAACTCCAACTTCTATCAGTCTTGAAAATCTTGGGTGGCTATGTGGCATGATTGCGGTTACAGTCTGAATTCACCCACTATTTAGCATAATGTGTGAAAGTTTGTAAACTATGGCTGATGACTCCAGCTTGTTCCTCCACTCAGTTAGTTGGCCACGGAGGATGTCTAGTTAGGAATATTTTAAAACCGTCTTGGCTCTGAATCTTGTAACTGAGTACAGCCCAGACAGGAGTTAGCAATTACCATCCACCGGAGTAGCCAATATATCTACCCAACCTCTGTTGTTTGTGAACAGTGGTTCATCTCTTAACTTGTCATGCCAATCCAGCCAATTTTAACTTCTTCAACAAACCATAGTTAAACAAACCTGGCTCAACCAATATGAGGAAACCATGCAAGAAATCTAACACATGGGTCCCGTAATCCCACCCAAAATGACTTGGAGAGAGAACAGTAGATGGAAAACGCATAAGAAATACTTTCCTAATTCTTGCAATACTTCCCAAGCGGTCTGTATCTGCACTTGCACTGAGGAAGTGAGGAAATTAAATTTAACACACTTCTTCTGTGTATGGGAACTATGCCCAGGTTTGACTGAATGGAAACCCTTAATTTTTAGCAATATAGACGCAGAATCATAGGAATGCAGTTCAACAAGGTACAGTTGCCAAAAAAATTCAAGCCAATTTAAGAAGGTTCCTGAACAAACTCTACTGGTGTGAACGAAGAATGCACATGGAAGGGATTTAACTTCTTCCAGAAAGAAGGGGGCAAATTATACCTGTTCTGTTGCACCACCAAATATTTAGGCAATGAAACTTCTAGTGTCTCTTGAAGCAAACAGGTAGGGCAAATAAAGATTTCACAGTCATACCCAGGGCATTATTCCAGCCTCACGTGATTTTGCTGTCACATGCAATCTTCCCAATTATTACCATTTACTTGCTGTGTTTGGAAAAAAGAAAAATCCAGCAGTTTCCCAACACCTGGGGGGTATACATGAATAAAATGGTGGAAGTAAATTATTCCTAAGCATTAAAGCATCTTAAATGGGCAATTTGGGGCACTACATATGAAACTGAATACAGGCACATTATTCAGAGGAAGATTATACAAGTCTTTCTGTGACATGCAAACATCAGCCACACTTGACCGAGACTGTTTTGCTTGTGAAAATGCCATCGAAAAGGCAATTATGTCCGACTTCATAAAGCAAAGCCGGCGGTCTTCAGCCATAATAAAGAATGTATTCATTTGTAATGCAGTGTAAGATTTGTACCAGTTCTGGTTTAAAATAGGGTAGAAAGATAATACTATCAAAGAGATTCTTCAAATGCCAACATCCTTACCTTTCTTTAATGACTTCAGTGGATTCTTTTCTAGTAACAGAACCAGGACTCTTGACGGCTGGTTCAGAAGAGAGCTGGGTACTGACCAACGTCTTATAGAACTAAATTTTAAAAGTAGGGCACTTAGTACATGATCGTGCATCTTAATTCCAAATCTCTCTGATAATCAACTCATCTAAAAAGAAATCATTGTCACAAGCAAAGCATATGCAATCACAGTTGGAGAGTCATCTGTCTTGGCCCCTTTTCTCAAGATAATTTGCTTTGCTGCAGAAGTCCCAAGATGTAAGCAGACATTTTTCCAGGCTGTTTGGACCACCCTGTTTTCTAAGTGGTGACTTTATAGGAAGTTCAACATTTCCATCTGTTCTGCATTAAGGTGCGCCAAAGTATTTGCCCAAGAGTGTATCCAAAGAACAGTCCCATCTTCCCATGCCAACATGGCGTAGGGAAAGCCGAACTAAATAGTAACCATAATTAAATCAGATTTCCATTTTTACCCCTCTCCTTACTCTTCAAGGTCAAAGCTATGCTTCGTATGTTATGTTTCTGGTGGACTCCTGAAATGCTTCAAAAATAGAAGTTCATAGTAGATATCTTTCACTTAGGTAAAAATGCAAAAAGCTAGGATTGGCTGAGAAATATGTGGCTGCTGTAGCAGATGACAAACAATTCAGAGACACATAAAGTTCAAACACAACCCCATCGATGATAGGCCGATGCTAACTTAGAAGCGATGCCCCATTTGTATCCAACCATCTGACTCCCTAATGCTGCTTAATATTGGTTTTCTAGAGTGTTCTAGAAAACCAATATCTAAGGGGCGTGATGGCTCAGCGGGTAAGACGCCAGGCTTGTCGATTGGAAGGTCGCAAGTTCGGCGGTTCAAATCCCTAGCCCCGCGTGACAGAGTGAGCTCCTGCACTCGCCCCAGCTCTTGCCAACCTAGCAATCCGAAAGCAAGCAAATGCAAGTAGATGAAGAGGTACCACTTCGGTGGGTAACAGCGTTCCGGGCGCGTCGTGCCAGCCACATGACTGTGGAAGCGTCTTCGGACAACGCTGGCTCTACGGCTAAGAAACGGAGATGAGCACCGGCCCCTAGAGTCGGACACGACTGTGCAGGGGAAAACCTTTACCTTTACCTTTAGAGTGTTCTAAAACAACACCAATGTATGCAGTCTCAACATCTGGTCAATGTTAAAAATAACGCATAAGCCAGTTTGCAATCCTGCCCCAACATTTCCCATCTGGGTTTTTACCTTGACTATAGCATGCCAGAGATTCGCAAGGGCAAATTCTCGTATAGCGAGCAACCACTGAGTTATCTGAGGGTTTTTGCTTGAATATTGTATGTTGGAAAGCATTTCCATGTATCCGGATGTATCGGGTGAAGACATGAGGTTCAAGTAATCCAGAAAAACATAGGGGTGCTGGTTACTGGCGAACCCCATTGGATATTCACTCAGTGCAGCCACCAGGATGGAACTCAATTCTGAAGGATGAAGGTCCTTGCAGTCCTGCCCTTCTAGGAATGCAAGATGCACTTCATCACCAATAATCCCCATTTCCAGCTCCAACAACTGTTGCTTCTGGTTGTGCTGGAGCTCAGACAGCCAGAAGTGTGCAAAGTGTACAAAGTTCTCTCTGGAGGAACTCCACCTGCCCAGCTCACTAAGGACATAATGAGCTCTCTCCAGCCAACCTGTCACTGCAGTGCTATCAAAGTGGCTGAAGATCTTCTCCAAAAGATAGTTTTCTGGTAAGAAATGCAGACTGAGGGGTTCCTTGGGTGAGTCAGCTCCATTGGCCACTGTGCTCAGGTCTGGCAAGACTTTTTTACCAATATGAGGGAGTGGGACGGCTTTGAAAAGAGGGCAGTTCTTGATCTTAAGGGAGAAGAATTCCTTTTGCAAATGGTTATTATTATCAGAGTGAGAGCTGTCCATTAAGGAATGGATATTGGGAAGGTGAAGCATCTCCTCTTGCTGATTCAAGGCACTTTTCTGCAGCTGTTGTCCCAAATCCTCTTCCTGGGCCATACTGAGAGAAGAGAGTGGTGTCACTCTGTCCTCAACGCTCTGCATTGTAGTGAACCCCAGTATACGGCGGACGCCTTCCTTTGCAACGTAAGTCACGATTTAATGGATCTCAATGTGTACCTGCGGCAAAGCAAAGATAACGGAAGAACACAGGCAAGTAAACAAGAGCTGGACAAGAACCAACAGGTGGAAGCTTTACAGAAGAAGATCCAGGAGGAATTTCCTGGCTGTGAGAGCTATTAAGCAGTGGAACAGTTTCCTTCCTGGAGTCGTAGGGGCTCCATCACTGGAGATTTTCAAGGAAAGATTGGACAGCCATTTGACTGGGATGGTCTGGGGATTCCTGCCCTATGGAATCATACGGTTGGGAGCTTGGAGGTCTTCTAGTTTTCCAAGGCCCCTTCCAACCCTGTGATTCTGTGTTTCTAATTCTAACACACATATTGTTAGAATTACAGAGTGAATCCATTTTACCTGCTTTCTCCATCTTTCCACAGATGAAACTGAACTGGCCAATTACTGTAATTATTTTAATGATGCATTCAGAGTACAGAAACCTGGATGTATGGCATGATCTCGAAGTGTAGTTTACCACCATAAATAGAAACCACCTTTAGGCTCACATCCTGCCCACTTGAGAAGACTGGAAGCCCTTACGTCTTTTTAAATTAACTAACATCCACACTGTGGTCACATTAAATTATCATTTGGTGAAAGAAGCCAAGTCCCTAAATTATGATTTATGATTACATCCACATTTGTTTCAACAAACCAAGTCGTGCTTTTAATCATCCCGAACTGTTTCAGCAAAGTATGGTTTAAATTAATTTGCTTTTCTCCTGGTTGTTGACTGCTTCATTGGGTTTTGTCTTTTTCAGGTGGGCTGATGTGGTTACTTTTGCACTGTTGTTCATCACTAAAGTCCCCATTTTAGAAGGAGAAAGTAAAGTATTCAGTTTTGCTATAATCATCTATTTGTTAATGCGCAGATTAGGCGGCTTTAAGTTACAACCCAAACCACCATTTTCACAGAATTGCTTTAAGTGACCCCTTTGAAATATTGGCAGGTGTTAATCTTTACAACTCAATAAAGCAAAACATTTAAAGGGACCTAAGCCATCCTGGGTATTGTTTAATTTTGGCTTAGCATAATGGGTAAATCCAGCCACTGTGACTTATTCAGTTTATGACTTATTCAACTGATTCAACTTATTTAAAACACATTGTAATGGAGTGGCACCAAAGTCATAGAATATACCTCCTCTTGTGTTTTATTTACAGCTGTTAAACCATTTTAAGAAACCCACATGAGGAAATCTAGTATAAATTAGATTCCCCCAATCCAGGGTTATGTCTGGAAGTTTTTGTTCTTGAAGGCTTTAGCTTCTTCCTTAGAAATTTTGGTTGCTGTTATTATTTCTCACTATAGTGTGCTATTTTATTATATCATTTTTGTATTTTAACCTTTTTGCTATAAGAACGGAATGTAAACCATTCAGAGTCCTCTTGGACTGGAAGAGCATATCAGCTCCTGTAATGAGTAAGTAAATAGGGTAAGTAAGTAAATGAATTAATAAATAATAGCTTGGTGTTAAATTAGTATCCACCTTATTTTACAGTCAGAGATTTGTGTGCTATTTCTGTCAATCACAACCATACACTAATCAACTCCTGTCTCATTTTGGAGTTCATAAAACTAGGTTATGACACTTTGAAAACTTACATGGCTTGATCTTTATCTTCTCTTTCCTTCCACAACTAGATTACTGCAACTTAACCCTTTGGCCTTTTAGTTAAGTGTTACACATCACTTGCCATCCTCCAGCAAATGACATAGCAGAATATTTATTAGGCAACAATAGCTTATTCCAGCCAATAAGACCCCAGGAAATAGTCTGTGATGTCATAATCCTCTATTATTCCAGACTGTCACTTTCTTCAAAAATGAAATGGAACATTAGACCATGTTTATTATTAATTTTAATAAATGGAGTTTCTGCTGAGCCAAGATGGTTACAAACAAATCTTCATCATGAGAAGAACATATTAAAGAGGAAGTTATTCTACTCTGAGCAGGAGAAAAACCAATTTTAAGACAGTGTATGAGTTCTACCTGCATATTACAACAGGGCCCATACCCCAAAATGGAATATGACCAGTTACATGCAATTGTTAATGAACTTTAAAGGTGACTGGTTAAGGAACCTTACATGAAATGCAAGAGAAGATCTGTAAGACTCCAAAGACCTGCATTTTACCAACAGACACTCTTTGTCCATCCACTGCAGGGGTAGGCAATCTATAGGACTCCAGATGTTGCTGAATTACAACTCCCATCATTTCTGGAAGCATAGTCAAAGTGTAAGATGCTCAGAATTGTAGTTAAATAACATCTGGACTTCATAGTGAGCATGCAGGTATTCATATGCACTCAGCCAGAATTAATTTCTTTGTTAAAACTGATTTATTGCCTACCCACCAGAAGTTCAAGGCAATGCTCTCTCCTCCAATTGTTTTTCTCCTCAAACAACCATCCGGTGAAGTAGGTTGAGAAGTGTAACTATCCAGTCCTCCCTTTTATGAGAGAATCTGGAAAAGAAGAGTCTGGATGTAGGTTGGTCTTAACCCACGCGTGTTTTTGTCATCCCTTGTTTTTATATTGCTGTGACATTTCTGTTTTGATGATTATCGTTATTTTAGATTTTTTAGGGGGAGGTTATGACAGCCAGATGGGTCCAGTGTTAAGGTACTCGCAGCCCCAGGATGTAGGCAAGGACAAACATTTCCAAAAATATTGCCAAGAAAAATGCAGGGACTTGCCCGTGTAGTTGGTAGGAGGCAAGACTGACTCGAAGGCATAAAAATGGGATGTTAGTCGCCCTAGCTGGGTGGATTTATTTATTTAGTGCCTTGAAGTCAGTCTTGACTCTTGGTGACTACATGGACAAGTCTCTGCAGTTTTTTAGGCAGCATTGTTTGGAAGTGGTTGGTCACTGTCTTTTTCCTAGGGCGAGAGAAAAGGATTGGCCTAGGATCACCCAGAGGGTTTCATGTCTAAGATGGAACTAGAACTTATTTTTTTTCACTCCTAGTCCCTCATCTTAGCCACTAGACCACTGAACTCTTCGGGGCAATATACATGTGAGTAAATAAACAATAAAGATTTCAAATCAAATCTTGATGATGGTCCTAGACTGGCATAAAACACAATTTTAAAAAGTATACCCGTTTCAATAATAACACTGAGACTGAGATAAATAAAAGCTAGGACTGCTAACACAATGCTATAATATAAAAGCATTAAGATATCTCCAGAAATTATTAACATTAATACTAAGAGTGTGAACTAAAGGGGTGGGGTGGAGTTCTGAAGGTCACAAAAAGTATGTAAGAATAGAAAAAGATTAAAATAGCAAATAAAAGAGGAATTCTCGGTACGTTTACCCATGCCCAGCACCCTTAATTATTTGTGAATTTTAATTGCTGACAGGCAAAATCTAGTGATGTGTATGTAATAAACGGTTCTTGATCGGAGACGAGAATAAATAGTAAAGACTTCAGTTCTAGCCCAGGATGTTATAGGAACCCATCTTCTGCGGCCACCTGATGACTCAGCATGTACAAGTCTAGACAGGTGCATTACTACCTAGCATGTTGTCTGTGATTAGCTGATGATTCAATCATATCCCACACTTAACCACTGGACACGCACATCATATATGCATTGGGTTAGTTTTAACCTTAGTTTGCTTTTTGTGGTTTGGCATGGCTTGTAAACCTAACCCTTTTATTAAGTTTATGAATCAGCATACTGTATGAACACAGAAAATAAGTTAACTCAATTACTAAGCTGCCAGTGTGTTGAGTAAACATGGGTGGGTAGCACAAACCCAGAAACTGGAGTTGCTTCGGGAAACCATTATTAGTTTGCAGGATGTCACTGCAAACTGTCCATAAAGTCGACTTGGTTTCAGCTTCACGTGTGACGTGAGCCCAGGAACTGTGGTTTGCCCATGAACCATGACTGCACAAGCCATGGCTTGAGCAAAGGGTGACCAAAGTTGAGTACCAAGGTTAAAGCGGCTGAACGGCTGAACCATGCTCGCCGCCTGGGTTGAACTCCCCCCTCCAAGGATTACCTGTAGCCTGACATTGAACATCATGGAAGCCACCAGGTACAGGTAGGAGAAGTTGATGCGGAACTTCCAGGCCAACTCAAAGAAGATGAGGAGGGTCCGGTTCAGTCCTTTACAGAAGATCCCATATGAGCGGGCGGTGGCCGTCTGGGAGAGCCTGGCAGCCAAACTGGATAGCAGCACAGTTGCCACCGCCATTGATGCCCGCACACACCTGCCAAGCCACGCCTCATAGGCTCCGCCTCCACCTGCACAAAGATCTGGATGTCCACGGATCAAAGCAATGCAGCCAAAGAGATGATCTGGATGCTGATGCTGATGACACGACATTCCTATGTCACAATGCGCTGCTCCCCCTCAACCAATCCAGTCTTTCTATAACAATAGCTCCCTCCCATCCAGTTCTTCGTCCAAAAGGTGAAGAAGGAAACTAGGGGATGAGTTACACTGGACTTAATATTTACTACCAGGGAAAAACGGTTGAGGAAGTGGAAGCTGATGGACAATTGGGAGAGCATGACCATGTAATCCAGGGGTGGGCGACGTCAGGCCCGCGGGCTATATAAGGCCCATGGGGCTCCCGCCTAAGGCCCGCGGGGCTCCCACCCGCAAACCCCACCCCTTCCATGCAATTGGCCCCCACCCACAAACCCCGCCCCCCAGTGCTTGTGATTGGCTCCCGCCCGCAAACTCTGTCTCCCGGTCCATGGAAATCCCAGAAACCCCGCCCCCCACCCCCACCCCGGTCCCGAGTTATAAATATCCAAATGGCCCTTGGCAGAAAAAAGGTTCCCCACCCCTGATGTAATCCTAGAAGTCACCATATCTATTTATTTATTTTATTTTATTTATTAGATTTATCACCGCCCATCTCCCCCGAGGCAGGGGGAGGGGGAACTGAGGTTAGCCAGATCAGGGTTCTGGATTTCAAGAGAGTTGATTTCAACAAGCAAAGGGAAAACGTAGAAGGATTCCATAGGTGGAGATCCTGAAAGGAGAAACAGTTGACAAGAACTGGGAAGTTCTGAAAAATTAGAGGATTAAACCCAAACAATACCAGAGAGAAAGAAAAAGGGGAGACCGCTGATAAGATTGGTGTGGTTGCCTAAAGACCTTTCTGATAACCCAAGAAACAAAAAGGACACGTTTAAAAAATGGAAAGAGGGGCATGTAACAAAAGCAGAACATCGGGAAATCTCCTGGATCTCTCAGAAGGGGATCAGGAAGGCCAAGGCTCAGAATGAGCTGAAGCTTGCAACGAATACCAAGAATAGGGTATGTGCAGAAGGAGAGGGAAATCAGGGAAATGGTTGGTCAGCTGGTTGGAGGAGATGGCAAGATGAGGACAAACAACAGGGAGCAACCTGAAGTGCTTAATTCCCTTTTTGCACCTGTCTTTTCGCAAAAGGAAAAAGCGGCCCACTTCGTTAGAAGCTGCACCAAGGAGAGGGGAGGACAGAAGAGAAATCTTGGTCAATAGAGGCAGGGAAGTGGTGAAAGAAGACCTAGCTGTTTTGAATGGGGCTGGATGGGTTACATCTCAGGATCCTAAAGGATCTGGCAGATGTGATCTCAGAATCCCTGACTCTAATCTTTGAGAACTCCTGGTGGACATGGGAAGCACCAGAAGGTTGGAGAAGAGCTAATATGGTTCCAGTCTTTTTTAAAAGTGGAAAAGTGGGCCCTACAGAGCGGTCAGCTTGACCTCAATACTTGGGAAAGTCCTGGAGAAGGTGACCAAGCAGAGGTTTTACAAACACCAAGGCACAAGGTGACTACCAAAACGCAGCATGTATTTGATAAAAACAGATTAATAACAGAAAAAAATGGAAGCATAGGTCTGTTAACTATAAAAAAACGTTTTACACACACCTGTAAAAATCAGTGCCAATTATAACTGGACCCACAACTATGATTCTTTTCCTTTAAATGTAAACCCAGTCCTTTCAAAAGATGCTATAAAAATCGACCCGGGTATTCTCCTCTGCTCTTTCATGTTCTGCAACGTGTGTCAATTTTTCCAGAATGACATCAGTGTGATTATTCTGGCAGCTCACACCCATGTAAAGTAGTTGTGCCTTTCGCTGCCAAGGTTCATGATAAAAGTCCCACACGCAATAGCTCCAGCTGTGTTTTAAACGGATTTCCTTTTTCTAAGCAAGAACTAGCTGTCCTCGTTTCAGAGACGTCTTAATTGAGGAAAGGAACATTATCAGATGTATGATACGGACAAACTTTGTGGAGGAAGTAGGTTTTTTTTTATTGAAATAAATGATGACAGAGCCATTCAGTTTCGTTTACACAACTTTGGGTGGTTTTCATTATCTTCCGACCATCTGATGTAAAACAATGAGAAATTGACTTAAGTTAGGGGAATGATTTCACCTTGGCCCCAGGGACACGGAAAGAAAAATAAAAGTGCACAAACAATGTTAGTGTCCCAACTTCACATTAAGCTGTAACATGGCTTGTTTACGTCAGTATGTCATGTGATTGCAGGCCGTCCTTTGCAAATCATGGTTTAGGGCAGGCGTGTCCAACCCGTGGCCCACGGGCTGCATGAGGCCCTGAACAGCTAGTAATGCGGCCACAAAAAATCGTAAACTTTTAACATTATTTTGCGATTTTTTGGTTGCCATTCTCTCTTCTGTTTTGCAGCCAGGCCCACGCCATAAATAGATAATCCCGGTACATTTGAGACAGTAACAAAGCTCAGGGTAGTTACATCGCTTGCGTAGAGCATCCGGTTCTCCTCTTGGCTTCCCATGCAGGCAGGCAGCGGCCTTCCGCAGGTTTGTGAGCAGCCGAAGTCAGTTTTGCAACTTGACTCGCAAGCCAAGCAGAGTCTGCGGCTCTACCATTAATGTGTCTGTAGTTAGTAGGCGAGGGGCGTGGTGGCTCAGTGGGTAAGACGCTAGGCTTGTTGATCGGAAGATTGCAAGTTCGGAGGTTCGAATCCCTAGCCCTGCGTGCAGAGTGAGCTCCCGCACTAGCTCCAGCTCTTGCCAACCTAGCAATTCAAAAGCATGCAAATGCAAGTAGATGAATAGGTACCACTTCGGTGGGAAGGTAACAGCGTTCCACATGCGTCATGCCGGCCACATGACCATGGAAGCGTCTTCAGACAACGCTGGCTCTTTGGCTAACAAACGGAGATGAGCACCGGCCCCTAGAGTCGGACACGACTGCACAAATGTGCGGGGGGTACCTTTACCTTTAGTTAGTAGGCGAAGATTGGCGGAGGCTGCCGCTCGGAGCAGAGCCGAGATGCTGAGTGGGAAGGGGAGGCTGCCAGCGGCTCCGGCAGAAAAACAAGCCGTTAGCAGCAGTCGCCAATGGGTGATGGTTCTCCCAGGTAAAAGCTGACGAGCACCTTGAGAACTCACTGAGAATTGCAACCACTTTCATCGAACCAGACATGGATGCATTAGTTTCACAAAAACAAGGTCAAATATCCCACTAATTTTATGTTGCCCTCTTTTTTTAAATCTTAAAATATAAAAAATTAATGAAGTTTTATTACTTATATACATTAACTATATTATATATTTTATGTGTGGCCCAAGACAATTCCTCTTCACTCAATGTGGCCCAGGGAAGCCAAAAGGTTGGACACCCCTGGTTTAGGGCTTAAAGGGTTGAGAGCAAATACCTCATGGCGGCTTCTTGAACAAATCATATTGAATTTAATTTAAATATTGAATTTAAATATTGAATATTGAATTTTCTTTTTCTCTTATTTCCTGCCTTTAATTTCCTTTGCTGGTTATTTCCCCCCCTTTTTCTGTACTTTGCCTAATATTTCTCACCCTGAAGGGGAAGAGTGCAATGCGTTTGTAGGTATGGGGTTGAACAAACCATAGTGTGAACCCAAACCCAGAGGTCCATAAACTATGGTTATGCTTAGTGTGCATTAACAAACCACAGTTAAAACATGGGTTCAACGCAGTCATTTCAGAAGTACCCATTTTTCGGTTGCGTGCTTTGTAATGGAAAAAAGTAGTTGTAGCAGTAGCTGTGTATATAAGATAAAACAAAGGTTCAGAGTTAAAACCAGCGCACTTTTCCCTATTTTTTCCTACTTTTCACAACTTTGAAGGGCACGAAGAGCACCAACCTGGCGCCCCCGTGCGACAGAGGCCAGAACCCGAAGCGACCAATAGCGAAATAAAAAGCAGAGGGAGAGAATGACGCGCCGCAGGCCGAAGATTGCCGAACGTACACCGAAGACCCGAGTCCGAGGCGAGCGAGGAGGAGCGCCACCCGAGCCTTCCCGAACCCCTTCGTTCCTCTCAGGCCTGGGGCGGGGCGAGGCGGGGCGGGGCCGAGGAGGCGGCGGACACTCCCGAAGCGCCCCAGCGCCTCGCCTCTCCGGTCGGGCGGCGTGCGTCCGAGGCTGGCAGAAGGCCTTCCGGAAGGCGGGCCTAAGAGGGGCGGTCGCGCGCGCGGCCGGATGTGAGCGGAGCGGCCGCTTCCTGTTTCCTCCGCGCTCTCCTCAGTCGCCCGCCCCGCGCTTTGGGTGGTGGCCGTTGCCTCCTACGCTGCCGCCGCCGCCCTTCGAACCCTCCTCTCGGGGCCCTCATTCCGGTTCCTTCCGGGGAAAGAAGCAGCCGAGGCGAGAGAGACAGCGGAGGCGCCGGGGCCCTTCCTTTCGCTCCCCGCCGCGCTCGCGCCCACGCTCGCCCCGACCGAGCAGCCGCCCCGATGCAGGCCATCAAGTGTGTGGTGGTGGGCGACGGGTAAGTGGCTGAAGGGCTGAGGGGAGCCGATTCGGGCGGGCCTCCGGGAGGGGAGAGCCGGGCCCCGTCCAGCCAGCGCTGGCTGCGGCTTATGGGAGTCGGAGTCCCGCCTAGGGGCGGGAGCCCAGGCTCCCCCTCCCCCCAGGCCCGAATATAGCCTCTTCCTCTGGACCCTGAAACGGTGGAAGCTCCTCAAAGAGACTAGGGGTTGGCGTATCCCCTTCTCCACCCAAAAACGTGCTTTAAAGGGGGGGGGGGGCTGCTTAAATTGGCTGGGAAAACGATGATGGAGGGCAGAAAAGTGGTTTTCCCCTTTCATCTTCTTCCCGGGGGGGGGCTGGGCATGGTTTTATGTAGTGTAGCCTTTATTTTAGGTGAATTAGCCCCAGATTTGCGCGAAGGGAGGAGAAGGTGCAGAAAACGCCAGATGGGCAGGGAAGCATATGAAAATTCACTGGGAAAGATTTGGGAATGTAATGATAAATAATAATAATTTGTTAAACTTGTGTGCCGCCCGATTCTCAACAACTCTGGCTTTATTTATTTAGATGTACTTTCTCTCCCTCCCCATCCCTAATTTCCACTAGCATGGGAAGGGCGTCCTTTTGCTTGCGTTTCCATTCCTTCCTTTCTTTGCACCCTTTAGCTACAGGAAACGCCAGCTGCTCTCCTCTTGGTGCTAGAAGTGTGGAGCTGGGCCATTTCATGTCTCTTTAATTGTCTGCCTTGTTTTTGGCAGCCGTCTCAGGTTGGACTACAGTTCTTGTCATTTATTTTCCAGTAACGGGATAAAATAAAAATCTTTCAGCCAGCGTGCTGGGTGGGGCCGGTGGGGGGTGGCAGGCCAGCCCATCTCAAGGAGCCCAGTTAGGAAGGCTGCTTGGGAGATTCAAGATAAGTTTTACTCTGTTTTAGGTCTCCCTACTCCAAATGCTGTGCAATTACTACCCGATTAATTGGAGCTTATTCCCTCATATATGCAAGATTGCAGGCCAGATATCTCTGTAATTTGTTCCTGGGAGCTGGGACTTCTCTGTGAGTGAGTTACTAAATAGCCTGTGGCAAGCCTACCTAGACTTTGCATAAATCCATATTAAACTAGGTAAGCTTGTCTGCCAGACAAGTGTGTTTCAGTGGGGCTGGTTCCCACGTAAGCATGCATTGTGTTCAGGCTATGCTACAGTTGAAGCATTGCTGCTCCGCTTCTTCTCTTCCTCCTCCTCCATTTCTCCTAATACTGATTTATGGCTTCCTGATGCACCATACAATCTTTAGCATATTTCAATGGCCCTGATCAAGCTGATTTTAATAGGCGAAGCCCAAGGCACTCCTTGAATTGCAGGATAAGAGTAAACCTTGTCTTTTGCTGTGGGGCAGTTTCTCAACAGAAAAGCTACTGGCTTTGCTTGCTTGTTTTCTAATTGGGGAATGAGTTAAGGTGGCCAATAAGGAAATAGAGAAATTCTCCACTGCTGCTTCCTCCTAAAAGAACTTTTTTCTATGGGATGCAAGCTCAGCGTTTACATGCACACAGTGCAAATGCCCCTAGATAAAAGGATGGTCGGCTTTTGTAGAGAGAGGTGGATTTTTCGAAAAATCTTATCAAGGCAGCTGAGGCTTTGGAATGCTCAAACATTGAGTGGAGAAATGATACTATATCCATGTAGATTTTGTTGAAGTGTGTAATGGGCAGAGTCCTTAATTGAAGGGGAGAGGTTTCCAAAATTTAGTGGCTGCTGTTGTGTGCTGTGTTTGACCACTTTTTGCCTTTCTTCGGTATTTCCTCAATTGTATGAAACTTTGCTTTGTTTTGTGGTTAACAAAAGAAACTCTTTTCAGAGGCTGAAGTTATTTTAAGACTATACTTTTAGCTATCTTTATAAAGAAGCCAGACACTGGCACGTTCCCAAAATATTTTGAGAAGTTGTGCTTCCTGCATGGAGCCTTTGAGATGAGTCAGTTTGAAAATGGAAAGAAATGAACTGTAGTGAGATTAACACTCCTGGTTTTTTTGAGGGGGATGATAGTGAGATTAGTTGTGGATGTGCTTTTTTATGGAGGTAGTTGTGCACAACTGAAACATTTACATAATAATCTCTTTGTTTGGAACATTATAATGACTCAAGCTATTGTTTGTTTTCAGCCTTGAAATTTCCCTGAAACCTTATCCATAATCTGCCTAAATTGGAGTAGTAACATTTGGGCGTGACCAAATGGTGCAGGCATTGAAAATGTAGCTTAGTTTTAAGAACCAATCGAAGAGAATATTTGTAGCTCAGAGTTGAACTGTGGAGCCTTTGGTGCTCTCTGAGCCTTGTTGTTTTCTTGCAGATGTTTCATTGCCAGACTAGGCAACATCTTCAGTGTGAAAAGGGAGTGGGACTTGCTCTCTGTTTATATGCCATGGCTTGTCCTCCCTGTGTTGGTGGGGGTGTTAGTTTTAAGAACTTGAATTTTGGAAAATGGAAGCTTTCTCTTTTCCAGAGGGATTCAGATGACCTTCAAAATTCCCCAGGTGCCTGGGCATCCACACCTCTAAAGTGAAATAATGATGTCTAAGATTTAGGTTTTTTTTAATAGCTCTGGATAGCATCTTAACTATGATTCTAGTACTCAAGTATTTAAAATATTTTTCCAGCCCTGCCTTTATTGACTCTTGATTTGGCTTGAGTATGGAGGGGGGTTTACCAGATCTCCTCTTTGTGTTACATTTGCTGCAATTTATCATGGGGGAAAGCTGTGCACAAAAATTAGTTCTTTGGGCTCTGCAGCTTTTGTTTCCCAGGGGAATGCATCGCTAAACAGTTATTGTATATTATTACTTTTGTTTATGCATTATTTTTACAATAAAATCACTGCTGATTCTCTTTTCCTAACTGCACTGTTAATGATACATGATATTAGCAAGCCATTTCCCATTGTTCCCGCCCTTTTTCAAGATCACGAATGTGCTCAGTGTCTTACCTATTAAACTATTTACAGTTATTGCTTTTGCATTTATTAGTTTTCTTATTCTGGTATGAGTAAAAAAAGAATGGGGGAAAGGGAATTTACAAGGCATATATCAAAGTCAAGATAAGGGAAAACTAAAGCAGTGTAGTTTCTTTCAACATGCCCCCATGTTAAAAATTCACATTTTATAATGCCATGGGAAAATTGAGTAAGATTTGTTTAAGATCACATTTATTATGCCTTTATGATGATTAACATCTCCTGTAGTTGGCCTATGTCTGGAGGTTTAAACAGAACTATTCAGATGTATTTTTATTCCTGGATTATGAGATGGAAATCTAAAGTTAAAGCCTTTATATCTGCAAGGGCAGCTTTCTGTTGCAATAGCTTTGGTTTAAGTTTCCCATCCCAGTCTGGGTACAATTCTTGTCAGAGAGTAGTGGAAAGAAATCTTGTAAAGTGCCATCCAGTTCTTATAGTGTTTCAGGCAGCTCCAGGGAATCTGTAATATCTAGCACATAGCTTTCCAAACTCTGTGTCGGGACCAGCCCTGCCAGGATTCTACGCAGGTCCTAGTGCCTGCCTTGTGCCTGGCTGCCTCCAAACCTGCTATGATTCCGCACAGGTCCTAGTGCCTGCCTTGTGCCTGGCTGCCTCCAAACCTGCTGTGATTCCGCACAGGTCCTAGTGCCTGCCTTGTGCCTGACTGCCTCCAAACCTGCTGTGATTCCCTGCAGGTCCTAGTGCCTGCCTTGTGCCCTGCTGTAAGAGAGTGTCGCGAAATGATGCATGTCTAAAAAGTGTGTCACCGACATGAAAAGTTTGGAAAGCTCTGATCTAGCACATCTAGTGTGTGACATTGTAGATTGCTAAAAGTGGGGGCTAAAAATAGTATCTAAGATTAATCTTTAAGAGTTTGGAACGGTTTGAAAAAACTTACTTTCTGAACAAAACTGGGATAAAATAAAAACCTCCTTATCAATCTGGGCCTTCCAATTCACAGATTTATGACCAAGCAGAATAAGGAGGTTTTGTACTGTAATAGTGGGTGCCATTGTTTCTAATGCTTCCAGTTTCCAGTTAGCGTTTTTCATCTTGGCCGTGTTCAGCTATTAAACGTGGGTGTGGGTGTATACAGATCAACAGCACACCCAGTAAACTGAACACAATTTAAGAGTAGCTGAGGTTTCATAATGTAGAATATGAATTTCTTTCCTACCCCCCAAAAATTCCTGTATTCTTTTCCTGAAGGACAGGCTCAGTATGTAGATCAATGGTGGGATTTTAGGAACCTGAACATTATAAGGCAACAACACCCCCAGCGATTCTCTGCTTGAGTATCTGCAGAGGGCAGTTACGGATTCCATTCTGAGAAGTAAAAAGGTGAAAGGTACGCTTCCTGGGCAGTTCTTGACTCTCTCAAAAGCTTGTTAGATACGAATGTAAGCATTGCTGAATCCAGAAATCATGGCTGTATGCCACTCGTTCTTCTTCCTGGCATCATGATCTAATAGGTGAAACAGGAAAACAATACTGGAAAGAAACCCAACTATTTATTCAGTAACGCCCTTTGCTTCCTTCCCCTGCACCAATTGGAACCATATGTGGAAGGAACAGCTTTAAGACACCCTTGTATTTGTCTCCCCGCCCCTCCCCACAGCGGAGACCTCTCTTCCCCAATATCACTTTAATCCAATGACTTAAAAGGTTTCTCATAACTTGAGCAGCGATAATTTAATAACTGATGTATGGCATTCGCCCCCTTCTGTGATTCTTGTGCTTACTGAGAAGCTGACATGCTCGTACCCTAGGAAGTGAGGTTTGATATATGAGTGACCTTTCCTATTCCCTCCCCCCCCAAAAAAAAAACCCCACACACAAAAGAGGGAAAGTAACAGATTCCTAGCTGCCCTTGTGGGATCAGGAAATTCACCCTGGCCAGTGTTGCACCGTTTTAACACTGCTTTGCAGAGTAACTGCTTCTTCTGCTTGGGTTTATAATACCCTCACTGTGACCGCAAGGTTGGAGAAACAAAATGAATAGTCACCTATCCCTTACTCGGTCCTTTTTTGAGCCTCTGCTGTTGGCTGTCTTCTGTGCAGATGCTCAGTGTCAGCTTTTATTTTGGTTTAGAATCAGATAAACTGACAATGCATCCAACACTCGCTTTTTTTGGGGGGGGGGAACATTCTTCCCCGGACTAGGTCCATCCATTTGTGCTGACTGCAGCTGCCATAACTTCCAGCTAGCCTAACCGTTCGTTGGCCAGGATGGCTGTGGATCATGAGAATTCAGATCCAATACATATTGGTGGAATTAGATTAGGGAAGATCAGCCTAGAACAGGGGTCGGCAAACTTTTTGTGCCGGGAGCCATTTTGACCTCCTCGTGCACATTTTGAAGTGCTCGAGAGCCAGGGGGCGGGTTTTGCGGGCGGGAGCCAATTGCGTGGAAGGGGGCGGGGTTTGCTCGGACCGGAGGCGGCCAAGGGGAGAGCAGGCGGCTCTTCGCCCTGCGCTGGCCTGCCGCTCGCGTCCCAGGCCCGCGCCCTCGCCCAGCACCTGGATGCCGCGGAGCAGCACCATCTCCAGCCGCAGCAGCCCCTGCAGCCGCTCCTGCGCCGCCTCCGACAGCGCCGCGTCCTGGGCCAGCAGCGCCTCCCTGCCGCGCCGGGCCTCGCTCAGTGCGAGAGCCAGGGGGCGGGGTTTGCGGGCGGGGGCCAATCGCGTGGAAGGGGCGGGGTGAGTTCAGCTGCGGAAGAGCCACACTCAAGGGGCCAAAGAGCCGCATCTGGCTCGCGAGCCGCCATTTCCGACCCTTGGCCTAGAATGTTAGTCGTAAATGCAGAAGTAAGCGAGGGATTTCTCGGGGTGGTGTATCTTCTGAAGGGATGTGATGCATGATTTCTATGTGGATTTCATGCCCAAGGGAAGTAGATAAATAAGTAGGGCTGTTGAAGTTCCAGAGACAGGCTGCTTCCCAAATTACAAATTCAGGTTCTAGTTCAGAAAAATCTCTGCAGGATTAAACAGGTCAGTATTCTGTATTCCTGCATCTTTCTGGCTTATGGCAATTCTTCTGTGCTTTGACTAGTTACGCATCCAGCATATTTCCCCGAAATAAACTTGGCTTCCCTAAGAACTGTCAGGCTTTCTGTTTATTTGAACTGGAGAACCATTACAGAGTCTAGGTAAATCAAACTTTCATCTTGGTGCTGAGTTCAGAGCTGATTCATTGGGCTGAAAGCCAGCTTAGAAGACAGGAAATTTAGAATAGAACAAACGTGTTTGTTCTTGTGGGTATTTCCTTCTCTTAGTGGACCTGTTTGACTTGTACTGCACGACCACTGTGGAGGCTGTTTTAATGGCCTGGTTATGCTTGACTTGAAATCTTTCATTCCTCTTTTCAGTGCCTTGGAGTGGCTCTGAAGGTTTCCTGTCTTGTTGGAAACCTGAGAGAGATTTGCTACTCAAAAACCTGAGGATGTTGAAGGAGAAAAGAATCCACATTTGTTTATTTATGACATTACCAATTTGCTATCAATTATGAATACAGTATAAAAAGAGATAGCATCTGAAAATCAGGACAAGTAGAATAGGTCCATTTAAAAGCTTGAGCAAGCAGATCCACATGCATTGGGCACTGGTGAAATCTGCAAAGAACAGCCAGGTAAACTTCCCATCAGAAGGAGACCCTGCGCACCATTTGTTGTTATGCTTTAAGATAGTAGGGCTGACCTGAGAAGCTGGGTGATGCACCCCTCCCATCCACTCCCCCAGCAATCAAATGGTTTCAAAGCTTCTAGCGCATAGCTTTCCAAACTGTGTGTCGCGACACAATAGTGTGTCGCCTGCGGGGCCCAGGTGTGTCACAAGAAAACCCGGAAGCGCTGATGGCGCGCCACCGCCACTGCGGCGCATGAAAACCCGGAAGCGCCGGCACTGCTGCGGTGCACGAAAATCCAGAAGTACTGCCGCTGCGGTGCGCAAAAACCCGGAAGTACCACGGCTGCGCTTCGCCGTTGGTGTGTCGCCAACGTGAAAAGTTTGGAAAGCCCTCTTCTAGCAATTTTAGTACTTTGATTTGGAAGTAAAATTCCTGGCCACCTTGCACTCAGGCCAGAATGACTTAAAAATTTCCACAAGCAGCAAAAATGATGAAAAACTGACAATATCTGGAGGTGGATATTTTCAGGGCAGTTGAAAAGTCCCATTTTGTACTAGGATAGGAAAGCAGTGGATGAACTAAAGAAAACCACTCATTTTATTGCAGTCAGTCCATATATCAGAGATTTCATGTTTGAATTCACAGGCATGCTTTTCTCTTTCTTTGGCAGAGGGAAAGAAAAAAAATTCTATCCATTAAGTTAGAATAATGATGTAATTCAAAAGTCCATGCAGAGTGGTACAATTAGGCTTCTGGCGCAGTCACGCTGTATTCAGCAGGACTTTGGTCTGTGCTCTGTAGGACTTGGTTGGGTGAGCCCTCTTTCTCTGCAATGTTTCCTGTCCTCTTTCACTATCAGGAGAAGTGAACCAATGAGACACTACTTGAATTAGAGAGCCAGTTTGGTGTAGTGGTTAAGGCAGTGTTCCTCAACCTTGGCAACTTAAGAATTCCTCATGCTGGCTGGGGAATTCTGGGTGTTGAAGTCCACACATCTTAAAGTTGCCAAGGTTGAGAAACACTGGGTTAAGGCGTCAGGCTAGAAACCGGGAGACCGTGAGTTCTAGTCCTGGCTTAGGCACGAAGCCAGCTGGGTGACCATGAGCCAGTCAATCTCTCTCAGCCCTAGGAAGGAGGCAATGGCAAACCACTTCCGAAAAACCTTGCCAAGAAAACTGCAGGGACTTGTCCGGGCAGTCTCCGGGAATCAGACACGATTGAACAGATTTTAAAAAAAACAAACCCTGAATATGACTGCTCTGACCTGAAAAGTAAAGCTCAGGAAACCTGCATTCTCATAAAAAGTCCTGTGCTTGCGGGTGTTTTTCTTGCTCTGTTGATACACTTCTCCCTGTGGTGAGGTTCTTTTCTCCTCGCCCCATGAAATTCCATGTGATCAATTTTGTTAGGCTTCCCGGCTGTAAACGCACAGAACAGGGTTTTCAAGGCATGCTCAGTCACTCAGCCACACGTGGCTCCCGGGAGCTAACTGTTCTACAAAATAGACGGTCTGCTTTAAATTGACGCACCGGCTTTCATCGTGAGGACTTTGCAAACACCAGAAATCACAGTCATCCCACAGGTTAAGAAAATTAAAATGGTCTAATGACCCATATAATATAAATATAAGGGGCGCAATGGCTCAGCGGGTAAGACGCCAGGCTTGTCGATCGGAAGATCGCAAGTTCGGAGGTTCGAATCCCTAGCCCCGCGTGACGGAGTGAGCTCTCGCACTCGCCCCAGCTCTCGCCAACCTAGCTATTCGAAAGCATGCAAACGCAAGTAGATTAATAGGTATCACTTTGGTGGGAAGGTAACAGCGTTCCGTGTGCGTCATGCGGCCACATGACCGTGGAAGCATCTTCGGAAAACGCTGGCTCTTCGGCTAACAAACGGAGATGAGCAACGGCCCCTAGAGTCGGACACGAGTGCACAAATATGCGGGGGGAACCTTTACCTTTTTAATGACCCAAAGCTGTGATTACAATGTCTGGCTTCAGGACTTGAATTTGAATTGCGGAAAGATTAAGACCCACACCCAGTATCCTGTCCTCCATAATGGCCATCTGTATGCTTCCAGAAAGTTCACAAAACCATATGTCAGTGTTATATGTTTGTGGAAAGCTAGCAGGTCAGCTGGCAAAAGCTGGCCAGGTCTGCAAATTAGCTTTCCGTAGGCAAGGTGTATTTGATATGGGAATTCAGCCAAGTATGAATTTTAAAGACTTTGACTCCTTTATCCAGCCTGGCATGAATATATCTAAAAATAAGTTTCAACCCTACAGTTAAAGGATTAGATTTACCTTGTTGAAAGTCAAGTACTGTTAAACAGTTAATTTTGCTCTGCTAAATGGCTTGCTTGTTATCTCCATCACATGAATCAGTTCTTATGGTGATTTTTCTCTCTCTCTTCGCAGTGCTGTAGGTAAAACATGCCTACTCATCAGTTACACAACCAATGCATTTCCTGGAGAATATATACCAACTGTGTGAGTATTTTATTTTTCTCTTGAGCATTTTTAAGTGTTCAAAAGACCATAAAGAGAGTTGATTTGGCTGCTTTATAATAGAGGAGTTGCGCTTTAAGTATTTCTGGCACAAATATTTCTTTTGCTGATGGGGTAAGTGGCTCTGTCTGTATTGCTCTCCATCTCTGGAAAATTAGCATTTATTTTATTTATTCAGTTTGTACACTGCCCAACTCCCAATGACTCAGAATGGTTCACAAAAAACAAACTATAAAATAATAAATAGCACATCAGAAGAGTGTGCAGTGCCTGGGTAGCAGTACACACAGTTCCCCAGGATTCTCGAGAAGCACCTATTGACTGAAATGAAATCCAACATTGCTATTGTTTGTTTTAATATAACTCACTTGGGAGCGGTTTCCTATGCCTTAGGCCTCCTGCCATGAAATCTGTGTTCTAATTTAATGTATGTGAAATAATTCTGCACTCATTTAAACCAATACAACAACGCAGGTTACTATAATAAAGTACATTTTTTTAAAAAAAAATATGCAGAAATATCACAGTGTCGAATTGCAGAAGCACATTATCAGTTTTTGGAGAGATCAGTTTGTTGGAGGCAAAACAAGACTGTTTCAGCCTCTTAAAGATACAAGCTTTCATGGACCATAGTCAACGTTGAAAACGTTGTAAAATTACTAGTCTTTAAGATGCCACGGTTTCTCTTAATTTTATCCTTCAAAGGGAGAAAAAAGCCCGGCTCCAAAATCGGGTTTAAACCTCTTACTGACGTGTTGTTTTAAGCTGCATGTACACTGACACGGGCTGGGTTTAACTTTTTCTTGTTCCCTGGCAGCTTTGACAATTACTCTGCCAATGTGATGGTCGATGGGAAGCCAGTTAACCTGGGCTTGTGGGATACTGCTGGACAAGAAGACTATGACAGGCTACGCCCGTTATCTTACCCACAAACCGTAAGCTTTATATGGCCATGTCTTCTTACTACAGGCTTGCTGAAAGTCAGAGGGGTTTCTAGTTCAGTGCAAAATGTACCGATCCGCTGTCCCAGATGCTTACAAGCCGGCATAGTAGCTCCAATGACACCGGTAGTAATCCTTTCTCCTCCGAGCAGTTGGCTGGGGCTGGGAGCTCAACAGTGGGGAAACCCAGCACTCCCGCGCCGGTTGAGCGGGCTTCCCACACTGCTTGGTGCCTGCTCTTTCAGCACCGATGGTTCCAGCTCTGAGCCATCAACGTTGAAAGCTCCCTCGGGAGAAAGAACGAGAGAAGCGGGAACTCCCTTTGCATGGGCCCATTTTGGACATAACAGCCCTGGGCGGGCAGCCTGGTGTTTAGGTTCATACAGGAGCACTGTATCTGTTGCCCTGGGCGTTCCTTGCAAGTGTGAATGAGTAGCTGCTGGCTGAACATTAAAGGAGCGGCACATTTGTAGAACTGCGTTGGAAGCTGCCGTGGCATAAGTAACTATTGTGCCCAAACTTATCTGTCGTCCTCCATCTGTCTTGGGTGTTTCTGGGACTCACGGAGTTTCCAGTAAAATGACAGAATCCATCCTTAATATTCAAGGGCTGTAATGACAAGCTTCCTTTAATATGACTGCTTTCACTCTCTTGGCTGTCCTTAATTGCTTATTGCTAACATTTTGAATATGCAGCAGTGTTCTGAATCTGTAGCTTGTTCATCCTGTCCTGGGTTCCCCTCTCGCTCCCAAATGAACAGGTCACTCCCCCCACAAAGCTGTCCATTGGTCCTATGGCTGACCTTTTTAAGGCTTTAGTTCATTGTTGGACCAGAGGCCCAGCCAGATAGTTATAGCGCTGTGCTCAGAACGTCACCAGAATCAGACCCCGGCGTATTAATAAATCTAGGAGGCGGAAGAGTTTAATCAGCGAGGTTGTTGATGGGCAGTCAGCCATCTTGCTAAAAAGCCAGCTTTGTTCTGGCTGTTCAGGCGCAATCTGGCACTCCTATTGCTGAGGACAATGTTGGCTTTTCACTGCAGGACAAGAAATGAATTGTGACCAAGGCCCCAAATTAAATGAACCTATTAGGTAGCGTAGCTGATGACTCTAAAATGAGATGACGAACTCACCTTACAGGGCTGTTGTTGTGGGGAAATAGGAGGAAGGAGTATTAGGTATGTTTGCCGCCTTGAGTGATATATAAAAATCATAAAGGCGGGATAAAATATCTAAAAAAATTGCTTTAAACGGCAGCATTTGGGGCAACGCTTATTGGCAGCTGCCCAATGGGGTGCAGATTGATGTCCTGCTTGCTCCCATTGGTTCATTCTGGAGTTGGGAGTGAAGGATGAGGAACAGGAGTTGTCTACTTTTTTTTCAAACTAGCGGGTTTTACAGGACAGTTCTTCCAAATCTTTTTTTTCCCCCAAAGTGAGAAACTAACTTGTTTTGAGTTTTCCCACTTCACCCTGGCAAGTTAAGGGAGTCCATGTTCTGTGTGATTCGGGCAAGTGTGTTTTTCCAAGACTCGGTTGCAATTAGATAAATTCAGGCATTCAAATCTCACCCCAAACAAAAGCACACGTGAGCAATTTATAAGCGATCCGTGCACCTCAAAGCGTGTTCCAACACACGTGGGCGCATTAATATTTAACCCCTTCATGGCAAGCAGTGTGGGGTCTCCAAAGTCCGGTGAAGCTGTTCAAGACCTCCCTTGGATTTCACGTGTCTCGGCAGTGGTTTGCTTCCTTATCAGAGCTGGCCAAACTGCCCACCTGCGATCCAGGTGTTCCTTCCTGCTTCTCCTTACAGTTTTGCCCCGAGCTTACTGCCCTGAAAGCTAACCAAAATAATTCACACGCTCCCACAAAGAGACCGACCGAGGCCCTTTCCTGGCTCTTCAATCGGTGCCATTCCCCCCCCCCGCCACCCCTCCAGTGAAAAAGCTCAGCTGTTCAGTTCTGTGAACTCCCCCCCCCCCACTTGCTCACTCTCTGTTTTACACGTACAACTCGGGAAAGTCGGTTTCTGTGCCTTGCTTTGGCTTTACCGAAGAGCAAGATGGGCAGGGGGCTGGCAGAGATGGCCTCGCTGCGTCCAAGAAAACTGCCAGGAAAGGGAAAAGAGTTCTTTGTTCCGAGAAGGACCTTTGGAGGAGGGCAAAGCGGGATTCATCTGGGACAGCCGCCCAATAAAGGCCAGGGGAAAGCACACCTCTGAAGTGCAGCTGAGGGGGGGGAGAGGGCAGGGGCTATTCTAGTGCCTCTCCCGGGCTCCTTTGTTAATAGGCTCAAAAACAAAAGAAAGTGTTAAGTACCTTGCCGGCCACAGTGCTTTTCTAAGATTGCTTAAAAAAGCCTTCAATACAGGTAATCCTCGACTTACGACCACGATTGGGACCGGAATTTCCATCGTAAGTCGTTGTGGTCGTAAGTCAAGTCACCACATGACCGGACCTGATTTTACGACCATATTTATGGCGGTCGTTAAGCGAATCCAGCTTCCCCAATGGGCCTTTTTTGGCGGAAAACGGCAAAAAATATCACAAAACGCAAACATGCACATGACCACAGGACGCTGCAACCGGCTGTAAATGTGAGCCGGTTGCCAAGTGCCCGAAATGCAATCATATGACCGCGGAGGGGGGTGCAATGTTTTGCGACGCTCGGAAGTGCTTTACAGGCCGTAAAGCGCCCTTTCTGAGGCTGTCGTAACTTTGGACCGCCGTTAGAAGAATGGTCATAATTTGAGGACTACCTGTATTGTAAGATACCTCATATCTCATGATGAGTTATCCAGGCTTGTCCCTGCAGCAATGTACATACCTATAACCTCAGGGTAAGGTGATATCTTGAGCCAAATGTTATTGAAGAAGGATCTTAGGTGCCTCTGAGTGTTAGAAAGTTTTGTCATCTCCTTGAAAATGGGTTGGTAGAAGTTGTAGTAAATTCTAGAAGTAGCTTCTTGGGGGGAAAATCCCCTACTTTTAGAGGCATCTAAGCAAATATGCGTAGCATTGCTGCTTTCAGTAGAGTTGCTGGTTCAGTCAAATTTCAGTTTGGAAAGTTTGTAAAACTGTAACACGTTTCCATATATGTGTGTGCATGATAGAGCCAGTTGGGTGTCATGGTTGAGGCATCAGGCTAGAAACCAGGAGACAGAGAGTTCTAGTCCGGCCTTGGGCACGAAGCCAGCTGGGTGACCTTGGGCCAGTCACTCTCCCTCAGCCCTAGGAAGCAGGCAGTGGCAAACCACTTCTGAAAAACCTTGCCAAGAATGCTGCAGGGATTCCTCTAGGCAGTCTCCCGAGAATCAGACATGATTGAACAGAGATATAGATATAGATATATGATATATGTACAGGGTTTACCAGAAAGGAGGCCCAATGGACAATGTATGATATAAATTATATTAAATGTTATATAAATTACATTAGATGTTCCAATTGGTTGCCATTTTCTTCTAAACCCTTCCCCTTTGGATGTATAAACTTTGAACATTCCTAAGTACAGTAACATTTTCTCTGGGGGAAAAAACACTAATAAATAAAATGTATTGTGATGGGCCTATCGGACCTGACTTTTGGTACACCCTGTATATCTATCTATCTAAAAAAAAAAATTAAGTATACATACACACAAATACTCTTTTCATGTAGGAAATCTCCCCTCCAGGAAAAAAAGTTAGGCTAGAGTGATTTCCTCTCTGGACAAACTAGTTTTCTACAAGCAGAGGAGTTTGAAACAAAAACCGGGGCCCGTTCAGTTACAAGTCTGACCCCTTGCAGTTGGGAAGCCGTAAAATGCTGGGCGCCTTGTTTCAGCTGATGAACAAAGAGCCTCTTGTCAAGCGTCTCCTGACTTTAACCAAAGTTGTCTCGTGCTATTACTAGGTTGAAGGAACCAATGGTAAGGATTTAACTCCCAGTGTGAAACGTCAGCCGCTCTGCGTATGTAACGCTTTCATCCATTACGCTCCAAGCGCTTTTGCTGCACGGCCTCCCTCTTTGCTGCTGCTGCCGCTGCAGCCATAAAACTGGCTTCCTGTCCTCTGGCACCTTCCTGCCACTCTTAACACTCTAGAGCAGTGTTTCTCAACCTGGGCAGCTTGAAGATGGGTGGACCTCAACTCCCAGAATTCCCCAGCCAGCAAGGCTGGCTGGGGAATTCTGGGAGTTGAAGTCCACCCATCTTCAAGCTGCCCAGGTTGAGAAACACTGCTCTAGATAACCGTTCCTTAACAAACAGTTAAATCAGGCACTTACAAAGGCCACTTCCTTCAACGGCTTCCTTCGAGGGGCTGGGAATGGTGGAAAGATGGGTTGGGCAGGAGCCCCTTCGCCAGCAAGCGAAAGCTGTGGGGGGCCATGGGAGCATATCAACTTCCCACCCGTTCCCTGGCTGCATGGTTGATTCCTGTTGCGAATGCTTAGCTGTGAAGGCCTCAGGAGCTGACCTCCTCCGTGGCTGGGGCTGCAGCTCAATCAACTAACACCCCCCCCCAGGGCTTCTCTGATTCTTAGCAGCCCAGCTGTTGATCGGCATTGCATTTGGGGTAATTTGGAAAGGTGTGCAGGGAAAAAAAACGTGGTCTAGGCGTTGAAGGATTTCGTAAGTTACGTATTGGGGAAATGGCATTTGTGAATGGTTGCTAATCCCTGATTCAGCCTGGAGCAGATAAGCAAGAGTAGATCCTGGCCTCTAAAGTTGCTGGTGGTTTTGAAGGACGGAAAACTGAAGTCCTGTATTTGCCACCCACAAAGCTGGGCTGTCGCTTTACAGAACAGTGAAGTGAGGAGCACTAACGTAATGGGATTTAAGACAGCGTGCACCCCAAGTGTATGCAGCAGGAAAGGTATCAGCAGCTTTTTTAGACAGAAGATCGTCAGTGAAATAGGGTAAAGGACTAAGACCCTGTTTGATGGGTTCCTTCATTCTTCTAGTATTTCTTGACCGCTAGTATTTAATTCCATTTTGAACGGCAAAGAGGCGTAATGTAAAGATATTCTATCCTGCCAGTCCAATGTTGCTATTTCTTGGTAATTAGAAATCGTTAGTAGAGCTAGGTATGTGAAAATCATGTCAAACCCCTGGAGACTGAGATTCTGTTAATGCTGTTTTGCAGGATGTGTTCTTAATTTGCTTTTCCCTTGTGAGTCCAGCATCCTTTGAAAATGTCCGTGCAAAGGTGAGTAAAAAAGGATTGTTTTTCCCCCCACTTAAGAGAGACCTAGGTATATAATAGCAGAAAAATAAATTATTCAAGAAGTTCAGTGAAACTAGCAAAGCGTGGCTATATAAAAGAAGGAATTCTTTTTGGAAATGGAGCTGGTATCCATTTTGCCACACCGTGTTTAACATTAAGTGTAAAAGCCAGTGGCAAAAGTTGTTTTTGCTGTCATGGACTGTCAAGCTAACAGTGAAGTACAATCCAAGTTTCTTCTTCCAAGCTTGTGAAGCCCACAACGGATGGTGCATCAGGCATAACCTTGGGCTGGAGATGGTATTTTTGTCTTGCCCATTTGAGGTATTGCAGCGTCCATAGCAGAGACATTTTTCAATGGAAGAGAAAATCTGTAGCTCAGGGTTGAACTGTGGAGTCCTTGGCGCTCTCTGAGCTTGGTTGTTGGCTTGCAGACGTTTCATGACCTGACTAGGCAACATCATCAGTGCGAGGGAGTGTGGGGTTTGCTGCCTGTTTATATTCAGTGGCTTGCCCTGCCAGTGTTGGTGGGGGTGTGGTTTTCTCCTTGGAAGTTCCTTGATTAGGGTATTGTTTTCTGCTTGATTGTCTGTTTGATTGTTTGTCTCCTTGGTAGTTCCTTGATTAGGGTATGCAGCCTACACTCAGATAATCCCTATAGCAGCCTACACCCAGATAAGCAGGGATTAACACCAGATAAACAATCAAGCAGAAAACAATACCCCAATTGAGGAACTTCCAAGGAGGAGAACACTCCCCCACCAACACTGGCAGGGCAAGCTACTGTGTATAAACAAGCAGCAAACCCCACCCTCACCAGCACTGATGATGTTCCCTAGTTGGGTAATGAAACATCTGCAAGCAAACCGCCCAGCTCAGCACCAAGGACTCCAGAAACATTTTTCTCGTACTCTCCTGCACAAGCTTGTGCCGGATGCACAGTGTGCCTGGAAGAAGAAACCTGGGTTGTACTTCATTTGTGGTGGATGCTGGAGAAAAGCAGCGTGCCTCAGCATGGTCTTTCGCTGGCCATTTCCCCAGTTGTTAAAACAGATCTGGGATGTCACCATATCAAAGCTTGTTTGTTTTCCTCTGCCTTTTCTGTTTGTTGTCTTGTTTTGTTTTTCATTTTCTACATATGAGCAAGCTGCAATAGGAGATTTTGTACAGTGCATAGAAAACCATGGCATCTCATAGATTTGTCCCAGATTCCTGGGACTGGAGCCTGTTACATCCTCATTAAAACCAGAAAAGGGAACCGATTCCCCCCTCCATGTCTGAACTCTGGGCGTTGTACTGCTTCCTTTTGTGAATATGTGGGTCTTCTGAAGCAGTGGTGTGCCCCGTTAGTTTGTAAGAATCCGGCTTGTTGGTGGGACGTTGGCTTCATATTTGCTTTGACAGTGTGGATCTTCCGGGCAGAAGAATTGACAATTTTCCTTTTTCTGCAGTGGTATCCAGAGGTGCGACACCATTGCCCCAATACCCCCATCATCCTAGTAGGAACCAAACTTGATCTCCGAGATGACAAAGACACTATTGAAAAACTCAAGGAGAAGAAACTGACTCCTATCACCTATCCGCAAGGCCTTGCCATGGCAAAGGAGATTGGTAGGGCTCTGACCCATTTGGAGGGCTGCTACTGGGGTCTCTTTCGATTGAGGCTGTAGAGCCGTGTTCTTCAAACTTGGCGACTTTTACCATGTGTGGACTTCAACTCCCAGAATTCTCTGGCCAGGAATTCTGGGAGTTGAAGTCCACACATCTTAAAGTTGCCAAGTTTGAAAAACACTGGTGTAAAAGAATACTTTTTTTTTTTTTTAAAATAAAGTCCTTTTGGGAGGGTGGACATTGTTGCTTTGCTGTTCTCTTATTGCCAAGAATGCTTCCTATTCTTTGGTTTTAGGATGTTGCTCAGAAAGTTTGTCTTTTTTTGCAGGTGCCGTAAAATACTTAGAATGCTCAGCACTTACACAGCGGGGCCTCAAGACAGTCTTTGATGAAGCTATTCGAGCAGTCCTTTGCCCCCCTCCTGTAAAGAAGAGGAAGAGAAAATGCCTGCTGCTGTAACCCCGCCCCAAACCGTCTGTGCTTTGCTTGGAATAATGGAGCATTCACATGTTTCTGTTTTAAAAAATGGTTCTCTTCCATCAGATTAATTTGAACAGCAATCTTACCTTTCCCTTTGTTTAAAAAGTTAGGTTCTTCTTCTTTCTTCTTCTAAAGAGATCTTTTTTAAAAAAAAGACAAACCTATATAAAAGCCTTATTTTTCCCCCAACTTTTTTTGCTCAGCTTAATCAACTGTTGCCAAACTATCTGCTCCTTACTCTATTGGATTGCTGTGCTTTGTTATGTGAAGCACCAAACCTGTTTTTTAAAGTGTCTTTAAAAATACTAATGTTTATTAGGAATTGCAACACTTTATGGGATTTTCCCAGGAAGAAAACACTGCTGTCTAATGCACTCATTCATCTGACAGCTTTCACATCCATTTCCATGCTTGAACAAATGCAATAATTGACGACTCCAGATTCATCCCTCCCTTTTTTTAAAAAAAATCAAACCTACTAAGGTTCTGTGATTAAAGCTATTTTTTTCTTGAAATGTATTCGTCTTCCTTCATAGCAGAATACGATTGTTTTGTTGGGGGAAAGACAGCCAGATTGGTCAGTGGAAACGGCCAGACAGTATTTTGACACTCTAAAGATCAATTTACACTACATTGTCAACGCGCTAGTTGAAAGAGTAATTTTTTTCTTGTATGATAAAACCCATTAAAGGAAGCCCCCTTCTGCAGCTAATGAGTAGCTGGCCAGCGGGTTGGTGTTTTTCTAGCGTGCTTGTTCATTTTTTCTGGTAGGGGACTCGGTCGTCTACAGTTTTGAACTGGTCCTTTCTTCACATGTTCTTGCTGGATGCTTTTCTTACAGAATCTCCTCCCGAGCAATATAACTTGTATTTTAAAGCATTTCTGGTTTATATTAGCCGTTCCTTTGGTAAGCTAGAGTAGTCAAGCATAGTTTTCTTTCCTCCCCTCTCTTAATTATATACATGGTTTAAAAGGCTTTCTTTGGCCTTCAAGGCGACTTGGTGTAAAAATCATGGGCAGCTCCTGTACCACTTTTCCTTTTTTATATTTCACTCTACCTTTCCCTCTCGCTAAAGTCACTATCTGCCAGGTATCCTGAGGCTGTGTAGCTTTCCTGACGTTTTAACATTTCCAGGAACACACACCTCCCGTCGATAGGTCCAATCATGGTAATCAGGTCTGAGGTTCCGTAGGTCCCAGATGCTGGCAAGAACACGATGATCTCCCGCCTTTCAACTACTAGAACAAATAAATAAATATATATATATATAAATATATAAATGGAGTTTGCAAGATTGTGAAGTTTTTACATGGATCTTTTTTGGTAATGCAGGTTAGCAGTCTGTTTTGCATGTATGACTTAATAAATTCTTAAATCACACACGGGCTACAGTTTGACTCTCTCAGCTGCATCAGCGTATCGGACGTGCGGTGCCACGGCAGGCCTCTTGCCCCAAGGGGCGGGAACTGAAGCACCTCGTGGGCTAAACTCTGCACTGGTTGTGCAGGTACACAGTGGGGCTTGACCTTTGCGTAGCGTGCTTCATTTCCCCATCTTAACCCAGTCTGGCTTTATTTCTCTTGCCTCTTAATTTAACGCTGGTCCTTTCCTTACTAGATGGCACTGATATGCGCAGCTGCAAGGTAATTGCTTCAGGCAGCTGTTGGCCCAGCGCCTTGTGGCGCTGCGTGATGAACTCCCATCATCGGCATAGGTGTCGTGGACCAGGAAATGGTAGGAGTTTCCGTCTAACCAATGTGGAAGGCAACTTGTGAATCCTCGTCTGGAGCTTCTCTCGTCGGCAGTCTGGTGGTCACGCTCCGCAGCAGTTCCTGCTGTTTATGAGCTCTGCTGTTTGAGCCCTGAAAGGAAACAACGTTGATTGGGCAGAAACTTGTTTTTAATGGGGAAAAGTATCCAGATGTCATATGTAGATGCTGCTTAGGCTGGCAGTCCTCACTGCAAGAACTCCTCCATAATTTCACCTCCTCGTGCATTTGCTGCACCCAACAGTTACAAGAAAAGTCCAGAACGCCACTTCATCTGCTCTCCCAACAAGGTGGCTTTTGTACACGGACAACTGCTTATGGACCCCAGATGGCAACAGCTTTAGGGAACCCACTGTGTAGATATTTGACACATTTTTATTGGTGGGGAGAACCCTCTTTAGTGAGAGACCCTTCAAAATCCCCCCAACGCAAATCGAGCACATAACACGTGTATAGCTTGATTAACGGCAGGTCCCAGTTCGGATAAAACTGATTAGGAACCATTCAATTTTCGGTGCCTTTAATGGATGCTGCTCCTAGATATCCACATGTCTAACCCCAAGGTTAGCTAAAAGGAAAACAAGCCAAGCAGGCACCAAATATTAATATGTGTGAGATAAAATATATATAGCACCCTCCTACTTTTTCCAATCTGACTCTGGAATCGTGTCTTGGCCTTAACGTAATTTTTTTTTTAAAAAAAGCCCATTGCTGACCTACTTATTTGCTGCTGAAACCAGAATGAGGCAAAAAAGAATGGCCAGTCCAGATGTAGTCCACTTCCAGAACAGAAATACATTTGATTTTCAATAGCATGCACTTTTCCTGATCTGCATCATTTCTCGATGCATTGAAAATTAGCCTACTTTCCTTCTATTAGACAATCTGTGAAAAAACACACAAAAAATAGTACCATGTCCCACCACCAGCCGTTAGGATGGCAATTACTTTTGAAGAGTCCACAAATCGACTTCATCTCTGGATTTGTTTCTGGACCATCACACCAAGCTTTGTCAGCTGTTTACGTAAGAAATAATTTTTTTTTAAAATGACAAGATCTTGATACAGTGCTAAAATGATCCTCCTGGTTTGTACTAACATACAAAGGACAAAAGGCCATGGATTTTAAATTTTCTATAATTAATTGCACATTTAGCAGGGTTAGAAAACTGTAAACAAAAGTGGACATAATTGCACATATATCCAAGAATAGAATTCAGTCTGCGAAAAGCCTCTAGAATGCCAATTCCTTTCAAGAAATAAAGAAAACCAAGACATTTCTGATCATCAACAGAAGCATAAGAATTGGCAGGGGGTCATCACTGCATATCCAAACAGGTGATGTCTTGAACTGAATTTTCACCAACATTCCTGATTTACTTACACATTTACAAGTACTTCATAAACCTGCAGTTACATGTCACTATGTCACAGGAAACTGTTTTGAGGACACATAACTTGTTTCAGAAAAACCTGTAGCATATCACTTGGGTCTAAAGTTCTGCATCTTTAGCATCCTATCAACCACCACTTTCTCCCATCATCATTTGGGTGGTTAGTCCAGCAGTCCCTGGGCAGATGCGACATATTAAACTTCATTCTCAGATCACATCTTTCTGTCGAGACAAAACCTCTCAGCTTTAAAAGGCTCCCATTAACAGAGCAGTCCAGAAGACGTTACTGCAGCCCAACATAGTCATCCAGAAACTTCCGAAGATCTTGCCCTGGTTTCTGCTTCAGACACACTGAGCTGGCTAGCTAAAGGCTGCTCTTGTGAACGCCTGGAAACAGTCACGTTGTGCTTGTCCGATCTCTGCAATTACACAACATTCAGAAAGGTGTCGCCTTGTGTTCGGCAGGAAAGGCAAGATGTGTTGGTTTGGACCAAGCTGAGCAGAGTGCCGAGGACGGTGTACGGCCAATGATCGGTTATCATTTTGGGGCTTATTAAGATACTACCAAAGGCAGTTTCTCTCGACCAGCTTGCTGAATATTTGACTTCGGAGGAGAACCAACTGCAAGAGAAGAAAATGTCAGTGCTGGATTTGAAGTTTGTGGTTCTGTGCCTTATTTAAATACTTTCCATTTCCTCACAGGAATACTGAGTAAGCCTCGATATTCTGGATATTAACAACACTTGGGTGCAAAATTTTTCATGCAGACTTTTGCAAACTCATGTTTCAAGGTTGAAAGAGGCCACCCTGAAGATCTGGAAGGGCTTCAAGTTGGGAACAAATGGGATGAGCTCAATAAAACATTGAGAGAGGCCCTTCACACTAAAAACAAACAGGCAAGCCAATTGGGAAGCTTTGCAAAATATAATGCTTGGAACATTTCAAAGCAAAGTGTTTTGCACACCCCTAACTATCACAGAACAAAATATGGAAAGGGTTTCCTGACGGCAAAAGGTTAAAACACAACTTCGGTTAACTTGTGCTTGCCAACTCTAGCATGAATGAGAAGAACAGAAAAACAGTTCTTGTACATGTGATGCCAAAGAGGAGTTAAGAAAAGCTTGCTCATGCAAGCTATTCTTGAAATAGATTATTTCATGAGGTCAACCAAAAAAAGAAATCCAAGACAGAGAAGTTGTATTTTTCTTGCAGATGGAGAACAGTCTGGATTATTAGGGCCAAAAAAGAAGTGTGTGCGACTTGCAACATTTACACTGTCAGCAGTATCGGGTTGGTGGCATGGTTTCCTTTAAAGACTTTTTTCCTGCTTCAGGCTAAACAGCCCGCATTAAAACACTGAAGTTCCCTAAATATTTGCACAATCAGTGCAGTTTTCCTCTTTTTATTGGACTTGCACTGATCAAGCACAATACTGCCAGATTTGTGCAATAACTACAAAAGGGATCATTACGGTTATGGTCCAGAGTACTTTTGCTCAGCATCCTGGAGAAGATGACTCTGACCACAAAGCAGCATCCCTGCTAATTAATTAATTAATTAATTAATCAATTAATTAATAACCAACCTACCTCCTTGAGCTGTTTTCTTCAACAATATGGATGATTCTTCCAGGGAGAAACAAACGAGGGTACTGAGGGCCAGAACTTAAAGGGGAATCGTCATCTAAAGTAGTGTACAAAGGAGACTGGTGGACCATCAAGTTCTCTTCAGCTAGGAGAGGCTGGGTCAAAGCATCTTGGTTTCTACCATCCAGTTCTGTTGGGAAGTTGTCAGGTTGTCCTCCAAAGACTTCATACCAGCACCCATGTAAGAGAATCTGGTACTGAACATTGGGCAACAGAAAGACCAAAGGAAAAAAAAAGAACAGATAAGAAAATTGCGAAGCTGTTTGATTTTATTGGATCATGTTGTTGAGAGCAGGCAATAAATGATCAAGAACATTTCTACCCACGTTAATTCTGAGCTCTGGCAATATCATGAGAGCATACGTCTTAAGCTGCAGCACCCTTTTGGCCTTCCTGATTACTTAGGGTGAAGGAAAAAAAGATTTGTGAAAAAGGTGGAGACACACAGAGTGGAAGTTGACTTCCATGCCCAACAACCTGCTTTTGAATGACTTCTCAGTTCAGCAGGCAACTGTTTGCAAAAACACATACTGTATATGATTGCACCGGGGCTAGTATTTTAATTAGGTGCTGTTCTTTTTGAATAGCCTTGACAAGAACAGGAACTACCTGGAATGGCCGTACAGGTAGTCCTCGACTTACAACCATTCATTTAATGACAGTTCAAAGTTACGATGGCACTGAAAAAAGTGACTTGTGACCGGTCCTCACACTTAGGACCGTCGCAGCGTCCCTGCAGTCACATGATCAAAATTCAGGCACTTGCCAACTGGCATGTATTTATGATGGTTGCAGTGTCCCAGGGTTACGTGATCACCATTTGCGACCTTCCCAGCTGGCTCCTGACAAGCAAAATCAAATGCGTGATTCATTTAACAACCACGTGAGTCACTTAATGGCCATGGTGATTCGCTTAACGACCGCAGCAAAAAAGGTCATAAAATCGGCCGTGACTCACTTAACAGCCACATCGCTTAGCGATGGGAGTTCCGTCCCAATTGTGGCCGCAAGTCGAGGACCTACCTGTAATAATTTGAGATTACTCCTCTACTCAAAATAATCCATACCAGAGGTAGAGAACCTAAGAAGGTTGGTAGGTACTTCTGAAGGCTTCTCATGTTCGCTCTCACAAATGTGTTGTTACAGAAGGCCATGTAAGAGCTACTACTGCTGTTACTTTCCCACCCATACATCTAGCCCATTGAAGTAAGAAACAGCAAAAGTTAAGCCAACAAACCCACCCATCCCAACATAAGAGGCCTGTTGAAAATAATTTACCGAGGGATTTTTACCTTGGGTTTGTTACAGTTGGCAACGATTCTAATGATCCTTCTTTTGAGATCTTCCAAGTTGAGCATACTTAACCTGTTTTGCACACAACCGAAAGGAGAAAAGATCACGATTCAAGGCATATATACAGGGCGCTGATTTCAACGTGAACTACATACAGCACGTTATATCCTTACCTGGGAACAATGTCCTTTCCCACGATGACTGACACAATAAACTGCTTTGTGTACTCTGCAAGTGATTTGCTTAAAAGGAAGAAATATTCAGAGAAGCACAATTATGTCAGCTGATCATTGATTTTCACTACCAATATAGGTAAAGATGGTGGTTTCTCTATTTATTTACATATAGACATGACTCCCCTCTCTTCTTTTAGAGAATCAACATAATCGGTCCACTTTCTGTAAGTGCAAGATACACACCTAAACACATAGTATACACACACTCAACACAAGGTTTTGTGGAATTCAGGGGGAAAAAAATCTCTGTAGCTGTTAATGTAGCTCTACATTCAATGACTTGCGCTCATGGGTCTTTGGGCCTTCCAAACAAGTGTCCATATTTAATTGAGATAAATAATTTTTTGTGTACAAATCAGCTGCCCAGGAATGCTATTTTATTGCTGTAGGGTATATTAACAGTATCTTGAAAGCCTGTCTGAGTTTTCTCTGCCCCGTCTTATACTAAACAAAATGAAGGTGGGATTATTTTGACTTTCTTTCTCATGCTTCCTTCTGTCCTTGGACTGAAGAATCTTTTCTCCAAGTCCCCCCCCCCTAATGGGCTCTCATATCTTCCCCAAGGTCAACTCCAGATTCCTTTGCAACAGGGGAATCCACAAACTTTTTTCCACTCGCCAACATTTGCCCTCCACCAGCTGGCCACCATCACAGTTTCTGAGGTCCGACTCCTTGCGAAGACTCTGAGGTTAAGCTGAGGACCTGAAATGCCAGCTTCCACCTTTCTGGAAAGCGTCTGGACTCAACAAAATCCATTCAAGCCATTCAAGCTCACCTCAGGAACCTCCAGGGAATCCCAGCTCAATCTGGCACCCTGTTCTATTCCCCAGTGGATTTATGTTCCTCCATGGAAAGAAATGATGGGATCAACATACCTTAATAAACCCCCAGGGGGAGAGAAAGCGTAACATCTTAAGGTGGGAAAAGAGTTTCTGAGCATGATAGCCAAGATGGAGGCAATCCCTCCTCCTAAGCTGTGGCCAACGACAACGAGCTTATATTCCTAGGGGAAGAGAAAACAAGCTAGGAGAAAGACGGAAATCCCAAAGTGGAGCCCAACGCAACTGCCGCACCAGAGAGACAGGTAGAGTCCAAATGCCACAACTTACTGGAGCAATGGTAAGCGCTTGGTTCAAAATCCCATCGTTTATCAGTCTTCTATAAATATAATTGGCAGCCTGGGTTATCCCCTATAAGGTAAAATGACAGAGGTTAGTAGCACCTGTAAGGCCTCAGTTGCAAGTAATAAAGCCCACTTCCTCAGCTACACCGCCCATCATCCCTACCCAGTACAGCCCACTAGTTCATGAGGACCCTACTCCGTGTTCTGCTACTAGCTGAGTAGCATTGATGTAAGGTTAGTAGGCACAATACAACATGCCCTTCTCAAAGGTGGCACCCAGTCTATGAAGCTATCTCATGAGGTTCCTCTCTCTGTAACCTAATGGATTAGCTACATTTAATCTTCCATAGAGGAGCATTGTAGCTTGCCACTCTTGGACGATACAAAATTGACAGAGATTTATCAGCTCCTGGGCTCAGCTGTCTTTCTTGGACTGTCAGGCCAGTGACAGTTCTAAAAATACTTGCCAACCTTATGCACAAGACCATTTTCTAGGACGTCTTCGAGAGTTAAGTTTTCAGTGTCTGCCGAGAGGTCTGTTAGGACATCCTGAATGCAAAGGAAATACAACGCAGGTCATGTATTTTCACTGCCTGGCAGACAGACTCAAGGTTATTGTATCAGCCACTGTAAGCGGCATATTGTTAGTGACCTGGTTCACCCAGCAAATTTCATCTAATCAACTTACTTTCTGGATTCTCAGTATACACTCACCAAACTTAGCATGTTGTGTGAACACAGCAGCCAGATCTTTAACTAACTTGGTTTGTTGGTGTTGGTGTTGTTTTTAGTGCTTTCAAGTCAGTGTTGACTTCTGGCGACTGCCTGGACAAGGCCCTGCAGTTTTCTTGGCAAGATTTCAGAAGTGGTTGGCCATTGCCTCCTTCTTAGGGCTGAGAGTGTGAGTGGCCTACGGTCCCCAGCTGGCTTTGTGCCTAAGGTGGGACTAGAAGTTACAGTCTCCTGGTTTCTAGCCTGATGCCTTAACCCAGAGCTTTCCAAACTCTGTGTCGGGACACGTTAGTGTGTCGGCTGCAGTGTCTGGGTGTGTCGCGGCTGCTGCTGCTGCCTCCGAGCCCTGCCAGGATTCCACGCAGGTCCTAGTGCCTGCCTTGTGCCCTGCTGCCTCCAAACCTGCTGTGATTCCGCGCAGGTCCTAGTGCCTGCCTTGTGCCTTGCTGCCTCCAAACCTGCTGTGATTCTGCGCAGGTCCTAGTGCCTGCCTTGTGCCTTGCTGCCTCCAAACCTGCTGTGATTCCGCGCAGGTCCTAGTGCCTGCCTTGTGCCCTGCTGTAAGAGTGTGTCCCGAAATGATGCCCTGCTGTAAGAGTGTGTCGCAAAATGATGCATGTCTAAAAAGTGTGTCACCAACATGAAATGTTTGGAAAGCTCTGCCTTAACCACGACACCAAACTGGCTCTCCGCTAACTAACTTGGTTACCTGACCTGTATGAACATAGCCATAGAGTTAAGAAAACCAGGCAACAGAAGACAAACCACCTTCATTCATTTTCTGGAACATTGTTCCAACAATAATACAGCATAAAACAACTTGAGTATCCTGTTCCTCATCTGGTGCCCTCTAGCTATGTATAATGAAACCCGCCTTATTATTAACATCTTTCTATTTGGATTTTATATGTAATTTATTGATGTTGTAATTTTATATTTTTAACCTGTTTTGTTGTGAACCGCCCAGAGTTCCCTGGTTGGAGGAGATGGGCGGTAATACAAATTTAAATAATAAATAATAAATAAAAAAATAATCTCTGTGGTATTGGGTAGGGTTCATGGAACTGAAGCTCAGCATGGCTGGAGGGCACGAGTTCTGAGAAGGCCTTGGATGTTCCACCCAATTCAAGTCCTCCTCTCTTAGACTCCAAGTAAGATGTTTTAATTAAAGCATCAATAGGAAGCACCCACATTAAATGGTCAAGCAGGGGAAGATGCAAGAGGAACCAAGGGTAGCAGGATGGTTTTCTTAGGGACAGCTGAAAATGATTCCATAAGCAAACCCTTTTTCAACCATAAAATAACATGAGCCATACACAGAAAGACTACCTCAAATGATAAAGTTCCTCTCACAGCTACGACGATAGCTTCTTTTTGGTGATCCAAGGCGACAAAGAAAGGTATCTCAAAAATCTGAAAACACAAGCAGCAGAGGATAAAAGGAAGGCTTCTTCTATGCTTGGGCTCCTTTTATAGCCCCTTCAGCTTTGAGTTGTATCATCTGGCATCTAACCATAAGTAAGCAGGATGCCCAAGGAGAGCCTCTACTGTCCAATGAGAGCCTCTCTGACCATCACAGGCTGAAAACTGCTTCCAGATATGGAAGCTGGGCTCTGAGTTATCATGCCAAGATGGACTACCTTTCACATAGCCAAGTGTCCTTTTACGAAAACCATCTAAAGCATTGTCCATCCCATGATCTATGGCAGCTCATAGATTCCACAGTTCAATTCAATCTTATGTGAGCAGCGGTCCCCAACCTTTTTGGCACCAGGGACCGGTCGTGGAAGAAAATTTTTCCATGGACCGGGGTGGGTGGGTTTGCAGGCAAGAGCCAATCGCGCACACCGGGGGGCGGGGTTTGCAGGCAGGAGCCAATCACGCGCACCGGGGGGACGGGGTAATCATGCGCACCGGGGGCGGGGTTTGCAGGTGGCAGCCCCGCAGCCCACAGGTTGGGGACCCCTGCGATAGAGCACCAGTTAAACCAGATTTCAACTGAAATCTCCAGTTCCAATGGAGGTATTTTGAAATAATGTGTTTCCTAGTTACTATCGCATCTATCAGTGGGAGCCCTGTAGCCTTCAATTTTCCAAAGCAGTTTCGGATCATTGTTATTATTGGCCCCTTTTCTCCTTCAAACAATTTCGCAGACATCCTCCATGGTCAAGCCACTCTAATGGAGAAATCTCTTTTTTGCCCAAAGAGCTAAAACGGAGAAGTGACTCGTACACTTGCCGGAGATGCCTTCAAACTGCTTACTTTATTGTGAAAGCTGATGTGGATGAAATCTCTGTCCTGCAGCCCCGTTATTCGTAAGATGGATCCGAAGTTCATGCTAAGGTAATCATTGCCAATGATCTCCGTCTGCATTGGGCTGTTTCTACAACTAGGAAGCCAAGAAAGAAAGAAGTAAGGAAACCAAAAATAGTGAACAGTTGAAAACAGTTATTTCTCCGCACCAGAGAGATGTCTTAGAACACACACTCCCATTATGAAATCTAAATGCAATATAAATTCAGTGCAATAGGACTTGTCTTCAAGCAAAGAAGGACACATTCTAAAGTCTTAAATTACATCAGGTTAATGGAAGCATATTAAATACACTAAATTATTTTCCTGAGCAGGTTATATAGCAGATTATCTCAATCTTCAGCTCAGTCTCCTGGTCTTCACGTTCTGCTCCAATTTTGTCTATGCATAATTAACTATTCTGATATTTTCCTCTTGACCATTCTTCCCTGCCTTCTCTTCTTCTTTTCCCAAGTCTGGTTTTAAATTAGATTCTTTGTATTTTCTAAGATACTACATATGGTACTTTATCGGCCTAAACCTGTGCTATCGACATGGAATTATTATTAAATCATAATCATATTATCATTAATTATATTAATATAATATTAATAATGTAACAGTGTGATGGGCTTATTTATGCTAGCAGCACAGAAGGATATTTTCAAGCTTTTTAGGCTAGAGAAAAAACTAGCAGTTAGTTTTCAGAATCATAATTGGAAATTAAAATTTTGAAAACATTTCAATTTTAAACATCTGAAATTTTAAGAAACACAGTTTGAAAGTAAGGGTTCTGTGATGCAGGAAATACTTTTTACCCACTTAATCCCCCCAATTGTACAGTTCTACGTCTTGGACGGCCGGCTTCTGCAGGCAACACACGGGTTCATACGCAACATTGTAAAAACCACACACATTCTGCTTTCTAGAAACGTAAAGTCGACCTACCAAAACCCTTTCAGTTTACAGAGACCCGTGAAAGGATTTGTCATGATATAGTAGGGCCAGCCATAAGCAGCCGCAGCAAACTTCATATAATGGGCAGCGTTTTCCAATTCAACGTCCAAATCGTTCGCCTGTGAAAGGGACCAGCGAGAAAACGGCCATTTGCATCAGCCAGTCATTGCAGCAGGAAGCAAAGCAACAGCTGACGGGCCCCGTAGTCCAAACGTCTGGAACATGCCCAGCTGGAGAACGCTGGACTTGAGCAACAGCTGAAATGGCTCTCCAGACCCAGGACCACCATCACAGAAGCCCCCGGGCCCACCCCTCCCTCGCCGTCCAAGAACCAAGGGGTGGTCTCGTGGTGAAGGTATCAGACCAGGAACGGGGGGGCCCGACTGTAGCCCGCCCTCAGCCATGTCCTTTGGGGGAGTTTGGGGCCAACTGCTTGCTCTGAGTCCAACCTACATCATAGGGTTGCTGTTGTGGGAATAAAACTGGAATGCGACCCCCTCCTTGAACTCCTTCAGGAAAAGCTGGGAATTTACACGATAAATGTAACATGGCAAAGAAGCCGGTCGAGGGCCACTTGTTCGAACGGCAATGAAAATAGGCTTTTTGACGGGGACGTCCCACCACCCTCCATCTTCTCCTAACTCTAGCCTTCTTGAAAAAGTAGACTGAACCAGAGACACCACAGGAACCTATAAATCAGCGTTTCTCAACCTTGGCAGCTTTAAGATGTGCGGACTTCAACCCCCAGAATCCCCCAGCCAGCAAGCCATGCATGAAGTCCATGCATGCTGGCTGGGGAATCCTGGGAGTTGAAGTCCACACATCTTAAACTTGCCAAGGTTGAAAAACGCTGCTATAGATAATCCCCAATACTTTGTGTTTTGTGGGGGGGGGGGGGGATAAATGCAAAGAGCGAAACAAAAGAACTGGAGAAAGTGCTACAAAAGCGGAAATCCGTGGCACAGAGGGGGGCACATACAATCCACCAGCATCACTTCTCTGGCCCCCCGAGTGGGTGATGCCAAGTGTGAAGACCTGGAAGGTGGGGTTGTATGTCTGGAGTTGGCTGGCTGCAGCAATTAAGGGGCAAAATAGATGCCTTAGGGCTGTGTTTCTCAACCTTGGCAACATTAAGATGTGTGGACTTCAACTCCCAGAACTCTCCAGCCAGCAACGCTGGCTGGGGAATCCTGGGAGTTGAAGTCCACACATCTTAAACTTGCCAAGGTTGAGAAACACTGCATTGGGGCTTGCAAATGTTTAAGGCTCCCCTTTGCCACATTTGCTCTAATCTGGATCAACACAGTTCCCAAGTACAATAGGACAACACGCTTCATTCTCCGGAATACTTCAGTCGTGCAACACAGAACAGGCAGCAGCAAGGGGCAGCGTGTGCAAGTGCAAAATTGCACCAGCACAAGCCTGCCTGAATGGGTCCAAGAGACTTACTGGAGGAGACGACGGAGACTGAGTCAGAACTTCTTCAAGGTCTCTTGAATTTTCCACCTTATCTTGCTCCTGGTGAAGCAGAGTCAGGCCTGCGGCTATGTCGCTTGGCACTAAGTCGGTGTCCTGCAGAGAGAAAGTGACAAATCCTTTCAGATTAATCTGTAAGAACAGAGTCAGGCCGAAAAGTCGCAGCGGGGCATGATTGTTGCTCACTGCTCAAAATGCTCGGGGCTAAACAACCTCAATTTTTGTTCCTTGCCTTGTCCTACTTATTTTTACGGTTTGATTTTTTTTTCCTGCTACGCAAATAAAAATTACAACTATTTTTCCGGTGCTATACTATAAATCACTGCAGGTGGCTTAACAGATATAAACATGCAAAAGATGTTTCATGACAGGGTCTAGATCAGCCTTTCTCAACCTTTTGACCCTATTTTTCAGGCCTCGAGGAACCCCTGCACATTCAGGCTCAAATATAGCCCAGAAGTTACAAAATCATTATATTCGTTTCGTGGGTAGGCCTGTATATATGCATTAACAGGGTTCTTAAACTGAAAATAAAGAATGAAACTTACCTCTTTCATGTGAAGTTGCCCAAATTTGAAATAATTTTTAAAATAAATCTCCCAGGGAAACCCTAGTGACCTCTTGCGGAACCCGAGGGTGCCACGGAACCCTAGTTGAGAAACCCTGGTCTAGATCGTAGCATAACAAAATGGTGGAAGAAATCATCATGGGTATTCCAAGAAGGCCTAGTATATCTTTTCTCACGCATCATTCAGGAAAAAGCTGCCTAAAATCATTCAAAAACTTGGACATGGGCAATAAGAACTAAAACGTTTTTACCAACAGTGGGAGCTGAATCCTAACTGACTATTTTCATTTGTTATTTTATTAGAACAAGATGCATCTAAGCCTCCAACAGCAGATCTTGTTTGCAATTTTTCTTAAGCTTCAACCAACTTAAATTAAATTGTGATTTAGTTCGTTCTGCTGTCACAAATTTCAGCAAGAGCACAACAACAACAACAACAACAAAAACAGGCACCGACTTCTTACCGAGAAGTAGGAACGGAAAAGTTCGGCAATGCTCGTAAAAGCCACTCGGTGATCGTCATCTTGCACAATGCAACAACACAACAACCGGATTCTTTTTTCCCAGACTCGAGTTGCCTTCTTCTTGATGTTATAAAGCAGCTGCCCGGACTGACTGCTCTCCAGATTGCGACTGGCATGGTCAGTAAGGTAGACCGTCTTCCTTCCGAGTGGATCAAAGATAATGATAATTGCCACAACAGTAAAGACAATGATCACCCAGCTGCCATGAAAAACAGAGAAGAAATTCCATAAAGACTGAGGACGACATAATTGCCCGCAACCCTCACAGCTCCTAAGCCTCCCCAGGAGTCTGTTACCAAAACGTGGTGGCACCTACTTTACTCAAGGTCCACCCCCCCATCCCTGAAAGAAGGAAAAGCCAAACATTCTGGCCCCCCAAAAAGAGTTGCCCAACTTTGGTGTATATGGAAGGACAGCACCTCTTCGGGCAGATATCTAGCCAGATTAATTTCCCAGCCCTACTGAAGATGCTCTATCTGGGTTGCATCTGAGAACTTCTACATGCAAAGCAAATATTCCACTCTAGTTTTCAAATCCTGACCCAGTCTTCCCCAATGTGGGTGCCTTCCACATTCATGGACTTCAACTCCCAGAATCCTCAATCCCCACGGCCATTGATGAGAACTTTGAGATTTGAGGTCTGCATATCTGGTAGATGCCCAAGTTGGAGAAGACACTAGCCTAGCCTAAAAGAGGGCTGGATCATTGTGATTTGGTGGGTTATGGGAATCCAGCCACTATCATAGATGGCTGGGTGAATCAAGCATAAATACAGTTGGTTGGTCTGACATAGCAACTTTGGTGAATTCTGCAATTTTGTTTGGTTAAGCTGAGTTTGACGTGTTGTGTGAAACCATCTATCGGACAGCTGCTGGAAGCATGGCACTTCTAGGACCCACCAACAAGACCCAAGTAGATGAACGTGAGGCCTCGCTATCTCAAAGAAATCTTCACGAATCGAAGAAAATATCCAGCTGTATCCAAAACAGCTGAGTATCCATATTTAGAAAGCCATATCCAGCCCCCTTCTCTAGCTACAGAACGCAGAGGATCCTCACCTGGCAACGACCGTCCCAGAAATGGCATTTATCATAGCCCTTTCACAGTTTACTCTGCTGTCTGCTACCCAAACGGTTCCCACAACAGCCCAGACCAACTCTGGTGCGTAGAGGGCCAGACGGAGGTACAGAAGTTTGGAAAGTGATTTTCTTGGTCCAGGGTTGGAAATTGTTCCTGGAAAATATAGTCATTCCACTTATGGACTAGAAAACGGATATGAAATATCTCCTAATACTGTACGTTTCTTTTCATTTATTTATTTGAATTTCAGAAAAATGTAATCCTTCAACTTTAAAAAATGATTAAAATGATGCCTCCTTAAAGAATCCAAAGTACACACAGAGCTGTTTTTCGACCAAAAACCTTTGAGAACAGAAATAGGTTCCCTTCCCGTGGATTAATTATGTACCATCAAGCTGGTGTCAAATCTTAGCCACCACATAGAAAAACCTTCCCCAGAATGATCTCCTCTCCAACCTATAGGAGAAACTATATTTAACAGAAGTTATTTATCATAATTACTACAAGATTATAACACACACTTGGGTGAATGTGTTTGTGTATATTTACATCTATAATTACCACTTGGACAGAGAGATCTCTCTTCTAAACAGCCTCTTTTATGACTCACTCTTATAAATATTCATTGGAGATCATCCTTAAATTGCTTTCAAAATAAGTTACATTGGTCCAAGTGAAAGATTCATTACTAATTGATCACCGTTTCTATGATATTAAATAAACGCTTAAAATGATTTACGGGATATTGTATGAGTGTGTGTTGCTGCCTAATTTACATCACCCAAAACCAATTTAACTCTCTTTCCCCCTATGCACCCCCACTCGTTTGCAGCACTTTCACCATATCCCAAATCTCATTCTTGATGGAGAGCATTTAGCGTGACTGATGCTCAACATCGATATTCACACGAGTCGATTTTCTCGATCCATAAGCTAAACGCAGAAGGCAAATTACCTTGCATGCTAATGTACACAATAGATGACAAAGCGCCTATGATGAATGCCAAGAGGATGAGGAGGATGAGAAGGTAGCTGTTCAGCTGCCCACCTCCGGTACAGTTAAATCGTCCTTTGTGTATGGAATACAACACCAAAATTCCGATCCACCTGGGAGGCCAAAAGAAAAATGTGGCAAAGTATTAACTCATCAGAAAATTCACAGCACAACCCTTGTCTTTTCAGAAGACACATCACTGGAAGGCACAATCGCTTAGAATAGAACAGTGTTTCTCAACCTTGGCAAGTTTAAGATGGGTGGACTTCAACTCCCAGAATTCCCCATTTTTTTCCTTACTTCATATTAGTTTGTATTAGTTTTTATCTTCCTTTTTAAAAGTTTAATAAAAATGATATAAGATTGCAATTCAGCATCCTAAATTCTGGAAGCCTACCAGTAGCAGCACAATGGTGACAATATAAGGTCATTAGATGGATTGGGGCTGAAATCCCCCGCCCTTTTTTTTTTTGCTTTGGGGACATTTAAGGTGGGTATGAAAGAGAGGGTAGAAAAGGCCAATGTTCAACCACAATTAAGTGCCCACCGCAAGATGGACCAGTCTCCAAATCAGAGACTCAAACTTCTATGGATGCTCAACCAGTAATATATCTAGTAGCAGCCCTACCGCTGACAGCAGTCATCTTACCAGGTCAATCTGATGAACAGTTCAAAGGCTCCAGGGAAGACAAAATCGTCACTGCCGATCGCCCAACGCCTCCCAAACATCACCATCCCAGGCATTGTGGAAACCGAGCCAAATCTGCAATTCTTCAACTGCTGCAGAAGAACAAGGAGACCCACTCCAGGTTACGTCTTTCTCGCCTGTCTCTCCAACGGAAAACAACGCGGAGCTTTGAGCCTATTTGCTTAAAAACATTTTTGTGTGTTTATCTTAACGGGTTTTACAGAAAGAAATTAAGAATACAAAAAAAGTAGAAAAGGAAATATAGAAAAAACGACCAAAAATAGAGCTACCCAAGTTATTTATTTATTTATTATTTATTATTTCTAACTTATATCACCGCCCATCTCCCCCCACAAGGGGACTCTGGGCGGTTTACAATCAAGTCAGCGATTAAAAACATATAAAATACTTTATACAATTATTAAAAATATAAAAATATAAAATCCAAGAGGCTGTATGTGATGTTTGCGAACCAAACTTTACGGTGCGAGCCATCCCCAGGAAGAGCTATTACTCATCCCGTCCCAAGTGTCCCAAGTTAACAGAAAACAAAACTAGATTTACCTGCAGAGTCTCTTAGAATCAGAGCTGGAAGAGACATCTAAGTCATCTTAGCCCAACCCCCCCTGTTCTGCACAGGAATCCACCAGGACTGCTCCAGCAGACGCCACCCAAGCTTTGAGCGATGAAGAATATCCGCTATTGTTCTACGCCAGCCTTTCTCAACCTTTTGACCCTGGAGAAACCCTTGAAATATTTTTCAGGCCTCGGGGAACCCCTGCACATTCCGGCTCAAAGATAGGCTGGAAGTTCCAAAATTATTATATTGCTTTCATGGGTAGGCCTGTAGATAAGCATTCACAGTGTTCTTAAACTAAAAATAAGAATGAAACTTACCTCTTTCATGTGAAGTTGCCCGAATTTGAAATAATTTTTTTAATAAATCATGATCTCCCAGGGAACCCCTAGTGACTTCTCACGGAACCCAAGGGTGCCACGGAACCCCGGTTGAGAAACCCTGTTCTAGGCAGATCATCCCGCTGCTTAACAGCTCTCACCGTTAGCTTGACTTTTTTACCTGTTTAGGCTTTCTTGACCTCCTTCCTGTTCTTCAAGTCTACATGTCCTTCCAAACTTCTTGAGGACACCATTACCATCAACCAAAGAACCCTTCATCTCATTCCTTTCAGCTTTATTGGTTGCGCCTTCCAAATAAGCTTTGGTGAAGCCGTAGAGATTCAAGAGATCTCTTCTGTCTTCCTCTTTCTCAAATGGCAGGATTCATAGACATGAACCCTGACATGCACATGCACACGATTCTCAAGAATGTTTTGGTGGCACCGTAAACAAATAGAATGTTGACTGGGGCAAAAATTCTGATGGGACTATTGAAGCAGACTGGTCCAAGAGCGAACAGCCTGGAGTCCTCTAAATGTTTTGGATGACAAACCCCATAGTTCTTTGTCACTGGCTGAGCCAGCCAAGACTGATGGGAGCAAAACTTGTAAACATCGAAAGAGCGTTAACCAGTTTACCCTGCTCCTAATCTACGAAGGATTGCACCACCGTAATTGATAGCCTTTAGAGTCTCTGGCTGTGTTGTACAACCTACTATAAACCAGCCTTTCTCAACCTTTTAACTCTGGTGGAATAATGTTCTGGTCTCAGGGAGGCCCTGTATAAACATTGCAAAAACATGAAAACTTCACAGTACAGGTCGCTTCCAACCTACACAATCCGTGTTTTACAACAACAGCAAATCAACAGGCTGGCAGCTGAGTTGTGACAGGTAAAAATTCCCACCACGGTGAGTGCAAAGTTCAATAAATCTTTTTTTTTTCCAATCACGACCCCCTACACCATAAGCTTACAAACCACAAACCGCATTGAAAATCCTAATCCAGTTTGGTGTCGTAGTTAAGGCACCAGGCTAGAAACCGGGAGAGTGTGAGTTCTAGTCCCACCTTAGGCACTAAGCCAGCTGGGTGACCTTGGGCCAGTCCCTCTCTCTCAGCCCTAGGAAGGAGGCAATGGCAAACCACTTCTGAAAAACCTTGCCAAGAAAACTGCAGGGACTTGGATCGGACACGATTGAATGGATATAAAAAAAAATCCCTCCAAACTATGTTTTAGCATGCTCTAGGAATGAGGCTTTGATATCATGTCCTAATAGAATTTGTTTGTTTAGGTTGTATGACCATGAACCATGGTTTATGATCTAGTATGCTGTGAGAAACAGCCTCTGATCCAGCAAACAGAGCAGAGAATCATTACAGCACTTTAAAAAGATTTAAGGGTGACATACCCTCATGAGCTAAAGCCCACTTCAGATAAGTTCATCTTTACAGGAACCCAGCCCTCCGAGTTGCATCTGATATACCTGCGGTGACCATATTTTCTTGGGAAAAAAAGAAAGGACCAACCTGAAAAAGGGGCAAATCTGAAAGAGGTTCATCGGGATAAAACATTTAAATTGTGTATGTTGATACCTTGGCTTTACAAAGGAAAATTCAAGAGCCAAAACAAGGGAAACTTGACAAAAACGCCTATTCGAATAAAAGTATCTGCAAAGCATAAAAAGTTATAAGCAGCAAATATGAAAAAGGATTTCTGCCTCCAGACTGTGCATTAAGCGGTCCCATTCGTACGGTAAAAGTGAAATGACCGAAATAAAGGACCAGAGGGAGTTTTTGAAAAATAAATGCATCTCAAGGACAGCTTTCTGAAATTAATAAAGGGCAGATGGTCACTGTAGATCAGCGTTTCTCAACCTTGGCCACTTTAAGATGTGCGGACTTCAACTCCCAGAATTCCCCAGCCAGCACAGCTGTCTCCCTCTCTTTGGAGGCTGCGGGGCCGTCATCCCGACGCCAGCAAAGCCTCCCGTCGGGTTTTCGGGGAGGGAGGAAGGCGGCCAAACGCGCATCCGGGGCAAGATGCGAGGGTTGAAGGGGGCTTCCAATCAGCCTCGTCTGACAGGCTTCTGCTCTGCCTTCGCCGCGCAAACTTTCCCCGCTTGCAATTTGCGCCTGGAAGAACAAGCCTCTTCTTTAACGTGGGGATACCCAAGAACCCCCCTCCACGTTTTCCCCTCCAGGCTCCCCCAGGTTTTCCCCCACCCTTGCAAGCTTTCCCCTCCAGCACCCAAAAGACCCGTGCCCCCCATCTCCTTCCACTCCCCCAAGCCCCCCCGCCTCTACGCCTTGCAAATCCCTCCCCCCGGCAGCCCAGAGCTTTGCCCACCCAAGGAAGTCCTCTTCCCAGCCCAGGCCCTTCTTGCAAGTGACCAAGGACCCCCCTCCCTACTCAGTGAACCCCCCCTATTTCCAGCCCCCCCTCCGCGTTTGCAGCCCACCTTACCGGCTTTGCCCCCTCTGCGTCCAGCGCCTTCCCTGCCAGCACCGCTCGGCGTCAGAACGCCATGACGTCACTCCAGAATCCCCGGGCCGACTGTGCTGGCTGTTAGGTGACCTCTTCGGAAGGGACGCATGCGTCAAGCCCTCCTCTGCCCTATCGGCAGCCAGGCGGAGCGGGGTGGAAAGGAAGGAGCATGCGCAGACCGGAGGAAGAGGGGGGGAAGCAGTCTTTCGAGTCAAAGAGATAAGGATTAGTCAAGAGAGTTTCAGGTACGCAAGAATTTCGGTTTCGTTCGGATTCCTTGAGACGCCGGCCGGCCACGTCGCTCGGGGTTCCAGCTCCACGTTAGAAATGACACGTGCAGGAGTAGGCTGGGCAGCCTTCTTGCTAAGGGGGTGGACTGCAGTCCCCATCACACCCGGGAAAGGGCTTCTGTCGAGCTGAGTGGCTCCTCTGTTAAGGTGCGAGGCGGAATCGCTTCCCGGGGAATTGCTTTGAGAACCCTACAGCGGGAGTAGCGCTTTGTTTCATCCGCTTGGAGAACAAGATGATCCTCTTTAACCCACATCTCAAACCTATGCACGTTTTTTTAAAGCACTACGTTTTAACAGATTGCCCCCAATGGTACAGAAGAATAATGCAGTACCTAAAGATTAATAAATGCATTTAGGGCAGTGTTTTTCAAACTTGGCAACTTTAAAGATGTGTGGACTTCAACTCCCAGAATTCCCCTGCCAGAATTCTGGGAGTTGAAGTCCACACATCTTAAAAGTTGCCAAGTTTGTAAAAAAAAAAACAGATTTAGGGCATCATGTTTTCATGGACAAAACTCCCGTCAGGTGCAGCATTGCCATGACTTGGCCAAATATTTTTATTTGTGCAGTTTATCCAAATGTCCCAGTCCAACTTCCACCGTAGAGCACATATACAACCACAAAACCAAGTTCTATCAACTCCAGAGCAAACCCAATTCACACATTTTATTATTATGGCTGCCCACTCCAACTCTGGGTGGGTTACAAATCAAGTTATGATTTGCTTATGTGGAGCTGATGGACTAAATTACTGGTTGTGTGCCCATAACATACCAAGATATAAACCAGCCTTCAAACCTTAAGAGCTGGGTTTATACACACACTGAACCAAGCCAACTCAACTCTATCTGGGCATAGCAGAGTGTTATGGAAATAATTTGTTTACCATCATCCGTCCATGAAGGCAAAAAAGGTTTCTGAAAAGTACCACAGAAATATTGTGGTACTGCCATTAACGAAGAACCATAGAAGCACGATTAAAAGCCACAACAAACTCTGCTAAGACCAAAGAACATCTGTTTCTCGACCAATTGCTTCTTTTCCTTACAAAATAAGGTTGTCCTTGCTAGGAACCTCCCCCCCAAAGCATGCATTTCATGAATAAGACACAGCAATAGAGAAAATATATATATATATATTTGGAACAGAAAATTATACATACACAAAATAAAAGCGAGGCTTGATCTGAGGTGCTGCTTTTCTCCAGAGTCAATAGATAATTGACCCTTTTGCAATTTCAAATAGAGATATTTTTCCTATGAGGTTCCTGCTTTTTTGCCCAGTTCTTTCGTCACTTCAACCCGTCAATAAATGCTTCCTTCAATTTATGGGTTAGGTGATGGGAGGAGATGGTGGCGGCATCAGGAAGCACTTCATTCAAAACAAATTGGGGTGACTTATGCAAATTACCCAAAGGCTTCAATTAGCTGCAGAAGAACAATTATTGGCTCTTCTTCTTCTGTCTACTTGTGAGGTAGACTACCACATACATCAAGGAGGAAGACTCAGCGGCTTCCGCATTTCGTAGGACTCTTGAGCTCCCACCATCCTATGGCCAACTATCTTAATATCACTTCAGCACATTCTAACGTTTTCTTTGCAGCTGCTGTAATTTAAAGGGGAAAAAAAATACTTCCAATACTTTACAATTTGAAATCTACACCTATTTTGCAATGAGGCGGGAAGGTGCCTTTGCTGTATAACCAAGATGCAACTGAGCGCTGATCTGAACCCTTACAAGTTACAGCACAGAGATCACCTGCGGCAAGGGCATCGTTTTAGAAAACCACAATGGAGAACCACTTCATAAAATGTTTATTTAGGATGGTAACACAGGATAAGTCATGCAACAGCTCAGTAAAAAAGGGAAGCTAGAGAACAGTACTTGGTGCTGCCGATTCAGGAACAAGTCTATAAAAATGACAATTAATTGTTCAAAACTGGCACATCTAAAATTGCCGGAAAGCTAAACAGAGACATTGCTTGTAAAAGGATTCTGTATTAAAAAAGTTGGAGACATTGTTAAAAATTGCCACCTACAGATTACTTCAACTGGACGATTGCAGGGGTAGGGTTAATGCTGCTGTGAATAGAAAACGGCTTATGAACCCCCCCCCCTCCAAAAAATGTGGAACAGTTTTAGTCTGAATGAGGCACATGGAAAATGCTAAACCACGACATTGGGGGGGGGGGGGGGAGAAACTGCATTGGCACCAGTCTTAAGCTACTGTAATGTCTTCAGGAGGTGAACAGAGGTAGAGGAAAGTATTCATTAGCAGACACTATAGAAGCATCCCTTTGCGGAAAGAGAAAGAAAATGGGCAATTCGAGGCATTTGTGAAACGGTGACATCTTTTCCATGAGAATTTTCTGACACTTGTAGTTTGATTTCAGCCGACACAAAACACTCAACGTTTGGGGGGGGGGGAGGAAAATAAATACAGCGGAATGAAATTTGAAATCAAACAGGAAAGAACAGTTACCATCCCTCAGTCAGCACAGGCCTGTGCGCACCAAAATAAGTCAACCATTTTAAAGAGAATCTTTTGAAAATAAGCGTTTGCGCTTATTCCTGATCACCAAGAACCCCCACCCCGACACACAAAAAACCCCTCACTGTTTTTGGAGCTGTTCCAATTGAAGCTACACACTGAATTAAATCCACACGGCATTAAGTTTCTCTCATGTAAAAAATCTTTATACACAGTAATAAAAAAAGAAAAGGCAAGATGCGTCAAACAGAAGTCAGCTGGTTCTCTGGTCCTACAGAGCCCACGGATGACTCTCTGCAAGAAGAGGGGGAGGCCATCTGCTCGAGCATCTTCAACCTCTTGAAAGTCAGGATTGTTCTGTCTACGCATCCAGGATGACAGATGGGGATAACTACCCTCGGCGCTTATGCTGGCAAACTGAGCTTCTTCCCTTTGAGTACTGAAAGAGGGAAACAAGGTCAATTCACACGGGCATCCAATCGTCCACATCCAAAGCACTGCTGCTGTTCACACAGGGCAACGACAGGGAGATTCTCTTATATTTTCATGGCAAACAAACCAAGGTCTCCACTGTAAGACACACAGAGGAGCCAGAAGGAAATGGAAGGGGTATGTAGTGGAGAATTCAATAAAAATTACAGGTCGTCCTCGTTTAGCGACCGCAACTGGGACCAGCAACTTGGTCGCTAAGCAAAGCGGTCACCAAGTGAAACCGGGACTGTGCTTACGATCTCACTTCAGATTTCCTTTGCTTGACAGCCCTGCGAAGGTCATAAATGCAAGGACTGGTCGAAAGTTACTTTTTCATTACTGTCGTATCTGCGAACGGTCACTAAATGAGGCACTAAACAAGGACTCCCTGTAAATAACGGTCATTCTGAAAGAGATATTAGACACTAGGTTGGAGCCCTGAGGATCTCTGAAGTTGTACCACAGATAAGCATCCCGTTACCACCCAACACATCCCGTAAAAAAAAAAGCCCATGGTGTTCTTGTTCACGTTCTGCCTAGAATACACGTATTAGAGCACTTTCTCTTTTTCAAGAGCCCAGATTTACAAGATTCATAGGTCCCCAAGCATTAGATTAGAAACGCAGGAGTTCCTGCTTAGGCACAAGGAGAAATCCCAACTCAGCCACGGGAGCTCTTGAACCATCCCAAAGCCTTCTGACGCAGGTCAACTATTGATACGATGAGAGGTGAGCACAGGTATTCCTGCTTGCAGGATGGGGGAGACGGCCACCAAAATTCAAATCTACTCTTATTAATCTGGATTTCTTCAGCTCTCCAGAACTGGCCGATCTTGGTGTGTCTGGATCTCAATCCAAACCTTTTGTTCAGGAAAAACTGCTATAGTTTGCAAAGCAAACATGGTTTAAGGCAGAGCTTTCCAAACTGTGTGTCGCGACACAAAAGTGTGTCGCCACACACAGTCTGGTGTGTCATCATCAGCGCTTCCGGGTTTTCCCGCGGCGACACACCAACGGCGGCGTGCAAAAACAAAGCGGCAGCAGCGCTTCCGGGTTTTTGCGCGCTGCCGCAACGGCGGCACTTCTGGGTTTTCCTGCGGCGACACACCAACGGCGGTTGGTGTGTTGCCGCGGGAAAACTTTGGAAAGCCCTGGTTTAAGGTGTCCAATGTCCTTCCATGTTTAAATATAGCTATGCCCACAGATTATCGGTATAGCCAGTGGGATTAAATATGCAAGGGAACGGCAACCGAAGCCACCCAACTGGAAGAACCAGTTCTACTGCCCCATTGTCTAGGCACTCCGATGCCTTCTCAACCGTTTGGAAAGGGGGCAATTTAGGCCTAGGTACTTCTAAAAAATAATCGTGTCCCCTCCATCCCCTCCTGTAGGAAACATACAAGTACCCGAGACTAGGAGTCAGGTCATTCTGTGGCTGCAATTCTTTTCAAAAATGTATTGAGGGAATGTGATGGAATGGGTCTCTGAAGGGGGCGGTGAAGTGATGGGCGTCAGTAAGGCTGCTGGTCCTCAGGAAGGAGGGGGCACATTCCAAGGAGGGGGGCGAGATAAGAGAAAAGCGGAGCTGGGAAGACTAAGAGGCTCAGAGCAGCCCGCCCTGGAGCCTTCCAGGTTATTTCCCGTTGAGTTAGGAAGAGTAGCTTGAGTCTGGCAAGACTGTCTACACGGTGTGAGCAAATAAAGAACTGGAGTTTGGCTGGATTGACTCCTTGTCGTTCTTGGGCTGGGCCTGACACCCATGGAGCTCTATGTTGAAGTGGAGCTGCTCTGACATCTTCCTTTTTTCCAGAGTCCCCGTGATGATGTCCTCATCTCAGGAAGGAGGGAGCACATTCCCTCTTTTGAGGGAGAGGGGCGGTGACAAAATTTGAAGACTGATGTCAGGCCCAGCCCAAGAACGACAGAGAATCAATCCAGCCAAACTCAATTCTTTATTTGCTCACACCGTATAGACAGAGTCTTGCCAGACTCAAGCTACTCTACCTAACCTAGGGGGAAATAACCTGGGAGGCTCCAGGGCGGGGCTGCTCTGAACCTCCTAGTCTTCTCTGTTCCAGCTCCAGACTGCGTTTTCTCTTATCTCACTCCCCTCCTTGGAATGTGCTCCCTCCTTCCTGAGAACCAGCAGCGTTACTGAAATCCATCACAGGGAAACAGGAAAACTACTCAAATTGCCTAGGATACTGAACTTATGGAGGCATGATTCTCCCAGCAAGCTGGCTGGGGAATCCTGGGAGTTGGAGTCCACACATCTTCACGTTGCTGAGGTTGAGAAACCAAGTCCCAGTCTACCATCCCAACAGACCTGCAGGGTAGCAAGGTTGGGAGAGCGCGACCAGCCCGAGGTCACCAAAGGAAGTGCCAGCAAAGGTCTCTCACAGCCTACCCCATTTTCGAGCTACCTTAATCCAAACTTAGCATACATAAAAACGTACTACATTAAAAATCTAGAGGCACCTGCATAGGTAGCGTACGGACAAAGGACCCAAGCAAGGAAGGAAATCTGCCATTCAAAGTACCTTCCAACCACGTTTTCCCCAACTATTTCATAGCCCTGATCAATGACACGGACTTATTTATTTGTGATTAATGTGGGCTTTTTTTAAAATGCAGTCCTCCGACGCAATGTTTTGTCATAAAAGGACCATATTCTATAAAGCTGCAGAGATACAAGAGGAGAAGTTGGGAGGAAGGGGAAACCCCTTAGCTGATTTCATTTCCTGAAAATGAGATCTAGAAAGGTCCATTCCCCCCTCTTGCTTTGATGAAGCTTTAGTGCAAGCTACACAGGTAGTCCTCGCTTAACAAGCATTCATTTAGTGTCTGTAGCTTGAATCATGTCAACTGGATTTCTATTTTCTCAGTGGAAACGTTTCGCTCCTTATCCAAGGAGCTTCTTCAGTCTGAGCAAAGTTCAGTTTCAGGATTCCCTTACTAACTTTGCTCAGACTGAAGAAGCTCCTTGGATAAGGAGCGAAACGTTTCCACTGAGAAAATAGAAATCCAGTTGACATGACTCAAGCTACAGACAATTCCACCTGGATGACTGAGAACCTTCATAGACATTCATTTAGTGATGGTTCGGACTTACAACGGTGCTGCAAAAAACCGACTTACGACCGGTCTTCACACTTATGACTATCACAGCGTTTCCCCCGCATCACGTGATCACGATTTGGGCACGTGGCAACCAGTTCGCATTTATGACTGTTGCAGTGTCATGTGGTCACCATTTTTGACCTTCCTGGCCGGCTTCTGGCAAGCAAAATCAATGGGGGACCCCGTGATTTGCTTAACGCCCGCAGTGATTTGCTTAACGCCCACTGCAAAAAAGGTCGTAAAATCGGGTTGGATTCACTTAATAACCACTTCACTTAGCAACTGAAATTCCGGTCCCAATTGTGGTCATTAAGCGAGGACTACCTATATAAGGTACCATGGAAACATGGTAGGAATCTAGATTCCCCTTTTCCATCCTGGTGTCCTGTAGCTGAGCAGGACTATAACTCCCAGCAGCTGCAGCCACGAGGAATGATGGGAGCTGGAGTCCAACACAACCACAAGCCATCAAGTTGAGGAAAGATGCTGGATTAGAAGTTGTAATGTGTGTTACCGTGTGTCTCTTACCTTTTGTAACATACAAATAGAAGAAGTCACAGTACAGAATAGTCTGGACCACCCCAGCCACCACAGCTATGAGGTCAAAGAACCCCTCAAAATAGTAACGCCAAATCCAGTTGATAAGGTACAAGGCACGGTACAAGCCCAGGAAGAAAAGGTAGTGAGTAGTGATGGTCTCTGCTTCCCCAGTTTTACTGATCATAAAAAGTTGGGGAAGAATCGCAACGGACTCCAAGTAGATGGAGAAAGTCCACAAGATCTGGAAGAGTAAGACAAAGGTGGTCAAGTCACACCCTCCTCAAGAATTCTCTGCCTACCTCCTGAGAACAATGTTTCAGTCAGCATTGGAAAAACCCAATACCCATCAAAACGCGGCGAAAAATATCCAAATAAGAACTACAGGAGAGAAAGAGCCGTGCAATGCATTCTTCCCCAATCCGGGTACCCATCAGACATGTCAACCAAGTCCCAGAATCCCCCAGCAGCCCAACTATTTCTATGAATGGTGGAACTTGAAGCCCATAGACCAGGTTGGCACCCAGGTTAGCAACACTGCCCAGTATTGCAATGAAACATATCCTCAGAAAGCTTTACACTCATACTGCACGCTCATACATGCTCATGCTGCAGCACACCGCATGCTGTCTGGGGAATTCTGGGAGCTGAAGTCCATACATCTTAAAGTTGCTGAGGTTAAGAAACACTGCTCTAGATGACAGATCGTATGCGTATCGCAGCTCAGTTAGAATATAAGATGCATCTAAGTCATAAAGGTAAAGGTTCTCCCTGCACAGTTGTGCAGTCGTGTCCGACTCTAGGGGCCGGTGCTCATCTCTGTTTGTTAGCCGAAGAGCCAACATTGTCCGAAGACGCTTCCATGGTCATGTGGCCGCATGACACACACGGAACGCTGTTACCTACCCACTGAAGTGGTACCTTCATTTTATCTACTTACATTTGCATGCTTTCGAATTGCTAGGTTGGCAAGAGCTGGGGCGAGTGCGGGAGCTCACTCCGTCACGCGGGGCTAGGGATTCGAACCTCCGAACTTGCAATCTTCCGATCGACAAGCCTGGCGTCTTACCCGCTGAGCCACCACGCCCCTTTTAAGTCATGCCCCCTTTCTAAAGGTAAAATCTTTTTTAAAATTGTAGATCTCGTTCAGTCCTCCAGATGGCACCAAGCACTTCTCAAAGGCCAGCTAAAGAACTTGAGAGAGAAGATGAAGGACAAAAGGCAGCGCTCACTTCCCCAATATTTGTTTAAGGAACTGAGCATCTGATTAACAAAAGCAGCAGTCCTACCTGTAAGTGGGGGGCAAGCTCCCTTGAATTCAGTTGAACTATGGGGCTCGAATGAGGAACTACACCACCCCAACTGAACCTCAGCAGAACTGGGACCCATGACAACATCCAACCCTCCCTTCAGGCCGGGATGCAAAACTGCTACTTCTCACCGCTCCCAGGATTAAATTCAAGAGGACAGACAGGCTTGTCTTGAGAGCCTCTGCCATGTGGGGCAAAAACTTGGGTTCGTATACTGGGCTAAACCACAGCATGTTCTAACCGTGGTCTGCTAACTAGATTACAAACAGCTGGGTTCACAGATCATGCTAATGCATAAACCATTATTTAGCAACACACACGGTGTTCATACCACACATTTAAGGCAAACCACCCATATTATGGCTTGGTAAGCTGCACATGACCACGGAAGCGTCTTCGGACAACGCTGGCTCTTTGGCTAACGAACGGAGAGGAGCTCCGGCCCCTAGAGTCGGACACGACTGCACAGATGTGGGGGGGGGGGAACCTTTACCTTTTACCTAGGCTGCACGAACCTGGCCTTTGGGTTTTTCTCCCTTGCTTTGGATTACACTGGGCTATCCTTAATCTCTGATCTTACAATTCATCTGCCAGGGGGGCCACCACCAAGGAAGGGGGGAAGCAGGGCTGTTCCATTGTTCCCACCACCTCGGTTGGGATTCCTCCTCTCCCTGAGCGGTTGGCATTTCAATTTACCAACTGAGAGTTTGGGAGGAGTGTGTGTGTCTTCACTTTTCGCCTATTATTCTTTCCCCATCCCTTTTCCCCTTTTGTTTTTTTCAAATTACCACCTTGCAGACGGAAAACACTGTATTGTCTACGCAAATTTTTTTAATGCTTTATGTATAGAAAACATGTTTAACTTTCCCTGTCACTTATAGATAGCTATTGTGTTTGTGGGTTGGCTCTAAAGTTGCCAGTACAATGCTCTTCATTGTATCAATGATAAGGTGTCAAAACTTTTTCCTTTTGATGGGGTCATCTGCCCATCTGCATGGTGTAAGTCATCTGTTTTGCTCTTCACTGAAAATGAAATATATTTCTACCTCTCCGTACCCTCAAGGAAGGAGAGAAGGACTCACAAAAGTCTCCCTTCTTTGTCTTCTACTTGCTTTGTTGTTGTTGTTTATTAAAGATTAACCAGTGTACTGTTGCATTGGTGATACCTGCACTGCTTCAAATTGCAATCTTTTGGACTTACCTCTAGAGGAGAGAAGTCATGATTGACCAGAAAAGAGAGTCCGCCGACCGGAACCACAAGAAACTCGATTCTGAATGTATCGTGATTCCCATCGTAGGTAGCCTTAAATTTCATGTAGATCAGATAGACTGTAGCGTATGAGCAAGCAATGTAAATTAGCTGAAAGGAAGAGATCCAGACATGGTATCAAGCTTCTAATCAGCTTCAAATCTTAAGGAAAAGCATTTTACATATGCAAAGAAGAACCCTTGTGGATTGTTTGAGGTTCTCTCCCCTCATTTGCTCAGTAATAGACATCAGCTGGCCACACTGTCTACCTCACAAGTTTACATTTTTGTCTTGAGACAAACTCTTTATATTATGCTGAAAGTTATCTAGAATAGAAAGAGATAGGGGTCCCCTCAAAAACACCTTTTTCCCATAGCGACTCATTGATTGACACAGACTGAAACCAGCTGGACTCAAAATCTGGTCGGCTTGAAACCAAGCCCATCTCTGATGCTGCAGACTCCAAACAGGGGCTTTCTCTGCAACCTTCCATGACTCCAACCACATCATACCTTAATTCACAAAGAAATGAAAACTCTTTAGAAACCATCGCACAGACCAAAACTTGTCTGCTGAGTATTTTTTCATAACTGAACAACAATACTTCTGAAGCAAGACTGTCCCTTCCAGATGGTGGGCAGACCAATCTTAGAAGATGTACTTCTGGGAGAGAACTTGCTCTCTGCAGCTTTTGTACGTGTTTAGCTTCCTAAAACTGCTTTCTGATCAACCGAGATGCTTTTCCAGTAATAAGATTTTCACTGAATTAAGCACTGCAACCCAGGTTATAGGCACTTCTAACGAAACTGGGTTTCGTTATAACCATATTGAAAACGTTAAGACGCTGACTTGATTAGTAAGTGGGGGAAAAGAAGAAAATGTCAATGGCCTTTTCAAGGTCATGTCAGCAATGTTGGAGCCAGAATTTAGGAGTCACCTTTTCCAACCTGGCACCCGCTAAGTGTGTACCAGCAACAATTCTGTTGGCAACAGGGTTTGCAGACCCTCCTCTATTGCAGACCCTCCTCTAACCTGACACTTCCCAGATCTACGGGATATTTATTTATTTACTTGTCATATTTATATCCCGCCCATCTCCCCCACAAGGAGGGACCCTTGTGATATCGATGTCCAGGGCAGCCTCTGTGACTAAGCACAGCTAAACAAATGCCTTCCTGAAAAATCTCCAAGTAATGCATTTAAAGTAGCAAGCTCTGCAGTTTGTTTGAAATATTTTCCAAAAACTAAACCCCAGGATTCCATGGCTGGATTTTAGATGGTTAAAAGAACATGGAAGATAACCATTATTCAGAGGGCTGAAAAAATAAATTTCAACTGTTTTTCCAGCTCTAATCTTCTCTGAACTATGACCATTAGTTCCCCAACTAGACAGGGAACTTAAACTGTTGCGAGATAAATGAATCAACAATTACAGATAAGCACCCATTCCTACAGTCAAAGGTACCAGTCTGATCCAAGGTTCTCAGTGCTTTATGTAGGCTTCTGACCAAGGGATAGATGAGATCTATATCTCTTTAATTACAGCACCTCTGCAGCTTTAGGCATTCTCATATTGTTCCCTGAACCAGTCTTTTAAAGCATTCTGACTAGTGGTCCTATATACTATTCAGACCCAGATCTTGGTAAACCATTTCAAGGTAAAAATGTTCCTATCTCCAAAAAGAACTTAGCAATTTATGGAGGTCATCCAAAAGAAGAAAGAGATTCAGTTCCCTTCCTTGGATCTTCTACTCTTTTTTTTCAGTGCCTTCTTTGTTGTTTAGTTCCAGACAAGGTTTTGAATGAGGACACGACTTGCAAATGCCAACAAAGCACCAAGAAGTGGAAATTTATACTACCACCACCAGATGGAGATGTGAACACATGGAGTCTCTAATCCAGGGTTTTTCAACCTTGGCAACTTTTAAGATGTGTGGACTTCAACTCCCAGAATCCCCCAGCCAGCCATGCTGACTGGAGGATTCTGGGCGATGTCCACACATCTTAAAGTCGCCAAGGTTGAGAAACACTGCTCTAATCTAAGGCAGGCCTGACAGTCCTCCAAAAGTAAAATGTGCTTAAGGAGTACCAAATACAGTTTTGATACTCTGCTTTGGCAGCCACCTTGCCAGAGGCATGCTTTGGACTGGAATATTAAATTTTATTGCCAATATTCACGGCGATAACGCAACTCACCGCATCAAAGTGTGGGACCCGATTCCAAGCCGAGCTGCAGCGCTCAGAGCAGAACCAAGCACCTTTTAATAACTTCTGCCTTTCCTGACCAGCCGTTTATTCCTGTCCAAACTGGGAAAATCTTCTAGCCGTGAAATGCATAAGGTTGCCGAGCCCAGATGTAACTCATGGCTTGTAGAGCCCTCTTACTTATTCAGTATACTGTACCTTCATAGAAGTGTTATAAAGTGAAATGAATGAAGTGAAGAGATCCAGGTATCGAGTGGTGAACACCAGTGCAAAGATGAGCTGGCTTTTCCCAGATATACCTAGAGCAAATTAGAATAAAAGAGGAAAGTATTTAACAACCAAAAGTATGCCAATTACCTCTGTCCTAAACCAGGGTTTCTCAACCAGGGTTCCGTGGCACCCTCGGGTTCCACGAGAGGTCACCAGGGGTTCCCTGGGAGATCACAATTTAAAAAAAAAATTTCAAATTCAGGCAACTTCACATGAAAGAGGGAAGATTCATTCTTTATTTTCAGTTTAAGAACACTGTTAGTGCATCTATACAGGCCTACCCATGAAACTATTATTCTATTATACATAGGGTCGCCATGAGTTGTAAACGACACGACGGCGGCAACAACCACCCATGAAACAAATGTAGTAATTTTGTAACTTCTGGCCTACCTTTGAGCCTGAACATGGAGGGGTTCCCCGAGGCATGGAAGATATTTCAAGGGTTCCTCCAGGGCCAAAAGGTTGAAAAAGGCCACCCTAAACACTTGAATTTGGCAGGGCCACTTTAAATCCCCCACCAAACCTTGTGGAAAGCACCCATCCATCCAAATCTGTGAAAGTCTCAATATGGGCATCTCCATATGTATCACTAGCAGTGATTGGCTTCTGTTTGGTTGTTTTATTCTTCAATTTCATTACTATTCCATTCCATTCCAAACTTGCAGTCTATCAGGCACTGTACTGAAAGGGCTAAATCTTCATTTAAAAGACTTCATAAATAAGAGCCCAGAGCAATGAATCAAGAGCAGCTCGCCCAGTGATATTGAGAGTCAACTTGGCATAGTTCTAGTCCTGCCTTAGGCATGAAAACCACCTAGGTGACTTTGGGCCAGTCATTCTCTCTCAAGCCTAGGAAGAAAGTACTGGCAAATCACTTCTGAAACTGCAAAGACCTGTCCATATAGACCTGAACTAGGGCAACAGAAGGTAGCCACAACTGAGACAGGCATCTTCATATTCTGCTTGTGGGCTTCTCAGAGTTAGCTAGTAGGAATGTCAACACTGCCAAAGATGGCTGAACAGTTTGAATCCAACAAGTGCTAATATTTAAAGGTAAAGGTTCCCCCCGCACATTTGTGCAGTCGTGTCCAACTCTAGGGGCCGGAGTTCATCTCCGTTTCTTAGCCAAAGAGCCAGCGCTGTCCAAAGACGCTTCCGCGGTCATGTGGCCGGCATGACGCACATGGAACGCTGTTACCTTCCCGCCGAAGTGGTACCTATTCATCTACTTGCATTTGCCTGCTTTCGAATTGCTAGGTTGGCAAGAGCTGGGGCGAGCAAATGCTTCTGTTTAGAAAGCTTGTGTGCAAAGACAGGGACAGCCCAAAACAACCAAACATATGAAGGAGAATTTAGCTGTTGAGGGTAAATGCAGGTCACATTGACTCAGTTCATGAAGCCATGCTTAATGAATTGATGCTGGTGTAGCTTGTTGTGTGAACCAAGCCAATGTGGGTATAGTTTGTGGTTTAGTATAAGGGGCGAATCCAGCAGTTTGTGCTTAGTCAGCAGATCATGGTTAAAACACAAGCCATGCCTGTGCTTTTCAATCAAGTTAGAATTGAGGATGGTTCTCTTCCTGCAGTCTGACCGTAAGGCTTAAGATGCACCGAGCCCCCAAAACACCAGCCTCGCAAAATATTTGCCCCATCTTCCTACTCCAAACATGGTTATACCAAACAAGAATCACTGGCCCAAACCTTTACCCCTAAACCTGGATTCAGAAACCACAACTGCTCTTTTTGCAGAACCATGTGCACAGAACATGCTGGTCAGGCTCACCATAAGCTGCTATGAAAGGGCTGGACTTCCAAACACAGAAACCACAAACTACGCAACCGCACCTGAGCCGAGGTTGCAGGAACCGCACCATTCAGTGTCAAGTAACAAAAGCTGCTGCGGGAGTTTCACCAACTGCCTAATTAGCCCACGGTTTACAACAGCCTTTAAACGACACAGATGCAGTTTTAGCTTGGACTTTCTATGTCAGTCAAGGACCCAGGCAGCCATGAAACTTAAGGAGTGTGTATCTTAGCATCGAGGTGGAAGAACCTATGCCTCCCACAACTGCTAAACTACAACTGCTAGCATCTTCCACATTACTGGAAACGGCTGTTCAAAACCAGTTGGAGGTCTGTGTGCTCCCTACCCTGCCATAGCAGCTTTGGGCATTGAAGCTGGTTATATGTCTGGGAAAGATTAGAAAGAAAGCAGCTTCCACGATGTTGGTTCTCTTTCTTCTATTTGACCCCCACTGGGATCCTCACGCTGTTGGCAAGACCACAACCCCGATCCCAATCTGCAAGAAACTCCCCCAGGGGCGGCTCCAAGCCTTAATGCAGGAGTTCATTTATCCCCAAAGTGTCATTTCTACCAGAAATCCCTCAAGCAGGACACAATGACTAATGCACCCCATTCCCATTGATAGTTTACCAAGAAGATGCAATGATCTGGATTTGAAGGGCGCTTTTGTATACACAAGAGCACTGATGTTGCATCTGTTGGCAACTTCTAAAAGCAGCAGCATTTTTTCCTGGGCTTGTGAAGGAGCAAGACGCATGGGATTTGAAGAGGTGTTGCCAGGTGCGTGACCTGCACATTCACATATGCTCTGAATCACCGCTTCTCTTTTGAATCTGGATCCCTCCTCGGCTCCAACATCGACAACCTGACAAGCAAGATGTTTAAGCACACACCCCTTTCCCACTACATAGAGTTCACAGGTCAGTTTTGTAAAGGTAATACCTCAATGCCAGAAACGTAGGTATTGATTACAATACATGCTCCGCTATCTGAACGTAACGTGGGGTCACATGCCCCATCGATTAGCAATACCATGCATACAACCTTCCTGTGAACAAAGCTTCCGAAGAGTAAATGCTGCATATTTCAGCACAGTACCACAAGAGTATGCAGATTCTGTACTGTTAAACCTACTTTTTATGTCCTGGAGAGGACAAGACCTAGCCATTTACTCTATCTCCTTTCTAACATTAAAAACAAATCCCAAGTGAAGATAAACATTCCCTCAGGTCAAATTCAACTCCTAGCAACTATGTGGAGATATTTGTGAGGTTTTTTTTTTTTTTTTTGTGAAAAATAGTTATTTGCCACCTGTCTTCTTCCTGGATGCTTTTCTGACTTCTCGGTTTAGCTTACAGCCCTGGGATGTCCCGGTGGTCTCCCATGCAAGTGCTAACCATCATCTGCCCTACTTAGCTTTTTCAAGGTTCAGTCTAACTCTCCTAGCTTTTTTTGTGATCCCGCACCACATTTATTTATATGTACATTTGTGTGCTAGATACTCCACAGATTTTCCCACCAACATTTTGCTAAAGCTCTCTAGGTGCTCTGCAACTTAAACCAGGGGCATGGAAACAGGCATGACACTAAAGGAAAAGGGTAGGGAGAGAAAGAGATGGTAAATATGCCCTCCCAACTATCAAAGCTTGCATAATGTTTGCACTCAGTAGAACACCAAGCCAAAGCGCTACCAAGAGACAGTTTGGGAACAGCGCAATCCAATGGATAACAGGCCTGGGTTAATCCAATGGGGGGAAGCCTCATCGTCAGGGCTCTGCAGCTGGGGAAGATTATGCCAAGAGTGGAGAAAACTCCAGTTTATAAGCTTACAGCTCAGTTCAAGCATGACACTAATCCGCAATGGAGTTGGCTAGTCTTTGGCTTAGGGCAGTGTTTCTCAACCTCAGCAACTTTGAGATGCGTGGACTTCAACTCCCAGAACTCCCCAGCCAGTCGTGCTGGCTGGGGAATTCTGGGAGTTGAAGTCCACGCATCTCAAAGTTGCTGAGGTTGAGAAACACTGGCTTAGGGTGATGAATGGATGTATCCATTAAATGATTTAATGTTGCTTGAACTAGGCTGTTCTGACAATGGCTAAACAACCATAGTTTAATATGGCATGAAAAGTCAAAGTATTCCTCAACACCAGGGGCCCTGTGTTCTACTTCACTAGCTCCTCGACTATGTATATTCTGGTCATTTTGATGTACTTTAAAATCTAATGCCTTGAAGTCTTTCGTTATACATTTTTATTAAAAAACAAAGCAGTAATTAAAGAAAATGTCAGTGGAATGATGTTCATTATCTTTTTTTTCTTAAATACTTTCCTATGGGACAGCAAGTGGGCAATCTATTGCTCTACTCTCATCCTTCCAGTATTGTTACGTTTCTTGAAAAGTTAATGCTTTAGATTCAAAAGCCTGCATAAATAAGGCCAAACGTCTTCATGCCAATTGGTGGGGTTTTTTTTAATCAGTCTTGAAGGTCTGTGTATAGTTGATTGTTGCTAACTTGCTTTAAGGTAACTATAAATAGCTATATTAAAGGAAGACAATTAGCTTCAATGTAACTAATTCACATTTCACCATAATGCCCCAAATGCTAATACTGCATTTCAAGCTATTCCGAGAAGAGCAGCAAACAGAACTTAAAAATAGCCCTACAATGGTCATAATTTTCTAGTTCCAAAATGCTTCCACTAATTGATTTCCAAAGACATTTGCATCATTTATAAAAGAAACAGGATTAGGCCTATATAAATCATCCAATAAGGCCCTATAATTTTCTCCAACCAGGCCCTTCCAGTTGGGCAGGATTTCAACTACCACAATTCCCATTCAGCACAGCCCCTGATCATACTAGCTAAGAACCATGGGATCTGAAGTCCAACACACCTGGGCTATTGCTTTTGATAGCCAGCTCTGCAGAAGGAATTTTCTGTACTGATGATTTGCTCACGGACAAGATTCAGATTCCATCTGCTCTCGCTGTTTAGTATTTGAAGACACACAAAACCCACGTTACATGATATATGAGCTGCACGGTATATGAAACGTTAGCAGCAACCAGGCAATACTACTACTACTGTTAAAATGGAATGGCTTATGGTTTGCAAATAGAGGCTAGCCTTCCATAAATCTGCATCTCTGGATGGACAAGTCTGTGACTCTTCTGTTCGCAACCAGACGTGAACTACCACGCTGGCTGCAAAATCAGGAGTTATAGTCCAAAGCATCTGATGGGTGCCTGGCTGGGGAAAGGCTGCACTAGGCTACGGAGTCATAACCCTGAACAATTCTTCCTACAAGGCGACAAGGCTTTTTTCAAACTCTGCTTCCTCCTCAACAGTAACTCAAGTCCCGGCTTTAAAATCTCTTCCAATGAAATGCCAAGGAAGACTGATTTATTTCCCCCACGCGTGGCATTTCATTCCCCTTCATCCCACTGTTCAAAAACTGCTGGGCTTGCTTGCCAGAGTACAAAGCACATTTGCACAACGGCACTAGCCTGGAGACACCAGAACCCAGTTCAGAGTCAAGTCACTGATGCAAGTTAAACAAACAAAAAGCGCTTAAGGTTAGTAGATGGGTTTAAAAAACAGCCTGAAGCACAAAAATGCGGGTTTTTTTTAAAATAAAATCTGTTAGTTGGAAAGGGAGCTACCAGGCTCCTCCTGATTATCAGCAATAAAGTTACTCTCAAAATAAGGCAACCCTGGACAGGGCGGACACCTGTCTCTTCCATAATCAATGGGAAGTTTGCTCTTCTGCTGAGAAATGGGCAAGAGAAGAATGTCTCTTCCCAGACAGTTTTCTGTTCACCGCACCTTCCCTTCGCTGCCACGTCAGACTAACTCAGGCCTTCCAATGGAAAGCCTATCCTCTCAAGCCCGGATTCATTTGCTTCCAATTTTCAGCTGCAGTTGGCAAGGCAAGAGAAAGCGTCCATCAAGCTTTCTTAACCCCTTCAGGGGGAAAAAAGCCAAGCGCCTGCGGGGAGAGAGGCTCCAGCAATTCAGGAGCATGAGCCTTGGCATACCAAGTCAGCATGAAGGTGGGATCATTCTGCTCTTGGGAACAGCGAAACTTCACTGCCTAAGAGAAGGAGAATGGGTTGGGTCCAACATCACACACAGCTCCAGAATCTCACTGGGAAGCTACTGCTTTGGTTTTTTTCCCCCAAGTCCATTCATTCCATTTTTGCACATCAGTTCCATAAGGAATAAGAGGCCCGTGGGATTAATTCCCTTAGCCCCAAAACATTTATTTTATTTCTCTGATTTCACAGTCAAAGACCAAAGCAACCCTGGAAAATGATTCTGCTGGAGATGAAGCCAGCACTTCCCCTTTCTATGCTAAGAAAGGTACCATTCATTTAGACCCTATCCCTGGATTTTTAATCTACAAAGGTGATTCCCTGCCCTTAATATTTCCAATTACTTTTCAAGCAAATCATTCAGAATATTTTTAATAGCCTGCCTAGATGTTGACCCCTTTCTGAGCCTCTGGACTCAATCAGCTTCAATTTCAATTGCAGTACAGGAGCTCTGCATTTGCGATACAGAAATAAAAAAGCAGTAATATTTCTCTTTCCAGTTAACACCCATGGGACCTTCATACACCAGTTTCTCCTTTGCAGTACCAAGGGGAAAGGTCTCAGTGGGGTTTCCAAATCTTTTGTGTTTGCAAATGGTAGCAAGTTGACAGCTCTCTACCCTTAAAAACGTGGCACAGAGAAACTACAGAGATATCTTTAAAGGTATTTCTAGATTTCCCTATAATTTTTCTCTATGCCTTTGTTTTTAGGATAGAATCCTAACCAAATCCCTGCTTTCTAATACTGCATAGGTTTTAAAAGCAACACTTCAATAAAGAGGGATAGTACTGTATAGGGATAAGGATACCCACCACATCTTCTGTAAATTACTGCATCTTAAGCTTAACCTTTAGAACTGACAATTCACAGACTCAATTCTCACATCAACCCTGTGCGTGATGCTAAAGTGAGAAGAACCGAAGGTTGTTCAAAAAAGCAGACTGGGAACTTGAACCTCTCTTCCCAATCTAATATTAAATCAATGGGCCCCATCACTCAGCACCCCCCAATATCACTTTTTGCAACATCCCCCAATTCCCCCTCACCTAATGCAAAACTCCCCATCAACTGCACCAGCATAAGCTATATAAGATGCATCTCAGAGACCGAGTGCTGTACTCAGTGATGACTCTATTGAATGCAGGACGCCCCCCCCCCCCCGCCTCCCACAAACAGGGAAGCCAAGCGAATCTACTATCTGCCCTGCTTTCTCCTAACTTCCCTCACTGCAAGCAAACTCAACTGACCCACCACTGATGAAGAAAGATGCATCCCTCCCACCCCAATCCTCATTCCTTCACTGCTCCTTCCTAGATTGCAAAGTCCAAGTGGGAAACAGGAAGAATTATTCAAGCAGGGGGAGGTGAATCTCAAAACAATCCCTCCCATAAGCCCCGACCCTGAGGGAAAACAAAGACCCCAACCCTAAAGGTGTAGTACCCCCACCCACACAAGTGTCGGTGGAAAGCTCTCAACCCCACTGAAATCTCTTTTCCCCCCAACTCCACGCTGCAGGGATGGGAGAGGAGATCTGCCGGCCCTCTGCCTCCCCAATTGAAAGCAGAGCCCCCCCATGGAAGACACTGCAGGGGGATCCTCCTCCCAAAACTCAATGCTAATCCTGCAACCCCAGGAAGTGGCAGGGGTCCCTGCCCCAAAAGGGTCAACTCCACATTCATGGGATGGCGGGGAACTTCCCCCAACAAAACACCCCCCCAAGATTGAGGGGGAACCTAACCCTAAGCGACAGGCCCCCCACCCAAATCCCATCCCCACCAAAACCAACCTGCAGCACGAATCGGTGGGGGGGCGCCACCCCCTCCCCGCCCTTCCCCAATCCCAAGGAGGGGGCACCACTTCCTCTCCTCTGAACGACCCCCCCAAGGGGGGCGGGGGACGACCTCCCAAGAGCCCCCCACCCCCCCAAGCGGCAAGCAACGCCCCCCCCAGCCCCACGGGGACCACAGGGACCCCCTCTTCGCCCAGGGAAAGGCCACCGAAGCCGGCTGGGCCACGAGGCCCTCGCCCGCCGCCCCGCAACCGCCCTCCGCCACACACCGGCGCACGAGCGGGTCTTCCAGATCTTCAGCAGCATGATGATGATGGCCGCCAGGTGGGAGAGGTCCCCGGTGAGGCGGAAGATGTTCATGGCGACGGTGGCGGCGGGAGAGGAACCGGGGACCGATCCGAAGATGGCGAGCGCGCAGCGGGCACCGAGCGACGTGGCCCGGGGACGTGGCCAGAGACAGCCAGCGCGGGCGCGAGGCACGCCGGGAAAAGCGCGCGCCGCCCCCTGAGGCGGGGAAGAGGAGGAGGAGGCCACGCCCACGCCCGGCCTGGCCCGGTCTGGCGGGTGGAGGGGCCGGCGCCAGGCGCCGCTTCGGCTCCCCTCTGCGCACGCGCGGAGGCGGAGGTCCCCGCCACGCTCTTCTCTCTCTCTCTTCCTCCGCTCGGCTGCGCCTGCGCGTGTGCCGCGGCTTCTGAAACTTGGCCGGCTTTCTATGAAGCCCCACGTGGCGCCGACCTTTTTTTTCCCCTGGGCACAGCGCAAAATAAACCCTGCCCTAAATGAAAAAGGGAGCCCAGAAGGAACTCTATGCAAGCGCACTGATGATTATTTATTTAATGAATAATTTATTTCTTTTACCAGCGTTTCTCAAGCTTGGCCACTTTAACCCATGTGGACTTCAACTCCCAGAATTCCCCAGCCAGCATTTGGTGACAAGTTGTAGTAGGAAAAAAAAATAGCCTGAGCTTCAAGAGAAATTCCATATCTATACTTGTTCCAAGTTATATTTCAGTTACATTTTACACTGGAATTGCATTTTTATATACAGGTAGTCCTCGCTTAATGACCACAATTGAGACCAGCATTTCGGTTGCTAAGTGAAGCAGTCATTAAGCAAATCCAACCTGATTTTACCACCTTTTTTGTGGTGGTGGTGAAGCAAATCACTGCAGGCATTAAGCAAACCACCAGGTCGTTAAGCGAATCACAGGGTTCCCCATTGATTTTGCTTGCCAGAAACCGGGCGGGAAGGTTGAAAATGGTGATCAGGTGACCACGAGATGCTGCAATGGTCATAAATGCAAACTGGTTGCCATGCACCTAAATCACAATCAAGTGACCGTGGGGACGCTGCAATGGCCGTAAGTGTGAGGACCGGTCATAAGTCGTTTTTTCCAGCACCATTGTAAGTCTGAACCGTCACTAAATGAATGGTTCTTAAGCAAGGACTACCTGGATATCTACTTGGACATTAAGTCTGAACCAGCTACACAACTGCCAACACGCCTCACAAGATGCCATTTCCAACATCTGCAGGACATTCAGTTGGGTGTAAGGCTGTAGAATCAACATCTTTATACTTCAGGTTGCGGCAGATTTAAATCTCTCTTTGTAGAGATCCACTTGGAGAAGGCAGGTAGAGAGTATTAGGTAAAGGTAAAGGTCCCCCCCCGCACATTTGTGCAGTCATGTCCGACTCTAGGGGCCGGTGCTCATCTCCGTTTGTTAGCTGAAGAGCCAGCACTGTCCGAAGACACTTCCACGGTCATGTGGCCGGCATGATGTGCGTGGAACGCTGTTACCATCCCACCGAAGTGGTACCTATTCATCTACTTGCATTTGCATGCTTTCGAATTGCTAGGTTGGCAAGAGCTGGGGCGAGTGCGGGAGCTCACTCCGTCACGCAACGCAGGGCTAGGGATTCGAACCTCCGAACTTGCGACCTTCCGATCGACAAGCCTGGTGTCTTACCCGCTGAGCCACGAGTATTACCAAAACATAAATTAAGGCCAAGAAGAGTTGTTGTTAGAAAGCAACTTAATGTCACTCCACTGTGACTCTCTTTGGCAAAAGGACGGTGGAAGGGGAAATGCTGTCAGGCTTTCAAGACTGAAGTCAACTTTTCAAGGGAGGCCAGGTCAGGAAACACACATTAGAAGAAATATTAGAACTCAGCTTCATTGTTATAGACCAGTGTTTCTTAAACTTTTGGCTCTCAGGACTTCTACCCACTTCTTAAAATTTTGGAGGACCCCAAAAGTGCTTTGTATGGGTTATATTTATCAATATTTACTGTATTAAAACTTAAAATCGACCCATTTGCAGAATATTTATTTATTGAATCACGTAAAAATAACAATATTAAACTCATTAGATATTAATATAAATAAAATATTTTCATGGAAGACCCTTCTTTTAACCAATAAAAAATAATAATGAGAGTGGCATTGCTTTAAATTTTTGCAAATATCTTCAATATCTGGCAAATCATTTTGATTTGGCAGACCCCTGAGAGGGTCTTGGGGGTCCTCAGACCACACTTCGAGAAACACTGATATAGACTATAATAACAGGATTTTGAAAGTGTTTTCCCTTCCCTCCTGTTTATGCGAAAGAGAGTCAAGGCAGGGCCCATCTTGAGTTTGTTCCTAACTTAGGCTGACCATACGTCCCATTTTGAACGGGACAGTCCCGTTTTTTAGCATTTTTCAACCGTCCCGTCGTTTTGATAAAAATCTCAATTTTGTCCCATTTTTTAAACCCAGCGGGAATGGCACGAAAGGAGGATCCAAGCCAGAGCTGCCGATTGGAGGCAGCCCGGAAGAGGAAGCCCTCCCGCCTATCAGCACACGGCAAAGGAGGGACCGGGGGGTCAGGGTTTGCAGGCGGGAGCCAATCGCATGGATCGGGGGGTGGGGTTTGCAGGCGGGAGCCAAACGTGCGGATCGGGGCGGGGTTTGCAGGCGGGAGCCAATCGCGTGGATCAGGGGCGGGGTTTGCAGGCGGGAGCCAATCACGTGGACCGGGGGGTGGGGACCCCAGTCTTTTTCATGAATACAGAATATTACATAAGACCCCATCCCGTTTTGCCATCCCAATGCCCCGTTTTTGTCTCAAGGAAATATGGTCAGCCTATCCTAACTCCTTCTTCCCTTCCCGGGCTTAATTTATGTCAGCTAATGGCCTCCCCATGCCTTGTTCAAGGTCATCTCTGTGGTACTCTATACTCTTGGATTCTGCCAATAGTCTTTTTTTTAAATAGTCTTTATTAAAAGATTTTACTCAGATAATAAGAAATACATTCAAAGAAAAGGAAAAAATATAAAGTAAATGGGAGAGCCAGTTTGGTGTAGTGGTTAAAGCACCAGGCTAGAAACTGGGAGACCTTGAGTTCTAGTCCCGCCTTAGGCACAAAGCCCGCTGGGTGACCTTGGGCCAGTCACTTTCTCTCAGTCTTAGGAAGGAGGCAATGGCAAACCGCTTCTGAAAAACCTTGCCAAGAAAACTGCAGGGACTTGACCAGGCAGTCTCTGAGAATCAGACACGATTGAGTGGATTAAAAAAAGAAGAGAAAATGTGAAAAAGAAAAATAGAAGAGAAAAAAAAGAGAAGACAGAGGAAAGAAAAATAAAAGAACGGAACAGTAAACATGAAAAAATATAAAGAAGTCCTCTTGGCAATTACACATACAATTCTAATCAAACCTCAAACATTTCATCATGATTCCCTTCTTTCTATAACCTATTCTTTCTAATCATCAAAATCATAAGCCACAAAATCATTTTCTTTCTTACGCAAAAAGTCCATAACGGGTTTCCAGTCATTGATGAATGTCTGAACAGGAAGTATCCTGATTCCAAAACTTGATATTTATACATTTGAATCAAAGTTACATGCCTGCACGGAGTCCTTTTAAACATCTAATGTTTGCATATTATTCTTCTAAGTTCATCTAAAAGCTATTGATATTCTGTGATGAAAGTTTTTCAATGCCTCAACAGACATTGCTGTGTCCATGAATGTAAGACGCTAGCAAATATTGAATACTTTCCGGTATTCAACTGCACTATTTTATTTCCTCAAACATCAGCAGGTTTTTCCAAGGACTGTTCCTCCATTTTTGCAATGTGAGCTGGAAAACTCTGAAAAAATAGATCAAGGTAAGAAAAATGTGGAAGAAATAAATATGTACAGTAAAATTAGCATATGAGTTTTTAAACATTTTAGCCTATTGACCAAGAAGGAGAAGGAGGAGACCTCGATGTCTCATCTCACAAAAGATTTAAAGGTTTTCTCTTGCTAATTTAAAATGTTCCCCACCCATTCTTGAGTCTGCAGAAAATCACCCCATCTTATATTCTGTTGTTCCCACTACTGCTGTATTTCCCAGTATGCATATCATAAAGACATAAAGCAACAATCAAGTCAATCAAGACAGTTTTAAAAGTTCAAAGAACATATTTTTGAGTGGTTGCCACTGTCATATCAAGTAATTTCAATGTGTGAAGTCTAATAATAATAATAATAATAATAATAATAATAATAATAATACAGGCTTACTGTACACTTAAACAGTGCTCAGTTCAGGAAGCCAGATGCAGGATTGAAACAGCAGACATCCAAAGGTTTAATGTGCATGGCAAGGACACTCCTGAAAAGGAGATTGGGGGTGGGAGAGAAGGATGAATCAGCAGCATCTAAAATGGCCCAAATAATTAGTAGAGAGTTCAGACTTCTGAAAAGGTCTGGGGGAAAGGAACAGTCCCCATTATCCAGCCCCAGATCTGGTAACCCTTCAATTTCCCATCACATAGTAATTAACAAGGACAGTGGAAACAGAAAAGGTCCCAACCACCCATTTCTGTCCTTTAAATTGGCCAGAGGACATTCATTCATTCATTCATTCTTTACTTTTATTTGCTTACTCATTCCAGGATGAGACTGTGGTGGTGAACATCCTTTTGAGAGGGAGAAAGCAGGGGGAGGAAAGACCAGTTACAGCTGGATGCTCTAATACAGATTAGGTTTTTAGGGTGGGGAGACAGGTCAAAACCAGGCTTTCTGTCACGGAAGTGAGTGGTACATGTGAAAAATGGAAGCAACCAGCCAGTGGCCAGTGGCAATGTCCAGTTTCTTCATCTAATCATCTACTGTATGTGTCCTTCCAAATTGTCAGCATGACTATCAACAGCTGTCCAGCTTTTCCAACCAGTATATTTCCAACCTGATCTGGAAAATGAATCTGCAACGTTCTCTGCAGCAAAAACAGATGGGGAGGCTACCCTCAATGAATTAAACAGGTCAACAGAGACCAGATTGTCTTGAAGGATAAAAAGGTCAGCTGCTTGCAACAGTAGGAAATGGCTGGCCTTCCCTTTGGGAATCTATTGCCGAAAGAACAGGAGCAAAGCCAGCTATCTGACTAATAGAAGCTCTGCTGAAGAGGAATTAATGAAGTTGTGTGTCACTTCACAGCTGTTTTTGCTCAGCGAAAACCCAGAGGGAGAACTTATGACACAGCACCTGCATTCTCCCAAGACAACATCCCTATAGAATGAAGCAGCCACTGAGCTCGGGGAAATTGATTGATTCCCAGTTGTGTTAACCTGTTAGCAAGTTGTGGCAAGGCAACACATCTCAACCAGGCACAAACTGGGCCCTTTGGAAGGCCTGCCTGCCTAGCGATGAACAATCCTAGCTCAGACAATCTTCTTCTCAGTGGTCAGTCCCTTTTGCCCCTTCAAAACAAATGTCAGTTCTTAAACCACCAGCTGTTGTGGATAACGAATGCTTTATATATTTTGCAGGTGAAACCACTGCGATTTTTGGTTTTAAAGATGAAATTTGCCCGTTGAGTAAATAAAGGAAGAAGAGATGTCTCTCACCTCTGGGTTTGAGAAGAACAACATCATATCCTGGAATGTTACTTGTTATTGGGCAGCAAAAAAACATTAAATTATGATAACAATTATGCTGATGACCAAACCCAAGGGTGCTTTTTTTAAAAAAGAAAACTCACCATTCAAAACAGGTGTATATGTTGGGTGGATTGTACTTTCATCCAATGACACTTCCTGGATTCTTCTCCTCCCACCATCCAAAGCCAGCTGAAGACTCTGAAGCTGCTGTTCATTGAGATGTTGGCGCTGGGAATCGGTCACCCTGGCTGCGTTTTCAGGGCCAAGGTTTGCAATCTGCTCTGGAGACAGCTCCTGCAAAAACAAACAAACAAACAAACAAACAAACAAAGATAATAATAATAATAATAATAATAGTGTGGTAATTAGCTATTTGGGATGCTTCCCTGGTATCTAACATCTGATTGCTGCAGCCATGCTGAACCTTCCTAATAAGCAAATATTCAAGATGGGACGGCCAAAACCCGGTGGGATTTGATGGTCTGATGAGATTTCATTCCCTTTTTTTTATCACTTTAAGACTCGGCATGTGCATTTAGGGAGCTGTGGCTCCCATCGCAGTGTTTTCTGCCCATACTTCCACAGCAGCAGTTTCAAAATCCATCTGCTTTCATTCCTGCAGGCAAATGGTGACTGTAGAGAGGTTAGCGGTGACATGAGCCAGACAAAAAAGAGAATAAAACTACCTGAAAGTTGATTTCCCCCCCTTCCAGTGCAGAATATTCCACCAAATATAGTCATATGATTATGCCCCCTTTTGAAGCCAAACCCTATGATTAGAACTGCACAGTCATTATCTTTCCATGTAGAACAATGACAGCGAATGTGAACAACTGACATTTACAACAATGCCAAAGAGTTTCCCTTGGCTTTTGTGTTGGATTTGCCTTTTCTTTCTTTTTTTCAGAAGACATTTGGCCTTGCAAGGCAGCAAGAAATTATGGTATATAAACTAACTCTCTCTTCTTCCCCTTTTGGTTTATGTTTGAACCTCTGCAAAATTCCACTTTAGGTTCTTAAAAGGTGGGAGGAAACTGAGCGTGCGGAGACCAAGTTATATTTTGAAATTGGCTAGCAGGTGGTCATAACCAAACTCTTTAATCTTGGATTATCTTTAGAAACTTGCAATCATGAAGTTTTATGGATTTGCTTATAGGTAAGGGATGGGATATGGGATGAAGAGGTATCTGTAACCTTGTTATTGCTAAATTTGTCTATACTTGTAATGAAGGTTGGAAGTCACTTCTTTATATATTTTTCTTTTTCTTTATCATATTCTACCTTTTCTCTTTTTTCTTTCTTTTTCTTTTTTTCTTGCACTTTTTATTCTTTCTGCTTATTCTTTCTCCTTTCTTTAAGTTTAGTTTGTATTAGTTTTTACTATTGCAATCAAAATCCAAAAATAAACAAATAAATAAAATTGGGAGTTGAGGTCCACGCATGCTGGCTGGGGAATTCTGGGAGTTGAAATCCACACATCATAAATATATAAAGAAACTTGCAATCATGGATGATAGCATTTATAGACTGGTGCTCATCGAAAGACGCTTGGAGAGATATCCATTCACATATAGGAATTTATTGGGTTTTCGCCCTTATGTCAATATTTGTATCTCAAAAGAATTGGAAAATGGTTTCCCCTAATTTTAGGGGGGGGAGGAATCAGGAAGCAATTCTGCAGAGATGAAGTTGGAGAATGACCAAATCAAAACGTTGCTAATGGTATGTAAATAACACAACTGTTGTAACTGACCCTGACATTTTCCAAATAAAGCCATACATTCCTCCCCCCCCCCTTTTTTCAAATACAGTTTAAAAAGCAGGAGGAGGCATCGAATCTAACTGAAAGCTTTCCGACTTACTTTAAACGTTTCATCAGGGATGCATCCTATTGCCGTTGGCTGGAAATAAGCCATCAATTCTCGATCGAGGGCTCTTAATTCTTTCTTGTTTAAGCCAGCTAGTGAGAGGGGGAAAGGGAAGCGGTCAGAACGCAATTTCACGCCGTTCTGATTAGACTGAATTTGGGGCATTTGAGGGGCACCAGCCCTTAGCGGATAAATATTTGATTCTAAAACCTTTTCAGGCCCCTCTGGGAAATCGGGCCTTGAAAAGAAGCAGGGGAGGGCTTGCAGTTAAATGAATGTTAGATGGGAAGCAACTTTGGTAAAAGTGTGCACTTAATTAGTTCAATTCACATTTTTGCTGGTTTTGGTTGCAATATGTGGAGGGCACCGATGAGGCACCTTCTCTATTTTCTCTTACAGGTACTCCTCGCTTAACAACCACAATTGGGACCAGAATTTCGGTTGCTAAGCAAAGCAGTCATTAAGCAAATCCAACCCGATTTTACAACCTTCTTTGTGGCAGTCATCAAGCAAATCACTGTGGGCGTTAAGCAAACCACATGGACGTTAAGCAAATCACGGGGTCCCCTATTGAATTTGCCTGCCAGAAGCCATCCGGGAAGGTTGAAAATGGCGATCACGTGAGCACAGGATGCTGCGACGGTCATAAATGCGAACCAGTTGCCAAGCACCCAAATAGTGATCATGTGACCACAGGGACGCTGCAATGGTCATAAGTGTGAGGACCAGTCACACGTCGGTTTTTTCAGCATTGTCGTAAGTCCAAACCGTCACTAAATGAATGGTTGTTAAGCAAGGACTACCTTTACTTCTTCTGCTGCACAGAAGGTGAATCAGATCACGGCGGGCAAACGATGGCTTGGACTGGTTAACTCCCTTACCAGTGATAGTCCCAATTTCTTGCAGGACAGCATGGCTCCACTTTGTAGGAGTTCCAAATACCGATTCTACTTTCTTTTTAAATCCTTGCAGAGTGCTTGAACCACACGGCAAGGAACCCATTCTGGCTAAGACCACACTATGGAGAAGGCAAAAGGAAACCATGTTATGACCAACTCTTTTGCACCCGGTTGCCAACATTCGGTGGGGAGGAGAAAGAAAAGAAGTTACAAAGTCTTAATGATGCCACAGGTAGGAGGGTTTTCCTCCTCAGCTGTCAGAGAAAATAAAGAACTACATAAATAACCAGAGCATGTAGGATTTCAGAAGTATCTCTATTCTACAGTGTCCAAACTCATTTCTACCCTGGACAAATTTGCAAATGGCACCATCATGACTTTGGACTAGAAGAACATCATGCTGTAACAGAGCTGGACGGGGAATGGAAAACCAGACAGCAAAAGATATTTCACATTTTGCTCAGTAATTTTGTACTAACCCGGGTTGTTGGTTTTTTCATGGTTAAACACAACATTAGTGCACCGGTTGGTGAGTGCAGCTATTTTTCATATTCTGAAGCTTGGTTGGAATTATATTTTGGTTGCTTTGCAAGCCTGAGAAACGGTGCACAAGAAACATCTTATTCAATCCTTAGGAAAGCGGACAATTATCTTGAAAAAAATAGTATCCTCTTGTGCTGTCATGTACTTTTTAGAAGCATTTCACGAATGAGAGGAGAGCGGTGGGATACCTGAATTCGGTGGCATTGATAGCTGCAATCTCTGTTGCGTTTAGAGTACAAAGGCTGGCATCTAGACCTGCCAGATCAAAACTTTTGAGACTGGCTATCTCTTGCCCTGAATCATCCAGAAAGCCTTGTAAAATGGATTTGGCCTGGGGAAAATAAACAACAGCAGCAGCAACAAAACATGTCCTTGTGTTTCTCTTTTTCCTTCTAAAATCATTACCTTATGCCAGAGCTTTCCAAACTTTTCATGTTGGTGACACACTTTTTAGACATGCATCATTTCGTGACACAGTCTTACAGCAAGGCACAAGGCAGGCAGTAGGACCTGCGCGGAATCACAGCAGGTTTGGAGGCAGCAGGGCACAAAGCAGGCACTAGGACCTGCGCGGAATCCTGGCAGGGCAGGTTTGGAGGCAGCAGGGCACAAGGCAGGCACTAGGACCTGCGCGGAATCCTGGCAGGGCTCGGAGGAAGCAGCAGCCGCGACACACCCAGACACTGCAGCCGACACACTAATGTGTCCCGACACACAGTTTGGAAAGCTCTGCCTTATGCAAACTGATCTCAGAATAATTTGCAGCACAAATACATCCTTCAGAGTGAAGGGAGTCCACCCGAAGATCCAAGACTAAAGAAAAGTCTTGAAGGTCTGGGTGCTGTGCAACCAAAGGAGACAAGTCGATTCATGAGAGCTATCAATTTGTTAATTAAGGATACAGGTAAGTCATGTGAAATCAAGTACCATTTTTGCCCACCAGCTACATTTTGGAGAGGATTACCAAGGAGAGTACAACACCCCCACCAACACAGGCAGGACAAGCCAGGGTATATAAACAGAGAGCAAGTTCCACTCCCTTTTCGCACTGAAGATGTTGCCTAGCCTGGCAATGAAACGTCTGCAAGGAAACAACAAGGCTCAGAGAGCACCATGGACTCCACAGGAACATTCAGCCTGGGGAAAAATTGTACACCCCTGTTCTAGAGTAGTGTTTCTCAACCTCAGCAACTTTAATATGTTTGGACTTCTACTCCAGGACCCCAATTTCCTACTCCATTTTCACCCTCACACACACAACATGCACAGATTAAAAAAACACACACAAACCAGAATCAGCAGTCTTCTATTAGCTATGGACTCTCAACATGAAATGTTATTAACCTGAATTGGATTCCAGCCTGTTTGCTGTCCCAAGGCTGAGACGGTGTCAACCGAGCTCAGATCCAGCGCTCCAATTTCACTCTCGTTCAACGCTGTGACGATGCGTCCCAGGGAGACAATGTGGTATCTCTTCCAGCTTTCAGGCAGGCCCCATACCTTTATAAGCACACAGACAAAGAACAGTAACCCACCACTGCATTTTCATGGGAAGCAGAACCTGAAACTTCCACTTCCCCAACCTGATGTGTTTGATAATAGCTCCCATCATCCCCAGCCTCTTCCAACTTTAACAAAGCTCGTCCCCATAAGAAAATGGTCATTATAGCCTCTTAATGGGAGTCTCAAAATGCAAGCTGTTGAGACGTAATGTATGAAGTCCATCAAAAAAGGCACAGAATTATGCATTTGATTAGTGAGAGCCACAGAATGGCATCCTCGGAGCCCTGCTGGTGGCGGGCGGGGCTTCAGATCGGTTCTGAATGGATCCGATTCAGCGTATTTGTCTAACTCAACAGTTGGAATCAATTTGGAAACTGAACCAGCGTGTTGCCTCAGTTCAAACGTTGAATCACATCAGCTTGATTTTCCCAACTGATCAAGGGGGCAGAAAAAGAGAAGCTTTTGTGCATGTGCCGATTTGCAAAGAAGCAGATTGTTTTGGAGACCTGAGAACTCCCAAAACATCTTTCTACAGCCCTAGTAAACCTCTTGTATCATGTAGTGATTTTTTTTTAGCTTGGGAATAAAACATGTAATTGGAAGGTTTTATATACCCATTTCTCACCTTAGGATATGGAATGGAAACTAATGGACATTTTCACATGCCTGCCTTACTATTATATTTCACAAGTATTCCTAGGAAGTCTGTAGCTTGAATCATGTCAACTGGATTTCTATTTTCTCAGTGGAAACGTTTCGCTCCTTATCCAAGGAGCTTCTTCAGTCTGAGCAAAGTTAGTAAGGGAATCCTAAATATGTTTCTAGGTAGCTGTGTGACCTTACAGCTACCTAGAAACATATTTAGGATTCCCTTACTAACTTTGCTCAGACTGAAGAAGCTCCTTGGATAAGGAGCGAAACGTTTCCACTGAGAAAATAGAAATCCAGTTGACATGATTCAAGCTACAGACAATTCCACCTGGATGACTGAGAACCTTCATAGACATATTCCTAGGAAGAATAGGAATAATAGATTTTTATTTATTTACTTGTACCCCTTGAGCATTACAGTATTAGGACATTAATATGTGCATTTTCAGATCATTATTTATTTCTCCTTTTTCTACCCTGTGCCTTCAGTGGCATTGTCACTAACAGTCCAGGACGTAATATTGCAATAATATTGTAATGGTAGAGCTACAGCCTAAATCAATAGCAATAACACAGGAGTGTAAGAGAGAAAAGAAAACTGGATTTAAGATCTCATAACAAGCTAACAAAGTTTTAAAAAAACAAAAACCAGGGAACTGTTTTAATATATGAAAAGGTACAGCACTTGTATGCTGTTCTTTTTAAAAAAGGGAAGAAAATCATGAATTTAACCCTTCTTCTGTCTGTCCTTTTGTGAGCTGTCTCTCTTTTTTAAACTGCTGCATCTGAGTGATTATGGGATGGATCCGAAATTGCTCCAAACTACAGTTTAACCATGGCTTAGCAAATGACCCACAATGGGTGGCATCACGGAACAAGCTAAGCGAAAACTAAATCAGCTTACGGCTTTACGTATTCGGCTAAACCAGTGTTTCTCAACCTTGGCAGCTTGAAGACGTGTGGACTTCGACTCCCAGAATTCCCCAGCCAGCATATGCTGGCTGGGGAATTCTGGGAGTTGAAGTCCACACGTCTTCAAGCTGCCAAGGCTGAGAAACCCTGCTCTAAGAAATATTTCTCAATCTCAGTAATTTTAAGATGTGTGAACTTCAACTCCCAGAATTCCCCATCCTAACCTCAGCATGGTTGGCTGGGGAATTTTGAGAGTTGAAGTCCACACATCTTAAAGTTGCTGAGATTGAGAAATATTGCCTTAGGGTGATGAATGAACATAGCCACTATACAATGATTTATTGTTGCTTGAACTAGGCTGTTTTGACAATGGCTGTACAAACCATAGTTTAATTTGACATGAGGTGTCAAAGTATTCCTCCACACTAGGGGCTCTGTGTTCTACTTCGCTAGTTCCACTAGAAATTAAACAGATAAAGGATCTATACACTACAGCAATGTTTCTCAACCTCAGCAACTTTAAGATGAGTGGACTTCAACTCCCAGAATTCCCCAGCCAGCCATTCTGGGAGCTGAGGTCCATGCATCTTAAAATTGCTGAAATTGAGAAACACTGCTGTAAAGTATATTTTTAAATTGCATCTTACTGAGTCATGCCAACAAATAATCTGTCAAGATGGAAAGTTTTAAGAATGTACTCTCTGGCCCGAGTTTGGTTCCTGCATATCAGTGACCACTACTTGCTTAACTGTGGTTTATTGAGCTAACAACCAACGGTTGGGTTTGTACAACATACTAATCCATAAACGTTGGTTTGTAATCCCCAGTGGCAGGACTCATAGAACATGTTAAACTGGTTTAGTGCAATGTCTAAGGTTTTTGTCAAGCTCTTTCTTATGAAAGAAAGCAAGGTGTCACCCCATCTGAGCAATGGAAGGACTTTAGTAACACAGGCAAATATCTAAAAAAATCTACATATATTTAAAAAAGTTCCTTGGAATCCATATTGGGAGAGTTCCTGTTCTGCCATAATTACCTGTTTAGCTTTTTCTTTCAAGGCAGCAAGCTGGAGGGTGTTAAAATTACGCACTGAGCCAAGGATTTCCACAGTTTTGGCGAAAGTTCTGTTTTCCATGCAGCTCAATTCCTGGATGGACCAAAACATGTTTGCTTCTGATAATTTTATAATCTCATCCGAAGAAGGTGCCATGACATCTTCACAATCTGAAAGTTGAGTTGGATAGAGGCATTTAAATATTATCCACTGGAAGAGGGCTGGCAGTGATGCTTCTAAATAGATCTAAATTGATCCTTCTAAATAGAAATATCAGAGATGGAAGCTGGAACCGTTGCTTGAGTTAGACTCCTGGGAATCCATTTCTATCTGGCCAATATACTTGGCCCTTAATCAGGGCATGCAGACCAGCTCCAAGCTGATTCAAATTGACAAATTGGCAGTGATGCTAATAAAAAGTGAAGACAGCATTTGTACATACATCAAATAGTAACACAAAGAGGACAACACTAAAAGCAAAGAATGACATTAACCATAGAAAGCTTGGTGGAAGAATATTGTCTTATCCATCATCTGAAGGAGAGAAATGGCTAATCCTTCTGCAGTCTCATATATTGGTCACTCAGCCCTAGAATTTCTAGACATAAATTACCAATGTCTTGCATCTAAAAATTCTAGGGCTCTATGAAGCTCCTGCTCAAATGGAGCCTTCAAATCATATTGACACAGTATCAAATTCAATAGTTTGGATCAAAGTGCGGAATTCAGTGGACTTTCTGATTCAGATGAACGATTGGGATCAAATCATACCATCAAATCAGATGATTTAGCTCAAGGTGTTGAACCGGACCGATACATCCATTCCAATTGGATCAACATTGTCAATCTGATCAACAATTCAAATCAGTTTGTCAATTTGAATCAGCTTGGAGCTGGTCTGCATGCCCTGATTAAGGGCCAAGTATTTTGGCCAGATAGAAATGGATTCCCAGGAGTCTAACTCAAGCAAAGGTTCCAGCTTCCATCTCTGATATTTCTATTTAGAAGGATCAAGGGGGATCTACCCAGGAGATCATTCCACGTGGAAACCATTGTTATGGTGGCCATTGCTCAAAAGAGAATGGCTGCATGCAGGACCAACTTATCCATTAGGCACAACAGGCATTAAAATGTTTTAATTTTTTTGTTAAATCAGAAAGAATAAAAATGAAGTAGAAATTATTTATTTTCATGCCTCCTTATTAAAAAAAATAAAACGCTGAGGAACTCACAGAATTTGATCTCATTTGTAAGCTATAGGTACAGTGTGAATACTAAAATGATTATACAGAATCAAAGTTAGTTGCAGACATCATAATTAATTGGCAACAAGGGATTATTATTGCAAAAAAATACATGTAAAATATGATTGACCATTCACTATTTCTCTGTAAAAATACGAAGAAAATATTGAAAATCATCTGAAACATAATTTTTAATGCTATTATTTTCAAGTCAAAAATGACTTGATGGCACATGTTGTTGTTGTTCAGTCGTTTAGTCGTGTCCGACTTTTTGTGACCCCATGGACCATAGCACGCCAGGCCTTCCTGTCCTCCACTGTCTCCTGGAGTTTATTCAAATCCATGTTCATTGCATCGGTGATGCTATCTAACCACCTCATCCTCGGCCGTCCCCTTCTCCTTTTGCCTTCAGTCTTTCCCAGCATCAGGGTCTTTTCCAGTGAGTCCTCTCTTCGCATTAGGTGGCCAAAGTATGTGAGCTTCAGCTTCAGTATCTGTCCTTCCAATGAGCAGTCAGGGTTGATTTCCTTTAGGATTGACTGATTTGACCTCCTTGCAGTCCAAGGGACTCTTAAGAGTCTTCTCCACATAATCGATCATAAATCAGTAACCCCAAACCAGTTGCAGTCTTTTTCAGTATATGCTGGCAAATTGGAGGCAAATGTATTTATTATTGTTTTGATTGCCTATCTCTTTTCTGGTCTTTTCTGCCTGGTCCAGTAACACAATTAAACTAGATTAAGCTGCTATTTTCCTGTGTACTTCAGCAAACGAACATCTCAGTCCATGCTGATCTGCATTGTGTATCTTTCTCCTAGATTTTTTTCCCTTGTCCCCCCAAGCCTGTTGCTGTTTCCTAGCAAAACTATTTTGGCTACAGAGCCATCAACATGCTGAAAACAAGGAACAGTTGGATGGCTGTGCTACGAAATAGGAAATGGTAGCAGGATCTTATCTGGAGCTTTGGAGAGTGGCTGAGTCAGCATACGCTGAGATACAGCAAAGGATTACACGGAAATCATACATTCATTCCAAGAGTTTACACTTCCTACAGGCAGAGCAAATCCATCAATGCTCCCGCATTCATTGGGAATGCCCCAAATATAAATTGGCAGATTTCATGAAAGGATTAGCATTAAAGGAAGAAAAAGCTTTGACTGATCATACGCCTATGCAGCGCAATGCTGGTCTTAAAGGACAGCGATATTAAAGACCAAAGAAATCAGCTGTTGGGTCTTACAAGACAAACGTAACAAGGAATGGAACTGCTTACCCAGAGTTGAATTAGATGGTTGGGTTGGAATTCTGGAGGCACAAAGAGATTCGAATTGAGCCAAGAGGAGATGCTCGGCTGCAGAGACCGGTTGGGATGTTTTTGATGCGATTTCCAAGATGAAATCAGGAAACTTTAGGAGGGAAAAAAATAAAATGATGAGGGTTTTAAGTCACCCTTGCTTTGATGGATGGCCCTAAAGAGGGTGTAATAAGGTGTAGATTCTGTTCCCCACCAGTGACTTCTAGCTTCTTGTAGAGCAGGGGTGGGGAACCTTTTTTCTGCCAAGGGCCATTTGGATATTTATAACCGGGGACTGGGGGGGTGGGGGGCGGGGTTTCTGGGATTTCTGCGGACCAGGGGCCGGAGTTTGCGGGCAGGAACCAATCGCGTGGAAGGGGCGAGGTTTGTGGTGGGAGCCCCGCGGGCCTTAGGTGGGAGCCCCGCGGGCCTTATATGGCCCGCAGGCCTGACATTGCCCACCCCTGTCGTAGAGTCATCCAACCCACATTGGACCAAAATTACAGTCATGATAACAGGGTTAAAAGTGTTTCAGTGATGACTGGAGGTGTTATGAGTCTCTAGTAGGGAAATGGCCTTAGGAACATCACCAGGGAGAGGAGAATAAGATTTATTTAGGAAGACTTTGAAGGCAGACTTAATGAGAGATTATGTCCAAGTCTTGTGTACTTGATCACCCAATTCTTCTAAGTCACATTTTTCTGCCAATATTTTCTCTGATTGTGGACTCCTGATCAGTGATGACCACTGATTAGTGTTCATCTAGGATGTCAACTTTCTGTATTAACAAAGCAGCCTCTTATTTATTAATTTCATTCATATCTCAACTTTCCTTCCAGGAGATCGAGATAGTACAGATAGTCCTCAACTTATGACCATTTGTTTAGCGACCGTTCAAAGTTACAACGGCGCTGGAAAAAGAGACTTGCGACCAGTCCTCGCACTTATGACCATCACAGTGTCTCTGCAGTCACATGATTAAAATTCAGGTGCTTGGCAACCGGCTCGCACTTACAATGGTTGCAGCAGTTCCGGAGTCATGTGATCACCATTTGCAACCTTCCCAGCCAACTTCCGACAAGCAAAGTCAATGGGGGAAGCCAGATTCGCTTAACAACCATTGTGAGTTGCTTAATGACCGCGGCAAAAAAGGTTGTAAAATCGGGCATGACTCACTTAATAACCGCCTCGCTTAGCAACAGAAGTTCCAGTTCTAATGGTGGTCGTAAGTCGAGGACTACCTGTGAATGGGATTCTGCCCACCCTATTAATGTCCTAACAACTTGACTAAGCTAAGAAATGGCATCCAGGTTCACACACCATGCTAATCGTAGTTGCTCCCACTTATCAACAACCTAGCTTCTCCATTCCTTTCGGCAGAACATCGCTAATACCTTTTCAACAAGGACCATCAATTCATCTTTTGTCAATAACACAATAAAAGGTCCGTTATCCTTAGTTGTTTCAACTGTCCAGTTTCTTGGGGAGCTGAAAAACAAAGTTGGAATCTCAGTTAAAAAAAGCAAGCCTTGAATTTACCACCAAGTTTAAGAAAAATGTACTAGTCAGATTCACACGTTGGAAAAGAGGTGAAGGAAGAAGTGTTCGTAGTACAGAGTTTGTGCTAGAAAAATCTAAATTTCTTCATTGAACATAGTGGTTGGCTTCTTTCGGTGCTGTTACTCAACGGGAGACCTGCACAGATCTTACCCGTGCAATTCAATCAGTCTCTGTTTGATTTCTATCTTCTGCTCGTAGCTGAGATGGGGACACTGGCCGTATTGGTGGAGGATCATTGCCATCACTTCTGGAGAGACCCCGTTGCAGATGAACGCGGGGGACAGATGGCAAAGGAGATTGCCCAACAGGTCCACGGAATATTCATCTGCCACCGAACCGTTCTGAAACGAGCCACATTCATTAACTAGCTGAACGAGGCAAGATAAACCAAAGATCCAAATAAAACGCAGGAATGTATCAACATTAATGAAAATAGAAAAGGAAGAAAAGGAAGGAAGACGACCAGTGAGTGAACCAAGGAGTGCCACATTCATTTGGAGCATAGCCACCCAAAAACTCTTCACACCATTAAGGTTGCATTCACATCTTTTAATCCCGGACTGAGTGACCTTGCTGTCCAGATGTTGATGAACAATTATTCCCAGCATGGCCAAGAATAGGGGGTCAAGATGCTGTAAGGACATAGGCTGCTTCCCCCTATTTTGAACAAGCCAATGGCCTGGTTAACTCAAAACACAACGACAAGTGAGTTCACACATTACATTAAGCCAAAACTCAACAAATCCGTTTGACTTAGCGGGAGGGGAAGAGTCACTTCTCATGGGTAACACATTCCCAAAAGAGGTGAAAGAGTTGATCTGGAGGGAAGGAAAGCTTGACATCGGCTTTCCCGGTGGTTTCCCATCAATACAGGTAGTCCTCGCTTAACGACCGTTCGTTTAGTGACCATCCAGAGTTACGATGGTGCTGAAAAAAACGACTTGCAACCGTTCCTCACACTTACAACTGTCGCAGCATCCCTGCAGTCACGTGATCGCAATTCAGGCACTTAGCAACCATCGCACATTTACAACAGTTGCAGCATCCTGCAGTCACATGATCATGATTCGGGCACTTGGCAACCACATTTATGACTGTTGCAGCATCCCGCAGACACATGATCATCATTTTCGACCTTCCCAACTGTCTTCCAATAAGCAAAATCAATAGGGAACCACGTGATTCGCTTAACGACTGCCACAAAAATGGTCGTAAAATTGGGTCTGGGTTCGCTTAAAACCGCATCACTTAGCGACCTATATTCCGGTCCCAATTGTGATTGTTAAGCGAGGACTACCTGTAGGCCGGTTGTAGAGGTGCTGCCTTCCATTGCATTTGGAAACGAAAAGGCGCCTGTGTTTTACAGATTTCATTGGCGGTCCTTTTCCCATTTCATGGGGCATGCCCCGGCAACCTCTTTTTTGAACTTGTCCCTGTGACGTTGCCCTTATCCCATCTCCAGCCTGCACAGGAGGCAGACTTTGAACTGAAACAATGGGATCTTCTTACTAAGCAATGCTGGACTCTCTGCAGGACAGCTCTTTTCTTCTGCTTGCTCCAAACGAGATGATCGAGGTCCACCTTTCCCAAGCTGATCAGGAAAGGGACGCAGCGTGATCCCGTGACGGAGTCCAGGAACTGAGCACTAAGAGAAAGTTTTCAAAAAGTCACTCTGTGGAGATGCAGAAACCGCAAGGAAGGAGACCAATTTACTTATCTTTTCTCTAGCCTACACCTGAGACAGCTGAATCAGAAACACGCCCTCGTTGATTTCAGGAGGGTTTATGTCCAGCTGCTTGTATAGATTTTTAAATAAAATTTCACTGAAAGGAATAGAAAGTGACAGAGAAAGACGGATAAAACATACAAGAAAACAAAAGATAAGGAGCAGATACGTAGCTATCCCTGTTGAAGCTTAAATTGAACATACTCGGTTAACGCAGTACAAACTACTTACAGAACCACAAACACTAAAGCATTAAATCAGTAATAAAAATTATAGATCAAGTTGAAATATGATTCTATAGAAAAGAAAACCCATGTTTTGGATGGGATACAAAACCATATACTGTATAACAGCAAAATCCAATGGTTTCCAATTGGAATTACATTTTGCATCTGATTTATTTTTTATGTAGGAAGTTGTTCTTGACTTCGAAGCGTATTCCCATAATTTAATTAGCCATTCTTCCAAAGAAGGGATTAAAGATCTTTTCCAATAAATAGCGTACAGTATGGATTCCTTGCAGCCTTTAGTATAAGTTATATGGATAGATTTCAGTGTGAGATTCACCCAGCTAATCATATTCGACTGAGCTTTGTATCAAGACATTTGAATCATGTCTCTACCAAAAAATTAGTAAAATAGCCTCAAATCCAATTAGTAATAATAAATATTTTCAAGGTTAGTGCAAACATGCAACTTTTTATGATCTCTAAATTCCTTGGGTTTAAATCCCAATTATTCTCAGAGTATTTACAGAATTTGAAGTCTAACTTTCATTGTGCGCTTAGTTAAGGGAGGCCTTATAATGATGTTTCTCAACCTTGGGGACTTTAAGATGTGTGGACTTCAACTCCCAGAATTCCCCAGCCAGCCATCCTGGCTGGGGAATTCTGGGAGTTGAAGTCCACACATCTTAAAGTCCCCAAGGCTGAGATACACTTCCTTATAATGATTACAATGAAATAATCCTTTGTCTTTCATATAGTCCTTTCAAATCTGCATCCTAACGCTAAATACCACCATTAAAAACAAATTAATGGGTTTTCATTATTTGAAGACACAGCGGCTACCAGTGATATTTTTCTGAAAACCATGAAAGAAATGCATGAATATTGACTGGAATAATATATGTACTGTATATATAATTGGCACTATAAAGATCTATAATTTTCATGTTGTTTTTCACGCTGGTTAGAGAAAAAGGAAAAGGAAGGAAATTAAAAAGAATGGCTTACGGAAGCACAGCTAAAAGGTAGAGAGGTACAGATGCTTCGGAAATTGCCCAGAATTTCCAAGCCAAACAATTGATCTGCAAAGAGGATTTTTCAAATGTGATTGCATAGAAACAACGCCCGTAAAAGCTATAATCCTGAGTGACTATTTTTTTCTACATACGCCAACATAATATCAGTAATTTCAATCCATTAAGTCAATTTCACACTTAGTCAACATGACCTCAGATTGACATTGTCACTTTTCTGCACATTTGTGATTTTAAAAAAAAGTTTGCACATTCCATATAGAGTCCCTAAACACATGCATTTTTACAAGCAAGAATAATGCATTTTTGGTACGTTATTTTCATTAATGTGTGTTAAACGCACCCAAAAAAAAAAAAGACATGTATGACATCCACACTTTTGTAAATCTGCTTGGATAAAAGCATTATCTCTTCAAATTCAGAGAAGGGCAGAATTCAGAAAGCAATTGCTGTTTTTGATTACATTATTTCTCAAAATGTGAAATCAAGTACATTCTCCTTAAAATGCAAATCACAAGAATGTCTCTGTATTTAATTTGCCCTAGGTAAATGTTTGAAATCACAATCCAGATTCTTAACAGACCTTCTGTTAGAAACGAAACAAACATATTAGGATATTTCACATTTGACCTGAAAGGGGAAGAGCAAGTGAAGATGCTTTTCAAAGACGTTGAAGATGTTCAAAAAATAGATTGTGCTCAAATTCTCAATGTGCCGGCAGGTCAGTCCTTTCAACAGCTGTCCAACGCTGAATTGAAAGAGAAGAAAAGATATAGAGTAAGCATTTGTAAGATCCAATTTAATTCTAAGAATGTTCCATCTCATTCAATTAGACTCAATCTCCGGAAAACGACGTTTTCTAAGTTAGGATCAAATTCCCCTCTTTCAATTCATGTCTTCTCAAAGGGTTTTGTTGCAACTCTCCTAATTTCCAATCAGCATGGCCAATGGTCAAGAATGATGGGGGCTGTAGTGCCACATCACTGGAGGACATCAAGTCTGGAATGGCAGAGAAGATAGATGGAGGATGGATGGATGGATGGATGGATGGATGGATGGATGGATGGATGGATGGATGGATGACAGACAGAGTTTCTGGAAGTTCATGAGAGAAGGGACCACCTTGCCATTGGGGGCAAGTGGTTCCATAGGATGGGACCCCCCCCCCCCCATGCCTGTTTCTGTGCTCTGTTTTGTGAGCAGCTTGGTAAGTGGGGACCCTCTGCAGTGGCCTTCTCTATGCACCAGATGACTGATCTTATCCAAATTCTCAACCCCATTTAGTTCTGCATAGACATCTTGCTCACTGCATATTGGTCACAACACCAAATGCCTAGAAGTTGGTCTGATTTAATGGCAAAGAAACTCATTCTGTGTTGTATCAGAGAAGTAATGTCCCCAAAATATTACACAAAGGGAGTCTAGATTCTTCCATTCAATTTAACGATCAAAGAGCCATTAGTTAGATAGCGGGGGTGAGTAATCTGATTGTAATGGGGAAACGGCTGTGGTTGCCCTTCTCTGGCTTGTAATCTGCTCCATCAGAAGTGATCACGGCTACAATGTTTGTCCCCAAGTGGAACCGTTGCTCTGCGACTCTGTTGGCAAGAGGGAGCCCACCTTGGCTCCAAGAAGCGTCCTATCTCCTTCCCAGAATGGCCGAAATCTCCGAAGGTCTCCAAATGCTGTGAGATGGTGGTGGTTCGTGCAAGATCTTGCCCTAGAGATCCGAGACTTTGAGGGGTCAACTGGACCAGAGTACCAGCTTTGCAGGGGCACAGAGGGTTGAAAACTTCACCAATCCTTGTCTTGGACACACAGGTAAGAGGCGAATTCTTAAGCGCAACTACTGTAAGTCTCACAAAACTGGGGGGAATTTCCGCCATCTGAACTAACTGAGGACCCGTGTTCACGTTATTACTCAACTCTGGGTGATGTTGGACCAGGCGCTCTTTCCAGCCCAACCTTCATTGTTGGGTTTTGTTGGGAGGATAAAATGGACACACACACACACACACACACACACAATTGTGCTGCTTTGAGCTCCCACTGAAACACAGGGTATAAAATACAGCAAACGACAAGTAAAGGATATTTAGTATTTTGATACTAAATTACTTGAGTAATTACTTGAGTAATCAGTAATGCAGGGATTAAAACACAGAGGGCATTGCCTTACCTTAAGAGATCAGACAGAGGAGTTTTCCTTGACAATAATTCATACAGAAACAAAGCCTGAAATTAAACAGATAAGGGATCTATACACTACAGCAGTGTTTCCTACCTTGACAACTTTAAGATATATGGACTTCAACTCCCAGAATTCCCCAGCCAGCATAAGTGTCTATATTACACATAGTTCATGTTATATATATATGTATAAAACGTACACACAAAACTAAGCCAGGACAGACATGATTAGTACTTGGATGAGAGACCACTAGGAAATGCCAGGCTGTAGGCTAGATTGGGAAATCAAAAAAACATCCCAGAAGGCACCAGTGACCAACCACTTCCATCCTATTGCCAGAAAGGTGGCCCCGGATGTGTCCATAGAGGCACCGGGAGCTAAGCTCAGCTTCTCAATTGACCAAGGGTGGTGGTTGTGCCTATTTTCATAGCACAAAGGCAGGGTAAGGGGTCAAAAAGGTCAAGATGGTAGATAGCACCATGCAATCAAAGCCCCACCCTCTTTTACGTGTGTCACACTCAGATTTAAAAGGGGCAGGGCTTTCATCACATGGTTGCTTCTGCCATCTTGACTTTTTTGACCCCTCTGGGGACACCCCTCACAACGGGGGTTGGGAGAGTATCCAAATTAGGGCCAGGGTGTGCCGCGAGGGAGGGAGAACTGCACCCCTTTGCTCTCCTCATGACCCAAAGCCTCAACTTCTGTTCCACCTTCTGGTTGTCCAACCCAAGATACCCGCAAAGGGCCATCATGCACCCGTCCAGCAACCGGCTTCCACTTTTCGCTCAGCCAGATTACCTGGCTTGGCCTCAGCTCTTTATTTTTCACCAGTGACGCGTTGAAGCTGCCTGCCTTCCACAAATCAAATAGGGACACCTCGGTAAAAAAGGCACTGGGCAGATCCGTGAGGATGGACGAGAGCTGCGCGGATGCCAGGATCTGTGGAAAAAAGGGAGGCCCGAGTTTAATTTGTTTCCTTTGGCTGGCTCAGGCAGCCCGCTCTAGATATTGAGAAGTTTCTGTAATGGTCTGTGGGAATGACCTTGGGAGACAGGAGGAAGAGCTGCAGACTAGGCAACAGTCAGATAAGAGGCAGCTGAGCCCACAGAAGGAATGGGGGCATGGCAAACATCTCAGAAGGGACCCTCCCTAGTTTCTTGGACTGTAAAGGAGAGGGGGAGAGATGTACTTTCAGACTTGCAAGATTCTCTTAATGCAACCTTACATTAAAGTTAGAGTTAGTACTTCTGGGTGTGCTCTTTGTCTGGACTACCTCGCAAAGATGACATCAATCTTGCAAGTCTCTCCCCCGTCGCCTTTACAGTTGAAGTTCAACTCAGTTGAAGTCTACCCGCCTTCAAGTTGCCAAGTTTGAAAAACACTGGTTTAGATGGTCCCCCACTTAACAAGTTAAAGATGAGTTTTGCTGAGACTTCTGAGGCTAGTCCTCTTCATAAGATTGCATGAAATGAAGAAGTTGGGCAGGAAAACTTTCTGGTTCTAAATCCGTGATGTCTCCATCTCACTCCCATGTTCTCCACCACTCAGAAACATCAGCGCTTACCTTCCGGAAGATTCCTTGTCTTTGAGCTGGGGACAAATGCAGGGCCCGCTGAGCCAAGGCACTCTGGATCGCCTGAGAGAGTTCATTGGGGTTCATGTTGTAGAAGGACCGGGTGTCAATGCCAGTCACCAAAGCCCCCATTTGACTTAAGTTGTGAAACGACAACGCCTAAGAAGAGAACCGAGGACAAGGACATCAGGACGTCAAGGAAGGTGTCCTGAGATGGAGAAAGCTTCATGCTTCACTCTTTTCATTCTCGTGTTGATTGGAAAATTGCTTCGAAAAGAAGAGGACTCAAGAACCATTTACAGCGAGGGACAGCTGTCCAAGGAGGATGGTGAAAAAACACCATCAGTTTCTGCAATCTCTGGCAACTTGTTGGATTTCTGGCCCTCCTCAGTTCCTCATTGTTTTTCTCCCTACCACATCTTGTAAGCCTCAGGATGCAATTTTTTAATAATATAAACTGTTCAGGAGAAGCACCTACCCAACCTTGGCTGATCTTGAAAAAGCTGAACAGGGTCAAATTTGATTAATATTGCATGGGAAACTGCTGGGAAATCTCAGGATGATAGACCCGTCTCGGAAGGAAATAAAAATCATGGAAGATGTCCATGGCAACCCACTTCCGTAATATTGGCAAAAAACAAAACCCTTGAATACGTCCTTGAAGTCACCAGGAGTTGAGTTTAACTTGAGAAACATCTTTCCCACAGAGGTAGGTGAAACAAAACATTGGTTGTTGTTGTTTATTCGTTCAGTCGCTTCCGACTCTTCGTGACTTCATGGACCAGCCCACGCCAGAGCTTCCTGTCAGCCGTCGCCACCCCCAGCTCCCCCACAGTCGAGTCCGTCACCTCCAGAATATCATCCATCCATCTTGCCCTTGGTCGGCCCCTCTTCCTTTGGCCTTCCACTTTTCCCAGCATCAGCTTCTTCTCTAGGGTATCCTGTCTTCTCATTACGTGGCCAAAGTCCTTCAGTTTTGCCTTTAATATCATTCCCTCACGTGAGCAGTCTGGCTTGATTTCCTGGAGTATGGACTGGTTTGATCTTCTTGCAGTCCAAGGCACTCTCAGAATTTTCCTCCAACACCACAGTTCAAAAGCATCTATCTTCCTTCGCTCAGCCTTCCTTATGGTCCAGCTCTCACAGCCATAGGTTACTACGGGGAATACCATTGCTTTAACTGTGCGGACATTGGTATTATGTGTGAAAATGCCCCAGTTCCAGCTTTTTAAATGGTATCAGTGGTAGCAGATGACAGAAGGTACAGTATGTGTCGGATTTCGAGCTTCATAACATTACAGATATCCAACCCAGAAGATATTCCTCCAAAAACATTCACACAGTTGACTTCTCAAATTAATATCCTAATCTCCCTCGGTGCAGCAAAGCCATGTGCTCACCCACATTTTCACAAGAACCTTGCCAAGTAGGTGAAGTCAAGAGAGAACGAATGGTACAAGGTCAGTTGGTGTGATTACGTTCAAATAACCATTAAGCATTAATGTGGTTTGTTAGGTTTTGGCTTAGTGGGAGGTGTGAACCACCTCTTTTAGCTTACAAACCATGATTTATGGCTGAAAGGATAGTGTGAACCTAGGCAACTGTGCTTATTTAATCAATGGTTCAGTAAATCACCATTTGCACAGTCTGTGAACTCAATCAGCAAGCATTGCAATGGGCATGGAATTTACCCAACACTCCCAGCTGTCTCAAGCAATACCACCACAAAAGAGCTTTGTCATTAAAACCAAACTGATGCTTTTGACAACCAAACGTACCTTTTCATAAAGCAGATATTTGCTGGATAAAACTATGATTTGGCTCTTGGCCCATCCGGAGACTTGGTTTAACGTGGAGATTGCAGAATGCACGGCTCTGGGGGAGAGAGATTCCAGCTGGCTGGTTGCCAGTCCAACGACAGCATCCGAGAGGGTGCCCAGAGTATCGTTCAAAGTCTGGTTTTGCACGGCAACGTTGAGAAGTTGGGACTTCAGCTGGAACCATTCCAAGAACAGCAGTAATAACAACAACAAGGACCACCACCCTTTGAAGAGCTGATGTCGAGAACCTCAGGCACATGGTTTTCAAAGTCAACTGCCTTTCTCAAAGGCAGAAGAGACCAGTGCAAAGCCCTTGGCAGCGATGATGTCACAGTCTCTACCTACCTTCTGAACATTGGCCTGGAAGCTTCTCAGCTGGTGACATTTAATCATTTGGTGAAGCAACGTCCGAGCCATGGTGGAATCCATCTCTGCCAGATCATGGTAGAAACAAACCAGCAAACCCAGCCTAAGGGAGGCACAGCAGAGGTTAGTTGCCTGCCCTTTCTCTGGATTCTGTTTTATGCGGGAGGGATTATGTCTTCTTTTCTTTTTTCGATCTTCATTAAGCCTATTTTAGACCTGAGGGGTTTTCCACCTCAAAATACAGTAGCAGGCAACTGAATCCCAGCACTCAGGAGAGCTTCTTGGTGCCCTTCAAGAAACCAGGTGGAGCTCTCACGCCGTACGATAGCATCCCTGTCTAGCCGGGATGAGCAAAGTAGACACCAACTTATTCCAAAGTATTTTGAGCCAAACTCAACATCCAGAATGCATCATTAAGGGAGGGGCTTTGACCAATTTGCATGCTTCCCTTCATGGAACAGACTAATCAGACAACTTCACAAAACTTCAAAGAACTATGGAGTTGGAAGACCATCAAGGCCATCTAGGAGTGGGAAGGAGCACAAAGACCTTCTAGGCTGCAATGTATAAGAAGTCCAACTCAACTATCCACAAGAGTTGGCTCTCCAGCCTCTTCTTAAAAACCTCCAGATAGAGAACTCACAACCTTCATAGGTAGACTGTTCCACTCTTGTTCCATTCTTACCCTCAGGAAGTGTTTTCCTTATATTTACATTAAATTGAGGCAGTGCAACTTTAATTTCTGATTCTAGTTTCTGTGGCCATAGAAAATAGTTCTTGACCACCTTCCCCGTAGCTTCCATGTTACTTGAACATGGCTACCATGTTCCCCTCAGTCTTCTTTCCTCCAAACTGAACATCCCAAGTTCCTTCAGCCTGCCCTCATACAGCGTGTCCTCAAGTCTCTGTATCAGTGTTTCTCAACCTCAGCATCCTGGCTGGAGAATTCTGGGAGCTGAAGTCCACACATCTTAAAGTTGCTGAGGTTGAGAAACACTGCTCTATATCATCTTAGCTGACTTCCTCTGAACCTTAAGGTTCACTTCTGGGATTCAAAACTGAAGAATTTCCCATATATTGCAAACTGCAATGTGTTTACGGTACACCCCCCCCCCCGCCTTCAAAATGCATCCCTGAAAAAAACATAAAGCTTGCCTGTACAAAGTCGATATGTTCCTCATATCAAAGCCAGATGCGTTGATTCTTTCCAAGAAGGCTTGTGCAAGATCTGGTGTGATATCGTACACCGTATCCAATTGCTTGGTTGCATTGTCGTAGCTGACAAATAACCACATCTAAGCAGCAGAGAAAAGACAAGTGAGATAGAATTTAATGAAGTCTGTTCAGCAGCCATAGATGAGGTCTCGACCAGCTAAAGATCTGATTGATTATTTTTGTATGTCAAGAAACCAGAGGGTCTCTCTGTCTCCAAATGTTGAAGTTCTGTAGCAATTTATCCAGCAGATTCTTTAGAGTCAACCTAACATAAAATTCTACTAGATTTATTGAAAGAACAAGACTTTAAAGGATTACAGAAATCCCAGCCCCTAAGGTGCCATTTAGGAGCAGAGTTGAAATAAGAACGATTTTGCATGGAAGCAACTTGTTCATAATAAAATACGTGTGTTTAATCTAGCTACTGTGAATATTTTAAATGCTGTTTGCCAAAGCAACTATCTTAAGTACTAATTTGAGAGCTATTTTCTGTTTATAAAGACGTACATTCTGGTTTTTAAAGCAAACTTTAAATAAGAAGAAGACCCATTTTTGTCTTGCCCTGAATGTTCGGAAGCTTTCGGCAAAATCCACACAGACCCCATTTTTGCATTTTTGGCTTGAAGTTCCTAAGAAAGTATACAAGCTTTAAAAATACAACCCATAATAATCTAGAATGGAGGGGCAGGTAGCAATTTGGAAATTGGTGGGACAGTACGTTTAATCCTTAATAGTGCCTAAATATGTCCCAGCCTTCATACTGGTAAATATCTTGGTATTTTTGAAAAAGATTTTGGTGATTTTATGATGTAGAATAACCCTCTCCAATTCATGGATTTTGTAGGTTTCCAGAACCAAAAAATTGTCTGCAAATGATATTAAGAGCAGAAATCCAGAAATATTTATGGAAGGTCCCCAAAGCCTCATGTTAGACATTCCATAACTGGTCTTCTTAGGCAGACATTATTTTTACTTACTTCATACGGGTGAATTTTCCTAATTTCTTCAAGGGGGAGATGAACCATATACCTCCCCAGAATCCACAGGTTTTCAGCACTGACCCAAGACGTGGAATTTTCTGAAACGAGGAAGCCACAATATTAATAGCATGCGTAACTCCAGGAAATAAAGCCAGACTGCTCACTTGAGGGAATGATATTAAAGGCAAAACTGAAGTACTTTGGCCACATCATGAGAAGACAGGATACCCTGGAGAAGATGCTGACGCTGGGAAAAGTGGAAGGCAAAAGGAAGAGGGGCCGACCAAGGGCAAGATGGATGGATGATACCTCCAGAATATTGCTGATGTTCCTAGAGTTAGCTTTGTTGTTTCTTCGTTCAGTCTTCCGACTCTTTGTGACTTCATGGACCAGCCCACGCCAGAGCTTCCTGTTGGCCGTCGCCACCCCTAGCTCCCCCAAGGTCGAGCCCGTCACCTCCAGAATGGAGCTGGGGGTGGCGACGGCCAACAGGAAGCTCTGGCGTGGGCTGGTCCATGAAGTCACAAAGAGTCGGAAGACTGAACGAAGAAACAACAAAGCTAACTCTAGGAACATCAGCAATACGAAAAGCTGATTAGTAGCGCCTGCAAGCAAAACATGCTGTCTGTGGGTGGAAAATGCCAGAAGGAAAAAAGGGAATAATGGCAGATCAGACAAGAGGGAAGATGTCTGGGAAGGAAGAATGCAAACTCCTAGATAAGTGTAGGGATGATCTTGACGGAAGTATGGAAGAAACATTACCTGGGTAAAAAGGGGCTGAAATGTTTTTTTAAGTTCTGAGAAACAAGACAGCATTCAGAAAGAGCTCGGGAAGGAACCTCCTCCCTTTACTGGAGTAGAAGAAGAGGGGCAGGTCGAGCACAGTCCGACTTGCAAGATTCTTTTGGATTATTATTTTTTATCTTTATAGTAGTTTTTAAACGTATAGTCTTTTAACTTTTTATATATTGTGATTGTAAACCGCCCAGAATCTACCATGGTAGAGATGGGCGGGGATAAATTCAAATAATAAATAAATAATAAATAAATAAATGAATAAAATTCTGTTATTACAGCCAATCTTAATGAAAGTAATTTTAGCCTTCCTGTGGATTTCCTGACCTAGTGGGGCTGACCTCAGTCTGGCAAGTCTGATCGTGCTGTTCCGCCTCCCCCTTCTTATACTTTTGTGAATTAGGCAGGTGTCAGTCCGAGCTACTTCCGAATGTTATCTTGCTGCCCTGGATTTAGAAAATCTTTCGGCCCCTTCTGCCTAGTAACAGTTCTTGCATATTTCCATCAAGATCACCTTCCTTAATCTCCACAATAAGGGAAACCCAGAAGGAATGTCCCCAATCCCTCTCAACCCTGGTTGCATCATAGGCTGCAAGAGGAATCCAGATCTCATTTCTCAGCCTTTGGGCCAAATCAAGACTGGATCTCACCATTATTAGACTGACTGAACAGCAGAGTTAAACCAGCATTTATCTATTATTTTTGCTCTAGTGCCCTCTACTGAACGTCATCAAAACTGTATGAAAACTTAAAACCTTCTTCAGACCAAACTTACCTCTTGGGGACTTACAAGATATATCCATATAATTTTCTTGGCAAAGGAAAGGAACTGTAAGAGAGCCAGGTTGGCCTAGTGGTTAAGGTGCTGGGCTAGAAACCAGGAGTCTGTGAGTTCTAGTCCCGCCTTAGGCATGAAAGCCGGCTGGGTGACCTTGGGCCAGTCACTCTCTCTCAGCCCTAGGAAGGAGCCAATGGCAAACCAGGAGACTAAGAATTCTAGTCCTGCCTTAGGCATGAAAGCCAGCTGGGTGACCTTGGGCCAGTCCCTGTCTCTCAACCCTAGGAAGGAGCCAATGGCAAGCCAGGAGACTGAGAGTTCTAGTCCCGCCTTAGGCACAAAAGCCGGCTGGGTGACCTTGGGCCAGTCACTCTCTCTCAGCCCTAGGAAGGAGCCAATAGCAAACCAGGAGGCTGAGAGTTCTAGTCCCACCTTAGGCATGAAAGCCGGCTGGGTGACCTTGGGCCAGTCCCTGTCTCTCAGCCCGCCCACCTCACAGGGTTGTTGTTGTGGGGAAAATAGGAGGAGGAAGAACTATTAGGTATGTTCGCTGCCTTGAGTTATTTACAAAAATAATAAAGGCGGGATAAAAATTAAATTAATAAATTAATAAACTGGTGGTGTTGCTTTCTTCTCAAATGTTTTTTTTGCCTTTCCAGTCGAGCCTACCATTTTGAGATTTCCTTTGGTCTTCCATCCAAATATTAACCAGACCCCATTCTCCTTAGCTTTTTTAGTGTCAGCTGGATGGGTGCTACTTGTTGTAGTTTTCTGTAAATTACCCACAAACACACCCAGAGACACATAGACATGCATGCACACACACAGATAAAAAGCATATTTAACTTACCACTGGCATTGTAGGATGTTTGTAGGTTCTGCATCATCCACTCATACACAGCCCTTTGAGTATTTGCTGTTAGCCTGTCATACAGGTCTTTGAATACTTTTGATCTAAAAGACAAAGATCACACTGGAATCAGACAGGATGCCCCAGCAATTTGTTTGCAAAAAGTGATCCAGCCAAAATGTCTCAGGACTGCACAAAAACTAAGAAAAACTAGGTTAACGGAGAGGGTAACCGATATAATTCTAGAGAAAGGGAAGCCCTGAGTAATGGTATGTGGGAATGACCTTGGGAGACAGGAGGAAGAGTCACAGACTGGACAAGGTAAAAGGTATATCAGCCCACAGAAGGAAAAGGGGCGTGGGAAGCATCTCAGAACAGATCCTCCCTAGTTTTCCGGAGGGTAAAAGGAGAGGAGGGGAGAAAGACTTTCAGACTTGCAAGATTTTATTTATTTATTTATTTTCTATCCCGCCTTTATTATTTTTATAGATAACTCAAGGCGGCGAAGATACCTAATACTCCTTCCTCCTCCTATTTTCCCCACAACAACAACCCTGTGAGGTGAGTTGGGCTGAGAGTGAGTGACTGGCCCAAGGTCCCCCAGCCAGCTTTCATGCCTAAGGTGGGACTAGAACTCACAGTCTCCTGGTTTGCCATTGGCTCCTTCCTAGGGCTGAGACAGAGGGACTGGCCCAAGGTCACCCAGCCGGCTTTCATGCCTAAGACGGGACTAGAACTCTCAGTCTCCTGGTCTGCCATTGGCTCCTTCCTAGGGCTGAGACAGGGACTGGCCCAAGGTCACCCAGCCGGCTTTCCTGCCTAAGGCGGGACTAGAACTCTCAGTCTCCTGGTTTGCCATTGGCTCCTTCCTAGGGCTGAGACAGGGACTGGCCCACGGTCACCCAGCCGGCTTTCATGCCTGAGGCGGGACTAGAACTCTCAGTCTCCTGGTTTCTATTGGCTCCTCCTAGAAATCAGGTGGACAGAATGTCTGGTGGGCTCAGAGGAAGGTGTTGGAGAGGACATGGGTGTTCATGGGTGTTCAAGTTGCTGAGCCCCCCTTTCATTGTACCAATATTAATAATGGTTTTCTTTTTGCATAATAAACAGTTGAGAAAGTGACTTACAGATTTCGGAAAGCATCTCTCTGAAGACCTTGGGGGAAGCTTGCCACGTTGTGGGCTTGGAGATAAGTGGCCGAAGAAGCTTGAAGGATCTGGCTTAAGATGTCCACACATTCAGCAGAACTGAGGAGCAGAAAGCACTTTTCTAACGTAACAAGGACGAAGGTACGGTTCCCCCCGGGACTTTGGAAAAGTTTCTCTCTTATTCCAGGCAGGTTGATCAGAATATCTCCCAGTTCCTAGAGATACAGGAGAGATATCTAGCCATGGCAAGGCAGGTGAGATCTGCAACAGATGTCAGACTGTAGCTCTGCAGGTCTCTTACATCCATTGGAGAGTTAGAAAATGGACTATCAGTGGTTGTATCTATGAGAAGGAGAGGAGGAGAGAAGGAGGAGGAGGAGAAGAAAAGGAGGAGGAGGAGGAGGAAGAGGAGAAGAAAAGGAGGAGGATGAGAAGGAGAAGGAGGAAGATGAGGAGGAAGATGAGAAGGAGGAGGAGGAGGAGGAGAAAAGGAGAAGGAGAAGGAGGAAGATGAGGAGGAAGATGAGAAGGAGGAGGAGGAGGAGAAAAGGAGAAGGAGAAGGAGGAGGAGAAGGAGAAGGAGGAAGATGAGAAGGAGAAGGAGGAGGAGGAAGATGAGGAGGAGAAGGAGAAGGAGGAAGATGAGAAGGAGAAGGAGGAAGAGGGGAGGAAAAGGAAGAGGGGGCAGGAAGTGATCAGACTACATAGTGTCCCATTTAAGAAGGGTTCAAACAAACTGGAATATTTTAGAGAAAGGCTGTGGGGATTAGGGTTTGGGTCTCCACACCACTTGGTACCTTCTCTTCCTTAACAGAGAAAAAGTTGTCGGAGGACACGTGGATCAGTGCAAGTGGGAATGAGGCTTGCAATAGAAATCCGTTCTAGAAGAGGGAATGTAGGACAAGCTTGTTCAGTTTTTTGTCACAGACAGTGACCCAACCCGCCTTACCAGATACTTCTGGGTTCTTCCAAAGAGATATTTCATGGCTGTTTGAAAATTCTCAGGGCTCATGTCCCGGAACACTGAAAGGAACATTCTAGGGTTGTGGAAGAGATGCTCAAAGTAATTGGTGATTGATTCCTGAAAAACAGGGTAGAAAGTTTTGCACATTCAAATATGGGAAGGTGACCCCCAAATCCTTTTTTTCCCCCTTCTTCAATGCCAGGACTCTTTCTGATGATGCTTGTTCACCAAATTCAGCTCAGCCCGGTGTTTTCCTGCTGTTTGAGACCAGCCACCCCCTCAAAATGGCAGGCTTGAAAAGCAGCAATTCATCCCCAGATCCAGAAAAGCCCATCCATGTATACGATGCAATAGGCCCATTTTACATCATTTGTCCTGCCCCAGGGAGACCCACAGATTCTCCCCTTCGCCGCCACCCCAAAGTTAAGCATGGTCCCCAGCCACTAAAATACCGCCATCCCGAATCATTGGGTCACAATGCATTCGCTAATTTATACACTGAACATCTGGATCGTATAAGAGACAAGAACTAAGACCAGGGTGGGCTCTGACTCCCATAAGACCTAACTGGTCAAGGAGGAGAGGATATGTAATCCAGCCACACTGGTAGGACTTTTCCAGGCAGTCTTCGAGAATCGGACATGATTGAATGGATAACACACACACACACACACACACACACACACGGAAAAACACAGATCAACAACTTCCGTGGCAGTAAAAACAGAGAAGGGGATACAGCAACTAGAGGTGAAGTTGAAACTAGACTCTTGGTGAGTTCATGGTCCTCTTGGCAATAAGACAGAAACTGTTTGCATTGCCTTCTGCTGGGATGTTTTTTTCCATTTTTCAATCTAGCAGACCGTCCTGAGATCTCCTGGTGGTCTACCATCCCAGTATTAACCAGGTCTGATACTCCTTTGCATTTTCAAGCTTAGCCAAGATTGGCTAGATGCTACTACCTAGCTAAGTGTAGGGGTGAAAAGAACTTAAAAGGGGGGGGGGGTAGTAACATCCACTACAAAATCCATAAGCCACAGAGGAAACATTTGCCAGGACAGCTAAACCAAAATGAATCAAATCACACAATTGCTTTGGGTAAATGTGTAAATGCAGCTACTATTTCAATTCTAGCTCCATCTATGGCCAGTTAGTTCTACAGTGTTCTATTCCTGAAGTTCACCTTTCTAGTTCTGTCCTTACAGGACAGTTAAACATTTTGGAATGAAAATATTAGATCTATACAACCTGTAAGCTGCCATAAGAAACTGCAAAATTCCGAGCGTGGCAGTATGCCATGATTTTGTTAAAGAGATCTTTTGTCCAAATATTGGTGCTAAAAAAAGAAAAAAGAAAAAAACTCAGTAATTTACCCTGATGAATTGTACAGAAAGATAATGCTCATAGCAACCCAGCAAAATTATTCACATTACTAGGAACTATTCATCTTTTACATACTGGCAGCGTTTGCATAGCATCCAAACCATGGTTTATTCCATTAGCCCAATGATCTCAGTTTGTACAACAAACTGAATATAAATTTCCCACAGACCTGGATTCACGCAACATTAGGTTAAAACACACTTGCTACATTTATAGGTAAGTGCATCTTGTGACTTGCACCACCAAATTCAAACGCTGGCAGTGGCTGCTATTCAGGACAAAAGTTCCATTAATTTTGATGCCAATTTTTGCATTTAAAAAGTAATGATGTGATCTTATTTCTATGAGACTGATCTCTAACCCACCTTTATCCATGCCCCCCAGCTAAAACATTAAAAAACATAAGTCAAATGTTTACCTTTGGAAATTAAGAATATTGAGGAGAGCTAAAAAAAAGGGAATATTTAAAAAGTTAATAAAATTAGATTAATGAGGTTCAAAAAAGAGACAGAGAAAATTAATGCCAGTTACCGTTTAAATACTGCCCAGTTATGATATCTTCCTAGAGAGAGAGAGAGAGAGAATTGCACTCAGTTGAACAAGTATGAGGAAACTATAGAATGGTTAGAAACTTTTATTTAATCTATTGCTTTTATTGTTTTAATGTCATGCATTTTAGTGTGTGTTTTAACTATTATTTTTTACTTTTGTGCAATTTTAAGCTGTTGTAAGCCTCTCTAGGAAGCTCCTGTTTTGAAGGGCAATGTACAAATGTTGAAAACAAAGAAATAAATGTTGCAGAAATGATCAAGCACTATAAAAATACTGACCGCGGTTCTTTGTAGCTGCAGAGGCAGATCTGGAGAGGGAAGGGGGAAAAAAAATTTTTTTTAAAAAAATGCAAGAAACAGCTTCAGAAAAACTAGAAAACAAGACATCAGAAAGGACTGAACTGATAGTGATTCATGTTGTCATATATCTTCAAATAGCAGCTAAAGCTAATCTGAGGAAAGCTGTGAAAGACTCTGAGGAGGAGGAGGAGGAGGAGGGAGGAGGAGGAGGGAGGAGGAGGAGGAGGAGGAGGAGGCTTTGATAACCAGCTTTGGAGGCATATAATGGCATTAAAATTATATGCTCAATTGACAGCTACAGATTATAGGCATTCCATCATATCTCAGGGGAACCAGGCTGGAGAAAAATGGTATAGTAGGACATCCAAAAGAGGCCAAAATTAACCCACAATAAGTTTGGAGTTTCTCCTTGATCTTCCTTTCCTGTGACTCAGATATTCTCTGCCAAAGAGCATTATTGTTCTAGGCCAGAGCTTTCCAAACTTTTCATGTTGGTGACACACTTTTTAGACATGCATCATTTCACGACACACTCTTACAGCAGGGCACAAGGCAGGCACTAGGACCTGCGTGGAATCGTGGCAGGGCAGGTTTGGAGGCAGCAAGGCACAAGGCAGGCACTAGGACCTGCGTGGAATCGTGGCAGGGCAGGTTTGGAGGCAGCAAGGCACAAGACAGGCACTAGGACCTGCGTGGAATCCTGGCAGGGCAGGTTTGGAGGCAGCAAGGCACAATGCAAGCACTAGGACCTGCGTGGAATCCTGGCAGGGCAGGTTTGAAGGCAGCAAGGCACAAGGCAGGCACTAGGACCTGCGTGGAATCGTGGCAGGGCAGGTTTGGAGGCAGCAAGGCACAAGACAGGCACTAGGACCTGCGTGGAATCCTGGCAGGGCAGGTTTGGAGGCAGCAAGGCACAAGGCAGGCACTAGGACCTGCGTGGAATCGTGGCAGGGCAGGTTTGGAGGCAGCAAGGCACAAGGCAGGCACTAGGACCTGCGTGGAATCGTGGCAGGGCAGGTTTGGAGGCAGCAAGGCACAAGACAGGCACTAGGACCTGCGTGGAATCCTGGCAGGGCAGGTTTGGAGGCAGCAAGGCACAAGGCAAGCACTAGGACCTGCGTGGAATCCTGGCAGGGCAGGTTTGGAGGCAGCAAGGCACAAGGCAGGCACTAGGACCTGCGTGGAATCACAGCAGGTTTGGAGGCAGCAAGGCACAAGGCAGGCACTAGGACCTGCGTGGAATCCTGGCAGGGCAGGTTTGAAGGCAGCAAGGCACAAGGCAAGCACTAGGACCTGCGTGGAATCACAGCAGGTTTGGAGGCAGCAAGGCACAAGGCAAGCACTAGGACCTGCGTGGAATCGTGGCAGGGCTCGGAGGCAGCAGCAGCCGCGACACACCCAGACACTGCAGCCGACACACTAACGTGTCCCAACACACAGTTTGGAAAGCTCTGCTCTAGGTAATCTACATGCCACTTCAATTCTTTGGTTCTGAAACGTTGGGATCCATTTTTGTGAGGTACAAGGTTTTTCATCTCACCGTGGCTACCATTTGGAGGACTCTCAGATTCCGTGGTGAGATTCACTAAGGCCAACAAGACAAATATTCTCCAGTCCAGGAGAACCATTTCTCGGGTCCTTTTCAGGAGCTGAGAAGCCAGACTTGAAAAGAAAAATAAAAAGGGGGTGTCACTGAATTGAGAATCATACTTAATTAATTAATAGACTCAAAGTAGGGTCCTGGGAACCCTGAGCCCCCCGAGGCCATTTACCACTGCCAAGTGTCTTCTGCTGGACCCCAAGATGTCCTCTTTCGACCACAATAGCCCCCAAACAGGCTTATTCCACTGTAGGGGGCCAGAACCACATGAAACCCACCGTAAGCTTAATGGAGTTAAAAGACAAAGGAAAAACCTGAGATGAAGCCACCTAAAAAAAGTCCAGGAAACCCACCTGAAGCATACAAGCCTTGCTCTGCTCACATCTTTGCCTTTGTTCGAATGGGGATAAGGATCTGATCCTGGGAACCCGCCTGGTTTTAGTCAAACCTGGACACGTTGAACAGCCCCTGCATTGCTTTCCCAGGCTGCTCCTCTGGGATTTCTCCAGCGCGTCTCGGCTATGTCTAAGTGTCCAGTTTCTCTAACAATGAGCTTAGTTGTATTTGGTGCAGACTTTGCCCTATTACTTTAGAAGGTTTGAAATTATCCCGCTCAGCTTAACAAATCCTACCTTTCATAGACACCTGCAACGGGGCATTTTTACTTAGATGCAAAGCTCTTGAGTTCAACCGCCATATTTCCAAAGAACAATTCCCTACTCACGCAACTGCGTTTGCCTTTTCTTAATTTATTTCGTTGATTGATTGATTTCTATAGCGGCCCATCTCAACCAAGAGACTTTAATGCAAATTATAGTTTTCCTTTCCTTGGGGTGGGGGAGAAAAGGGCTTCTACTCTGTTATTTCTTGGAACTATTTACAAATGGCTTTTCTGCCCACCCAGAGCTGCAAATCCTACGCATTTTTAAAAAAAGAAATGATACAAAGATACCGGAAGAGATACAAAGATGAAAGAGAATTGCAACAAGAAAAGGGAAATTAAAAAGATCCCCTTCCTGAATGCCTAGGCAACATTTTTGCTTAGGCAAAAAAGCAAAGGAACTTTTTGAGTGAGACCAGAGAGGCACACCTTCAAATCGTTAGAAAATAATTAAAAATAGCAGCTGCTATTTGAAACAGGAACTTTAACTCTTTCCTTCCTGCAGCACTGCCAATTCAAAAGTCTTCCCCTCCGCTCAAGCTGGCTTTTTTTGCATCAGGGAGTTTGCAAACATAAACCCCCGACTACCACGCCAATGCCAGCTACTTGCTTAGCCACCCCTTCACACGAATCTTCCTCCAATTTCAAGGACTGCTTCAGGAAGCCTAACCTAGTAAGGACTAGAAACTTGTTTTAGAACTATAAAAAGGGGGGAATCAGAAATCAATGGTTATTATTATTACTATTATTATTACTTTTCTCTCTTTCTTCCTATTTTTCAGCTATTTTAACTGGTTAAATTTGCTTCATCTATCTTTTATTTCTATCTATCTATCTATCTATCTATCTATCTATCTATCTATCTATCTATCTACACATACTGTATACTAATTAATAATAAAATGGATATATTAATACTGAGGAATTAGTTTCAGATTTAAACTATTGTCACATAAATATTACTTAAATATGATATGCAGTGGTCCTTTTTTATGTTAATTTTGGATGAAAACTTCATTAATTTTATGCTTGCAATATTGACCACCTAGAATGCTATTAATATTGATAGCATTTTTACTTTTTTCTTCTTCTTTTCAATACTTTCCACTTTCTAAATAAGAGAATGTCCTAATTTATAATGCTATTGCATAAATATTATTGCATTGAAATCTGTGCTGAAATAATACAACGTATCAAGATTTATAACATTACAATAAAAGGGGGGGGGAAGATTTCAGTTGGAAGCAAAGAAAGAATAAAAGGCCACGTATTCCATGTCTTTATGCATTTAAAGTTTTCTTTGGTAACCATTTTAATAGAAGACCCAAACAGAGACGTTGTCCGAGTCAAACAGCGCCCTTGTGAAAACCAATAGCCGGTTGGCGTAACTCTACAGCAGTGTTTCTCAACCTTGGCAATGTTAAGATGTGTGGACTTCAACTCCCAGAATTCCCTAGCCAGCAAGGTACAACCTTGCAAATAGTGCCTTCCAAGCTGCTAGTCCTCAACCTTTTTTTTCAGGCTAGCAGATGCCCCTATTATTCACCCGTGTTAGTAATTTAGAGCTGAAGAAACTAATAAGATCTGGGTTTTTAAAGTATTTTCTCTTCCTCTTGAGGTGATGTTTCTGGCAGGCAACCAAGCAAGTTGTTATTTTTGAGCTGGTGTGGAGTTCGCTTGCTAAGCCACAATACGGTGTTTGATCTTGGCTTAGTCTGATGCCTGAACCTCTGAAAGGAGCTTAAGCAAAATGATGATGAGGCTCACACAGCACACTAACCAATGGTTTTGTTAAATGTGGGCTATTAAATAAACCTCAAACCTCAGATGGATTTGCAAAACTTACTAACTTCCAAACCATCATTAACAAGATCCAGTGGCTGAATTCACACAAACCTAGTTGAAGGAAACCACAAATATGACAGGGCAGTGTATGAATCCAAGCGATCCTTTATCTCTTAAATATCTCTCTGTGAAACGGCAGCTTGATTGCTTACATTTTTTTGTGGGTGCCCCCAGGAAACCCTACTGCATTTTCCCAACCCTGTTCCTTAGTTTCTCCTTCTTTAGACAAAAGGTGGGGAGGAGGGAAGAAATGAATTGTTTTCATTTATGCCATTGATTGGAAGGAACTGGATTCTTTATACGTCTGGAAACCCTCATATTATTTAATACCCAGTAGAAGAATAAACTTTTTAAACTAGAGGGAAATCAGAGGATTTGATTATTTTATCTTTGAACAGTTTATCATTGGAGTCTCTAGGGTAGGAAAAAGCACTTTAATACTTTTTTTCAACAAAAAAAACGAAGCATCAAGGTATATCAGACAAACAACTCCAAATGCAGGAATAAGCAAACTGCCAACATCAAAGAAAGATTTCTCCTTACATGGGGTTTTGAACATTAAAATATATATAAATAGAATATATTAGACAGGAAATGTTTATGAATGTTATATAAAAAGCTAGCATGTAAGATAAAAATTCTTTATTTCTAAGACCAGAGATAGATCGGAAGTTAACCAATTTCTATGTCTTTATTTCCTTTCTTTTCTTTACTTTTCTTTACTTTTCTACACTTTTTCTCTTCTTTCTTTAATTTGTATTTCTATTTCTGTTTCATTTCTGACTTTTAACTATGTATTGTTAAAATTTTAATAAAATTTGATTAAAAAAAAAAAGATTTCTCCACTCTGCAATATCACTGAAATCATTCACCCCACCACCCTAACCTAGAAAAGGACTGTTTCCTCTCCTTCCATCAAAAATTGGATGGTGAAACTTAATGTTTGACTCACCTGAAGTTTAGAGCTCTTGTTCAGATCAAAACAGTTTGCTGGAAGAAGAGATGGCTGCCAAAAGTTCACCTCTCCAGCTGGAAAGGTGACGACAGAAAGATGGGGAGGGACTGAGAAAAGCAAAGGTTGAGCAGTGAGTGGAAGAAGAGGAAGAGAAGAGGGTCGAAGAGGAATAATAATAATAATAATAATAATAATAATAATAATAATCTGGTCTATGAAGGAGGAGAAGGAGGATCATCATCATCATCTGGTCTATGACCATGAGGAGGAGGAGGAGGAGGAGGAGGAGGAGGAGGAGGAGGAGGAGGAATAATAATAATAATAATAATAATAATAATATGCTGGTCTATGAAGGAGGAGGAGGAGGATCATCATCATCATCTGGTCTATGACCATGAGGAGGAGGAGGAGGAGGAGGAGGAGGAGGAGGAGGAGGAGGAGGAGGAGGAGGAGGAATAATAATAATAATAATAATAATAATAATAATAATAAGCTGGTCTATGAAGGAGGAGAAGGAGGATCATCATCATCATCTGGTCTATGACCATGAGGAGGAGGAGGAGGAGGAGGAGGAGGAGGAGGAGGAGGAGGAGGAATAATAATAATAATAATAATAATAATAATAATAATAATAATAATATGCTGGTCTATGAAGGAGGAGGAGGAGGAGAATCATCATCATCATCATCTGGTCTAGGAAGAGGAAGAGGATCTTAAGTGTTTCTCTTAGAAACACACACCATACACTGACCTAAGTGTGTGAAGGTTTGCACACACAGCCACATGCTCCTAGATCTCCCTTGCGTCTGTTCCTTGTGCAAATCACACTTCTTCAGCTGTAACTGAGAGATGCAAAAAGAACTCGAAAACCATTGGGGATGAAATGTCCTTTAGTTAGGCTGCTTTAAAGGGTTGGGATGCTTTTTTTTTTTAATCCGTTCAATCGTGTCCGATTCTCGGAGACTGCCTGGACAAGTCCCTGCAGTTTTCTTGGCCAGGTTTTGGGATACTTGAAGCAAGGCGAACCCGCAGCTTACAATCGACAGCAGGTTGTTCTTAAGCCTTTTCATCTCTTACCTGACACCGTCTGCCTTTTCATAGAATCATTGAGTCAGATGGGGACCTAAGTGGTCATCAAGCCAACCCCCTGCACACTTCAGGATTCACTACACCATCCCCAACAGATGGCTACCCAGCCCGTTTGAAATCCTCCAACTTGAACTGAACTGGCATGGCATGGCAAATAGGTGCTGTTTTATTTGCAAAGCCCCGGTCACCAACGTTGAGTTTTCCCAGCGTGCTGGGTCAGCATTCAGCACAGCTAAATACATTGACCATAGACTCGCTGCTTGGCTGTACTACAAAGCAGGTGTAACATTTCAATGTGCTTGGCAAAAAGAAAAAAGCTAATAGACCCGAAGGACGCGGAGAGTTGTGTCATTATTCAATTTCCTATTTTGTTTCCTCCCCAACACATTTGGCAAGGCTTTCCTGATTCTCTGAAACAGTTTCAGATGAAAGCAGTTGCAGTTCACTTCTGCAGGGCTGACTTCCAAGCAGATGTCCCTTTGGTGAATTACCAGAGCCGCGAGAACATTTTCAAAACCAAACATGGAACGTGCTACGTTGTCCAGTTGCAAACACATCATTTAGAATCCTTGAGTCATCAGATTTATTTCTGAGAAGAAAAACGTCTGTCTGCAGGATTGCCAAGAAGTAAGTCCCATTTTTTCTCATAAACAAATTCAGGATTTCTCTCCTTTCAGAACTGTTCCTCTAAATCAGAGCTTTCCAAACTGTGTGTCGCGACATGTTAGTGTGTCGGCTGCAGTGTCTGGGTGTGTCGCAGCTGCTGCTGCCTCCAAACCTGCCAGGATTCCGCGCAGGTCCTAGTGCCTGCCTTGTGCCTGGCTGCCTCCAAACCTGCTGTGATTCTGCACAGGTCCTAGTGCCTGCCTTGTGCCCTGCTGTAAGAGTGTGTCGCGAAATGATGCATGTCTAAAAAGTGTGTCACCAACATGAAAAGTTTGGAAAGCTCTGCTCTAAATGTTTTCCTTTATGTCTCCCCACTTCCATGGGAGTTAAGGTCCAAAACAGACCCAGCATCAGCAGAAAACCCCTGAAATAAAAATATGTACATGTAACAAACATCTTCTATTAAACAAAGAATGCCAGAAGCTTAATTTTTCTACATTTAGCCTCAAGCAAGGGGTCACATGTAAAAAAAATGCAGGGCTCCAATCGCGTGGTGGTGGCTGACATCTTGACTTTTTTGACCCTGATCCCTGCAAATACCCTGAATAAGGCAAATCATGATTTTTTTTTTACTCTGAGGATACCCCTGCAAGCCACAATTTCTTATCGATTTCCTAACTGCAGCGGTGGCTTCTCCTGAGGGCTGAATAGCTTGCTTGTGATTTTTTGGTTGTTCATTCGTTCAGTCGCTTCTGACTCTTCGTGACTTCATGGACTAGCCCACGCCAGAGCTTCCTGTCGGCCGTCGCCATCCCCAGCTCTCCCAAGGTCGAGTTCGTCACCTCCAGAATATCATCCATCCATCTTGCCCTTGGTCGGCCCCTCTTCCTTTGGCCTTCCACTTTCCCTAGCATCAGCTTCTTCTCCAGGGTATCCTGTCTTCTCATTATGTGGCCAAAGTACTTCAGTTTTGCCTTTAATACCATTCCCTCAAGTGAGCAGTCGGGCTTTATTTCCTGGAGTATGGACTGGTTTGATCTTCTTGCAGTCCAAGGCACTCTCAGAATTCTCCTCCAACACCACAGTTCAAAAGCATCTATCTTCCTTTGCTCAGCCTTCCTTATGGTCCAGCTCTCTCAGCCATAGGTTACTACAGGGAATACCATTGCTTGTGATATTTGTGGCTTATTCCTGGCTTGCTTTTGTGCCTTGCCCAATCAGCTAACCGTCCCATAGCAAGCAAAGCAAGAAACTGGCCAAGGAGGTGGAATTGCTTTGCTTGTCTGATGCTGGCTTGCTCTGGGCTTGTTCAGCAGACCATGACTTAGAGGGCTTATATTTCAAGGCAGTGTCGGCAGTTCAGCCACTGATATTCAAGGTAGAAAAATTGTAGATCTGGAGCTCTAGCACCCCCTAGGAGGAAGATAGAGATGAACAAAAATTGCAAATGAGCTTTTTTTCTTTTTTCCATCATGGAAAGGTAACTGCCTAGAACAGTGTTTCTCAGCCTTGGCCGCTTGAAGATGTGTGGACTTCAACTCCCAGAATTCCCTAGCCAGCCAGGCTGGCTGCGGAATTCTGGGAGTTGAAGTCCACACATCTTCAAGCGGCCAAGGCTGAGAAACACTGGCCTAGAATCACAGGTGACACTGTGCAGGCTCAGGAATTAGCTCCATTTGACCCAGTGAGTCTACTTTGGAGTAAACAGGCTCCTGCTGTCCATTTTCTTTTTATAAATTATATTTATTAAGAAATTTCCCCATAGAATAAAAGACAAGAAAAGAAAGAAGTGCAAAACATAAAAAAGAAATTAAAGTTAAGAAATATATAAGGGACTTCCGACCTTCTTTTCAACAGATCATTACAATCTTATAATCCCTCCTCCCTATACAAGTCCCTTTAGCCCCTCATTTCGTCCACGTCTTGCTTAATCTCCAAATCCATAAATCATCATGTCGTTTTTTTCTTCTTTCAGCAAAAGGTCCATGTATATAAGGTTTCCAGTCTTTCAAAAAAAGTGTTTTCTCTGACCAGTTTTGCCATTTCTGCAAATTCTGACATTTTCACCGTCCATTCCTCCCCTGTGGGGATTTCATTATTCTCCCATCGTTGTGCATACAATAGTCTGGCTGCAGTTACCACATATAAAATCAATCTACTGTGTGTCTTTTCTAATTCATTGCCCCTAAGTCCCAATAAAAACAATCTTAGTTTCTTCGCAATGTTAATCTTTAAAATCCTTTGCATCAGCATGTGAATTTGTATCCAAAATTTCTTAGCTTTCTCACAAGTCCACCATGCATGATAAAATGTCCCCTCGTGTCAGCTGTCCATTTTCTTTGGATGGGGTTGCACACTGTCCATTGCCCCCTGTTCAGAAAGACAGAATATAATTTTTTTTTTTATCTTTGTCCCTTTGCAAGAGAACCTGATTTGCCTGGTGATAGCCCCGAGCAGCGTTTCTTAAATGTTTTGATCTTGGGGACCCTTCCCACTTTTAAAAATTATGGAGGACCCCAAAAGAGCTTTTGTTTGCATGGGTTTTGATATTTAACGTATTAAAAATTAAAATTGGTGCGTTTGTAGAATATTTATTGAATCATGTAAAAATAACAGTATTACCCCCATTAGATATAAGCCCTATATTTTTTTAACAAATACAAAACAATAATGGGAAGAGTGACATTGGTGCACATTTTTGCAATCATCTTTAATATCTGGCAAACAATTCTCATTTTGTGGATCTCCGAGAAGATCCTCGGACCACACTTTAAGAAACATTGGCCTAGAGAAGCAAGTTTGCCAAAAGCTGGGATGGTGACAGCTTCTTACCTTGCCAAGTATGTCCGGGCCATCTCCAACTCAACCCTCCATCGTATCTTGGAGAATCGCTGTGCCTTGTTATTGGAGGCCATTTTTTATGCTTGATAGAAGGTGGTAATTCACTGGATAATAGCAATGCTTTTGGGCAGGGGGCTCATTGGGATTTTGAGGGTGCTTGGTGGGTCCTCCCAAGATGACCGCCATGAACAGAGATGCTTCTCCATTCAGAGGAGTCACCATGGAGAGCACAGCCTCTGGCCCACCACCTCGCCCTCTGTAGCTTCCCAGGATTCCTTTCTCTGGGTAGGTGGGGGACACTTCCACACCTGCCATCGGGGAGGCCCAGATGCATTTGGGGACATCACACTGAAGTGAAATGGCTGATGTTTGGCCCCACAGCATGCCAGCTTGGTTAGTAGTGAAAAACAGAAGTCTTCTTCAAGCTTGACTCCACACACACTGTATAGTGGTGCCTGGAGTCCATGCTGTATACATTGTGAGCCAGGGCATGAATCAAGAATACCAAAAATCCAGCTTAGAGGCTTCATGGAACCATCAGCAGCCCTTCTGCAACCTTCACAGCTCCTCCAGAAGAGAATTTAGCCACATATTTCATCCTCATTTCATCGTTGGAGAGGAAAGGGGAAAGTTAAGGGGCAGAAGATTGGGGTACTCATTTCAACGCCCTGGAAACTGCCCCCAGGGATCCTGCCCTGTGCATCCCACAGCGGTCCCTGATACGCTTGGGGCAACTTTTCAATGGATGGAAGTTGACCATAATTGGGCAAACTTCATCAATTCATTTCAAGGCAGCTTTGCGTGTCTGCCCACCCCTCCTCCTCCTCCTCATCTCCAAGTTTATCTGAGACCCCCTTCACCTCAATGAAGCTCTTCTACAAGCACCATCTCAAAAAAAGTTTTATTAGCATGATTAAAAACATGTGCTGAAGACCAACAGATAAAATAATTTCAGAAACACGGAAGAAAAAAAAAAGTCTAGCCCGACGTTCAACCAACCCAGATTTCAAGTTGAGCGGCCGGACAACTCTATTGTCGGCGTTCGCTTTATACGTCCTTGAGGAAAACCGGCTGGGCTGGCTTCATTTGCGTAATTTCTTGGCAACGACTGGATCAGTAGTCCTACGAGGCTAGGTATAAAAATATCTCCACTTCATCAGATGTGTCCTGGGTTTAAGAAATCATAATGGAAAGAACTGATGTTTTAAAAAAGATGTCCTTTTTAAAAAAAAAAAGGTATTACGGAGAAATTAGTAATTTTGATTTTCAGTCACGATGTCAACTGAGGTTAGACAACCACAAAAATCCCCCTTCCTGTAATTAATCATAATTAAAAACAAAACCACAAAATAAACAAGAACCAACCAATCCAAAGAATCAAAATGTCTCATTTTGCTGGTGGCTTCTGGTTGGACTCCAAGGACACGATTCAGATAGGCTTGAGCACAAAGACAGCGTCATCCAAGACATAATAGTCATTGTACATGTCGCCTTCGCACAAGTACGGGAGTCTGGTGAATGCCTCGATGGCAAAGCCGGCTTTCTTAAACACCTCTGGGAGGCTGTTCACCTGCTCCTCCCAAGTCTGTCCTTTGATCTCCAAAACTTCCGAAGGCTTATCCCACTTGCCACCTACTGAGAGAGCACATGCTTTTGTTAGTAACTGTTAACCGAGTGGATTGTAAACAAGGGGTGGATGTTGTAAACTAAGTTAAACCGAAAGGGAGGTTGTGTAGTTGTGCGATTGCAAGAAAGGACACTGGCTTTCCATCATTTGTGATAGATAACTAAGCAGCACACCTCCCTTTCTATGTCTGAACAAGCATTTGATTAACTAGAATCCTCCTTGGAGGCCTATGTAGACGTTTGGATGCCATATATAATAAATAAATAAATAAATAAATAAATAAATAAATAAATAAATAAATAAGTTTATATGTTTAGTTTCTCATTGTTTTCTTTCTTCATCAATAAATTGACTTACATGGTAACAATTTGTGTAACATATTCATTCTCTCTCTCTCCCCCTCCCTTGGGGGAGTTGGGCGGTGATAAATCATATATATATATATATATTTCATTCATTCATTCATTCATTCATTCATTCTCGGCCAAGGGAGCCAGCGTTGTCCATAGATGCTTCCGTGATCATGTGGCCAGCATGACTAAACACCAAGGCGCACAGAACGCTGTTACCTTCCCACTGGAGTGGTACCTATTTATCTACTTGCATTTTTACGTGCTTTCCAACTGCTAGGTTGGCAGGAGCTGGGCGAGAACAGGAGCTCACCCCATTACGCTTCCAGGTCTCGAACTGCCGACCTGCCGTCCTTTTGTTCGACAGTTGGTAGTCTTAACCGTTATGCCACCGCGCCGCCCGTGTGTGTGTGTGTGTGTGTGTGTGTGTGTGTATGTGTGTGTGTATGTATGTATGTATGTGTATATATATATATATATATATAAGGGTATATATATATATATATATATATATATACATATATATATATATATATATATATATATATTATATATATATATATATATATAATATATATAATGTATATATATATATATATATATATAATATATATAATGTATATATATATATATATATATATACATATATATATATATATATATATATTATATATATATATATAATATATATAATGTATATATATATATATATATATATATATAATATATATAATGTATATATATATATATATATATATACATATATATATATATATATATATATATTATATATATATATATAATATATATAATGTATATATTATATATAAATATAATATATATATTATATATATATATATATATATATATATATATATAATATATATAATGTATATATTATATATAAATATAATATATATATTATATATATATATATATATATATATATATGGGGCGTGGTATATATATATATATATATATATATATATATATATATAATGTATATATATATATATATATAATTAATATATATATTATATATAAATATAATATATATATTATATATATATATATATATAAGGGGCGTGGTGGCTCAGCGGGTAAGATGCCAGGCTTGTCGATCGGAAGATCGCAAGTTCGGAGGTTCGAATCCCTAGCCCTGCGTGCGGAGTGAGCTCCCGCACTAGCTCCAGCTCTTGCCAACCTAGCAATTCGAAAGCATGCAAATGCAAGTAGATGAATAGGTACCACTTCGGTGGGTAGGTAACAGCGTTCCATGCGTGTCATGCGGCCACATGACCGTGGAAGCGTCTTCGGACAACGCTGGCTCTTCGGCTAACAAACGGAGATGAGCACCGGCCCCTAGAGTCGGACACGACTGCACAAATGTGCGGGGGGAACCTTTACCTTTACCTTATATATATATGTGTGTGTGTGTGTGTGTGTGTGTGTGTGATTACAGCAGGTCCATGGGTTAAGAACGAGTTCCGTTCCTAAGTCTGTCCTTAAGTCGAATTTGTATGTAAGTCGGAACAGTTATTTAACATCAGTTAGTCAAATGTTTGTCTTAGTATATAGTATATATTTTACCTTTCTATGCATATAAGAAACCCTTCCAAATACACTAAAACATCTTAAACTACTTTATACACAAAGTAGTATTGGGTATTTAACCCAAAGCATTGTACTTAACTCGAATTTTTAATATAATAGTCTTTATGGCAGTCCGTTCTTAATTAGGAGTCGTCCGTAAACAGAGACGTTTTTAAACCAGGGACCTGCTGTATTTTGGTTTACACCCTCTCCTCATTTAGTGAACATAATCCGTTCGAGTGACTTTTTTGTTAAGCGAAATGGTTGTTAAGCGAACACGTGACAGAGTGGGGAGGGGCTGCAAAGATCACTGGTTGCTGCTGTTTCATTCAGATCAAGTTCTCTCGTACAGTGTCCTGTGCCTGACCCATTTTTTTCTCCTTTTTTTGCCCCTCTCAGGGCGGAGAGATGGCTTAAACCATCTCTGTGTGGGTACACAGAGCTTGTGATCTTGCCCCGTGAAGCTACCTAGGGATGATCCCGGGGGTGTGGGGTGGTGGATGGGGATTATAGTGTGTGTGGTTGATTCTCTCCTCTGGGTGAGAGCCGGGGGGGGGGGGGGGTTGGTGCAGTGGCTCCCTGCTGGGTGGGTGAGAGCGACCAGGCAGGGGGGTGCTTGTGTTTGTTAGGATATGAGTGGGGGTGAGCAATGACCTACAGGTGCTTAGAGCTAGTGCTATAGCACCTGTTGGGTTTTTACTTTGCCCCTTGGTTGTGTGTATATTGTATGTATGCTGTTTGGAGGGGGGTTCTCTTTAGATCGAGAGGGGAGGTTCAAGGATGGGGGATGGAGAGACTTGTGAGGTGGATAGGATAGGGGAGCAGATCTCGGTGGTGTCGGGTATGGGGAAATATGGTGGCAGACGGGGGGGGCGTCGTTTTCAGGGAATGCGACCTTGATGCCTTGTACTGATCTCGCGTTCCACCCCCCCCCCCCCCCGAGCTCAACCCAATGGCCTGGTCAGCAGATCTACAACTGCCCGGGTTTTAGGCTGTTGCTCCTGAATGCCTTGAATTGCACCCGAAAAGCAACTGGAAGTCGGTGCAGCTCACGCCACAGTGGTGTTTCTCGGATGAACCGCAGGGCACCCAAAACTGCATGTGCTGCTGCATTCTGGACCAGTTGCAGCTTCCGGATGGCCTTCAAGGGCAGCCCCACATAGAGCGTGTTGCAGTAATCCAAACGGGAGGTGACTAAGGCATGGGTGGCTGTGAAGAAGGCCTCCCGGTCCAGGAATGGGCGCAGTTGGCGCCCAAGATGGATTTGTGCATCTTCCTTTCTCTAACCCGTCCTTTTTTCCTCCTCGCCAAGCCACGGGAAGCAGCTTTTACCAAAAGCTGAACTGATCTCTTGCGGAGGAGTTTCGACATTAGATTGGGGGACGCTGGTTCCTAAAGCTGGAGGCTTGAATTAACTAACTAATGGGTTCATTTGGGAAAAAACCCTCTCCCCTTCCCCATATTCCTACAAGACCCTGGTGAGGATTACTAAATATCTGAAAAGATCTTGAAGGCACGCTTGTGGATTGATTTCTGAGGAAGGCATGAAACGCCTTAGATCTCGGATAACTGATCGCGATCGTTTATCTGGGAGACCTTACCATTTTCCACATACGGATGAAAAGGCAGAACCAGGGCCAGAATGACCCGGCCCCTCGTTGGCTCCAGCACGCTCCTGATATCTTTTAATACAGTCAGGGGCTGGTCGCAGCGGTCCAGCAGGTTCAAGCAACTGATAACGTCATACTGGAATCCCGTGTTCTGCCACTCGTTGATGCCGAGCACTCTGCCAAGGTGGGGAAAGGCACAGAGTTATACCCGGTCGAGGGTAGATTCTTCACTTCTCATTTGCCCCAGTAATGAAGGGAGAGCGAGCCACAAAAGGGTTCAGCCTTGACTTCAGCAAGGCTGTCCCATATCTAAACCTGGAAAGAGAGTAGATTTTCTGTTCGGATGGTTAGTATGTATTGGGCCGGTTTGGTGTAGTGGTTAAGGTGCTGGGCTAGAAACCAGGAGACACTGAGTTCTAGTCCCGCCTTAGGCATGAAAGCCGACTGGGTGACCTTGGGCCAGTCCCTGTCTCTCAGCACTAGGAAGGAGCCAATGGCAAACCAGGAGACTGAGAGTTCTAGTCCCGCCTTAGGCATGAAAGCTGGCTGGGGGACCTTGGGCCAGTCACTCTCTCTCAGCCCTAGGAAGGAGCCAATAGCAAACCAGGAGACTGAGAGTTCTAGTCCCACCTCAGGCATGAAAGCCAGCTGGGTGACCTTGGGCCAGTCCCTGTCTCTCAGCCCAACTCACCTCACAGGGTTGTTGTTGTGGAGAAAATAGGAGGAGGAAGGAGTATTTGGTATGTTTGCCGCCTTGAGTTATTAATAAAAATAATAAAGGTGGGATAGAAAAAAATAAAATATAAATTAAATAAATAAAAAAATATCAAGGGGACATGGCTACTGAATAAGGTGTGGAAACTATGGTCCTGGGGATGTTGCTGCACAACAATTCCCCAATAATCCCTCCCCACTGGCCTTGCTGGTTGGAGCGGCTAGAGTTGAACGGCCTCTGAGAAAGCCAGGGTCCTCCCCCCTCTAGAGTTTCTGCTTAGCTATTGGCAAAATTTACAGGTAGTCCTTGCTTAACGACCATTCGTTTAGCAACAGTTCAGACTTACAACGGCAGTGAAAAAACCGACTTACAGCCGGTCCTCACACTTACGACCATCAGCAGCGTCCCGCAGTCACATGATCACCATTTGCAACCTTCACAGCCAGCTTCCGGCAAGCAAAATCAATGGGGAACTGCGTGATTCACTTAATGCCCACATGGTTTGCTTAACAACCATATGATTTGCTTAATGACCACTGCAAAAATGGTTGTAAAAATCGGGTCAGATTCGGGTCGCTTAGCAGCCAAAATTCCAGTCCCAATTGTGGTTGTTAAGCAAGGACTGTAAGCTTAAATTTAATGAGGAAGAAGAGAAGCAGGCAAAGGAGTTCAGTTGGTGTGAGAAGAGGCAGGACAACCCAGATGTGGAGGCCATGATGGAAGGGCCCAGATGTGGAGGCCATGATGAAGAGCAGTGTTTCTCAACCTCAGCAACTTTAAGATATATGGACTTCAACTCCCAGAATTCCCCAGCCAGCAAGCCTGGAGTTGAAGCCCTAGGAATTTGGGAGTTTTTTTTTTCTTTAACTGCAAAATTCTGCCTCTTTCTGTTTACTGGTGTGAGGGCTTTGTAGTGCAAAGAACGAGGGAATCGTCTTGGACACCCTCGTTTTCTTACATATAAATCAGCCGTAGGAAACACGTAAGCGCATTGATAGGTCCTAGAAGAGAATGAAAAATTGCGAAACGTCCTTTTTGAAGCAACACGGTGTCCACTTAGTATCATACCTGTATTTCTTCTTTTGAAGCTGCCAAATCATTGTCTCAGACAACTCGGTCACGTACGTCTCTTCAAAGTGGGGACTCATGACTTTTGTGACTTCACCATCTCCAGCTCCTAAATCGAGAAGCCGACGGGACTTCCAGTCCGGATTGATTTTGAGCAGTCTCTGAAATTGTTCAGGTGAAAACACAAACATGGACCCTCTGCCCAGCAAGCTGAAATGTTAAAGACGGGGAGAGATGAGTTTATTTTGGGAGGGGGCAAATGGGAGGCCATGTTTCTTTAATGTTTGTTGGGGACATGAGGGGGACCTCTCATTATGGAGAAACCAGAACGTAAGAAAAAGCCTTATCAAGAGTTAGACGTTGATTCATCCCTAAAAAGCCAAACTGCTTATTCGGACAGGTCTCGAAGTTTCAGCTCTTGAAGAGCTTTTTAAACAGAGATGCTAGGACAGGATGGGGGTCTTCGGCCTTCCGAACCCAGGCTCCACATCGGTTGTGGCCTCTTCCAAAACCTGTGTGAGATTGCACACATTTCCTTCCCTCCACCAGGAATTTTTCCTGTGGCACTCTTCCTCCTGACAGTGGCGTGCCATTTGAACTGGCTCCATCTTCAGAGGGCATACAGGAACAAGAGGGCAGGGGCGAGATTCCACCCCAAAGACCCCCCTCTTTTTTTTTAAAAAAATATATGAGGATCTGCAACCACAGAAACCACCAGTTCAAAGAGAGGCCGAAGGTGACATGGTCGGAGCAGAGCAGTTGGAGATGAGATTAATTTTTAAAAACTGCCTAATGTGGCGATGACAGCTCACAAGTCATGACCTCAGACTGACTTTCCCATGCTGGGGAAGAAGATGGTGAAGCAAACAAGCCATTTGTTAAGGCCTCTGCAGCAAGGGACAGTCAGAGTTTCAGTAGATCTCCAATGACTTATCTGCTGGCTCTACTCTGAAGCCATAAGACCATATAAGCTGTGACAGAGGTTCAGGTGGAGGAATGAATAAAAGGGGAATCCAGGGGGAAAGAAAATAAACAGGTAGTCCTCGACTTACGAACACAATTGGGAACAGAACTCCCATCGCTAAGCAAGGCGGTCGTTAAGTGAGCGACGCTCGATTTTACAACCTTTTTTGCCACGCTCAAGCGAATCACCACAGTCATTAAGTGAATCACGTAGCTGTTAAGCGAATCCAGCTTCCCCCATTGAATTTGCTTGTTGTAAGCTGGCTGGGAAGGTCACCAATGGTGATCACCTGACCTCAGGACGCTGCAACCGTCGTAAATACATGCCAGTTGCCAAGTGCCCAAATTTTGATCATGTGACCGTGGGGAATGCTGCAATGGTCGTAAGTGTGAGGACCGGTCGCAAGTCACTGTTTTCCAATGCCGTTGTAACTTTGAATGGTTGCTAAATGAATGGTTGTTAAGTCGAGGACTAACTGTAATTGGTTAGCAAGAGACAAGCAGGGTGGACACAAGTAGGAAAAAGTGAAACATTCCCCCGTCTCTCCAAAAAGAAGGGGGGGAGTAGTTGGTGCCAAAACATTCTTGCCGCAGAGAGCCGAATTATGATCAAGAAAGAAGACATAGAAGGGAGAAGGAATAATGAGGCAAGGTGAGGCAGCCAGATGGAAAAATAATAAATGCATTGATGTAGGAGGAAGATAAATGCCCAGAGGAGATGCCCGGTTAAATTTCAAAAATGGGGATGAAAGGAAGAGCATTAAGCACCAAATGCCCCTGATTTGGAACACCAGCCCTCCCAGCAATACCACTGAGAATCCGCTTTATATGCGGCTAGAAGGGTATTATTCTGAGACCACCAGATGGCATTCAAAGCAACCCCAAAGCCTTTGCTGGCGAGGGAGGCCGGAGGGAAAACGTACAGCAAGCAAAGAGGCACACCCCAAGAAATGCTGAGAAATAGGATTGGCCCCCCCAGTAATTCTCTTTCCATCCCTTTGGGGTGTAGGTGGGTATGTGAAAGCAAACCATAGTTTTTCTACCCTGCCAAGAGGAATATATGGCTTGGCACAACAAGGAGAGAGAAAGGAGGAACTTGGGTCTTCAGAAGCCAATGGAAATTGGGATTAGGGAATCCGGAGAGGATGTTAGAAGCGAGATCTGAAAGGGCAAACGCTTGGGCAGGAACAGACTCTCTCTTGCCACCGCCTGCCCACTAGCTCGGCCTATTCCTTGGGGTGTGGCTGTTATCATTATTATTATTTATATTTATATGCTGCCCAACTCCCGGCAAACTCAGCGACCCAGCCTCCAGGCTCATTTTTAAATCCAGCAGGGAGTGAAAGCCAAGAAAAGGTGCTCCCTGCAACTCTACAAGGCCTCCCCCAGTGACGCCAGGGCCTTGGCAGATAGATACCCAGTGCCAATCCTTCAAGCCAGCGCTGGGGCAAGGAAAGTTCTGCCATCCAACACGCTCCTCTTACCCAGAAAGCACCTCTCTTAGCAGAGGTGGCTGGGAATTTGGGGAGGTGATCTAGAAAGGGTGTCATCATGTCATTGGGGGGGGGGGATCAACACCTGTCCCAACAAATATGAGGAAACCCTCCTATTTCTCCACCCCAAACTGGGAGGAACAGAACTCGTAATACTTCTGAAAATAAAGCACCTGAATAATTAAATCCGGGGCCAGCAATCTTTTCAGGCTCGGCAGGCAACAGCGCACAAAGGCCAGGCCATAAATAAATAAATACACCCCTCCATAAATTGGCCATTTCCTTTTAAGAATTATTTTTTTGTTAATTAGAGAGGGCACAAAGGTCATCGAAGCCTGAAATGGAAGGCTTTTTGCTGGAGGACGCCCTTCCTAGCTGGCCTGTTAGAAACTGAACGTGGGCGAAATTTGGTTATTTTTTTTTAAATCAAACCCAAGAGGCCAACAAATGTCTCGCACTTACCCATTGATAGACGTCCTGGACATGAATAGGCTAAAAACAGAGGATACAAAGGAATGATAAAGTTGAATGAACAACCAGCCAGATTTCTCGATACTATTGTTCAAGAAGATCCGTGTTCCTTGGTCAAGGTAACTCTGGATGAAGATAGGCTGAAGTGCTTCACACAACTGCTCCGTATTGCACACATACCACTAGAGGGAGGAAGAGATAAGAATTATGACTCACATTTCAGCTCTGCCAAACGAGGAGGAGCTCTAGATTAAGCAAGAATTACAATCCAATGGCAAGCACGTGCTTTGTCAGCGGGAAATCCCAGAATTTACCATCTACAGTTTAAAATAGACTGGGGGGGGGGGCAGGGGATGGGGAACAATATAGCTTAGAGATAGGGCACCCACTTTGTGTATGCAAAGTCCCAATTTCAACATCTATATGCTACTAAAACTTTTGTGTCTGTTTGTAACCTTTAACTGGGCAAAACGGTGCGTCATAGGGCAACAATTTTTGAACCAAGGTACCTCAAATGGGCTAACTTACAGAATGCGTCCAAAATCCAGGAACTGAAATTTGACAAATTTTATAAAGCATTTTATGACATAAAAATTACCATAAAACATTTTATGACATAATACAAAATGCCATAAAACATTTTCTGTGGTCAATTCCTGATGTTTGACTGGGTATACAGTTCAATATGAATGACATGGGCTATTTTCAAGGCAGATCCATCTCTGAATGTCTCCCTGGATTTTTAAGAACTTATCGAAGAGAATATTTTTAAGAACTTTTCCAGTGAAGGCAGCACATTAGAAGCTCTGCCATTGTTGAAGGCATTGAGGAATCTGGTAAGGAGTAGGTAAAACTAGGCTATATGGACAAAGACTATGCCTAGAAAAGGAAGCCTCTTTTGAACCTTAGTGGTCTAATTTAATAGGCAAAAATTGCCATTATCATTCCTGCTGCTTTAGGAAACTATTTCAACAAGAGTTTGCAACTAATATTCACAGTAAAATCAGTCAGACTCTATGAGGTGCCTCTGTCTTCCTGAGGACTGTGTGGTTGCTGTATTTAAAATACTTTTATTCCATATTCCCACCTGATTGGCTCCTTTGGCAGTTTAAAACAACGAAGGATAAAATCTGAATAATATACGTACATTAAAGATCCTAAGGCTGCAGGCAGCCCATGAAACCTTGACTGCATCCGAGAGACCTCTAAAAGCGGTTACTGAATTGTAATGTTTAAGGTGACAGAAGGGCAAGATAATGAAATGCATGAATGGACTGCAATCATAATCTGAATTCAATATAAATTAAATCAAATTTAAGATGCATCCTGTCCCCAGTCCCCACTGGTTTTTGGAGCACCAATACCAGCTTGCTGAAAACATTAAACGGCCTAATGAATAATCTAATCAGCGGACGGTACTTTTATTGTACCTGGAAGCAGAATTCTTTGAAGATGCTGTAGGCAGATAAAATGACCTCCAATGTTATTCCAGGACCCAGTCTCGTGCCTAGAGGTAAGGGTGGCCTCTTTCTGTATCTTTATTTACCTATCTGTCATTTGGTAAAGCAGGCACAGGCTAAATTTATTTACCTATTTATTATTCGGTAGAGCAGGCACTGGCAACTTTTACGGGTCGGCAGGCACATGTGGAGTTTTCAATGCACAAGCCTGCTATAGCAGGCATGGCCACCAAGTTAGCCAGCCAGCCAGCCAGCCACTGAAGTAGCTCCCCCACTTTAGGATGTTCTCCATCACTCTTGTCTTTTCTTCTGGGCAGGCGTGCAAATTTCCAAGCAAAGCATTGGGTTGGAGCTACCTTCTATTTCAGGGGTGGGGAACCTTTTTTCTGCCAAGGGCCATTTGAATATTTATGACCGGGGGGTGGGGTTTCTGGGATTTCCGTGGACTGGGGGGCCGGAGTTTGCGGGCGGGAGCCAATAACAAGCACTGGGGGGGCGGGGTTTGCAGACGGGAGCCAATTGCGTGGAAGGGGCGGGGTTTGCGGGCGGGAGCCCCGCGGGCCTTAGGTGGGAGCCCTGCAGGACTATGTTCACAGGATGCTTAGGTACCTTCTTGGAGGGGGCGGGGTGTTCAGAGGCATTATCGAAAAGAAGTAAGTGGATGAGGGCTGGAGCTTTTTAGAATTAAATTTGAGATTTAAATCGGTTTTTTTAAATTAAATTTGAGACAAGACTAAAATCAGCTGAAGCTGAGAGAATCAAAAAGTCCTCTATAAAGTCCTCAGTCTAGCCCAGAGTTTCTCAACCAGGATTCCCTGGGAGATCACGATTTATTCAAAAAATGATTTCAAATTCAGGCAATTTCACATTAAAGAGGTAACTTTCATTCTTTATTTTTAGTTGAAGAACACTGTGAATGCATATCTACAGGCCTACCCATGAAACGAATATAATCATTTTGTAACTTCTGGCTTAGATTTGAGCCTGAATGTGCAGGGGTTCCTGAGGCCTGGACAATATTTCAAGGGTTCCTCCAGGGTCAGAAGGTGGAGAAAGGCTGCTCTAGCCTCTGCCAAGGAGCTGGGGAGAAAAAAAGAATGGGGGTGTGGGAAGTGGGACTGGCTGAGAGAGAAAAGGGGGTGAGTCCCACCACTTTTGGCTTAGGCCAAACCTAGAGTCAACATCTGGCCCTCAACAGATCACGTTGATCATGTTTCTTCCCCTCTGGTCTAGATGGGCTGCTGCAATCAGACTGTTTTAAGCAATCTTAGAAACATCAGCGGGGCCATTTTACAACACTTCCTGTTCTTGTCAGGAAATGTATTAATCTCTGAGTGTAGGGCTTCCTGCTGTTCTAATTATCTTCTATAAAAGCTTGTAAATCTTCTGTGCTTTTCTTGAAAGGATGGGAGGAATTGATTACAAGGCAAGCTTTTCTTTATATAAAAGATCCTAGCCATACAAAATTTAGCAGCGAAACACTGAATTACCACAAGAAGTTGAAAAAGGCACAATGCGGGCAAACATCCAAACTTTCAATCCCATTGTTTTCTATGGCTGCATGTACGATGTCGTCTTCACTCCCCCAGGTTTATAATGGAAGAAATTATACCTTTCAATTATCCCCTGAAGAATTTGATGGAAGGGGCAAGACTGTCTAAATGTTAATGTTATGATCAGGAGTCTGACACGCCAGCCTAACTTGGTGCGTAGGATGTCATCATCATACAATACATGAGAAAATGAATTTAGAATTAACTGAAAGGCATGACATCGAGACACACAAAGAACTTTATATACAACAGTTGAAGCTTAATATTAGGTAATGTCTTGGCAACTAGCAGGACTCGGTTGATCTTGTCAGGCCTTGTTAAGAGTTGGATGGAAGACCACCAAGTGATCCCAAGGCTGCAGATTAGACTGGGAAGTAAAAAGCAAAAGAAAATCCCAGTGGCAAACTGCTATATACTGTTGCCAAAAAAAACCCTGCATGGACCTAGTTAAATCTTTCAGTCTCCAGATGGGAATTCACTGTTTTGATTATTTGACTTTAGAACAGTTGAACCAGTGTTTCTTAGCCTTGGCAATTTGGCTGGGGAATTCTGGGAGTTGACGTCCATACAGCTTAAAGTTGCCAAGGTTGAGAAACACGGAGTTAAAATTTATAATTCATTTTTTGGGGCCAACCTGCACATTACAGCAATATATATTAAATCCAACCAGGTCATCAAAAACTCTTTAGCCAAATGTAAGGATCCTTTAATTCCCTTGAATTAGCACAGGACTCCAAAGATTGGCAGGGACAAGGCTGGTGAGAATGTTGATCAAGAATGCAGGCAGACGATCATGAGATGGTTTTCCTGGTTAACTAACAAGGAAAACTTGTAGTTTGTTAACCATTTAGCCTATTTTAATACTTCTTACAGTTATTTGCATATTGACCCAGTAAATTCTATTCTAAAGAATAATATGCCAAATAGAATCACAGATTACAGCTCCAATTCAGGTTCAGTGAGAAGTTCAAACTAAAGGTAGATTCCATTAGATAGATTAAATGGAATCCACTCAAGGTCGTCCACCTGCACGAGTGTGGTGGGGGCTTGAATGGAGTGAGAAAGTAACGGACACTGACATCATGGGCGCGAAAAGACGCGAGCGAAAGGAGAGAGCTAAGTTTGACTGTTTGGCGGGAAACGGTCATTCGGATCTTTGAGAATGCTTTGATTTACATGTATCCTTAATAAAGCTTATTCTGCTTTTAATTGGATTGCATGGAGAAGCGTTTATTGGGGCATTGAAGTCAGTCATGATAGATTAGATAGGATAGATAGATAGATAGATAGATAGATAGATAGATAGATAGATAGATATATAGATAGATAGATGACAGATCTATCATCTATCTATCTATCTATCTATCTATCTATCATCTATCTATCTATCTATCTATCTATCTATCTATCCTATCTAATCTATCATGACTGACTTCAATGCCCCAATAAACGCTTCTCCATGCAATCCAATTAAAAGCAGAATAAGCTTTATTAAGGATACATGTAAATCAAAGCATTCTCAAAGATCCGAATGACGGTTTCCCGCCAAACAGTCAAACTTAGCTCTCTCCTTTCGCGCGTCTTTTCGCGCCCATGATGTCAGTGTCCGTTACTTTCCCACTCCATTCAAGCCCCCACCACACTCGTGCAGGTGGATGACCTTGACGCTCGGCACAACAGTCTCCAGCAGTCTGTCGTGGCTCCTGGAATGTGCTCCCCCTCCCATCGTTTTCCAGGCTGACACGCATCTCTACAGTACATGGCAGGATTCACACTAGAACCCTGACACTATCTATCTGTCTGTCTGTCTGTCTGTCTGTCTGTCTGTCTGTCTGTCTGTCTGTCTATCTATCTATCTATCTATCTATCTATCACATTTATATAGCCAGGGATAAGAACCAGTCCATAAAAGGACAGCTGCCGTTTCCTCGGCTACTCCTTGCTTTTTGACCACAAAGCCCACCTCAAACCAATAGAGTTCAAACAATATTTATATCTAACTCTACCTGGCACAAGTGGAATATCTATAAATTTATTTATTTATTTAATTTTTATCCTGCTTTTATTATTTTTATAAATAACTCAAGGAGGGGAACATAGCTAACACTCCTTCCTCCTCCAATTTTCCCCACAACAACCCTGTGAGGTGAGTTGGGCTGAGAGGGAGGGACTGGCCCAAGGTCACCCAGCCGGCTTTCATGCCTGAGGCGGGACTAGAACTCTCAGTCTCCTGGTTTGCCATTGGCTCCTTCCTAGGGCTGAGAGAGGGACTGGCCCAACCATGTTTCTTTCACAGTTCCAGCTTTCTAGCACATGTTGGCCCACATTCAAGACCTGAAAACATTTACACTTATTAAATTACTACTAAGTGTCAGGCATACAAGTAATATATGTAACATCAGAGTTGTCCAGATGTTTTAGGATACAGCTCCCATAATCCCATAATAATACTTGCTGGTAGAATACTTATAAGAAAAACAAGGAAGCAGAAAAAAGATGGACAAGACCAGGAACACTGAATCAGAAAAGAGCATCTGACCAAAAGGAAAGAATTAAGAAAAAGTCGATGGAAAGGGTGGTTATGAAGGCTGAAGTATGTGGGGAGGGGGGACAAGAAAGCAACAACACAAACATGAGTAAATAGGTGTTACCGAAACAGGCATACCTCGTTTTACTGCGCTTCACTTTATTGTGCTTCACAGACATTGCGTTTTTTTAACAAATTGAAGGTTTGTGGCAACCCTGTGTTGAGCAAGTCTATCGGTGCCATTTTCCCAACAGATTGGCATTTTTTAGCAGTAAAGTATTTTTTAATTAAGGTATGTACATTGTATGTTTACACATAATGCTATTGCACACTTAACAGCCTACAGCAGAGCTTTCCAAACTGTGTGTGGTGACACAAAAGTGTGTCGCCACACACAGTATGGTGTGTCGCCACACAACCCGGAAGCGCTGATCATCATCAGCGCTTCCGGGTTTTCCCGCGGCGACACACCAACTGCAGCGTGCAAAACCCGAAAGCGGCAGCAGCGCTTCCGGGTTTTTGCGCACTGCCGCAGCGGCGGCACTTCCGGGTTTTCCCGCGGCGACACACCAATGCCGGTTGGTGTGTCGCCGCGGGAAAAACTTTGGAAAGCCCTGGCCTACAGTATAGTGTAAACATAGCTTTTGTATGCACTGGGAAAACAAAACATTTGCATGACTTGCTTTATTGCAATATTCGCTTTACTGCGGTGGTCTGGAACTGAACCCACAATATCTCCGAGGTATGCCTGTATATATTAAGTAAAAGGACTGGCAGTCAAAGGCTATGCTGGCTCAGAATTCTGGGAGTTGTAGTCCCAACACAATTGGAGAATGCCAAGTTGGAGAAATCTGGCTTCAGAGGAAGAAGAACAAAAAAGGTCCCTGCCGTCACTTTCTCAAGTGGAGATCTTGCAAACTAAAATTTGGGGAATGCAAATTTGTTTCTTTCATCCCCATCACCACCCTGCTATCCATCAACAGGAAGGGGCACAGCTAGTGCTCTGCACAAACGGGAAAAGGAGGCTGTGCCGGGAAAAGGAGGCTGTGCCAGGACATGATCAACCACCGAGGGATTTGCATGGCAAGAAAAATATTTCCAGTTCCTGGATATCCATGAGGTTTTAAGCCCGGGGAATTGAGAAGTGAGGCTTTTTCAAGCCACAGGGGTCTTACGATGAGAAAATGTCTTACGTTGCCTCACGCCCCGGTTGCGAAACCCATAAAGACGTATCATTTGATCTGTTCTTTTCCCGTTCAGATTATGTTCTGCTATTGTTGGTCTCTGCACCTTCGTTTCTCATGCCGGGATTTTGGAGGGGAGAAAGGAGAGGACGGGTGGTGGGGATCACCTGTCCCCTCCCGTCCCCTCCTCGGCCCTGGCAACTTTTCGCCTTCCTGTCTTGCGCTCCAAGGAGAACAGCCCATCGATCCCCACCCTGGAAGAAGAAACACCCCAACACAGATTCCGCCCCTCTTCCTTCCTTCTGGACCTAGTTTTATTCATTTCCCAATCTTTGTGCCCTCCTAGACCCGGATGGGAGGACTCCCCCCCCCAAGAGGACACTGCTGAAGGGGGGTCCGAGCGGGGGGGGGGGGCAACTTCATTGGGGCCAGACCAGGCTTCACACCCCAGGTTGGGGGTCTCCCCCCAATGGGCAAGGTCAGGACCCCCTTGGGGAGGGGCCTTCGACTTCGAACGAGCATCCTAAGGGCTTCTCCCCCCCACCCCCCATAAACTGTCCCAGATCCTTAGAAATTCAATATAAAATCAGTCTGGAAGTCCTGAACCCACCCTTTGGAGGGAGGGGGGAGAATCCGAAGACCACAAAAGGGAGGCGGGGGGGCGTCTGCCCCGGTAGCCCCCAATTCTCTCTCTCCAGACTGACCCCCCCGCAATCCATCGTGGGGGGGGGCGGAACCCTACCTGGTGGTTCTCCTTGGCGCCCGGCGCTGTCTGGCCGGGGCTGCTCATCATGTTCGCGTACAGAGAGCGGGATAAAGGGCTCCTGAGGTAGCGAGCGGGGCCAGACCACATCCTCTTCCTCAGCAGCCACAGGGAGACGGTGCAGCAGCCCAGCCAGGCCAGGCAGAGTCTCATGGGGGGGCGCGGGAAGGGGGCGCGGAGGAGAGGAAAGAAAGGGGCGCCCGATCACCCCCTCCCGCAACCACCGCCTCCTTTCTCCATGGCGGCGGCGGCGGCGGCGGCGGCGGCAAGAGCCAGCGCGGGGCTCCCCATTTAGCGCCCTCGCAGCCACGCACCCGCAGGCATCGCCGGCGCGCAGCCGAGGCCGGAACCCGAGGCCCGCGGAAGGGGGGCCCGGCCGGACAGGATGGCCAGGGACACGCGCTCGCTCGCTCTCGCACACACACCCGCCGCCGGACGAACTCGTCTCAGCCGCCTTCCTCCGCGCAGCCGCGCGCACGCTCGCCGGGGACGCGGCGGGGCGCGCGCCTCGGCCCGCTCCTCCAATCCCGGAGCGGCCCGAGGAGGGCCGCCTGCGTCGCCGCACAATGCCCGTCGCGGGGCCGCGCGCGCGTGGGGGGCGTGTCCGAAGGGCGCACGCACGCACCCCTCCCGCCCCGCTGGCCCGAGGCGATCGCGGGGTCGTCGGAAAGCGGCTGCCCTCGGAGGCGCCGGCGAAGTCCCGATCGTTAAAACGACGCGAGCCGTTGGACCCCTCCTGAGGCTCCCCCAAGCCTGTTCCCCAAAGGTAGACTTCCCCTGCACAGGGAGGCTCCCTCTCGCACGCCCCAAGACGACAGAGATTTTTTTTTAATTGTCACGTTCCTCCAGCGTCCTTTTCCAACAGCCCGCTCGTGTCACGCCAGGGAAGACACCAGCACAATATGCCCCACGGCGCCGTTAACTGCTCATCAGGTAGACTATTCCTGCACAAGGAGGTTCTACGTGGCCTGCAGTGGCAGAGAGCCTCAGAAAGACGACTTGGTCTTTCACCGCCAAAACAGCTGGCGGTGCATCTGATGGAAGAGACTTCTTCATATTAAATGGAAATAATGGGAAAGATTTCCCCCCCCCCCAAAGAAAATCGCTCAAAGGAAATCTTACTGCTCTTGCATGGGAAAGAACAGCTGTGATGACTCTTAAGGGAACTAAACTTGTACATATTCGAGACTTCTTCCTAACTGTTCATTTCAGAGCTCCACATTAAAAAAAAACTTTTACAGAACAATAGCTTTAAGCACCTGGAAACTACTTATAGCATACCAGAAAAAAACCTTTTATGCTCTGCAAAAAAAAAAGTCTCTTATTTTAAATGGAGAAACAATGGATGATGATGATGAGCAGGTCACTAGACCTGAAGAGATTTATTAAATCGGAAACCTACAAAATATTGAACTTTTCCATATTCTCCATTACAAACTTATTCCAAACTTAAAGTTCCTATAATGGGGGAGGCAGTTTTTTTTTAAGTTATCTATTGCTGGATTGGCACCGTTCCAACTTTAAAAGAGCTGAATGATTATGCCAAATGGGGATTCTGTATTCTTATTATGAAAGCACAAAGCCCAGGCCAATATATGCTATTGATTAAAGCGGGGTTTTAGGATCTGTCTCATTTTATTCTGCCAGCATAGTTTGAGGATGATTAGTGTTGCAGTAAATAAATAAAAGCCACTGGCATCAGCCAGTATTCTGGTGGATAATTAAAAAAAAAAGCCAGCATTATAATGTTACTACATGTGACAAATTGTACCTTAGCCTTGTTCAGTCAGTTGACCTGTACTGAAAAATACCATTGTTTATGACAGCAATAACATTTGGAGGAAGTGTTTTAAAGCTCTGGCCAAATAAATGTGGGTGTTTCCAATTCTCAGGTGCTACTTCTCATTTGAAGCCACCTCTGTTACCAGTTCTTCCAGTTTACCAAGCAAGCAGGAAAATGATAGAACAGTGTTTATACAACTTATTCCACCAAAAATGTCACCTATGTAAGCCAGTTGCATTACATTTCCTGTGATATGTCCAACAGCAGAAAGTAATTAAGGATTTAAAAATGCAATCCATCAGAACCATTAGTGTTTGATGATAAAAGGCACTACAGTAAGGCCTTACTAGATTAAAAACTTTAGGGTAATATATTAAAAGGAGTGTTCTTTGGCTGAAAGAGCCAAAGAACCTGATAGGCCAGGACTATTTCAGCACGGGAAAGAAAGAAAGAAAAATGCTAAAGCCCACCTCAGACAGGCTTTCTAAGAAATCAGCTCCTTCCTCCAATGTTAGAATAAGAATGGCTAAAAAAAGAGTTGGCTTGTATGTATGCATTACAAGTATGAATAACACAATAATCCATTGGGCAAAGGATAGTACAATTTATTACAGCATAATTCAGACTACGTCCTGATCAAGTAAAATTTGTTTCCTATTCATTATAAATTCTATTGAGAGGTAAAAACCGAAGACTTTTATAGAAAGAAACCCAGAATGCTGTTTTAAAGTAAGGCAGAAAAAAATGATCAGCTAAAACAAACACAGAACAAGAGATTATCTGTGCCGCGTGGCAGTTAAGAAATCCAAAGCCCATCCTCCCAATAGATATTTTTCCTATGGCCCTGGAAACCCAACTCTAAGCTTGACAGCTCGAGAAAGAGCTCAAGCAAGCAAGCTTTTCTGTTATCAAGCCTTTTCCCCCAAGTTCCCATGAAAGCTTCTGCTCTTCAGCTTTTCCACCATGTGCTACTATAGTTTCTCCTTGGCCACCACTGAAAAACTACGGTGTTTAAGCTTAGTTTCCTGGCTGTGCAGCCATCTACATTTCCCTTGCCTGCTTCAACCTGTCAGTCGCCTTTCCAAGGTGGAGGCAGTTGTGGGTTTTTTTGGCAGATCAAACATAAGTAACAAAACAAAGAGAAAGGTGGTCTTCTCGTATATACTGGGGGTGGGGGAGGGAAATCAACGGTTTTCCTGTTTTGTCTGCAGCAAAGAAGTATTTAGTATGGGAGTGGGATGGTATTTAGATGCCCCATCCTGAGGTTACTTGCATCTCCTTCTTTTGGTCTTAATCGGAGGTAGACATTTTATTTATCCCTTGGATGATAATGAGAGATAGAATCTTAAGAGTACCCATCAAGTCTACTTGCAAGGTTTAATTTGCCTCCCAATTACCTGGTACATCAGTGGAATTAGAAAAAGATGCCTGCTTCATGATAAAGCATGATAAGATTTAAAACTACAGATGATCATGAAATGACAAGACTGCATTTGATTTGCTAGTCCAGAGGGTTAGGGAAATCCAGCGTTCTTGCTCACAATTGACACCTGTCAATTAAACACACTGTTCGCTAATGCTCACATGTATAGTTCATAGTACTGGCGTCAGATGGGTATTCTGGATGGAAAAAGGGGTCCATGTCAGAATCTGTATCACCGCAATGCAAAGTGGGACCAGACAGATCATGTAGAACATGACATCATGGAGACCTAAGAACAGACTAGGAGAAAACATTTTACAACTTTCCACAGTATTACAGAACGAAGTATCACGCTGCCCCATCCTCACAGTACTGGTTTTGTTCCCACGCTTCAAAATGATCCTTTCTTTTGTTTGCATTCGGAACCCGGCTTTCTAAGCAAAAGGAGTGGAGTTCTCCAATTGGTCTTCAGGAAAATCACCCCCATGTCCCTGACACTACTGAATTCACACGTTGGTTATCCAGGCAACCCACTCACAGACAGCTTCCCAAGGGCATCTATGCTAAAAGCCAAAAAGTTGTATGTCACCCTCAAGGCTAATTAACGATCACCTTCAGAATTACTATCCACTTCATCAAACCCCTAGTCTTAGGGGAATCAAGAGTCAAACTGGGTATGTGTGTAAAAAAACATCAAGCGGTAACTATTTTAGGCAGAGACTCGGGCTTGACTTTAATAATCACCTGCCACTTACCTTGGATCAAGATCGACTGCTTTACTATTCAGATCTGCATAACCAAATTGATTTAGTGTAGAAACCACAAGCATAGGAGCTAAAGACTGAGCTGGTTTTGTAAAGAGGGCATTGGTTCCAAAAACCATAGAGGAGAGGGGTGATCTGAAATGGGAAACAGACCTGTGTTACTTGACATATTAATATAAACAGCTTGGCATTTAATACTTTTTAATTTAAAAAGTATTGTTCCATTTAAGATAAAACGTGGACATTTATTTAAAGAGTACCCACCGTCGTTTATGTTTCTTTAAATCTGCGTCAACAATATCGGCCAATGGCAAATTAAACAAACTGAAGGACGCTTGAACCATTACCCTGAAGAAACAAAATAATCTGGTGAATTAGCCCGTACTAGTTAAGTTTGTATAGTAAGTTTGTCCATTACCATAAAGTATTTTTAATGATGTATTGTTAAATTAAAACAGAGCACAGATCTGGAAATCAATCACTAGGTATTAGGGCTGGGCACCATTTTGGATTCAAAAACAAAAAGGTGGTTTAGAGAAACGTTTCTCAACCTCAGCAACTTTGAAGGTGTGTGGACTTCAACTCCCAGAATTCCCCAGCCAGCATGCTGGGGAATTCTGGGAGTTGAGGTCCACATGTCTTAAAGTTGCTGAGGTTGAGAAACACTGGCTAAGCTGTAAGCTAACGCTCAAGGATGATAGGTTATCGATCAAACTACCTGCAGGGATCTATCTTTGGGAAAGCTAATTTGGTCTTGCCTTCTTCTTCCCAAATCTAACTAGACATGTCCAGGTAAGAACCATGCACAAATGCAACACCAAATACTGTATTTTAGCCACTGATAATTAAACTGTAATGAACATACCTAATCCTCTTTTTAAAAGCACCAGAATCAAAGGCGATCACTCTCTTCTCATGGATTATCTAGCACTATGGTAGAAACAGCTCACTTTGCAAAGAAAGATTATAGTTTCAATTGGTTTGGGGCCATCGATGCTTTAGCTTCAAATGTTTGAGCACCGAATCCCGGCAGACATTCGGTGTCAGTGTCAGTTCTGGATTGAGAAAATCTCAATGGTTGCTAGATGGCAGGAAGAAGTTCAAGGTCTCTGTATCTGCCTGGTCTCCCTAGTTTTGGCAGCCTAGAACTGCCAGCGGCATTCTTAAGCTCCTAAAATTGATGATAAATATTTGCTTACATGTTGACAGTGAGATAAATAGCCAGTAAACAGTAATATTCTCGACCCAGAACAAGCATGATAACTGCAGCTATTCCTTCCAGGTAGAAAGAAAATAAGACAATCTTGTAATAACCAAATTTCACCAACAAAGTGTGACTGATGAGCACAAGACACTGAAATACAACAGGAATAAAAAAAAGAACAGTATTAAGATTGTTATTGTACTGTAGCCTTGCTATGCAGGTATAGTAATTGTGTAGCCCTATCAAAGAATTGGAAAATAACATCAAAATATCACTTGCAAACATCATCTGGTCTTCCTTCCTTCCTTCCTTCCTTCCTTCCTTCCTTCCTTCCTTCCTTCCTTCCTTCCTTCCTTCCTTCCTTCCTTCCTTCCTCCCTCCTTCCCTTCCCTTCCCTTCCCTTCCCTTCCCTTCCCTTCCCTTCCCTTCCCTTCCCTTCCCTTCCCTTCCCTTCCCTTCCCTTCCCTTCCCTTCCCCCAACCAATCACTAAAGTGGAGAAAAACTTAACAAGCCAAAGTCCCAATCACAATATTGAAAACATCAAGCACAACCAAATAATCTGAAGACGTGGACTGTATCAAAAAATAAATAAGGTTAATGCTGCGTGACCTATTGAGGAACAGATGCTAATGAATTCAGAAAGGGGGGAGAGGTTTAAGAAAACATACTTCACTAAAAAAATGTGCTTGAAGATGTACTAGATTTCAATTTAAGCACTGAGCACGTAAGCACTCAGGCTTAAACAGCCTCTTCATCAAGCTATGAGAGAAGGCTGTTTAACTTTGTGTCACATTTAGTGGACTATTTAAACATCTGTAGAGAGATTTGTTTATTTCGTTATGGACACTATAATACTGGCCTGACAAATTTATTGCCAAGCAAGGCTGAAAACTCTGGCTTTTCCATTCATGTTTTATTCTCGCCATATTTTCAAAGTTTACAGGTGGCAAAGCTTTTTTTGGTAACTTGCCTCCAAAGTTGAATTTAGACTTTTTTAAAGTAAAAAATTAGGAGAGAAACCATATTTTGAAAGCAAATAGGCCAGCTGAGCTGTATCTGAAGTGGTAACTCTCAAATCCTACCTCAAAAGAGGAAACAAAACTCCACAAAAATACTTTTTGGAAACTATTCATTATATTCTGACATATGCTGTGTTCAAAACAAATACATAGAATTTTTTACTGGTGTACATATAATATACATGTGTAGAAACAAGTTGTATTTTGTGCTAGGAATAGGTGAGAGGAACCTCCTCCATTAGTTAAATCATATAGGTAAAAGTCAAGCAATTTTGGCTGAAATCAGTACTGCCAAATCTTTGACTTATTTTTATTTTATTTATTTATATATCAAACCCTGGGTGGTTGATCTTGAAACCTGATGTTTTTCTCCAAGATAATCCCTAATTTTTCTCAGCAAGAAAAATCAACGTTTTTTTAAAAAAATGAGAAAAAGAACAAGGTCCCCGAGGGACCGTCTCGGCCCGATAACGTCGGCCCGCCCCACCCGTGCATGCAGAGAGGGCATGCTTCGGACCCCCTCAACAAGAGAATTCCATCTAGCGGGGTCCAGGAGGCGTGCCTTCTCTGCGATAGCGCCCGCCTTATGGAACATCTTGCCCCCGGAGGTGAGACTGGCCCCCTCCCTCCTGGCCTTTCGGAAGGCCCTTAAGACCTGGCTCTGCCACCTGGCCTGGGACGACGGAGGTGGTAGTGCCTCCTGGGGTTGGCTGGCCCCGTAGCCCCATGATCCATTCTGCGGGTCCTAATCCATCTTGGATTTTATTTTATTTATTTTACGCTTGTGAGATATTTTGTATAGTTTTTAAATTTTATTTATTGTAACCCGCCCAGAGTCCCTTGCATGGGAGATGGGCGGGGAATAAATTTGAAAAATAAATAAATAAATAAACAAACAAACAAACAAACAAACAAGCGGTTTTCTGCCTACCTGAGGACAAATAAAACCTGCCCCATACATAAGACTTCTGACAGAAGATGAAAGAACTCCCTTTGGGATGAGATATTCTGCAAAGATCATCATGAAATTGTTGCAGAAGGCTAAATGGAAGACTTGGAAAAAGTTCATGACGACAAAAAGCACAAAGTTTCTCTGAGCCAAGATCTGGCAGGTCAAGGAGAATACAGAAGACCAGGAAAGAGCGGTCTTGGTGCTTTCTGGATCATACCCCTCCATCAGTGCCTCCTTTTGCTCATACTGAGTGGTGCTGTAGAAGCCGGTGTAACACATGCACGCAGTGGCAATGGCTCCCACCAGCACCGTGAAGGCTTGAAAATAGGCAAAGCGCTCCATGTTAGCAGAGATTAAACCACAGAACAGGATGCTGGTTGATCCAACTAAACTTGCCACCTGGTTGTACTTAATCAGCTGGAGGCGACTCTCGTGCCTGGTGGAGATTTCAGCAAAAAGGGCACACTGCGCCAGCAAGACGAACGTGAGCAGGCCGTCAAAGGCGCACAAAGCCACAATAAGATGCAGCCCGCAGAGCCGGTCGTGTTCTTCGTATTGTTTCCAAGGAAACCACGGGAGGAGGAAAGCCAGGGCATACAAGGGAGCGCCATATAAAATAGAAAACTGACGTCGGGAGCAGCAGGGCACTTTGGAGTTGTCTTGAATGTACCCAAAGAGAGGGTCGTTGATGGCATTCCATATCATAAAAACAACCTAGGAACAAATATCACAGGTCAGGCCTCACCCAGCAAGCAAGACTGGAACTCACAAAACCCAAGGATGCCCGGTAAGTAATTCTCCATCGAAGTTAGGAAGCCAGGACCAAGGAATTCTAATCTGCTGTGTTTCAAGAGCCAGCTTTGCAACAGAAACAATATCCGGATCTTTTTGCACCTCCTTCTCAGCCTACCTAACAAAGGGCTCAGCCCTCTTTTCTGCACCCAGGTTTCCATCCCCCTTGGTTTTGCAGCTGTCGGATTAGCGACTGGGCTGAGCCTCCCTGGCTGCGTGAGAATGAACTGTGGGTGCGAGCGCGAAAGTTTTATTCCATCTTCTACGGCTCAGCTGAAACCACCAAACGGCTTACGCTGTACAAACGGCACGAGTTGTGACGTGTACAAAAGCATTATTAAAGGGCAGAAATCAAAGAAACTAATGCTGGTTTTTCCAGAGAGATTGGAACGATCTGGGAAATAAGCCACGATGACTAATGAAGTTCTCCCATTCTAAGATCCCAACAGTGTATCGATCACACTTATATCCCACCTTTTGTGACAACAAGATGGAGTACATAGTGTTTCCCTCCTCCTCTTTTACCCCGTAACAGCCCGGTCAGGTAGACTGGGCTGAGAGGGAGGGACTGGCCCAAAGTCCCCTAGGGATCTTCCATGGCTGAGCGGGGGACTAGAACCTAGGTCTCCCCACTCCTAGTCCAGAACCTTCACTCCACACCACAATCACTATCAAAAAACAAGTTTTCTGCTGAGTTTCAAACTAGCAGCATTTGGGTTACAAAGTCGAATGTTTACTGATTGCAACACTGTACAGGTAGTCCTCGACTTATGACCACAATCAGGACCAGAATTTCCATTGTAAGTCGCTGTGATCGTAAGTCGAGTCACCACGCGACTGGACCCAATTTTATGACCATTTTTAAGACGGTTGTTAAGCGAATCCAGCTTCCCCAATGGACTTTTTTGCTGTTTTTTGCGGAAACCGGCAAAAAAGGTCACAAATCACGATCACGTGACCACAGGACGCTGCAACCGGTCGTAAATGCGAGCTGGTTGCCAAGCGCCCGAATTGCAATCACGTGACCATGAGGGGCAGTACGATGGTCATAGGTGCGAGTACAGGTCCTAAAGCACTTTTTCTGAGGCTGACGTAACTTTGAGCCATCATTAAAAGAACAGTCGTAAGTTGAGGACTACCTGTATTGCTAGTTTTATACCATCTCTCTCATGACAAGCCGTTCTTTTTGAATTTAAAAATATGATCTACCTGGAAACAAAACACAAATAATTACATCAATGTCATTTACTATACCTGCCCTTGATGGAATGCTGCTTCTGAGATCTTGTACTTGTTTAAAAAGAGTTTAACGTAATAGAAATTGAAGATACTGTTCATCATTCCAGCGCCTAAGGTGGTCATTGAGTAGGCAAGAGCATTAGGGTGAAGTCCTAAAACAGACTTCATTTTTCTATTGTAATGTTTTTCTTCTTCCCTGTGGAAAAAAATAATTACTATTGAAAGAAATAAGTATATATGGCTTGTAATTCCCATGGAGCACCTCAGAATATGATTTCTAATTTTTAAAATCCTACGTACAGCTGGAATCAGAATTTACAGAGTTAAGAATGAAGCTCATCAGTTTAGAGCAGTGTCATAATTTTGTGGCATTTAGTGTGTTTCTGTGCAACATTTGATGAAACACAGAGACAATCAGCGGATGATTAAAATGTAACATGAACATGACACTATAACGCCGTGTTTCTCAACCTTAGCAACTTTTAAAATGTGTGGACTTCAACTCCCAGAATTCCTCAGCCAGCCTTGCTGGCTGGGGAATTCTGGGACTTGAAGTCCACACATCTTAAAGTTGCTAAGGTTGAGAAACACTGCTATAACGTATAAAACATTACTGGACAATTTTTGTATTGGAACAAAATTATTACAGAAACATTGCTCTTGAGTAACAATAAAAAGGTTAATTCATATCAGACCAATTTAAAAGTGGCAATTTTATGCTTTTGGGCCTGTATTCATCAGCAAACTTTGTAAAATATTGAGACAGTTGTATCAGATGGTAAGTATGTTACAGGCTGGTAATTCAAAACAGGATGGTTTGATGTGATTAATCTGATGAGTTTATGAGTGAAAAATGTTTTCTTTTATCTAGTGTATTGCACTGAATTTTTTAAAATTTATTTGTGACTATCAGCTGTACAGATGTATTCCTTTCTCTGTGAGAAAGGAATTCATATTTTTAGACGGATTGTGCTATATATTAACCATAATTTTCTAACCAATAACTTCAGAAAGGATTTAGTTATTATTTGCATGTATAATAATGAAAAAGAGCAAGCATGAGTATGTTGGATTTTGGCCAATATAGGTGAAGATAGTAATGAAAAGAACAAAAGATGGGCGACTATATAAATTTGAATAAATAAATAAATAAATAAAAGCGAAAATAAGATGGTGGGTGTTAATCCTTTAGATTTTAATATATGGCAGAATTTGAATATGTTACAAATCAGAACTTTTCATCCTCAACTAGCACATAAAACCATGGACTAAATTATGCTGGCTAATAGCCAGTAAAAGCCCAACACTTTGCTTGAACAAAGGTACATGTTGACAGAGAATATAAATCTTCCTTTAATTAGAATGTAGTTCACATGACCCACTAGAGGGCAACATTTTCTCACCTACGTTTATCCATGCCTATATGCCTAGCAAGAGCGCATAGCAATTGGACAGATTTAACCAGAAAATAAGAGCATGGCCTTCATGGATCAGGACAAATAAAGGGCATCTTTTGCTTTCCAACTGAGATAATATAGGAGCACAAAAGAGCCTGCCCCTCCCTTTCACCCAAATTTCTCTTTTTAAAAAATATTTAAATTTTAATAAACCAAAACAAAATATAGACCAAAACACACACAGAAAAACCACAATTCAACAGAACTACGGACTTAAAAATCCCTTCAAAACGGAGATATTTAATCCACCTATTTGTACAGTATATTCCAAAAGCAAACTAAAATCTGTTGATCGGAGGGCAGCACTGCCCTTTATTAATATTTAATTCCAAAGGCATCCTGAGTTGGATGCAGCTGATGCCTGGGGTAAGAATGAATGGCATGCAACACACAAATACTTAACAGGAATCAGGGGTTCTCGTGTGTGTGGGGGGGGGGTTCACCTCCCACTCGTCTGATCCCACACCTTGGCTCCTAGCACAATAACATCTATTATGTGGCATTTTCATGTACTTGGTCTCATATATTTTCATATATATATTCATAGTGCCTTGTCCAATCAATTCATGACTTTTACAGAACCAGAGGTTTGCTTCATGTTTTGAAAAACAAATGCCCCTTGATACTGAAAAAAAGGCAGCAAACAGCCCCATATTTAAATAGGTGACAAGGAAGCAAGTTAACGGGCGTAGGATAACAAAAATTCTTCCGTCTCCAAAGCGCTACACAAGATGAATTTGGATTCTCGCTGTAACCAGCCAACAGGGATAACCATTTTTCAATATCGGCCCATGCACACACTTTTAAAAGCCTTAAATATTTATGACTGGGGGAAAAATTGTGGACTAAAGCCTATTTCAAAAGATAACGTAACGTACGTAGTGTTTCTTAAACATTTTTCTCTCCTTCCCACTGTTAAAAATTATGGAGGACCCCAGAAGAGCTTTTATCTATGTGGTTTATATTTATCAATATTTACTGTATTAAAAATCAAAATTGACCCATTCGCTGCTGCTGGTACGGCTTCTCAAGATTGTTGGATGGGATTTTAATATGGTATTATTTTTCAACAGAGGCTGGCAAATAATTTTGATTTCACAGAGCCCTGAAAGGGTCTTGGGGGAGCCCCGCGGGTCCTCGGACCACACTTTGAGAAACACTGACGTCAAGAATTAGATTTTTAGCCAGGAAAGAGTTTCTGCCAGAAAAGTTCCTAGGGCCCTTCAGGGGTGCTCTGGGGAAGGCCACGTGAAGCTTAAGCTACAGCAGAGAGGTGGCTAAAAATGCAGAAGCCCACTCTTGTTGAAATGGCTATTATTGTGATTATTTTCATAGGGTACATCGCTGCATTTACTGAACCCTGCAGAGGTAGGCAGGATTCATATTCTTGCAATGAAAACTCCCAACAGGCTTCAGTGGCACTGGAAGAACGGTATTCTATTTTAATTAATAATAATAAATTTTATTTATATGGATTATTATCAGTAGGACCTTTTCCTTTTGTACCACCGTTCGCTGCCAGTCAGGACCTCCATCACTCGCCCACCTGCTTATCAGGGGGCCTAACCAGACCCCGAACCAGTCCACCTACTTCCTCCACCTCTCCCGCAACCATTCCCACGGCAACCCTGCCCGTGTCAACTCCGTGCTCAGCGGAACTTCTTTCTAGGCAAGGGGACCCCGCACGGCTCGCTCTCGCCGGGACGCCATTCGTTCCCCTAGCAACCAGCCCCTCGCGACGGCTACCGCCCCCTCCCCGCCTCCAGCGCGAGGCAACACTAACCCGCACTCCGGCTTCGGGCGGCGCAGAAAAGCTCGGAGGGCGGGCCTTGGCCGCCGAGGCCCACCCCCGCGACTCGGTTACCATTGGCCGGCGTGCGAGCGCCCCGCGCGCCATTGGTCGGAGCGGCCACGGGCGTCCGGCGAAGGAAGCGCGCTATTGGCTGCTGCCGGCGTGGGTTCCTGGTTTTGAATCGCGGCCGGCGTCTTTGCCACGTTGCCTCTCCGGCGCTCGCTCGCCCGCACGCGCCCGCCCCCTTCGCCGCCGGGGAGGGGCGGGGCGGTGCCTTCGGGTGAATCCGGAGGCGCTCGGGGGAGCTCGGGAGCGGCTTTAAAGGCAGCGCGCAGCCGAGCGGTGGCCGTGGCGGCGCGATGCTCACCGACAGCTTAGTGGAGGAGTTCGAGATCCGCGAGGATGAGCCTTGGTACGACCAGCAGGACCTGCAGCAAGGTGAGCGGGCGGGGGGGACTTCGCCCCTTCCTCCTCTGCTCGCTGAGCCTTGGACTACACTCCCTATTATCCCCAGCCGACGCAGCCCCCCCCCCCCGATAGCCAACGTCCTCTTTGGCTGAGGGGGGACTCCAGCGCCTATTATCCTCCACCCCTCTCTTCTCCTCTCCGCGCTGAGCTCATGCCTTGGACTACACTCCCCATTATCCCCAGGCGACGCGGCCCCACCTTCCAGCCAACGTCCTCTTTGGCTGGGGTGGGGGAAACTCCAGGGCCTATTATCCCTGTTATCCTCCGGGGGAGGCTCCCCATCATCCGCGGCCAGCCCGGCGCCCTCCTCCAGCCAAGGGAACCCGCTCCCATCACCCCCGGCTGGACGGGAGGGCTCGCAGCTGCCCATAAGGCCAGCCGAGTCCAGAGGGGAGGGGAAGGCTGGACACCCCCCCTCCCCTGCCAGGGGTGCCCTCCAGAGTTCCCTGTCTCCCCCTGTACTCCAATCCCCATCCTCCCCAGCTGGGCGGGGGTGGACAGCTGCAGCACGGCGCATCTGGAAGGCAGCAGGTCGGGGCTGGCAGGTGTCACCCCTTCGCCTCCTTAATTGGGGGGGGCGTTTCTCTCCCTCCACCCCTCCATCCTTAGGACAATGGCTTTGTCTAATTCTCGCTGCTCACCTGTATGGACCATCCTCCCTTCCCTTCTTACTCCTGGCTGATGGACTTGTGCCTTCTTCCCCTTCCCTAGAATTAATTCCACATCCTTTCCTTTTGCTTCCTCCTCCTCCATTGCCTTTGGCTGGTTAATTCTGCCCGCCAGCCTTTTCCCCGCTCTCCTGCCTTTCTGCTGCAAAGAGTCCCATCATCCCCAGCTGGACTATTCCTTATCCCTCCTTCCCCCTCCTCCTCCCTTCTTGCAATTCAGCTCTTCCACATCTCTCTCGTCAGGCTTTGTTCCTGCTTTGGAAAAAGGCATTTCACCGTGGACAAAAGGGGACCCGAAAAGAGCTACCTCCAAAGGAGAAGGGGGGGGGAAGCGTGCAAGAGAGAAAGATGACAATGAAGAGAGGAGGGGCGTAGCTGGGAAGCCCTTTAGGGAGAAATGATTAATGTGGACTTGGTGGAGAAACGTGAACGGGGAGGAGGGTGGGCTGGGGAAGAATAGAGCGAGCTAGCAGAAGAAATAGGCTTTGCAAGGCATAATCTGGACAGAAGACCCTAGAGCTGTGGTTCTCAACCTTGGCAACTTTTAAGGTGGGTGGACTTCAACTCCCAGAATTCCCCAGCCAGCAATGAGTTGAAGTACACCCACCTTAAAAGTTGCCGAGGTTGAAAAAGACTGCCCTGGAAGATACAGTTCCTCAAAAACACATGGAAGGACTTTTAAATGCAATTAAAGATTCCTTGCCATGTTTGATTTGGAAACCAAATCCTGAGTTCCACCACAGCAGTAATCCTTGCTCGGGAGAAATAGCACTAAACCCTGCAAAATACCATTTGCAAAAGAAGGTTAGGCTTCTGGAAAACTGCAGGTGAGTGAACTTAAGCTTTTTGGATATCCGCACAGGTGTGCAAGGAGAGCTGGCTTTGAGTTTGGGGTGGGTATCCAGTTTTAGGTTAATTAGCAAATAAGCAGTGCAGAAAAATTAAAATCTTATTGCTGTTTTAACATTTAAAATTAGGGTTGTCTCATAATTATCAGCAGGATTTGGGGGAATTTACTCTAGAGCTTTCCAAAGGGGGGGGGGACGGACGGACCACTGAGCGTTTGGATGTGCCATAAAATTGGCAGGTTGCTCTGATGGTGCACATAGAGAAGGAAGAGGAACTGGGTGTGAAGTGCAAAGGCACGTTGTGCGGATGCAGAAAATAAGTGTTTTTTACAACTCTGCTCTGTATTTAGTTCTGTTTAAGGGCCAAGAATTAGACTTTGCCTTATTATCAGATGTCTGTTGCCTAGTTTACTTTTGGGTGTTGGAAGAATATCCATGGAAATATTCTGAGGCTTGCCCTGTCCTTCAAGGGTGTAAGGCTGATGTGAAAACATCTCTCCTTCACTTGGAGCATTTTTAAAAGCCTGTAATTTAAAATGCCTTGCTTTAAAAAACATTGCCACTCTACCTGGGCACAGAGAGATCACTTCTGTCTGTGCTCCTGCCCTCTGAAGATGCCGGCCACAGATGCTGGCGAAACGTTAGGAACCACAACTTCCAGAACACGGCCACACAGCCCGGAAGACCCACAACAGCCATCGAACTCCGGCCGTGAAAGCCTTCGACAATACATTGCCTTGCTTTAATTTGAGAGAATACATTGTTTAGGGGGGAGTTGTGAAATGCTTCACCTAGAGCACTTTCTTCAAATAGGCTCAAACTTTTCCCATTTCCTGGCTGTATTGACTTGAGTCAGAGACAAACATTCATATCATCAAGATTTTTATTCTCTGTGTGACCTCTTGGCTCTGGATGCAATGAAACTGCAGCTGTTGTGGCATCCTGTCATTTTAAGGCCAGTGGTCAGTTTTATTTTTTTTAAAAAAACAAATTAACTTCATACTAAACCATTTGGATTATTGTGTTGCTTAAAATTGCCAGTTAGAAATCTTGCATTGGTTGCAACGTCTGAATTGCACCTTCAGTTTGCAGATTATATTGCCTAAGTGGAAATCTATCAACAATCATGCACACTTTTTCCTTCACAGCACTTAACATTGCAACCTATTTTCTTTTCTTGTACTCTCAACTTTGGACTCTTTGTTTCATACTGTTAATGAAGTTTAATGTTGGACTGTGGCATTTATGATCAATTTTCCATACTATAGATTCTTATATTATGGCTTTATAAGCTATTGAAAATGGCACTAAGTGGCCAAACGTATTATTTTCCATGCAATAGTGAAAGAAGAAGGGAAGGTATATTTCTGAATGTGTTTTAAATTTCAGAAGAATTTCTTGCTGAATATTAATCTTGTGTTGCTTAGTGTTTAAATCGCTTTGCCGTATATGTGACTTGCAAGCTGCAGACATCATAACATAATGAGAGGATGAATTCTTTTTCTAGTTATCCACTTAAGACTAACATATAATTTCACTGAGTACCTTCAATTAAACTATTTGCCTTAAAGTTGACATGGTCCAGATGAAAATACTAATATGTGCAGTTCATTTATCTTCAATATTCCCTGTGGGAAATGCTTCACATATCTGTTCTGTGTCTGAAATAGGTTGTGCAGACTTTAGCACAAGCTGTGTGTTGGAAGAGTGATACACAATTTCAGACTATAGTATATTTTGGGGACTGTTGGCGGACTGTTCTTGTAGAAGTGGATTAAAGGGACTTACAAGTTTAATACATCTGGAGGAGAATCAAGCTGGAGAAAGCCATCTAATCAAGGAGTCGTTACGTAGATAATATGATGCAAGGAAGAATTGCTTTGTTGCTTGTAGACTTTGAATGTTGCTTGAAATAGATAATAGAATATAATAGCGTGGAAGTTATTAGTGCACTAATGACTGAACTTTGAACTGAACCTTGAACTATTAAGCACGGGCAAATGTCACCAAGCGTGGGACCAACTGTATTCATGGCAATTCTGGAGATTGTTAGAGAAGTTTATGCCAAATCCTAGCTTAGATGTTTTGCGAAAAGCATTGATAGTTTTATAGTAGTTTTGCGGTCAAGAAACATAGCTTACAGTGACCTAAAAAGAGAATTTGACATAGGGAGAAGCAGTTTTATGAATCCCAAACATATTTCCTGCAATCTTTTTACACTGCTAAGTGCAATAGAGCTGGAAGAAAAATTACAACGGATTAGTATGTTTTAAGGTTTGTTATAACTTTCCAGTCAACGTATAATTTCTCTATTCCAAATTGTCAAGGTTGTAACAGCTTCTGTAGTACTAATGAGCTTCTTTCCCAAATGTCTACTCCAGGTGTAAAAGTTTCTTTTTAAAGTTTAACCAAAACAGACTGATGGAGCAAACACAGTACATAAAATTAAGTGCAATGGCTGTGTTGAGGTGCTACAGCTGTTTTGGGGTGTTTAATTCCACAAGAGATTGTCATTCTATTGTACTATTTGTCAACCTGACAACACCTCTTGAATGCATTTCATCACAGATCAGCAACATGAAGATCTGTAAATTCTTAGAACCAGAACACAGATATTGTTGACAGCGAATGTCTTTTTGTGTGTTACACAGTTAATGGGAAAGGCTTTAAGCTCCCAAGCCTTGGATACTTAGCAAAGTTTTTGGAATCTGCCAGTTCTTTGCATGATGAAACTTGTACAAACTTAATGGCAACAAAGTTGGCCTGTTTAAAAATGACTTACATTCTCTGGTACCAAGCCAGCATTATAGATCTACACCAAACATTTAGGCAGGGAACAAAAGCTGTGTTTTGAAACCCTGCTTTTTAAGGAGCCAGCCACGGAGAGTAAAAATTTATCTTATTCCTTTCTTTCCTTTGTGGCTGCCAATTCTACGTCATTGTAGTTTGGTTAATTGAATACTACAGAAATTGGGTGAAAAATAGAATATCTGATGCATCTGCTTTCAAAATCTATCCTGAAAGGACTTCACTAACTCTGCACCTCTTACATTTCATTGAGGAAATGCTGGAGGGCAAAATAAGAAACATAGATTAAGCTTTGGATACGAAAGCATATTTGGTATCTATCAGGAAAAAAAAGTGTAGAGATTCTGAAATCTCCATGAAGCAAGCCTTCATTCCTCCAAAAATTATACTTGATTTTTTTAAATGCTTGTACAGTACTTTTAAAAAAAAGCACAAAAAAATAACAGCGTTCCACGCGCATCATGCCAGCCACATGACCGCGGAAGCATCTTCGGGCAACGCTGGCTCTTCGGCTAACAAACAGAGATGAGAACCGGCCCCTAGAGTTGGACACGACTGTGCAGGGGAAACCTTTACCTTTACTTTACTTACAGTAATTAAAATAAGGTGGTGACTGCATTAAAGAAAGCATATCCACAATTTGTTGTAGATCTTCATCTGGCTGCTGAGCTCGGAAAGACACTTTTGGACCGAAACACAGAGTTGGAGACCTCTCTGCAGCAGATGTATTCCACCAACCAGGAGCAACTGCAGGAAATAGAGGTGACTGAACACTGTCCTATAAAATCGGATTATATGCCACTCCAGGCTGCATGTTTGCTGTTCTGATGTAGAGATATGGCTAAGGAGGGCAATAAACCATTTTTGCACCAAGAATCGTATGTGTAGAAAACCAACAGCTGGTTCAGCCCATTGCATTCAGTTACCATGTGGTTTCCTTTCAGCGTAGCGTGTTGAATGGTCTCGCCTGTAGTGGGTTTGTAAATCCAGCCCACGGGCACACGCCCCTTCTTGCACTGAAAGGCAAAACAGTCGCATGTTGATGCAGACCTTGCACATTATTACCGGATGCAAACTGCAGCGTAGATTAAAGCCAACGTTTTTCAACACAGATTTGTCTTGCATTACTTCACAAGGACCTTTTCATTAGAAATTGTTCGTTAGGAACATCTTCCATTTCTTTTCAGGAGAGTAAAAATTAATCTGTTAAGTTATATTGCCCATGTTCAGACCAGGCCAGATGAAAGCATGAACAGATGCATTTGCAGGGCACTGTAATCTTGGTGAATGGGGATAGCAGTTGGATTTCTGTGGCTTACTATGTTGTATGAACCCAGTTGGAGACCTTCATGGTTTAGTTTGTTCTGTGACCTCAGAAAATGAATTAAATCAGGAAAGGAATTAAATCAGTAACCAAGTTCTAGCTTTGTCTAATCCCTTTGCTGATCACTGAGTAGCTATAAATGGCAACAGGTAATAATCCCTAACTGATTCCCACAGCGTGAAGGTTGAGGATGGTGATTCTAGGTAAGAGTGTAATCCTGCTTCACGCTTCTTAAGCCTATCGGCCTTTTAAGTCAGGTAAAGATTGGAAAACAGAAGCTTCCATTACCTAATTATCAGGCTACATGTAAGAATGACTGAAACCTATATAGACTGTTGAAAAAGAGCTGTAGATTTTAATAACTTGTTTCGGCCACCTCTTTGGCGCTTGAAATCTTTCTAGCTAGTGAAACTATTAGCACAACATACTAATGGCACTCTTGGGAGGCCAGTTCGTGGTGTTTTTCGGTTTTCAGTAAGAAAAACTGGAATAGAAATCCATTGTTTGATACTAAGCTGCCCCTGCAGTCAAGCAGCTTAAAAACAGAAAGATTAGCATTCTTACATCAGCAAACCTGAGGTCAAGGCGTTTTGAAAGCCGTTTTTTTACAACTTTAAAAAGAAGGATCTGGGGAATTATTTGTTTATTTATTAGATTTGCCGCCACCCATCTCCTCCCACCGGAGGGACTCTGGGCAGCTTACAACAACATAGATAATAAAACAGTAAATTACATTATATAAATTAACAATATATAAAATACAATTAGAGTTAAAAATATATATAAATAAAATAAAAAATGAAATCCAATGGCTAATGATCTAACTCAGTCCTTGTATGCAACGATCACTCTAGGGCACCAGCCATCCCCAAACATGCCTACTCCTCTCCTCGCCCCAGGCCAGGTGGCAGAGCCAGGTCTTCCGATTCCTCCGGAAGGCCAGGAGCAATTGGGCCAACCTCATCTCCGGTGGTAGAGTGTTCCAGAGGGTGGGAGCTATTGCAGAGAAGGCCCGCCTCCTGGACCCCGCCAACCAAAGTTCTTTTACTGACGGGGTCCGCAACATGCCCTCTCTGCAAGATTGGGTGGGACGGGTTGACGTAGTGGGGAAGAGGCGGTCCCTCAGGTAACCTGGCCCCATGCCATGTAGGGCTTTAAAGGTGATAACCAACACCTTGAATTGGACCCGGGAGCAAACTGGCACCCAATGTAGCTCCCGTAATAAAGGTGTTATATGTGTCCTTCTAGGGACACCAAAGATGGCCCATGCGGTTGCATTTTGGACCAGCTGTAGCTTCCGGATACTCTTCGAGGGTAGCCCCATGTAGAGCACATTGCAATAGTCTATATGGGAGATGACAAGGGCATGAGTGACCGTTGGAAGGGCCTCCCGATCCAGGAAGGGGCGTAACTGATGCACAACACGAAGCTGCGCAAAGGCCCTCCTAGCCACGGCTGCCACCTGCTCTTCGAGCAGGAGCCGTGAGTCCAGGAGAACCCCCAGATTACGCACCAGGCCTGTCTGGGGCAGTGCAACCCCATCCAGAACCAGAGATGACAATGTCCCGGATACGGAAGAGCCATTAACCCACAGCCACTCCGTCTTATCAGGGTTCAGCTGAAGCCTGTTGTTCCCCATCCAGACCCCTACAGTCCCCAGGCACCGAGAGAGGGCGGTCACAGCATCACTCACTTCACCTGGGATGGAGATGTACAACTGAGTATCATCAGCATATTGATGATATTAATTAAGAGGATTCCTGCTGAGCATTTCATACAGATTTCAGTCAAGCAGGAATATTTTGGGAATATACAGTGGGGCAAAAAAGTATTTAGTCAGCCACCAATTGTGCAAGTTCTCCCACTTAAAAAGATGAGAGAGGCCTGTAATTGACATCATAGGTAGACCTCAACTATGAGAGACAAAATGAGAAAACAAATCCAGACAATCACATTGTCTGATTCGGAAAGAATTTATTTGCAAATTATGGTGGAAAATAAGTATTTGGTCACCTAGAAACAAGCAAGATTTCTGGCTCTCATAGACCTGTAACTTCTTCTTTAAGAGGCTCCTCTGTCCTCCACTCATTACCTGTAGTAATGGCACCTGTTTGAACTTGTTATCAGTATAAAAGACACCTGTCCACAACCTCAAACAGTCACACTCCAAACTCCACTATGGTGAAGACCAAAGAGCTGTCGAAGGACACCAGAAACAAAATTGTATACCTGCACCTGGCTGGGAAGACTGAATCTGCAATAGGCAAGCAGCTTGGTGTGAAGAAATCAACTGTGGGAGCAATAATTAGAAAATGAAAGACATACAAGACCACTGATAATCTCCCTCGATCTGGGGCTCCACGCAAGATCTCACCCTGTGGGGTCAAAATGATCACAAGAACGGTGAGCAAAAATCCCAGAACCACTCGGGGGGACCTAGTGAATGACCTGCAGAGAGTTGGGACCAATGTAACAAAGGCTACCATCAGTAACACACTACGCCGCCAGGGACTCAGATCCTGCAGTGCCAGATGTGTCCCCCTGCTTAAGCCAGTACATGTCCGGGCCCGTCTGAAGTTTGCTAGAGAGCATTTGGATGATCCAGAAGAGGATTGGGAGAATGTCATATGGTCAGATGAAACCAAAGTAGAACTGTTTGGTAGAAACACAACTCGTCGTGTTTGGAGGAGAGAGAATGCTGAGTTGCATCCAAAGAACACCATACCTACTGTGAAGCATGGGGGTGGCAACATCATGCTTTGGGGCTGTTTCTCTGCAAAGGGACCAGGACGACTGTTCCGTGTTCAGGAAAGAATGAATGGGGCCATGTATCGTGAGATTTTGAGTGCAAACCTCCTTCCATCAGCAAGGGCATTGAAGATGAAACGTGGCTGGGTCTTTCAGCATGACAATGATCCCAAACACACTGCCCGGACAACGAAGGAGTGGCTTTGTAAGAAGCATTTCAAGGTCCTGGAGTGGCCTAGCCAGTCTCCAGATCTCAACCCCATAGAAAACCTTTGGAGGGAGTTGAACGTCCGTGTTGCCCAGCGACAGCCCCAAAACATCACTGCTCTAGAGGAGATCTGCATGGAGGAATGGGCCAACATACCAGCAACAGTGTGTGCCAACCTTGTGAAGACTTACAGAAAGCGTTTGACCTCTGTCATTGCCAACAAAGGATATATAACAAAGTATTGAGATGAACTTTTGATATTGACCAAATACTTATTTTCCACCATAATTTGCAAATAAATTCTTTCCGAATCAGACAATGTGATTGTCTGGATTTGTTTTCTCATTTTGTCTCTCATAGTTGAGGTCTACCTATGATGTCAATTACAGGCCTCTCTCATCTTTTTAAGTGGGAGAACTTGCACAATTGGTGGCTGACTAAATACTTTTTTGCCCCACTGTAAGATTCTCCCTGAATAACTCAACTTTCCAAGGGTTGATGCAGAACTCACATTGACGACTAACCAACAGTGTGATGTTGTATTGCTGTTTCTTACGATTTGCACACATTTCTTTAAGGTCATGTCCTGGGCTGTATCAGCAGTTGTTGGGGAAATAAAGACTTCAACTGTGTTCTAAAGCAAACATTGGAAATGCTTCCCAACTACTGTTGACTGCAATTCCTGTCATTGGTCAACTAGGGTTGAATTTCAAGAATGACTACATGTTGCCCATTCCGGACTTAAGAAGTGACTGGCAGGCCCAAAGGATTTTTGACCAGCAGGCTCAAACCATCTCATGAAATGTCATTTCTAAAATGATTTGCAGGCAGCAGAAGGGGGGAGAAATAATGTTTGGCACTAACACGTCCAAACCTCCTTGACTATGCATTAGTAGTTCTTTCATTTTCAATCCTGACCTCAACTTCTCCTCCTTCAGTACACCATTTTCCCATAGCATGTTCTGAGGCCTAAAATTGGACAACACTGCACATTTGAAATAATGAAAGTCGCTCCTAGTTTGTCAGTTCTGAAGCTGCTGGTTTAATACATGTACCCGTTTCATTTTGCAGTATCTTACAAAGCAGGTGGATCTTCTGCGTCAGATGAACGATCAGCACGCCAAAGTCTACGAGCAGCTTGACGTTACTGCTAGAGAACTGGAAGATGCTAATCAAAAACTGGTTGCTGATAGTAGGTCTTCTCAGCAAAAAATAGGAAGGTAATAAGTTGGCTGTTGGAGCACGATTCCCGTTATCTACTAGGTTGTTATAAATGGACTCATGTACCTTGTCCAATTTTATCAGAGATCTATCTAAGCAGTGCATTGAGTGGTGGAGTGGATTGTAGGCTCGCTAGCTTCCTTTTCTTTCCATGTAACTCCTTTCCTCTACCCCCAGAAAATCAGGAGGAGTCTGGTAGCCCCTTTTCCGACTAACAAATTGCATTAAAAGCTTTCGTGAGCTGTAGCCTACTTCATCAGACGCACGATGAAAGATTCATCAGGTAGCAACGCAATGACGAATCCATCGGGTTCAACAGCTGCAGCTCTCAAAAGGTTCTGCTTTTGATAAATTTTATGACGAATTTCATAAAGCTAGTTGGAAAAGGGGCTAGCAGACCCATGTTGATTTTTACTTCTACCGTATCTGCTCCCAAAAGTTAACTCAATTGGGAGATGAGGGGGTGTGCGTGTACCATGCTTGCTTTGGTGCCAGCTCTTCTGAATCTTCCAATCTGGAACCTGATTTTTTTTAAAAAGTATCTTTCTGTGAGAGTCTCAGTATCAGAATCCCAAAACCAAGAAACCTTTCAGTCAGTTCATGCTAAAAATATTCATTTATTAAGGATCAGAATACATGAGGCGAAGGCAAAGCTTCAAATGGCCAAATTGGTGCACATAATTCGATATTAAGAACATCCCTCTGACATCATTTACTGTCTAATTGAAAACAAGCTAGTTCCCACTCCAGTTCGACCCCCTCCCATCCAAACGCTCGTTAACAGTCCAGGTGTCTTACCGCAGTTTGCGCGAAGAAAACGGCCAAGGCAAGCGGCTTGTTCCAATTAGCAAGGCTTTTGGCACAAAAGCAGACACGAGTCCAGTTCTTACAATGCTTGACACGTGTCCATATGAAACTATGACAGGCGAACGGAGCTAAAGTGGAGGGAGACTGACACTCTCTCTTGAGCATGGGGATCCGATGTTCACAGGACCACGTTTTTTAACTTGATCTCCTGGTGGCTGTAGGAGATGGAGGTCCAAGTCAGAGCCTCAAACTCTACGCTGAGCAAGTGCAACTGCCTCCGATACCTGATTGGTTATCTGCACACCCTGGTTTACGTGCTTTCTAAAATCCCTTTTAGTCTCACGGAGACGATTGAGAATCTCCAGACTCACATCGATGAGCTGCAGAGGCAGGTGGAAGAGCTGAAGAACCCCGGGCAAGGCCACGTGAATTGTGAAAGACTGGAGCAGCCGAAATCTGTCCAGAGTTTTCCATGCCTGAAGGAACTGTATGATCTTCGCAAGTAAGTGGCAAACTCACAAAGCAACCAACGTGGGGGTGAACATTGAAAATTAACATTGTTTATATGCCATATTCCAGCCAAAAATTCCCAACGGTCTGTTTTCTTAGAAAAAGGAAGCCATGGCCTGCTTTGATTGAAAACTGAGGCTTAAAATCTTACCTAATATTCTAAGTGTTGATAAATACACCCAAGTCTTCCACTTTTGGGTGATCTCTTCCCAATGTGATGTATCCATAGGATTGATGTTTTCATATGCTATGGGAGCAAGATTTATTGGGCAACGCAGACTAAGCATTTTCATTCTCTTTCTGTGTATGCCTAGGTATTTTGTATATGACCATATCTTTGCAGAAAAGATTATATCTCTGGATAGTCAGCTAAGTCCTGTAGAAGAGGAAAACCAGAATTTGAAGAAGGCGGTGACTCTCTTGCAAACTCAGCTCAACTTGGAAAAAGAAAAGAGATTGTCTATGGAGGAAGAGTACAGTCTTCTGCTCAAAGAAAACAGCGATCTTGAGCAACAGCTGGTGGACATCCATCTGTACCGGGCGAGAGCGGAGGAGCTCGAAGTCGAAGTGGCTGAAATGAAGCAGCTCTTTCATTCTGGAAACACGGGTGTGAAAGGGAGGGAACCACTTGCCCCAGAATCTTTTTTTATTTCTCTTAAAGACCCCTTAGAAGGAGAACTCAGCCCGAGTCCTTTGGATGGAATGTCCTTCATTGTTCCCGAACTTGAAAAAAGGGCACTCAAAAGAAGCAGCAGCGAGAACTTGCTTGGCAGCGCTGCAGGCGAGGACCTGATCAAGGGCCACGAAGAGACCTGCATCAGGCGGGCAGAGGCCGTGAAGCAACGGGGCATTTCTCTGTTGAACGAGGTGGATGCCCAATACAACGCCTTGAAGGTCAAGTATGAAGAACTGCTGCAGAAGTGTCAAGTGGACAAAGAACTGCTGGACCACAAGGCTGTGCAGACCTCAAAACAGTGTCCCAAAGGTGTAACTGGAGGGAGCGTATCCCTGGATGCGTGTCTTAAGGAGCCTGGTTCCCCAAACGCTGATTCAGCCAGCTGCTCTCCCAACGCTCCACCCGAATATAAACTTCTCTTCAAGGAAATCTTTAGTTGCATCAAGAAAACCAGAAAGGAGATAGATGAACACCGGGCAAAATATAAGTCTTTCTCTTCTCAATGTCCTTGAAGCGTATTGGCATAATGGTGGGGCTAAAAGAAATAAAATATTTTTCACGAAGTAACCCTTCTAATGTTTCTTAGGAAGCAAGATATAGCATGGCTGTATTCTTCCTGGGTGTAAGTTGCCCGATTTTCTGTAGAACGGGTTGGATCCACCTGATTAGTTACGTGCAGTTGGAATCCTGTTGATTCCATCTCACCATGAACCAAGTTCTCCCGGAGGGCGAGCTCCCGACAACTAATTTGCAAATTAATTCTGTTACGCAGTTCAATTAACAATCCTGGTTCTGCTCAAAAAGACTGATGTGTTGTAGAAATGAGAACCGTGCAGGTGGTTACCTACAGAATGACAGCTCTCCTGGGCTTAGATTTTTCCTGGTGTTGCAAACCAGAACATAGAAATTATTTGGTAGCGTGCCATTGCCATATATAACTGCAAGCCAGCCATTAAACATTGTGCACTACTACATTCCTTAAGCCCGGGAATTTTACAGATCTGTCACTATTTGACAAGCTGGGATGGCATTGTCCTATCTGAAAATCCAGTCTGGCCTCTCATTTAAAAAAAAAAAAAACAGGATTGGAGAAATGTAGGCGTATGTATAATTTGGCCGACAAAGGTCCTGGCGGTGGCGGTCTCAACCTTCCACTGCATTAGAAGATCGAATACTACAAAACGGTATCCACATAAAAAGTAAACTGATTAAGATGGAGCAAAATTCAAATTATTATAATTTTAAATGATTAAAATTATAATTTTAAATTATTATAATTTTAACTTTGCTCCATCTTAATGGAGGCTGTTGCACGTAGGCCCCAATTTCACTTTAACTTAAAGCCTTTCAACCCGTCTTCAAGGATCTGATTTTCTGAAAATGGTCTATCACGTAGCCAGTTTAAACCCAAGTTAGTAAGAGCTGGAGGAGCTTAAGCAACCTGCCACTCATTCCTCCTCTAGAGTCCCCCACCATCATTGTAACAAATGTGCTCTAGGTAGAAAGGGCCAGATTATGACATTATAATACAGACTTAAAGTGAAATTGGGGCCTACGTGCAACAGCCTCCATTAAGATGGAGCAAAATTAAAATTATAGTAATTTAAAATTATAATTTAATAATTTAAAATTATAATACGGACAATGCCATTCTGAGCCTCCTGCTGACAGTAACCTCCTATTGTAAAGTCCAAGAACTCTTCGTAGTTTTTAGAGCAAGCATTTACTTTAAGCTTTTGTCAGAAGAACCTCCTGGGAACAAAAGTTAGGATTTTAAAGTAAATCCTTTCCCTGAGTACTTGTTTAAAATTACAGAGTACGAAGCAACATCCTCAATGGTTCTCTCAAAATACAGATGACTATGTAAGTGGTTAAGTAGCATTACAAAAGGTGACTTGTTTTCCCAAAGAAAAGGGATCTGTTCATATTACACTCCTAATTTAAAAAGATGAACTTGAGCTGCATGGAAAAAAACAACAACTGCAGCTTTAAACTCTTGGCTGCTATTGCAAACTCTTCTGCCTTATCTACCGCAACAAAATGAGGGTTGCTTGTTCTGCTTGAATTAACAGATTTCAGGTGGAAACTCACTCTGCCACGTGGCTTATTTAAATTAATGAGTTGTATGCAAAGAGCAAATAAATCTTTTCTGCAATTCAGTTTGTGCTGGTATTTGGTGAATGTATTTATGTGCCTCTGACATCATACAAAGGAAGACTGCAATAGAAGGGTGTAGCAATATTGCTGATCAGGTAGTCCTTAACAACCATTCATTTAGTGACAGTTTGGACTTATGATGGTGCTGGAAAAAACCGACTTACGACCAGTCCTTACACTTATGACCGTCACAGTGTTGGCCACGAAGGCCCGTTGACTCGGCGCAATTTGTCACGCAATAAACCACACCGAGGCGGGAAAGTCCTTTGTCCTCTTTTATTTCTGTGCACAGCAACAAGAGAGGGCTCCTGCTCAGGTGCAAGAGCCCCGAACAACACACCTGACTTCCCTTTTATACATTTTCTAGCAAGAAAATAAAGGCAACAAAATTTCTTTATTGGCTATTTCTTTTAGCACTTGCGCAGTAACCCTATATGCTTGCTACATGCTATCCCATAATATCCCTTAGCATGTTCTCTGTTTTCTAAGACCCCCACCTTAGGGGTGTGCGTTTTACTATGCTAATAAGCCTTTAGGTTACAGCTGGGTCAGCTGGTGCTCTCGTAACTAGGTCGTTCTGTGGTTCCTGAATATCTCGAAACCAATCTTCACAGCAAGCCCTCCGCCTAAACACCTTGCCAAGTACAGCAAGCCTTCTACCTTGTTAGTCATCTGTTCAACCCACATCCTCACATGCATCTAATATTGCCTTGTTAGCAAGCAAGCATTAAACACTAATTTTTCCACCTGTGCCCTCAACAGTGTCCCCGCGGTCATGGGATCACAGTTTGGGTGCTTGGCAACCGGTTTGCATTTATGACCGTCACAGCATCACGTGGTCGCCATTTTCAACCTTCCCAGCCAGCTTCTGGCAAGCGGAATCAATGGGGAACCATGTGGTTCGCTTAACGACCACCACAAAAAGGTCGTAAAATTGGGTGACTCGTTTAATGACCGCTTCGCTTAGCAACCGAAATTCCAGTCCAAATTGTGGCCATTAAGAGAGGATACCTGTAGTATAGTATATTAAAATATAATATACTTATAGTGTAGTATATTAAAGGGTGTGATATATTAAAGGGGGGAGTCCTTCTGCACCCACAACTCCTGCTCAAAGAGTAGGTGTTGCACCACTTACCTTTCTTGGATCGGGAGGCCCTGCTTACAGTCACTCATGCCTTGGTGGTCTCTCATTTGGACTACTGCAGTGCCCTCCATGTGGGGCTTTTCTTGAAGTGCATCTGGATGCTGCAGTTGACCCCAGAACATGGTGGCTCAACTAGTTACAAATACTAGTCAGATAACCCATGGAGTACTAGTTGACTTCCAGGTGCTGATTGTCTTCTTGAAGGTCTTTCATGGTTTGGGACCACCTTGGTAGCCTCCACCTATCTGATAAAATCCAAGAGTGGGCTTCGGGCTTCCTGGGGTCATGGCATCTACAGGGACATTGGAAGCAGTCTTTTATTACTGCCCTCCTTCCTTGGGGTAAGATGTGCCTGGAGATTGGGTTGTCCTTCATACGGTGTTCTGTAAAGCTATTAAGTCTTGGCTGTTTCAGCAGATCTTTGGAGTGGAAAGATGGGATAGTTTTTCTGGAAGAGGGGATGTTTGTTATGGGGTTTCCCAATGCTATGTGTTTGTTTTTGATGAATTATTATGACTGTTACGATTCCATACATTTTAAACCTACCAAAGGAGGTATGCGGTTTACCTGTTGATTGCAACAGGCTATAAATCAAATTAAAATGCTAGAATGCGGTTTTGGTTTTAAAGCTGGTGTCCTAAGAAAAGGCAGTAGCTGATGACATATATGCAAACAGACACATTAATGTCTCAATCCTATGTAAATTTGTTGCCTAGATTTTATAAAGGTAAAGGTTCCCCCCGCACATTTTGTGCAGTCGTGTCCGACTCTAGGGGCCGGTGCTCATCTCTGTTTGTTAGCCGAAGAGCCAGCGTTGTCCGAAGACGCTTCCACGGTCATGTGGCCGGCATGACGCACGTGGAACGCTGTTACCTTCCCACCGAAGTGGTACCTATTCATCTACTTGCATTTGCATGCTTTCGAATTGCTAGGTTGGCAAGAGCTGGAGCTAGTGCGGGAGCTCACTCCGTCACGCGGGGCTAGGGATTCGAACCTCCGAACTTGCGATCTTCCGATCGACAAGCCTGGCGTCTTACCCGCTGAGCCATCGCGCCCCCTCTAGATTTTATAGTGTCCAATAAATATGGCCACATATCCTGGGCATTCTAGTGCCATCATGCGAGTATCAGGTTGGAAAAGGGCCGTTTAAAACTCACAGACTTTTTAAAGACTTATCTATAGTTTCCATCTTCCTCCAAACACTTCAGGATGTACAGCACTAATGTTCCATTTCAACCTGTGAAACAGGTTAAGGGGGTGTCTGATTCCCCAAGTTTCCCTGCTGACATGCCAACATTTTCACTCCCTACGCCAGCTTAATTGAAATCTCTTTCTGCCAAACCTATGCAATGCAAGGATTCCAGCCGCTCAGTTGCAGAATAAAAACGGGGGGGGGGGGAAGTGAGTGGGTTTAACTGCAGTCAAGACATCATCTGCATTGTTAAATCTGAACAAGGCTATCTTTGAAAAGGGAACGGGGTCCTTCTCTTTAAAGGAGCCTCAGCAGTTTGGGCTGGATACTGCATCTTTCTGTAATTTGGAATGGAGTCAAAATACGCCATGCCTTCTGGGGTGAACACAGCTACACCAAGAAACCTGGAAGATTGCCCAGTAATTAGAAGAGAGAGCACGTGTAGCATTAAAACCTGGATCTCCTCGTGGAAACTTGCAATTTATTGGCATTAATTATAAAATAATCCATTAGATCATGATCTGCAATAGTTCAGCCGCTATAAGGATTGTTCTTGTTGTTGCTTCTAATAAGGTTGAGAAATATATATTAAGAATCCAGATTAATCTAGGGGTACATAAAGATCCATTCCCTCCCCTATCCTTTCAAGAATGGTGGTTTGGGCGCCGCCGTTGCAAATAGCTAGCAAGGCCACCTTGGGATGTCTTCCATCTGCAGGGCTGGGAAGGGTTCAAGCTCCGTTGCGAAGGAGAGAACAGGAGGATGGGGCTTTTCCTACCCCATCTGGTTTCTCTTTGTCCATCCTGGTGTTAAACCTGATGCAAATTAAGGCCACTCCCATCGTCAAGATGTTGGCTGTTGAACTGTCCCTTTAAGGTACCACATCCCGCCTTGACTTACACAGCAATCCTGCAGGAAAGAAAGAAGCTGGTCAGAAAGCTTTGTTTCAAGCAACCAAGCTAGCCTCATGGAGCAAGCTTGCCCCGAATTGCATACTGTGGCCGTGGGAGAGGGAAAACACAGTCGAACCCAGCTAGCAGTTATGGTTTCTCAAAAATACTACAGATTTAGCGCATGGTTTCCACTGCAAATTATACAACGCCCAACCTTTAAGGAAGGTAGATCCTGACCTAAGAATGCTTCCAAAATGCAGCCATGATGAGAATCGATCTGGTTCTTCCTCAGCAATTTTAAGAGGGGTGGACTTCAACTCCCAGAATTCCCCCAGCCAGCATCTTGAAGTCCACCCCTCTTAAAGTTGCTGAGGTTGAGAAACACTGGTCTAGGGTAATTCCAAAACTCAGGCAATTGCTGAATTGCTATTCAGTTGTTAACCACCAGCTTCAAGCTTGGAAGAGGAGGTGGTCTGGGCTCTTGCCATAGTGAAGAGGGGCTATGGTTCAAAGCCCAAGTATTTGTTTTGCATGCCGAAGAACCAAGGTTCAATTCCCAACATCTCCAGGGAGGGCTGAGAAAGGATGCTCCCTGGAAGACCTTGCTGGGGGGCTGTTGAACAGTGTTGCTGATAATGTGGCAGAGAGCGTCTACTGAAGGTCTACCACATCTGGGCTGCAACTGTTAGGAAAACCAGCCATCTTCTACAGTATGTCTCTCCTGGGAGATTTGTAGCACCCATGTAGTATTCTAAGGCCCAACACAATTGTACTGGGGCAGCGGAAGGGGACAAGGGGAAGATTAGCCTTCCAGCTCATCTTCAGTCCCAAGTCTCAAGGGTGAAGATCGAGGTGTACACTTGTTGCATTCAGAACAGGAGGTGGGACTTGTGAATAGGATCATGGTGCCACAGGGCTAGACACTTGCTCTTGAGAAGGGAAGACAGGTATATAGAGCAATTCAAGGTAAGAGGCCTGTGTTGGTGACACTCGCTTTTGGGGTCAAGCAAAACCCACTTATTTAAGGCGCACAGTCCTTAAGGACGTTCTCAGTCGGTTTTTGCAGCATACTAAATGCAACTGCCATGGTGGCATAAACAAAAAATAGCTTCACGCAATGAGCTGGGTCACACCAGTGCTAAGACAAGGCCTGGGTTCCCACAGCACACCGAGCCACAAGTTACCCAATCCCATTTTTCTGAATCTTCTGGGTTATGCAAGCTAATCCCCCCCACCCCCCATCTAGCTTATCTCTTCCCCCCACCCGAGATTGACTGGGACAAATCCACGCGATTCGGGAGGAACATTAATTTAGCAGTTATTGCTGGAGGAGAAAAAGAAAATCTCTTGGTGCTGCCAAGCCAATTACCGGTACTCAGGGATCCTCAGAGACTGCAAAGCATCGTTCAAACATTTCCAAGGGGAGCCAATTTGACATCATTTCCCACCTCCGAAAAAAGACTGAAAACACACAGTGTTTTCAGCTCCTACCTGCCTGGAAGCGTAATTAGGGGTCCCCCCCCCAAGCACGAAGCTGCTAATTGCAGCTATTAAATAATTAGCACCCTGCCTACAGATTAAAGCAAACAGGGAACACTCTGCTGCCTTGGATCTCACCAGCCATCTGGGCTCTGCTCTTACTCTTCCACATCCCCCCACCCTAAATCGTTCAGACTTTTCTTTTTGCATCTAGACAGCATTCAGATCGGAAGGACAAACTGGTCACTCACGCCCTGGTCATCTCCCGGATAGGCTGTTGCAATGCGCTCTACATGGGGCTACCCTTGAAGAGTATACGGAAGCTACAGCTGGTTCAGAAAGTGGCCGCGCGAGCAGTCTTGGGTGCCCCAAGGATGGCGCACATAACACCTTTGCTGCGGGAGCTGCATTGGGTGCCAGTTTGCTTCCGGGTCCAATTCAAGGTGCTGGTTATCGCCTTTAAAGCCCTACATGGCATGGGGCCAGGTTACCTGAGGGACCGCCTCTTCCCCACTACGTCAACCCGTCCCACCTGGTCAGGCAGAGAGGGCACGTCATGGACCCTGTCCATGAAAAATGTCATTTGGCGGGGCCCAGGAAGAGACCCTTCTCTGCCGTGGCCTCCGCCCTGTGGAACACTCTTCCCTCCGAGGTGAGGCAGGCCCCCACTCTCCCGGCCTTCCGGAAAGGGGTGAAGACCTGGCTCTGCCATCTTGCGTGGGGCGTGAGGAGGGTCAACCAACCCTGAGGGTGGTTAGCCCCCTGAAGATGCTCCCGCAAATTAAGATCTTTTTAACACCTCTGTCTTGTATTATACTTTTATGTAAGAATATTGTTTTATTGTATTTTAATGATTATTTATTCTTGTTTTTATTGTAAACCGCCCAGAGTCGCTCCTTGAGTGAGATGGGCGGTGACTAAATTTGAAGTATAAATAAAAGATACATAAAAATATTCCTATTCAGAGTCAGCCATGCCCTCAACAAACTACAGGTAGTCCTCACTTAACGACCACAATTGGGACCGGAATTTTGGTTGCTAAGCAAAGCGGTCACTAAGCGAATCTGACCTGATTTCATGACCTTTTTTGCAGCAGTCGTTAAGCGAATCACGCAGTTCCCCATTGATTTTGCTTGCCAGAAGCCAGCCAGGAAGGTGGAAAATGGCGATCATGTGACCCCGGGATGCTGCGATGGTCATAAATATGAACTGGTTGCAAAGTGCCCAAATCGTGATCACGTGACCGGGAGGAACGCTGTGATGGTTAAGTATGAGGGCCGGTCATAAGTTGTTTTCTTCAGCACCGTCACAAGTCCAAACCGTCACTAAACAAATGGTTGTTAAGCGAGGACTGCCTGTACTACATCGCTCTCTCCCTCCTCTTCTTTCTCCACCACCCTTCTGTTATTCGGCAGAGAGGAAAGACTACAAGGTGGCGGGGAGGCGGTTTCCACATGCCATCCTGTTTCTGTACCCCTAAAAACCTGTTGATAGCAGGCTCACGCCATGACCCTTTGAGTTAGGTCAACCCAGAGAATACCAACCGGGGACATCAATGCTTTTCAGGAGTGCAATCCAGGCCTCAAACATCATCATCTATCCCTGCTCCTGAGTTGCTTAACCAAGTAAATACAGATAAATTTTAATTAAACACTCTCGGTGCTTCAGGTAAACTGGCAGTCTGTTACGCAAGAGAATCAGGGGAACAGATGGACTTAAAAGGCCTGTGAGAATCTTCCTTGGGCAAAGTCATGCAATCGTAACGCTAAACGCACACCCACTGTTTAGTTCGGCATTGTAAGTAGATGTGCAGGCATACACAGGTTCTCGCAAAGATTAAATTTTGCATCCAAAACAGAAGGGGTGCTCTGTTCTCTGTGTTGTGTATCTCTCTGTTACATTCCTGTGAACTATCATTAACTAAATGTTAGGTTCTCTAGCCATTAGCAGAAGCCATGATGGCATCACACCCAGATTTGACTCATGCGACTGTCAGGGCCAGCCCAAGAACGACGACAAGTCAGTGCATTCAAAACTCCAGTTCCTTCATTGCTCTCACCGTACAGACAGAATCTTGCCAGACTAAAGCTACTCTAACTAACCTAAGCACAAATAACCCGGGAGACTCTAGGGCGGGGTGACCCCGAACCTCTTTGCTTTCCCACCAACACTTTCTGGACTGCTGAGAATCTGTTTATCTCCTTGGAATGCGCTCCCTCCTTCCTGAGAACCACCGGGAGCGCTGACATCCACCACATCAACTTACATATCTCGGGTCATTTGTGTAATGACGTTAGGATGCATTGGGATATCGCTCCCCCCTCCGGATAAAGGCTCACGCTCAAGATGTCTATGAAGGTTCTCAGTCATCCAGGTGGAATTGTCTGTAGCTTGAATCATGTCAACTGGATTTCTATTTTCTCAGTGGAAACGTTTCGCTCCAAGGAGCTTCTTCAGTCTGAGCAAAGTTGGTAAGGGTAAGGCTTTACCCTTACCAACTTTGCTCAGACTGAAGAAGCTCCTTGGATAAGGAGCGAAACGTTTCCACTGAGAAAATAGAAATCCAGTTGACATGATTCAAGCTACAGCTCACGCTCAAGGCTCACTGCATGTCCAGTAAGGCTTGGAAAACAGCTTGCGGGTCATTTTAGACCCATCATCCAGAACCCTTTCCAGAGCTGCTAGGCTGTAACTCCCTTTCCTAACTAAAGAGCACGAAGGCTGTAGCTCGGTACTGTTTGGTTCCCCTTGTGGGACATCTGCCCAGGAGACAGGTCAGCGAGAACTTCCTCAAGCTCGTAACACATCCACAACCATGTCCACTCTGCCTTTCCAGCTTGAGATCCAAAGTGCTGCATGTTCCCAATGGTAAATAATTCACAATTAAATATATGGTGAATAATATGTAAGTATAGTTAAACAGATGGACTTTGAAGAAGCAGGATAGGAAGAGGAGCTGGTGTTTTTGAAGACTCTTGAGAATACTGTGGACAGCCAAGGAAATAAACAAATGGATCATCAAGCAAATCAACCCAGAGTTCTCATTCGAGACACCAACGACCAGGCTCAAATGATCCTACAAATCATGCAAAGACCTCTGGAAAAGGCTCTAATGCTGGGAAAGGTGGAAAGAAAGAGAAGAAGAGGACGAGCATCCACAAGGTGGAAGGAATCAGTTACAGTGGTGATGGGTGGACCATTGGGAGACCTGAAGGACCAAGTTGGGGACAGATGGTCATGGAGAAAATCTATCTAGGTCAGAGCTTTCCAAACTGTGTGTGGGGACACGTTAGTGTGTCGGCTGCAGTGTCTGGGTGTGTCGCGGCTGCTGCTGCTGCCTCCGAGCCCTGCCAGGATTCCACGCAGGTCCTAGTGCCTGCCTTCTGCCTGGCTGCCTCCAAACCTGCTGTGATTCCGCGCAGGTCCTAGTGCCTGCCTTGTGCCTTGCTGCCTCCAAACCTGCCCTGCCACGATTCCACGCAGGTCCTAGTGCCTGCCTTGTGCCTTGCTGCCTCCAAACCGGCTGTGATTCTGCACAGGTCCCAGTGCCTGCCTTGTGCCTTGCTGCCTCCAAACCTGCCCTGCCAGGATTCTGCACAGGTCCTAGTGCCTGCCTTGTGCCCTGCTGCCTCCAAACCTGCTGTGATTCCACACAGGTCCTAGTGCCTGCCTTGTGCCCTGCTGTAAGTGTGTGTCGCAAAATGATGCATGTCTAAAAAGTGTGTCACCAACACGAAAACTTTGGAAAGCTCTGATCTAGGTGGTCGTTAGGAGTCAACAATGCCTTGATGGCACGTAAACAAATCAACAGTTCAGCAGAAACCAGCACTTTTGCACTGCAGGGGCTGCTTTAAACATGCCAAACTTTACCTTCAGAACTTTATCCACTTCTTGCTTGTCTAGATCCTCGCCATATTCCCGGGCCAATCGATTCTGGATGATGTTTCGACGCACACGGTAGTTTTTGGAAAAGATTTCAAGCAAAATTTGCCGGTGCTTGAGGAAAGGGTAGGAACGACAAGAAGAATGTCAAGTAGATATGGGAGATATCAAGCCTGGGTTGGTATAAAGTGCCATTTGTTTCATTTGCTGAACTTATTTGTTAATTTAGCCTGAATTTGGATGACCATGTCTCTGCTTAATCAGCCAAGATCTGAATGAATCCCAGAAAAATAAAACCGCCTCATGTTTGCACACCCTGCATCATGGGTGTGCAAACACCAGGCTGCATGTAATACGCCTGCCCCATTTCTGGGCCCCTAATAAAAAAAGGTAAAGGTTCCCCCCGCACATTTGTGCAGTCGTGTCTGACTCTAGCGGCCGGTGCTCATCTCCGTTTGTTAGCCGAAGAGCCAGCGTTGTCCGAAGACGCTTCCGCGGTCATGTGGCCGGCATGACGCACGCGGAACGCTGTTACCTTCCCACCGAAGTGGTACCTATGAATCTACTTGCATTTGCATACTTTCGAATTGCTAGGTTGGCAAGAGCTGGGCCGAGTGCGGGAGCTCACTCCGCACACGGGGCTAGGGTCTCGAACCGCCAAACTTGCCGATCGACAAGGCTGCCGTCTTACCCGCTGAGCCACCGCACCCCTAACAGCCCTCCCAATTTTTGGCAGCGGGTGTGCTGTCAGCAGCTCTGTCAGTCAAAGATGTTTTCCTGGGATTGCGTGGCTACTCTGCAAACCCAAGGAAAGACATACAGTAGCTTCTTGAAACCTCCCTTTGGGTGCGGAGCATCCGACTCCTACCAGGAAGTCTCTCTAACGTGCAACTTTGCTGTGACAATATTCCCCCGTTTTCTTGCCTACCTGGTCATAAACATCGCCAGCTTCCCAAAGCGCAAACACTTTCTGCTCATCCGGCAACGCTGTCGTCTGTGGGGGAAACTAAAAACAGAAGGCAAGTTCGCGGTTACTGGATCGGCAGGACTAAAAACGCACATACAGGCAGTCCTCGACTTATGACCACAATTGGGACCTGAACTTCTGTTGCTAAGTGAGGCAGTTGTTAAGTGAGTCACGCCCGATTTTACATTTTTTGCCGCGGTTGTTAAGCGAATCACTGTGGTTGTTAAGTGAATCTGGCTTCCCCCATCGACTCTGCTTGTCGGAAGCCGGCTGGGAAGGTCGCAAATGGCGATCACGTGACATTGGAACGCTGCAACCGTCATAAATGCATGGCGGTTGCCAAGTGCCTGAATTTTGATCACGTGACCGCAGGGACACTGCAACAGTGGAGCAGCCCGGGGGAGAATGCAAAGTTTGCAATCTAGGTTTGGGTCTCCTACAGGCAAAATCCAAATTCTTAGCAAGAGAAGAGTCCGTAAAAATACTGAGGTTGTACAGAAGGTGTAATTTTGGGGAAATGTCAAGATTTGCCTGGTTGGGTTCCAATGTTCCCTAAGCCTCTCTTTCTCCCCAATTTAAGCCAGAGATAGAGCAGTTTTTGCTACTAATTGGGACTTGCTACTCTTAACTGGGAAATCAGTTAACGGTTAACTCTTAACTGGGAAATGAGCCCGTTTGGTCTAGTGGTTAAGGCAGCGGGCTAGAAACCAGGAGTCTGTGAGTTCTAGTCCCGCCTCAGGCATGAAAGCCGGCTGGGTGACCTTGGGCCAGTCCCTGTCTCTCAGCCCTAGGAAGGAGCCAATGGCAAACCAGGAGACTGAGAGTTCTAGTCCCGCCTTAGGCATGAAAGCCGGCTGGGTGACCTTGGGCCAGTCCCTGTCTCTCAGCCCTAGGAAGGAGCCAATAGCAAACCAGGAGACACAGAGTTCTAGTCCCGCCAGGCATGAAAGCCAGCTGGGTGACCTTGGGCCAGTCCCTGTCTCTCAGCCCTAGGAAGGAGCCAATAGCAAACCAGGAGACTGAGAGTTCTAGTCCTGCCTTAGGCATGAAAGCTGGCTGGGTGACCTTGGGCCAGTCCCTGTCTCTCAGCCCTAGGAAGGAGCCAATAGCAAACCAGGAGACACAGAGTTCTAGTCCCGCCAGGCATGAAAGCCAGCTGGGTGACCTTGGGCCAGTCCCTGTCTCTCAGCCCTAGGAAGGAGCCAATAGCAAACCAGGAGACTGAGAGTTCTAGTCCCGCCTTAGGCATGAAAGCCGGCTGGGTGACCTTGGGCCAGTCCCTGTCTCTCAGCCCTAGGAAGGAGCCAATGGCAAACCAGGAGACTGAGAGTTCTAGTCCCGCCTTAGGCATGAAAGCCGGCTGGGTGACCTTGGGCCAGTCCCTGTCTCTCAGCCCTAGGAAGGAGCCAATGGCAAACCAGGAGACTGAGAGTTCTAGTCCCGCCTTAGGCATGAAAGCCGGCTGGGTGACCTTGGGCCAGTCCCCCCCTCTCAGCCCTAGGAAGGAGCCAATAGCAAACCAGGAGACACAGAGTTCTAGTCCCGCCAGGCATGAAAGCCAGCTGGGTGACCTTGGGCCAGTCCCTGTCTCTCAGCCCTAGGAAGGAGCCAATAGCAAACCAGGAGACTGAGAGTTCTAGTCCTGCCTTAGGCATGAAAGCTGGCTGGGTGACCTTGGGCCAGTCCCTGTCTCTCAGCCCTAGGAAGGAGCCAATAGCAAACCAGGAGACACAGAGTTCTAGTCCCGCCAGGCATGAAAGCCAGCTGGGTGACCTTGGGCCAGTCCCTGTCTCTCAGCCCTAGGAAGGAGCCAATAGCAAACCAGGAGACTGAGAGTTCTAGTCCCGCCTTAGGCATGAAAGCCGGCTGGGTGACCTTGGGCCAGTCCCTGTCTCTCAGCCCTAGGAAGGAGCCAATGGCAAACCAGGAGACTGAGAGTTCTAGTCCCGCCTTAGGCATGAAAGCCGGCTGGGTGACCTTGGGCCAGTCCCTCTCTCTCAGCCCTAGGAAGGAGCCAATGGCAAACCAGGAGACTGAGAGTTCTAGTCCCGCCTTAGGCATGAAAGCCGGCTGGGTGACCTTGGGTCAGTCACTCTCTCAGCCCAACTCACCTCACAGGGTTGTTGTTGTGGGGAAAATAGGAGGAGGAAGGAGTATTAGGTATGTTCGCCGCCTTGAGTTATTTATAAAAATAATAAAGGTGGGATAAAAAATCTAAAAAAAAATCAAGTCAGGAGGTTATGATCCCATCCTGAATGCAGGACCGTATGCTGAATCTCACATCGCAGCTCAAAAGAGCAAGTTAAATTGTTCTCCATTAACAGGGAGCTATAAAAAAATATCAGATTTCTGACTCAAATACTGCCTGTTTTCATGCGAAGCACAATTTCTGAAGTTACTTTAAACACACCTCCTTCAACCGTAGAGCTTTGCAGGCCTGCTATAAATTGAGATCTCAGCAAGTTTTAGAAAGCGAGACGGAGAGGGAGGCTGGGTGAACTTTGTGGTGGCTTGTCCGCAGAAGGGGCGGGTCAGATGATGCAAAGTGGGCAGGGCTACCCCAAAGTGGGCGGGACTAGGGGGTTCCTTATGCCCATCTTACAGGCCACATCCCTCTTTTCCTCTGGATTTCTCCCCTTGAAATGATGGAAAACCACACTCAAGCATTCACCAAAAGTAATCACAGAAGGATCCGTGTCATTAAAAAAAAAGGGTCCCAGAAACCACAGGTCGTCTGCTCCTGTTTAAAAGGACCTACTTGTTGGATGATCTAGAAGTCAAAATGGAGGCTATGCTCTTTCAATTCAGTTCAAACAACCAACATCAAACAACCAATATGTAGTCCTTATTACTCATTCTAATATTTATATTCTATCTTTCATTAAGCTCAAGGAGGTATAGAGAGCACCCAACCTCCCTTTTTACCCCCCACAACCCTTCGAGGTATGCTGAACATAGAATGATCCAACAGCCTTTCCTGGCTTGATTTAGGTTACAAACCATGGTTTCCTGCAATAGAACACTTCAGAAATGTACTTTTTTTCTATTGAGGGGAAGAAGAGATTGGAGGCTTTCATTTTTTCGTTTCAACAAATCATATGCTCCACCAAACTATTGTGAGACCTATTCCGAATTAAACCATGCGTTGAGAACCTGAATTATTTTCATCAACATACTGAAAGAAATCACCCCCTGCTTAACAAATCAGTGGTTTGCTTAAAAATCCAAAGCTTTTGATGTTTCCAACTACATCTCAACTCGGCGAACAAGCTATTTTCAACGCAACCATAGTTGGCTGCAGAACACCACCAACTGACAGATGACAGCTTGCCATCAGCCTGAGCCAGCCGAAGATTTTTAAGCAAGTTTGCAAACTTAAAATACGGAGCACTAACATGTATAATGAACACTACAGAGTTCATTATACATGTTAGTCAGCCCATCTGAGTCCTTCGCCCTAATCATGGCTTAATTTGCCGACAGCCCGGCATGCATAATCAGACCCTGCAAGATGAGAAGCTGGAGAAGCAGAAAATCCTGTTTCTGGATTGCTCGGTACAGATTTTTTTTTTCTAGGATATTTGTAACTGCAGACGGACCTTGCAAACAAGCGTCAAGAGCATCCACGGTACAGGGAACAGAAGAAAACGTTCCCCATGTTCTAAAACATATGCTTCAAAGCTGTGACTCACAACAAAAATGCATTCACTTCTGGCACACCACTGCCTTAAAAGTTGATTCCTGTTTACTTTGCCCAAGTCCTGTTGTAGACCACACCCTGTCTGTTCAGCAGCCCTTCCACCACGCAACAAACTTTTGCCAACAAAATGGCCCCAGGAAATTCCAAGAACACAGGGGGAGAGGCCTCATGGAACAAGCTGAGCAACTCAGCTTATTATTATTCATCTTTTTCAGAAGCTTAATCCTCGGAACGCTTCCAAATTTGGATGGATCTCGGATCACGACATGCTTACAGGTATATATACTGATACATTTAGAAAACATGGCATGCCAAGGAGAACATCAATCCCCAGACGTGTTCGTTTTCTATCTTCAGGGTGGATTTGGTAGAAAGAAGACTATCATTCCTGGGCCACCCATACCATAAAGGGGAACAGCTCTGATAATGAGGAGACCTCACAAACCCTTATCAAAACCCACAAAGGCAACAGGGCTGTGTTCCCCAACATCTGATGCTGGGAGCGCTCATTTTAATCCAGGGTTCCCTAAACTCTTCAGCTCACCGTCCCCTTCATGAAGTTTTAGATTGTTCATTGACCCCCCCCAAACATGTATTATAAGAAAATAATTTAATAAATGCTACTTTAACTAATCGTACTATGAATATTAATGACAACAACAGTTTAATCATGGATAGTCCCATCGGCCCTTGGGGGCTGATACTGGCCACTTTGGAGGACCCTGTTTTAATCCAACCAATCACTCCTAAAACCTTGCATTCTCCGTAACTCAACCACAAACCCTTTTAAGGAAAAAACATAGAGGCTGCTGAACTATCCCTTGGGAAGTTTTGAAGAAAACTTCATGAATTCCAGAGGGTTCTTAACGTTTGGCTTTACCAGCCATCGAGCCCAAAGGGGCACCTTCGTGACATCACAGCAGGTAAACCAATGGGCAGCTTGAAATGTCCTGATCCCACTCTTAGACAGGTTCGACAGAGACTGACATTAACTAGGCCTAACGTCATTGTAATGGTATGTGAGAAAGACCTTGAGAGAGGGACGAAGAGATGCTGCCTAGGGAACGGTCAGATAAGAGAGGGCAGAGCCCACAGCTGCATAATGGGTGGAGAAAGAGGCTCAGAAGGGACCCTCCCTAGTTTCTCGGGCTGTAAAGAAGATGGCGGGAGAATTGTACTTCCAGACTTGCAAGATTCATGTCAGCCAGAGACCAGATAGGAAATGCGACCAGATGAGCAAATTCTACTTTATTGTAAGTCTACATTAACAGAATCTTGCAAGTCTGAAAGTACAATTCTCCCGCCATCTTCTTTACAGCCTGAGAAGCTAGGGAGGGCCCCTTCTGAGCCTCTTTCTCCACCCATTATACAGCTGCAAACTAAGCTGTCTCTTATCTGACCGTATCTCTTCGCCCCATCTCCCAAGGCGTTTCTCACATACCATTACAGTCATTAACCTGAACTCGGGGGCCACAGCCAGACCCTTGGGGTCCCATAGTCCTTCCAAAAGATGCCACTGTCTTGTAGTTTTTAATATGAAAGTAGGCAATGTTTTTAAAACACAGCGTGTAATTGTTAACTGTATTGAACCGACTGTATCTGCATTTAAAACAATGGAATGAAATGTGGTTTTATCCTAGTACCATTCATTTCTTTGACTTGACCTGCTTAATGGGGGGGGGGGATATTATCTCTGAGACACATCCAACCCTCCCGAGAGGCCTTCAACCTGGAGACACTTCCTTATCCCTGCATTAGAAGATTCACTCGCATCCAGCAGATGCTAAAAATAACAGTACAAGAAGAGAAGAAATCCACTTACAGGCACCATGATTTGCTTGCAGCCTACGTCTAACACCATGTCTTGCAACATCTTGTCCGAAATCCCACTAAACAAAAGATTCCCGGGAGGTAAACTAGCCAGATGAAGGTTAAATAACCGTTTAAGCTCGTTCAGAGTCAGGACATACTGTTTCTTAAATGTCGCCCCCACAAAAGCTCGCAGTTCCTCGGTGACGTTCTCTGGGACCGGCCCGTGGCCATTGAAGGAGTCGACGCTATCTTCCAAATGGATCCCGTTGACCAGTCCGTTACTGAGGCTGTCAGGGACTGAGGTCTCCATCGGTTCCTCATCGCTCACCGGTTCCTCCTTGATACAGACTCCAAGAAGGTCCGTCTGGTGAGGAGACCTGACCAACCGGCTCTCTGCTTTCCGCTTCCGGTAGTCCTGTTCCACCTGGCTGTAGGTCTGGTTGAGTTTGGTCTTGGCCAGGTTGACCCTCTGTTCTCCAGAAACCAGCACTGGAGCAGCTATGGAAAAGACAGCCGGAACCAGGGTTAATTTGGACCAAGATCATAGGAAGAAATCTGTTCTATCTAGTGTGGAAGGCATGGGGAATGGCCTTGGAGGATAGGAGGAAGAGATGCTACCCGGCCAATGGTAGATGAGAGGGGCTTGAGCCCAGGCCCAGAGAGTAACTTGAGAAAATGTCTCCGGCAAGCCCCTCCCTAGCTCACACGAAGATGAAGTGAGGGAGGAGGAAGCACATTCAGACTTGCAAGATTCTATTACTATAGCTCAGGGCTTTCCAAAGTTTTCCCGCGGCGACACACCAACCGCCCTTGGTGTGTCGCCGCGGGAAAATCCGGAAGTCCCACCGCCGCGGCAGCGCGCAAAAACCCGGAAGCGCTGCTGCCGCTTTCAGTCTTTGCGCACCGCCGCGGCGCCTTCGGATTTTCATGCGTCGCCGCGGGAAAACCTGGTGCAGGCGGGGGCGTGCATGGTGGCGGCAGCGGCGGCAGCCTCCGCTAAAACGCGGAAGCACCGATGGCACGCCGGTTCCGCTGCCGCCGCCGCCGTACATGCCCCCGCTGCCACTTCCGGGTTGTGTGGCGACACAGCTGTGTGTGGCGACACACTTTTGTGACGCGACACAGAGTTTGGAAAGCTCTGCTATAGCTGTTAAAATATGGTGTTGTTTTCTTAGCCTGGTCTACCTTGTTGGGCTGACATTTGTAATGGTATGTGGGAATGACCTTGGGAGCCGGGGGGGAAGAAATGCTGCCTAGGGAATGGTCAGATAAAAGGCAGGGGAGCCCGCAGCTGCATAACGGGCACCGAGAGACCCTCCCTAGCTTCCCAGGCTGTAAAAAGAGACAGCGGGAGATTTGTACTTTCAGACTTGCAAGATTCTGTTAATGGAGCCTTACGATGAAGTAGAATTAGCTCATCTGGTCGTGCTTCCCGTCTGATCTACCTGAGGCTGACATCCATCAGTGCCTTGCCAAAAAATCCAAGAGACATTTTGTTTTTGCTTTTGATGACCTTCATTGATTAAAAATGGCTCTTGGATTGTTCAGGCACTGCTATACACCTAGGAACAGTAATGACTTCTTCCAAGGTCTTATGCATTAAAAAGAAAAAGGAAACTACACTGTGGTAAGCCATGGTTTTTATTAAACTACGACTGCCTAAGAGGCCACAAAGATTTGACTGACCAAAGATTTCATCAAATCTACAGTAAGTAAACCCAGCCTCTGCAAACATCATTTTAGCCTTCTGTGACCTTTTGCGGCCTTCTAACCAGTTGTCCCTGGTTCTCCAAACACCTTACCTGGCTGTGCTGCTGGTTTCTTTGATGCCAGGTGCTCTTTGGACAGGTGGTACACTTTTTCCAACCTGAAAATAAGAGGAAAGGAAAACTCGTCTCTGGAAGCACATTTACCGGCTTCATTAGCAACCCCCAGGAACCTGCAGCTCTTCAAATCCAAAGTGGAACAGGTGTTTTGGGGTCTCTTACAGGAAAATGTGTGTTTTCCCAGACTCACACATTAGAGGTGCAATCCCAGGGAAAGATATGTTTAAGTTAAGGGGGCACCAATTAGGCACACTGTTGGTGCTTCCTTCGCTGAAATGCGTTTTGCCTGGGAGAATGCAGCTACCGTGTGAATCTGGAGAAAGAGGCAGCTTCTTTAAGATAGCCTGACATACATACATACCTGCTCCAACGCACCTTTTTGGCTTCAGATCCATGGCAGTTTTTTAAGCAAACCCCTGCAATCTGGTTTTACAGGCAGTCCTTAACTTACGACCACCATTGGGACCGGAACTTCTGTCGCTAAGCGAGGCAGCCGTTAAGTGAGTCACACCTGATTTTATGACCTTTTGGCCACGGTCGTTAAGTGAATCATGTGGTTGTTAAACAAATCCAGCTTCCCCCATTGAGTTTGCTTGCCAGAAGCCAGCTGGGAAGGTTGCAAATGGCGATCACGCGACCCCAGGATGCTGCATAAATACATGCTGGTTGCCAAACGCCTGAATTTTGATCATATGACTGCAGGGACACTGTGGAGGTCCTAAGTGTGAGGACCAGCCGCAAGTCACTTTTCCCAGCACCGTCATAACTTTGAATGGTTGCTAAACGAATGGCCGTAAGTCGAGGACTACCTATATTAACAAGTATCCTAGATTGCAGGAAAAAGCGTGACAGGGAAACTAATATTCCTCTTTCTGTTTTATTTCTCCCCCTGCTGTAAAAAAAATAAAAAATAAGGGAAAGGAAAGCAAATTATTTACTTGGCCTGAATGCCCATCCAAAGCATTTTTTGCCTCTGCACCACATCTGGATGCTTCTTGACAAAATCTTCGTCATAGCGGAGCTTGAATTCCCACCCTCGGTTTATCCTCAAGAAAGAGACGTGCTCCAGGAAATCTTTCACATCTTCCGGGCCAAGCTGCACAAACAAATTAAATTTCTTTTAATTTGTTTTCAGAAGAGGTGGGCTAGCCTTTTTTCACAAAACGAATATTGTTATTATCAGCACCGGCATCATCGGAAGAACGGAGCGAAGTTTAAGAGAACGGCTTGGGGCAGGGGGAAGGAATGGAAATATACGAAGCCTCCATACTGAATACCCTGGGTTGGCTTCTCCGTTTGTGAAGACAGTAAAATCCAATTGGGCTGCCAAACTACTAATGCTTTGCTAATGATTTCCAACGGCGTGAAATCAGGTCGGGAGGACAGAGCCGACAATGAAAAGAGGTACATACAGCAAACGTCCATTTCTAACTTTTGCACCATCTGCGCATTTGTAACTTGCTTTGAAATATTTAGCTGCTGTTCTAATTAATCGGATAGAGAAGACAACTGCGTTTATGGGCATAATGGTCATCCCAAATGTTGGGGTGTGGTCTGACAGAGGGAAAAGCTGGAGACTGGACTACACCTTAACAGATGCAAACTCTTGTTCAAAGGAGGAACCTGTTCCCACTTATGAGCTCAAATATGCATGTATGCATGCACACACACACATATACATATTAAAAAGGCAAGCTTATTTGCTTCTCCAGTATTGGGGTGTGGGTGCAAATCACATTCCAAACACCGCAGTAATAAAAATAATCATCCGTGGAATTTTTGTGGTAGCACTTGTGTGATTGCACATCCTCGCTGAAAGGTTTAGGCTCTGTCTTTTCGAGTTTCAGCTCCACCATGGGGCTAAGAATAAAAGGCAGAGAAAGTTTTGACTCCAAGGAGGACAAGCTAGGATCTGTAGTCTGGGACAGCTTATTTCTAATGTGGAAGCCTCCGTGCATTCCCTCTTTGCTGCTTACTCTGAAAGCAAGTTAACTACTACTATCTCTAAGAATGAATGGAGATCACTCTAAGACAGCCTTTCTCCACCTTCTGACCCTGGAGGAACCCTTGAAATATTTCTCAGGCCTCGGGGAACCCCTGCCCATTCAGGCTCAAAGATAGGGCAGAGGTTACAAAATTATTATATTTGTTTCATGGGTAGTAAAGGTAAAGGTTCCCCCCGCACATTTGTGCAGTCGTGTCCGACTCCAGGGGCTGGTGCTCATCTCCGTTTGTTAGCCGAAGAGCCAGCGTTGTCCGAAGACGCTTCCACGGTCATGTGGCCACATGACGCGCGCGGAACGCTGTTACCTACCCAACAAAGTGGTACCTATTAATCTAGTTGCATTTGCATGCTTTCGAATTGCTAGGTTGGCAAGAGCTGCCTGTATATATGCATTAACAGGGTTCTTCAAGTAGAAATAAAGAATGAAACTTACCTCTTTAATGTGAAGTTGCCCGAATTTGAAATAATTTTTTAAATAAATCATGATCTCCCAGGGAACCCCTAGGGACCTCTCGTGGAACCCGAGGGTGCCACGGAACTCTGGTGGAGAAACCCTGCTCTAAGAGCTAGCGATACTATCATTTTAAAACAGTATAAATCAAACTTGGATTGGTTGTCACAGGATGCTACAAAACAGATCAGTCCTCCAATCTTGGGCACGATGCAATTTAGTAACATTCAGAAGGCCACAGGATCTCCAGTCCTAATTTATGCATCCGAGATCCTTCTCTGTCATCAAATCTGGGCCACCAGCCTGATGATGTGTGGACTTTAACTCCCAGAATCCCCCAGCCAGCACGGCCATTGCAGAGAATTCTGGGAAGTGGTCTATCCCTCTGGAAAGAGACCCAGTTGGGAAACACCAACAAGCAAAATTTGGGGAATCCTGCCTTGAAGAACGCAGCTGATGCAATATCACCTAGCCTGATAAAAATAAAAGTTTATGAAGAAACTTACTTTTGTTACAGCTGCGACTTCTTTCCGTACCACCCATCGATCCTGGGTGAACTTCCAGATCTAAAAAAGAAGGAAGCAATCAATCAGACCTGATGTACTTACCCAACCATTTTCCCAAAGAGGGGGAATTAAAATCTGACCTCAGAAAAAGGACATTTCCACTTATTAAACCAGTGTTTCTCAACCTTGGCCACTTGAAGATGTGTGGACTTCAACTCCCAGAATTCCCCAGCCAGCATTGGGTTTTTTGGTACTTACAACAAAGTCCCTCCCTCGGCAAAGGACTTCGGCTGGGACGCCACTGTGTGGGCTGGACGTATCTTTTGGGTAAAGGATGTCACTGTGGGGGAGATAAATATTTATTAGCTGCAGTGCCCCATTGGCAGCTCGGGCAAAAATTCCAGGCACCAACCCAGCCCCATCTTGGGACACGAAGGCATTCCAAAGGTAAACCAGAGGCCTTTGTAATGAAATGGATTAAAATTCAATTTTTAGCATTCTTTTTTAAGCCTTGGGCACCATCATGGAACTTCACCCAAGTTTTAAAAAAAGTCTGAAATTTTGCACGATTTCTGTGATCTCCCCGAGATCTCACGTGAGAATACTCAGATCTCATGAGATTTGGGGTTCTTGCAAGATTTCTTTTCATTTAATTGTGGAAGGCTGTAGCTGCCATTTTAGGATCTGGCATATATTTTTGGACTTAACAGCACTACATCGCTAGTCCATCCTTTGGTTGCAATCCTACACTGAATAAGATGCAATCCATCTATATTCCGATCAATCACCACTTCATTTTAAGGAAGTGGATTCTTTTTATTTATTTACATTTGTATATTACAGGCTGGAAGAACATACACACCATCTCCCCCAACTATGCCCCAATGTTTCTCTCTCCCAATGTTTCTCAACCAGCCTTGCAAACAAGAGATCTGAAGCCGAAGAACACCCAGCATATTTTATCAGCCAGCATTGCTCCAGGCAGCATGGGCCATAACTTAGTTAATCCTCACCGCCAACGCTCCAAAGCAAAATGTGAGCTACCTCGAGGCGGCCTCTCAGGTTTAAAAGAACACCAAATACCACCACCCCCCTTGGTTACACATGGATTTCAGAATTTGTAAGGGCCCTTTTCAATGTTTTGCCCCCACCCCAACCTGGACTGTATCATTAGCCCCAGCTCCTGTTTTCGCAATGCCTCTGGGAAATTCATAACCAGATTAGGCATTTGGCTCTTCCTTCCTGTCCTTAGACCAACCAAGGTGGGTATTTATATCTCTCCTTTTGACTGAACCTGATACTCCCTTCGCCCTTCTTGTGGCAGAGTTCCAGAGTTGAATTCTCTGAACCAGAATTATTTATATTGGGTTTTATGCATGTGGAATTAGCAAAGAAATATAGGAAATTAATATTGTATATGGTAACTGCATAAAGGTTATTGTATTCATAAAGATGGAAAAGTAATGAAATACCTACAGTGGAAGACTGGATTATAAAAGTAACTGAACTTGCTGAAATGGCAAAGCTGACCAGTCTGGTCAGGGAAAAAAGACAAAGACTTTTTTGAAAGACTGGAACCCTTATATGGACTTTTTGTTGAAAGAAAAATAAATTTGAAAATAAACATTTCCAATCTCCAGCACCTTCATGGTGGTACATGTAGAGAATCTGTGGGTTTTATTACAGCCTCGCTGTCCCGTTGGACCACGGCTCCCAGAAGCCACGGGCCACACTGGCTGGAAATTTAGGGATTTGCAGGCCAATCTGCAAGACACCATGCAATCAAATAGAACTTTTTCTTTTACCTTTTCACCACCCAGTTCCCCTGGACTAGCAGCGCCACCTGCTGGATGCTTCGCAAAACTGCAGACGGATCCGTCCCAGATGCCAAGAGGCTCATTAAACTGGCAAATGCAATTACTTTCACTGCAGGGGGGAAAAGCAGGGATCCATCAGCACCTCACTGAGAAAGCAGGAATCAACAATACCCATAATCCCCCAGTCAGCAAGCCCGCAAAATAGGGAAAGCGGGGAGCAACAGGAAGGGCTGATTGAGTCCTGGCGCTAAGAACCCGACACAGGATTCATCATGGGCCCAAACCAGGAGGGGCTATTCTCAACCAAAGCATCCTGGTCAATACTTGGATAGGAGACCACTTGGAAATCACAACCTGTGAGCTAGAATAGGAAGCTGAAAAACTTCCCCCTTAAGGCAGTAACAAATACTGTTCCCAGTAACAGTCCAGTCCTTGAACCCTACAAGCTTTTGCCACTAACCGCAGACCCGCTTGCTTGCTTCAGCAGGCAAAATACTCTAGTTAAGGAGTAGAAGAGAAATAACAGAACGTACCATTTTTCATCAAAATCTTAATCTGGTCAGCCAAAGGGAGTGTCCTCAACTGAGCCATAGACAGCACATTGCTTGGAGCTACAGGCTTTTCCCTGTGTACAAAATAAACATTTTTTAAAAAAAGTAAACCACTGACCCACATTGAATCCTGAGATTTGGATATTCCAAGACTGTGAAGAAACAGTTCCAAAGAGAAAATAGAGATGATGCTGGGATCTATCAAACCCACCATGATGGCGCACACTTGGTGATGTCACACCCAAATTATACAATGCAAGCCATTTATGCAATGATGTCACCATGCACACATCCCTTACTCTTCTTTCCTTGTGTCCCCGCAGATGCCCCTGAAGAAGCAACCAAGTTTTCAACACATTTAACCCAGGAAGATATGCCAGATTCTGGCAAACCATCTATCTATTCATCTCAGTTCCCATCCACCCCCAAGGAGTTTATGACCCGTGAGATGCACTCAATGACAACTCGCATCATCTCCCACCATGGTTGGGGCAACACAATTTGGAAACCCAAGAATGTTTGGAGACCTTTCTCACTGAGTGAGTTACAAAGGCCATGAGTAGCCCACCCATCATGGTTTAGCACTGAATGCAGGCCACTATGGTATCCTCAAACTATGGTTAAAAATCCCAGCTTAGGGATTCTGTGTAAACCTAGCCTGTATGGCTCATCTTCAGAAGGACCTGGGGCCAAGTGAGCCTGGTCCATTCTTCAGGATGGGGAGAAGGTTAAACTACCAGTCATACATAGTGAAGGACGTTTAAGAAGTCACATAATTCTAGGTGTTTCCCCTGAGAATGGGAGAGATCCCAAGTCACGTACTTTTCTTCCTCTATGCTTGGTGGGACCAGCATCATCAAGTATTCACTGTGGAGAGAGAAGGAATACAGGTTTGCCTTGAGAAGAGAACGCATCAAAATTGTCATTAGAAAGCAGCAGAGTGGCCGGCTAAGTCATCTGAAAGAAATCCAAGCCAATCAACTGGATAAACTGGGGGGCATCTTGACCTGACGTTTTTATAAGCAACAATATTGACCATATTCCTGCAGGACGAACGATGGCTCAACAGCTTTGCATCTCCTCCTGAGTAGCCCAACTGACCTTAGCTGGGGGAAGTGGACATGATTCCAATTATTTCTCTTCTCCCCTTCCAAATGGCTGGGTGGTTGGTTTTTCCTTCTTTTTTTTTAATTGCTCTTTTGTTAGAATGCAATAAGGATTTGTTGTTGTTATTGTGGGAATTCTGCAGCTTTTCAGGATGGGAGAGTAGATTTTGTTCCTTATTCGCAGCACTGTGAGATCAGGGGTAATGTTGACCATCATGGATCATTGTCAAATTGCTTTTGAGAGATGGGAATGGAAATGGTAGCGAGGTGGGGACCCTTATATTCTACCAGTCAGTTCAAAGATTGGATAGTGGGACAAACAATGAATAGATCTGCAAGTGGTTAAAGTGTGAATATTCAACCAACAATGGTTAGATTTGTAGACTCTAGAACAGAGCTTTCCAAACTTTTCATGTTGGTGACACACTTTTTAGACATGCATCATTTTGCAACACATTCTTACAGCAGGGCATCATTTCGCGACACTCTCTTACAGCAAGGCACAAGGCAGGCACTAGGACCTGCGCAGAATCACAGCAGGTTTGGAGGCAGCAAGGCACAAGGCAGGCACTAGGACCTGCACGGAATCCTGGCAGGGCTCGGAGCCATCTGCAGCCCCGACACACAGTTTGGAAAGCTATGCTCTAGAAGTTGAAGGAACAACTTCATTCACATCCTACGGCATCAATCCATAAATGCCATCAATCCAATGGGAATTTCATGCGCTGTGTTCAAAATCCGCTGCCTCAAGAACCACTAAATTGAGAGTTCACCGTGTTTCTCAAACAAGGAACAATGGATTGTGATGATCGGTCAACTAATTTTGTCAATTAATTAATTGTCAATTAATCATAATCTTCTGCCAACCCAGCAGTTCGAGGCTGTTTTATCTTGGCTAAAAAGCTGCTTTGAATCCGTGGCTTCTCCCTTTCCTCCCTTTCTTTCCTTCTTTTTCATGCAACAAACTCACGCAACCATCTGTGCGAGGGGACGGTTCCCCTTTTTTTCATGCTGCAATCTCTCCGGGTCCCCCAAGCAAATCTTTCCTCCGGGGGCTCCAGCAGACAGAGCAGAAGACTTTCCCAGCAAAGTTAGGGGTGAACAACGCAACACACACACACCGAGCAAAAAGTCATGAAGTCTGAGCCGGGCCAACGGACGCGCCCCCCCACCCCTCCCCAAAAGTCGCCCTATAAATAAATAAATAAACAAACCATCAATTAATCAATCAATCAATAATCACAAACTTGTGATGATTGGCCAATTAATTTTGCCACAGAGAAAGTAAGTTTTCAAAGATCCTGGCCAGTAATCAAAGCAGTCCATTATTAGTTGCATGAATTCAAAATACAACATATTCACCAAACCAACTCTCTCTTGTCTGGAGCTTCCCAGGTATGTTGGAACAATACCTCCCATTATTCCTAGCTAGCACTGCCATCGTGGGAAATCCTGGGAGGCGTAACCCCAAAGCAGCCAGAAGAAACCACATCTGCAAAGGCTCATCCAGACTGACCTATCGTGCCCCCCCAAAGCCACATTTTCCTCACCTTGGTGATTTAATTAATTCCGTGTTCCCAGCCATGCTGTGACCTTGACTGAATAAATACTGGCGCTCGTGCTCAGAACGGCTGTCCTAGGAGAAATGGAAGAGGAAGCCCCAAGTTCATCACCAGGGATGGATTCCACCAGCTTTAAGGGCCATTTCAGGCCCAATAAAACACGGAGTGGAACAGCTGGGATTCTCTGCCCATTGCATGAAAATACACAGGCATTAGCTGAAGAGCTAAGCTTAAACTGTCTTTTCCTGTTCAGGAAAAAGAGGGAGGGAGGGAGGAAACTATATGTATTCAAGGAAGGAAGCTACCCTTTTTCCCCTTAAAGTCCACTCTCTGCAAACCATTACACAAACCCCGCCAACTATAGATCATTCAACAAACTACAGTTAAACAAACCACAGTTTAACATGCTGTACGAATACAGCTCTGTAAACCTACCTTCAAACCGTAATAATGGAGGTGAGCCCAGTGTTCTTCTGCTTGTCTTTTTTGCAGGAATTCGTAAGACTGGACCCGCCGTTGGCGGGCCTGCTCCGACTCTGGGCGGGAGAACCTCACCTGAAAAGAGACGCTCTTGTTATTATGGGATGGGATCAAAACTCCCAGCATGATGGCAGCGGGTGAAGACCCCGTTTTCCAAACAACTGAAATCTCCTTTGCAACAGCAAGCAAAGGAAAACATAAAGAATTGAGAGATACAGGTAGTTCTTGCTTAACGATCACAATTGGGACTGGAATTTTGGTTGCTAAGTGAAGCAGTCATTAAGCGAATCCAACCCAATTTTACCACCTTTTTGTGGCAGTTGTTA